>CM053785.1:968048631-969406131 GCA_028749045.1 Cupressus sempervirens
CTATTAAATATTAGCAATATAAATTAATGTGATATTGCTATTAGGATTTAACAATGTGATTTTGAGTCAAACTCATTGACCCATGTTTCATGAGTAGTGATTCAACATGAATCCATCTCTCATGAGAATAAATGGAACACTTAGCACTCAGTGGATTTAGGGGTGAAGCACCATGACTTCCTGAGAGGTCATGTACTACTCCAGCCTGAGGTCATTGACTCAAAATCATATAGTTAAATCCTAATAGCAATATCACAATTTGACTTGCTGTAGAAATTATCTCCTACTTATCAATATAAATTAATACTAAAAATGAGAAAAATAACGAAATTATTACTCCCACTTTTAAAAACACTTCTTACATATAATTTAAACTTTTTAATAATAAATGGCTTAATCCCAAAAACAAACTGTAAATAACATATCTAGTTTTTTTTTTTTTTTCTAATAAATGACAATATAAAATATATTATAGTATAGATTTGTTAAAAAAAAATCAAAACTGAAATGTAAAGACTTTTTCTCCTTTTTAGATAAACGAGCATTAATTTGAATTTGATGTGTGTTTCGACAAAACTTTGCAATATATTTATTACTAATATGTAGTTGCTTCCTCTTACAAATATTTTACATTTACATTTACAGGGAGGAGATAATTCCAAAACTTGAAACCCAAAACTTACTTTTCTCAAATCCTTGAGGTGGAGATAGTCATTTTTCTTAAAATCCATTTTTTGTGCTCATGTTCCTTACACTCTGAAACGTGACACTTGTCCAGCTTGCAAAGGTTTTATGTTCATCTTTGCAAACCACATCACTAATGATCATAGCATAACTCATGCTCTGATCAAAACCCTCAACCATGAACAATGCACTTTCAAAGAAGATGAATGCTCTGTAGTTATCACAACTGTAAATAACATGATTGCTAGTAAGATTCTTTTCGAGCGCAGTCACACATGTTCCAACATGAACTATTTGTAGCGTCTCACAAGTCGCTTGGAGATCGTCAAGGATCCTCCCCAGTGCTTGCAACTCTAGCTTTTGGTAATCATTGTAAAAGAGAACAGCTAAGGTACTGCCTTCCTGAAGACTCGATGGATGAAATTGCTGACCATTAAGATTTAGAAATTTACATTTGCCATTGAAGAACTCGTAAATTCCTCTCATTAATTCTTCCAAATTTGGTGGTCGCTCTCCCCGCCCACCACTGGAAAAAGTCGAATATCACGCAATCCGCACAAGTCTCCGCCAAAAGCTTCTCAAATGGGGCTTCCAATCCATCCACGGCTGTGTTAAACAGAAGGGTCAAATGCATTGGGAGATTGGCGATGCTCTTTATTTCTTGTGGAAGTTTCGCTACTTTTGGCAATGGCAGCTCCAAAAGCTGAACTTGTGTGACGTAGCGGCTTGTAAAGAGGGGCTTTATCTTGGCTATATTTAGTGGAGTTGAAAAGAATGAAACTTTGATGCCTTTCTGCGTGAGCCTAATGGAGATCTCTACACAGGCGGAGATGTGACCGTGGGCTAACACATGAAGCAGCAAAGTGCCATTACTTTGATATCTGCCATTCTCCATTGTGCAACAAGAGATTTGAGTTTAAAATGTGATATTGGGATTGAGTTAGCTTTAAAGAGTGTGTAATATATAATAGAACAGGCTAGCTGAAAAAAGAGCATTCATTTTGCAAGAAAGACCATACCACTTTTCTGATTCATTAAACTTGAAATTCCATTTTGAAGTTCTTCGTATTTTCTACCAACCCTGACTTATAAAATTTATTTATTTCTGAAGTGAGAAACCCTAAAATTCATGCCAAGTGGTTGGTCTTCAAAATACTTAATTGTTGTGTAATTATGGGCCTCAGCTCGCCATAAATTAGGGAAAAAATAGAAAACTATCCTCAGAATTCCAGTTGACCGAACAAAGATAATTCATTTCAACATTGATATATAATATGCAAGATTGTTAAGCCTTTCAACAGGAGAAATGCTTGCAACACATAAAAAAATTGTAGCGAACGATTTAACCACCAACCCTAAAAAAACTATTGATATAATTGTGCAAAAAACATTAGCCATGTCGGAATTCCTTACCACACACATACCTAGGCGGCTGCCTTCACACAAACAAAAAATAATAATAATACAATAAAAATAAAGGGAAGACATTAGTGAGGTTGGAGGACAGGAGGTCCCCACTACCCCTCCCCATTCTTGGCGCCAACATCCTTCCTTAAGACATAAAGGTGCATTGGGCATTGGTTTCCACTGACACATGTCAGTGCCTTCTTGTAAAGGCTTCCCACCTCAATGAAAGTCAAACTCGACTTTTACCATCATTTGCTGCCATGATCCTTGCAAACAGGCGCAATAAAAGATGGTTTAGCCAAGGTCACATCGTCTTGGAAGTTGAGAAAGGTCGGGAACGTGCTCCTAACTTTGGAAATCGCCTGGGAGTAAAGGCAGGGGTGAAAGGGCGGACATAGGATTTAAATATAGTCATGTTTCATGATTAAGGGGAAGTGGTTTGGTAAATAGAAAATTTTGTTTTGAGTGTAATCCCAATAATTAGAAGGTAATTACTCTATCATAAAGTGTATGGAGAAGAGATAATAGGATGGGTGGCGAAGTGGGTGCTAAGAAAAAAACTACAAAATGTTATTTGGAGTAAGTAATAGTTCATGGGTAATAATTGTATTAATGGAGAGGGAGACTAGTATAGAGTGTCATTAATAAAATTAGTAGATGGCTCATATGGATCACTAGAATTGTTTAATAAATCAGTCTAGAAATTAATTTTCTTTAACACATAATTGTATGTCACTCTAAATGTGTATATCAAGTTTGCCTAACCCCTAGAATATTTTTACGTAAGAAGGGTATAGTATATGCGTGGAGTTAATACTTTAGTGGGATGAATAATTAATTGTGATGTTGTATTAGGAGATTTAATAGTTGAATTGGTTGTTAACTGAGTAATAATTAAATTCATAGTTAAAATTAGTTATAAATAAAATGGTAATTAAATTAGTAAGGTATGATGACTCTATTAAATTGAGAGAGTAGTTAGTGTAGAAATGTACTATCGATATCAAAGGAGAGAATGGCTAGTAAGAATATTTAGGATATAATCTTTCAAAGTTTAGGTGGTCACTAGACATCCTAATATGTTGTCAAGGGTGCCATCGACACATTTTATGCCATCTAGTTTATGACCCAATAAATTAACATCAATGTGAATTACAAACATATTTTTTTGTCACTCTTAAATCATTATGCAACATCGTATGTTGGAAATAAAATGAAATGTAATAATATGATGAAAAATGTTATTAAGTTCTAAGAGATGTATTGTCTAGGTTGCTAGTGAGGAATAATGTGTGGTTGAGTATTGAATTTCAATAAGATTTGCACAATTCTATTATAGACCGTGAGCTTCTAACTTCTTGATAATCAAAGGACAAATGTATAGTCCATCATGAGCAATCCTAAGTTATCCTTCAAAAAAAATACATATAAATATATAATTCGAATGGAAAGATGAATAACTGATGATATAGTTGAAAATAAAAGAAATAGTTGGTCATAGAACTCGTAGAAATTATTCCACGTGACCATGAAGTGGATAATCAATAGTTAAATTTATGGAGAAAAGAAGCCAAAAATAAATGAATATTAATAATGATAAAATAAGTAATGAAAATTCTAAAAAAAAGGAAAACAAGAGTGTTAGCTTTGGATAAATGCGATGATAGAAGGTAATGCTGCATAGGATATATAATTGAAAATCATCTTATAATACCTAAGTGATAAACATTAATTTTATCGAAAGACTATTGGAAACATAGTCATACCCTAAGATGGTAGAATTATTGTAGCTACATGGTTGCACTATTTGAATTGGATGTAGAGTCAATGTTAACCTAACTCACCCTTTTATGATATTACCTAGCTACTATGTTATACGTCAAAGTTTGATAGAACATTCAATTAAGTAAAGAACGATGCATCATGCTGCTAGATCACTCTTAAAAGGGGAAAAAATAAATAAAATATAAATATAAATAAAACAAAATTGTTGGTTGTGTTTTGCCTCATAAATTTAGGGCATGACAAGGTTACTATCCAGATTATAAATTATCATATAAGATTATCAAAGAAGTGTATGATTGATATTATCATAAGCTTATTAGAACATTTTCGAAGTTAACAACAAGATGGAGAATGAGATTAACCCTAAGATCTATGATCAAGATTATGTACAAGGTTAGCAAGAAATCATGACGTAATAATAGAGAGTGAGATACAAAGAGGGACATAAAGACATCGAGAGACACAAAAATATAAAGAACAAAGAGAACAACAAAAGAGGTCATCACAAATAGAGGAAAAAATAACAAAGGGATTGCATAACCTTAAGGAGAAGCACAAAAAAGATCAAGTTATCTTATACAAATACTTAATTAGTTTTCTACCAGATTTTAAAAGTATTTTAGAGGATTTGTTATGTTAATGTATGAACTTTTATTAAATCCATTAACAAGGTGAATGCCTAGATAGGCAGGATAAAATTACTTAATCGAGTGGTCTTAGTAGACTAATGATATAATTAGAATTGTATTAGTCTCTCCTCATAAGGAGCCATTAGAGTAATTAAGGAATAGGCCATTGGTTAAAATATTGAAAGAAAATTAAAAATTTCTTAAGTATGTATTCACCCCCCTTCCCCCTTTTCCCTTTTCTCAATACATAACCTTTCCTATCTATAATCGACAATTGGTATCAAAACTGATTTCTCTTAAAAGAAGTTTGAAAACTTGATAATAGATATAGGAAGATGGAAAGGTACAAGAAGAAAAGGCTACTTGAAGAATCCCTAAGTGCAGCCATAGCCCAAAATGATGAAATTAAAATTTTCATTTGCAAAAAGGAAGGAACTGTAATAAAGATTGAAAATAAGTCTTGAGGATCTTGAAGAACTTTCCCAAAATAGTACCAACTCTAAGGAATCTAGTGGTGTAATTCTAATCTATTAGATATAAATACTATTGATGTGGTGCAAGGTAGGAGAATCCCCAAAGGAGATACCCTAGCCCGCAACAAATAACCACACAACATAAACACAACAATCATGCAAGATCCAATACCAAATCACAACTCTTTGTTCATAAAATAACTGATTACATGCAATGTGTTAGGTTGTAAGACCTTCCTGTTTATGACCAAATACAAAGAAAATAATGGTTCTACAAGACCTCTCAAGATCTAATGCAAACCCTAGCTATCCAAATCCACACTCTGATAGAAACCTCCAAGGAAGATCTAAACTTGTGCTTGCAAGCCCACTAAGCAATCTCCTTCTTCCTCAAGCCTTAGCTACTAGCTCTTCTTAATGTTTTCTCCTCTACCACATCCTCTTCTCCAAGATGGATGAATAATGACTAAAAGCTCCACAAGACCCCCTACTTATACCCGATTAAGCCACAAGTTGGCCTAGTAAGCTACAAATTAAATAAACCCTTAAATTAAATACATGTTGAGCCACAAGTCGGCCTCTAATAGATATTAAATGCATGATTTAAGGAACTTTCCACAAACTTCTACAATTCCACCTACACACCTCGATAAATGGAATGAAAACCATTTTTCTTACTTTTCTTTTTATGCCACCCATTCACCTTCGTAAATGAAAAGCATTTTCTCTCCATTTTTCCATTTTCTATTTTATTTAAATTATTTTTCCTCTAATTTTTGTCACTTTCTCTCTCCTCCAATTTTTTAAATTATTTTTTATCACAACCCCTTTTATTTCATGAAGCAAGATGCTCCTACATCAACTATCCTCAAGGAAAATCTAGAACAAGCCAAAAGGGAACTTGAAAGTCAAGCTTTAAGAAAATTTGAGCTATTAGAGATAATGAAGATTGTCAAAGATGAAAAAGGAAAAATGGAAGCTAATAACAAAAATATAGAAAAGAGGATCAAAGATAAGGATAATGTCATCCTACACCTACAACATGAAAATAATACACTAAAAGGTTGCATGTGTGATACACATGAGGAAAATTAAAAAATCATTGTTGAGAATGAGAATTTGAGAAAGGAAGTAGAAGATCTAACAAACAAACTAAAGATAGAGCAAGAGGTGAATGAAAGACTCAGTTTGATCTAACCATGAAGAAGATTAATGAAAAGTTAAAATCTCAAAGGAAATTGGGTGATACAACTAGACTTGGTTATACCGATAACAATAAGTTTAAAATTGGTGAATCATCTAAAACAACCATAGAAAAGACATCTCAACCAACCAATAACCAACATAAGAAACCTGCATGTTACAACTGTGGAAAAGAAAGACATACATTAATGTATGTAGAAATATACCATCAAATGTCTCATTGAAAATATCCTTCAATTGTTACTGCTACAACTGTTACAAATTTGGACATAGAATAAGAGACTGCAAAATGAGAGCATCAAGTACTTCAACTGAAAGAAGCTTTACGTGTCATTGCTATAGTTGCAACATATTTGGTCACAAAGATGAACAATGTAGGAATGAAACATCACAATATGGAAACCAAGAAATATGCAATCCAATAATTATGAAAATTTTGGACACAAGACAAGAGAATGTGGGTTTATAGATGGAAATATGGGCACACCATCGACTTGTATACCATGTCATGTCTATAATAATTATGGTCATATAGCACGAGCTCATATGGATAGGAATTGTATGGGTATTAGAACACCAAAAATAAATGTTAAACAAGTGTAGATCAAGAAGGAAGATAAAAGTGTATCCAATACATATTAGTTTATATATAAATGTATAAACCAATATAACACTTAACTATAAAGGGCTAAATGTGTGTGTGTGTGTGAGAGAGAGAGAGAGAGAGTCATGTTCATTACATTATCCATTACCTTTGCAAGCCTTATAGAAAGCTTAACTATAAAAATACATAGAATCTCGAACCCAACCTTAAAGCTATCTACAACCCCTATTATAATCTTAAACAACAACATGTTTGACCCTTAGTACATAATTATACGTAACCAACTCTAATTCCAACTCTAATGCTAACTCTAAGACTAACTCTAATTTTAAATCTAACCCTAATCCTAACCCCAAATCCAACTCTAATTTAAGTTATGCAAATTAAACACCATATATAGAATTATAAATTTAAATGTTGAAGAATAATTTTATAGTAACTTAACTATAATTCATAATTTAATTAAACTTTATAAACTATAATTAATTTTTCCTAATAATTTGATACTAACTTTATGAAAAGTAGAAAAATAAAAAAAATACTTTTCATCAATTGCAATTCAGAAAAGGTAACCTTGATACTCTAAAAGTTATATAAATGTGTGTGCGGATGGACGTGTGTGTGTATATATATATATATATATAGTGGTTGTCATTTATCTCTTGTTTTCGACGATGTTTATGCCTATCCGTTCCCTTCTACTTTTATCAGTCTACCATTATTTACATATACATAATGAATGTTTGCACATTATTAACAGATTTTCACACAATTATACTCATCACTTGCCACCTCCTAGTCCCATGAAGGACGGACAAATTATAAATTACCGTTAATGTTCCCCCCATATTGGCACAAATAATCAATGCTTCTGAAGTGATCCTTTCATGGTTAAGAAAACACCAGTAGCTGTACATATATCAGACACACATAAAGACACCTTGCTGGTTACACGATGCCTTCAAAGACTGTTTGCATTGTAGTCGAAGGGTCTGGACAACAATTCAACTACATTATTACCGCTTCTTCAAATAGTTTATTCACTGAAACCATTCAGTTTTTCTAAAATTGTGGATTATAGTGTTAAAACATTTGCCTCGGCCATGGAGGAGGATAATCTAAACGCGTCTTTAATCCATAACAATGGCGATGATGATGAATTTAGTGGAGATCTTGCAGCCATTGAGGGATGGAGAGGCCTCCTCAAGGAAAGCTTTGGCGTTTGGCAGGCCCTGCTATTTTTTCCTCAATGTAGTTTGAATCTAATGGGATGGGAAACCATGATCAATATTGCCATCAGCTATGCTCTCATTAGTTTTACATGGATTTATGTATGTAACAGAATGTGTTGTATGAACTTCAAATAAGCAATTATAATATTAAATATTATGTGGACTACAAAGCAAAGGAATTTAAGAAACCCATTTTTTTAATGATTCTTCAGCGTAAGAGTTGCCAATGAATTGGGAGCTGGGCATCCGAGAGCTGCAAGATTTGCAGTGATAATTGTTCTTGGAACAGTCTTCACAATAGGAGTCATTTTAATGGGTGTAATCTTCATTGCTAGAAATGAATTCGCTCTAGAATTTACAAACACTGAAGAAGTGAGGAAAGCCGTTTCAAAGCTTGCAAATGTACTTGCTGTTACTATGATTTTAAATAGCATACAGCCTGTTTTGGGGGGTGAATAAGACTTACTCTTATTAGTTACTAATATTTATATATGGAATAAATATTAATATTTATTAGTTACTAATATTTATATATGGCAAGCTCTAGTAGCATATATTAACTTAGCCTGCTGTTACATTTTTGGAGTTCCCCTTGGCTGTTTGCTGGGTTATTTTTTTTGATTTGGGGGTGAACGTAGCGCTCATTTGTATCATAATATTACCGTCTCTTGTTTTATTTGAGTGTTATTACTATATAATATATTTTCGAAATGTGGGGAATTTGGGCTGGTATGATCTGTGGAACTGCCTTGCAAATAATTATTCTATGCATTATTACATTTAGAACCAAAAGAAGTAAGAATCATTGTTATAATATCTGTTTTTAATGTAAATTTTATAAAACAAACTAAAAATTTATTTCATGTTCATATGAAATTGAAATAATCTTGATTTATTTTTATCAATTATGTGTCCTTGGTGCAAGCTTCTTAAGCTATAGAGAGGATTGAAGTGTGGGGTAGGCCTATCTAAGATCAATGTAAAATGATCAAAGATCTCAACATGTGGTTTTCACAAAATGGTTATTGTGCTAGTGACGCTAAAGGCCTGTTTGAAAACAGGAATACAAGGAATAGGCATATGTATATTGTTAAAATTTTGAATTTTCTTTTGGATGCACCAAATTGAAATTGGAATAGGAATAAAATTGGAATGCATATTCCAATTTTGGCCCAAAATGAAGATTTGTTATTCCACCTAAATAAGTGGAATTGGAATATGTATTCCTCTTCCAATTTTTTTATTTTAGAAAACATAAATTTTTGAGTTTGTGAATTCCCCATCAAATTTTGGGTGAACCAAACAAGAATAGGAATACATAACTCCATTTTCTATTCAAGAATAAGTATTCCTATTCCCATTTTTATATTCCCACAGCCATACGGACCCTAACTGTTAGATCAACAATTATTACTGGTAGTCAAGTTGAAAAGGCCTACATACTAAACTCTTTGAATGGTGTTACACTATGATCTAAAGAGAGATTATTAAAGTTTGGGGAGGATGCACTTAAGATCTAAGTAGAACAACCAAGATCACAAGATGTGGTTTCTATAAAAATAGTTATCATGCTAATGACATAAAGTTTTAGATCAATAATTACTAATGGTAGCCAAATAGAAAAGAGCTATGAAAAACATTAATATGCATGTTGTTTATTTTCCCATTTCCTTTCATTATGAATGCTCATTACCCATACTATCCTTAAAGGGGGAATACTAAGCACACTATATATTCACATGTTGAGTTTCTTTCAATATCTATGATAACACATGTTGCTCAAATTTTTTTACTATAAAGCATAATATTTGTGGCTTTAGGGTTGCTATTATATATGAAGGCCACCTATAATTGAATGAAATGTATCCTTTATATCTAAAAAGAAACTAATCATGTGATGTAAAATTAGTCCACCAATAAAACATGACTTAGTGCAAAGTATTAGTCTCACTTTGTTTTGGGTCCTTTTGGACAACTTTGCAAAAAGTGTGTTGATATATCATCATGTTTGATGGTATGACCTTCAAATCTTAATTATATACAAGAGACTTGCCAAGTAAGTTATTATATAAAAATGAGACCTTAATTATATAATGGGAGTTTAAAAACTCTTGAAAACTTCTAATATTAAAAGCCAATAAATGAAATAATAGATCTAATTTACATTTCTAAGGTTTTTCATGATTTATCCTTCCAGGGTAGCATTTTGGTTAAGATGCTTAGTTTTTGTCAAACAAGAAAGCTTTAAATTTTTAAGGGCTCTTTCCGATGGAAGAATATTTTCAACTATAGTAGTAGTCAAGGTTTGGGATATTCCTCCCATGGAAGATCAGTTCTTCATCTAAGAATGGTTTTAAAGATCTCCTATGGGCTGGTACGTTGGCTCATAGGGCCATGGACTTAATGTGTTATGGTTTGGGGAACCTCAAAACCCCTTTGACCTCAACTCTATAAGAGTTTCAAGTTGAGCTAGCTTTATGTGCTAGTTTTACTTGAGTAAATTCTTTCTCTTTGCCTATATTTCTCATGAAGCTGCAACTTGTTTGTCTTTTTATGGATTCCTAGACAATAGTTTTTAATATTTGTGGCAGAGCTTCTTAGAGATGGGCTTCTAGATCCTTAGTAAAATATGTTTTTAAGGGGCTTTGGGTCCCCTCAAAACCTTCTTTATCCTTAATCAAAAAATTTTAGCATGGAAACTTTTTCATGTGAAACTTATCATTGGTAACGTCCTCGTATTCTTTCATCGCCTACCTACAATTATTTTTTGTGCTCAATGTAAAAACCATAAATATACCTTTTATCTTTTCCCTCATGTGTGGAGCATTTGGTATTCCCTATTGATATTGTCCTTGCGACTTGCCCCTTTCTTGTGCATTTGAACATGTAAAACCACTTTTCTTAGTATCTCTCTTATACATAATATTGTCACTTGATCATATAAGAAAGACATCCCTAATTTTGTCTCAAAGTTTCATTGTTTTGTTATTGTTTTTTAATACCTTGCCATTCCAAATAAAAAATAATGCCTATAATAAGATTTAAAATACTATTTACACTCTTCAAGAAGAGCTATAGTTGGTAGTTGAATATGATGCTACCACTTCAGATAATACTACTAAACTGGCTTTTGGTGGTGGTGTTCTTATTGTTGTCAAGAATGTTTATCAAGAAAATTGAGATTTTTTATTGTATTTTGAGGTGCCTTTTGTTTTATAATAAATTTGTAAAATCTTGGCACTATTCTAGTTCCCCTAATAGATTTTTTTTTTAAAAGATGATTTTGTGACATATATTTCAGTGTTGTTTTATAGACTATTTTTTTTGCTTATCTACCTCACATGACATATGAGTTGTAATTAGATAATTATTTTCCATTTCTTACTTAAATTTAAAAAAAACATTGTTTTATGATTTTAAAGTTAATTAATAAATAATAATAAATATCAATTCATTTTAGAAACTAGATTTCAATGTAAAGTAGGCTTAATTGTACAAGAAATTTTTTGGTTAAACATCTTTGAGTTGTAGTATACTAGGGTGGGTAACCTTCCTAGAAGTCCTAGTGACCTTTGTGAACATCACTTGGAAGCGGAAAATGTCAAGTGTTGCAATCATTCTCATGAGAGACTCATTTAGATGTGATTCAATATTACTGAAACATTCAATGACATTGACTTAAAAACTACATAATGAATTTTCTCTCTTGGAATGTGTGGGGGCTAATAGACCTTCCTAGAAAATATTATGTTTGTGATACCAAGAATAGGCTTGGCAATATTGATGTTTTGTGTTTGCAAGAAGTCAAAGTCGTTGGGTTCCTTCTCAACTCAACTTGCCATGTGATATGGCCAGATGGTGTTAGTTTTGCTTCTTAGCATGAAGCTAGTTAAGGTGATGTAGTCACTCTTCTCTCCCCTCAGCTTTTCCCTTTTGTTATTTCCCATGGTTTTGACCCCATGTAGTGAGTAGTTTGGATTTTGTTGTCTTTTCAAAATCATTCTTTTGGCATTGTCAATATCTATGCCCCTAATGATGTGATTGAGCGCTCACACTTGTAGGGGTGGCTAGCTGATTCTTTGCCACCTACCACCTAGTTTTTCTGCAGGGATTTTAATATGGTTGAGCTAGCTATTGATAAAGTGGGCCTTCTTCCTTTCAGATGGTCAACTGATGAGTGAGAAGTCTGGTTCTACATGCGAAACAAGTTGGGCCTTTTTTATCCCAATGTTCATCGCCGTCGGACTGATGGCATCTAGTACACGTGGTCCAACTTTTGAGAGGGAGCTGACAAGGTCCTTAAAAGGTTGGACCATGCTATGATTTTTTCTTAGTCCTTTTTTTTCTTTTCTCACACGAGTCTACTACCTGTCACTCTACTCCCTTATGTGACTCTTTTGGATCATTCTCCCATCCACTTCTCCATTACCTAGCATTATGCTCCTGCTCGTAATTGTAAAAGCCAATTTTACCTTAATACTTCCATGCTATCCCATCCGCCCAACCCTGCTCATATTTTACAAACTTGGAACCTTGAACCTAGGCACCACTCATCATCTGGGTGGATTCAATGGTGGAATGATGCCATCAACCATACTATGAGGTTTCTTTACATTTATGGGAGGCAATTGGCCACATACCGTAAGAGATCCTATGATTCCACTATCAAAGATCTTCGTATGGCCACTGAAGCTCTTGCCATGAATCTATCAGGTTTGCCAACCTTTTCCATCAAAAATAAGTTGCAGATAATTATACTGCCTAGGGAGCTCAACTCAAAGCCCACCTTCACTAGCTAGACGGTGGTGATCAAGCTTCCAAGGAATTCTTTAATGTGTTGAGGGCACGTCACTTTGTGGTAGGGATCAAACACATTTGGGAGGGTCAGCATACACTCTATGAGCTTCCTGATATTCTTCAGGCCTTTTTTCAACACTATGAAAAAAATTTCACAGCTCAAGGTCCCTTGGTGGCCAAGGACCAAGCCTTGCAAGCTTGTTTGGCTATCATGCATAAAAGACTCACTCTAGAATAATATGTGTTCTATGAGTAGAAGCTCACTCTAAAGGACCTCAACGAAGCTATTTTCTCCATGGTGGATGATAAGGCCCCTAGTTGTGATGGTTTCCCTTGTGAATTTTACAAAGCATTTTGGGATGTGATTGGTCTAGACTTGCATAACATTTATATTGAGGTATACAATTCCTATTCTCTGGGTAATCTTATTAATAAAGGGAATATTAAGTTCATACCTAAGGCGGGTGACCCTAAAGACATCTGCAATTGGAGGCCTATCACATTGTTGGAAATCTCCTATAAGATCATTGCAAAGGCTCTCTCACTAAAAATCCGTCATCTTCTTCCTCAAATCATTCACCCTGAACAAACAGGTTTTATCAAGTCCCATTATATCTTGGATAATATAATTGTTGTGTGGGAAGGGATGGAATGGACTTCTCATTCCAAGAAACAAGCCATCTTTCTCAAAATTGATTTTGCCTAAGCTTATGACAAGATTGAGTGGACTTTCATTCTAGCCATGCTTTAGGCTCTTAGGTTTGGCCCTACCTTTTTGTAGTCAGTCCAAATGCTCTTTGGAGATGCCTCTACTTGCATCTCTATTAATGGCTGTCAGTCTCAAGTGTTTGGGCTTTATCGATCAATTTGCCAAGGATGCTCACTGGTGCCCTCTTTATATGTATTAGCAGCAGAAGGTTTTGGGTATTTGCTCGCAAATGCCATCTCCCAAAGAAGGGTCTAAGGCATTTCCCTCCTAGATTCCCTTGATCAACTTGTGAATGGTCATTTTGCAGACGACTCTTTCCTCACTCTCATTGAGGATGAAGAGAATATTGCCTCCGCTTTGCAATGTCTTGACACATTCTGTCTTGCTTTAGGGTCTACCATTCAATGAGACAAAACCCTATGTTACAGGCAGTCTTACCTTTCTCATCCTACTTGGCTTGAGAAATATCAATGGAAATGGGTTCAACATGGGGAAGTTTTTCATTTTCTAGGTATCCCCTTCACCTTCCAAGCCTCAACTATTGAGCTCTAGAATGCAGTTCTTGCCAAAATAAAGTAGAAGTTGGAGTATTGGATCACCAAACCTCTTTCCCTAGCATGCAAATTCCAGATTTATTCCAAAGTGTTGGCGGCCACCCATGTTTATTATTCTTCCTATTGGGCTCCTTCAAAGGCCTCATAGCTCAAACTTGAGTGCCTTTTATGTGACTTCCTCTAGGTGTTAGACACTTCTCACCAGGGCTTTCATAGAGTTTCCTGGGATTTCTGTTGTCTTCCCAAGCAATCTGGTAGCCTAGGCTTGCTATCCACCTAGAAGAAAGGTACTATTTTATGTGCCAAATGGGTGATTTGAGCTCTTTCAAGCAATGAAGCCTGGATGATTTTGTTAAGACATTGCATTTCTTCTGGCTTTCTAATTCATCGGCTAGCCTAGAAGAGGATTGGGTTTCAAACCCTTCTAGTTACCCCTGAACCTATTCAAATTCAACGTAATTTTATTACCAAGAGTATTTGGAAAGTCTGGGAAGCAGTTAAGCCATGGCTTCATTGGGTAGGCAATGGATTCAGAGATGGGCTCTCCTTGAACCAACATAATCTTTGGTGGTTGCCTTTATTCACCATTCAAGGTGTTCCCCTGGCTAAGGTGCATTCGACTGGTGCTCTATGTTATTTCAAACATGGCATAAGGACCCCTAAAGATCTTTTCTCCAGAGCTACTATGAGCTTGTGTTTGTGGGAAGACATGAGGGTGCAATTCTGGCTCACTCTTCCAGATCAATAGACTTTTGATCTTCTAGTTTCTACGGTGCCTTCACATTTGTTACACAAAGTGGGCATTTAGTCTTGTTTCCCTTGGTAGAAAGATTGGAAGTGGTATCTAGACACTCTGGTAACTAGCTATAAACCTTAGTTGGGTTACTGATGGTTGGTTCCTCACCTGCCCATGGTTGATGTGCTCAACCAATGTTGGCATTTGTAATCCTTGCTTCGTACATGGAGTCATAGGTTCTCCACTGTGTGGCATGCCATTACTGAACCCAAAATTGCACATTTCACCTAGTGTATTACTTTCTAGGGCTTGCCTTTGGGCTCCCAGCTGCAACATCTAGGAGTTCCTGACCCCTGTTGCCCTTTTTGTGGTCAACCAGAGTCCTTTTTGCACATTTTTTGGTTTTGCAGATGGGCTCAATGTTACTGGTGATGGATACATGATCTCTTTGACCCCTTTTTCCTAGAACCTTTTTCTTGGCATATGATTCTCCTGGAGGATAATGCTTTGATACCCTTCAAATACCCCCAGATATGGCATACTTTCAAATTGGAGATCTTATTTACCATTTGGAAAGATCGCAATGCAGTCATTTATGCTCACAATACACTTGACATTAATGTGGCTATGTATGCTAAAGCATTTATTTATAACAATGTCATGTTGCAGATTCAAGTACAGATGGATAAAGTGGCTTTGGAGGTGGCTCACTTATAGGAGTTGTGTTAGGAACCTGTGTGTTCCTTCTGTTTATTTTGTTAGAGTAGAGTTGTTGGACGCATATGCTTTGTAAGTCGTCCCGTGAGTTTATTTTATTATCCCACATGCATAGGTAGTATTACTTTTCTAGATCGTACCCAGTATATAAGAATAGGTTGAGGCCCTTGATGGGTACGGACGAATTTATTGTATTGAGCTTGCTCAAACGAGGTTACCCCCTCGAAGTGGCCTGCGATCAGTAGATTTATTTTGAGTTCTGCTATCACTTTGCATTCTGTTATTTCGAGCATTCTCACGATATTGCTATAAGGAGGTTCTTCTCATCTGGTATCAGAGCACTCTCTTGGGCTCGCTGGGTGGAAATTACATCAAATTTTTTTCTGTCGTGGCCTTCAGGTTCCTCTCACTTCTAATATCTCTTGTTATTGCAATAACTCTTTTTAGTTGTTCTGTCTGTGAGTGAATTTTTTTAAGTCGACTGTTCAGAAAAAAAAAAAAAAAAAAAAAAAAAAAAAAAAAAAAACAAGAGTAAAATTTTTTCTGTTTTTTAGTCGTAGCTTCCTTGTTTGCTTTCTGTTTCTGCTCATACTTCCGCAGAACGTCTGCAATATCATTTAGCATACTTCCTTCCTTGGCGACCCAACCCCAAATTTTACATATCAAAGCCCTAAAACCCTCATTTATCTAATTTTAGGGTTTGCCCTATCTTTTTCACCTCTCATCCAATCGCCACCAAACTGAGCCACAAGATTCAATTCCTCATTTTGCTCCCTTATCCCTCTTGGACTGTTCGCCTCATTTCGCCTCCCTACCCTTGAAACCCTCATTTTTCTTTTTCCCTTGTCCCCAGATAGTCTCCCACCACCCGTCGAACACCCATTTCCTATATGAGTTTTACCCAAATCCAAGTTTGCCGTAACTAAAAAAGTTTTTGTTTCTCATCTTCTACCCATTTCAAAAAAAAAAAAAAAAAAAAAAAACCTTGTTTTATGGTTGTTACGCGTACAGGAGCAAAAATCATGGAAGAGGAAATTGCATCCCTCAAAACCAGACTTCAAGATCTGGATGACAAAATTCTGGGTCTTAACTTTCAGCAGTCAGCCATGAGCCGAAACCATTCAGGTGATACTGGGTCCTCTTCTGGCAATTTCCGTGGACCAAAGCTTGATTTTCCACGCTTCGATGGTTCTGATCCGACTGGATGGATCTATAGGGCAGAGCAGTATTTCAGCTTGCATAATACTTTGGATAACCACAAAGTCTCCCTTGCATCTTTTCATTTGGAACATGAAGCTCTTCAATGGTTCCGTTGGTACATCAAGGCTAATGTAGGCCCAACGTGGAGCGAATTGTGCACCCTCATTTTGGAGCGCTTTGGCCCTAGTTCCTTTGATGATTTCACAGGAGCACTCACTAAACTGCGTCAAACAGGCACTGTAAGAGAATACCAGACAGAGTTTGAAAAATTAGCTAATCACACAGAGGGCTTGTCTGATGAATTCTTCCGTAGTTGTTTTGTCAGTGGTCTGAAGGATGCACTTCGCTCAGAAGTCAAAATGTTTCGACCTACTACAATGATGGAAGCCCTTGGGTTGGCTAAGTTAGCGGAAGACAAGATTAGTGCTCTACAACGCTCCAGATCTAATTTTGTTCCATTCAGAAATACAGGTTCTCACAACCCTCCAGTCATACCAGCTCCCAGAACTACTCCGATCAAGCACTTGTCTGAAACAGAGATGCGAGTTAGGCGAGACAAAGGGCTTTGTTATAATTGTGATGAGAAATGGTCTCGGGGCCATAGATGTGTTCAGCAAAAGCTCTATCTCTTGGATGTGGATTCTCCACCGGAACTGGAAGAATATGTAGATGCTCAGGAAACAGTGGATGCTGAGGTTGAGCCTCACCAGCCTGAACCTCCTTCCCCAGAAGCTCCACCAGAGATATCTGTCCATGCTTTGGCAGGAGTCACTACTCCACAAACCATGCAGGTCCAGGGTTTCTTCAAGAAGATCCCTCTTACTATACTCATTGATTCTGGTAGCACTCATAACTTCATTGATCCACGCATAGCCAAACAGGCTGATTGCTTTATCCATCCCTGCTCTAGCTTTGAAGTCATGATTGCCAATGGGGGCACTTTACCTTGTAAAGGGAAATGTCGCAATGTGCGTCTCTCTATTGGAGATTATAACATGCGCTCTGACATGTTTGCCTTACCCTTAGGTGGCTGTGATGTGGTTTTGGGTGCCCAATGGTTACGCACTCTTGGCCCCATTCTCTGGGATTTTGCTGAACTTTGGATGCAGTTTTCAGCCGAGGGGCACCAACACACTTTGAAAGGCTTACAACCAGGGTCTCTCAGCATCATCAGTTCACACCGTATGGAAAAACTTCTTAAGAAGAATTCACATGGTGTCATCGCTCAGCTCCATTCCATTCAGATGCAGCCATCAGCAGTCTCTAGCACTCCTGCCGATCTCCAACACATTTTGGACAAGTATTCTGGTATATTTGCTGAACCTGTGGGATTACCTCCTTCTCATCCAGAGGACCACCGTATTCAGCTCCTTCCTGGTAGTGTTCCGCCCAACATCAGGCCCTACCGCTACCCATTTCATCAGAAGACCGAAATCGAGATACTTGTCCGTGACTTACTGAAGCAAGGTATTATTCGCCCTAGTACCAGTTCCTTTTCTTCTCCAGTTCTGCTTGTTCGCAAAAAAGATGGGTCATGGCGACTCTGCATTGATTTCCGAGCACTTAATCATCTCACTATAAAGGACAAGTTTCCCATTCCAGTTGTTGATGAACTTCTTGATGAACTTCATGGGGCTCATTTTTTCTCCAAGTTAGATCTTCGTTCTGGGTATCATCAAATTCGGGTTAATGAGGAGGATATACCTAAAACTGCCTTCCGCACACATGATGGTCACTATGAATTTTTAGTCATGCCCTTTGGCCTCACGAATGCTCCTTCAACATTTCAGGCAGTGATGAATAACATATTTCGACCATACCTCCGGAAATTCATTCTGGTCTTCTTTGATGATATCCTCATATATAGCAAAACTTGGGCTGAGCATCTCCATCATCTGGAGCTTGTCTTGCAACTTCTCTCTGATCATCAACTCTGTGCAAAACTATCTAAATGTGTGTTTGGCTAGGAGGAAGTGGAGTATCTCGGGCATATTGTTGCACACCATGGAGTGCGGGTGGATCCTACAAAAATAGATGCCATGAAAACTTGGCCGCATCCTAAAACTCTCAAGAGCCTTCGGGGTTTTTTGGGGTTGACTGGCTACTACCGCAAGTTTGTCAAAGATTACGGGAAAATTGCAGCACCATTGACAGCTCTGTTAAAAAAGGATGCCTTCTCCTGGACCCCTGTTGCTGAGACTGCATTTGAACAACTGAAACAGGCTATGTGCAGTACACCTGTTCTCGCGATGCCAGATTTTTCCAAACCCTTCACTATTGAGAGTGATGCTTGCGGCAATGGATTGGGTGCTGTTCTCCTGCAAGATGACCATCCTATTGCGTTCACTAGCAAAGCCCTCTCTGGTAAGAATCTAGCCCTCTCTACTTATGAAAAAGAAATGATGGCTATTTTGCATGCTGTACAGAAGTGGCGGCCATACCTCTTAGGGAGTCATTTTTGCATCAGAACCGATCACCAAAGTCTGAAATACTTCCTGGAACAACGGGTATCCTCTCCTACACAACAGAAATGGGTCAGCAAACTCATGGGGTATGATTATGAGATCACCTACAAGAAGGGTAAGGAGAATATTGTGGCAGATGCTCTTTCTCGCACATTTGATAATCAAGCTTCCCTTTCCGCTATTTCTAAGCCCATTCCCAATTGGTTAGCGTCTGTTCAGCAGGGCTATGATAGTGACTCTTCTTTATCTCAAATCATTCACCAGCTAGCCAATAATCCTTCTGCTATACCACATTACTCTTGGGATGGTGCTTCTCTTCGATACAAGGGTCGGCTAGTGCTTCCTCAGAACCCAGCTCTACATCAGGCTATTTTTTATGAACTCCATGCTTCTCCTTCAGCAGGGCACTCAGGCTTCCTCAAAACTTATGAGCGAGCAAGGAGAAACTTCTTTTGGAAAGGAATGAAACAGACGATTCAATAGATGGTGGCTGAATGTGATACTTGCCAACGCCACAAGGGTGAAACGACCCTCCTTCCTGGCTTGCTCGAACCATTGCCCATCCCTACACGGATTTGGACTGATATTTCTATGGATTTCATTGAAGGGCTTCCTAAATCCGGTGGCAAGACAGTGATCTTGGTTGTGGTTGATCGTCTCTCGAAATATAGTCATTTTTGTGCCCTCAGCCACCCCTATACTGCCTCCTCTGTTGCACAAATCTTCATGGACCAGATATTTCGTCTTCATGGACTCCCTTCTTCCATTGTCTCTGATCGTGATGCAACTTTTACCAGTCATTTTTGGACTGAACTGTTTCAGAAAACTGGCACCAAACTGAAGATGAGTTCGGGCTATCACCCACAAACTGATGGTCAAACGGAAATTGTCAATAAATGCTTGGAAACTTATCTTCGTTGCTTCACTTCCGAACAGCAACATCAGTGGGCCAAGTGGCTCCCTTTAGCTGAATGGTGGTATAATACCTCTTACCACACTGCCTCTAAAATGACTCCATATGAAGCAGTCTATGGTCAGGCACCTCCAGTGCTCCTTCCCTACACTCCCAACAGCTCACCAGTCCAGGTAGTTGACATAGTTCTCCGCAGCAGGGATCAGATTCTTCGTACCTTACAGGATAATCTTCACATGGCCCGTAATCGAATGAAACAGCAAGCAGATCAACACCGTTCTGAGCGCTCATTTCAAGTTGGGGATATGGTTTTTCTTCGTCTACAGCCATACAAACAATCCTCCCTAAAGCTGAAAGGGCGTCATAAGCTGGCCCCAAAATTTTATGGGCCTTATCAGGTTCTGCAGAAGATTGGTTCAGTTGCTTATAAACTGGAACTTCCTCCTTCTTCCCGCATTCATCCAGTTTTTCATGTTTCTTGTCTAAAGAAAGTTCTGGGTACCACTGTCAGAGCACAAACTACTCTCCCTGAAATGGATACGGAAGGATCCATTATCCTGGAGCCGGTAGCAATCATTGACCAGCGCACTCGCCAGCTTCGCTCTCGCTCCATCTCTGAGGTCTTGATTCAGTGGCATGGCATGCAACCAGAGGATGCTACCTGGGAACCCCTTCTTCAGATTCAACAACAATTTCCACACCTTAAGCTTTGAGGACAAAGCTTTTTTCTAAGGGAGAGGGGATGTTAGGAACCTGTGTGTTCCTTCTGTTTATTTTGTTAGAGTAGAGTTGTTGGACGCATATGCTTTGTAAGTCGTCCCGTGAGTTTATTTTATTATCCCACATGCATAGGTAGTATTACTTTTCTAGATCGTACCCAGTATATAAGAATAGGTTGAGGCCCTTGATGGGTACGGACGAATTTATTGTATTGAGCTTGCTCAAAGGAGGTTACCCCCTCGAAGTGGCCTACGATCAGTAGATTTATTTTGAGTTCTGCTATCACTTTGTATTCTGTTATTTCGAGCATTCTCACGATATTGCTATAAGGAGGTTCTTCTCAAGTTGTTGGCTCATTGGGGAAATGCCCCCTATATAGTTTCTCGTGTTCTGTCAAATTTGGCCTCCAACTACTATACCCCTCCTCGCAGTCATCATCAAGGGCATAGCAGTTCCACTCACTGCTCAGACACACCTCTCTCTCAACAATAGTTCTCTCCCAGCGGTGGTGCTTTTAGTAGATGCCGCACTTTTGGAGGTTTTGGTGGTAGGCACCCCTCAGCCTCACCTCCCCAGAGGTCTAGTTTGGGGTGGTCTCCAATGGCTCCTCCTACTGCTCCTGCTACAGGTTGGCCCTCTGCTCACTCAGACCCCAAGTGGGTGTTTCCCCAGCTAGACTTAGCCATTTCTCCTCCTAGGCTTGAGGGAGAGAAAGATGAAGATAATGTTGCTGCTATGGATGACAGTTGGGCTCCCCCTCGAACCATCTACTCTCCCCACTTTTGGGTGGGGCTCTGATGATAAGGATCCTCCTTCCTTGGCTGGAAATGCATTGGCAACATGAGGATTTCTTTGTTTTCTATTGTTTTCTAAATTTTTTTTGATGAATAGCTGATTTTCGGCCAATGGTCGTATGAACTCACGAGGTAATATTAAAAAATTTTAAAATCTAAAATCTAAACAATATGTAATATTACACAAGACATAATATAAATTGTTAAAGTGATTCATCTATTTTCCTTTTCTTAATGAGTGCTTAAACAGTTTGCAAAGAATGAAACATGTTGTGGTCAATAAAAATAAGTTAAATCAATTGTAAAGCAACATGAAGAAAGGACAACTTGGGTTATGTAGTTTGACTTTTATAGAGTAGCTTTTGTTATTATTTGCATTTTTTGAGTGGAAGAGAGACAATAGCCCAAGAGATAGTCAAGAGGTCAACCATGGTAATGACAAGTTTTCTCTTTCCATTCCATTTGCAAACCCAATGGGTTTACTTGATTTCTCATCTTTAACAAATAATTTTGCATCTATGTTTGGATTAAATTTGTTTGGTTTCCTTAAGCATATTTAGAATTTATTGGCAAAATTTAATATACTCTTTGTTCTAGTAGTATCATGGGGAAGAGGGCTCAGTACAAGAAAACATTTCAATTGTTTTGATAGTGATTGTTAACTAACCCAAACTTGCTGATTTAATATCTAGCATTTTTTTAAACATTATACCAATAGTTGTTTCTTTAAAGTTATTTTTTCTAATAATGGCTACCCATAACTAAATGAAATATGTCCTTATTTTTAAAAAAAACCAATTATGTGACACCACAACATTTGCACAAGAATGGGGTTTGCTAATGCACTATGATTAGTCTCATTTAAAATTTAAAAAAAAATATTTTATTTTACTTGGGGGTGGGGGGGGGTGTCAGTCTACAATCACCAATTTAATAATCTTTTAACAAATTCCTTTATTGTTTATCAATAAGATTCATTTTTGCCTATTCCATTGTTATTGGTTAAGTGCATAAACAATCACACAATAGTAACACCAATATTTATCTCATGGAAACCCAATTTTGGTGAAAACCACAATGTGATATTGGTGCTTACAAATGTTGTACTCTTTTGGAATATGCTCTATTAGGAGCTTTCCTGATTAACGATTACAAAATACTATCAAGTGTACCTTGTTAAGATATTTTCCTATAGATTAACGCAAGAGCGTCCCAGGCATGAGGGCAATCTTGCGTCACCCAAAAATATTTATATTTTCAGCCTTTTCTATTTTAATAATGACAAGTAGACAGGGGGGTTACTATTTCCCTAAACTTACTATTTTTAGTAAATTTGTCATACAGTCTTGGAATATTCTAATTTTAGAGGTGGATATTCATATTGGATATATTAAGCCTACCAATTAAAGCTCAATGCCATATCATGTGTATTCATGGGTTTATTCTGGATGAAACAGCTTACAATTTTGGTATATAAACTTCAAGCTCACTGTTGGAGGTCTTAGAGTGCCTGGATAAGGTTCGAAAGCTCAACAGATGGGTGCTTGCATTAAACTTATCCATACATACTTCAATATCATTTAGTGATAAGTCAGGACACAATTCTTTGAATACCTATTTTGTCACTTTCTCTGTCCTTTGATGCTCTGATATCAATTGTAGGTATAGGATTGATTACTACGAGGGGATGGGTGAATCAATAATCACCAATTTGATAATATTTTAAAACTTCCTTGATTGTTTCCCAATAAGATTTATTTTTTCCTATAACAGTGTTATTAGTTAAGTGCATAAACAATCACATAAAATAGTAAAAGCATTCACACAATAGTAACACAATTTTATTATACCAGATACTAAATTTATGGATGGATAGACACTACCTAGGGATCTAGAGAAGGTTGTTTTTGTGTCATAAGTATTCCAAGCAACCAAGTATTGTTTTTATGCATTCTTTATTAAATATATAATAATATATTTGATGTGACCTATATTGCATATGAGGCCCTATGAGGATGATTAACTGTATGTGAAAAATTTGTTCTTGACCCTATTCCAAGGATGATTTCGGAACAATGTGGTAAGATGAAAGGTTTGGGGAAAAATTTGGGCAAAGATAAAAGGATATTACATGAATTAGAAATGGAATCTCCTAGATCTTCAAAAAGAAAGAAGGATAAGGTTAATTATGTGGAGCTTGTCTCAGAACTAAAAGAAGAAAGTGAGGACAGAGAAGAAAAAAATGTGTTTGAGGGGAAGGAGAAAGCAGAAATGGATACACAAGATTCAGAGGAAACTAAAAATTATGAATTAGTTGAAAGATTATTTAGGGGTGGCAATGTCACTGTTTTCCCTCCCTCACTGTATTCAATTCATAATGAGATAAGCTCTCCTGTAGCTACTAAAGAAAAAGATAATTAAGCTACTCGAGAGAAAGTGGAAGAAGAGGGGCTCAAAGAAGCCATAAGAATTGTTGAGTATGATGAGTCTGATGAACATGATTTAATTATGTTTCTACAAGAAGTTGAAGGAAACGAGATTGAGAAACCTAATGAAAGTGTGGACCAGGCTTTATGGTAGGAAATAGAAAAGAGAAAGGCTAGGATTCCAATGTTGAAAGTGGTTGATGAGGAGGAGTTTAATGTCAAGCTTACGATAGAAGATATCAATGATTTAGCGGTTGACCCTCCTCATGGTGTTTTACAAACTGCAAAAGCAATCTCCCTCTACTCTCTCAGACTAGATAAACGTACTTTCCACTCCCTTAAAATGTTGAATTTATAAGACAAAGCTCTAGAAGGAAAAATTGAGGAGTTGCAGAGTAAAGAGGACAAGAAGGGGCTAAAGGAAAAGGAGATAGAGTAGAAGGGTAACCTAGAGATGATCAAAGATTTGAAAGAAAAATTGACAAAATTGAAAATGTAACCAAAGGTGCTTTGTTCAGATGCCAAGGTCTACTTGAAACTGTTGTTGAGTGTATGTACAGTCTTGGGTAATTCGGATCGAGAAAAGTAGGTGAAGCTTATGCTCGATCTGGAGGAAGATGAGAAGGAAGTGGAGGATACCAGTCTTGGAAAAATATACCCGATCTAACACCAAGAAGAAGCAGAAGAAAGGAAACGAGATAGACAAAAAAGATATTAAAAAAGTCACAAAGAATATCAAAGTCATTAACTAGGAGCTGAAAGATAAGGTGCAAGAGTTAGTCTAGCTCCTTTCACCTATGTGTTGTCTCGTTTTTATCTGCTCTAATTAGAATGTTAGTATTTTAGTTCGTTCTAATTTTTTCTTCCGGCGTTTTGCCAGGTAGTGCTAGTTTTGATTGTGGGTATGTCAGTTGTTCTGACCCTCATGCTGAAAGTTTAACTCAATGACTCAGTAGCAGTAATAAAAACTAACACAGATATGCATGCACTGCATGCTGTATTAGAAATAACAAACAAGTTTAATGAGATAACTATCCAACAAGTTTAATGAGACAACTATCGTAAATTATGAATGTTAACGCACAGGCTTATTCCTCACCAAATTTAATTGAATTTTTTTTCAAAAAAATTGTGCAATGATTTTGTGGACAACAATTTGCATAATAAAAGTCAAGTCACAGAATTAAATGTGGAGTTGCATGATCTCGAGCATCATAAATCTTCACAAATACAACTCGACAATAGTATGACTATTATATTTTATAATAGTAACTATTTAGATTCTCGGATATCTATCCTGAACTTTGAATCAACGGAATCAAAACTTTTCCGTGTATCCTACTTCCATTCATTCCCGACCACATCTGGTGGTAGGACTATTCATAATAGTTTTTAGCTGTGTGGAGAATCTTGCAGCTTTCTTTTCCTGATACAACATCAGACGGTATGGCACCTTTTAAACGTGAAATGTGTCTTTTCCATACAAAGGCCTCGCCGTGCATTCAAACACATAATTGCACGTTCCAATGATAGAATCTCACCTACCATGCCGTTTCTGCTACAGGTTTCCTATTCATCCATTCAGATTTAATAGCAAATTACTTAAAGCAGACAAGTTAATAATAGCTTTTCATTTGAATAAGACATTTAATATGTTATTGACTTTGTATTAGGTGCTATAGTTGAGCAAAAGGAGGATGCCAAAGCAGCGGTAAGGAGATTTATATATGATGTGTGAGGGAGTTTGCATAGGCAAAGTACAAGCATGCTGAAAACTTTGGAGAATAAGTGTAAGCAAGTGTTCAAGCTGGCTAAGTAAAAGTAAAGATAGCTATGAGCAGGATGAATGGTCATTTGAAGGTCAAGGTTTAAGATCATCGATTGATTGAAATAAAAATTAGTTTTCTATGGATTAAGTTATGTATGGAATAAGAATGAGAGAGATTGCTATTGTTTTTTATATTAAGATGGAATGTGAGGGCAATGAGTGAGTTTGTCTTTCATATCAAAATTTTAATTAAGATTATGATCGCAGTTACCAGTCATTTACAGTTATTGAATTATAATTTAATTAGGGTTGAATTATAATTTAATTAGAATAAAGAATATATATTATCAAAAGTAATTTTTAAACATATTTAAATGTTGATTGTTATAATTTTCAATTATAATCACGATTTATAAAGTTTGAATTCAAGACCTTTTAAGTAAAAAGCCCACAATTTAGTAATTTACTCATGTATTCTAAGCTCTTTCCTAGAATATAAATATGTTATTCCATAAGTACAAACTACTATATTTATTTTACAATATTTATTATAAATAAAAATAGAAATGTAGGAACTTATCCTGCACTGAAAATTATAAATTCTACTTTGAATACAAATTAAGAGTTTAACATCATTATGCAATAAAAATATGGTCAATACAGCAATAAAATAAATTATTAACGAGGAACCTTTACTCTTTGGATGCTACAGCATGGATATTGAACTGCGATGTTGAATCCAACTCTTAAAAGTGAGAATATTGTCCACATGAGGAACAAGCTGATCTGATTTCCTTGAATGAGTGGGCTTAACTAACACTGGTCTCATTCTTGGTCTATAATTTGGAAAGAAATCCCTTCTCCCTCAGACTCTCCACCGTCTCAGCCAAACAATCTTTTATAGGGGTGAACGAAAACCCCAATTCCCTCAGCTTCTGATTGCTGAATCTATATGCCACTTTCCTTGGATTTTTCACGTCCGAGCACCTACAATAAAGCAAATCGAGATCAGCGTTACTCAACTATCCCTAAAACCTAAAACCTAAATCATGTTAGAAATGGTCTTCCCTAGTATGAAATGTGCAATAACAAAAATTCAATATACTTTGTAGGAAGTGGGTATTGTGGGAACATTTGTGCCAACATATCCATAAGCTCCCCTCTGTGCAGACTTCTCTCTGCACACAAATATCGACCAGAGGCAGATGGAGTTTCATAGAGCAATATATGCGCTCTTGCTACATCTCTCACGTCCACATAAACCTGAGTTTCGTTTTCATAGGTCTTGGCCAACCCTTTGAAAGATTATAACAAAATAGTTAGTCTCATTTCCATGAATGAGAAGATAGAAAGGAATTACTATGGTATTAACTCACCAATTAAATATCTGAAAACATGAGCAGTGCTGCCATTAATAGTGGGCTGCAGAAGAGGACCCAACACAATACATGGATGAATTCTTATCAAATCCAGACCCACCTCGTCTGCATACGCACACGCTGATTTCTCTGCAACTGTCTTTGCATAGCAATACCAATTCTGAGCACCAAAAGAGAAAGAGAACATAATTCAACAATGTTGGTTGGATAGTTTACAAATCTATCTATGCTATATTACAAACTAGTTTATTCTTAGGCTTGTTTTATTCTGATGATGATGGATCATAAAGTATGATTCTAAAACTTAATACAATCAAATCTAAAAATTATTGTAACGAATAGGTTACCCTGGTTCGAAGGCAGTAATCAAGGTCGCTCCAACAGTCCTCATCGACTATGTCTTTCGGATTTCTGTTGGGGTTGAGGTAAATGGCACCGATGGTGGATGTAAGTATAACACGCTTCACTCCCACTTCTTTGCAGGCCTTCAATACATTGAGGGTTCCATTCACAGCGCCCTCCACCACTTGTTCCTGTAAAAGTGTCACTGTCAAACCATTAGTTCTCTTCTTAACAACATTTAATACATTTGTTCTACAGGTTCTATCCCACTTTATCTAATCAGAACATTTAATACATTTATCAATTGAATAAGCGTGCATACCCGATCTTTCACAATAGGGCAAGCCGTGTGAAAGACTCCTTTGCACCCTCTCATGGCTATCACCAAGCTGTCATAGTCCAGAATATCGGCCTTCACAAGCTCAAGCCTCTCTTCTGCTCCTTCCAACTCTTTCAGATGCTTATACTTTCTATCATCTGCACATAATTTGAAATGTATTCCCAATTCATAAGAATCTGATATAGCTTATAAGTTTGTACAATGTGGGTGAAAATAAATACTGACCAGGGTCACGGAGTGTTCCTCTAACAGTGTAACCTCTGTTCAAGAGCATCTTGACAAGCCAAGAGGCAATGAAACCTCCAGCCCCTGTTACGCACACACTCTCCATCCTCACTTTCTTCTACTGATACTCACTTTGCTATTTCCTGCCGATTATCTTGTGTCCGGCAACAAACTATCTTATAAAGATAATTAGACAATGTTCTCACTTAGATCAAGATTGATAGGGAAATTTTTATTGGTAGGTTGTGGGGTCCAAGTATTAGGCTGGACAATGGAATATTGTTGTCAATGTCGAAACAGTAATAATTATCAAGGTGATTGATGTTACAAAAGTATCAAGAGGATAAAAAGTCTGACCAATCTGAATAATCTTAGAGTCTTTGTAATCTCTAGAGAGGTTCAGCTCAACAGAAACTAATTGATGAAGATTGGCTGAATAATTTCTTTTAATTCTACGCGAACAATAGAACCAAGAATAGGCTAGAAAACGTTTTGGTATTAAGCAGAAATCAGTGTGACAGATGCAACCAAAGAAATTGAATCCAAACAGAGATGCAGAAGAACTATTTATTAGAGATGAGAAAATCCTAAACCCACGGTTTGAAACTGCTCCAATAGAGGACAACCTGTGCGCTTGGCCTCAAGAAGAGTGTTGTTTTGTCGTTAGTCGTCTCTGTCAAAATCAGACTTCAAATTGAAAAAAGCACTGTCAAAACCAGACTCCTTAGACGTCGTTTCAGCTTTCCACGTAACCTATTTTTATTGATCACCACTTATTTTTTGCCTGTCATATATAAAGGGACATCAAAAAAGCAAAAGAATATTGGAGGGTGACTTTAAAAAAAGATAATGTATATTACGACTTGTCAGATGTTACTACATGGGGATTAGCTTTTAGATTGAATGAATAACTTGATTAGCACATTTTCAAGCCGTGGGCTTACGACTTCTCTTCAGAGCTGACAAAATTCTAAACCCACGGTTTGAAAATGAGAAGGAAAGATCAAACCTGCCATTACATGATTGGCCTCATAACAATGGAAAATTCCTTAATCGCTTTATAAATATCTGTTGATTTCTTTCTTCCATTCGCAAAATGCAGATAAGATAATAACGAAAAGTACTTTTTCTATACTGCACTCTCATTCTGATGATGGATTACAGAGTGCGATTTCTCATTCTGATGATGGATTACAAAGTGTGATTTTAAACGTTAATGCCAAAAAATCATGCACAATTTAAATCAGAAATACAACAAAGAATTCTAATAGATTGTGGAAATCTGATGATATTGAAAAAGTACTCTGTCAAAATCAAACTATATGACCTGAGTTGTCCTTCCTCTTGCATTACAGTTGAAGTAGCCTCGTTTTATTGATCTCTGAGTGTTTCTGGCATGACAAAGTGCACAGGAAACTCTTAAAAGTGAAGGAACACTAGTGGTTAATGTTAATAATGTTTATTATGTCTTGTCATATGTTGTGTGGTGATTAGTTTTTGTATTTATTTAAATGCTCAATCTTTTTGTTATTGGAATAAGAGTAAATATTACAAGGAAATAGATAAAAGATAGTTAATTTATAAAACTAGTAATCTGTGTGCAATAGGTACGTCCAATAGATATGGCAGTCAACTAATCAAGATTTTGCTTTTGCTTACATTTTATAGTGCAATACCTTTAAGTTTGTACATCATTTTATTTCTTTGCCCGTCTCGCCTATCTCTATCTTGTTATTGCTCCATCACTCTATATCTTGATTTATCACCCCCTCACTCTCAATCACACTTATTAGCCAACATGAAAAATATGATATATCACTAATATATTTTGCCCCCTCACCAATATTTTTGTTTGGTGTAAGAAAGAAAATTAATAATTACTCCTCAAATGGGAAGGATGAATCATCCCTTCTTTTCTACTCCCATATCATACATATATCATCCACAAATTCATTGGTGAATTATAATAAAAGATAATCTTAAATATGTTGGTTTGTCAAAGCACGTATGGTGCTCACCATGTAGAGAGATCACTATACAATGTGTCCATTGTACACTGAGACACCATAGTGAGTCACGCAATGGTGAAGACAATACAAGTCTAAAGCAGTACAATGAAGTCAGTACGCCAAGGCAAAGGGAATGGTTCCATGGCGAAGAAATATTACTTCGGTGAATTAAGATTCTTCTGGCAAATTAAGATTCATGAGGCGAACAAAATGTCCCGAGGTGAAGAAAGATTCCCATGGCAAATAAAGATTCTCGAGGTGAAGGGAATGTCTTTGAGGCATATAGAGTGATTAGAGGCATCCACATCACTAGAGCCATCTATGTCACAAAAGGCGTCCACATCGCCAGAGCCATTCGCATCACGGAAGGTGTCAGTGTTGCCAAAGTCGTCCACATGACTGGAGGTGTCCAAGTGATTAAAAACATATAATACTTGAAGGAGTGGAGTGACAATCAGATAGATGATTGACTATTGAATGGATGAGTTCCAAGGCTACCAATTATACAATTATTCTGTGACAGTTAATGCACTAGATTCCATAAGAAATTTTAGAGAGTATAAATGTCTATGAGATTTGTTACGAATGGAAAAGGAAAAAAGTGCAAAATTTAGGTTGATTATAAATGCAATCTAAGCTTGTGAACCTGTGCTAGAAACTAGAGTTAATTGTATGTAAATTTTTTACTATAATACAAAGTTGCTCAAAGGTTTTTGGGTGGTGGGTTTTCTTCCAAAAGGGTTTCCCACGTTAAAATTGCTCTCTTGTGTTTATCTTGTGTCCATCATATTTTGAGTGTTCTTGCTTTTCCTCTACAACATCTCAATGTTGATGAAGTGGCTTTGAAATCCTTCTTATTTCCCCTATAAACTAGCATTAAGAAGGCATTTATGCACGTAGCTTTCCTATCAAGTGGTATAAGAGCCTAGGTTACCCTTGTTGTGTAGGGTTGTTTTCAGTGTCAATTTGGCTCTAGTGGGAGTTTGCAAAGTGTTTACCTAGAATTGAGATGGTGGGTACATGGAGAGTAGAGATTGAAAATTTTAATATCACAAACTTTGAGTTGTGGAAACTTAAAGTTGAAGATATATTGGTTGATCGTGATCTGTGGGTTGTTGTGTCTAGTAACAAGCCTTTGGGCATGAAGCAAGAATATTGGGTTTTAGAAGATTGAAAGGCCAAAGGATTGATAAGGCTATGTCTTGTGGATTCTATTCTATTGAATGTTCATGAGAAGAAAATTGGACATTCTTTGTGGAAGAAGTTGGGAGATATTTATCAAGGAAAATCCTTGGTAAACAAATTCTTCCTAAGAAAGAAGTTGTACTCTTTGAAGATGGATGGAGGAATCATGGTGGTAGATCATTTAAACGTGTTCTATATGGTGACTACACAATTGACATATGTTGGTGTGTCTGTTAGTGAAGAAGAGTGTTGCATGTTACTATTGTGCTCATTGCATGATTCATGGGATAATCTTGTGATGACCATTGGAGGTACTACCACCTAGTTCAAAATGGATGAAGTAGTTGTTGCACTTCTATCAGAGGAGAAATGGAGGAAATCTTCTGAGATGGCTAAAGAAGCTCTTAGCGTTCGAGAGAAAGAAAGAAAGAAGGACATGGAGCCTAAATGTTCTGGAAAGAAGTCTAAAGTGAAGTGTTGGAATTGTGACCTAACTGGCCATATCCAAAAGGATTGTAAAGAGAAGAAGAAAATGAAAAGTTCTTCCAATTTTAATTCTTCTCAAAGTGGTGATAAATTTTTCATCATTATTGCTTTGGCTAATCAGTCATCTGCTAATGACTGGTTAGAGCAATTCAATCTTTGTGTGGAAGATGTTCATCATGATTTCATGTGTGACTCAACACCACTATTCAATGGGAGTCGTTGATAGTGATGTAGATGCCATGTGTAACTTGACACCACAGTTTAGTGGGAGTTGTTGGCAATGACATCTAGTACAACTGATCTTCATTAGTATTGCAGATGTTGAAGGCCCAAGATTCTAATGTAGCAAAAGGATCTTTTCACATTTTTGGAAGTACTATATGGAGATGTTAATCTTCATATCACTGAAGATGTTGACATCTTGAGGGCTCAATAAAGTCTTTGATAAAGGTGTAGTTTATGTTATCTCTCTAGTTGAGAATGTTTAGATCATGTTGTCATGATTATGTTCCTAAGACCATGGTTAGACCTTGGACATGTTGATATTGGTTTAGTTTCATTGTTTTGAGTACATTGATCATTTGTCAAATACTTCATGATATTGTAATGTTGCGTTTGGAGCTAGCATGGATTGATCAATTCAAAGTACTTGTGAATACTTAGAGACTGTGGTGATGTTGTTTAATGGATTCATATCAGACTGACATTAATTTTTGAATGGAAGCTTCTTAGTGTATATGTGGCAGATTGGCTTTGAGGCTTGAGACTCTAGTAACAAGTATAATATGTTGTTGATTTTGAATTCATGTTGTATTCCTTGGAGGTATCAAACTGATAACAATTAAGTTTGAATGGTTCATGGCCTTGTTAAGTAACTCTATGGATATGAGTATGTACTTTGTCAAGTGGGAGATTGTTGGTTTGTTGAAGCATGTACGGTGCTCACCATACAGAGAGATCATTGTATGGTGTGTCCACTGTACACTGAGACACTACAATGAGTTACCCAATGGTGAAGATAGTACAAGGTTGAAGTGGTATGGTGAAGTCAGTAGGCCAAGGAAAAGGGAATGGTTGTATGGAAAATAAATATTTCCATGGTGAATTAAGATTCTCAAGGTGAAGGAAATGTCCTGAGGTGAAGAAAGATTCATGAGGCAAATAAAGATTCCTATGGTGAAGGGAATGTCTTTGAGGCATATGGAGTAATAAGAGGAATTTGTGTTGCCAAAGGTAGCCATGTCCATGGAGTTGTCTACATCATCAGAGCCATTTGCGTCATCGAAGTCACCTGCATTGCTAAAGGCATCCACATCACCAAAGCCATCCGCGTTGTCAAAGTTGTCTACATCACTAGAGTTGTCTACGTTGTTGAAGGTGTCCATGTTGTTAGAGCCACCTACATGATTGGAGGCCTCTAAATGACCAGAGGCAACAAATACTTGAAGGAGTGACCATCGGATAGATGATTGAGCTTTGGATGGATGAGTTCCAAGGCTTCCAATAACTGAATTTTTATGTGATAGTTAATGTACTAGATTCTGTAAAGAATTATAGAGTGTATAAATGTCTGCAAAATTCATTAGGAATGGAATAGGCTGAAAGTGTGAAAGTTAGGTTGATTGTAAAGGAAATCTGAGCCTACAAACCTGTGCTAGAAACTAGAGTTTATTGCATGTAAATTGTTTATTGTAACACAAAGTTGCTCAAGGGTTTTTGGGTGCTAGGTTTTTTCCCGAAACGGTTACCCACATTAAAATTGGTCTCATGTGTTATCTTGTGTCCATCGTATTTTCAATGTTGATGATGTCGCTTTGAAATCTTTCTTATTTCCCCTATAAATTGGAAATAGGAAGATGTTTCCGCATGTAGCTTTCCTAGAAAAATAGACATATATACTAATGAGGAAAAATAGTTAAACTATTTTATTTTTCACACTTTTTCACCAACACCATAATGAAAAGGATATAAACCACTATCAGCTTCCACACTTCTTACCAAACATTATAATGAAAGAGATATCACCACACATTTTGTTTTGTTTATGCTCTCTAATAACATTTAGTTTGTGTGAGGAAGAGCACAACTAACCACTCCTCCTCTAATGGGAATACCATTAATACTTATAATGAAATCTATGAATCATCTCTTCTTCTCTATTCTGCTACCAAGTGTGCATCATAAATGGAAGAAATCACATGATATATCACCACATCAACTTACCTAAAGATAACAACAACAATTTGAACACAATCGTCCACTTCTAATGTAGAATATTTTGCAAATATTTTGTTATACACAAGGTCAATTACCTGGCATGATGTTATTTTGTAATAAAAGAATCAACAAAGAAATGATAACTTCAAATCCATATGGATCAAAGCATAATGAAAACAAAGTCTTTCAACCAAGAAATAATTACATTTTATTTTCAAGAGGTTGGTGTCATGTGTGTGTGTCTGAGAGAGAGAGAGAGAGAGAGAGAGAGAGAGAGAGAGAGAGAGAGAGAGAGAGAGAGAGAGAGAGAGAGAGAGAGAGAGAGATGTTGGGAACTTACAATTGGAATAATTATTATTTTGTCATTGATCTAAAATCTATGGCTAATATATCTTACTACCTAATCTAAATATCATATCTATTTGATTGATGAAGAGGATATGAGATGTTTCTCATAACAATAGCACCTAGAGGAAAGGTTGAGTTATCAAAAGGAAGTTGCAATGGATATTTTATTAGACAGACTTTGATAAAGAAAACTAATTGTTTATTTCAAGAAAGCTAATCAAAGTCGAGTGGAATTATAAAATACAATTAGTGCCAAGTAATGATAGTGTCAACTAAGCTACAATTAGTGCTGAGAAAATCTAGTGTTGATTGAGCATTAGCATCAACCAAGCAAGATAGTTGATGCCGAGCTAGAAAGCTTTATAGCGACCGAGTAAATCAATGATGACCAAGTGCTAGAATTTAGAGATTTCTGAGTTATAGTATAAGACTGAATTCAAGGAAATCATGAGATCAAGCTAAATCATTTGATTCATTGGTAGATGTAAACCAATTTGAAGATAATATTGATGAGTTGGATAATTGAATTCAAGGAAAGGTTTAGGTAAAGACCTAACAGACGAATTCTAGAGAAGTTTTTAGAAGAAGATCAAGAAGATGGATAGACAAAGTGAATCAAGTTGAACCTGATTGTAAACCCTAAGATCTATGGTGGATGTAGAAAATGGTAAAGCACAAACTGCCTATTTAAAGAGATATAGAGATTAACAAGAGTACAAGTGTGTGTTTGGTGTGTGTGAGTGTATATGTATGAAACTTGTATGTGAAGAGATACATACAGAGAAAGGTTGATCATAAATGCACAAGAGTGTTAGTGGATATGAGGCCAATAGAGAAGGCTTGCAGATATGATGTTGTTATTGATAATATCATTTAGCATACTTCCTTCCTTGGCGACCCAACCCCAAATTTTACATATCAAAGCCCTAAAACCCTCATTTATCTAATTTTAGGGTTTGCCCTATCTTTTTCACCTCTCATCCAATCGCCACCAAACTGAGCCACAAGATTCAATTCCTCATTTTGCTCCCTTATCCCTCTTGGACTGTTCGCCTCATTTCGCCTCCCTACCCTTGAAACCCTCATTTTTCTTTTTCCCTTGTCCCCAGATAGTCTCCCACCACCCGTCGAACACCCATTTCCTATATGAGTTTTACCCAAATCCAAGTTTGCCGTAACTAAAAAAGTTTTTGTTTCTCATCTTCTACCCATTTCAAAAAAAAAAAAAAAAAAAAAAAAAAAAAACCTTGTTTTATGGTTGTTACGCGTACAGGAGCAAAAATCATGGAAGAGGAAATTGCATCCCTCAAAACCAGACTTCAAGATCTGGATGACAAAATTCTGGGTCTTAACTTTCAGCAGTCAGCCATGAGCCGAAACCATTCAGGTGATACTGGGTCCTCTTCTGGCAATTTCCGTGGACCAAAGCTTGATTTTCCACGCTTCGATGGTTCTGATCCGACTGGATGGATCTATAGGGCAGAGCAGTATTTCAGCTTGCATAATACTTTGGATAACCACAAAGTCTCCCTTGCATCTTTTCATTTGGAACATGAAGCTCTTCAATGGTTCCGTTGGTACATCAAGGCTAATGTAGGCCCAACGTGGAGCGAATTGTGCACCCTCATTTTGGAGCGCTTTGGCCCTAGTTCCTTTGATGATTTCACAGGAGCACTCACTAAACTGCGTCAAACAGGCACTGTAAGAGAATACCAGACAGAGTTTGAAAAATTAGCTAATCACACAGAGGGCTTGTCTGATGAATTCTTCCGTAGTTGTTTTGTCAGTGGTCTGAAGGATGCACTTCGCTCAGAAGTCAAAATGTTTCGACCTACTACAATGATGGAAGCCCTTGGGTTGGCTAAGTTAGCGGAAGACAAGATTAGTGCTCTACAACGCTCCAGATCTAATTTTGTTCCATTCAGAAATACAGGTTCTCACAACCCTCCAGTCATACCAGCTCCCAGAACTACTCCGATCAAGCACTTGTCTGAAACAGAGATGCGAGTTAGGCGAGACAAAGGGCTTTGTTATAATTGTGATGAGAAATGGTCTCGGGGCCATAGATGTGTTCAGCAAAAGCTCTATCTCTTGGATGTGGATTCTCCACCGGAACTGGAAGAATATGTAGATGCTCAGGAAACAGTGGATGCTGAGGTTGAGCCTCACCAGCCTGAACCTCCTTCCCCAGAAGCTCCACCAGAGATATCTGTCCATGCTTTGGCAGGAGTCACTACTCCACAAACCATGCAGGTCCAGGGTTTCTTCAAGAAGATCCCTCTTACTATACTCATTGATTCTGGTAGCACTCATAACTTCATTGATCCACGCATAGCCAAACAGGCTGATTGCTTTATCCATCCCTGCTCTAGCTTTGAAGTCATGATTGCCAATGGGGGCACTTTACCTTGTAAAGGGAAATGTCGCAATGTGCGTCTCTCTATTGGAGATTATAACATGCGCTCTGACATGTTTGCCTTACCCTTAGGTGGCTGTGATGTGGTTTTGGGTGCCCAATGGTTACGCACTCTTGGCCCCATTCTCTGGGATTTTGCTGAACTTTGGATGCAGTTTTCAGCCGAGGGGCACCAACACACTTTGAAAGGCTTACAACCAGGGTCTCTCAGCATCATCAGTTCACACCGTATGGAAAAACTTCTTAAGAAGAATTCACATGGTGTCATCGCTCAGCTCCATTCCATTCAGATGCAGCCATCAGCAGTCTCTAGCACTCCTGCCGATCTCCAACACATTTTGGACAAGTATTCTGGTATATTTGCTGAACCTGTGGGATTACCTCCTTCTCATCCAGAGGACCACCGTATTCAGCTCCTTCCTGGTAGTGTTCCGCCCAACATCAGGCCCTACCGCTACCCATTTCATCAGAAGACCGAAATCGAGATACTTGTCCGTGACTTACTGAAGCAAGGTATTATTCGCCCTAGTACCAGTTCCTTTTCTTCTCCAGTTCTGCTTGTTCGCAAAAAAGATGGGTCATGGCGACTCTGCATTGATTTCCGAGCACTTAATCATCTCACTATAAAGGACAAGTTTCCCATTCCAGTTGTTGATGAACTTCTTGATGAACTTCATGGGGCTCATTTTTTCTCCAAGTTAGATCTTCGTTCTGGGTATCATCAAATTCGGGTTAATGAGGAGGATATACCTAAAACTGCCTTCCGCACACATGATGGTCACTATGAATTTTTAGTCATGCCCTTTGGCCTCACGAATGCTCCTTCAACATTTCAGGCAGTGATGAATAACATATTTCGACCATACCTCCGGAAATTCATTCTGGTCTTCTTTGATGATATCCTCATATATAGCAAAACTTGGGCTGAGCATCTCCATCATCTGGAGCTTGTCTTGCAACTTCTCTCTGATCATCAACTCTGTGCAAAACTATCTAAATGTGTGTTTGGCTAGGAGGAAGTGGAGTATCTCAGGCATATTGTTGCACACCATGGAGTGCGGGTGGATCCTACAAAAATAGATGCCATGAAAACTTGGCCGCATCCTAAAACTCTCAAGAGCCTTCGGGGTTTTTTGGGGTTGACTGGCTACTACCGCAAGTTTGTCAAAGATTACGGGAAAATTGCAGCACCATTGACAGCTCTGTTAAAAAAGGATGCCTTCTCCTGGACCCCTGTTGCTGAGACTGCATTTGAACAACTGAAACAGGCTATGTGCAGTACACCTGTTCTCGCGATGCCAGATTTTTCCAAACCCTTCACTATTGAGAGTGATGCTTGCGGCAATGGATTGGGTGCTGTTCTCCTGCAAGATGACCATCCTATTGCGTTCACTAGCAAAGCCCTCTCTGGTAAGAATCTAGCCCTCTCTACTTATGAAAAAGAAATGATGGCTATTTTGCATGCTGTACAGAAGTGGCGGCCATACCTCTTAGGGAGTCATTTTTGCATCAGAACCGATCACCAAAGTCTGAAATACTTCCTGGAACAACGGGTATCCTCTCCTACACAACAGAAATGGGTCAGCAAACTCATGGGGTATGATTATGAGATCACCTACAAGAAGGGTAAGGAGAATATTGTGGCAGATGCTCTTTCTCGCACATTTGATAATCAAGCTTCCCTTTCCGCTATTTCTAAGCCCATTCCCAATTGGTTAGCGTCTGTTCAGCAGGGCTATGATAGTGACTCTTCTTTATCTCAAATCATTCACCAGCTAGCCAATAATCCTTCTGCTATACCACATTACTCTTGGGATGGTGCTTCTCTTCGATACAAGGGTCGGCTAGTGCTTCCTCAGAACCCAGCTCTACATCAGGCTATTTTTTATGAACTCCATGCTTCTCCTTCAGCAGGGCACTCAGGCTTCCTCAAAACTTATGAGCGAGCAAGGAGAAACTTCTTTTGGAAAGGAATGAAACAGACGATTCAATAGATGGTGGCTGAATGTGATACTTGCCAACGCCACAAGGGTGAAACGACCCTCCTTCCTGGCTTGCTCGAACCATTGCCCATCCCTACACGGATTTGGACTGATATTTCTATGGATTTCATTGAAGGGCTTCCTAAATCCGGTGGCAAGACAGTGATCTTGGTTGTGGTTGATCGTCTCTCGAAATATAGTCATTTTTGTGCCCTCAGCCACCCCTATACTGCCTCCTCTGTTGCACAAATCTTCATGGACCAGATATTTCGTCTTCATGGACTCCCTTCTTCCATTGTCTCTGATCGTGATGCAACTTTTACCAGTCATTTTTGGACTGAACTGTTTCAGAAAACTGGCACCAAACTGAAGATGAGTTCGGGCTATCACCCACAAACTGATGGTCAAACGGAAATTGTCAATAAATGCTTGGAAACTTATCTTCGTTGCTTCACTTCCGAACAGCAACATCAGTGGGCCAAGTGGCTCCCTTTAGCTGAATGGTGGTATAATACCTCTTACCACACTGCCTCTAAAATGACTCCATATGAAGCAGTCTATGGTCAGGCACCTCCAGTGCTCCTTCCCTACACTCCCAACAGCTCACCAGTCCAGGTAGTTGACATAGTTCTCCGCAGCAGGGATCAGATTCTTCGTACCTTACAGGATAATCTTCACATGGCCCGTAATCGAATGAAACAGCAAGCAGATCAACACCGTTCTGAGCGCTCATTTCAAGTTGGGGATATGGTTTTTCTTCGTCTACAGCCATACAAACAATCCTCCCTAAAGCTGAAAGGGCGTCATAAGCTGGCCCCAAAATTTTATGGGCCTTATCAGGTTCTGCAGAAGATTGGTTCAGTTGCTTATAAACTGGAACTTCCTCCTTCTTCCCGCATTCATCCAGTTTTTCATGTTTCTTGTCTAAAGAAAGTTCTGGGTACCACTGTCAGAGCACAAACTACTCTCCCTGAAATGGATACGGAAGGATCCATTATCCTGGAGCCGGTAGCAATCATTGACCAGCGCACTCGCCAGCTTCGCTCTCGCTCCATCTCTGAGGTCTTGATTCAGTGGCATGGCATGCAACCAGAGGATGCTACCTGGGAACCCCTTCTTCAGATTCAACAACAATTTCCACACCTTAAGCTTTGAGGACAAAGCTTTTTTCTAAGGGAGAGGGGATGTTAGGAACCTGTGTGTTCCTTCTGTTTATTTTGTTAGAGTAGAGTTGTTGGACGCATATGCTTTGTAAGTCGTCCCGTGAGTTTATTTTATTATCCCACATGCATAGGTAGTATTACTTTTCTAGATCGTACCCAGTATATAAGAATAGGTTGAGGCCCTTGATGGGTACGGACGAATTTATTGTATTGAGCTTGCTCAAAGGAGGTTACCCCCTCGAAGTGGCCTGCGATCAGTAGATTTATTTTGAGTTCTGCTATCACTTTGTATTCTGTTATTTCGAGCATTCTCACGATATTGCTATAAGGAGGTTCTTCTCAAGTTGTTGGCTCATTGGGGAAATGCCCCCTATATAGTTTCTCGTGTTCTGTCAAATTTGGCCTCCAACTACTATACCCCTCCTCGCAGTCATCATCAAGGGCATAGCAGTTCCACTCACTGCTCAGACACACCTCTCTCTCAACAATAGTTCTCTCCCAGCGGTGGTGCTTTTAGTAGATGCCGCACTTTTGGAGGTTTTGGTGGTAGGCACCCCTCAGCCTCACCTCCCCAGAGGTCTAGTTTGGGGTGGTCTCCAATGGCTCCTCCTACTGCTCCTGCTACAGGTTGGCCCTCTGCTCACTCAGACCCCAAGTGGGTGTTTCCCCAGCTAGACTTAGCCATTTCTCCTCCTAGGCTTGAGGGAGAGAAAGATGAAGATAATGTTGCTGCTATGGATGACAGTTGGGCTCCCCCTCGAACCATCTACTCTCCCCACTTTTGGGTGGGGCTCTGATGATAAGGATCCTCCTTCCTTGGCTGGAAATGCATTGGCAACATGAGGATTTCTTTGTTTTCTATTGTTTTCTAAATTTTTTTTGATGAATAGCTGATTTTCGGCCAATGGTCGTATGAACTCACGAGGTAATATTAAAAAATTTTAAAATCTAAAATCTAAACAATATGTAATATTACACAAGACATAATATAAATTGTTAAAGTGATTCATCTATTTTCCTTTTCTTAATGAGTGCTTAAACAGTTTGCAAAGAATGAAACATGTTGTGGTCAATAAAAATAAGTTAAATCAATTGTAAAGCAACATGAAGAAAGGACAACTTGGGTTATGTAGTTTGACTTTTATAGAGTAGCTTTTGTTATTATTTGCATTTTTTGAGTGGAAGAGAGACAATAGCCCAAGAGATAGTCAAGAGGTCAACCATGGTAATGACAAGTTTTCTCTTTCCATTCCATTTGCAAACCCAATGGGTTTACTTGATTTCTCATCTTTAACAAATAATTTTGCATCTATGTTTGGATTAAATTTGTTTGGTTTCCTTAAGCATATTTAGAATTTATTGGCAAAATTTAATATACTCTTTGTTCTAGTAGTATCATGGGGAAGAGGGCTCAGTACAAGAAAACATTTCAATTGTTTTGATAGTGATTGTTAACTAACCCAAACTTGCTGATTTAATATCTAGCATTTTTTTAAACATTATACCAATAGTTGTTTCTTTAAAGTTATTTTTTCTAATAATGGCTACCCATAACTAAATGAAATATGTCCTTATTTTTAAAAAAAACCAATTATGTGACACCACAACATTTGCACAAGAATGGGGTTTGCTAATGCACTATGATTAGTCTCATTTAAAATTTAAAAAAAAATATTTTATTTTACTTGGGGGTGGGGGGGGGTGTCAGTCTACAATCACCAATTTAATAATCTTTTAACAAATTCCTTTATTGTTTATCAATAAGATTCATTTTTGCCTATTCCATTGTTATTGGTTAAGTGCATAAACAATCACACAATAGTAACACCAATATTTATCTCATGGAAACCCAATTTTGGTGAAAACCACAATGTGATATTGGTGCTTACAAATGTTGTACTCTTTTGGAATATGCTCTATTAGGAGCTTTCCTGATTAACGATTACAAAATACTATCAAGTGTACCTTGTTAAGATATTTTCCTATAGATTAACGCAAGAGCGTCCCAGGCATGAGGGCAATCTTGCGTCACCCAAAAATATTTATATTTTCAGCCTTTTCTATTTTAATAATGACAAGTAGACAGGGGGGTTACTATTTCCCTAAACTTACTATTTTTAGTAAATTTGTCATACAGTCTTGGAATATTCTAATTTTAGAGGTGGATATTCATATTGGATATATTAAGCCTACCAATTAAAGCTCAATGCCATATCATGTGTATTCATGGGTTTATTCTGGATGAAACAGCTTACAATTTTGGTATATAAACTTCAAGCTCACTGTTGGAGGTCTTAGAGTGCCTGGATAAGGTTCGAAAGCTCAACAGATGGGTGCTTGCATTAAACTTATCCATACATACTTCAATATCATTTAGTGATAAGTCAGGACACAATTCTTTGAATACCTATTTTGTCACTTTCTCTGTCCTTTGATGCTCTGATATCAATTGTAGGTATAGGATTGATTACTACGAGGGGATGGGTGAATCAATAATCACCAATTTGATAATATTTTAAAACTTCCTTGATTGTTTCCCAATAAGATTTATTTTTTCCTATAACAGTGTTATTAGTTAAGTGCATAAACAATCACATAAAATAGTAAAAGCATTCACACAATAGTAACACAATTTTATTATACCAGATACTAAATTTATGGATGGATAGACACTACCTAGGGATCTAGAGAAGGTTGTTTTTGTGTCATAAGTATTCCAAGCAACCAAGTATTGTTTTTATGCATTCTTTATTAAATATATAATAATATATTTGATGTGACCTATATTGCATATGAGGCCCTATGAGGATGATTAACTGTATGTGAAAAATTTGTTCTTGACCCTATTCCAAGGATGATTTCGGAACAATGTGGTAAGATGAAAGGTTTGGGGAAAAATTTGGGCAAAGATAAAAGGATATTACATGAATTAGAAATGGAATCTCCTAGATCTTCAAAAAGAAAGAAGGATAAGGTTAATTATGTGGAGCTTGTCTCAGAACTAAAAGAAGAAAGTGAGGACAGAGAAGAAAAAAATGTGTTTGAGGGGAAGGAGAAAGCAGAAATGGATACACAAGATTCAGAGGAAACTAAAAATTATGAATTAGTTGAAAGATTATTTAGGGGTGGCAATGTCACTGTTTTCCCTCCCTCACTGTATTCAATTCATAATGAGATAAGCTCTCCTGTAGCTACTAAAGAAAAAGATAATTAAGCTACTCGAGAGAAAGTGGAAGAAGAGGGGCTCAAAGAAGCCATAAGAATTGTTGAGTATGATGAGTCTGATGAACATGATTTAATTATGTTTCTACAAGAAGTTGAAGGAAACGAGATTGAGAAACCTAATGAAAGTGTGGACCAGGCTTTATGGTAGGAAATAGAAAAGAGAAAGGCTAGGATTCCAATGTTGAAAGTGGTTGATGAGGAGGAGTTTAATGTCAAGCTTACGATAGAAGATATCAATGATTTAGCGGTTGACCCTCCTCATGGTGTTTTACAAACTGCAAAAGCAATCTCCCTCTACTCTCTCAGACTAGATAAACGTACTTTCCACTCCCTTAAAATGTTGAATTTATAAGACAAAGCTCTAGAAGGAAAAATTGAGGAGTTGCAGAGTAAAGAGGACAAGAAGGGGCTAAAGGAAAAGGAGATAGAGTAGAAGGGTAACCTAGAGATGATCAAAGATTTGAAAGAAAAATTGACAAAATTGAAAATGTAACCAAAGGTGCTTTGTTCAGATGCCAAGGTCTACTTGAAACTGTTGTTGAGTGTATGTACAGTCTTGGGTAATTCGGATCGAGAAAAGTAGGTGAAGCTTATGCTCGATCTGGAGGAAGATGAGAAGGAAGTGGAGGATACCAGTCTTGGAAAAATATACCCGATCTAACACCAAGAAGAAGCAGAAGAAAGGAAACGAGATAGACAAAAAAGATATTAAAAAAGTCACAAAGAATATCAAAGTCATTAACTAGGAGCTGAAAGATAAGGTGCAAGAGTTAGTCTAGCTCCTTTCACCTATGTGTTGTCTCGTTTTTATCTGCTCTAATTAGAATGTTAGTATTTTAGTTCGTTCTAATTTTTTCTTCCGGCGTTTTGCCAGGTAGTGCTAGTTTTGATTGTGGGTATGTCAGTTGTTCTGACCCTCATGCTGAAAGTTTAACTCAATGACTCAGTAGCAGTAATAAAAACTAACACAGATATGCATGCACTGCATGCTGTATTAGAAATAACAAACAAGTTTAATGAGATAACTATCCAACAAGTTTAATGAGACAACTATCGTAAATTATGAATGTTAACGCACAGGCTTATTCCTCACCAAATTTAATTGAATTTTTTTTCAAAAAAATTGTGCAATGATTTTGTGGACAACAATTTGCATAATAAAAGTCAAGTCACAGAATTAAATGTGGAGTTGCATGATCTCGAGCATCATAAATCTTCACAAATACAACTCGACAATAGTATGACTATTATATTTTATAATAGTAACTATTTAGATTCTCGGATATCTATCCTGAACTTTGAATCAACGGAATCAAAACTTTTCCGTGTATCCTACTTCCATTCATTCCCGACCACATCTGGTGGTAGGACTATTCATAATAGTTTTTAGCTGTGTGGAGAATCTTGCAGCTTTCTTTTCCTGATACAACATCAGACGGTATGGCACCTTTTAAACGTGAAATGTGTCTTTTCCATACAAAGGCCTCGCCGTGCATTCAAACACATAATTGCACGTTCCAATGATAGAATCTCACCTACCATGCCGTTTCTGCTACAGGTTTCCTATTCATCCATTCAGATTTAATAGCAAATTACTTAAAGCAGACAAGTTAATAATAGCTTTTCATTTGAATAAGACATTTAATATGTTATTGACTTTGTATTAGGTGCTATAGTTGAGCAAAAGGAGGATGCCAAAGCAGCGGTAAGGAGATTTATATATGATGTGTGAGGGAGTTTGCATAGGCAAAGTACAAGCATGCTGAAAACTTTGGAGAATAAGTGTAAGCAAGTGTTCAAGCTGGCTAAGTAAAAGTAAAGATAGCTATGAGCAGGATGAATGGTCATTTGAAGGTCAAGGTTTAAGATCATCGATTGATTGAAATAAAAATTAGTTTTCTATGGATTAAGTTATGTATGGAATAAGAATGAGAGAGATTGCTATTGTTTTTTATATTAAGATGGAATGTGAGGGCAATGAGTGAGTTTGTCTTTCATATCAAAATTTTAATTAAGATTATGATCGCAGTTACCAGTCATTTACAGTTATTGAATTATAATTTAATTAGGGTTGAATTATAATTTAATTAGAATAAAGAATATATATTATCAAAAGTAATTTTTAAACATATTTAAATGTTGATTGTTATAATTTTCAATTATAATCACGATTTATAAAGTTTGAATTCAAGACCTTTTAAGTAAAAAGCCCACAATTTAGTAATTTACTCATGTATTCTAAGCTCTTTCCTAGAATATAAATATGTTATTCCATAAGTACAAACTACTATATTTATTTTACAATATTTATTATAAATAAAAATAGAAATGTAGGAACTTATCCTGCACTGAAAATTATAAATTCTACTTTGAATACAAATTAAGAGTTTAACATCATTATGCAATAAAAATATGGTCAATACAGCAATAAAATAAATTATTAACGAGGAACCTTTACTCTTTGGATGCTACAGCATGGATATTGAACTGCGATGTTGAATCCAACTCTTAAAAGTGAGAATATTGTCCACATGAGGAACAAGCTGATCTGATTTCCTTGAATGAGTGGGCTTAACTAACACTGGTCTCATTCTTGGTCTATAATTTGGAAAGAAATCCCTTCTCCCTCAGACTCTCCACCGTCTCAGCCAAACAATCTTTTATAGGGGTGAACGAAAACCCCAATTCCCTCAGCTTCTGATTGCTGAATCTATATGCCACTTTCCTTGGATTTTTCACGTCCGAGCACCTACAATAAAGCAAATCGAGATCAGCGTTACTCAACTATCCCTAAAACCTAAAACCTAAATCATGTTAGAAATGGTCTTCCCTAGTATGAAATGTGCAATAACAAAAATTCAATATACTTTGTAGGAAGTGGGTATTGTGGGAACATTTGTGCCAACATATCCATAAGCTCCCCTCTGTGCAGACTTCTCTCTGCACACAAATATCGACCAGAGGCAGATGGAGTTTCATAGAGCAATATATGCGCTCTTGCTACATCTCTCACGTCCACATAAACCTGAGTTTCGTTTTCATAGGTCTTGGCCAACCCTTTGAAAGATTATAACAAAATAGTTAGTCTCATTTCCATGAATGAGAAGATAGAAAGGAATTACTATGGTATTAACTCACCAATTAAATATCTGAAAACATGAGCAGTGCTGCCATTAATAGTGGGCTGCAGAAGAGGACCCAACACAATACATGGATGAATTCTTATCAAATCCAGACCCACCTCGTCTGCATACGCACACGCTGATTTCTCTGCAACTGTCTTTGCATAGCAATACCAATTCTGAGCACCAAAAGAGAAAGAGAACATAATTCAACAATGTTGGTTGGATAGTTTACAAATCTATCTATGCTATATTACAAACTAGTTTATTCTTAGGCTTGTTTTATTCTGATGATGATGGATCATAAAGTATGATTCTAAAACTTAATACAATCAAATCTAAAAATTATTGTAACGAATAGGTTACCCTGGTTCGAAGGCAGTAATCAAGGTCGCTCCAACAGTCCTCATCGACTATGTCTTTCGGATTTCTGTTGGGGTTGAGGTAAATGGCACCGATGGTGGATGTAAGTATAACACGCTTCACTCCCACTTCTTTGCAGGCCTTCAATACATTGAGGGTTCCATTCACAGCGCCCTCCACCACTTGTTCCTGTAAAAGTGTCACTGTCAAACCATTAGTTCTCTTCTTAACAACATTTAATACATTTGTTCTACAGGTTCTATCCCACTTTATCTAATCAGAACATTTAATACATTTATCAATTGAATAAGCGTGCATACCCGATCTTTCACAATAGGGCAAGCCGTGTGAAAGACTCCTTTGCACCCTCTCATGGCTATCACCAAGCTGTCATAGTCCAGAATATCGGCCTTCACAAGCTCAAGCCTCTCTTCTGCTCCTTCCAACTCTTTCAGATGCTTATACTTTCTATCATCTGCACATAATTTGAAATGTATTCCCAATTCATAAGAATCTGATATAGCTTATAAGTTTGTACAATGTGGGTGAAAATAAATACTGACCAGGGTCACGGAGTGTTCCTCTAACAGTGTAACCTCTGTTCAAGAGCATCTTGACAAGCCAAGAGGCAATGAAACCTCCAGCCCCTGTTACGCACACACTCTCCATCCTCACTTTCTTCTACTGATACTCACTTTGCTATTTCCTGCCGATTATCTTGTGTCCGGCAACAAACTATCTTATAAAGATAATTAGACAATGTTCTCACTTAGATCAAGATTGATAGGGAAATTTTTATTGGTAGGTTGTGGGGTCCAAGTATTAGGCTGGACAATGGAATATTGTTGTCAATGTCGAAACAGTAATAATTATCAAGGTGATTGATGTTACAAAAGTATCAAGAGGATAAAAAGTCTGACCAATCTGAATAATCTTAGAGTCTTTGTAATCTCTAGAGAGGTTCAGCTCAACAGAAACTAATTGATGAAGATTGGCTGAATAATTTCTTTTAATTCTACGCGAACAATAGAACCAAGAATAGGCTAGAAAACGTTTTGGTATTAAGCAGAAATCAGTGTGACAGATGCAACCAAAGAAATTGAATCCAAACAGAGATGCAGAAGAACTATTTATTAGAGATGAGAAAATCCTAAACCCACGGTTTGAAACTGCTCCAATAGAGGACAACCTGTGCGCTTGGCCTCAAGAAGAGTGTTGTTTTGTCGTTAGTCGTCTCTGTCAAAATCAGACTTCAAATTGAAAAAAGCACTGTCAAAACCAGACTCCTTAGACGTCGTTTCAGCTTTCCACGTAACCTATTTTTATTGATCACCACTTATTTTTTGCCTGTCATATATAAAGGGACATCAAAAAAGCAAAAGAATATTGGAGGGTGACTTTAAAAAAAGATAATGTATATTACGACTTGTCAGATGTTACTACATGGGGATTAGCTTTTAGATTGAATGAATAACTTGATTAGCACATTTTCAAGCCGTGGGCTTACGACTTCTCTTCAGAGCTGACAAAATTCTAAACCCACGGTTTTGAAAATGAGAAGGAAAGATCAAACCCTGCCATTACATGATTGGCCTCATAACAATGGAAAATTCCTTAATCGCTTTATAAATATCTGTTGATTTCTTTCTTCCATTCGCAAAATGCAGATAAGATAATAACGAAAAGTACTTTTTCTATACTGCACTCTCATTCTGATGATGGATTACAGAGTGCGATTTCTCATTCTGATGATGGATTACAAAGTGTGATTTTAAACGTTAATGCCAAAAAATCATGCACAATTTAAATCAGAAATACAACAAAGAATTCTAATAGATTGTGGAAATCTGATGATATTGAAAAAGTACTCTGTCAAAATCAAACTATATGACCTGAGTTGTCCTTCCTTCTTGCATTTACAGTTGAAGTAGCCTCGTTTTGTATTGATCTCTGAGTGTTTCTGGCATGACAAAGTGCACAGGAAACTCTTAAAAGTGAAGGAACACTAGTGGTTAATGTTAATAATGTTTATTATGTTCTTGTCATATGTTGTGTGGTGATTAGTTTCTTGTATTTATTTAAATGCTCAATCTTTTTGTTATTGGAATAAGAGTAAATATTACAAGGAAATAGATAAAAGATAGTTAATTTATAAAACTAGTAATCTGTGTGCAATAGGTACGTCCAATAGATATGGCAGTCAACTAATCAAGATTTTGCTTTTGCTTACATTTTATAGTGCAATACCTTTAAGCTTTGTACATCATTTTATTTCTTTGCCCGTCTCGCCTATCTCTATCTTGTTATTGCTCCATCACTCTATATCTTGATTATCACCCCCTCACTCTCAATCACACTTATTAGCCAACATGAAAAATATGATATATCACTAATATATTTTGCCCCCTCACCAATATTTTTGTTTGGTGTAAGAAAGAAAATTAATAATTACTCCTCAAATGGGAAGGATGAATCATCCCTTCTTTTCTACTCCCATATCATACATATATCATCCACAAATTCATTGGTGAATTATAATAAAAGATAATCTTAAATATGTTGGTTTGTCAAAGCACGTATGGTGCTCACCATGTAGAGAGATCACTATACAATGTGTCCATTGTACACTGAGACACCATAGTGAGTCACGCAATGGTGAAGACAATACAAGTCTAAAGCAGTACAATGAAGTCAGTACGCCAAGGCAAAGGGAATGGTTCCATGGCGAAGAAATATTACTTCGGTGAATTAAGATTCTTCTGGCAAATTAAGATTCATGAGGCGAACAAAATGTCCCGAGGTGAAGAAAGATTCCCATGGCAAATAAAGATTCTCGAGGTGAAGGGAATGTCTTTGAGGCATATAGAGTGATTAGAGGCATCCACATCACTAGAGCCATCTATGTCACAAAAGGCGTCCACATCGCCAGAGCCATTCGCATCACGGAAGGTGTCAGTGTTGCCAAAGTCGTCCACATGACTGGAGGTGTCCAAGTGATTAAAAACATATAATACTTGAAGGAGTGGAGTGACAATCAGATAGATGATTGACTATTGAATGGATGAGTTCCAAGGCTACCAATTATACAATTATTCTGTGACAGTTAATGCACTAGATTCCATAAGAAATTTTAGAGAGTATAAATGTCTATGAGATTTGTTACGAATGGAAAAGGAAAAAAGTGCAAAATTTAGGTTGATTATAAATGCAATCTAAGCTTGTGAACCTGTGCTAGAAACTAGAGTTAATTGTATGTAAATTTTTTACTATAATACAAAGTTGCTCAAAGGTTTTTGGGTGGTGGGTTTTCTTCCAAAAGGGTTTCCCACGTTAAAATTGCTCTCTTGTGTTTATCTTGTGTCCATCATATTTTGAGTGTTCTTGCTTTTCCTCTACAACATCTCAATGTTGATGAAGTGGCTTTGAAATCCTTCTTATTTCCCCTATAAACTAGCATTAAGAAGGCATTTATGCACGTAGCTTTCCTATCAAGTGGTATAAGAGCCTAGGTTACCCTTGTTGTGTAGGGTTGTTTTCAGTGTCAATTTGGCTCTAGTGGGAGTTTGCAAAGTGTTTACCTAGAATTGAGATGGTGGGTACATGGAGAGTAGAGATTGAAAATTTTAATATCACAAACTTTGAGTTGTGGAAACTTAAAGTTGAAGATATATTGGTTGATCGTGATCTGTGGGTTGTTGTGTCTAGTAACAAGCCTTTGGGCATGAAGCAAGAATATTGGGTTTTAGAAGATTGAAAGGCCAAAGGATTGATAAGGCTATGTCTTGTGGATTCTATTCTATTGAATGTTCATGAGAAGAAAATTGGACATTCTTTGTGGAAGAAGTTGGGAGATATTTATCAAGGAAAATCCTTGGTAAACAAATTCTTCCTAAGAAAGAAGTTGTACTCTTTGAAGATGGATGGAGGAATCATGGTGGTAGATCATTTAAACATGTTCTATATGGTGACTACACAATTGACATATGTTGGTGTGTCTGTTAGTGAAGAAGAGTGTTGCATGTTACTATTGTGCTCATTGCATGATTCATGGGATAATCTTGTGATGACCATTGGAGGTACTACCACCTAGTTCAAAATGGATGAAGTAGTTGTTGCACTTCTATCAGAGGAGAAATGGAGGAAATCTTCTGAGATGGCTAAAGAAGCTCTTAGCGTTCGAGAGAAAGAAAGAAAGAAGGACATGGAGCCTAAATGTTCTGGAAAGAAGTCTAAAGTGAAGTGTTGGAATTGTGACCTAACTGGCCATATCCAAAAGGATTGTAAAGAGAAGAAGAAAATGAAAAGTTCTTCCAATTTTAATTCTTCTCAAAGTGGTGATAAATTTTTCATCATTATTGCTTTGGCTAATCAGTCATCTGCTAATGACTGGTTAGAGCAATTCAATCTTTGTGTGGAAGATGTTCATCATGATTTCATGTGTGACTCAACACCACTATTCAATGGGAGTCGTTGATAGTGATGTAGATGCCATGTGTAACTTGACACCACAGTTTAGTGGGAGTTGTTGGCAATGACATCTAGTACAACTGATCTTCATTAGTATTGCAGATGTTGAAGGCCCAAGATTCTAATGTAGCAAAAGGATCTTTTCACATTTTTGGAAGTACTATATGGAGATGTTAATCTTCATATCACTGAAGATGTTGACATCTTGAGGGCTCAATAAAGTCTTTGATAAAGGTGTAGTTTATGTTATCTCTCTAGTTGAGAATGTTTAGATCATGTTGTCATGATTATGTTCCTAAGACCATGGTTAGACCTTGGACATGTTGATATTGGTTTAGTTTCATTGTTTTGAGTACATTGATCATTTGTCAAATACTTCATGATATTGTAATGTTGCGTTTGGAGCTAGCATGGATTGATCAATTCAAAGTACTTGTGAATACTTAGAGACTGTGGTGATGTTGTTTAATGGATTCATATCAGACTGACATTAATTTTTGAATGGAAGCTTCTTAGTGTATATGTGGCAGATTGGCTTTGAGGCTTGAGACTCTAGTAACAAGTATAATATGTTGTTGATTTTGAATTCATGTTGTATTCCTTGGAGGTATCAAACTGATAACAATTAAGTTTGAATGGTTCATGGCCTTGTTAAGTAACTCTATGGATATGAGTATGTACTTTGTCAAGTGGGAGATTGTTGGTTTGTTGAAGCATGTACGGTGCTCACCATACAGAGAGATCATTGTATGGTGTGTCCACTGTACACTGAGACACTACAATGAGTTACCCAATGGTGAAGATAGTACAAGGTTGAAGTGGTATGGTGAAGTCAGTAGGCCAAGGAAAAGGGAATGGTTGTATGGAAAATAAATATTTCCATGGTGAATTAAGATTCTCAAGGTGAAGGAAATGTCCTGAGGTGAAGAAAGATTCATGAGGCAAATAAAGATTCCTATGGTGAAGGGAATGTCTTTGAGGCATATGGAGTAATAAGAGGAATTTGTGTTGCCAAAGGTAGCCATGTCCATGGAGTTGTCTACATCATCAGAGCCATTTGCGTCATCGAAGTCACCTGCATTGCTAAAGGCATCCACATCACCAAAGCCATCCGCGTTGTCAAAGTTGTCTACATCACTAGAGTTGTCTACGTTGTTGAAGGTGTCCATGTTGTTAGAGCCACCTACATGATTGGAGGCCTCTAAATGACCAGAGGCAACAAATACTTGAAGGAGTGACCATCGGATAGATGATTGAGCTTTGGATGGATGAGTTCCAAGGCTTCCAATAACTGAATTTTTATGTGATAGTTAATGTACTAGATTCTGTAAAGAATTATAGAGTGTATAAATGTCTGCAAAATTCATTAGGAATGGAATAGGCTGAAAGTGTGAAAGTTAGGTTGATTGTAAAGGAAATCTGAGCCTACAAACCTGTGCTAGAAACTAGAGTTTATTGCATGTAAATTGTTTATTGTAACACAAAGTTGCTCAAGGGTTTTTGGGTGCTAGGTTTTTTCCCGAAACGGTTACCCACATTAAAATTGGTCTCATGTGTTATCTTGTGTCCATCGTATTTTCAATGTTGATGATGTCGCTTTGAAATCTTTCTTATTTCCCCTATAAATTGGAAATAGGAAGATGTTTCCGCATGTAGCTTTCCTAGAAAAATAGACATATATACTAATGAGGAAAAATAGTTAAACTATTTTATTTTTCACACTTTTTCACCAACACCATAATGAAAAGGATATAAACCACTATCAGCTTCCACACTTCTTACCAAACATTATAATGAAAGAGATATCACCACACATTTTGTTTTGTTTATGCTCTCTAATAACATTTAGTTTGTGTGAGGAAGAGCACAACTAACCACTCCTCCTCTAATGGGAATACCATTAATACTTATAATGAAATCTATGAATCATCTCTTCTTCTCTATTCTGCTACCAAGTGTGCATCATAAATGGAAGAAATCACATGATATATCACCACATCAACTTACCTAAAGATAACAACAACAATTTGAACACAATCGTCCACTTCTAATGTAGAATATTTTGCAAATATTTTGTTATACACAAGGTCAATTACCTGGCATGATGTTATTTTGTAATAAAAGAATCAACAAAGAAATGATAACTTCAAATCCATATGGATCAAAGCATAATGAAAACAAAGTCTTTCAACCAAGAAATAATTACATTTTATTTTCAAGAGGTTGGTGTCATGTGTGTGTGTCTGAGAGAGAGAGAGAGAGAGAGAGAGAGAGAGAGAGAGAGAGAGAGAGAGAGAGAGAGAGAGAGAGAGATGTTGGGAACTTACAATTGGAATAATTATTATTTTGTCATTGATCTAAAATCTATGGCTAATATATCTTACTACCTAATCTAAATATCATATCTATTTGATTGATGAAGAGGATATGAGATGTTTCTCATAACAATAGCACCTAGAGGAAAGGTTGAGTTATCAAAAGGAAGTTGCAATGGATATTTTATTAGACAGACTTTGATAAAGAAAACTAATTGTTTATTTCAAGAAAGCTAATCAAAGTCGAGTGGAATTATAAAATACAATTAGTGCCAAGTAATGATAGTGTCAACTAAGCTACAATTAGTGCTGAGAAAATCTAGTGTTGATTGAGCATTAGCATCAACCAAGCAAGATAGTTGATGCCGAGCTAGAAAGCTTTATAGCGACCGAGTAAATCAATGATGACCAAGTGCTAGAATTTAGAGATTTCTGAGTTATAGTATAAGACTGAATTCAAGGAAATCATGAGATCAAGCTAAATCATTTGATTCATTGGTAGATGTAAACCAATTTGAAGATAATATTGATGAGTTGGATAATTGAATTCAAGGAAAGGTTTAGGTAAAGACCTAACAGACGAATTCTAGAGAAGTTTTTAGAAGAAGATCAAGAAGATGGATAGACAAAGTGAATCAAGTTGAACCTGATTGTAAACCCTAAGATCTATGGTGGATGTAGAAAATGGTAAAGCACAAACTACCTATTTAAAGAGATATAGAGATTAACAAGAGTACAAGTGTGTGTTTGGTGTGTGTGAGTGTATATGTATGAAACTTGTATGTGAAGAGATACATACAGAGAAAGGTTGATCATAAATGCACAAGAGTGTTAGTGGATATGAGGCCAATAGAGAAGGCTTGCAGATATGATGTTGTTATTGATAATATCATTTAGCATACTTCCTTCCTTGGCGACCCAACCCCAAATTTTACATATCAAAGCCCTAAAACCCTCATTTATCTAATTTTAGGGTTTGCCCTATCTTTTTCACCTCTCATCCAATCGCCACCAAACTGAGCCACAAGATTCAATTCCTCATTTTGCTCCCTTATCCCTCTTGGACTGTTCGCCTCATTTCGCCTCCCTACCCTTGAAACCCTCATTTTTCTTTTTCCCTTGTCCCCAGATAGTCTCCCACCACCCGTCGAACACCCATTTCCTATATGAGTTTTACCCAAATCCAAGTTTGCCGTAACTAAAAAAGTTTTTGTTTCTCATCTTCTACCCATTTCAAAAAAAAAAAAAAAAAAAAAAAAAAAAAAAAACCTTGTTTTATGGTTGTTACGCGTACAGGAGCAAAAATCATGGAAGAGGAAATTGCATCCCTCAAAACCAGACTTCAAGATCTGGATGACAAAATTCTGGGTCTTAACTTTCAGCAGTCAGCCATGAGCCGAAACCATTCAGGTGATACTGGGTCCTCTTCTGGCAATTTCCGTGGACCAAAGCTTGATTTTCCACGCTTCGATGGTTCTGATCCGACTGGATGGATCTATAGGGCAGAGCAGTATTTCAGCTTGCATAATACTTTGGATAACCACAAAGTCTCCCTTGCATCTTTTCATTTGGAACATGAAGCTCTTCAATGGTTCCGTTGGTACATCAAGGCTAATGTAGGCCCAACGTGGAGCGAATTGTGCACCCTCATTTTGGAGCGCTTTGGCCCTAGTTCCTTTGATGATTTCACAGGAGCACTCACTAAACTGCGTCAAACAGGCACTGTAAGAGAATACCAGACAGAGTTTGAAAAATTAGCTAATCACACAGAGGGCTTGTCTGATGAATTCTTCCGTAGTTGTTTTGTCAGTGGTCTGAAGGATGCACTTCGCTCAGAAGTCAAAATGTTTCGACCTACTACAATGATGGAAGCCCTTGGGTTGGCTAAGTTAGCGGAAGACAAGATTAGTGCTCTACAACGCTCCAGATCTAATTTTGTTCCATTCAGAAATACAGGTTCTCACAACCCTCCAATCATACCAGCTCCCAGAACTACTCCGATCAAGCACTTGTCTGAAACAGAGATGCGAGTTAGGCGAGACAAAGGGCTTTGTTATAATTGTGATGAGAAATGGTCTCGGGGCCATAGATGTGTTCAGCAAAAGCTCTATCTCTTGGATGTGGATTCTCCACCGGAACTGGAAGAATATGTAGATGCTCAGGAAACAGTGGATGCTGAGGTTGAGCCTCACCAGCCTGAACCTCCTTCCCCAGAAGCTCCACCAGAGATATCTGTCCATGCTTTGGCAGGAGTCACTACTCCACAAACCATGCAGGTCCAGGGTTTCTTCAAGAAGATCCCTCTTACTATACTCATTGATTCTGGTAGCACTCATAACTTCATTGATCCACGCATAGCCAAACAGGCTGATTGCTTTATCCATCCCTGCTCTAGCTTTGAAGTCATGATTGCCAATGGGGGCACTTTACCTTGTAAAGGGAAATGTCGCAATGTGCGTCTCTCTATTGGAGATTATAACATGCGCTCTGACATGTTTGCCTTACCCTTAGGTGGCTGTGATGTGGTTTTGGGTGCCCAATGGTTACGCACTCTTGGCCCCATTCTCTGGGATTTTGCTGAACTTTGGATGCAGTTTTCAGCCGAGGGGCACCAACACACTTTGAAAGGCTTACAACCAGGGTCTCTCAGCATCATCAGTTCACACCGTATGGAAAAACTTCTTAAGAAGAATTCACATGGTGTCATCGCTCAGCTCCATTCCATTCAGATGCAGCCATCAGCAGTCTCTAGCACTCCTGCCGATCTCCAACACATTTTGGACAAGTATTCTGGTATATTTGCTGAACCTGTGGGATTACCTCCTTCTCATCCAGAGGACCACCGTATTCAGCTCCTTCCTGGTAGTGTTCCGCCCAACATCAGGCCCTACCGCTACCCATTTCATCAGAAGACCGAAATCGAGATACTTGTCCGTGACTTACTGAAGCAAGGTATTATTCGCCCTAGTACCAGTTCCTTTTCTTCTCCAGTTCTGCTTGTTCGCAAAAAAGATGGGTCATGGCGACTCTGCATTGATTTCCGAGCAATTAATCATCTCACTATAAAGGACAAGTTTCCCATTCCAGTTGTTGATGAACTTCTTGATGAACTTCATGGGGCTCATTTTTTCTCCAAGTTAGATCTTCGTTCTGGGTATCATCAAATTCGGGTTAATGAGGAGGATATACCTAAAACTGCCTTCCGCACACATGATGGTCACTATGAATTTTTAGTCATGCCCTTTGGCCTCACGAATGCTCCTTCAACATTTCAGGCAGTGATGAATAACATATTTCGACCATACCTCCGGAAATTCATTCTGGTCTTCTTTGATGATATCCTCATATATAGCAAAACTTGGGCTGAGCATCTCCATCATCTGGAGCTTGTCTTGCAACTTCTCTCTGATCATCAACTCTGTGCAAAACTATCTAAATGTGTGTTTGGCTAGGAGGAAGTGGAGTATCTCGGGCATATTGTTGCACACCATGGAGTGCGGGTGGATCCTACAAAAATAGATGCCATGAAAACTTGGCCGCATCCTAAAACTCTCAAGAGCCTTCGGGGTTTTTTGGGGTTGACTGGCTACTACCGCAAGTTTGTCAAAGATTACGGGAAAATTGCAGCACCATTGACAGCTCTGTTAAAAAAGGATGCCTTCTCCTGGACCCCTGTTGCTGAGACTGCATTTGAACAACTGAAACAGGCTATGTGCAGTACACCTGTTCTCGCGATGCCAGATTTTTCCAAACCCTTCACTATTGAGAGTGATGCTTGCGGCAATGGATTGGGTGCTGTTCTCCTGCAAGATGACCATCCTATTGCGTTCACTAGCAAAGCCCTCTCTGGTAAGAATCTAGCCCTCTCTACTTATGAAAAAGAAATGATGGCTATTTTGCATGCTGTACAGAAGTGGCGGCCATACCTCTTAGGGAGTCATTTTTGCATCAGAACCGATCACCAAAGTCTGAAATACTTCCTGGAACAACGGGTATCCTCTCCTACACAACAGAAATGGGTCAGCAAACTCATGGGGTATGATTATGAGATCACCTACAAGAAGGGTAAGGAGAATATTGTGGCAGATGCTCTTTCTCGCACATTTGATAATCAAGCTTCCCTTTCCGCTATTTCTAAGCCCATTCCCAATTGGTTAGCGTCTGTTCAGCAGGGCTATGATAGTGACTCTTCTTTATCTCAAATCATTCACCAGCTAGCCAATAATCCTTCTGCTATACCACATTACTCTTGGGATGGTGCTTCTCTTCGATACAAGGGTCGGCTAGTGCTTCCTCAGAACCCAGCTCTACATCAGGCTATTTTTTATGAACTCCATGCTTCTCCTTCAGCAGGGCACTCAGGCTTCCTCAAAACTTATGAGCGAGCAAGGAGAAACTTCTTTTGGAAAGGAATGAAACAGACGATTCAATAGATGGTGGCTGAATGTGATACTTGCCAACGCCACAAGGGTGAAACGACCCTCCTTCCTGGCTTGCTCGAACCATTGCCCATCCCTACACGGATTTGGACTGATATTTCTATGGATTTCATTGAAGGGCTTCCTAAATCCGGTGGCAAGACAGTGATCTTGGTTGTGGTTGATCGTCTCTCGAAATATAGTCATTTTTGTGCCCTCAGCCACCCCTATACTGCCTCCTCTGTTGCACAAATCTTCATGGACCAGATATTTCGTCTTCATGGACTCCCTTCTTCCATTGTCTCTGATCGTGATGCAACTTTTACCAGTCATTTTTGGACTGAACTGTTTCAGAAAACTGGCACCAAACTGAAGATGAGTTCGGGCTATCACCCACAAACTGATGGTCAAACGGAAATTGTCAATAAATGCTTGGAAACTTATCTTCGTTGCTTCACTTCCGAACAGCAACATCAGTGGGCCAAGTGGCTCCCTTTAGCTGAATGGTGGTATAATACCTCTTACCACACTGCCTCTAAAATGACTCCATATGAAGCAGTCTATGGTCAGGCACCTCCAGTGCTCCTTCCCTACACTCCCAACAGCTCACCAGTCCAGGTAGTTGACATAGTTCTCCGCAGCAGGGATCAGATTCTTCGTACCTTACAGGATAATCTTCACATGGCCCGTAATCGAATGAAACAGCAAGCAGATCAACACCGTTCTGAGCGCTCATTTCAAGTTGGGGATATGGTTTTTCTTCGTCTACAGCCATAGAAACAATCCTCCCTAAAGCTGAAAGGGCGTCATAAGCTGGCCCCAAAATTTTATGGGCCTTATCAGGTTCTGCAGAAGATTGGTTCAGTTGCTTATAAACTGGAACTTCCTCCTTCTTCCCGCATTCATCCAGTTTTTCATGTTTCTTGTCTAAAGAAAGTTCTGGGTACCACTGTCAGAGCACAAACTACTCTCCCTGAAATGGATACGGAAGGATCCATTATCCTGGAGCCGGTAGCAATCATTGACCAGCGCACTCGCCAGCTTCGCTCTCGCTCCATCTCTGAGGTCTTGATTCAGTGGCATGGCATGCAACCAGAGGATGCTACCTGGGAACCCCTTCTTCAGATTCAACAACAATTTCCACACCTTAAGCTTTGAGGACAAAGCTTTTTTCTAAGGGAGAGGGGATGTTAGGAACCTGTGTGTTCCTTCTGTTTATTTTGTTAGAGTAGAGTTGTTGGACGCATATGCTTTGTAAGTCGTCCCGTGAGTTTATTTTATTATCCCACATGCATAGGTAGTATTACTTTTCTAGATCGTACCCAGTATATAAGAATAGGTTGAGGCCCTTGATGGGTACGGACGAATTTATTGTATTGAGCTTGCTCAAAGGAGGTTACCCCCTCGAAGTGGCCTGCGATCAGTAGATTTATTTTGAGTTCTGCTATCACTTTGTATTCTGTTATTTCGAGCATTCTCACGATATTGCTATAAGGAGGTTCTTCTCAAGTTGTTGGCTCATTGGGGAAATGCCCCCTATATAGTTTCTCGTGTTCTGTCAAATTTGGCCTCCAACTACTATACCCCTCCTCGCAGTCATCATCAAGGGCATAGCAGTTCCACTCACTGCTCAGACACACCTCTCTCTCAACAATAGTTCTCTCCCAGCGGTGGTGCTTTTAGTAGATGCCGCACTTTTGGAGGTTTTGGTGGTAGGCACCCCTCAGCCTCACCTCCCCAGAGGTCTAGTTTGGGGTGGTCTCCAATGGCTCCTCCTACTGCTCCTGCTACAGGTTGGCCCTCTGCTCACTCAGACCCCAAGTGGGTGTTTCCCCAGCTAGACTTAGCCATTTCTCCTCCTAGGCTTGAGGGAGAGAAAGATGAAGATAATGTTGCTGCTATGGATGACAGTTGGGCTCCCCCTCGAACCATCTACTCTCCCCACTTTTGGGTGGGGCTCTGATGATAAGGATCCTCCTTCCTTGGCTGGAAATGCATTGGCAACATGAGGATTTCTTTGTTTTCTATTGTTTTCTAAATTTTTTTTGATGAATAGCTGATTTTCGGCCAATGGTCGTATGAACTCACGAGGTAATATTAAAAAATTTTAAAATCTAAAATCTAAACAATATGTAATATTACACAAGACATAATATAAATTGTTAAAGTGATTCATCTATTTTCCTTTTCTTAATGAGTGCTTAAACAGTTTGCAAAGAATGAAACATGTTGTGGTCAATAAAAATAAGTTAAATCAATTGTAAAGCAACATGAAGAAAGGACAACTTGGGTTATGTAGTTTGACTTTTATAGAGTAGCTTTTGTTATTATTTGCATTTTTTGAGTGGAAGAGAGACAATAGCCCAAGAGATAGTCAAGAGGTCAACCATGGTAATGACAAGTTTTCTCTTTCCATTCCATTTGCAAACCCAATGGGTTTACTTGATTTCTCATCTTTAACAAATAATTTTGCATCTATGTTTGGATTAAATTTGTTTGGTTTCCTTAAGCATATTTAGAATTTATTGGCAAAATTTAATATACTCTTTGTTCTAGTAGTATCATGGGGAAGAGGGCTCAGTACAAGAAAACATTTCAATTGTTTTGATAGTGATTGTTAACTAACCCAAACTTGCTGATTTAATATCTAGCATTTTTTTAAACATTATACCAATAGTTGTTTCTTTAAAGTTATTTTTTCTAATAATGGCTACCCATAACTAAATGAAATATGTCCTTATTTTTAAAAAAAACCAATTATGTGACACCACAACATTTGCACAAGAATGGGGTTTGCTAATGCACTATGATTAGTCTCATTTAAAATTTAAAAAAAAATATTTTATTTTACTTGGGGGTGGGGGGGGGTGTCAGTCTACAATCACCAATTTAATAATCTTTTAACAAATTCCTTTATTGTTTATCAATAAGATTCATTTTTGCCTATTCCATTGTTATTGGTTAAGTGCATAAACAATCAGACAATAGTAACACCAATATTTATCTCATGGAAACCCAATTTTGGTGAAAACCACAATGTGATATTGGTGCTTACAAATGTTGTACTCTTTTGGAATATGCTCTATTAGGAGCTTTCCTGATTAACGATTACAAAATACTATCAAGTGTACCTTGTTAAGATATTTTCCTATAGATTAACGCAAGAGCGTCCCAGGCATGAGGGCAATCTTGCGTCACCCAAAAATATTTATATTTTCAGCCTTTTCTATTTTAATAATGACAAGTAGACAGGGGGGTTACTATTTCCCTAAACTTACTATTTTTAGTAAATTTGTCATACAGTCTTGGAATATTCTAATTTTAGAGGTGGATATTCATATTGGATATATTAAGCCTACCAATTAAAGCTCAATGCCATATCATGTGTATTCATGGGTTTATTCTGGATGAAACAGCTTACAATTTTGGTATATAAACTTCAAGCTCACTGTTGGAGGTCTTAGAGTGCCTGGATAAGGTTCGAAAGCTCAACAGATGGGTGCTTGCATTAAACTTATCCATACATACTTCAATATCATTTAGTGATAAGTCAGGACACAATTCTTTGAATACCTATTTTGTCACTTTCTCTGTCCTTTGATGCTCTGATATCAATTGTAGGTATAGGATTGATTACTACGAGGGGATGGGTGAATCAATAATCACCAATTTGATAATATTTTAAAACTTCCTTGATTGTTTCCCAATAAGATTTATTTTTTCCTATAACAGTGTTATTAGTTAAGTGCATAAACAATCACATAAAATAGTAAAAGCATTCACACAATAGTAACACAATTTTATTATACCAGATACTAAATTTATGGATGGATAGACACTACCTAGGGATCTAGAGAAGGTTGTTTTTGTGTCATAAGTATTCCAAGCAACCAAGTATTGTTTTTATGCATTCTTTATTAAATATATAATAATATATTTGATGTGACCTATATTGCATATGAGGCCCTATGAGGATGATTAACTGTATGTGAAAAATTTGTTCTTGACCCTATTCCAAGGATGATTTCGGAACAATGTGGTAAGATGAAAGGTTTGGGGAAAAATTTGGGCAAAGATAAAAGGATATTACATGAATTAGAAATGGAATCTCCTAGATCTTCAAAAAGAAAGAAGGATAAGGTTAATTATGTGGAGCTTGTCTCAGAACTAAAAGAAGAAAGTGAGGACAGAGAAGAAAAAAATGTGTTTGAGGGGAAGGAGAAAGCAGAAATGGATACACAAGATTCAGAGGAAACTAAAAATTATGAATTAGTTGAAAGATTATTTAGGGGTGGCAATGTCACTGTTTTCCCTCCCTCACTGTATTCAATTCATAATGAGATAAGCTCTCCTGTAGCTACTAAAGAAAAAGATAATTAAGCTACTCGAGAGAAAGTGGAAGAAGAGGGGCTCAAAGAAGCCATAAGAATTGTTGAGTATGATGAGTCTGATGAACATGATTTAATTATGTTTCTACAAGAAGTTGAAGGAAACGAGATTGAGAAACCTAATGAAAGTGTGGACCAGGCTTTATGGTAGGAAATAGAAAAGAGAAAGGCTAGGATTCCAATGTTGAAAGTGGTTGATGAGGAGGAGTTTAATGTCAAGCTTACGATAGAAGATATCAATGATTTAGCGGTTGACCCTCCTCATGGTGTTTTACAAACTGCAAAAGCAATCTCCCTCTACTCTCTCAGACTAGATAAACGTACTTTCCACTCCCTTAAAATGTTGAATTTATAAGACAAAGCTCTAGAAGGAAAAATTGAGGAGTTGCAGAGTAAAGAGGACAAGAAGGGGCTAAAGGAAAAGGAGATAGAGTAGAAGGGTAACCTAGAGATGATCAAAGATTTGAAAGAAAAATTGACAAAATTGAAAATGTAACCAAAGGTGCTTTGTTCAGATGCCAAGGTCTACTTGAAACTGTTGTTGAGTGTATGTACAGTCTTGGGTAATTCGGATCGAGAAAAGTAGGTGAAGCTTATGCTCGATCTGGAGGAAGATGAGAAGGAAGTGGAGGATACCAGTCTTGGAAAAATATACCCGATCTAACACCAAGAAGAAGCAGAAGAAAGGAAACGAGATAGACAAAAAAGATATTAAAAAAGTCACAAAGAATATCAAAGTCATTAACTAGGAGCTGAAAGATAAGGTGCAAGAGTTAGTCTAGCTCCTTTCACCTATGTGTTGTCTCGTTTTTATCTGCTCTAATTAGAATGTTAGTATTTTAGTTCGTTCTAATTTTTTCTTCCGGCGTTTTGCCAGGTAGTGCTAGTTTTGATTGTGGGTATGTCAGTTGTTCTGACCCTCATGCTGAAAGTTTAACTCAATGACTCAGTAGCAGTAATAAAAACTAACACAGATATGCATGCACTGCATGCTGTATTAGAAATAACAAACAAGTTTAATGAGATAACTATCCAACAAGTTTAATGAGACAACTATCGTAAATTATGAATGTTAACGCACAGGCTTATTCCTCACCAAATTTAATTGAATTTTTTTTCAAAAAAATTGTGCAATGATTTTGTGGACAACAATTTGCATAATAAAAGTCAAGTCACAGAATTAAATGTGGAGTTGCATGATCTCGAGCATCATAAATCTTCACAAATACAACTCGACAATAGTATGACTATTATATTTTATAATAGTAACTATTTAGATTCTCGGATATCTATCCTGAACTTTGAATCAACGGAATCAAAACTTTTCCGTGTATCCTACTTCCATTCATTCCCGACCACATCTGGTGGTAGGACTATTCATAATAGTTTTTAGCTGTGTGGAGAATCTTGCAGCTTTCTTTTCCTGATACAACATCAGACGGTATGGCACCTTTTAAACGTGAAATGTGTCTTTTCCATACAAAGGCCTCGCCGTGCATTCAAACACATAATTGCACGTTCCAATGATAGAATCTCACCTACCATGCCGTTTCTGCTACAGGTTTCCTATTCATCCATTCAGATTTAATAGCAAATTACTTAAAGCAGACAAGTTAATAATAGCTTTTCATTTGAATAAGACATTTAATATGTTATTGACTTTGTATTAGGTGCTATAGTTGAGCAAAAGGAGGATGCCAAAGCAGCGGTAAGGAGATTTATATATGATGTGTGAGGGAGTTTGCATAGGCAAAGTACAAGCATGCTGAAAACTTTGGAGAATAAGTGTAAGCAAGTGTTCAAGCTGGCTAAGTAAAAGTAAAGATAGCTATGAGCAGGATGAATGGTCATTTGAAGGTCAAGGTTTAAGATCATCGATTGATTGAAATAAAAATTAGTTTTCTATGGATTAAGTTATGTATGGAATAAGAATGAGAGAGATTGCTATTGTTTTTTATATTAAGATGGAATGTGAGGGCAATGAGTGAGTTTGTCTTTCATATCAAAATTTTAATTAAGATTATGATCGCAGTTACCAGTCATTTACAGTTATTGAATTATAATTTAATTAGGGTTGAATTATAATTTAATTAGAATAAAGAATATATATTATCAAAAGTAATTTTTAAACATATTTAAATGTTGATTGTTATAATTTTCAATTATAATCACGATTTATAAAGTTTGAATTCAAGACCTTTTAAGTAAAAAGCCCACAATTTAGTAATTTACTCATGTATTCTAAGCTCTTTCCTAGAATATAAATATGTTATTCCATAAGTACAAACTACTATATTTATTTTACAATATTTATTATAAATAAAAATAGAAATGTAGGAACTTATCCTGCACTGAAAATTATAAATTCTACTTTGAATACAAATTAAGAGTTTAACATCATTATGCAATAAAAATATGGTCAATACAGCAATAAAATAAATTATTAACGAGGAACCTTTACTCTTTGGATGCTACAGCATGGATATTGAACTGCGATGTTGAATCCAACTCTTAAAAGTGAGAATATTGTCCACATGAGGAACAAGCTGATCTGATTTCCTTGAATGAGTGGGCTTAACTAACACTGGTCTCATTCTTGGTCTATAATTTGGAAAGAAATCCCTTCTCCCTCAGACTCTCCACCGTCTCAGCCAAACAATCTTTTATAGGGGTGAACGAAAACCCCAATTCCCTCAGCTTCTGATTGCTGAATCTATATGCCACTTTCCTTGGATTTTTCACGTCCGAGCACCTACAATAAAGCAAATCGAGATCAGCGTTACTCAACTATCCCTAAAACCTAAAACCTAAATCATGTTAGAAATGGTCTTCCCTAGTATGAAATGTGCAATAACAAAAATTCAATATACTTTGTAGGAAGTGGGTATTGTGGGAACATTTGTGCCAACATATCCATAAGCTCCCCTCTGTGCAGACTTCTCTCTGCACACAAATATCGACCAGAGGCAGATGGAGTTTCATAGAGCAATATATGCGCTCTTGCTACATCTCTCACGTCCACATAAACCTGAGTTTCGTTTTCATAGGTCTTGGCCAACCCTTTGAAAGATTATAACAAAATAGTTAGTCTCATTTCCATGAATGAGAAGATAGAAAGGAATTACTATGGTATTAACTCACCAATTAAATATCTGAAAACATGAGCAGTGCTGCCATTAATAGTGGGCTGCAGAAGAGGACCCAACACAATACATGGATGAATTCTTATCAAATCCAGACCCACCTCGTCTGCATACGCACACGCTGATTTCTCTGCAACTGTCTTTGCATAGCAATACCAATTCTGAGCACCAAAAGAGAAAGAGAACATAATTCAACAATGTTGGTTGGATAGTTTACAAATCTATCTATGCTATATTACAAACTAGTTTATTCTTAGGCTTGTTTTATTCTGATGATGATGGATCATAAAGTATGATTCTAAAACTTAATACAATCAAATCTAAAAATTATTGTAACGAATAGGTTACCCTGGTTCGAAGGCAGTAATCAAGGTCGCTCCAACAGTCCTCATCGACTATGTCTTTCGGATTTCTGTTGGGGTTGAGGTAAATGGCACCGATGGTGGATGTAAGTATAACACGCTTCACTCCCACTTCTTTGCAGGCCTTCAATACATTGAGGGTTCCATTCACAGCGCCCTCCACCACTTGTTCCTGTAAAAGTGTCACTGTCAAACCATTAGTTCTCTTCTTAACAACATTTAATACATTTGTTCTACAGGTTCTATCCCACTTTATCTAATCAGAACATTTAATACATTTATCAATTGAATAAGCGTGCATACCCGATCTTTCACAATAGGGCAAGCCGTGTGAAAGACTCCTTTGCACCCTCTCATGGCTATCACCAAGCTGTCATAGTCCAGAATATCGGCCTTCACAAGCTCAAGCCTCTCTTCTGCTCCTTCCAACTCTTTCAGATGCTTATACTTTCTATCATCTGCACATAATTTGAAATGTATTCCCAATTCATAAGAATCTGATATAGCTTATAAGTTTGTACAATGTGGGTGAAAATAAATACTGACCAGGGTCACGGAGTGTTCCTCTAACAGTGTAACCTCTGTTCAAGAGCATCTTGACAAGCCAAGAGGCAATGAAACCTCCAGCCCCTGTTACGCACACACTCTCCATCCTCACTTTCTTCTACTGATACTCACTTTGCTATTTCCTGCCGATTATCTTGTGTCCGGCAACAAACTATCTTATAAAGATAATTAGACAATGTTCTCACTTAGATCAAGATTGATAGGGAAATTTTTATTGGTAGGTTGTGGGGTCCAAGTATTAGGCTGGACAATGGAATATTGTTGTCAATGTCGAAACAGTAATAATTATCAAGGTGATTGATGTTACAAAAGTATCAAGAGGATAAAAAGTCTGACCAATCTGAATAATCTTAGAGTCTTTGTAATCTCTAGAGAGGTTCAGCTCAACAGAAACTAATTGATGAAGATTGGCTGAATAATTTCTTTTAATTCTACGCGAACAATAGAACCAAGAATAGGCTAGAAAACGTTTTGGTATTAAGCAGAAATCAGTGTGACAGATGCAACCAAAGAAATTGAATCCAAACAGAGATGCAGAAGAACTATTTATTAGAGATGAGAAAATCCTAAACCCACGGTTTGAAACTGCTCCAATAGAGGACAACCTGTGCGCTTGGCCTCAAGAAGAGTGTTGTTTTGTCGTTAGTCGTCTCTGTCAAAATCAGACTTCAAATTGAAAAAAGCACTGTCAAAACCAGACTCCTTAGACGTCGTTTCAGCTTTCCACGTAACCTATTTTTATTGATCACCACTTATTTTTTGCCTGTCATATATAAAGGGACATCAAAAAAGCAAAAGAATATTGGAGGGTGACTTTAAAAAAAGATAATGTATATTACGACTTGTCAGATGTTACTACATGGGGATTAGCTTTTAGATTGAATGAATAACTTGATTAGCACATTTTCAAGCCGTGGGCTTACGACTTCTCTTCAGAGCTGACAAAATTCTAAACCCACGGTTTGAAAATGAGAAGGAAAGATCAAACCTGCCATTACATGATTGGCCTCATAACAATGGAAAATTCCTTAATCGCTTTATAAATATCTGTTGATTTCTTTCTTCCATTCGCAAAATGCAGATAAGATAATAACGAAAAGTACTTTTTCTATACTGCACTCTCATTCTGATGATGGATTACAGAGTGCGATTTCTCATTCTGATGATGGATTACAAAGTGTGATTTTAAACGTTAATGCCAAAAAATCATGCACAATTTAAATCAGAAATACAACAAAGAATTCTAATAGATTGTGGAAATCTGATGATATTGAAAAAGTACTCTGTCAAAATCAAACTATATGACCTGAGTTGTCCTTCCTCTTGCATTACAGTTGAAGTAGCCTCGTTTTATTGATCTCTGAGTGTTTCTGGCATGACAAAGTGCACAGGAAACTCTTAAAAGTGAAGGAACACTAGTGGTTAATGTTAATAATGTTTATTATGTCTTGTCATATGTTGTGTGGTGATTAGTTTTTGTATTTATTTAAATGCTCAATCTTTTTGTTATTGGAATAAGAGTAAATATTACAAGGAAATAGATAAAAGATAGTTAATTTATAAAACTAGTAATCTGTGTGCAATAGGTACGTCCAATAGATATGGCAGTCAACTAATCAAGATTTTGCTTTTGCTTACATTTTATAGTGCAATACCTTTAAGTTTGTACATCATTTTATTTCTTTGCCCGTCTCGCCTATCTCTATCTTGTTATTGCTCCATCACTCTATATCTTGATTTATCACCCCCTCACTCTCAATCACACTTATTAGCCAACATGAAAAACATGATATATCACTAATATATTTTGCCCCCTCACCAATATTTTTGTTTGGTGTAAGAAAGAAAATTAATAATTACTCCTCAAATGGGAAGGATGAATCATCCCTTCTTTTCTACTCCCATATCATACATATATCATCCACAAATTCATTGGTGAATTATAATAAAAGATAATCTTAAATATGTTGGTTTGTCAAAGCACGTATGGTGCTCACCATGTAGAGAGATCACTATACAATGTGTCCATTGTACACTGAGACACCATAGTGAGTCACGCAATGGTGAAGACAATACAAGTCTAAAGCAGTACAATGAAGTCAGTACGCCAAGGCAAAGGGAATGGTTCCATGGCGAAGAAATATTACTTCGGTGAATTAAGATTCTTCTGGCAAATTAAGATTCATGAGGCGAACAAAATGTCCCGAGGTGAAGAAAGATTCCCATGGCAAATAAAGATTCTCGAGGTGAAGGGAATGTCTTTGAGGCATATAGAGTGATTAGAGGCATCCACATCACTAGAGCCATCTATGTCACAAAAGGCGTCCACATCGCCAGAGCCATTCGCATCACGGAAGGTGTCAGTGTTGCCAAAGTCGTCCACATGACTGGAGGTGTCCAAGTGATTAAAAACATATAATACTTGAAGGAGTGGAGTGACAATCAGATAGATGATTGACTATTGAATGGATGAGTTCCAAGGCTACCAATTATACAATTATTCTGTGACAGTTAATGCACTAGATTCCATAAGAAATTTTAGAGAGTATAAATGTCTATGAGATTTGTTACGAATGGAAAAGGAAAAAAGTGCAAAATTTAGGTTGATTATAAATGCAATCTAAGCTTGTGAACCTGTGCTAGAAACTAGAGTTAATTGTATGTAAATTTTTTACTATAATACAAAGTTGCTCAAAGGTTTTTGGGTGGTGGGTTTTCTTCCAAAAGGGTTTCCCACGTTAAAATTGCTCTCTTGTGTTTATCTTGTGTCCATCATATTTTGAGTGTTCTTGCTTTTCCTCTACAACATCTCAATGTTGATGAAGTGGCTTTGAAATCCTTCTTATTTCCCCTATAAACTAGCATTAAGAAGGCATTTATGCACGTAGCTTTCCTATCAAGTGGTATAAGAGCCTAGGTTACCCTTGTTGTGTAGGGTTGTTTTCAGTGTCAATTTGGCTCTAGTGGGAGTTTGCAAAGTGTTTACCTAGAATTGAGATGGTGGGTACATGGAGAGTAGAGATTGAAAATTTTAATATCACAAACTTTGAGTTGTGGAAACTTAAAGTTGAAGATATATTGGTTGATCGTGATCTGTGGGTTGTTGTGTCTAGTAACAAGCCTTTGGGCATGAAGCAAGAATATTGGGTTTTAGAAGATTGAAAGGCCAAAGGATTGATAAGGCTATGTCTTGTGGATTCTATTCTATTGAATGTTCATGAGAAGAAAATTGGACATTCTTTGTGGAAGAAGTTGGGAGATATTTATCAAGGAAAATCCTTGGTAAACAAATTCTTCCTAAGAAAGAAGTTGTACTCTTTGAAGATGGATGGAGGAATCATGGTGGTAGATCATTTAAACATGTTCTATATGGTGACTACACAATTGACATATGTTGGTGTGTCTGTTAGTGAAGAAGAGTGTTGCATGTTACTATTGTGCTCATTGCATGATTCATGGGATAATCTTGTGATGACCATTGGAGGTACTACCACCTAGTTCAAAATGGATGAAGTAGTTGTTGCACTTCTATCAGAGGAGAAATGGAGGAAATCTTCTGAGATGGCTAAAGAAGCTCTTAGCGTTCGAGAGAAAGAAAGAAAGAAGGACATGGAGCCTAAATGTTCTGGAAAGAAGTCTAAAGTGAAGTGTTGGAATTGTGACCTAACTGGCCATATCCAAAAGGATTGTAAAGAGAAGAAGAAAATGAAAAGTTCTTCCAATTTTAATTCTTCTCAAAGTGGTGATAAATTTTTCATCATTATTGCTTTGGCTAATCAGTCATCTGCTAATGACTGGTTAGAGCAATTCAATCTTTGTGTGGAAGATGTTCATCATGATTTCATGTGTGACTCAACACCACTATTCAATGGGAGTCGTTGATAGTGATGTAGATGCCATGTGTAACTTGACACCACAGTTTAGTGGGAGTTGTTGGCAATGACATCTAGTACAACTGATCTTCATTAGTATTGCAGATGTTGAAGGCCCAAGATTCTAATGTAGCAAAAGGATCTTTTCACATTTTTGGAAGTACTATATGGAGATGTTAATCTTCATATCACTGAAGATGTTGACATCTTGAGGGCTCAATAAAGTCTTTGATAAAGGTGTAGTTTATGTTATCTCTCTAGTTGAGAATGTTTAGATCATGTTGTCATGATTATGTTCCTAAGACCATGGTTAGACCTTGGACATGTTGATATTGGTTTAGTTTCATTGTTTTGAGTACATTGATCATTTGTCAAATACTTCATGATATTGTAATGTTGCGTTTGGAGCTAGCATGGATTGATCAATTCAAAGTACTTGTGAATACTTAGAGACTGTGGTGATGTTGTTTAATGGATTCATATCAGACTGACATTAATTTTTGAATGGAAGCTTCTTAGTGTATATGTGGCAGATTGGCTTTGAGGCTTGAGACTCTAGTAACAAGTATAATATGTTGTTGATTTTGAATTCATGTTGTATTCCTTGGAGGTATCAAACTGATAACAATTAAGTTTGAATGGTTCATGGCCTTGTTAAGTAACTCTATGGATATGAGTATGTACTTTGTCAAGTGGGAGATTGTTGGTTTGTTGAAGCATGTACGGTGCTCACCATACAGAGAGATCATTGTATGGTGTGTCCACTGTACACTGAGACACTACAATGAGTTACCCAATGGTGAAGATAGTACAAGGTTGAAGTGGTATGGTGAAGTCAGTAGGCCAAGGAAAAGGGAATGGTTGTATGGAAAATAAATATTTCCATGGTGAATTAAGATTCTCAAGGTGAAGGAAATGTCCTGAGGTGAAGAAAGATTCATGAGGCAAATAAAGATTCCTATGGTGAAGGGAATGTCTTTGAGGCATATGGAGTAATAAGAGGAATTTGTGTTGCCAAAGGTAGCCATGTCCATGGAGTTGTCTACATCATCAGAGCCATTTGCGTCATCGAAGTCACCTGCATTGCTAAAGGCATCCACATCACCAAAGCCATCCGCGTTGTCAAAGTTGTCTACATCACTAGAGTTGTCTACGTTGTTGAAGGTGTCCATGTTGTTAGAGCCACCTACATGATTGGAGGCCTCTAAATGACCAGAGGCAACAAATACTTGAAGGAGTGACCATCGGATAGATGATTGAGCTTTGGATGGATGAGTTCCAAGGCTTCCAATAACTGAATTTTTATGTGATAGTTAATGTACTAGATTCTGTAAAGAATTATAGAGTGTATAAATGTCTGCAAAATTCATTAGGAATGGAATAGGCTGAAAGTGTGAAAGTTAGGTTGATTGTAAAGGAAATCTGAGCCTACAAACCTGTGCTAGAAACTAGAGTTTATTGCATGTAAATTGTTTATTGTAACACAAAGTTGCTCAAGGGTTTTTGGGTGCTAGGTTTTTTCCCGAAACGGTTACCCACATTAAAATTGGTCTCATGTGTTATCTTGTGTCCATCGTATTTTCAATGTTGATGATGTCGCTTTGAAATCTTTCTTATTTCCCCTATAAATTGGAAATAGGAAGATGTTTCCGCATGTAGCTTTCCTAGAAAAATAGACATATATACTAATGAGGAAAAATAGTTAAACTATTTTATTTTTCACACTTTTTCACCAACACCATAATGAAAAGGATATAAACCACTATCAGCTTCCACACTTCTTACCAAACATTATAATGAAAGAGATATCACCACACATTTTGTTTTGTTTATGCTCTCTAATAACATTTAGTTTGTGTGAGGAAGAGCACAACTAACCACTCCTCCTCTAATGGGAATACCATTAATACTTATAATGAAATCTATGAATCATCTCTTCTTCTCTATTCTGCTACCAAGTGTGCATCATAAATGGAAGAAATCACATGATATATCACCACATCAACTTACCTAAAGATAACAACAACAATTTGAACACAATCGTCCACTTCTAATGTAGAATATTTTGCAAATATTTTGTTATACACAAGGTCAATTACCTGGCATGATGTTATTTTGTAATAAAAGAATCAACAAAGAAATGATAACTTCAAATCCATATGGATCAAAGCATAATGAAAACAAAGTCTTTCAACCAAGAAATAATTACATTTTATTTTCAAGAGGTTGGTGTCATGTGTGTGTGTCTGAGAGAGAGAGAGAGAGAGAGAGAGAGAGAGAGAGAGAGAGAGAGAGAGAGAGAGAGAGAGAGATGTTGGGAACTTACAATTGGAATAATTATTATTTTGTCATTGATCTAAAATCTATGGCTAATATATCTTACTACCTAATCTAAATATCATATCTATTTGATTGATGAAGAGGATATGAGATGTTTCTCATAACAATAGCACCTAGAGGAAAGGTTGAGTTATCAAAAGGAAGTTGCAATGGATATTTTATTAGACAGACTTTGATAAAGAAAACTAATTGTTTATTTCAAGAAAGCTAATCAAAGTCGAGTGGAATTATAAAATACAATTAGTGCCAAGTAATGATAGTGTCAACTAAGCTACAATTAGTGCTGAGAAAATCTAGTGTTGATTGAGCATTAGCATCAACCAAGCAAGATAGTTGATGCCGAGCTAGAAAGCTTTATAGCGACCGAGTAAATCAATGATGACCAAGTGCTAGAATTTAGAGATTTCTGAGTTATAGTATAAGACTGAATTCAAGGAAATCATGAGATCAAGCTAAATCATTTGATTCATTGGTAGATGTAAACCAATTTGAAGATAATATTGATGAGTTGGATAATTGAATTCAAGGAAAGGTTTAGGTAAAGACCTAACAGACGAATTCTAGAGAAGTTTTTAGAAGAAGATCAAGAAGATGGATAGACAAAGTGAATCAAGTTGAACCTGATTGTAAACCCTAAGATCTATGGTGGATGTAGAAAATGGTAAAGCACAAACTGCCTATTTAAAGAGATATAGAGATTAACAAGAGTACAAGTGTGTGTTTGGTGTGTGTGAGTGTATATGTATGAAACTTGTATGTGAAGAGATACATACAGAGAAAGGTTGATCATAAATGCACAAGAGTGTTAGTGGATATGAGGCCAATAGAGAAGGCTTGCAGATATGATGTTGTTATTGATAATATCATTTAGCATACTTCCTTCCTTGGCGACCCAACCCCAAATTTTACATATCAAAGCCCTAAAACCCTCATTTATCTAATTTTAGGGTTTGCCCTATCTTTTTCACCTCTCATCCAATCGCCACCAAACTGAGCCACAAGATTCAATTCCTCATTTTGCTCCCTTATCCCTCTTGGACTGTTCGCCTCATTTCGCCTCCCTACCCTTGAAACCCTCATTTTTCTTTTTCCCTTGTCCCCAGATAGTCTCCCACCACCCGTCGAACACCCATTTCCTATATGAGTTTTACCCAAATCCAAGTTTGCCGTAACTAAAAAAGTTTTTGTTTCTCATCTTCTACCCATTTCAAAAAAAAAAAAAAAAAAAAAAAACCTTGTTTTATGGTTGTTACGCGTACAGGAGCAAAAATCATGGAAGAGGAAATTGCATCCCTCAAAACCAGACTTCAAGATCTGGATGACAAAATTCTGGGTCTTAACTTTCAGCAGTCAGCCATGAGCCGAAACCATTCAGGTGATACTGGGTCCTCTTCTGGCAATTTCCGTGGACCAAAGCTTGATTTTCCACGCTTCGATGGTTCTGATCCGACTGGATGGATCTATAGGGCAGAGCAGTATTTCAGCTTGCATAATACTTTGGATAACCACAAAGTCTCCCTTGCATCTTTTCATTTGGAACATGAAGCTCTTCAATGGTTCCGTTGGTACATCAAGGCTAATGTAGGCCCAACGTGGAGCGAATTGTGCACCCTCATTTTGGAGCGCTTTGGCCCTAGTTCCTTTGATGATTTCATAGGAGCACTCACTAAACTGCGTCAAACAGGCACTGTAAGAGAATACCAGACAGAGTTTGAAAAATTAGCTAATCACACAGAGGGCTTGTCTGATGAATTCTTCCGTAGTTGTTTTGTCAGTGGTCTGAAGGATGCACTTCGCTCAGAAGTCAAAATGTTTCGACCTACTACAATGATGGAAGCCCTTGGGTTGGCTAAGTTAGCGGAAGACAAGATTAGTGCTCTACAACGCTCCAGATCTAATTTTGTTCCATTCAGAAATACAGGTTCTCACAACCCTCCAGTCATACCAGCTCCCAGAACTACTCCGATCAAGCACTTGTCTGAAACAGAGATGCGAGTTAGGCGAGACAAAGGGCTTTGTTATAATTGTGATGAGAAATGGTCTCGGGGCCATAGATGTGTTCAGCAAAAGCTCTATCTCTTGGATGTGGATTCTCCACCGGAACTGGAAGAATATGTAGATGCTCAGGAAACAGTGGATGCTGAGGTTGAGCCTCACCAGCCTGAACCTCCTTCCCCAGAAGCTCCACCAGAGATATCTGTCCATGCTTTGGCAGGAGTCACTACTCCACAAACCATGCAGGTCCAGGGTTTCTTCAAGAAGATCCCTCTTACTATACTCATTGATTCTGGTAGCACTCATAACTTCATTGATCCACGCATAGCCAAACAGGCTGATTGCTTTATCCATCCCTGCTCTAGCTTTGAAGTCATGATTGCCAATGGGGGCACTTTACCTTGTAAAGGGAAATGTCGCAATGTGCGTCTCTCTATTGGAGATTATAACATGCGCTCTGACATGTTTGCCTTACCCTTAGGTGGCTGTGATGTGGTTTTGGGTGCCCAATGGTTACGCACTCTTGGCCCCATTCTCTGGGATTTTGCTGAACTTTGGATGCAGTTTTCAGCCGAGGGGCACCAACACACTTTGAAAGGCTTACAACCAGGGTCTCTCAGCATCATCAGTTCACACCGTATGGAAAAACTTCTTAAGAAGAATTCACATGGTGTCATCGCTCAGCTCCATTCCATTCAGATGCAGCCATCAGCAGTCTCTAGCACTCCTGCCGATCTCCAACACATTTTGGACAAGTATTCTGGTATATTTGCTGAACCTGTGGGATTACCTCCTTCTCATCCAGAGGACCACCGTATTCAGCTCCTTCCTGGTAGTGTTCCGCCCAACATCAGGCCCTACCGCTACCCATTTCATCAGAAGACCGAAATCGAGATACTTGTCCGTGACTTACTGAAGCAAGGTATTATTCGCCCTAGTACCAGTTCCTTTTCTTCTCCAGTTCTGCTTGTTCGCAAAAAAGATGGGTCATGGCGACTCTGCATTGATTTCCGAGCACTTAATCATCTCACTATAAAGGACAAGTTTCCCATTCCAGTTGTTGATGAACTTCTTGATGAACTTCATGGGGCTCATTTTTTCTCCAAGTTAGATCTTCGTTCTGGGTATCATCAAATTCGGGTTAATGAGGAGGATATACCTAAAACTGCCTTCCGCACACATGATGGTCACTATGAATTTTTAGTCATGCCCTTTGGCCTCACGAATGCTCCTTCAACATTTCAGGCAGTGATGAATAACATATTTCGACCATACCTCCGGAAATTCATTCTGGTCTTCTTTGATGATATCCTCATATATAGCAAAACTTGGGCTGAGCATCTCCATCATCTGGAGCTTGTCTTGCAACTTCTCTCTGATCATCAACTCTGTGCAAAACTATCTAAATGTGTGTTTGGCTAGGAGGAAGTGGAGTATCTCGGGCATATTGTTGCACACCATGGAGTGCGGGTGGATCCTACAAAAATAGATGCCATGAAAACTTGGCCGCATCCTAAAACTCTCAAGAGCCTTCGGGGTTTTTTGGGGTTGACTGGCTACTACCGCAAGTTTGTCAAAGATTACGGGAAAATTGCAGCACCATTGACAGCTCTGTTAAAAAAGGATGCCTTCTCCTGGACCCCTGTTGCTGAGACTGCATTTGAACAACTGAAACAGGCTATGTGCAGTACACCTGTTCTCGCGATGCCAGATTTTTCCAAACCCTTCACTATTGAGAGTGATGCTTGCGGCAATGGATTGGGTGCTGTTCTCCTGCAAGATGACCATCCTATTGCGTTCACTAGCAAAGCCCTCTCTGGTAAGAATCTAGCCCTCTCTACTTATGAAAAAGAAATGATGGCTATTTTGCATGCTGTACAGAAGTGGCGGCCATACCTCTTAGGGAGTCATTTTTGCATCAGAACCGATCACCAAAGTCTGAAATACTTCCTGGAACAACGGGTATCCTCTCCTACACAACAGAAATGGGTCAGCAAACTCATGGGGTATGATTATGAGATCACCTACAAGAAGGGTAAGGAGAATATTGTGGCAGATGCTCTTTCTCGCACATTTGATAATCAAGCTTCCCTTTCCGCTATTTCTAAGCCCATTCCCAATTGGTTAGCGTCTGTTCAGCAGGGCTATGATAGTGACTCTTCTTTATCTCAAATCATTCACCAGCTAGCCAATAATCCTTCTGCTATACCACATTACTCTTGGGATGGTGCTTCTCTTCGATACAAGGGTCGGCTAGTGCTTCCTCAGAACCCAGCTCTACATCAGGCTATTTTTTATGAACTCCATGCTTCTCCTTCAGCAGGGCACTCAAGCTTCCTCAAAACTTATGAGCGAGCAAGGAGAAACTTCTTTTGGAAAGGAATGAAACAGACGATTCAATAGATGGTGGCTGAATGTGATACTTGCCAACGCCACAAGGGTGAAACGACCCTCCTTCCTGGCTTGCTCGAACCATTGCCCATCCCTACATGGATTTGGACTGATATTTCTATGGATTTCATTGAAGGGCTTCCTAAATCCGGTGGCAAGACAGTGATCTTGGTTGTGGTTGATCGTCTCTCGAAATATAGTCATTTTTGTGCCCTCAGCCACCCCTATACTGCCTCCTCTGTTGCACAAATCTTCATGGACCAGATATTTCGTCTTCATGGACTCCCTTCTTCCATTGTCTCTGATCGTGATGCAACTTTTACCAGTCATTTTTGGACTGAACTGTTTCAGAAAACTGGCACCAAACTGAAGATGAGTTCGGGCTATCACCCACAAACTGATGGTCAAACGGAAATTGTCAATAAATGCTTGGAAACTTATCTTCGTTGCTTCACTTCCGAACAGCAACATCAGTGGGCCAAGTGGCTCCCTTTAGCTGAATGGTGGTATAATACCTCTTACCACACTGCCTCTAAAATGACTCCATATGAAGCAGTCTATGGTCAGGCACCTCCAGTGCTCCTTCCCTACACTCCCAACAGCTCACCAGTCCAGGTAGTTGACATAGTTCTCCGCAGCAGGGATCAGATTCTTCGTACCTTACAGGATAATCTTCACATGGCCCGTAATCGAATGAAACAGCAAGCAGATCAACACCGTTCTGAGCGCTCATTTCAAGTTGGGGATATGGTTTTTCTTCGTCTACAGCCATAGAAACAATCCTCCCTAAAGCTGAAAGGGCGTCATAAGCTGGCCCCAAAATTTTATGGGCCTTATCAGGTTCTGCAGAAGATTGGTTCAGTTGCTTATAAACTGGAACTTCCTCCTTCTTCCCGCATTCATCCAGTTTTTCATGTTTCTTGTCTAAAGAAAGTTCTGGGTACCACTGTCAGAGCACAAACTACTCTCCCTGAAATGGATACGGAAGGATCCATTATCCTGGAGCCGGTAGCAATCATTGACCAGCGCACTCGCCAGCTTCGCTCTCGCTCCATCTCTGAGGTCTTGATTCAGTGGCATGGCATGCAACCAGAGGATGCTACCTGGGAACCCCTTCTTCAGATTCAACAACAATTTCCACACCTTAAGCTTTGAGGACAAAGCTTTTTTCTAAGGGAGAGGGGATGTTAGGAACCTGTGTGTTCCTTCTGTTTATTTTGTTAGAGTAGAGTTGTTGGACGCATATGCTTTGTAAGTCGTCCCGTGAGTTTATTTTATTATCCCACATGCATAGGTAGTATTACTTTTCTAGATCGTACCCAGTATATAAGAATAGGTTGAGGCCCTTGATGGGTACGGACGAATTTATTGTATTGAGCTTGCTCAAAGGAGGTTACCCCCTCGAAGTGGCCTGCGATCAGTAGATTTATTTTGAGTTCTGCTATCACTTTGTATTCTGTTATTTCGAGCATTCTCACGATATTGCTATAAGGAGGTTCTTCTCAAGTTGTTGGCTCATTGGGGAAATGCCCCCTATATAGTTTCTCGTGTTCTGTCAAATTTGGCCTCCAACTACTATACCCCTCCTCGCAGTCATCATCAAGGGCATAGCAGTTCCACTCACTGCTCAGACACACCTCTCTCTCAACAATAGTTCTCTCCCAGCGGTGGTGCTTTTAGTAGATGCCGCACTTTTGGAGGTTTTGGTGGTAGGCACCCCTCAGCCTCACCTCCCCAGAGGTCTAGTTTGGGGTGGTCTCCAATGGCTCCTCCTACTGCTCCTGCTACAGGTTGGCCCTCTGCTCACTCAGACCCCAAGTGGGTGTTTCCCCAGCTAGACTTAGCCATTTCTCCTCCTAGGCTTGAGGGAGAGAAAGATGAAGATAATGTTGCTGCTATGGATGACAGTTGGGCTCCCCCTCGAACCATCTACTCTCCCCACTTTTGGGTGGGGCTCTGATGATAAGGATCCTCCTTCCTTGGCTGGAAATGCATTGGCAACATGAGGATTTCTTTGTTTTCTATTGTTTTCTAAATTTTTTTTGATGAATAGCTGATTTTCGGCCAATGGTCGTATGAACTCACGAGGTAATATTAAAAAATTTTAAAATCTAAAATCTAAACAATATGTAATATTACACAAGACATAATATAAATTGTTAAAGTGATTCATCTATTTTCCTTTTCTTAATGAGTGCTTAAACAGTTTGCAAAGAATGAAACATGTTGTGGTCAATAAAAATAAGTTAAATCAATTGTAAAGCAACATGAAGAAAGGACAACTTGGGTTATGTAGTTTGACTTTTATAGAGTAGCTTTTGTTATTATTTGCATTTTTTGAGTGGAAGAGAGACAATAGCCCAAGAGATAGTCAAGAGGTCAACCATGGTAATGACAAGTTTTCTCTTTCCATTCCATTTGCAAACCCAATGGGTTTACTTGATTTCTCATCTTTAACAAATAATTTTGCATCTATGTTTGGATTAAATTTGTTTGGTTTCCTTAAGCATATTTAGAATTTATTGGCAAAATTTAATATACTCTTTGTTCTAGTAGTATCATGGGGAAGAGGGCTCAGTACAAGAAAACATTTCAATTGTTTTGATAGTGATTGTTAACTAACCCAAACTTGCTGATTTAATATCTAGCATTTTTTTAAACATTATACCAATAGTTGTTTCTTTAAAGTTATTTTTTCTAATAATGGCTACCCATAACTAAATGAAATATGTCCTTATTTTTAAAAAAAACCAATTATGTGACACCACAACATTTGCACAAGAATGGGGTTTGCTAATGCACTATGATTAGTCTCATTTAAAATTTAAAAAAAAATATTTTATTTTACTTGGGGGTGGGGGGGGGTGTCAGTCTACAATCACCAATTTAATAATCTTTTAACAAATTCCTTTATTGTTTATCAATAAGATTCATTTTTGCCTATTCCATTGTTATTGGTTAAGTGCATAAACAATCACACAATAGTAACACCAATATTTATCTCATGGAAACCCAATTTTGGTGAAAACCACAATGTGATATTGGTGCTTACAAATGTTGTACTCTTTTGGAATATGCTCTATTAGGAGCTTTCCTGATTAACGATTACAAAATACTATCAAGTGTACCTTGTTAAGATATTTTCCTATAGATTAACGCAAGAGCGTCCCAGGCATGAGGGCAATCTTGCGTCACCCAAAAATATTTATATTTTCAGCCTTTTCTATTTTAATAATGACAAGTAGACAGGGGGGTTACTATTTCCCTAAACTTACTATTTTTAGTAAATTTGTCATACAGTCTTGGAATATTCTAATTTTAGAGGTGGATATTCATATTGGATATATTAAGCCTACCAATTAAAGCTCAATGCCATATCATGTGTATTCATGGGTTTATTCTGGATGAAACAGCTTACAATTTTGGTATATAAACTTCAAGCTCACTGTTGGAGGTCTTAGAGTGCCTGGATAAGGTTCGAAAGCTCAACAGATGGGTGCTTGCATTAAACTTATCCATACATACTTCAATATCATTTAGTGATAAGTCAGGACACAATTCTTTGAATACCTATTTTGTCACTTTCTCTGTCCTTTGATGCTCTGATATCAATTGTAGGTATAGGATTGATTACTACGAGGGGATGGGTGAATCAATAATCACCAATTTGATAATATTTTAAAACTTCCTTGATTGTTTCCCAATAAGATTTATTTTTTCCTATAACAGTGTTATTAGTTAAGTGCATAAACAATCACATAAAATAGTAAAAGCATTCACACAATAGTAACACAATTTTATTATACCAGATACTAAATTTATGGATGGATAGACACTACCTAGGGATCTAGAGAAGGTTGTTTTTGTGTCATAAGTATTCCAAGCAACCAAGTATTGTTTTTATGCATTCTTTATTAAATATATAATAATATATTTGATGTGACCTATATTGCATATGAGGCCCTATGAGGATGATTAACTGTATGTGAAAAATTTGTTCTTGACCCTATTCCAAGGATGATTTCGGAACAATGTGGTAAGATGAAAGGTTTGGGGAAAAATTTGGGCAAAGATAAAAGGATATTACATGAATTAGAAATGGAATCTCCTAGATCTTCAAAAAGAAAGAAGGATAAGGTTAATTATGTGGAGCTTGTCTCAGAACTAAAAGAAGAAAGTGAGGACAGAGAAGAAAAAAATGTGTTTGAGGGGAAGGAGAAAGCAGAAATGGATACACAAGATTCAGAGGAAACTAAAAATTATGAATTAGTTGAAAGATTATTTAGGGGTGGCAATGTCACTGTTTTCCCTCCCTCACTGTATTCAATTCATAATGAGATAAGCTCTCCTGTAGCTACTAAAGAAAAAGATAATTAAGCTACTCGAGAGAAAGTGGAAGAAGAGGGGCTCAAAGAAGCCATAAGAATTGTTGAGTATGATGAGTCTGATGAACATGATTTAATTATGTTTCTACAAGAAGTTGAAGGAAACGAGATTGAGAAACCTAATGAAAGTGTGGACCAGGCTTTATGGTAGGAAATAGAAAAGAGAAAGGCTAGGATTCCAATGTTGAAAGTGGTTGATGAGGAGGAGTTTAATGTCAAGCTTACGATAGAAGATATCAATGATTTAGCGGTTGACCCTCCTCATGGTGTTTTACAAACTGCAAAAGCAATCTCCCTCTACTCTCTCAGACTAGATAAACGTACTTTCCACTCCCTTAAAATGTTGAATTTATAAGACAAAGCTCTAGAAGGAAAAATTGAGGAGTTGCAGAGTAAAGAGGACAAGAAGGGGCTAAAGGAAAAGGAGATAGAGTAGAAGGGTAACCTAGAGATGATCAAAGATTTGAAAGAAAAATTGACAAAATTGAAAATGTAACCAAAGGTGCTTTGTTCAGATGCCAAGGTCTACTTGAAACTGTTGTTGAGTGTATGTACAGTCTTGGGTAATTCGGATCGAGAAAAGTAGGTGAAGCTTATGCTCGATCTGGAGGAAGATGAGAAGGAAGTGGAGGATACCAGTCTTGGAAAAATATACCCGATCTAACACCAAGAAGAAGCAGAAGAAAGGAAACGAGATAGACAAAAAAGATATTAAAAAAGTCACAAAGAATATCAAAGTCATTAACTAGGAGCTGAAAGATAAGGTGCAAGAGTTAGTCTAGCTCCTTTCACCTATGTGTTGTCTCGTTTTTATCTGCTCTAATTAGAATGTTAGTATTTTAGTTCGTTCTAATTTTTTCTTCCGGCGTTTTGCCAGGTAGTGCTAGTTTTGATTGTGGGTATGTCAGTTGTTCTGACCCTCATGCTGAAAGTTTAACTCAATGACTCAGTAGCAGTAATAAAAACTAACACAGATATGCATGCACTGCATGCTGTATTAGAAATAACAAACAAGTTTAATGAGATAACTATCCAACAAGTTTAATGAGACAACTATCGTAAATTATGAATGTTAACGCACAGGCTTATTCCTCACCAAATTTAATTGAATTTTTTTTCAAAAAAATTGTGCAATGATTTTGTGGACAACAATTTGCATAATAAAAGTCAAGTCACAGAATTAAATGTGGAGTTGCATGATCTCGAGCATCATAAATCTTCACAAATACAACTCGACAATAGTATGACTATTATATTTTATAATAGTAACTATTTAGATTCTCGGATATCTATCCTGAACTTTGAATCAACGGAATCAAAACTTTTCCGTGTATCCTACTTCCATTCATTCCCGACCACATCTGGTGGTAGGACTATTCATAATAGTTTTTAGCTGTGTGGAGAATCTTGCAGCTTTCTTTTCCTGATACAACATCAGACGGTATGGCACCTTTTAAACGTGAAATGTGTCTTTTCCATACAAAGGCCTCGCCGTGCATTCAAACACATAATTGCACGTTCCAATGATAGAATCTCACCTACCATGCCGTTTCTGCTACAGGTTTCCTATTCATCCATTCAGATTTAATAGCAAATTACTTAAAGCAGACAAGTTAATAATAGCTTTTCATTTGAATAAGACATTTAATATGTTATTGACTTTGTATTAGGTGCTATAGTTGAGCAAAAGGAGGATGCCAAAGCAGCGGTAAGGAGATTTATATATGATGTGTGAGGGAGTTTGCATAGGCAAAGTACAAGCATGCTGAAAACTTTGGAGAATAAGTGTAAGCAAGTGTTCAAGCTGGCTAAGTAAAAGTAAAGATAGCTATGAGCAGGATGAATGGTCATTTGAAGGTCAAGGTTTAAGATCATCGATTGATTGAAATAAAAATTAGTTTTCTATGGATTAAGTTATGTATGGAATAAGAATGAGAGAGATTGCTATTGTTTTTTATATTAAGATGGAATGTGAGGGCAATGAGTGAGTTTGTCTTTCATATCAAAATTTTAATTAAGATTATGATCGCAGTTACCAGTCATTTACAGTTATTGAATTATAATTTAATTAGGGTTGAATTATAATTTAATTAGAATAAAGAATATATATTATCAAAAGTAATTTTTAAACATATTTAAATGTTGATTGTTATAATTTTCAATTATAATCACGATTTATAAAGTTTGAATTCAAGACCTTTTAAGTAAAAAGCCCACAATTTAGTAATTTACTCATGTATTCTAAGCTCTTTCCTAGAATATAAATATGTTATTCCATAAGTACAAACTACTATATTTATTTTACAATATTTATTATAAATAAAAATAGAAATGTAGGAACTTATCCTGCACTGAAAATTATAAATTCTACTTTGAATACAAATTAAGAGTTTAACATCATTATGCAATAAAAATATGGTCAATACAGCAATAAAATAAATTATTAACGAGGAACCTTTACTCTTTGGATGCTACAGCATGGATATTGAACTGCGATGTTGAATCCAACTCTTAAAAGTGAGAATATTGTCCACATGAGGAACAAGCTGATCTGATTTCCTTGAATGAGTGGGCTTAACTAACACTGGTCTCATTCTTGGTCTATAATTTGGAAAGAAATCCCTTCTCCCTCAGACTCTCCACCGTCTCAGCCAAACAATCTTTTATAGGGGTGAACGAAAACCCCAATTCCCTCAGCTTCTGATTGCTGAATCTATATGCCACTTTCCTTGGATTTTTCACGTCCGAGCACCTACAATAAAGCAAATCGAGATCAGCGTTACTCAACTATCCCTAAAACCTAAAACCTAAATCATGTTAGAAATGGTCTTCCCTAGTATGAAATGTGCAATAACAAAAATTCAATATACTTTGTAGGAAGTGGGTATTGTGGGAACATTTGTGCCAACATATCCATAAGCTCCCCTCTGTGCAGACTTCTCTCTGCACACAAATATCGACCAGAGGCAGATGGAGTTTCATAGAGCAATATATGCGCTCTTGCTACATCTCTCACGTCCACATAAACCTGAGTTTCGTTTTCATAGGTCTTGGCCAACCCTTTGAAAGATTATAACAAAATAGTTAGTCTCATTTCCATGAATGAGAAGATAGAAAGGAATTACTATGGTATTAACTCACCAATTAAATATCTGAAAACATGAGCAGTGCTGCCATTAATAGTGGGCTGCAGAAGAGGACCCAACACAATACATGGATGAATTCTTATCAAATCCAGACCCACCTCGTCTGCATACGCACACGCTGATTTCTCTGCAACTGTCTTTGCATAGCAATACCAATTCTGAGCACCAAAAGAGAAAGAGAACATAATTCAACAATGTTGGTTGGATAGTTTACAAATCTATCTATGCTATATTACAAACTAGTTTATTCTTAGGCTTGTTTTATTCTGATGATGATGGATCATAAAGTATGATTCTAAAACTTAATACAATCAAATCTAAAAATTATTGTAACGAATAGGTTACCCTGGTTCGAAGGCAGTAATCAAGGTCGCTCCAACAGTCCTCATCGACTATGTCTTTCGGATTTCTGTTGGGGTTGAGGTAAATGGCACCGATGGTGGATGTAAGTATAACACGCTTCACTCCCACTTCTTTGCAGGCCTTCAATACATTGAGGGTTCCATTCACAGCGCCCTCCACCACTTGTTCCTGTAAAAGTGTCACTGTCAAACCATTAGTTCTCTTCTTAACAACATTTAATACATTTGTTCTACAGGTTCTATCCCACTTTATCTAATCAGAACATTTAATACATTTATCAATTGAATAAGCGTGCATACCCGATCTTTCACAATAGGGCAAGCCGTGTGAAAGACTCCTTTGCACCCTCTCATGGCTATCACCAAGCTGTCATAGTCCAGAATATCGGCCTTCACAAGCTCAAGCCTCTCTTCTGCTCCTTCCAACTCTTTCAGATGCTTATACTTTCTATCATCTGCACATAATTTGAAATGTATTCCCAATTCATAAGAATCTGATATAGCTTATAAGTTTGTACAATGTGGGTGAAAATAAATACTGACCAGGGTCACGGAGTGTTCCTCTAACAGTGTAACCTCTGTTCAAGAGCATCTTGACAAGCCAAGAGGCAATGAAACCTCCAGCCCCTGTTACGCACACACTCTCCATCCTCACTTTCTTCTACTGATACTCACTTTGCTATTTCCTGCCGATTATCTTGTGTCCGGCAACAAACTATCTTATAAAGATAATTAGACAATGTTCTCACTTAGATCAAGATTGATAGGGAAATTTTTATTGGTAGGTTGTGGGGTCCAAGTATTAGGCTGGACAATGGAATATTGTTGTCAATGTCGAAACAGTAATAATTATCAAGGTGATTGATGTTACAAAAGTATCAAGAGGATAAAAAGTCTGACCAATCTGAATAATCTTAGAGTCTTTGTAATCTCTAGAGAGGTTCAGCTCAACAGAAACTAATTGATGAAGATTGGCTGAATAATTTCTTTTAATTCTACGCGAACAATAGAACCAAGAATAGGCTAGAAAACGTTTTGGTATTAAGCAGAAATCAGTGTGACAGATGCAACCAAAGAAATTGAATCCAAACAGAGATGCAGAAGAACTATTTATTAGAGATGAGAAAATCCTAAACCCACGGTTTGAAACTGCTCCAATAGAGGACAACCTGTGCGCTTGGCCTCAAGAAGAGTGTTGTTTTGTCGTTAGTCGTCTCTGTCAAAATCAGACTTCAAATTGAAAAAAGCACTGTCAAAACCAGACTCCTTAGACGTCGTTTCAGCTTTCCACGTAACCTATTTTTATTGATCACCACTTATTTTTTGCCTGTCATATATAAAGGGACATCAAAAAAGCAAAAGAATATTGGAGGGTGACTTTAAAAAAAGATAATGTATATTACGACTTGTCAGATGTTACTACATGGGGATTAGCTTTTAGATTGAATGAATAACTTGATTAGCACATTTTCAAGCCGTGGGCTTACGACTTCTCTTCAGAGCTGACAAAATTCTAAACCCACGGTTTGAAAATGAGAAGGAAAGATCAAACCTGCCATTACATGATTGGCCTCATAACAATGGAAAATTCCTTAATCGCTTTATAAATATCTGTTGATTTCTTTCTTCCATTCGCAAAATGCAGATAAGATAATAACGAAAAGTACTTTTTCTATACTGCACTCTCATTCTGATGATGGATTACAGAGTGCGATTTCTCATTCTGATGATGGATTACAAAGTGTGATTTTAAACGTTAATGCCAAAAAATCATGCACAATTTAAATCAGAAATACAACAAAGAATTCTAATAGATTGTGGAAATCTGATGATATTGAAAAAGTACTCTGTCAAAATCAAACTATATGACCTGAGTTGTCCTTCCTCTTGCATTACAGTTGAAGTAGCCTCGTTTTATTGATCTCTGAGTGTTTCTGGCATGACAAAGTGCACAGGAAACTCTTAAAAGTGAAGGAACACTAGTGGTTAATGTTAATAATGTTTATTATGTCTTGTCATATGTTGTGTGGTGATTAGTTTTTGTATTTATTTAAATGCTCAATCTTTTTGTTATTGGAATAAGAGTAAATATTACAAGGAAATAGATAAAAGATAGTTAATTTATAAAACTAGTAATCTGTGTGCAATAGGTACGTCCAATAGATATGGCAGTCAACTAATCAAGATTTTGCTTTTGCTTACATTTTATAGTGCAATACCTTTAAGTTTGTACATCATTTTATTTCTTTGCCCGTCTCGCCTATCTCTATCTTGTTATTGCTCCATCACTCTATATCTTGATTTATCACCCCCTCACTCTCAATCACACTTATTAGCCAACATGAAAAATATGATATATCACTAATATATTTTGCCCCCTCACCAATATTTTTGTTTGGTGTAAGAAAGAAAATTAATAATTACTCCTCAAATGGGAAGGATGAATCATCCCTTCTTTTCTACTCCCATATCATACATATATCATCCACAAATTCATTGGTGAATTATAATAAAAGATAATCTTAAATATGTTGGTTTGTCAAAGCACGTATGGTGCTCACCATGTAGAGAGATCACTATACAATGTGTCCATTGTACACTGAGACACCATAGTGAGTCACGCAATGGTGAAGACAATACAAGTCTAAAGCAGTACAATGAAGTCAGTACGCCAAGGCAAAGGGAATGGTTCCATGGCGAAGAAATATTACTTCGGTGAATTAAGATTCTTCTGGCAAATTAAGATTCATGAGGCGAACAAAATGTCCCGAGGTGAAGAAAGATTCCCATGGCAAATAAAGATTCTCGAGGTGAAGGGAATGTCTTTGAGGCATATAGAGTGATTAGAGGCATCCACATCACTAGAGCCATCTATGTCACAAAAGGCGTCCACATCGCCAGAGCCATTCGCATCACGGAAGGTGTCAGTGTTGCCAAAGTCGTCCACATGACTGGAGGTGTCCAAGTGATTAAAAACATATAATACTTGAAGGAGTGGAGTGACAATCAGATAGATGATTGACTATTGAATGGATGAGTTCCAAGGCTACCAATTATACAATTATTCTGTGACAGTTAATGCACTAGATTCCATAAGAAATTTTAGAGAGTATAAATGTCTATGAGATTTGTTACGAATGGAAAAGGAAAAAAGTGCAAAATTTAGGTTGATTATAAATGCAATCTAAGCTTGTGAACCTGTGCTAGAAACTAGAGTTAATTGTATGTAAATTTTTTACTATAATACAAAGTTGCTCAAAGGTTTTTGGGTGGTGGGTTTTCTTCCAAAAGGGTTTCCCACGTTAAAATTGCTCTCTTGTGTTTATCTTGTGTCCATCATATTTTGAGTGTTCTTGCTTTTCCTCTACAACATCTCAATGTTGATGAAGTGGCTTTGAAATCCTTCTTATTTCCCCTATAAACTAGCATTAAGAAGGCATTTATGCACGTAGCTTTCCTATCAAGTGGTATAAGAGCCTAGGTTACCCTTGTTGTGTAGGGTTGTTTTCAGTGTCAATTTGGCTCTAGTGGGAGTTTGCAAAGTGTTTACCTAGAATTGAGATGGTGGGTACATGGAGAGTAGAGATTGAAAATTTTAATATCACAAACTTTGAGTTGTGGAAACTTAAAGTTGAAGATATATTGGTTGATCGTGATCTGTGGGTTGTTGTGTCTAGTAACAAGCCTTTGGGCATGAAGCAAGAATATTGGGTTTTAGAAGATTGAAAGGCCAAAGGATTGATAAGGCTATGTCTTGTGGATTCTATTCTATTGAATGTTCATGAGAAGAAAATTGGACATTCTTTGTGGAAGAAGTTGGGAGATATTTATCAAGGAAAATCCTTGGTAAACAAATTCTTCCTAAGAAAGAAGTTGTACTCTTTGAAGATGGATGGAGGAATCATGGTGGTAGATCATTTAAACATGTTCTATATGGTGACTACACAATTGACATATGTTGGTGTGTCTGTTAGTGAAGAAGAGTGTTGCATGTTACTATTGTGCTCATTGCATGATTCATGGGATAATCTTGTGATGACCATTGGAGGTACTACCACCTAGTTCAAAATGGATGAAGTAGTTGTTGCACTTCTATCAGAGGAGAAATGGAGGAAATCTTCTGAGATGGCTAAAGAAGCTCTTAGCGTTCGAGAGAAAGAAAGAAAGAAGGACATGGAGCCTAAATGTTCTGGAAAGAAGTCTAAAGTGAAGTGTTGGAATTGTGACCTAACTGGCCATATCCAAAAGGATTGTAAAGAGAAGAAGAAAATGAAAAGTTCTTCCAATTTTAATTCTTCTCAAAGTGGTGATAAATTTTTCATCATTATTGCTTTGGCTAATCAGTCATCTGCTAATGACTGGTTAGAGCAATTCAATCTTTGTGTGGAAGATGTTCATCATGATTTCATGTGTGACTCAACACCACTATTCAATGGGAGTCGTTGATAGTGATGTAGATGCCATGTGTAACTTGACACCACAGTTTAGTGGGAGTTGTTGGCAATGACATCTAGTACAACTGATCTTCATTAGTATTGCAGATGTTGAAGGCCCAAGATTCTAATGTAGCAAAAGGATCTTTTCACATTTTTGGAAGTACTATATGGAGATGTTAATCTTCATATCACTGAAGATGTTGACATCTTGAGGGCTCAATAAAGTCTTTGATAAAGGTGTAGTTTATGTTATCTCTCTAGTTGAGAATGTTTAGATCATGTTGTCATGATTATGTTCCTAAGACCATGGTTAGACCTTGGACATGTTGATATTGGTTTAGTTTCATTGTTTTGAGTACATTGATCATTTGTCAAATACTTCATGATATTGTAATGTTGCGTTTGGAGCTAGCATGGATTGATCAATTCAAAGTACTTGTGAATACTTAGAGACTGTGGTGATGTTGTTTAATGGATTCATATCAGACTGACATTAATTTTTGAATGGAAGCTTCTTAGTGTATATGTGGCAGATTGGCTTTGAGGCTTGAGACTCTAGTAACAAGTATAATATGTTGTTGATTTTGAATTCATGTTGTATTCCTTGGAGGTATCAAACTGATAACAATTAAGTTTGAATGGTTCATGGCCTTGTTAAGTAACTCTATGGATATGAGTATGTACTTTGTCAAGTGGGAGATTGTTGGTTTGTTGAAGCATGTACGGTGCTCACCATACAGAGAGATCATTGTATGGTGTGTCCACTGTACACTGAGACACTACAATGAGTTACCCAATGGTGAAGATAGTACAAGGTTGAAGTGGTATGGTGAAGTCAGTAGGCCAAGGAAAAGGGAATGGTTGTATGGAAAATAAATATTTCCATGGTGAATTAAGATTCTCAAGGTGAAGGAAATGTCCTGAGGTGAAGAAAGATTCATGAGGCAAATAAAGATTCCTATGGTGAAGGGAATGTCTTTGAGGCATATGGAGTAATAAGAGGAATTTGTGTTGCCAAAGGTAGCCATGTCCATGGAGTTGTCTACATCATCAGAGCCATTTGCGTCATCGAAGTCACCTGCATTGCTAAAGGCATCCACATCACCAAAGCCATCCGCGTTGTCAAAGTTGTCTACATCACTAGAGTTGTCTACGTTGTTGAAGGTGTCCATGTTGTTAGAGCCACCTACATGATTGGAGGCCTCTAAATGACCAGAGGCAACAAATACTTGAAGGAGTGACCATCGGATAGATGATTGAGCTTTGGATGGATGAGTTCCAAGGCTTCCAATAACTGAATTTTTATGTGATAGTTAATGTACTAGATTCTGTAAAGAATTATAGAGTGTATAAATGTCTGCAAAATTCATTAGGAATGGAATAGGCTGAAAGTGTGAAAGTTAGGTTGATTGTAAAGGAAATCTGAGCCTACAAACCTGTGCTAGAAACTAGAGTTTATTGCATGTAAATTGTTTATTGTAACACAAAGTTGCTCAAGGGTTTTTGGGTGCTAGGTTTTTTCCCGAAACGGTTACCCACATTAAAATTGGTCTCATGTGTTATCTTGTGTCCATCGTATTTTCAATGTTGATGATGTCGCTTTGAAATCTTTCTTATTTCCCCTATAAATTGGAAATAGGAAGATGTTTCCGCATGTAGCTTTCCTAGAAAAATAGACATATATACTAATGAGGAAAAATAGTTAAACTATTTTATTTTTCACACTTTTTCACCAACACCATAATGAAAAGGATATAAACCACTATCAGCTTCCACACTTCTTACCAAACATTATAATGAAAGAGATATCACCACACATTTTGTTTTGTTTATGCTCTCTAATAACATTTAGTTTGTGTGAGGAAGAGCACAACTAACCACTCCTCCTCTAATGGGAATACCATTAATACTTATAATGAAATCTATGAATCATCTCTTCTTCTCTATTCTGCTACCAAGTGTGCATCATAAATGGAAGAAATCACATGATATATCACCACATCAACTTACCTAAAGATAACAACAACAATTTGAACACAATCGTCCACTTCTAATGTAGAATATTTTGCAAATATTTTGTTATACACAAGGTCAATTACCTGGCATGATGTTATTTTGTAATAAAAGAATCAACAAAGAAATGATAACTTCAAATCCATATGGATCAAAGCATAATGAAAACAAAGTCTTTCAACCAAGAAATAATTACATTTTATTTTCAAGAGGTTGGTGTCATGTGTGTGTGTCTGAGAGAGAGAGAGAGAGAGAGAGAGAGAGAGAGAGAGAGAGAGAGAGAGAGAGAGAGAGAGAGAGAGAGAGAGAGAGAGAGAGAGAGAGAGAGAGAGAGAGAGAGAGAGAGAGATGTTGGGAACTTACAATTGGAATAATTATTATTTTGTCATTGATCTAAAATCTATGGCTAATATATCTTACTACCTAATCTAAATATCATATCTATTTGATTGATGAAGAGGATATGAGATGTTTCTCATAACAATAGCACCTAGAGGAAAGGTTGAGTTATCAAAAGGAAGTTGCAATGGATATTTTATTAGATAGACTTTGATAAAGAAAACTAATTGTTTATTTCAAGAAAGCTAATCAAAGTCGAGTGGAATTATAAAATACAATTAGTGCCAAGTAATGATAGTGTCAACTAAGCTACAATTAGTGCTGAGAAAATCTAGTGTTGATTGAGCATTAGCATCAACCAAGCAAGATAGTTGATGCCGAGCTAGAAAGCTTTATAGCGACCGAGTAAATCAATGATGACCAAGTGCTAGAATTTAGAGATTTCTGAGTTATAGTATAAGACTGAATTCAAGGAAATCATGAGATCAAGCTAAATCATTTGATTCATTGGTAGATGTAAACCAATTTGAAGATAATATTGATGAGTTGGATAATTGAATTCAAGGAAAGGTTTAGGTAAAGACCTAACAGACGAATTCTAGAGAAGTTTTTAGAAGAAGATCAAGAAGATGGATAGACAAAGTGAATCAAGTTGAACCTGATTGTAAACCCTAAGATCTATGGTGGATGTAGAAAATGGTAAAGCACAAACTGCCTATTTAAAGAGATATAGAGATTAACAAGAGTACAAGTGTGTGTTTGGTGTGTGTGAGTGTATATGTATGAAACTTGTATGTGAAGAGATACATACAGAGAAAGGTTGATCATAAATGCACAAGAGTGTTAGTGGATATGAGGCCAATAGAGAAGGCTTGCAGATATGATGTTGTTATTGATAAGTACATTAGAGAAAAAGGATTAAGTGTTGATGAGAAGAGTGGACTGATTGCTTAAAGGGTGTATAAGAAAATCAAGATCAAAGATGTCAATGGAAGGCTTATCAGTAAACCAACATAAGGACCAAATAGAGATATGAACCTAAAAAAGTGAGTTGTAATCACATAGATCAAAACCTACTATTTTCATTCTAGTCATTATAAATAGTTTGTATTGAAATTCTTTTAATAGAGGTTGACCTAACAGTCATTTGAAGACTTAATATTTTGTGTAAATCCTTTAACTAGGTAACATTCTAAATGGAATGATCATTTACTCCTCTTATAAAGCCACTCCTAATAGGGTGAATAAATTCTCTGACTAGGTCACATTTAATAGTGTGTTTTGTAACCTTTAATAGGGTTGGCTCCAAACAGATCTTGCTTCGAAAGAGTGGAAAAGAGTGACATGTTGTTTGTAGTTTTTCCCAAATTGGGTCCCCACATAAAATCCTAGTGTCAAAACTGTGATGAATTCTTTATGTTTGTTTACATTCGATAATATTTTCATTACGCAATACAAGTTATGTTTATGACAATTTTATAGTATAGATCGAGTAACAACAAGATAAGCAAAATAGTGAAGTGTTTATTGTTTAATTTTTCAGGTGGTACATATTGACCTTGAGTAACTTATTCACCACCCTATTAGTTATTCAAAGCATTTATAATAGGGGATATGATGGAGAGAAAGAGAGTAGAGGGGGGAATAAGATGCATAGAAAGGGGTAGGAAGCTTTCTTGGGGATATGATGGAGAGAAAGAGAGTAAGGGATAGGAAGAGAGAGAGCCTCAAATAGGATGGAGAGAGAGAGAGAGAGAGAGACAGAGACAGAGACAGAGAGAGAAAGAGAGTAAGGGATAGGAAGAGAGAGAGCCTCAAATAGGATGGAGAGAGAGAGAGAGAGAGAGAGAGAGAGAGAGAGAGAGAGAGAGAGAGAGAGAGAGAGAGAGAGAGAGAGAGAGAGAAGGGGGTAGGAAAACCTATAGGGGATAGGGGATAGGATGGAGAGGAAGGGAGAAAAATGTGTATTCACATAGTGTGTTTGCACTGAGTGCAATCTCACTATGTGAATACACAAAAATTACGTAAATAGGAATGTGACTATAGAGACAGACCCACATTCTTCATTTTCTAGTCTGATATATTCTATTTTTATGACAGAAACATGATTTCATGGAGTTGAAAATCACAAAGCACTATTCTTGGAGAGAAAGAGATATGAAAAGAGAGGGGATAGGATGGAGATATATATATATATATATAGAGAGAGAGAGAGAGGGAGAGGGAGGAATAATAGGAGTAAGGACAGAGATAGCGAATATGTAGATAAATGATATAAACATATTTTTATGTCTATCTAGATACATATTACATATATAATTATATAACTATGTTTATATATATTTAAAGATAAACAAAATATGAATATGCTAGTATGTGTGTGTGTGTGTGTGTGTGTGTGTTTAATAGAGAAAGTAAACTCTGAGAATGGGGATGAATCAGTCTTAAAAATTTAACCTTAAATTCATTCACCACACATCCATCTTACAATTTCCATGTAAACTGAAATAGCTAGCTAAACATATTCATCCATAGTATGAAAGCAAATAAAATTTAACACATATATGACACAAAATATTTGGTAACCCAAAAACCCTCCAATGAGAAGGTAAAATTGGGGTGGGGATGACACCCACAAATCTTTGCTACTGCAGTAATAAAGTGTATCCAATGAAGGCTACAATGTTTGATCATAAACTATGATCTACCATGTGAAAGGTATGCCCTATTAAAGGCTTACAAGATTGTTAGATCTTACATTGTTAAAGGATTTCAACACCCTATTAGAAGTGTGTCTGATTAAAGGATTTTAACTTACAATGAAGAAGCATCCTATTAAAGGATTTACAACAACCTATTATGACTACTTTGATAAGAGATTTAACCAATTCACCTACTGGAATGTATTAGTAATGATCCTTCGGTTAGAACTTTACTGTTAGATAATAGATCACCTCTTTCTTGATGTGTACTTGATCCTCATTGATTAGATGTATCACTTCTATCCTCTAACTCCTTTCTTCTGTTCTCCTCTAACTGATTCTTCAATGTATCTCAATTCACAACTTCTTAGCCACCATGAATACTTTGTTTGCATATGCAAACTTCTCTCTTTTCCCCTTCCACACACATATAATGTTTGGGGTATTGTCCTCTTTAAGAAGACCTAGGTGATGTTGGGCATTCATTTTGCACGAGGTCATCAACAGGAATCCATAGTGGAATTTCTCTCTTGAAAAGAAAATCTTTTTAAGGATCCACCCCAAGGTTCAGTGTTTGTCTTGTGATGTACCAAAATCCACTTAGTAGAAGATAAATGTGAGTGTTCACAAGGAGGCCTTTGTTGGTCCTAAAAACCCTTTTATCTTGGAATTGAAGTAAAATCTATTCTTTGTCTCAAAATATCACACCAAAAAAACAATATTTTTGTATATTCTATTTTTTCAATGAATGCAACTCTAACAATGCAGCTACTATGAGGTCCTATTCTAACAGGGGGTTAGCAAAGAAAATAACGAAACTGAAAGAAAATAACATGAAATCAAATAACTTGAAATTGAAATTCCTAAATGGACATAAACTATAGAACTAAACACGCTACGAGTTAAACTTTCGAAGAAATCGGTAGGAAACCAATGAAAATAGGAGTAGCGCTTCCTAGAATCCACTGATGCAATCGTCGATGAGAATCTTTAACAAATCAAATGATGTTTCACTCTTCATCAAATTGCAAGGCCACGAAAAGTGTGCTCATGAAAGACAAAAGGCTATGTAGACACAATCGGGTGATCTCTTCTCAATCTCGTTATGTCAACGAAATTCATATATCTATAACAAACACTAGAACTAAAAGATCGCACAACGAGTAACAACGCAATAAACCTTTGGCTCAATCACAATCTCATGAATAAAATCCATAAAACAATGACACATTCAGGCAAGAATAACTACACTCTGAATGCTAGCACCAAAAGCATAATTTTATTGCATAATAATGGCAACCCTTGTTACATTTTACAATAGGGTATTTATAAGAAATCGTCTCCTCAATTTGTGTTGAGAGTGAGAGATATCTTGATGCAATAAAATGCTTTAAAACATTTAAACAAACTAAATATATACAAATTGACAATCTAACTGGTGCTTAGAGGGACTACATCCATATTTTATTCATTAATTGGATGCATGAGCCCTTTACATGTCGAAAATAGAAAAAACATGAGAGAGAAAGTAGGAGGAAGCCATCAGTTGAAGTAGAAGTGCATGGAGACACCAAAAATAGAAGTTGGCCCTTCACTAAGCATGTGTCGGAGTTAAATTCCCATCAGAATGTGTTCTCGATGCATGGAAAGTGCTATTTTTGGAACTGTCAGTTAACTGTCAGTGCACCTCTGAATTGCAGAGCTACATGAAAATGCGAAGCTGTGGAGCTCAATTTGCCAAAAAATCAAAGTTCTCAATTTTGAAAATGATTTCTAGGTTTTGATCAAATGAGGTTTTAGATCACTTTTTTTATACACTCCATGCCCCTTTCTGATGATTTACACCCTCTTTATAGCCAATTACTTTCATAAACTTGCACTCTCTTCTCTTCTTCAATCAAAAATCTCAAGGCACCTGCATCGAATCTTGTCCCCAATAGCAGCATAGGATGAGGAACCTGATTTGCTTTATGTGTCTAACCTTTGTATCTTTGACCTTTATCTTCTCTCCACCTATCCAATCCTTCCTGGCAAGAAACCAAGTAATCCAGATTATCCAAGATGATCAAATGTTTGCAACTTTTTCATATTTTTTTAGAAAATTTTTTCTAGGCATTTTTAAATGACCTTTTAGGAGGTTTTCTGCTCAAAATTTCAAGTCGAAACCTTCGTCAATCCTTAAAACTAAATAGTCAAAGGCTCACTATTTTAGGGACTAAAATTAGATCTTTAGTTCTTATTTCTAACAGTGTAAGCGGTTCTGAATTTTGAGGCCTGAGTCAAAAGTTATGACCTCGTCAAGTTGAGGATGCCATTTTTAGCTACAAAAGAAGCAAACATTAGTCTGTAGAGTTAGCAATGCATAGTAAAGACACACTAGTTACTCAAACAAAACTGGAGGTGAATCCTGAAATTTGGCTAAGTCTGAAATCCTGAAGCCCTAAAATTTGGCTAAGTCTGGATTCTTGAAGCCCTAAAATTTGGCTAAGTCTAGATTTTTGAAGCCCTGAAATTTCCTAGAATGTTTACCTTATCTTAGGGAGGTTTGAAACCTATCTCAAAAGATTCATCGTATATATTAAAATATATCTTAAGTAAGGAATTAAATTTATACATCAACTTATACTTAAATGATATATTTTAAACCCCTCTCATTTATCTAGACATGCACACCATGATGGAGGGTGCACAAGCGGAGCCTCCATGAGAGGCACGCATAATGCCTCCATAGAGGACGTGCGCGCGCACACCTCTACAAGAGGCACATGCACAGTGCCTCCATGGAGGATGTGCACACGCACCTCCATGAGAGGTGCATGTGCGGTACCTCCATGGAGGACACGTGTGCGCACACCTCCATGAGAGGCACGTGCGACGCCTCCATGGAGGACGCACGTGCGCACGCACCTCCATCAGAGGTGCGCACAATGCCTCCAAGAGGGTACACAGCGTGGCCCCTCCAAGTGGGTGTGTCATGCGATGCCTCCACGAGAGGCGCACACGCGCGGCGCCTTGAGGAGGGCACGCCGCGCAGCACCTTCAGGAGGGTGCGTCATGCGACACCTCCATGAGAGGCGCGCATGTATGCAACTCCATGAGATGCTTGCACGGTTCCTCCATGAGAGGCGCGCGGCGCAAAATTTTTAATTTTTTAATTCTTTTTTTGTTTTTTTTTTAATTGTGTTTTTCAATTTTTTGATTTTTTGTGATTTTTGGACTCAACTTTTAAACCAAAATTCTTCTCCTAACTCTCAAATTGTGAGTCTGGGAGTCAAAAAAAGTAGGGGGTGCCCATTCCTAGTGAGGAATGGATTGTGTATTCTGGACACCACAACATGTGACTTAGGGTTAGGTATGAATAAACAATTCTAATTCACCCATTTTGTCACTTAAAGAATCCCTTCAATTGATTGGTTGCATGTATTGCATAGGAATCCTCAATAAAGATCTTTCCTTATCATCTAGAGTCACAAAAAAATCCTTAAGTCAGCTCCAAAATGGTTTACATAGAATTTTGTGCCATTACAAGCAATTATGTCCAAAACTGTTTACTCGGCACTTGAAGTGTTTGATGCTCGGCATCCACTATCTCTTCAATGTTGTAACTCAACCTTTGAATGACTCAGCATCCACTAATCACTTGACATCTAAATGAATTTACATCCACTATCTACTCAACACTTACTAACTACTTGAAACATACTATATATCTCTCACTCGGCATATACTATCTGGAAAATTATGCTTCACATACATTATTTGTTTGGCATGAACTAAGAAAATGACTTAAGTATATTGGCACTCATATGTCAAAACCAATTTGAGATTAACAATCTCCCCCTTTGACATGAGTGGAAAAAATACTTAGTCATGCATGAATATCCTTAGCTCTCAAGTATAACTAAGATAATATCCATTTAGTATGCATACGAATTTTCAAAAACTTAATTTTTTTGTAAAACTTATGACTCATTAGCCATACCTCAAAATTCTATAACTCCCTCTAAATTGATTATTCTATTCTGATTTTGAAACTAAATACTCTTGCTAAGTAGATCTATTGTGCTAGCTCTATTTCTATTTGGTCTCCCCCAAAACTTATCTCTCATTTCATGCAGTCTCCCCCTTTCTTCATTCTCTCCCCCTTCATTCATTCTCCCCTTTTTGACACTTATTTCAAGGGTTCACATGAAATTTGTGTTTTTCCAAGAAAGATTTATGGACCTCCATCATTATTCTTAGTGATACATCCCAATTGTCACATGCTACCTCCAAAGATTTAACCTATATTTTTAACTCAACAGCAAGGATGACTAATCCTTCATGTGTAGAAAGATGGGAATCTTTCTTCAAAAATGTCTCTGCATAGTCTAGTTCCTTATGCAACACCTCCATGTGAGGGGTTAACATGGATTGGATGTTGATCAGTGTAGCCCTAATATTTGCATCTTGAGCTTGCAATGTTGTTAATTGACCTTGTGCAGATAATATATTTCTAAAATGAGACTAACCTTGACTAAGAGATTGTTGTAGAATGTTACATGTTTTCTTTAGATCTCCCTCCAAATGGTCAATATGTCTCTGCACTTCTTGTCTGAAAAGGGGAACATCACACAACTTGGTACAAAGAGAAAAAAATGTGTTCCAGCATTTTCTTTACACCCTTAATCTTGGTTCCTAATTCAACCTAGTCTAGTGCAATGCCACTAGATATTTTTTCATTCACCTTTGTTTGAAATTTCTTCTTAGACCATTATAATAATTTGACATTGGTATCTAGGTATTCAACATTGATCTTCTTTACAATATTTTCCAACTGCTCAATGGTTGGCTTAGCTTCATCAAGTGCAGGGAGGCTAAATGCATCAATAAATATGTCCTTGATGTCATGAAATGCTTGTTTCTACCTGCCCTTCTAAGCAATTCTTGGTGTTTCTTCCTTGCCAGAGCATCCTGCAATATGCTCATTTTCTCTATTATGATTATTGCAAGATCATAATTTGGTAACTCAATCACCTCATCTAAGTTGATATAGGTTGTCACCTCATCAACCTTAGATGTGATAGGAGTAGGAGTAGCAGTGTCTGGTAAAGTAACAAGTGTCTATATTGCTATTACTTCCTCTAGCTTCATAATCAAGACTAAATCTTCAATCATATCCTTCTACTTCTTTTTCATTTCTGCTCCACCTTGTGCTTGTGGTGTAGGTGCAGGACTAGTTGCCTGGCTTGTTTGGACTTGTTTCCCTTCTATCTCAATTATTGTAATTGTTGATACCTTGGTGCTGATATGTGAAAGCATAGTGTCCTTCTTGTGGTATACTAAAATAGACATTATAGGTTGCACCTTTTTACATTGAGTGGGGGAAATGGATAATGCTTGTGTTTTCTCCCCTACAGATGCTAATTTTTCCTTCTCAATCTCATTTGCACTCACCAATGTAGGATGACTACATAATTGTGCCTCGGTGGTGGAATCAGTAAATATCTTCTACATATCCTACTATATTAGGGGATTGAAGTTCTGAATGGTGGTGTTGGACACATGGTTAACTTTTACTATATCTGCTTAAGGATTGGCACTAGGCATGTGTACTTTTGGTACATTCTAGTCTAGTTGTTGCTATGTCTCAATTATTGCTTCTATAGTGCCTTCCCCATGTACTTCCATTACAAATTCATCATTTCTTACTTCAACTACCTCTTCCTATGCTTTATCTTCACCTACTCCCTTAGGTGCTTGCTTAATATCCTTTTGAGTTGCCAGCCCATAGATTACCTTCCATACATGTGTGCTCTATTGAACAACCTCTTCAATTTTGTTCTATAGGGTGTTAAAGTCTTAGTGCTTTGTAGCAAATGTTCCCTTATACTTTTTAATTTCCTTTGTCATTTTAGATTTTTCTAGGTCTAGCATCACTCTTACAAGTGTAGTCTCTCTAATATTTCTTTCAGTTGTGAGACTATTTGCCACCTTTACTCAACTATGTCTTGTAGACTCTTGGGTAAAGAGTTGGCAATCTCAATTGGAGTCTTCTTAAAAATTGTCATCATGGCATATATAGATTCTGCTACTTTATTCTTTTATATCTTCCCAAGTGTATCAAACTCAACATGTGTAAATCCACTTAGATCAACACTATTCTTAATATGTTTCACACAATTTGTCTGAATCAGAAGAGGAACTATGACTTACCACTTTTAATTGGTTGTTGTCATCTGACTATGTCCTCTCATCATCTAATTTAGCTAGGGAAATATACTTCCTTCTTTGCTCCTGCTTAGGTTCATCTCCTTGTGTAGTTGTACTAGCTCTCTTGTTTATGGTTTTTGAACCTCTTGAGTCTTCTTGGCAGTAGCTATTGTGCTAGCCCTAGTAATAGGAATTGTAGGCTTTGTTTTTACAACCCTTTTTGGTTTGCTTGATGCCTGCTTCTTTTCTTCTATGTCAACTAGTCCTTCATTGGCTTCTTCTCCCTTGACACCTTCATCAATTTTTACTTCTTCTTTTCCTTGGTCCTCATCTTGACCTTGTGTGAGAGAAAGTGGTGCTTGGACAAGTGCATCTTCATCATCTTCATTATCTTCTTCATCTCCTTCTACCCCTTCACCAAATTATTCCTTGAGTTTCTTTATAATTTTATTCTTCTTCCTCATCATAGAAGTTGTCTTTTAGTCCATTGTGATCTTTGACTTTGCTACATCATAGTTTCCAAAAGAAGTAGCATCCTTGTCTACTTCTTCTACTAGTAAAGAAATTATGATTGCAAATGCCTCATTAACATTAATCTCATAGGGCAATGGTCTAAGCCATCTCACCCTTGGAATAGCAGCTTGAACATATGTGAAACCAACATCAACTAGAAAACAAACATCATTGAAATGCTTCTCAATTAGTGCCACTAGAATCCTAAGTCTTTGTTTCATTTACTTCTTAAAGTCTTCAAAATAGCTAGTCATCCCAGTCTAAAAATTATCTCCAAGTTGCTCTATAAATTCACCAATCTACACTACAACTAATCTATTAGTCTTCCAAGATACTTTCCTAAATGAGGGAAAAAAATTCTACACATAGAAAAATATAAAAACAATTACTAAACCAAATTTACTTTTTGCACTTTTAGTTTTCCTTATGGCTCCCAAGTTTTCATATAATTGTTGGAGTTGTAACTCGTCAAGGTCATAAGAATGGTCTTTCTTCACTATCTTGTAACCCAAATCCATAGCCATACATGCTATACTATTTAACCTACTACATTAAAATAACTAATGTACAATAATTATCAATGCAAATACAATTAGAGGATCAAAAATTGTGTCTATGTTCATCCCTCTCTTGTTCCATAGTTCCCCTCTATTCTTTTCAATTGCCACTTTTGCATCACTCCTCATTGTCTTAGGTTTGTCTAGGGTTGGATATTGTGTCACTCTATGAATGATCTCTTTGTGATTTTTTTAGGGCTATCCTCCAACCATACAAAATTTTCATGAATTCTACTAAGAACAATCTTAATCCATTATGTTTTGAACACGTTTGGAAAATCTAGGGCACGGGTTAACCCTTTTCTCTCTACAACCTTGAATTCTTCTTTCAATACTCTATTCTCACACAAGTTTCCATAAACATATCTTATCTCCATGTCTCTAGTGCTTCCAATCTTACAAGTGTAGTGACACCTTACACCTTGTATCTCAAATTATCTCCATGTCTCTAGTGCTTCCAATCTTACAAGTGTAGTGACACCTTACACCTTGTATCTCAAATTATCTCCATGTCTCTAGTGCTTCCAATCTTACAAGTGTAGTGACACCTTACACCTTGTATCTCAAAACTTGTGATGCTATCATAGATAACCCACTAGACGAGTCTCCTTTATATGCAATGTTAGGAATTTTTTGGAAATGCGGTTTTTGATCTCATTACTTATTATTTTTACATTTAAAATTTCTTTCCTTTCTTAACCATAGAAGTAGAAGAGCTCTAGATGCCATAATAACTAACTAGGGTTTGCGAAAATTCAAATAGTGTAGCTTGGCACATGATAAATACCTTCAAATTTTGATGACTGGTGTTGAGTAGCAATTAAATTTTGTTTGAAAACTCTAGAATTATTTTCTCTAATTCACCTTTAGCTCTTCATGCTCTCTTCAATCTTGAATAATTGCAAATGAGTCAAAAATAGACCATATAGCCCTTAAAAATTTGTAATAAATGCTCAGTGCTTACACAATTGTAAGGTCAGCTCCAATAGCAATTCTAACTCACTCAGCTTCCATATAATTCCTATTATTCTTGGCAACAATAGCTAGCTCAGCCAATACTATCACCTTCGATAGCTTGGCAACAACTAAATTTCACTCGACAACCACAGTGAAACATTTCATGCTCACAATAACATTAAACTCATAGATTTCTTCTAAGTTCTAACCAACACTTTGCATCTTTCTTCATGCATATATGATCTTTTTAGAACTAAATCCTTGAAGCTGATGTATAATTAAACTTTGAAATAGAAGTCCCACAGATACCTCTTGATTTCCTAGTTAGGGATGGTATGATCACCTAATCCATTGGATGAAGTGATCCAATCTTAGCTTGATGTGTTGCAATCTTCCTTTTTCTTCCATGTCTTGTTCATTTCCACTTTGACTTCTTGTGTGTGTGTGTGTGTGTGTGTGTGTGTAAATATCTATATAAGAAGTAGATTCATACCTGGATGTGATACATATTTTTGGGTATTTTTATTCCAAACAATTAATTAATTATGAATTTTCTTCTATAGTATTTCTAGAATTAAAAAATCTCGTGTCTGACCACTTTAACAAGTTCAAAACTTTACAAAATTTAATTTTTATTTTATTTTAATTATAGTAGAAGAAGTATATAATGTGATACATCTTTTGGATTTCAAAAATGTTATACCATTTGAAAGTTAGATTTGTTTTTCAATTAGTGTGTCAATCAACACTTTATGCATAACTCCATTAAAAAATGAATAATAATTACTTACTAAACTCATAATTTGAAAGGCATTATATTTATGGAAATATAAGAAAATTCTTAAGAAATATTTTTCATTTCATCAAATCTTGGTGAAAAAAAAAGTCATCAAACACATGTTTTAAGTAAAAAATACACAAGAAGGGGCCAAAATCATGTTTTTAGGACATTTTTAAGTTGACCATGTAGGGTTGGTATCCAAAGAAATAATAGGCCTTATAAAGGTATTAATATTTTGGTTTGGTATCAGGATGGGTGGGAAAAAAGTCAAAATAGATTTTAAAATGCTTTGAGGCATTTTAGAACTACATATTTTTTAGATCACCACTTTTTGGCACACCTTGATCCTGCACATATCCAAAAGGCATATGTGAAAATAAAAACACTTTATAAAGCTCATTTGCATGTTTTTTAGTGCAAGAGGGACAATATTTAATAAATAAAAAAGGGTACTTAAGAAATTATTTTTGGGCTTGGACCCCATTTCCTATCCTACATAGGTCAGATGTAGGTAGGATAGGTAGGCCTCACCCATACCCCTACCCTCTATGTGTGTGTTTATTTGTGGAGGTGCTTTTTTATTTGCGGAGACAATTTTTTATTAGAGATGTGAGCTCTATGCTTTGACATCTTTGTACCAAGTGTTGCCTACAGCCCTCCCAAATGCTTCCCCTCATACTTCACCTATAGTTGTAGGTATGTTATTGCCAACAGACATAGCCCTAGGGCCCCCCTTTTTGTACTATGTATCATGCAACATGCTTCTCCACCCATTCCACTTAAGTCAACACCATTTTTTCTTGCCCCTCTTCTTTAGTTTTGATTTTTTATATTACCTTACTTCTCCATATAGTTTTCCAAGATGACATAGCTTTTGGGTAGTTAATGGTTATACATTTTAGCCCACTAGTAGTTTTTACCTTTGGAAAATGGGTTCACCATTATGAAGGTGGTTTGGGGGTGCTTGTTCATGATTTCACATGGTGTGTGAAGTTTCCTACTTTCCTTAGCTCAATTTGGACCTACATTTAGTTTGTTTCTCATATCTCAAGTATATGGTCTTCATTTTTTGAAAACAAGATGTCATTGGAAAGTTGGTTCTGAGCGTTTCATGTTGGTGCAAGTATTTTTCAAGTTTGATGTATTTTTTTAATATTTTTCTTCTCTCATTTTCATTGCTTTGGATGACCTATCATGGACTATAATTTTTTTTGTATAAGCCTTATGTCTCTTCTTATTCTTCTTGGTCCATCTTTTGCAGTGCTGAGATAAAGTGTCATTCTATTATATTTTAGGATCTTACACATCTTTGTGTCTTGTTGTACTTGCACTAAATTATAAAGTTCCTTGAGTGGTTTCATGTTGGCCATTTTTTCCATCTTCCCCTGTCAAGTGATTTTTCCTTCCATGACATTAGCCTCATGATGTATCGATGACACATACCTTTTTAGGTGTTTGTACTTTTTCTATACTCTTTATGTTCTTGTTTCTTCATTTTTTAAGAGTTTATATATTTATTTTTAGTGTAGTCATCTTACCTCTCATCATTATAGGGTGGTTTATTGGTTCTAATGCTTTCTTGGTTTGATAAAGTAAGATATGTATTCAGTATATGTTCCTATGTACTAGGCGATAACATTGGTTGGATACTTGTGTATTTTAGTAAGATGGGTAATTTACCATACAAACATTATTTTATTCCTTCTTTTGGAGGACATGAAGATATCTTCCATCTTTAATGTTCAGTAGTTTAGACTTAGTCTTCTCCATCTAGTCATGTTCTATGCAATGGATGTTCTTTAGATCATCAATTAGATAGTGTTTTTAGTTTCATGCTTTAGTGGTGTTCTTCATTATCATACTTTTTTTTCCTATCTTTAGGTACATTCATTCCATCTTTTTTTGGAGTAGGGTTTTTCCCATGTGATCTTCTCTATTACTCCTGTTTATAGATATGTGGTTGTGATTGGATAACTTATCAAGCCTTGTGCTTAGGACTTATGTTTTCTTTTTGCATTATAGTTTCTATGTTTTTAGCTGCTCCCTAAGTTTATCTTAAGAGGAGGTGTCAGAGTAATAAGATATCTTCTTATTATCTTTGGTTTACTTAAGCTAAACTTTAGGCATATAATAATTAATTCTTATCATGCAACCTAGGATATATATCCCTTTAGGGTATTTAACTTTTAGGTTTTACCTTTCTCCTTTTTATAAGAATGGTAATTGTAAATCTATTCATTGTCTCTTAATGCATTTTACTCTTTGTGAACAACTTGTTTGATCTCCATTCTTCTCTTGTGACAATTGTTTTGCATGCAAGTGTTCATAGGTTGAGAACATTTGTATTTCTCAAATCTCATAATATCTTGCTACCTATGCACACCATTGGTATCTCCTATGATATTAAATCATGATTATAAGACATATCCACAATATTGGATACAAACACTACTACACCATAGAGGGTTTTAAGACATTAATTTAAGACAAAATTTTAATTTTTATCTTAAAATATGTTTTATATATAAAGTATTTTTTTAGATATTAATTGTCTCAAATTAAGACAATAGAAAAAAGTAGATATCTTAGGCTAGATAACTTTAGTTCATTTTCGTTATCTTATGAAATTGAATCTATCTCTAAACTCATTTTCCACTCTACTGTAAAATCATGGAAATGCAGTGATCAATGGTAGGAATATGTAGTAACCACTACAAAATTGTGGAAACATAGTGATCAATGGAAAGAATGGTGATTATGGAAATGGTGGGAGGTCATTCCATTAGATATTTTGATCGAGCTATATGTAGAAATATCATATTTTATATATTCAATGTCCTAGGGGTCATCTTCAACATTTCTACCTATAAACTCTTCTTCTTCCATCTTTGTGGCAACATATTGATCTGGTTTCAGTGCATGTGTATCAACTTGTCTTTGGTCATCTCCACACAACATATGGCCTTCAATAAAACCCCATGCTAGTCCCGACACTCTTATTATTCTACAGAATATGCATGAACTTGCACAAAAATGTCGTTTCCTTTTACATTCTTAATATTATATTTTATTATTTTCAAATATTAGGGTTTTCATTTTCCTGCTCATATTTCTAATGTAGATTTAGCCTAAGAATGGATAAATGTTTGAGATCTAAGAAGTTTGTGATGAAGATTATTAATTATTGTTGAGCTCTTTTAGGATTGCAATATATTTAGAAGTGGATTTTCTTTTATGAGAGGGTTTAATCTAAAAGTTTCTATTTTGATTTTTCTCCCCAAATAGGGTCTTCTTCTTTATCAAACTCAAAAGTGGGAGGAAATGGTAAAAGACTATTAATGGAAAGGGTCTAGATGTAAAGTTTGTGTCATTTATTTAAGATGATAGATGGAATATAAGTCGTTTAACCTTGGTTTTGTTCTTCCTAAGTTGCAAGATGTAGAAACCTTTTTCCAACACGTCATTGATGGTGACTTGGAAACTCTATTCACTATTCACTATACAATTTTCGAAAGGGTTGTAATGAGTATAATTAGTAAAGAGGTGATTTCTCTATCTCATAGTTATTTCTTTACTCTTGGATACTTTTCTAAAATTTTACATCAAATATTTATAATTTTATAAACCTCTGTACATTTATTATCTAAATGTAATTGAAAAAAGTCCTTCCCTATAATTTACCATTTGTAAAGATTTTAGAAGAGATAACACAGTCCAAAAAAACCACAAGTTATGTTCCAAACTATAATATGTGTTTTTTTCAAATAGGAAAGAACACATATTCGAATTTGGAATATAATTTGTGGTTTTTTTAGAATGTGTTAGTGCTTCTACAATCTTCACATGATATCAGAGCTATCGAACCCTTAATCCTAGTGAATTTTAGAATTTGTTCTTGCTAGTTATTTTGAAGTTTTTTGTGCAAGAGACATGGTTGGAGAGAAAGGAAAGGTTTGGAAACAAGTACTATCCTTTCATGGAAAAAACTATCATGTTTGGGCAAGAAAAATGAAGCCAAATTTAGGGTATTACATTTTCCCCTCTTTAAATTAATGAGCAAGCATCACATTGATTTAAAGAATACTCTAATTCTAAATCATAGAATGAGAACTGAGGTTAGTTCATAGCTTGATGGGATGAAGACCAATTAATTAGATAGAATTGATTCTAAATTTGGTTGAACAAAATCAATCCTCAGATATTCCATTGATATGGAATACAAGGAAATGAATGTTTGTCAATTAAAAGTTGGATCATCTCTAGAATGAAGACTAATCCTCATAAATTTAGTTGAGTAACTAAACATTTGTCCATTTAAAAGAGGGATCATCTCTAGAATGAAGATATTTCCTCAAAAATTTAGTTGAGTAATTGAACATATGTCAATTGAAAAGAGGGATCATCACTAGAATGAAGACTAATCCTCATAAATTTAGTTCAGTAGCTAGATGCTTGTTTATTGAAAGATGAAAAGAACTTTCATGAGCTAAGTGAGATATTCTAACTTGATATGGGTCTTAATTAAAATTAGTCACCTGATTGATAGATAAGACAATAGTAGATTGATATGGATTATAGGATTCTGATATGCCCCTAGTGATTAGATGCCCCTAGTGATAAGGACTTTATTTTTTATTAGATTAATTTAAATCAAGATTTTCATTAATGTAATAAATGCATTCATCATGCCCCCTTGGGAGAAAAATCAAAATATGACACACAAGAAAGATCATGTCAAGAAATTAGATTGAAGTTGAATATATAATAGAGTATTTAGAAGAAGGTAGAATATGTTGGAACAAATCTAGAAGAATTTTTAGAAGAATTGAAGTTTTCTCAGTGAAATTTCAGGGCCCATTTTATCTAGGTTGTCCAAAGACAACTTTTGGTGAAAAAGTTAAATTTTTTGAGAAAATTTGATTCTGGGACAAATATTACACCAAAATTATGACTGTACATGTTTTTGATCATTTCGCTCCCAAAATTTTAAATTACAATTTTGAGTTGTTTGGAGGTGTAAGATTTTGATTTCAACCCCAAAAATGGACTCATGGCCATCAAATTACATATGGGGTGGCTTTTGCACCAATCAAAGAAATTTTGAAAATTAGGCCAAAAGGGTCCTTTTTGATTCATTTGTTACCTTTGACTTTTGTGAGTGGAGATCTGAGAGAAGATGGTGGTCCTCATTCACACATTGTTTCAATCTTCAGAGGCAACACATCCACCCAATGGACTACCCACCTTTAATAAGTTGATGAAAAAAATCTATTTGGTTCAAAAATTTCTCATTTTAGTTTAAATTTTCCATGTTTTTCCACATCTTTAGAGTAGCTCTTATGTTTTCTTATATTGTAATTGCAATCGATCATTTTGTACAGTGGGAAACCTAGTACAAGACTTGTGAATAGTTTTCTTTACTCATACTATATCTAATGTTGCCTCATCTAGAGACCACCTACCTCTCATCTGGAGTGCCCTATATAGAGGTCTTACTTGTCTAATCTTGTGAGAATCATCATACGAGGAAAAAACCCTCATTTTATACCTAATCTTGGCATGTACAAGCCTCCATGATAGTTTTGAGTTTCCTATTTCATTGTACAAAAATAGTGAGAAAATTCAACATAGTTAGACTTTGAATTGTGTTGTTTTGATTTTTCAGATAGCTTCATGTGTATATCTAGCATCTTTCTAGGCATTTACTTCATTATGTTCAATATGTTTTGAGCCAATTTTTATCAGTTACTAATAGGTGTCTTTATTTTTTATTTGTGTGGTTTGATCTATTGAACATCAATTTTTAGTCAAAATACCTATTCCATTAGCTATCATCGATTGAAGTAGTGCATTTAGACATCTTGCAGTTCTTGCATTTATGTGATATACATGACTGTTTTCACAAAATTTTGCACCCTTGCCTAGATTTTTTACCTAAAGGCAACCTTATGAAACATGGAAACAACCTCCAAGTTATGGGACTTGAACAATGAGGTTGAGTCTCCAAACAAGGTTGGCTTCCTTACTATTAGGGTGCACTTAAACTACACTTGAAGAGGAAAATGGGAGAAAGAATACATAAAACACTTACCTAATCTATCCTAAGGAGGTGATGCACCAAAATAGAGTGTTCAAACCAATCTCTACTCATACATGCATAGTTAAACTATCATGACATAAAATATATATAGATTCAGACTTGTTTTAATCCAATAACCACATGCAAATTAGATAACCAAATGGATGACACAAGGAAGAAGAATGCACTATATACCATTCATTGGTCAAAAGGAGATACAATCATGCAAATTATAGATAATCATAATACATTGATGAGAGGCAACTGAATCTTACGTAGTACATCACTGGCTGAAAGGGATAAGGTAGAATATCATGAAGTTCATAGACAAAGGGAATTTACAATAAGCATGCTAGAGAAATGCCAATGAAAATAAAGAAGAATCTACCATTACAAGGGTTTAGAAATGTATCTTTATAGCTTAGACATAACCTCTAGATTTATTCGCAACTTATCCAATGCATTCAAGACTTTCAGAGGACGATTAGATGCAATCTAGACAATAGATTTGATTTGATACATCTTTGGAGGTAGAAAAATCAGCAAAACCCTAACCTAGAAGAAACATTGAAGTGATAGAAATAGTGTCATTAATTTGACCAAGTAGATGGATAACTATTTGGTGGAGGGATGTCCTTTGCATTGTTACTAGTCCTACATTCATTATGAGTGGTTGAGATTGATCATGGAGATCAAATCACGTAGGAAAACCAAATTCTTTAATTCCTAGCTCAAAAACTTATCAAGGTCAATAGGTCAACTAGATCATGCAGCTAGAATGACCCTCATGGACCAATGGTTTTTCTTTTCTTTTCAGTAGCTTGTAAAGTCTTTGAGTGTTCGACCGCCCTACTAGTTCTGCTAATAGCTTACCCCATGAAACCATAGACATAATTGCAACTAACCATTAATTATTATCATCACTTACCACCTAGGCCCACAAGGACATGTCTCCTCATGTCACGTTCTCGCATTGTCTAAAAATATTTCATCTTCAAAATATAGGAATGTGAAGATTGTCGATCACCAAAAAATTGATGATCATGATAGCCTTTAGTATTACAGTGTTTTCCTTCAATATTTGGCCCACTAAACACTCAACATCCACCCCATAGAATACATAATCTTCCTAGCCAATTAGCATGAACTGACTAACACATATCCTATCTCAACACCACCTATTGACCTTTGGAAAAGATGACCCCACATGACCACCTGTCGAGGTGTTGCTTCCCCACACTACTTAAACTTTGAGCAATGTCAAAATGCAAGAAAGTGATTGTCATAGATCTATGCAAGATCTGACAGTAGAGAAAAGTTGTGGGGCTAGGAAAATAAACTTAGGCTTATATGGAAGTTTTAAAGTTTATTTCATTTATTTTATATTTCCATTGAATATTTGAATATTTAAATATGGAATGTGACTGTTGGACCAAGTTATTATCATTTGAATTCAAATATTTGGTAGGAAGGCATTTTGGTTAACATTAATGGTGACTCAGAGGGAATGCAAGCCTGCTATGCATTGACTAGTGATCATAAAACATCCATTGGGCTATGAAGTCCCTAAAAATATGAAGACCTACTCTACAAAATCCCAAAACTACCCCTCTACAACTGTAAAACTAGGAAACTACCCTTTGCAAAATCTGCAAAACTCTTCAAAATTGGTCATTCCAAAGGGACAATACCATGTGCTTGTGTACTTCTTAGAAAATAGATAAAATAGAAAGAGAACTATCTAACTATGTACGTGCATATTCATCTCTATCAAAAACAAGCTTTAATATATATTCCATTGATTGGAATGGGTAGAATTTCACCATCAAGCCTGCTCAACTAGAATGCATTTGTTTGTTTACAACTAATAATCGCATAGGGACCACTCCATAATGCATCAAATTTTGAGTCTCCCTAGTTTTTCTCTATCTACATCCCATTTCAGCACAAGATCACCCTCCTTGAAATTCTTGAATTTAACCTTCTCTTCAAAAGACCTATTCATCTATTGCTGATGTGCTTCTAAGGTCTGCATTACTTGATTTCTCTTCTCTTCCAACTCCATCAACTCTACTATCCTTATTGTCATTAGCATCATTATAACCTAACTCAACTTGATGAGCCAATTTGAGAGAAGAAAATTCCAAGGATATAGGAAGCCTAGCTTCTCTACCATAAACCAACATGAAAGGAGAATTTCCTATGGCTCTCTTAGGCATTATCCTATGAGCCCATAGAGTTATTTTCAATTTTTTATGCGAACATCTCTTATTATATTCTATGGTTCTTTTCACTATCCTAATCAAATTCTTGTTGGAGGACTCAGCTAATCCATTACCTGGAGGATTGTAATTGGAAGATGTACTCAAATAAATATTATTCTTTACTAGTCATGCACAAATTTGAGCTCTTAAAATTGATTTTTCATTATTTAAAATGATGGTGAAATGAGTACCAAACCTTGTGATAATTCTATCTAAGTATTCAACAACTAAATTCTTAATACCATCCTTTAATGCAATTGCCTCTATCCACCTGGAAAAATAATATATACATTTATGGCCAAAACTAGAAGTAGGGTTAATAGGACCTATGAAATCCAATCCTTGTTGAGCAAAAGGCCAATCCACCTAAATAGGATGAAGTGGAAGGGCTGCTAGTCTTTTTTTACCTAAAAAGAAGGCACATTTTTCACACTTTCTCACATACCTATGACAATCATGGAACAAGGATTGCCAATAGTAACCTACCCTCATTATCTTCATGGTAGTGGTTCTTTCTGAAAAGTGGCCACCACCAGGACCATAATGAAGATTCTTAATCATTATCTCCGCTTGTTCTACATCAATACATCTTAGCAAAGCTCCTTTGAAGTCCCTCCTAAAGAGAATACCATCAACTATGGCATAAGCAATTTAATGCAATAAAAAATTTCTTCTTTTAGCTCCTTTCAATCCTTGAGGGTATCCATTTCCTGATAAGAAGGTCATCATGTCATTTATCCAACTCTTTAGATTATCATCTCTCACCTCCTATTGTTTTATCAATACCAAAGCAACTTCTTGATTTGATTCTTGAGATGAGAGCATCTTCTTGCATAATCCCTTCTCTCATACCAAATTTGTGATCTAGATATACACATCATACTCCATCACTTTCGTGATCGAACCTACTTTTTTCTTATTGATATCCTTTGTCAAAAGGAATTCCTTCACACTTGCATGAGGCACTAGCAAATGGATCTTATTGTGGGATAGAAGATGTCTAAATTTCTTTAAAGACATTATGACTACAAGAGATTTCTACTCTACATGACTATACATATCCTCAAATCTTTTAAGCCCTTTACTAAAGATGGAAATGGGTTGTTCTTCATTCTTGTCATTCGATTGATTCAAAACAATAGAAAAACTTGAATCACCTCCTAAGGTGTAAAGGATGAAATCTCTCTCTAAATTTGGATTGACAACAGTAGGAGCTGAGGCTATGGCTGATTTGATCTCTTCAAAACTTTCTTTACCTTCCTTAGTCCATGCTGATACCATGTTCTTCTTGAGCATAGACATAAGAGGTTTCACCATGGTAGCTAAATTAGGAATGAATCTCTTCACAAAATTGATCCTACCAAGAAAATTTTGCAGCCCTTTCTTGTGGTTAGGAAGATAGAGAGTAAGTATTGCTTTAGTTCTATCTAGATGAATAGTTAGACCCTCCTTGGATGCAATGTTTCCCAATAGATTTCCTTGATTAGTGGCAAAGACACACTTACTTGGGTTCAAAGATACTCCATACTCTCTACACCTTGAAAAAACCTGCCTAAGATGGCAAAAATGATCTATCACATCCTTTGAGTATATTGTAATGTCATCAAGATAGACCAATACAAATTTTTCTATCATATTCTTAAAGGCCATCTCCAATGCCTTTTAGAAATTGGCGCTTGCATTTGTTAGCATAAATGGCATCTTACTGTAAGCATAGGTGCCCCACTTTGTGGTAAATGCAGTCTTGTATCTATCAACTTCTTTGACTAACCCTTGATTTTAGCTTCAAAATCCATCTAGGATTGAGAACCTTTATGAACTACTAACCCTAGATAGGATTTTTTCCATAGAGGGAAGGGGGATGATGATCCTTAAGGGAGGATTGGTTAAGGTCCCTAAAGTCTACACATAATCTGATTTCTCCACTCTTCTTCCTAATAGGGACAAGATTTTCTACCCAAGAGGAATGCTTAATATAGAAAATGATGTTGGCCTCTATTAGCTTGGATAACTCCTTTCTCATTAATGGTTCAATCCTAGGATTCACTAGCCTTTTCTTTTTTCTTACTGGCTTGGCATCTTCTTTTAAATCTATGGTATGATGAAATAGACTTGGGTCAAAACCCTTTAGTTCATCATATGTCCATGCAAACACATCACTAAATTCTTGACATAGATGAATAAAATTTTCTTGTTCTACTTCAGTATATACCTTTCCCATGTTTAGAATCCTTCCATCACCAACTATGACTAACACGTGATCATCTTTACTTGTAGTTGTAGACACCTAAAAACCTTTAGAAAATAAAGTATTTTTATTTTCTGAAAAATTCCTGATGACATCATCATTTATTAATTTATTTATTTATTTATTTATTTATTTTCATGCCATTAAATCCCTTTATCTTAATTAAAAATATTTTATTAAGGAATCCCTCCCAAAAATGTTTAAATCTTATTTAAACATTATTTCCTTATTTATTAATTATTTAATTAATAAATTGACCAAAAAACCCAAAATAAATAAAAAATTTATTTTTTGCCCAAAACTTAGCCAATTTCCTTAAGACCACTAACCTCTTCCAAAATCTTCTAATCCTTCTTTAATTTTGATTAAAGGCTAATCTCATCATTTCCTACCCCTAATCCCAACTCAAAATATTTAATTAAGATTAAATATTAATCCTCATGTTTATTAAATATCTCCTCAACCCAAACCCTTGAAATAAATAAAACTTTATTTACTTCCTAAAAATCTAATTTATCCGCATCCTAAGAAGTTCTAGACTCTTCTAGAAAGTCTTCATCCTCATCCTAGGAAATTCTAGACTATTCTAGAAAGTCTTTATCCTCATCCAAATTCTAGACTCTTTTAGAAGATGTCTTTAAACCTAAACCTAATCCCCTACTAACCTTGTCACATTCCCTAAACATGGGTTAAAACTTACTAACCCAAGCCAAAGTTAACAAATATCTCCTCCTTCACCCACCCTCATTAAATGCCATCCACTTTCCTATCCCTAAGCTAATCCTAAACCATCCTAATCCATCCTCTAATCATTTGCACAATCCTAAGCAAGCTTAAAACCTTCCTAATCAAGCCCAAGTCAAAATTCCTCTCATCTCCTTCAAAATATTCCAACCATAAAACTTTATGAAGCCCATTAGGTCATAAATGACTCTTCCAAGCCCTTTTATTGCTCTTACAAGCCATTATGAGGGTCTTTATGAAGATTTTATCCCTTGAGCCTCCTTTGTTGACTCATCCTTCCCTTTTCCTCCATCCTCTCACCCTGTGACATGTGTCACTCCCTGATTGGCTGTAAGGAAGCACAATCCATGTGCTCTTCTCTCATGCAATCTAAGCCCTCCATGAGCTTTTTCCCATCCTTGCATCTTAGCCCTCAATCCCTCAAGCCTCTTTCCTATAAATTGGATCCTTCCCCTTTGCAAAACAACACAATCCATGAAGTAAAGTCATAATGCCATTTTAAGAAGCTATTTTACATCAAAACCATACACTCACACCCAAATTCCAACTCCATTTGAAGCCATTTTTGAAGCATAAGCTTGAGCATACATCCTATCTATTTAGACAAAGCCACTCAACAAGAGAGCTTCTCATTGAGAGAGTCCATTAATGGCTCATATTCTCAATTGAGAGCTCATCTTAGTCTATCTTGAAGTTTATGAATTTTGTTTAGTTTGTAGAAGCTTTATTTCAATTTGGTTTCTATTAGCATACTAACATTTCTCATATACATTTTGGCACGCCCGGTGGGACCCCGCATGGGTCATCTTCATTAGCTTTTTTAGTCAAGTTTTGTATGTCATTTGCTAATTTTGGCTAATTTTTCTTGTTTTTGTGATTGGTAGGATTGTATAAATTGGTTTTGTAGGTCCACATGAGCATGAAGAAGACAAAGGAACTCATAGTCTATCTCATAGTGTTTGCAGATTTTTCAAGCTTATAGGTGGACAAAGCACTTGGAATTCTTCTTCCTCTTCTTGTCTATATTCTTATTATTCCATCTACTTCTTCTTCTTCTTGTGGGAGATCTTGGCCATTTTTTTTTTAGGAAGCAAAATCATACACACTTCTTTTTAGTGCTTAAAATGAACCCCCAAATCATACTTAAATCCATTAAAAAATTAAAAATTTGCAAAAAAGAAAAAATATTTTAACAAGTGAAATTAAACCAATCCAATCATTTGCATCCTTGCAACATCAAGGTTTTAGATGCATTCATGCAAAGTTAGGGACACTTCATTTTTGGGAATTTAAAAAGAACTTCAAGTTTCCATTTCAAAAGATTCAAAATCAACATTCAGTGCACACTAAAATCTAAATCAAACTCAAAGCATCAATCAAGGATAAAATGAACCTCATTTGCAAATATTTTAAAGTTCTTTTAAAAATCTCATGAAAACTAAGAGTCCTAAATGGTTGCAAAAAATTTTCCTAAAAGCTTTGTTATTTGTTCCAAACAAATGTCTTGTTGCAAAATCTTGAATGTTTCTTAGGTTTTTCATGCATCAAAACAATCTAGGAATATCATTTTTGGGCTTAAAATATGCAAACTAGAACACAAAATCTTGAATAAAGACCAAAGTCCAAAGAGTCATTTTCACTTTTGAGTCCAAAATAATCTTGAATGATCTAAGGTTAAAACAAAGCACTTCAAGGTTCTTAAAACAACACACAAAATCTCAATCTTGAATGCTCAAAGGAAAAAACTTGAATGTTTAATCACTTGTCTTTGAATGCATGTTGCTAAAATCACTCTTGAGTGCCATGGATTAAAATCAAGTTTTTTTTTTTATGAATCCATGATTAAAACAACAAATCCAATCTTGAATGCCATAGATCAAATAATCATCTTTTGCGGCATAAAAAGAATTCACATTTTTGAAATCTTCTAAGTTATAAAAACTAATAAAGACGCTTTGAGTAAGTTTGTAGTTGGACTCACCCTCTTTAATCACCCATCAATTTAACCATTGGTTGCAATCTCAGTGCCATCAATGGGGATGGGTCTACCTAAGATGGTTTTAAGTGCTCCACAAAGATCAAACTCCACTCACTTGGGTCTTTATTGGTTTTTCTAAGCTAGAAAATTCCTTGAATGTGCATTAGTCTCGCTAACACTTCATTTGGGCATTAAAATTTGAACAAATCTTGACATGGAGGGCCTCCGAGCATGTGCTTGGCAATCGAGTTTCACACATGTTCTTTGTTTGGGGCTTAAAACAAACTCACATGCCTAACAATCAGTGAACATTGCATGGTTTGGATGCAGTTTTAATGACGCTCGCATTTCTTATATTGACGATCTCTTGACTTTCATTATGCTGACGATGCTGTCAAATTGGAATGAACATTGTATGCCATAATCACAAGTGTCTTCAATCATAGCTTACAAAATCTAAATCATCAATTGGAATAAACGCATGTCTTTTAAAGCCTAAGATCATGTATGTGGTCTTCTTTTACACTTTTTAAGAGGCCTGCTTGGGGATTTCATCACCCCTTGGGACGAACTCAACTCCAACATTCCGGTGGAGTATAAAAATTGGGAGGTGAATCCAAAGACACCTCTCTTGGAATCAAGATTTTGTCACTCAGACTAAGCCTCAAGGAACTTTATACCCTTGAGAAGTGAAAGAGGAGAAGTGGGTTACCGCTCCTCTCGGCTATGTGACATCTTTTTGGTTTCATCTATGGATTTGGGCCTCACGTACCTTGCGTATATTGAGGACTCCCTAGCTATAAAAAATTTCATCCTTGTAGAAAGCTTCCTAGGATGTTGGTGTGTTTGACGTGCTTGCTCCAAAATTTTGTCTACTTGTTTGTTCATAGCTTTTGAATGAAAGTTTGCCAACTTTGGTCAAAATCCCAAAAAAGCAGAAATCTCCCAGCTCAAGGCATACTTAGTGTAGTCACTGCCTCATCAGAAGATCATCCAAGCTCCCTTAGTTCTTTGCTTTATAACAATCCCAAATTCAAAGTCCATCCAAATCATCCCCCCCAGCCAGCTAGCAACCCAATCCAAAATCACACCCAAGCCTTTAAAGAGTTGTTGCCACTCTGCCAGAATTTGCTATCCAATCAATCTTACCAATCAACCAATCTCACCAAGGTTATCCCTCTGATAGAGCATTGTCTAGGGTAATCTAGCTTTTTCACTTATATCCCTCATCAACTTGAGCTAAAGGTTGGGATCCACAAGTGGTCAATCTCGTGTCATGCCCATAGGATCATTAGTCTATCCTTAAGTTGACACAATCTCCACCAATCCAGTGCATAGGAAAGAAAAACTCTTACTTTTTGACAGCATGCCCTTGAAGTCTTCCATCCACAGGAAAGCCAAAAATCTCTAGCCAATCCTCCTTAGGACTTTCATATAACTTTGACTCTCCCTAGGAAATCCTTCATCAGCCAATCCAAAATCTGCGCTTAATCCAAATCCAACCATGAGCTTCTGTGTTCATCCATATGCAAGACCCCATCCCCATCCGACTCATCATGAAAACATGAAATCCCAAACCTATCATGATGTGTTCGATCATATTGTCCTTGCTCCCGCTAAATCCTATTCCAATGATGATGAAAATCTTGTTGACTATGATGGGTATCTTGGGAGCCTTAGGGGCCTTCCACCAACCATCCCTCAAAATCCAAGACTTATTCCAAACTATCTAATCATGCCATTTGATATCCCAGCTTCTCCTCCATCACCCAATCAACCAAGCTTCCAATCTTCCACCCTCATCACACCAGCTATTCCTATCAATCCACCACCTCCACCTCCGACACACAAGTCTCCAAGGAATCTCCTAGAGGAAATACAAGAAAAGCTGCCTCCAACAATCGATAAGCCATGTCATCTAATCCAACCATGTGAAGTAGTTAGTGATGAAGCTTCCCCATCTATAATATCACCCCCATCTCCCATAGCTATCATCCCCATACCAATCATCAAGTTTCTTAAAATCCTTCCAGTTCCCGCAAACATCAAATTCCCACCATCCATCGAATCTCTCCAAATCCCATCCACATCTCCTCCTCCAAGCATTATCCAAATCCCATATAATGAACCTCATGCATCCACTCCCATCCATTCCTGTCAAGATCTTGTCCAAAAGCATGTTGAAATATCCTTCAACAAAACAGAAGATCCCACCATCCCACTTATTCCCCTACATGATCCACTTTTACCATCCCCTCCATATCTAAATCCTACCATCTTACTCACTCCATCTCAAGCTCCCTTTCCCTCAGCCCACCCAACTCAAGATCCTATCCTCCCATCTCCTCTGCTTCATGATCATACATCTCCCATAATCCATGATGATAGATCCCTCGAAAAAGAACTAATTATCATATCTGAAGCTCCAACTCCTTCAGCTAGTACTGGACTCACATCTTGTGTTCCAAATAATGAACATCACATTGAAAAAAGAAATGAAAATGTATTTCTAGATGTTGGTATCCCCACTATTCCTGCATGGTCCCAAGTCCTTCCATCTCCACCCCAAAGTTCCCATCCATCTTATTCCGCATCTATTTTGGGCCCTCATCCTACTCCTTATCTCCAACCCTCCATTTTGGGTCCATATATCCCTTATCTAAATCCCACACCCTTTCCATCCATTTTGGGTCCTTACATACCTAATATGAATCCTTTATCCCCTCTCATCTGATGGACATAAATGGATAATAACAGCTATAGACTATTTCACTAAATGGGTGGAAGTAGTCCCCCTAGTCTCAGCTATAGGAGTTTAGGTCTCCAAGTTCATCTTGTACCACATTGTTTGCCGCTTCAGCATCCCATCCACCATCTTCACCGACCACGGAGGTAACTTTGAAAATCTCAACATGTAAGAATTATGCACTTCCCTCCACATCCATCACCGCTTTTCTAGCCCATATTTCCCACAAGGTAATGGCCAGGCAGAGGCAACTAACAAAACCCTCCTCAAAATCCTAAAGAAAGTTGTCAATGATTCTGATCGTGATTGGCACCTATAAATAAATCCAGCCCTATGGGCCTATTGAGCTTCCTTCCGTACATCCATAGGCACAACTCCATACTCCCTAGTCTATGGTGCCGAAGTGGTACTATCTATAGAGGTTGAACTTCCCTCCTTGTGCATATCTTTGCAAGGGAAAATATCAGATGAAGAATATAGAGTAGCTCGACTCACCCAGCTAGATCTCTTAGACGAGAAGCGACAACAAGCCTATGATCATCTCACAGTCTATCAAACTCGTCTCAAAAGGAATTTCAACAAGAAGGCGCTTCCACGACACTTTCAACCAGGTGACATGGTCCTCAAAGAAAACATGAAAGTCCAAGCAAATCGAGAAAAGAAAGGCAAGTTTGAACCTACATGGCTTGGTCCTTATGTTGTCACTGCTTCCTTTGGCTTCGGAGCCTATCAGCTATCTACACTGGAAGGAGAACTCTTTAATGATCCTACTAACATCATTCATCTCAAGAAGTTCTATGCTTGAAGATCCTTGGTATATCCAGCTTTTGAAAAATAACAAAAAAAAAAATAGCAAAGAGAAATAAGCGTCCAATGGTGAAAACTTGGCAATTCAAGCACCTTGGATAGGTACCTTGGTGAAAACCTGGTAATTTAGGTGCCTTGTGTACTAAGACTAATCCATTATCTATCACTATCCTATCCCTCATCCATTCACCCACCATCCCATAAAATACCTGCTTGTTCCCTTGGTGTTCCAACCAAATATCCAAAATCTAATGGAGCTTGTAAATACCTCCTGTACAGCTTGTAAAATCTTGTACCTCATCTTGTAAAATCTTGTACCAAAGTTTGTATTATACTTTGTAAATCTTGTACCATACCTTCTATATCTGAATCTTGTCCAAAGTTTGTATCGTATTCCAACCTATAAATAATCTTGTATCCTAGCTTGTATACCATCACATGCACACACAAAACCCCATTTTCACTTAAGCTTTTTGCAAACCATCTACCTATCCACCTATCACCTATTATAGACATCCCATCCTTCACAAACATTTCCATCTCACAAAAACCAAAACATGAACAAACTTGTACATTTGTAACATATCTTGGTCCATCAGCTTGTACATCCTCTTTAGCTTAGTACCATTGTATCTATCCAGCGTTCGTGTCAGTTCATCCTTGATCAGCATCTTGCACCCATCGCACATCTTGGTTAGTTATTCCAATGCATCCTTTAGCTAGATTTCATGTCACCAAAGTGTTATCTTTCTTAGTTCAGCTTGCCAGATGCATCACTCATCCAAATCCACCAGCTTAGGTGCTCTCCAATAGGTCCTTGCAAGATATAGCTTTCCTCATGTCTGATCTTGGTTCGTTAGTACCTTGTCCTACCCATCTCATTGGCAAATAGTTCTTTTTTGGATTTTCACTTTCTTTCGATTTGGAATCTTCCCTTTTGGGTCTTGAAATATCTTTTCCAAGCAATCTCCTTGTTCCCTCCTCAAGGTTGCCACGATATTCCATATCATGGTATATTGCGAATGGGGCAATCAGAGCATAAGGTCTTGATCATGTATTTTGCTTGTTTTCTTTTCTGCTTGTGGGTTACCCAGTGTCGTTTCCACATTGCTTCCTCTTGGATTCATGTGTGATACTGGGGCAATCCTTGCGCATTTTTTTTGAGTCAGTTCGTCAGTCCTCTGGACAGTTGGTGAAAATGCCTTGATGTTCTTGGTAACCTTGGCAATTAACGAACAGTCCTATAGAAAATCTAGTGCTCAACTACATGGTGGTACTTCTCTTTGAAGTATTCCCCCGCTCAAAAAGCTTCAATGGTTTTCCTTCATCTCCATTATCCCCCATCCATATCCAACATCCATCTCTCCTACCCCAACTTATGCATCAATATCTCTTTGAATCACTCCTCACCTTTAGCTTTAGGGATCCACAATCCTAGTCTTAGGGATCCACCAATCCAAATAAATCCACCAAGCCTCATCTTTTGAGATCCACAATCCTAGTCCTAGGGATCTTTGAAACCCATCTTCCACCAATCTGACTCTTTGAAATCTTGTTGCATCATCTTTATAGTCCTCTCATCCATCTCCCCATCCTGGATTCCTTTTATAGCGCTCCACTCCTTCATCCTCTGCAATCCTTGAGATCTTAAGCTTGCTTCCTCTTGTGCCTCTGATTCTCCCTTTATGATTCTCCCATAGTGAGAGTTTGAGCTAACTAAACCTCTTCTCTTAATCCAATCTAAGTCTTCTTGCTCATCTCAGATTCTTGTACTTTTCAAGAAGTCATCGAGCCTCGCTTTCTCTCCCCGCCGCCTTCTTGAGGGGGCATCTTGTAGTCCATTCTCTCCTCTTCTACTCTAGCCTTGAGCATCTTATTTTCTTATCTTTGATGCCATGCCACTTGCGGCATCACATCAAAGAGGGGCAAAATGTAGACACCTAAAAACCTTTAGAAAATAAAGTTTTTTTTTTTTTTGAAAAATTCCTGATGACATCATCATTTATTAATTAATTAATTATTTTATTTATTTATTTATTTTTATGTCATTAAATACCTTTATCTTAATTAAAAATATTTAATTAAGGAATCCCTCCCAAAAATGTTTAAATCTTATTTAAACATTATTTCCTTATTTATTAATTATTTAATTAATAAATTGACCAAAAAACCCAAAATAAATAAATAAATTATTTTTTGCCCAAAACCTAGCCAATTTCCTTAAGAACACTAACCTCTTCCAAAATATTCTAATCCTTCTTTAATTTTGTTTAAAGGCTAATCCCATCATTTCCTACCCCTAATCCCAACTCAAAATATTTAATTAAGATTAAATATTAATCCTCATGTTTATTAAAAAAGTTTTAATAAATATCTCCTCAACCCAAACCCTTGAAATAAATAAAACTTTATTTATTTCCTAAAAATCTAATTTATCCTCATCCTAAGAAGTTCTAGACTCTTCTAGAAAGTCTTCATCCTCATCCTAGGAAATTCTAGACTATTCTAGAAAGTCTTTATCCTCATCCAAAGTCTAGACTCTTTTAGAAGATGTCTTTAAACCTAATCCTAATCCCCTCCTAACCTTGTCACATTCCCTAAACATGGGTTAAAACTTACTAACCCAAGCCAAAGTTAACAAATATCTCCTCCTTCACCCACCCTCATTAAATGCCATCCACTTGCCTATCCCTAAGCTAATCCTAAACCATCCTAATCCATCCTCTAATCATTTGCACAATCCTAAGCAAGCTTAAAACCTTCCTAATCAAGCCCAAGTCAAAATTTCTCTCATCTCCTTCAAAATATCCCAAACATAAAACTTTATGAAGTCCACTAGGTCATAAATGACTCTTCCAAGCCCTTTTATTGCTCTTACAAGCCATTATGAGGGTCTTTATGAAGATTTTATCCCTTGAGCCTCTTTTTTTGACTCATCCTTCCCCTTTCCTCCATCCTCTCACCCTGTGACATGTGTCACTCACTGATTGGCTGTAAGGAAGCACAATCCATGTGCTCTCCTCTCATGCAATCTAAGCCCTCCATGAGCTTTTTCCCATCCTTGCATCTTAGCCCTCAATCCCTCAAGCCTCTTGCCTATAAATTGGATCCTTCCCCTTTGCAAAACAACACAATCCATGAAGTAAAGTCATAATGCCATTTTAAGAAGCCATTTTACATCAAAACCATACACTCACACCCAAATTTCAACTCCATTTGAAGCCATTTTTGAAGCATAGGCTTGAGCATACATCCTATCTATTTAGACAAAGCCACTCAACAAGAGAGCTTCTCATTGAGAGAGTCCATTAATGGCTCATATTCTCAATTGAGAGCTCATCTTAGTCTATCTTGAAGTTTATGAATTTTGTTTAGTTTGTAGAAGCTTTATTTAAATTTGGTTTCTATTAGCATACTAACATTGCTCATATACAGTAGCAAGGTTCATGCTTCTATCTCTTGCTCGATCATCAAGAGTGAAAGAACTTTATGAGGTAATCAGATCCTTAAGCAACTTGTTGGAACTAAGATTAATGATCTGACCCCATATTGGTTATGTAATCTTGATTGGTTTCTATCTAAGAACTATTCTTATTTCTGCAAGAAACTCACAATTTTTGCATCAAATTCTAACACTTGACAATTGATATTGTTATCAGGAAAAGTAGGCCTAACCACCACTCTAATTTGTTGCTTATTTTCATCCTTAAGGCTCCTTGGCACATCGTAAGGCACATCCACTATTGTAAGGCTATCAGCATGTCTATTTCTTTTCTGAGGGATGCTTTGAATATTAAATGCATTGAAACCTTTAAGAAAATCCCATACTCTATGTTTATAAGACTTGACCAAACCATTTTTGGTGATATAGGATCAAATTGATATGCATTGGCACATTCATCTAACAAAAAATGAGGTATCTCTTCTAGGGAAGTGACAAGACCATTTACTATGTTATTTTCATTTATCTCTATGATAGTATAATTCATATTGATGAGATTAGGAGTGTAGGGCTCAATATGATTGAGGTCTAAGGGTTCTACTCTGATCATTAAAGCTTTAATTCCACATATTAGTCTTTAAAAAATGTATGACCAATCAGAGGAGATGCAACCACCTATTTGGGTGGTAAAATCTCTTGAAAAAAAAAATGGAAAAGTGAGGCTTAACTTTAGCAACTGATATATCTTGAATTATAGTACAACTATGGCATGCATGTAGGGCCATTTTAACATTCCCAAGGATTCCAATAGTCTTAACATTACTATCATCAAACTATAATACATTGCTATCAATGGGATCATATTTCACTGGTAAGATATCAATAGGAGGAGTGGAAAGAGATCTTGCAAGTGTATGTGCTACTTATGTTCTCCTAACTAATGATAGAGACAATTTATTTCTCTTTTTTCTAGGGTTTTAAAATAAAAACTCAATGTATTGAAAATTACCTCTAGAAGATGCCCTTGTATGAACTTTGGGCATGAATCATAGCAACTTGGTCTAAAAACTAGATATATTGTAGGATAGAGTCACCAAGTATTTGAAAATGAACCTCTTGAAGGCCTGAAAATACTGAGAGCAAGACTATTTTCTCAACACATATTGGAAGTTTTCTTCTTTCACACTAGTGAATTTATAAAGCTTCAAGAGTTTGTCCCCCTAGGTATGCCAAAAACTATTGTCACAAAGTTTGTGCCCTTGTCTGAAGTTTTTACCTAAAGGCAACCTTCTAAAACATGGAAATAACCTTCAAGTTGTAAGACTTGAATAATGAGTTTGAGTCTCTGGAGAAGATTGACTTCCTTACTATTAGGGTCCACTTAAACTACACTTGGAGAGGAAAAGGGGAGAAAGCATATGTAAAACATTTACCTAATCTATGATACTTAGTTTTAAGATTAGATTGTGTAAAATTTTTTGCCATCAATGTTTCAAATCACACTATGTGATCCATCATCAAGATGAGAGAGCAAGAGATGTAAAATAATGTCATGTAGTGTGATTCAAAATTTTGATGACAAAAATCTTTACACGATCTAATCCAAAAACTAAGTATCATAACTATTATGGATTGTGGAAATCTAATTGCATTAACTTACCTAATCTATCTTAAGGAGGTGATGCACCAAAATAGAGTGTTCAAACCAATCTCTGCCCATATATGCACAGTCAAACTATCATAACATCAAAAATATATAGATTCAAATTTTTTTTAATCCAATAACCACATGCAGATCAGATAACCAAATGGATGACACAAGGAAGAAGAATTCACTATATACCATTCATTGGTCAAAAGGAGATATAATCATGCAAGTTATAGATAATCATAATACATTGATGAGAGGCAACTGAATCTTACATAGTGCGTCAATGGCTGAAAAGGATAAGGTAGAATAACATTAAGTTCATAGGCAAAGGGAATTTACCATAAGCATGCTAGAGAAATGCCAAAGAAAACATAGAAGAGTTTACCATTACAAGGATTTAGAAATGTGTCTTTGTAGCTTATACATAACCTCTAGATTCCTTCACAACTTAGCCAATGCATTTAAGACTATCAAAGGACAATTAGATGTGATCTAGACAATAGATTTGATCTAGTACATCTTTGGAGGTGGGAAAATCATCAAAACCCTAACTTGGAAGAAACCCTAAAGTGATAGAAATGGCACCATTAATACTTTGACCAGGTAGATGGATAACCAATTACTGGAGGGATATCCTTTGCATTGTTACTAGTCTTGCATTCATTTGGAGTGGTTGAGATTAATAATGGAGATCAGATCACATAGGAAAACCAACTTCTTTGATTCTTGGCTTGACAAATCATCAAAGTCAACAAGTCAACTAGGTCATGCAACCGAAATGAGCCTCGTGGAGCAATGGTTTTGTTTCTTTTTGCCATCTTTCAATGTCTTTGAGTGTCTGACCTTCTTGATAGTTCTACTAACCACTTACCCCATGAAACCGTGGACTTAACTACTAACCATCAACTATTACTGTCGCCTATCACCCAGACCCACAAGGACACATGTCCTCATGTCATTTCCCTATATTATCTAAAATCCTTACATCTTCAAAATGTGGGAAAGAAAGGATCATCTATCACTAAATGATCGATGATCATGAGAGCCTTTAGTATTATGGCATTTTCCTTCAATATTTTCAGGCCCACTAAACACTCAGCATCCACCTCATAGAACATATAATCTTCCTAGAAAATCAGCATGAACTTACTAACACATATTCTATCTTAGCACCACCTATTGACCTTTGGAAGAGATGACCCCACATGTCGAGGTGTCACTTCCCCACATTGCTTAAAGTTTAAGCAATGTCAAAATGTGGGAAAGAGACTGATGTAGATCTACACAAGATCTGATAGTAGAGAAAAGTTGTAGGGCTGGAAAAATAAACTTAGGCCTATTTAGAAATATTAAAGTTTATTTCATTTATCTTTTATTTCTATTGAATAGTTGAATATTTAAATATGGAATGTGACTGTTGGACCAAGTTGTTATCATTTGAATTCAAATATTTGGTGGGAAGGCATTTTGGTTAACAATGATATTTGGGTTAATTGAGACCTATTGAAAGCCTTGGTGGATCATTTCTATAGAGAGAAGAACACCTTCCACCTACCTACTAGAGAGATGACAGTCACCCTAGAGGACATCTATAAGATTCCTTAAATTATAGTACACGGGGTGAGGACTGATTATGATGCAAAGCCAAGACCTGGGATTGAGGAATTGTGACATGTCTTTTAGGATGACATGATTCTGGACCAATCCATCACAGGGACTAGCTGAAATAGAAATATGGAGATGTGGTTGCCTACCATGTGTTATAGAAAGATTGATTGGGTGTGTCATTATGCAATACAAAGGCCAAAAGGGCCTTCTATGTGGATGGGGTCATATGATAGAGGAAATCATGGTGAACCAATTGTATTTGGGTGGGTTCATTGCATGCTTTAAAATATGTATCATGAGATGCATGAGATCATGTATCAAGGCATGAAGAGTATTCTTTTTGGTGTAATAGTTCTTCATATTTGGGCATGGGACCACCTTCCCATTATGAGGCCTATGTTTGATGATTAGAGGCATCCTAAATAGATCTACATGATAATGTATATGATAGAGATTACTCATCCTTGGTTGGGCAAGATACACCATTGGAGTAGCAAGTTAGATGACTTGGCCTCAGTTATATGGAGGTCATGAAGAGGTATAGAAAAATGAGGTGGCCAACAATTAGAGTTTCCATATATGATGGTGGTGTGGTCACTCATTGGTAGATAAGTACAACACTTGGAGAGATTCCCTTTATCATGTATATGGTACCAATTTGGAAAGATGAGGGATGCCTTGTAGAAGTATACTTCTTATGCCCACTTTGCTAATGAGGTGAAGAAGGGATGGCAATAGAGACTTGTTGTGTGATAGATGACAGAGGAGATGGATGCCATGATCATCAATAGATTCTCAAAAACCTTATGGTACTTTGTATAATCATGATTTTTCTTTTGACTTTCTCAATCCCCATTTTTCATGCAAGAGGTGTTGTCCTTGATGTTTGAATATATCCTACCCCTTCTTGAGGGAATAATCAAATGCATCACAAAATTATATTCGTTTCTTTTGACTCCATAAAGATCATTACACCCCATATTATAAATATGTTAAACACTTTACATTCCTTACCTCAAAATATCCTATTAGGACTATCCACATTAAATTCTTCTGTGATAGTTTTTAGAAATCTAAGAATTTCATTATGATAGTAAATTCAAAACATGTCAGGTTGTGTAAAATATCACCAAACAAAGTTTATATTTTACTAATCCATTATGACACAATGCAATCAACCTTCTATATATTATATCCAAATGGAAAAATGTGCATGGTTTCCTATAAAAAAATTTGATAAAAAAATACTCCCCATAATTTTGTGGTTTATTGGATTGAAAACAAACATTTTTTACAATCTATAAATGCCACTAGTAATCCTAGCAATAGTTTTGACTAATTTCACCAAAATAGAGGTATCTTCATGCAAAAAGAACAAAAATAGATGGCACCAAAGCCAAAATAGATCTAATTCAATGTTTCATAAATCTCAGGTATTTATCAAACTAAATGGTTGTGATCAATCAGTTATGATAGAAATTGTATAGATTTGTAAAGAACCCTTGAACTTTATTTCCAAATACATAGATCTTAAACATTACATTGATTTTAGAGAATTTCCCTCTCATTTATAAACATTATAAACTATCTCAACTAACCAAATACCTTCATTCACTCTTTAAACCAAAAAAATGCAAAAGTTGCTAAGCATCTTGAAAAATTGCTTGATATATTCTATGCAACTTTTTAACCTTGTGAATATTTTGTCAATACAATGACCCAAGATGATTACATTATTTTTTAACATTAGAAATAAATAAGAATTCTCATTTCAAACATTAGTATATTTGGAGCCAAATTTCAATGACAAGATGTCATAATTGTGATAGCTAACCATTGCCCAAATGATAGTACCAAGAATTGGCTCTCGTCAGATGGGCATTAGACTTTTGGTATTAGAAATTGTGATGGAAACCTCATCCATCACAACTAAAATTTCCAAAATTCATTGCAATTTGGTAGAAGGCAAGGCCAATAGGTCACCATGACATTGTCATAATTGCAATAGGTTAGTGTCAAAATTATGACATCAAATAATTTCACTTTTCCATCCTAATAGAGACAATCGTGATGTATGGCCAATAGTCAAGCATTAGAATGGTCATCACAACTACGACGATATGTGATAGCAGTGTTTATTTGATACAATTGATTAATTTTGTATTTTCTTTGATGTTACACAAATTTCATATCATTATCAGTTAGTGCATGTTGAGCTCACTCAGGCAGTGAAGATAGTTTTCTATGTCTACTAAGTGTTCCTATGTTTTCCTAGTTTAGAAGGTAGTGTATGTCGAGTTAACTCAGGCATCAAAGGAAAGTTTACAAAAGATGAGTGTTAATCGAGCTCAATCAGTTAATGAAGGAAATGTTGGATGGAACCAGTGTTAACTAAACTCACATGGTTACCAAAGGATCTTCGTGAATATGAAGTGTTAACTGAGTTCACTTGGTTAACATAGGAAAATTATTTTTGAGTTAGTTTATACCAAGCCAAGTTCGCTAACAAAGGATTTTCTTGTTTTGGCACATTGATTTTAATTAATTTATCTATTGGTTCTAGCCAACCGATGTGCTTAATATTAGTTATTCTAAGTTGTATATGAGCCAACTTGATAATTTGAATGATATAAGTATAAGGTCAAGTTGATAATTTGAAAGTTTGTAAGAGGGTGAATGGATGGAATATTTTGAAGATCTAATGGTGCACCAAGGAAGAAAATTAGAAGGATAAGAAGAATATCCTTGTGAAGCTAAAAAGAAATATATTCAAATAGGAAGGATCAAGTACAAGCAAGAATAGAGATCTATTATCAACAATTTAGTTGCATTAGAAATCAGGTCATCTCATTCTTACTCTTTAACCATTGTAGTAGTGATCTAAATCTCTTAAATGGAGTTGGCATAACAGCTATTTATAAAACTTCTAACAAGGTGGTAGTTCTATTGAATTGTCTAAAGACCTCTAACAAGGCCACTCCTAATAGGTCGATTAAATCCTTTAACAAGGTCACACCTAAAAATGTGTTGTGTAAACTTTAATAGGGTTGGGTCCTAACAGGGCTTACTTCAGAAGAGTTAAAACAATAACTAGTTGCAATTGGTGGTTTTTCCAAATTGGGTTTCCATACTAAATGCTAGTGTCAATTGTGTTCATGTTATTTTTATTTATGTGTTTGCATCTAAGTTAAAATAACAGTATTCATAGATAACATCTATAATTTTTACCAAAGGATTTTTTGCAGGGTTTGCAATGTTTACCGAGCCTCACTTGGTTAACACTAGAAAACCATTCTGGAGCAGTGATCACTGAGCTGGGTCGGCCAACGAAGGATTTTATTGTTTTGGTATTAAGTTCAATTGTTTCATGCAGCCGACTGATGTAATGATTTTTTTAGTTGTTGTAACTTATATTTGAGCTGACTTGATAATCTGAAAGGTATATATTTAGATGTTCAAGTTGTGAATTAAAAAATGAGAGTGAATATATGGATGAGGATGGAATAAGAAAATATTAAGGGAATTCTGATGAAGGATTAGATATCCTGGAGGAGCAGCAAAGTTGTATTCGATCAGTAAGGATCTAGTGAAGCCGAACAGAGATCTGTAATCAGCAAAAGATAAGTTGCATATCATTTAGGTCACCTCATTGTTGCTTTCTAATCATTTTAATAGTGAATCTAGAATCTCTTAACAGAGTTGGTTTAGCAACCATTTTGTAAATCCTTTAACAAGGTGACAGTTTAGTTGAATTGTTCTAAAGACCTCTAACTAGGCCACTCCTAACAAGGTGATTAAATCCTCTAACAAGGTCACACCTAACAGTGTGTATTGTAACCTTTAACAAGGTTGGCTCCTAATAGGGCTCACTTCAGAAGAGTGAAAATTGGTGACTAGTTACTTGGTGGTTTTTCCCATATTGGGTTTCCATGTTAAATCTAGTGTCTCTTGTGTTTATTTATTTAACCTTTGCATGCACATTAATAACAATGAAAGATAGATGATCAGTAATTAGTTAACCTACCGAGTTATAGTATTCATGCACTATTTACCAAGTATCAGCAGTAAGTAAGTATTATAGACATCTAAGGGATTTTTGGAATTTTTTTTATGGTAATTGATTCACCCCTCCCCTCTTAGTTACTTCATCTATATTTCCAACAATTGGTATTAGAGCCTTTGGTGCTTGTAGGACAAGATTTCAAGGATCTAAGCCAAAGATTAGGATGTCTTATAAGAGAAAAATTCCAAGACTTAACAGGGACAACTTCTCAGCATGGCAAGGGTTTATGAGACTTCATCTAGCTTCTATTGGAGATACAGGACTAAAATACCTTGACAAAAAATATGCAAAACTAGCAGGTACATTATCTGTTAATAATATTGCTGAAAAGAAGACCCACAACATTATGATGATAGATATAGCATCTGCTCTGAGTTATGAAGAATTTGATGACATCAAGGACTACAAATCCACTTTTGAAATGTGGGAAAAGCTAAAAAAAATCTATGGAGGAGATGATAATATAAGAAGAGCTAAAGCAGAAAGTTCGAGAGGACAATTTGATCAAATGAGGATGAGAGAGCATGAAAACATTACAAAATATGTTGAAAGAGTCAAAGCATGTGTCAGTGCAATCAAAGAATCTGGAGGAGATATCAAGGAGGAGACAATTATAAGTAAAGTTCTTAGAACTCTACTTCCCATTTATGCAATCAAAGTTTCAGCAATTCAAGAAAGAAGATTTAAAGCAAATCATAAGATAAATCTAGAGGCCATAGTTGGAAGATTAACTGCATTTGAACTAGACAACTTTGACAACTATGTTCCAGCTTCCAAAAATATTGAATCAGCATTTTGAAGCCAAGCTTTCACTCAAGGAGAAAAGTAAAAAGAAAAAGGAATCTCAGTCAGGAAGTGAATATGAATCAAACCAAATTTTAAATAGTGATCTTGAGGTAATTGAAGCTCTACTAGCAAGAAAATATTCTAGACGCAGAGGAAAATATAAAGGTAAAGTTCCTCTAATCTATTTTTCATGTGAAGAAATTGGTCATATTGTTGCTAGGTGCCCAAACAATCAAAAAAAAGATGAGAAGAAAGGTTACAAGTACAATGGCAAGAAAGAATTCAAATCATTCAAGGATAAAGGTAAGAAAACATGCTTTATGGCTAAAGATTCTAATGATTCTAATGATGAAGAAGAAGATGAAATTGTCTACATTGCTATGAAAGATGAGTCTAATAATGATGAGGAAATGGCACTCATTTCTCATATGAGCAAAAATGATACATGGATCATAGATAGTGGTTGTTCTCATCACATGACTGGTGATAAAACTAATTTTGAGTACTTTGAAGACTATGATGGTGGCAGTGTAAGTTTTGGTAACAATGAACCTTGTTGTATAAAAGGAAGAGGAAGAATCTCTCTAACCAAAGAACTTATATATGATAATGCCTATTGGGTAGAAGGACTAAACCATTATCTGTTGAGTGTGGCATAGCTACTCAATAATGGATTCAAAGAAGAATTCATGCATGGAAAAGCAAGATTTTTGGATGGCAAAGGAAATTTGATTGGATCAGGCACTCAAACAAAAGGTAACTTATTTTATCTTGAACTTGGTGAGTATTCATGTTTTATTGCTCAAGTTGAAGAAAGTTGGTTATGGCATAAAAGGTTATGTCATGTGAATTTTGATAACTTGGTGAAGATAAGAAAATTCAAGAAAGTAAGAGGCATTCCAAATATAAAGAAACTTGAGGTCAGTCTATGCAAAAATTGTCAAATTGGTAAAATAGGGAAGACTAGTTTTAAAAGTAAAAACTATCAGTCTGAAGATATATTAAAAATTGTGCATACTAATTTATGTGGACCCATTGGAATTGAAAGCTATACTGGAGAAAAGTTCTTCATTCTTTTTGTTGATGATTACTCAAGAATGATGACTGTCATGTATCTAAGGAAAAAATCAAAAGCATTTGAGAAATTCAAATGGTATTTGGCAAGGGTAGAAAAGGAAATAGGAAAAAGATTGAAATGCTTGAGGTCAGACAGAGGAGGAGAATTCATTTCACATGAGTTCAATAACTTTTGATTTGAAAGAGGAATCAAAAGACAGGTATCAGCCCCTGGAACTCCTTAACAAAATGGCATAGTTGAAAGGAGGAACAGATCTATCATGGATTGTGCAAGAACCTTAATGATTGAAAAGAACATTGCTATCAAATACTGGAAGGAAGCTATCAGCACTATAGTTCATACCTTGAATTGAGTACAGCTTAAAAAAGACTCATTCAAAACTCCCTATGAGCTATGGTATGGCTATAAACCTAATGTAAGTTATCTAAAAGTATTTGGAAGTAAATATTACATTTTGAAAGAATCTAGAAAAGGAAAATTTGATGTAAAAGGTGATGAAGGAATATTTTTGGGATACTCTTGCAAAAGTAGAGCATATAGATGTTTGAACCTGTCTACTTACAAAGTCATAGGAAGTGCACATGTGAAAGTTGATGAGTTTGTAGGAAGGACTAAAGAAGAAAGCAAAAGGGAACTAGAAGATTATAGAAGGTTTGTTTTCACTGAACCTGATACAGTACCAGTCAATCAAAAATCTTCTACTCCTGAGTCATCAGTAACTGAGTTACAAGAAGTTCAAACCGAGCTACAGCAACCCAAGTTACATTATGATGCTACCAAGCAAGTGTCTACCGAGTCTGAAGGACCTGAGCCAATATCTACCAAGCCAAAATAGCCAGAACCTGAAGTTGAAGTGCAAGAGGATAACAATGAAATTCATTCAAAAGGCAAGGAACCTGTATTAGAAAAATATGTCAGGAGACATCATTCAGCAGATCAGATCATTGGAGACAAATCTGAAGGAACCATGACAAGAAGTAAGTAGAAAGGTACTTGTTTACTTGCTGATTTTGGACCTATAAATATCAAAGATGCATTGGGAAATGATAGTTGGATTGAGGCTATGAATGAGGAAATAGAGAAGATAGAGAAAAATGAGACATGGACTCTTGTACCTAGGCCTAAAGATAAAAATGTGATTGGAACTAAGTGGGTATTCAGAAACAAGTTGGATGAAGATGGTAAGGTATCAAGAAACAAAGCTAGACTAGTACGCAAAAGATATGCTCAAGAAGAAGGAATAGAATATGGAAAAAAATTTTCTCTTGTTGAGAGATTTGAAGGAGTCATAACCTTACTAGCATATGCGGCTCACAAAGAATTCAAATTTTATCAGATGGATGTCAAGTCAGCATTCGTCAATGGTATACTGGATGAAGAGGTTTACATTGAACAACCTGAAAGTTTTGTTGATCCAGATAAGAAGAACATGGTCTGCAAATTATACAGGGCATTGTGTGGTCTAAAACAAGGCCCTAGAGCATGGTATGAAAGATTGCATAACTATCTTATTCAGATTGATTTTCAACGAACTAATGATAATAGTAGCTTGTATATAAAGGAAGGATTAGATAATAAGATTGTCTTAGAAGAAATATTTGTAGATGATACTGTTTTCACATGGAATGATGATATTTGCAAAGAATTCTCAAAACAAATGAAAAAGCAATTCTTTTTCAGTCTTCCAATTCAGTAGAATAAAAATGGTATCTACATCACTCAATCAAGATACATCAAGGAGATATTGAAAAAGTTTGGTATGGAAGATTGTAAACTAGTTATGTGTACTGGATTAAAACTTACCAAGGTAGATGAATCAAAAGAAGTAGATCAAACATTGTATAGATCTATGATTGGAAAGTTGCACTAGGCTAGATATTGCTCTTGCAGTTGGTATTGTAGCAAGATTTTTTGCAAAACCAAGAGAAAATCACATGATGGCAATCAAAAGAATAATGAGATATTTGAAAGGAACTGAAGATTATGGTTTGTGGTACAAATTTGGAGGTAATCTAGATTTGAAAGTATTTACTGATGCTGATTGGGTAGGAAACCTTGATGATAGAAAAAGTACAAGTAGAAGAGCATTCTTTCTTGGAAAGAGGTTGGTTTCTTGGACAAGCAAAAAGTAGAATTGTACATCTCAATCTACAGCAGAGGCAGAGTATGTTGCTGCTGTAGTAAACTATTCAAATATTGTTTGGTTTAAATACTTGTTGGAAGGCATGAAGGTGGAAATCAAAGAACTAGTTGTTATGTTCTGTGATAATACAAGTGCAATAATATATCTAAGAATCCAGTGATGCATTCGAAAACCAAGCACATTGCAATAAAATATCATTTTGTCAGAGAATTGGTGCAAGATAAGGAGATCATATTGGAATATATTCATACAAAGGAACAAATTGCTGACATATTCACAAAGCCATTACCTAAGGATGCATTTTTGTATCTAAGAGGTAAGTTAGGGGTCACTCCCCTATCTGAAGTTCACTAAAATGAAGTTTTAGTGATGCATCAACGCATACCAAGTTGAAGACCTATTAGTTAATGCAGCACAATCAAGAAATATTGCATATGAATCAGTACTAAAGGTACATTAAAATTCATTTAAGTTATGTTGTCTTTGGCATGTGTTGTCAAAGAGGGAGAGTTTTACTGTCATATCTTACTGAAATTTTTTTGAGAAGAAAAGTTTGCTATGAAATTCCTTCACAGAGGGAGATTACTGAAAGAGGGAGAGTTTTCTATCTAATAGAGAAAGTTGTTCTGATAGAAAAAGGCTTATTAAACCTATTTTCAAATTTTATTCTGCTATGACATGTTGTGTTGCCATCAATGCCAAAGAGGGAGATTGTTGGATACAATTGTTAATTGTGTATTTTCTTTGATGTTACACAAATGTCATACCAATCATCAGACAAAGTCTACTGAGCTCACTCAGGCATCAACAAATTTTGTAGCAAAAATTTAGCGTTAACCGAGCTCCCAAGGTTAACAAAAAAAATTTAATGTTTACCGAGCTCACTCAGGCATCAAAGGATTTTGTAGCAAAAAGTTAGTGTTAACCGAGCTCCCAAGGTTAACAAAGAAAAGTTAACGTCTATCGAGCTCACTCAATTATCAAAAGAAATGTGGCCAAGAGTTAGCTTCTACGGAGTCACAAGGTCACCAAAGGAAGGTCAGTGCTAACCGAGTTCACTCGTCTCCAAAGGATTTTTTGTAGGGTTTGCAGTGTTTACCGAGCCTCACTTGGTTAACACTAGAAAACCATTCTGGAGCAATGATCACTGAGCTAGGTCGGCCAGCAAAGGATTTTATTGTTTTGGTATTAAGTTCAATTGTTTCATGCAGCCGACTGATGTAATGATTTTTTTAGTTGTTGTAATGTATATTTGAGCCAACTTGATAATCTGAAAGGTATATATTTAGATGTTCAAGTTGTGAATTAAAAAATGAGAGTGAATATATGGATGAGGATGGAATAAGAAAATATTAAGCGAATTCTAATGAAGGATTAGATATCCTGGAGGAGCTGCAAAGTTGTATTCAATCAGTAAGGATCCAGTGAAGTCGAACAGAGATCTGTAATCAGCAAAAGATAAGTTGCATATCATTCAGGTCACCTCATTGTTCCTTTCTAATCATTGTAACAGTGAATCTAGAATCTCTTAACAGAGTTGGTTTAATAGCCATTTTGTAAATCCTCTAACAAGGTGACAGTTTAGTTGAATTGTTCTAAAGACCTCTAACCAGGCCACTTCTAATAGGGTGATTAAATCCTATAACAAGGTCACACCTAACCGTGTGCATTGTAACCTTTAACAGGGTTGGCTCCTTACAGGGCTCACTTTAGAAGAGTGAAAATTGGTGACTAGTTACTTGGTGGTTTTTCCCATATTGGGTTTCCACATTAAATCTGGTGTCTCTTGTGTTCATTTATTTAACCTTTGCATGCACATTAATAATAATGAAAGATAGATGATCAGTAATTAGTTAACCTATTCAGTTACAGTATTCATGCACTATTTACCAAGTATCAGCAATAAGTAAGTATTATAGACATCTAAGAGATTTTTGGAATTGTTTTTATGGTAACTGATTCACCCCTCCCCTTTCAGTGACTTCATCTATATTTCCAACAACTACAATAGTTTCGGGGACAATTACAAGAAAAACATGAAAATCACAACAAATTATACCACTATCATAAATTGTTGTCACAATTTGACCCCAAATGTTGTAGTGAAAACTTGATCTTATCATTTGACCCATTTTGACAACTTTTGGCAACATGATAACTTTTGGGACCTATAAACCAAATGACCATAGAAACTCACTAGTTAGCTTTCAATAACTTTATTACATCATATTTGGTCCTTATATACCCTATTTACATTCATGGTCCATCAAAATACAAAATAATCATTTTTAACCTCTTGGAGGCCCTTGGAGAAATAGGGTGCTCATACACCACTATGTATTAGTGATCTAGAGGAAGTTGTGAATACATTTTAATATATTTAGAGGGATTCTTAATCAAATGACAAGGTTCTAAAGTTACAATTCTATGCATAATCATGACTAATAACATTTTAATATTTTTAGAGTCTTTGAAATAAGCATGTCAAGTTTTAGTTTGTGTTCCTATTGTAAGTTGTAGGTTGTGCTTTTCCCATTGTATATCATTAGTTTCTAACATGAATAACATGGAAAAGCAAGGATGAGTTTTGTTGATCACCAATTGGACATATATTTTCTTGTTGAAGGGTTAATCTGCAAGTTTCCAAATATCGGATCTAGAGTTTTCTCCACATAAGGGTGATTTTTTTCCTTTGGATTAGGTCAAAGTATGTTCAAGGCCAGGTGAAATGACTTTTGTTTGAATTGGGTTGGAAGGGTTTTGTTCACATAACTAGTCCAAAGGAACAACAGTTGGATTTGGGACATGTTATAAAACTTCTAAAAGGGAGTAGACCATACCTCTACATCAAATATATATCCATTGATCAATTCTAATATTGAGATTTTCTATCTTATCACCTTAATTTGTTCCATTACTTCATATAACATTATCTTTTTAAAGAACATGTGTAAAAATATTTTCAAATTTGGTAGTCATGTCCTATTGGAAATGTAGATGGAGTAATTGGGGGGGGGGGTGGTGTTGAATCAGTTTACACGAAAACATTTCGCATAGATCCTTTAGATGTCTAATAAAACTAATTACTGCTATCACTCAGTAAACATATTGAAAAATGTTGTAACTTGGTAAGTGCAGAGTATATTTAACTTTAGCAGATCTAACATCAATAGTAATGAATTGAAAACATGAGAGAAAAGAAATGAACACAAGAGACACTAGATTTAACGTGGAAACCCAGTACGAGAAAAACCACCAATGTAACTAGTTACTATTTTTCACTCTTTTGAAGTGAGCCCTGTTAGGAGCCATCTTAGTTAAAGGTTACAAAACACACTATTAGGTGTGACCTTGTTAGAGGATTCAATGGAATTGTCACCTTGTTAGAGGATTTACAACTAGCTATTAAACCAACTCTATTGAGAGATTTTGGATCACTACTACAATGGTAAGAAAGTAACAATGAAATGACCTGAATGAGATGCAACTAAATTGCTGATTATAGATCTCTCTTTTGCTCAAGAAAGCTTGATCCTTCCTGATTGAATATTACTTTGTTGCTCCACAAGGATATCTGATCATCCTTCAAATTCTCTCACACTTTCCTTCTTAATAGATCAATACACTTGCATACTCTCCCATACACTAGAATCACAACTTGAACTTTTATTTATACCATCTAGATTATCCAGTCGGCTTAATTACAAATTAAAATGACTAATAATCATTACCACAGTTGGCTTGAATCAATACTTGAAATAATTAAACTTCATAATCCAAACCACCAAAATCCTTCATTAGTCAACCCAGCTCGGTAAACACTAATCCTGAAATGATTTCCTGTGTTGACCAAAAAATGCTTGGTTAACATTGTGACCTTGCAAAATCCTTTGATAACTGAGTGTGCTCCGTGAATAATTACTTTGAAAAACTTTCCTTTGTTAACCATGAGAACTCATTTAACACTACTTTCTGCCATAATTTCTTTTGATGCCTGAGTGAGCTTGCTAGACACTGTCTTCACAAAGTAATCTCTAGGAATGCTTGGTAGACAAGTAAAACTGTCTTGCTGACCAAGTGAGCTTGGTAAGCATAGACTAACAATTGATATGACATTTGTATAACATCAAAGACAACACACAATTAGACAATTGTATCCAACAATCTCTCTCTTTGCCATTAATGGCAACACAACATCTCATAGCTAAATGAAATTTGAAAACAAGACATTCTCTGATAGAAAGTTTCTCCCTCTGAGAATATTTATCACAAACTTCTCTTTCATGTAGTAATATCCCTCTATGAAGGAATTACATAACTTCTTCCTCAAAAAAAAATTTAGAAAGATATGACAGTAAACTCTCCCTCCTTGACAACACATGCCAAAGACAATACGTACCAAATGAATTTCAATGTACCTTGAGTACCGATTCATATGCAATGTGCTCTTGACTACGCTACATCAACTGATATATCTTCAACTAGATTCATGTTAATGCATCACTAAAACTTTATTTTAGTGAGCTTCAGATAGGGGAATGTCCCCTAAATTACCTCTTAGATACAAGAATGCATCCTTAGGTAATGGCTTGGTAAATATGTCTACAATTTGTTCTTTTGTATGGACATATTCCAATCTAATTTCTTTGTCCTGCATCAATTCTCTGACAAAATGATATTTTATAGAAATATTCTTGGTTTTGGAATGTATTATTGGATTCTTAGATATGTTAATTGCACTTGTATTATCACAAGACATGACAAATAGTTCTTTGATCTCATCCTTCATGCCTTCCAATAACTACTTAAACCAAACAATATTAGAACAATTTACTACTACTACGACATATTCTACTTCTATTGTATATTGAAATGTCCAATTATTCTTTTTACTTGTCTAGGATACCAACCTTTTTCCAAGAAAGAATGCTCCACCACTTGTGCTTTTTCTATCATCAATATTTCCTACCCAATCAACATCAGTCAATACTTTTAGGTTTGGATTTCCTCCAAGTTTATACCGTAAGCCATAGTCTTCAATACCTTTCAAATATCTCAAGTTTCTTTTGATTTCCATCATATGATTTTCTTTGGGTTTTGTTAAGTATCTTGCCACTATACCAACTGCAAGAGAAATATCAAACCTTGTATGAACTACATACTGTAATTTTCCAATCATTGATCTATATAAGGTCTAATCTACCTCTTTTGAATCATCATCTTTAGTAAGCTTTAATCTAGTACACATGGGGGTTCCAACTAGTTTTGAATCTTCCATACCAAACTTCTTGAGTATCTCCTTGATACATTTAGACTGAGTGATGTAGATACAATTCTTGCTCTACTGTATCTGAAGTCCAACAAAGAACTTAATCTCACCAAACATAGACATTTCAAACTCTTTGTTCATTTGCTCTTAAAATTCTTTGCATAGATCATCATTCCCTCTAAATAAAGTATCATCCACAAATATTTTTACCAATACAATCTTGTTATCTAGTCCTTGCTTGATGTACAAATTGTTGCTATCATTAGTTCTTTGAAAACCAATCTATATAAGGTAGTTGTGCAACCTCTCATACCATTCTCTAGGAGCTTGTTTTAGACCATACAATGCTTTGTGTAATTTGCAGAACATGTCCCTTGTGTCTGGATCAACAAAACTTTTTGGTTGTTCAATGTAGACTTCTTCATCAAGAATACTATTGATTGTTAGAGTAAATAATTAATTAAGTGTTAATTATTTATTCTATGTAGTTAATCTTACTTAGGTTAATGCATGTAGTTGAAGTTAGTTGTTGACAACATGGGATTTGTTCCCTTTAGCATACTTATCATTTCCACCTCTTGTGGATGTGTGCTTAATTGTCAACTTTATCTCCTACCTCATTCTAGCTTGTTCTACAAGCTTCCATGAGGCCTTTTTATTTGGTCTCTCATTCATTGTAAATTCATTCCATTCACATAGCAATTCTAATTTTCTATTGTGAAATATTCTCTTGTGTGGTATTTGCTTCAATCTCTTTGCTCCTTAGGTTTCTCTTCAGCAAGCTATTTGCATTGCAGGTGATCTTGGTGCATTTTTGGAGTCAAATTCTCAACTCATACATGGTATCAGAGCCTCCCTGCTGCTTCTTGTTCGAAGAATTTTGTGAAGCCTTAATTTAGAGTCACAACCCCTAGTGTGTTTGTGCATTTTTCTTCAAATCAGGTGTAGAGTAATTTTTTGGAGCACTTTGGGGTCAAACAGATGCTTCCATTAGATCCAAAAGGCTATTTGTAGTCAGGTTTCATATAAAAAATTTCATTTTTGGCTACAGTGCCTTTTGGAAAAAAATTTGAGGCCCCTTGGTCGCTGTCGTATGGACTGTATGGATGGGAAAGCAAAAAAAAATTGAAAAATAACACAGCTCTCTAGCAGCACTGAAGCACCACTCGACGGCCACCCAGTGGCCTCCCACCCACCTCCAATCCGTCACTCGCTCGGCGGCTCCCCCGCAAGGTTTCACTTCCTAACTGTGTGATGTCATTTTCAGCCACGCTAACATCATTTCCCAATGTTGATGTCATCTTCTCGACAGTTGACATCATTCCAGCCGGTAACCTTGTTGATGTAATCTTCTTGAGTTTTGACATCATCTTTTCGGTGATGGCCATCTGACGGTCAAACGGGCATCAAATTTAACACAGTGTTTGTAATTTTCCAACAAGGTGCATTTTTGGAGCAGCAGTCAATTTTTGGGCCATTCTAGACACCTAAAAATCCTTTAGAAAATAAAGTATTTTTATTTTCTGAAAAAGTCCCTAATGACATCATCATTTATTAATTAATTATTTATTTTATTTATTTATTTATTTTTATGCCATTAAATCTCTTTATCTTAATTAAAAATATTTAATTAAAGAATCCATCCCAAAAATATTTAAATCTTATTTAAACATTATTTCCTTATTTATTAATTATTTAATTAATAAATTGACCAAAAATTCCAAAATAAATTATTTATTTATTTTTTGCCCAAAACTTGGCCAATTTCCTTAAGACCACTAACCTCTTCCAAAATTTTCTAATCTTTCTTTAATTTTGATTAAAGACTAATCCCAACTCAAAATATTTAATTAAGATTAAATATTAATCCTCATGTTTATTAAAAATATTTTAATAAATATCTCCTCAACCCAAACCCTTGAAGTAAATAAAACTTTATTTATTCCCTAAAACTCTTATTTATCCTCATCCTAGGAAGTTCTAGACTCTTCTAGAAAGTCTTCATCCTCATCCAAAGCCTAGACTCTTCTAGAAGATGTCAATCTTTATCTTTGACCCTAATCCTAATCCCCCCCCCTAACCTTGTCACATTCCCTAAACATGGGTTAAGACTTGCTAACCCAAGCCAAAGCCAAACAAATATCTCTTCCTTCACCCACCCTCATTAAATGCCATCCACTTGCCCATCTCTAACAAGCCTAATCTAATCTTAACACAAGCCTAATCCAAGCCTTAATCATTTGCACATTCCTAAGTCAAGCTTAAGACTTTCTTAATCCAACCCAAGTCAAAATATCTCAACTCTCTCACAAATATCCCAACTATGAAATTTTATGAAGCCCACAAAGCCATAAATGACTCTTACAAGCCCATCCATTGCTCTTACAAGCAATTATGAGGGTCTTTATGAGCTTTGAGCCTCCTTTGTTGACCCCTCAACCCCTCTTGCTCTAACCAATGACCTTGTGACATGTGTCACTCCCTGATTGGTTGTAAGGAAGCACAATCCATGTGCTCTCCTCTTATTCAATCTAAACCTTCCATAAGCTTTCTCTCATCCTTGCATCCTAGCCCTTGATCCCTCAAGCCCTTTGCCTATTTAAGAAATCCTATGCCAAGCCATTTTAACACAATCACCCATAGTAACAAAGTAATGCCATTTTGATCATGAAGTAAAGCTATAATTCCATTTTTGAGAAGCCATTTTACATCAAATCCATTCACCCAAGCCAAAATCCAACAAGAACACCATTGAAGCCTTTGGAGAATTGAGCATACATCCTATCTAATTAGACAAAGCTACTCAACAAGAGAGCTTCTCATTGAGAAAGCCCATTAATGGCTCATATTCTCAGTTGAGAGCTCATCTTAGTCTATCTTGAAGTTACATTTATTTAGTTTTGTGAATACTTTTGATTTGATATTTATTGTTTTTTGCATTACTAATCCTCGTATACATTCTGGCACGCCCAGTGGGACCCCGCATTGGTCATGCTTGTTATCATTTGTAGTCAAAATTGCATGTTTTGTACTAACTTTGGCTAATTTTCATGTTTTGGTGATTGGTAGGGGCATTTAATTAGGTTTTGCAAGTCCAACGAAGCAAGAAAAAGATGAAGCAAGAGTTCTTTACAAACATTCTGATGGGATTTAGAGTGTTTTCAAATTTTTCAAGCTTATAGGTGGATGGAGCACTTGGAATTCTTCTTCCTCTTCTTCTCTATATTCTTCTTATATTCCATCTACTTCTTCTTCTTGTGGGATCTTGGCCAATTTAATTTTTTTAAGGGAGCAAAATCATACACACCTTGTTTTAGTGCTTAAAATGAACCCCCAAATCATACTTAAATCCATTGAAAAACTAAAAATTTGCAAAAAAAATCTTTTAACAAACGAACTAAATCAATCCAATCATTTTCATCCTTGCAACATCGAGGTTTTAGATGCATTCATGCAAAGTTAGGAACACTTCATTTTTGAAAACTTAAAAAGAACTTCAAGTTTCCATTTCAAAAGGTTCAAAATCAACATTAAGTGCACACAAAATTCTAAATCAAACTCAAAGCATCAATCAGAAATTAAATGAACTTCATTTGAAAATATTTTAAAGTTCTTTTAAAATCTCATGAAAACTAAGAGTCCTAAATGGTTTCCAAAATTGTCTTAAAAGCTTTGTTATTTGTTCCAAACAAATGTCTTGTTGCAAAATCTTGAATGTTTCCTAGGTTTTTCATGCATCAAAACAATCTAGGAATATCACTTTTGGGCTTAAAACATGCAAACTAGAACACAAAATCTTGAATGAAAACCAAAGTCCAAAGAGTCATTTTTTTTGAGTCAAAAACAATCTTGAATGATCTAAATTGGAAAGAAAAGCATCACTATTCCTTCCTCTTTGAATTTCAGTTCAAATAAACTCAATCTTGAATGATCTAAGATTAAAACAAAGCACTTCAAAGTTCTTAAAACAACATGCAAAATCTCAATCTTGAATGCTCGAAGGAAAGAACTTGAATGTTTAAACACTCGTCTTTGAATGCATGTTGCTAAAATCACTCTTGAGTGCCATGGATTAAAATCAAGTTTGGTTTTTTTCATTGGAATGCATAACAAATCCAATCTTGAATGCCATAGATCAAATAATCATTATCATACATCACACTTCATCTTTTGGGGCATAAAAAGAATCTACATTTTAGAAACTTTCTAAGTTATAAAAACAAATAAAGACACTTTGAGTGAGTTTGTTGTTGGACTCACCCTCTTTAATCACCCATCATTCTAACCATTGGTTGCAATATGAGCACCATATATGGGGATGGGTCTACCTAAGAAGGTGTTAAATGCTCCACACAAATAAAACTCCACTCACTTGAGTTTTTATTGGTTTTTCTAAAATAGAAAATTTCTTGAATGCACATTAGTCTCGCTAAGTGAGTTTTTATTAGTTTTTCTAAAATAGAAAATTTATTGAATGCACATTAGTCTCACTACACTTCGTTTGGGTGTAAAAATTGAACAAATCATGATGTGGAGGGCCTCCAGGCACGCGCTTGAAATTGAGCTTTACACACATCTTTGTTTTGGTCTTAAAACGAAAAACACCAACATCGATACTTGACGTGGAGGGCCTCTGAGCGCGCGGGTTTACTTTCTTGTTGACCCTAACTCTCCATTGTGTATTCATTCTTTGATCACTTCTCTTTTGTTGGTGCATTTCAAATTAGAATTGAATCTTTGCATCTTAATCATGTCTGTTTTCAAAAAGTGTAGATCAGAAAACTTAAGCGTCAATTGGAAAAGAACTCTATCTTTTAGCCCAAGATCATCAAAGTCTTCTCTCCCCTTGTCATCTTTCGAGGCCATCTTGGGTGCATAAAATTAGGATCCAAAATCTTGTTTAATTTTTAGGAGGCCTACTCGGGGATTTCATCACCCCTTGGGATGACCTCAACTCTAGTGTTCCCACAGAGTATAAAGATTGGGAGGTGAATCCAAAGACACCTCTCTTGGGATCAAAATTTTGTCACTCAGGCTAAGCCTCATGGAACTTTATACCCTTGAGAAGTGAAAGAGAAGAAGTGGGTTACTGCTCCTCTCAACTGTGTGACATCATTTTGGTTTCATCTACGGATTTGGGCCTCACGTACCTTGCATATATCAAGGACTCCCTAGCTAAACCAAATTTCATCCTCATAGAAAACTTCCTAGGATGTTGGTGTGTTTGACGTGCTTGCTAAAAACTTTTTTCTGCTTGTTTGTTCATAGATTTTGAATGAATTTTTTCCAACTTTGGTCAAAATCTCAGAAAAGCAAAAATCTCCCAACTCAAGGCATTCTTAGCATAGGCACTGCCTCATCAAAAAATCATCCAAGCTCCCTCATCGTAATCGAATCTATCTAGTTCTTTGCTTTAGAACAATCCCAAATCCAAAGTCCATCCAAATCATCCCCCAAGCCAACTAGCAACCCAATCCAAAATCACCCAAGCCTTTAAGGAGTTGTTGTTACTATGCCAGAGTTTGCTATCCAATCAATCTATCCAAATCCCTCAATCTCCCCAAGGTTATCCCTTTGACAGAGCTTTGTCTAAGGTAATCTAGCCTTGTCACTTGTCATCCCTCATCACCTTAAGCTAAAATTTGGGATCCACAAGTGGTCAATCTCGTGTCATGCCCATAGGATCATTTGTTTATCCTCAAGTTGACACCAAAAGCCACCAATCCTACACATAGGAAAGCAAAACTCTCACTTTTTGACAACATACCCTTGAATTCGTCCATCCACAGGAAAGCTAAAAATCTCTAGCCAATCCTCCTTAGGTCTGTCATGCAGCTTTGACTCTCCCTAGGAAATCTTTCATCAACCAATCCAAAATTTGTGATTAATCCAAATCCAACCATGAGCTTCCATGTGCATCCATATGCAAGACCCCATCCCCATCCAACTCATCATCAAAACATGAAATCCCAACCCTATCATGATGAGTTTGGTCACATTGTCCTTTCTCCCACTACATCCTATTCTAATGATGATGAAAGTCTTGTTGACTATGACAGGTATCTTGAGAGCCTTAGATGCCTTCTGCTAATCATCTCCCAAAATTCAAGCATTCCTCCAAACTATCTAGTCATGCCATCTCATATCCCAGCTTCGCCTCCATCACCCAATCAACCAAGCTTCCAATCTTCCACCCCCATCACACCAACTATTCCTGTCAATCCACCACCTCCACCTTCGACACACGAGTCTCCCAGGAATCTCCTAGAGGAAATACAAGAAAAGTTGCCTCCAACAGTCGATAAGCCATGTCATCTAATCCAACCATGTGAAGTAGTTAGTGATGAATCTTCCCCATCTATAATATCACCTCCATCTCCCATAGCTATCATCCCCATACCATGAATCAAATTGCTTAAAATCCTTCCACTTTTCACAAGCATCAAAATTCCACCACCTGTCAAATCCCTCCAAATCCTATCCACATCACCTCCAAGCATTTCCCAAATCTCCCGTTATGACTCTTATGCATCCATCTTCTACTCACCCATCTCCACTACCGAGTCTCCCATCTATCCATCCGTTGCCTTTGAAGAATCCATCCCTTCACCTCCTATCGTACCATCCACTCCAATCCAATCCTATCAAGATCCTATCCAAAAGCATGTTGACATCCCCCAAAGCATAAATGAAAATATCATCATACCATGTCTTCCATCCATAGTGTAGTCACCATCCCCTCCATCTCCAAAACCTCAAGCTATACCTCCTCTACTACAAGATATCTTTTCATCCCATCAGCTAAATCAAGATCCTCTCCTACCATCTCCTCTGCTCCATGCTTCCATCTTACCACCTATCCAAGCTATTCCACCATCTATAATCTACCCTCTTGGTTCACTTACGTTCATCCATGGTGGCCCCCTCTCAACAAAAGAATTAAGAATAGTATCTCCCCGTTGCAGTACATCTAATAAAACACTTCTACCATTTTCTACAAGCAAAAATTTTCCTCAGCTCGTTCAAATGCTCAATCGACGGCATTATCAAGGTCAAGGTTTAGGACCACAAGAGCAAGGAATCAAAAAGCCTATCATTGCACAAAAGAATCCAGGATTTCATGATCTTGGATATGTATCCAAAGGCTCACCATCTAAAAGTGTTGGTACACACCATCCCCAAACCAAGCCAATCTCCAGGCCCACCATGCCAGCCTCCCACCACTCCTTCAATAATTCTTGTGTCATCCCCCCTCCACCATCTTTGCAACCCAAAACAACCTACCATATCCCCCCTTCATCTACTAAATCCATTTTGGGTCCCCATGTCCCAAAATCTACCATCCTCCATCCTCCTATTAGCCATCGTAAAAAGCCTATTCCCTCCATTTCTACACAAGATCAACAAAGGCACATATCAGGGCACATCACCCATCATCATCCCCCTACACGCTCTTCCATTTCCTCTCCATCTCACAAAGCTTCTCCTAACCATCTTCCCGAAGCTTACCATAGCAATGTGAATGCCAACTTCAAAATGCATAAAGCTGAAAATCCACATGCTAGGCAATCATATGTCTATTCTAAAAGACATACTCCAAAAAAAAAAAATCCAATCAAAGAATGCAAAACAATGCAAAAGCCTATGAAAATAAAATCCAAAACCATGTGGATCCGAAATAAAAAAGTTGAAACCCAATGCATAATGGCATCCACCATTGCTAATCCCCCATCTAGTGATTCATGTCCCCCATCTCCTAACTCCATCTTGGGTGCCTATATCCCCAAGCGCGCTTCCACAAATCCTCCATCAAGCCCGCATCTACCATCTATCCCCCATATGCTCTTTTCACACCCATCCCAACATGTGCCAATGTTGATCCTACAAGCATCCCCATCTCATGATCCTTTCCAACCTTTTCATCCCTCCATCTCCTACCATCAATCCCATCTAATCTGATCTATTGCATAAATCACACATCTGGTGTACCAACAACTAGCAACAAAATTGAACATTCCAACAGCTAGTGAAAAATCCCAAAAAAGCCAAAAAATAGTTGAAGAAAGCCAAAATCATTCCAGCTAATTCCGAAGTCAAAAAGTCAAAAAAATAAAGAAAAATAAATCGTCCACTGGTGAAAACTTGGCAATTCAAGCACCTTGGACAAGTACCATGATGAAAACTTGGCAAACAAGTGTCATGCATAATCTAGCCATCCCCAGCTTAGCCTATCATCCTCATGCTTTTGGTCACATCTTGCCATCCAGCTCCATCTTCCAATTTATCCACCTATCTTTCATCCTCCATCTTTTATCTATCACTATCCACTTATCTTCTACAACCTCACCCCATCATCCCATCTATCATCCATCTCCCTAGCACCTTCAGCTTTTCCATCCTAGCTTCAATCCTATCACATCCATAGTAAGACCTCCTTTCGCATGTCATCTTTTGACTGGGGACACTATATTTCTTGTAGATCTTGTCTTGTCCATCCTCCCTTGTCATTGGTATCTTGCTCTAGGATATCCTCATGCAAATCCAATGTCATCCTCTCATTATCCATTCACTCTAGCGCCATCTATCAGCTCAGCTACCACCAACCTTAGCGTTGTCCCCATCCTTGGTCGCACATCTATCATCATCATTGGATACATCCTGCTAAATCCATATCTTCCGCTATCACTTCATCCTTAGCTTCTGCATCTTGCACCAATTTGAGCCATCCTGCTATCTTATCATCCGGAGCTCCTATACAGCTTGTAACTAATCTTGTATCCAACACTTGTATCATACCTTGTATCATAGCTTGTATATCCAATCTTGTCCCAAAAAACTTGTACATTTGTACCATATCTTGGTCCATCAGCTTGTACATCCTCTTTATCTTAGTACCATTGTATCTATCTGACTTTCATTTAAGTTCATCCTTGATCAGTATCTTGCACACATCACACAAATCTTGGTTAGCTATTCCAATGCATCCTTTAGCTAGATCTCCTATCATCCAAGTGTTATCCTTCTCAGTTCAGCTTGCCAAACGCATCACTCATCCAAATCAACCAACTTAGGTGCTCTTCGATAGATCCTTGCAAGATATAGCTTTCCTCATGTTTGCTCTTGGTCCGTTAGTACCTCGTCCTACCCATCTCATTGGCAAACGGTTCTCTTTTGGATTTTTCACTTTCTTTTGATTTGGAATCTTCCCTTTTGGTTCTTGAAGTATCTTTTCCAAGAAATCTTTTTGTTCCCTCCTCAAAGTTGCCATAATCTTCCATATCATGGTATGCTATGAATGGGGCACTCTAAGCGTATGGTTTTGATCAAGTCTTTCGTTTGTTTCTTTTTTGCTTGTGGGTTACCCAGTGTCAATTCCATAATGTTTCCTCTAGGTTTCATGTGTGACGCTGGGGTAATCCTTATGTGTTTGTTTTGAGTCAGTCCATCAGTCCTCTGGATAGTTGGTGACATGGCCTTGATGTTCTTGGTAACCTTGGCAATTAACCAATAGTCCTATAGCAAATCTAGTGCTCAACTACATGGTGGTACTTCTGTTTGAAGTATCTCCCTGCTCAAAAAGCTTCAATGGAATCTCTTCATCTCCATTATCCCCCATCCATATCCAGCATCTGTCTCTCCTACCCCAGCTTATGTATTAGTATCTCTTTAAATCAATCTTCACTTTTAGCTTTAGGGATCCACAATCTTAGTCTTAGGGATCCACCAATCTAATCAATCCACCAAGCCTCATCTTTCGAGATCCACAATCCTAGTCCTAGGTATCTTCGAAACCCATCTTCCACCAATCTGACTCTTTGAAATCTTGTTGCATCAGCTTTATAATCCCCTCATCCTTCTCCGTATCCTGGATTCTTTTTTATAGCACTTTGCTCCATCCTCCACCTTCCCTAAAGTCTTAAGCTTGCTTCCTCTTGTGCATCTAATTATCCTTTATCATTCTCCCATAGTGAGAGTTTGAGCTAATTCAACCCCTTCTCTTTGCCAATCTAAGTCTCCTTGCTTATCTTAGATTCTTGTATTTTTCAAGAAGCCGTCGAGCCTCATTTTTTCTCCCTGCCACCTTCTTGAGGGGGCATCACATAGTCTAGTCTCTCCTTCTTATCCAAGACTGGGGTAACTGTGTTGCTCCATAAAATCATCTCCATGTCATTTATATTTGAACTTCTTTGAAATAGTGTTGTTTCAACACTATGTCAAAGAGGGGCAAAATGTAAACACTTAAAAATCCATTAGAAAATAAAGTATTTTTATTTTCTGAAAAATTTTCTGATGACATCATCATTTATTAATTAATTATTTATTTTATTTATTTTTTTATTTTTTTGTCATTAAATCCTTTTATCTTAATTAAAATTATTTAATTAAGGAATCCCTCCCAAAAATGTTTAAATCTTATTTAAACATTATTTTCTTATTTATTAATTATTTAATTAATAAATTGACCAAAAATCCCAAAATAAAATTATTTATTTGTTTTTTGCCCAAAACTTGGCCAATTTCCTTAAGACCACTAACCTCTTCCAAAATCTTCTAATCCTTCTTTAATTTCAATTAAAGGCTAATCCCATCATTTCCTACCCCTAGTCCCAACTCAAAATATTTAATTAAGATTAAATATTAATCCTCATGTTTATTAAAAATATTTTAATAAATATCTCCTCAACCCAAACCCTTGAAATAAATAAAACTTTATTTATTTCCTAAAAACTTATTTATCCTCATCCTAGGAAGTTCTAGACTCTTCTAGAAAGTCTTCATCCTCATCCAAAGCCTAAACTCTTCTAGAAGATGTCAATCCTTATCCTTATCCTAATCCCCCCCAACCTTGTCACATTCTCTAAACATGGGTTAAGACTTGATAACCCAAGCCAAAGCCAAACAAATATCTCCTCTTTCACCCACCCTCATTAAATGCCATCCACTTGCCCATCTCTCCCAAGCCTAATCCAAGCCTTAATCATTTCCACATTCCTAAGTCAAGCTTAAGACTTTCTTAATCCAACCCTAGTCAAAATATCTCAACTCTCTCACAAATATCCCAACCATAAAACTTTATAAAGCCCACAAAGCCATAAATGACTCTTACAAGCCCATTCATTGCTCTTACAAGTCATTATGAGGGTCTTTATGAGCTTTGAGCCTCCTTTGTTGACCCCTCAACCCCTCTTGCTCTAACTAATGACCCTGTGACATGTGTCACTCCTTGATTGGCTGTAAGGAAGCACAATCTATGTGCTCTCCTCTCATTCAATCTAAACCTTCCATAAGCTTTCTCTCATCCTTGCATCCTAGCCCTTGATCCCTCAAGCCCTTTGCCTATTTAAGGAATCCTCTCCCAAGCCATTTTAACACAATCACCCATAGTAACAAAGTAATGCTATTTTGATCATAAAGTAAAGCCATAATGCCATTTTTGAGAAGCCATTTTACATCAAATCCATTCACCCAAGCCAAAATCCATCAAGAACACCATTGAAGACTTTGGAGAATCGAGCATACATCCTATCTAATTAGACAAAGCTACTCAACAAGAGAGATTCTCATTGAGAAAGCCCATTAATGGCTCATATTCTCAATTGAGAGCTCATCTTAGTCTATCTTGAAGTTACATTTATTTAGTTTTGTGAATATTTTTGATTTGATATTTAGTGTTTGTTGCATTACTAATCCTTGTATACAGCCATAACTTAAGCATATGAAGGTCTTTTTCCAATTCGAGAGAAGCTTCAGAAAGTTGACTCAAATATGGAGACATTGGTGGTAGTTTCATAAGATTCTGAGTTCATTTGAGCTCCCATTTTTGGCATCAAAGTAGAGGCTTTTGTTTCCTCCTATTCTGCATCAACAAATCCAGGTTATTTTCCAATTTTCTCGCTTTCCATATTTTTTTTTGTTGTATTTGAAAGATATTATTGTACGTTTGTGGGGTGGGTGTGTCTTTATTTTCTATAATTTACTTCAGTTAAGACCCTTCTACTTCTTTCTTCTTCTTTCTCTCAATGGCAAATCCATCTATGACTTATCTCACACCACACAACTACCACACCTGGAAGGCACAAATGACTAGGCTTCTCATGTCAAGAGGTCTATGGTCTTATTTGGATGAGAATCAGCCTATTCTTACATGCCTTTTTGAGGTTCTACAACATAGGAACAAAATGGATGAAGCCATGGGACTGATTGCACTCAACATTTCAAATAGTTTGCTATTTCATCTGGATGGTTTAACTACTCCACGAGCTTATTGGCAAAAATTTCAAACTTTGTTTGGACAAGTGAATGAGTTTCAAGCACTTCAGTTGGATGCTGAGTTGACTTCTTTATCATCAAGTAACTTTTCCACCATCGAGAACTTTCTGATGAAGTTCAAATCCCTATGTGCAATTTTATAAGGATGTGGGAAGAACAAAACTGATGATGAGTGTATATTTTTGATACTCTCAAAGCTGAAGGGGCAGTATCAAGTTTTTTCTTCTACTTTCTACTCCACCATGGATGCCCTTGGAGACAGACATAGGATGCCTACATTCGAGACATTTTGTGATAGGTTAACTAGGGAATAGGCAAAGATCCAATAGGTGGATGGCTCTGGCTCTTCTAGCCAAGCATTGGTTGCTCAAAATTCTAAGGGGAAATCAAAGAAGAAAGGAAAATCGAAGAAAGACACATCAAAATATGATCCTAAGCCTCCAGCTAATCCTCCAACAAACCCTCCCAATGGTAACGATTCTTCAAAATCAGGTGAGTCTACCTCCAAGAGCAAGAAGAAATCGAGTGAGAACTGCAATTTTTGTGGGAAAGATGGACATTTAGTTTCTAGGTGTTGGAAACAATCGAAGGCTTTAGAGGAAGCCATGAAGGAGCATCACATTTTAGCTCCTCATTCTTCATCTCCACCTGTAGGGAAAGGTCATGCTCTTTTTGCACGAGCTACGACTTTAGCACCTTTATGGATTCTTGATTCTGGGGCTTCTCACCACATAACAAACACTCCTAAGTCACTTACCTCACTTGCTCCTTGTGCCACACATAGATTGCAATTGGGAACTCTTCACAACTTTTAGTTTTGGGTTCTAGCTCTGTTGCTTTGGTCGAAGGCTCTCTATAGGACGTACTTTGTGTTCTTGATATTTCAATGAACCTTTTGTCTATCTATCATATTTGCCACTCTGGCTCTAGGAATATAGTTGAGTTCTCACCACATGATGTGGTTATTTAGGACTTGTATGATCTAAAGATGATTGTGGCCACTGGGAGTGTTGACTCTACATCTCGCCTCTATAAATTTGATGGATTTGAGTCTTCTGATGACATAGGTTCATGTTTAGTTGCACATGTAGATTCAGTAAGCAGACTTTGGCATGAATTTTTTGGGCATGTCAATTACAGATATCTTCAGCAGATAAGCACACAGGCACTTGTTCTTGGGCTTCCCCAGATTTCATGTCTAGATGGTGTTTGTCAGGGATGTGCACTTGGCAAGCAACATAGGGATTCTTTTCCACATGGACGAGCCACTCATGCTTTAGCACCTTTGGAGTTGATTCATAGTGACCTCATGTCATTTCCTACTCCTTTTTCAAGTGCTAGATATGTGCTTACATTTATTGATGACTTCTCTAGACACACATGGGTGTACTTTATTAAGTACAAGTATGATGCCTTTGACTCATTTCAAGTTTTTAAAGCATTTTTAGAGAAGTAGTCTGGTCTTTCTATTGGAAGATATGCACAAAAAATGGGGGGAGTATATGAACCAGGCTTTCAAACATTTCTGTTTTGAGCATGGTCTTCAGCATCAGCTTTTAGTGCCCTACAATCCTCAGTAGAATGGTGTGGCTGAGAGAAAGAATAGAACCCTTAAGGAGATTAAAAATTGCATGATTCATTCTAGGTCCATGAATTCATGTTTTTGGGTAGAGGTAGTCAATTGTGCCAACTACATTCAGAATTGGATGCCCCACAAGGCACTTCAACATATGACTCCTGAGGAGGCTTGGTCCCATGTCAAGCTTGATGTATTGTCATTCGAATTTTTGGTAGTAAGACATATGCATTTGTACCTGATGCTCAGAGGAAAGCAATGGAACTAAAGAGCTGACCACTCATTTTTGTTGGCTACTACAAGGATGTAAAGGCTTACAGGTTATTTGATCCTGATTCCAGAGAGGTCCTATTTCAACGAGATGTCCAGTTTGATGAGAGCCCTCTTGCAGTACATTCCTTGCCTCCAGCAACTCCTTCAACTCCCACTACTCCCTCTTCATCTCCATTTTGTTTCACAGATGATGAGCATGATGATCATGGTGATCCTAATATGCCTCCACCACAGGATCCTCCCTAGATGCCTAAATGGGCTCGAGCTACTATTGAGGCTACAGGATCTCTAACTGGTGACCCATCCACATCCTGTTGCACCTGTTCGTACACTGTGGGTTCCAGTCTCCTTAGTCATTCTGTTAGTATTGATCCTCAGACATTTGCAGAGGTGATAGGACATTCAATATGGCATAGTGCAATGGAGGAGGAATATTCTTCTTTGATGAAGAACAACACATCAAAACTTTGTTCTCTTCCCAAGGGGAGAAAACTAGTGCATTGTAAGTTGATTTACCACACTAAATATGTTGCTGATGGTTCCATATATAAGTATAAGGCTCATCTTGTTGCTAAGGGTTTTTTGCAAGTTGAGGGTGTTGATTATTCTTAGACAGTTGCCCCTATTTCCAAGATGAATTATATTCGCCTTTTCTTATCCCTCACAGCATCATAGGGATGGTCAATTTATCAGATGGATGTGAAAAGTGCCTTCCTGCATGGTGATATCATTGAGGATATTTGTATGGAGAAGCCTAAAGGTTTTCTGCAAGATCCCACCTTGGTTTGCAGGCTTTGACATTCATTGTATGGTCTCAAGCAAGCCCCTAAGGCTTGGTATGAGAAGATGGACTCATTTTTGCTGTCTACAAGCTTCACTCACTGCCATTCTGATCTCACAGTGTACATTCAACATCTTGGTGATTAGATTCTAATTCTATTTTTGTATGTTGATGATCTTATCCTTATAAGTAGTTCATCATCCATGCTCTAGGATGTTAAGCATGCACTAATGGACCAGTTTGAGATGACTGATCTTGGTTTGCTGCACTACTTTCTTGGTCTTCAGATTCATCAATCTCCTATTGGCATATTTGTGTATCAGCAGAAGAATACTCTTGACATGCTTCATCACTTTTGCATGCTTGATTGCAAGGCTACTCCTACACCATTTCAATCAGGTGTTACTTTGTCTACCTCCTGCTCCATCGTGGATGCTACTTTGTATTGGTAGTTGGTTGGTAGCCTGTTGTACCTGACACACACTCACCCTGATCTTTCTTTTGCGGCTGCCCTAGTCTCTTGGTTCTCTCAGGACCCTCATGAGAGTCATTGGCAAGCTGCCAAGCATATTCTACACTACATTCAGGGCAGACTCATGTATGGCATTCACTATACTATGGGGACTCTACACATTGTTAGCTACACTGACTCAGATTGGGCCAGTGATGTTGATGATCAGAAGTCTACTTCTGGCTTTGTCTTTTTCCTTGGCTCTGGTCCCATTACATGGTTGTGCAAGAAGCAGCATGCTTGAGCACTTTCATCTATAGAGGCTAAGTATAGGGTCACAATTCTTGCTAGTCAAGAGGCTTTATGGATTTGTCAATTGATGATTGAGTTTGGCTTTCCTCCTATTCGTCCCACTATTTTTTGGTGCAATAATCAAAGTGCCATCCACATTTCTCACAACCTAGTGGAACATCAACGTACCAAGCACATTGAGTTGCATATGCATTTCAGCCATCAATTGATCCAAGATAGTGTTATTGCATTGGAGTACATTCCTACCACTAGTCAAGTTGCAAACATTTTCACTAAGCCTTTTGCATCGCCCTACTTTCTTCAGCTACGATCAATGCTTGGGGTTACAAAAGTTGTCCTTGGGGGGGTTGGTTGAGGCCTTCCTTCCTTCACTTCATGTTTTTTTTCAGCATGTTGTTTTACCTCTTTTTGGGGGAGATTTTTTCCCATGTGGTTTTCTCTCTTTCCCCATTTTACAGAGGTTGCATTTTCTTGCATTATACTTGGGTACCTAAAATGGCCTCATTGCCGAGACCCATTTTGCATTTTTTTTCCTTTGTTTTTAATTGTTAATTATTTATTCTATGTACTTAAGCTTACTTAGGTTAATGCATGTAGTTGAGGTTAGTTGTTGACAACATGGGAGTTTGTTCCCTTTAGCATACTTATCTTTTCCACCTCTTGTGGATGTGTGCTTAGTTGTCAACCTTATCTCCTACCTCATTCTAGCTTGTTGTACAAGCTTCCATGAGGCCTTTTTATTTGGTCTCTCATTCATTATAAATTCATTCCATTCACATAGCAATTCTAATTTCCTATTGTGAAATATTCTCTTGTGTGGTATTTTCTTCAAGCTCTTTGCTCCCTAGGTTTCTCTTCAGCAAGCTATTTGCATTGCAAGTGACCTTGGCACATTTTCGGAGTCAAATTCTCAACTCCTACATTGATAAATGCAAATTTAATATCCATCTGATATACCTTAAATCCTTTATGTGTTGCATATGCAAGTAAGGCCTTGACACCTTCCAATCTTGCAAAAGAAGCAAAATTATCACCATAATCAATGCGTTCTTCTTGAGAGTAGCCTTTACATACAAATCTAGCTTTGTTTCTTGATACCTTACCATCTACATTCAACTTATTTTTGAATACCCATTTTGTTCCAATAACATTTTTATCTTTAGGCCTAGGTACAAGAGTCCAGGTTTTATTCTTCTCTATTTTCTCTATTTCTTCATTCATAGCCTCAACCCAACTTTCATTTTCCAATGCATCTTTAACATTTCTAGGTTCAAAATTAGTAAGTAAACATGTACCTTTTAGCTTACTTCTTGTCATAGTACCTTTTGATTTGTCTCCAATAATCTAATCTGGTGCATGATGGCTTCTAACATACTTGGCCAATATAGGTTCTTTTCCTTTTGAATTAATTGCATTTTCATCCTCTTGAACTTTGACTTTTGGTTATGATTTCTTAGACTCGGTAGGCATTAGCTTGGTAGCTTCAGAATGTGTCTCGAGTCCTTGTGACTCAGTTTGAACTTCTTGCAACTCTATGATTGAGGAAGACTCAGGAGTAGAAGTCTCCATATTGACATATGTGGCTAGTAATGTATCAGGTTCAATGTAAACAAATCTCCTATAATCCTCTACTTCCTTTTTAATTTCTTCTTCAGTCCTTTCTGCAAACTCATCAATTCTCACATGTGCACTTTTTATGATTTTATGAGTAGACAAGTTTAAAAATATTTATGCCTTACTCTTGGAAGAATATCTTAAGAATATACCTTCATCACCTTTCACATCAAATTTTTCTTTTCTAGATTCTTTCAAGATATAACATGTACTTCCAAATACTTTCAGGTAACTTACATTGCATTTATAGCTATACCATAACTCATAGGGAGTTTTATATGAGTCCTTCAACTGTACTCGGTTTAAGGTATGAATTGTAATGCTAATAGCTTCCTTCCAATATTTGATAGCAATGTTATTTTCAATCATTAGTGTCCTTGCACAATCCATGATAGATCTATTTCTTCTTTTATCTATTCCATTCTACTCGAGAGTCCCAAGGGTTGATACCTATATTTTGATTCCTCTATCAATGCAAAAGTTATTGAATTCATTGGAGATGAATTCACCACTTCTATCTGATCTTAAGCATTTCAGTCTTTTTCCTATTTCTTTCTCTACTTTGCTAGATACCATTTGAGTTTTTCAAATGCTTCTAACTTTTCTCTAAGATACATAACAGTCATCATTCTTGAATAGTCATCAACAAAAAGAATAAGTAATTTTTCTTCACTATAGCTTTCTATTCCAATAGGTCCACATAAATCAGTATGCACTATTTCCAAGATATCTTCAGATTGGTAATTTTTGCTTTTAAAACTAGTCCTTCCCATTTTGCCAATCTGACAATTCTTGCATAAACCAACATCTGGTTTCTTCAAACTAGGAATGCCTCTTACTTTTCTGAATTTTCTTATTTTCACCATGTTGTCAAAATTTACATGACATAACCTTCTGTACCATAACCAGCTTTCTTCAACTTGAGCAATAAAACATGAGCAATCACCAAGATCAAGATAAAATAGGTTACCTTTTGTTTGTTTGCCTGATCCAGTCAATTTTCCTTTGTCATCCAACAGTCTTACCTTGCCATGTATGAATTCCACCTTGAATCCAATTTTGAATAGCTATGCTACACTCAGTAGATTATGTTTTAGTCCTTCAACCCAATAGGCATTGTCACATACAAGTTCTTTGGTTAATGAGATTCGGCCTCTCTCTTTTATGCAACAAGGTTCATTGTTTCCAAACCTTACACTACCACCATCATAGTGTTCAAAGTGTTCAAACTTTGTTTTTTCACCAGTCATATGATGTGAACATCCACTATCTATGATCCATGTATCATTTTTTTTTACATGAGAGATAAATGCCATCTTATCTTCTTCATCATCAAATTCATCTTTTACAACGATGTAAACTATCTCATCTTCACTTTTATCTGAATCCTTAGCCATAAAACAAGCCTTCTTACCTTTGTCATTGAATGATTTGTGATTTTTAAAATCCTTCTTGCCATTGCACTTGTGACTTTTCTTCTCATCCTTGCTTTCTTTTGGGCACCTAGTAGCAATATGACCAATTTCTTCACATGAAAAAAAGATTAGGGGAACTTTACCTTTGTATTTTCCTCTACCTCTAGAATATTTCCTTGCAAGTAGAGCTTCAACAACTTCAAGGTCACTGTTAGAACTTTCCTCTAATTCTTCTTCACTTTCTAACTAAATGTCCTTTATTTTCTTGCCTTTCTCCTTAAGTGAGAGCTTAGCCTCAAATGTAGATTCAATATTCTTGGAAGCTAGAACATAATTGTCATAGTTGTCTAGCTCAAAAGTTGTCAATCTTCCCTCTAAGGTATCCAAAGTTATCTTATGATTTGTCTCACATCTCCTCTCTTGAATAGAAGATACTCTAATTGCATAGATAGGAAGAAATGTTCTGAGAACTTTACTTACAACAGTGTCTTCCTTGATTTCTACTCTAGATGCTTTAATTTAACTTACACTGGCTTTGATTCTTTCCACATATTTGGCAACATTTTCATCTTCTCTCATTCTCATATGATCAAACTATCCTCTAAGGCTTTTTGCTTTGGCTCTTCTCACATTGTTATCACCACCATAGATGTTCTTTAGCTTGTTCCACATTTCAAAAGTTTTTTTGTAGTCCTTGATATCATCAAATTCCTCATAGATAAGAGTATATGCAATATCTATCATCGTGGTGTTATGGCTATTTTTCTCAGAAATGTCTCCAATAGATAATGTACCAATAGGAGTTGTGTATTCTTCATCAAGATATTTGCATTTTGAGTCATCAATGGAACCTAGATGAAGTCTCATGAGTCCCTGCCATGCTAAAAAGTTATCTTTGTTAAGCTTTGGAAATTCTTTCTTGTAAGACATCTTGATCTTTAGCTTAGCTCCTTGAAAACTTTCTTGCAAGCACCAAAAGTTCTGATATCGATTATTGGAAATGTAGATGGAGTAACTGAGAGTGGGGGTGGTTGTGAATCAGTTAGCACAAAAACATTTCTCACAAATCCTTTAGATGTCTGATAAAACTAATTACTGTTGTCACTTGGTAAACATACTAAAAAATGTTGTAACTTGGTAAGTGTAGAGTTTATTTAACTTTAGTAGATCTAACATCAATAGTAATGAATTGCAAACAAGAGAGAAAAGGAATGAACACAAGAGACACACGATTTAACGTGGAAACCCAATATAGAAAAACCACCAATGTAACTAGTTACTATTTTTTACTCTTTTGAAGTGAGCCCTATTAGGAGCCAACCTAGTTAAAGGTTACAAAAAACACTATTAGGTGTGACCTTGTTAGAGGACTTAATCACCCTGTTAAGAGTGGCCTTGCAAGAGGTCTTAAAAAAATTCAATAGAATTGTCACCTTGTTAGAGGATTTATAACTATCTGTTAAACCAACTCTATTAAGAGATTTTAGATCATTGCTACAATGGTAAGAAAGTAACAATGGAATGACCTAAATGAGATACAACTAAATTGTTGATTACTGATCTCTCTTCTATTCATGAAAGCTTGATCCTTCTTGATCAAATATTACTTTGTTTCTCCACAAGGATATCTGACCATCCTTCAAATTTTCTCACACTTTCCTTCTTAATTGAGCAATACACTTGCATACTCTACCATACACTAGAATCTTAAATTGACCTTTCATTTATACCATCCAGATTATCAAGTTGGCTTAATTATGAATTACAATGATCAATAATCATTATCATAGTTAGCTAAAATCAATACTTGAAATAATTGAACTTCATAGTCCAAACCAACAAAATCCTTCATTGGCTGACCCAGCTCAATAAACATTAATCTTGAAATGATTTTCTGTGTTGACCAATAGATACTTGGTTAACACTATAAACTTGCAAAATCCTTTGGCAACCGAGTGAGCTCGGTGAACATTGGCTCTAACCAACTTTCCTTTGTTAACCATGAGAATTTGGTTAACACTTCTTTTTGCCATAATTTCCTTCGATGCTCGAGTGAGCTCTATCTCCAAGAATGCTTGGTAGACAAGTAAAATTGTCTTGTTGACCAAGTGAGCTTGGTAAGCATAGGTTGACAACTGATATGAAATTTGTGTAACATCAAAGACAACACACAATTAGAAAATTGTATCCAACCGTCCATGTTATTACATTTAAATAATAAATTTTTTAAAGATATGTTTAAACAAAAAATAGAATGGTAATTAATATTGAAGTAAAAAATAATAATAGGTTAGACACTTATATTTATTGTTTTAAACGTACAAAGTTAAAGGTACTTTTCAAAAGAAAAAGCTAGATTCTTCTGAGGTAGATATTGAGAGCATTGAATACACGTATTCAATAATATATTAGCAAAGTAGGCCCATTGCACCTTTTATATACAATTTTTTGCATGTAACATGCACATGACATATCATTGCCTTTTTGCACATAAACAAATGGCATCTTAAATATAGATGGCAACTCATTGCCCCTTTTAATAGAAAACGTGGTATCTAATATGCACATGGTATAGTATTACCATTTTTTATATATACAAATTTGGCACTTAAATATGGAAATTACATCTCATTTTTATTTTTATATACAACATTTGGCCTCTAAATATGCAAATATAAATTACCTCAATTATATATTCAAAAATGTCAAAATCATTCTACCATATTGTAGAATCATTCATCTAGGTTGCCAAAATGTAATTAAGAGAACCTTCTAGATCATTTCTAACCCTTATTTTGTCAAGTATTGCCTCACGGTCAAATTCACGAACTTTCCACAAATTCTTGTTAAGAGCTCTACCATGATGCTTACTCAATTGAATATTTGTCACAAAAATAAACTTAGATTAATGAAGAATATTTTTTTGTGTCTCAAAGTCCTCAAACAACCAAGAATTAGAATTCTTGATACGATACCTACATTTTATAGAATAATAAAATGAGTTTCATACCCAAATATATGCAAAGTGTAATAAAATGAATTTAGGAGGTATGCAAAAATTTCACATAATAACGGTACCTTCTAATCCATATCCTTCTAACAACAATGGATCCTATTGGATATTTAATACCCTCTCCAACAATGATTGTTAATGTCAATTTTTTTGGCTTCAATACAATGAACCAAAAAGTAATATGTTCATCCTTCATTGTTCTCATATGTAATTATTGCATATGCATGACCTACATTTAGTATAAGGATTAATATAAAACTAAATATTCAAAGAACTAATAAATTAAGCTTAAAATTGACATAACCTATTGGGAGTTGATATGTATCCAGGGTATGTAAAGGTCTATACGACCATTGGTCAACCCATTATCTTGATTCACATCCATCCCATACAAAATGCATACACAAAGACAAAAAACATATAGTTTGTCTAGTATTAACAACTAATAATGTTGTTTGAACTTCTATATACATGCATTTTACTTGATCTTGTCAGTATACAAAAACATAAATATTGGATGTATGTATCAACCAAAAATATCTAGAGACCATAGACTTACCTACATTACCTGAGCCTGGCGTAGAGTTTCACTACTACACAATTGCTTCTACATCTATTGACATTGCTCCATCTCATTTCTTCAATCCTTGGTAACACCATCATGCTCTACCTTTCAATGCCCTACCTCAGTGAAATTTCAAAAAAATTGTACACCACTTTCCACATGCATCCTAGTCAACTAGTAGAACATCCTTTCATTCTTGAATCGTGCACTCCAATTGTTTGACCATATTAACTATTGGTTGTAAATTATACCTATTTCCCTTAAACTATCATAGAAGACTATAAAGAATCCTTGTAAAAAATTTGAGGAATGAGTATGATGATCACTAATATAGAAGTGTTACTCCCTTTTATCCTTTGTGTCCTCCTCTATGATATCATGTACACGCATTAGTGTTATGCGTACCAAAATTATAACTTTTTTAGAGTGGCAATACATAGGTTGCACTTCATTTTAAGTTAAATTAGAGTATAATTCTTCATAAAATCAATGACATGAACAATAGTACCAAGGGGGAAGTTTCCTTACACAACTTGAATTTCTCATCTAACAACCTAGAGCTCTATGTGTGTGACTTACATAATCATAAACTAGTTTCTCTTGATACATCTTCATAAAATTAGCTACACATATATCCCTTTTCACTAACTCAAACATCTTTAATTATTTTGCATATTTAACAACATATGTACCTAACTTGTATTTTCCAATAAAAACTAGTCTCATACAACTTTTATGTGTGATGTATAGATTTAGCATCTACATAATTGTTGTAAACCATCACATGTAGGATAAAGACCTTTCAAACATGTTATCTTATAATAAATGTGCCCATCATATTGTCTACATAGAACACTTATACTAAATTCTCTAGGTGATTTGATAGGTTCTTTCAGACCACATTCCTACAAAACATTATTAGTGTTCAAAGTACAACATATTTAATGATAAATATCATAATTTATATAAAATTTGACATGGACCCTATAATGACATGTAGTACATACATGATTAATTTTAACATAAAATGTTATTACATCTCAATAAATATTTGGATAATTTTGATCTAAGGAAATATTTGAAGAAACCTTTCATAGAATTATGTTTAAAGCATGTCTAATGGGGTTTTGGATGTGGCTCACAATTTCTAATTACAATTCTCCTTATAACAACATCTCTTTGGTTAGGTAAAACCCTTGTGTTGTTATATAAAAAAATCTAATTAACATTTTTAGTGGATCAACAACAACCGTGTCTTTACATGGGAGTCTACTTGAGAATGCCCAATGAGAATTATTATTAGGATCCCTAATTTTCTCTCTCATCTCTAAGGCATTTTTTAACATTACCCTACTTATCCTTTATGATTTTCTTGTTTTTCTTATTAAATGAATTTTTTTCATTTTCTTTCTAGTTATGCTTGATGTGAGGACACATTGAGTAACATTAGTACCTTTTTTACATTCATTTTAACCAATGGATTGGTATGCATCAAACAGATTTCTCATAATAGTTCTTTTTATTGAAATCTGATTGAAAAGATCATTAATTAGAAAGATTGTTAAAAAGGGAGATTGTTGAAGATTGTTATGTGTTTCAATCATTGTTTTCCCACTAATGTCAAACCTACTATTTGTTGGAAAGAAAATTGCTTACAAGATTCAAGTATTATCACTTAGTTGATTGATGAGTAGGTTTTCTTCAATAAGATGTAAAAAAATCACCTCGAGGAAATTTTGAGTTATGATTATGTAATGAAGTACAAGGATCAGTTAAGACAGAGATGACATGATGTATTGATGATCTACTCAAGGTTACAAATGGTGGCTACACTAAGAAAGTTTAGAAGAACAAGTTAAACAAAGTTTTTCTACCAAGCTTGACCAAGTGGATATTAGGTGCCAAGCAAAGTTAGTACAAGCCAAGAAGAAAGTTAGTTGGAGCTGAGATAAAGAAAATTCTAGTGGATGCCAAGAAAGATATTTAATGTTGAGTAAAATTTAGTTAATGTTGAGCATCAGTAAACTTTAGTTGATGCCGAGTGATTTAGTAGTTGATGACGAGCAACATAGTATGTGTCGAGCATCAGAAGATTGATAATGTTGAGCTTGCTACATTATGTTAAAGATTGAAGATTTTCCAAATGTAAGCCAACAAGTTTTTTTCTTGGAACTTGTAAACTAGGAGGAAGATAAGGTTGATGAGTTCGTGGCACAAAATTTGATGTAAACCATTTTTTAGGCAAATTCAAATAGATTCTAGAAGTCTCTAGAGGAGATATAAGATATGGGATAGATACATTGTATCATACCTAATATGTCCAAACCCTAAAATGGATGATGGAAAATGGAAAAGTATCTTAATTTACTAATTATAGGAATGTCTAGTCATGAAGCAAGGTTGTCATATGCGAGATCCTAGAGAGAAGAAGAAATTAAGGGTTTTTCCTCATTAAGTGACCCAAGAGAAGAGTCTGCAATGGCATGTTAAGCAAGAAGACTTAAGGAGATATATGCTTGAAGTGTGAACAAGCTATCAAAGCTCCAAAGTATAAAAGCCAAGAAAAATGGAGGACTAAATAGAGATCTATAATCTGCAAGATAAGTTTTAAGTTATGTCAGATCAAAGCTCTACTATTACTCTCTAACAATTGTCTCAATCTAGGGTAAATCCTTTGGATTAAGGTTGACCTAACAGACATTAGTAAATCCTTTAATAGGGTGACATTTCAAGTGAATGGCCTAAAGTCCTCTAATAAGGCTCACTTCTAATAGGGTGATTAAAATCCCTTAACTAGGTCACATTTAACAATGTGTATCATAATCTTTACAGGGTTGGCCTTTGATAGGGCATCACTTCAGAAGAGTGAAAATGAGTAGTATGTTACTGGTGATTTTTCCCAAATTGGGTTTTCATATTAAATCATTGTGTCAAATGTGTTGATGAATGTGTTGTGTTTCGTGCTTTACATTTCTACAAATTGATTAGGCAGTAACCTACAATTTTTAAGTAATTGCATATTCATGTGGATGCATGCATAGGTATGAATGTTTTATGAGTTCACTGAATTGTGAAAAAAATTATTTATACATCTAGACCTTGAATAACTGATTCAACCCCCCTCTTAGTTATTCTAAAGAATTCTAATAATTGGTAGTAGAGCCATCTACTAAAGAGGACTAGTTTGAAGGTACTAGAAGCACAAAGATCAAGATGTCAAAAAGAGATGTATCCAAGCTTAACAAAGGTAAATTTCTTCCATGGAAAAGTTTGATGAAGCTACACCTTAGAGGACTTGAAGATAATGAAAAATCTACCATTATAGTGGAATATGTTGATTCAACAGGAGCCCTAACTGTTGAAGATATGAAGAAAAAGAAAGAACTTAATCAGGTGATGTTGGAGATTGCCTCTGTCCTAAGTTATACCAAACTTGATGATATCAAAGGATGTGACACTACAAAGAAAATGTGGGATACCCTACATACGATCTATGGATGAGACAAAAATGTTCAAATAGCCAAGTTTCAAAGCCTCAAAGGTAAGTTTGATGATATGAGAATGGAAGAAGATGGAAATATCGCTCAGTATGTTGCTAAGATAAAAGAAGTTGTTAGTGAAATAAGAGGTGCTACTAGTCATATAGATGATGATACTATGTTAAGTAAACTCTTGAGAACAATACTACCTATTTATGCTATTAGAGTTTCTACAATTCAAGAATTGAGATGTATTCTAAGAAATAATCTGACCCTTGAAGGTTTGGTAGATAGACTCATTGTTTTGGAGCTATCTAACTTTGACAATTACAAACCAAAGAGTCTTGAATCTGCTTTCAAAGAAAAGTTGTTATTAAGGGATTCTAATGAGGTAAAACATAAGAAGAAGAAGAAGAAGAAGAAGAAAAGAAAGATAAAGTATGTATTAAGTGACAATGATACAAATGAAGAAGATGTTGAACAATTGGAAGCACTACTGGCAAGAAGATTTCACAGAGGTAAAGGCAAGTTCAAAGGTAAGTTACCATCATTTGTTTCAATTGCAATGAAGTTGGTCATATTGCTACAAGATGTACATTTAAGAAGAACTAAAGAGAAGGAAACAAGTATAAAAATAGAAGAGATGATGAAATAGATTACAAAGACAAAGGCAAGAAGTCATGCTACATTGTTGAAGAAGGAAGCAAGGATGATTTTGATGAGCATGATGATCAAGTGGTGTATGTTGCAATGAAGACAAATTTGATAAAGATGAGGCAAATGCACTTGTGACTTGTGTGAACAAAAATTATAGATGGATCATTGATAGTGGATGCTCACATCACATGACTAGAGACAAAATTAAGTTCATTACCTTAACTTGTTATGATGGAAATAGTGTAAGATTTGGCAATGATGTACTATGCTTGATAAAAGGAAAAGGCTCTATCAAACTCACAGACAAGATTTCATGTGACAATGCTTACTATGTTGAAGGATTAAACTATAACTTATTAAGTGTGTCACAACTAAACAATTTGGGGTGCAAGGTTGAGTTTGAAAATAAGATTGCTAAGATATATGATACTTATGGAAAGGTAATTGGAAAAGGTGATCAAACTAGAAGTAATCTATTCTATCTATACATAGAGGATGCTATTTGTCTTGTTGTAAGACTTGATGATGTATGGCTATGGCATAAGATATTATGTCATGTTAATTTTGATAACTTGATTAGTATCAGTAACATAAAGAAAGTGAGAGGTTTTCCTAAATTGAAAAAACCTAACAACACAATATGCAAACAATGTTAGCTAGGAAAAATGACAAAATCAAGCTTTCAGAGAAAAACGTATTCCTCTAAAGAAATGTTAGAGATTGCTCATACTGACCTGTGTGGACAATGCAAAGCTACAAAGGAGATAATTACATTATGCTATTTGTTGATGATTACTCTAGAATGATGATAGTCATGTTTTTAAAATAGAAATTTGATGTTTTTCAAATGTTCAAGTGGTATTTGGCAATAATTGAGAAAGAAATAGGTAAAATTCTGAAATGTTTAAGAACAAATAGAGGAGGAGAATTCACATCTAATGAGTTTGAGATGTTCCATAATGAAAGAGGAATCAAAAGACAAACATCTGCTCCCATGACCCCTCTACAAAATGGAATTCTTGAAAGGAGAAACAGATCTATAATGGACTATGCTAGAACATTCATGATGGAGAAGAATGTTTCTCTAAAATACTAGAGAGAAACTATAAGTACTACTGTATATACCTTGAACCATGTCCAAATGAAGAAGGGTACTCATTCAACACCTTTTGAACTATGGTATGGATATCCACCCAATGTAAAATAATTTAATGTATTTGGAAGTTAATGTTACATTCTTAAAGATATTAGGAATGGAAAGCTTGATGCAAAAAGTGAAGAAGGTATATTCCATGGTTACTCCACAAGAAGTAAAAATTACAAGTGTTTAAATACTAATATTAACAAAATTGTAGAAAGTGCAAATGTGAATTTTGATGAATTTATAGAAGTACATGTGGCTAAGCCTATAAAATAACCAAAAGAATACAAATCATTTGTATACTCTTATGAAGGAATGCCTGTTGAAGAGAATGTTGCAAATCAACAAAAATTTTCAATGATTATCGAGTTACACCCTATGAATGCTGAGTTGCATTTAGGAACCGAGCTACATTTAGATGTCGAGTCACAAAATGAAGAAGATACACATTCTGATTCTGAGGTTAGTGCACATGAAAGAGATGTTAAGATACCTGAGAGAAATGTACACAATTATTATGAAGCTGAGAGACAAAATGAAGAAACAAGAGTTGAGCCAAGATTATCTAAATATGTCAAAAGACATCATCCTATTGATTAAATCATTGGAAACAAAGATGCAAGGCCAATGACAAGAAATAGATTGAGAAGTGAATCATGTTTTTTAAGTATGAAGGAACCTAAAATAGTAAAAGATGCATTAGAAGATGATAACTGTACAAGGCTATGGAAGAAGAGATTAAATAGATTGAGAAGAACAAAAAATGGAGTCTAGTTCCTAGACCAGATGACAAAAATGTGATTGGTACCAAGTGGGTATTTAGAAACAAGGTAGATGAGAATGGTGAAGTCACAAGTAAAAAAGCAAGATTAGTCTACAAAGGATATGGACAAGAAGGAATTGACTATGGAGAGACATTTGCACCTATTGCAAGAATGGAAGAAGTAAGAACTCTACTTGCTTATGCTACATACAAAGGTTTAAAAGTTTATCAGATGGATGTTAAAATTGCATTTCTAAATGGCATACTAGAAGAGGAAGTTTATAGAGAATAGCCAGAAGGATTCGTTGATGCTAACAATAGGGACATGGTATGTGGACTGCACAAAGCCTTATATGGTCTGAAGCAAGCACCAAGAGCCTGGTATGAGAGACTTCATACTTATCTTGTGAATATTAGATTTGAAAGGATTGATGATAATAGAAATCTATACATGAAGATAGAAAAAGACAAAGGAATTTTGTTGTCTGAAATATTTGTTGATGATATCATATTTGGAGGACAGGATGCTTTATGTAAAGATTTTACAAATTAGATGAAGCAAGAATTTCAAATGGCTATGTTTGGAGAGATCAAATTTTTTATGGGATTGTAAATATATCAAATGAAGTATGGTATATACATCACTCAATCAAAATATATAAAAGAGATATTAAAGACATTTGGACTAGAGGATTCCAAATTAGTAAGTACACCTATGGTGATAGGACACAAGTTGTCAAAAAATGATGGCTCAGCTAAGTGAATCAAACATTTTACAAGTCTATTATTGGAAAATTGCAATATGTAGTACATAGTAGATCTAATATTAAATTATCTATAGGGATAGTTGCAAGATTCTCTGCTAATTTTAGAGAGAATCACTTAATGGATGTGAAAAGGATAATGAGATACTTGAAAGGAACATAGGAGTTTGGCCTATACTACAAGAAGAATGAAAAGTTTTAATTAAGAGCCTACATTGATGCTGACTAGGCTGGAAACATTGATGATAGAAAGAGCACTAGTGGAGGAGCATTCTTCTTCGGCAAAAGACTCATTACATGGACTACCAATAAATAGAGTGGTACTTCCCAATCTACTATGGAAGCAAAATGTGTTGTTGTAGCTATCAACTGCACAAACATTGTATGGATCAAATAGCTACTTAAAAGAATGAAGGAAGAGGTCAAGGAACTAGTGATACTTTATTGTGATAATACAAGTGCTATCAATATATCAAAGAATCCAGTGATGCACACAAAGACTAAGAACATTGCAATCAAGTATCATTATGTAAGAGAGTTAGTTCAAGATAAAGAGGTGAAGATGGAATATGTTAACACAAAGGAGAAAATTGATGATATCTTCACAAAAGAATTACCTAAGGATTCTTATGAGTATCTAAGAGGTAAATTAGGGGTGCTACCCCTATCAAAGGCTATCTAAGAAACAAGAGGACTACCCTACATCAAACAAGCTGATTATCAAATATTACAAGTTGATGCGGAAGGTCTTACTTTAGGAGTTTCCTAAAGTAATCATAGAATTGGAACTACAAATTAGTCACAAGGTGACTAAGGGAGAAACTAAAGGAACTATAAAAATCTATATTTGCATGTATTAAAGATGTCAAGTGTTTGGTATATGTCTTTGGCATTATTGTCAAAGAGGGAGAAAGTACATTAAACTAATCATCATTAGAAGAAGAGTTTTACTGACCAAAGTGCAAGAGATAAGAGGGATAGGGAGAAAGTGATCAGAGATAGAAAGCATATAATTAGAGAGGGAGAAAGCATATCAGAGAAAGATATTAAGAATCAAGTCAGAATAAAGAGGGAGTCATTAATTAGACAGACAGAAAAATCATCATTAGAGGGAGATACTCTACTAATCATTTTAGTATAAAAGAAAGAGGAAGATATTAGAAGGAACTAAGAAGGAACTCAAAGGGAGTTATAAGAAAGATTTTTTGTAACCTAATTAGAAGATGGAAGTTGTTGATAGAGAGAGAAATTTCAATACAATTTTTCTTTTTTGGTATTGTCTTACTATTTTAACCTAGTTAGTTTGGTTGAACAAGATGTTCATCATTTGATTGACTTGGTTGATCAATTTGGTTTGCCATCAATGATAAAGAGGGAGATTGTTGAAATCTGATTGAAAAGATCATTGATTAGAAAGATTATTAAAAAGGGAGATTGTTGAAGATTATTATGTGTTTCAATCATTGTTTTGTCACTGATGTCAAACCTACTATTTTCTGGTAAGATAATTTATTACAAGATTCAAGTACTATCACTTAGTTGATTGATGAGGAGGTTTTGATCAATAAGATGTTAAAAAAGCACCTAGAGGAAAGGTTGAGTTATGATTATGTAATGAAGTACAAGGATCAATTAAGATAGTGATGACATTATATATTGATGATCTACTTAAGGTTGCAAGTGTTGGCTACACTAAGAAAATTTAGAAGAACAAGTTAAACAAATTCTTTCTACCAAGCTTGATCGAGTGGATAGTAGGTGCCAAGAAAAGTTACTACAAGCTGACCATAAAATTAGTTGGAGCTAAGTTAAAGAAAATTCTAGTGGATGTTGAGCAAGACAGTTGATGTCGAGTAAATTTTAGTTGACATTGAGCATCAATTAACTTTAGTTGATGCTAAGTGATTTAGTAGTTGATGTTGAGCAACATAGTATGTGTCGAGCATCAGAAGATTAATAATGCCAAGCTGTTGCATTACGTTAAAGATTGAAGATTCACCAAATATAAGCTAACTAGTTTATTTTCTTGAAACTTGTAAACTAGGAGGAAGATACGGTTGATGAGTTGGTGGCACAGAATTTGATGTTTACCATTTTTGAGGTGAATTCAAATAAATTCTAGAAGTCTCTAGAAGAGATACAAGATATGGGGTAGATACATTGTATCCTACCTAATCTTTCCAAACCCTAAAATGGATGATGGAAAATGGAAAAGTATCTTAATTTCCTATTTATAGGAATGTTTGGTCATGAAGAAAGGTTTTCATATGTGAGAACCCAGAGGGAAGAAGAAATTAAGGGTTTTGCTTCATCAAGTGACCCAAGAGAAGAGTCTACAATGGCATGCTAAGAAGAAGGCTTAAGGAGATATATGCTTGAAGTGTGAACAAGCTATCATAGCTACAAAGTATAAAAGCTAAGAAGAATGGAGGACTAAACAAAGATCTATAATCTACAACAGAAGTTGTAAGTTATATCAGATCAAAGCTCTACTATTACTCCCTAACAATTGTATCAATCTAGGGTAAATCCTTTGGATTAAGGTTGACCTAACAATCATTAGTAAATCCTTTAATAGGGTGGCATTCCAAGTGAATGGCCTAAAGTCCTCTAACAAGGCACACTTCTAACTAGATGATTGAAATCCCTTAACTGGGTCACATTAAACAATGTGTATTGTAACGTTTAACAGGGTTGGCCTTTCATAGGGCTTCACTTTAGAAGAGTGAAAAGGAGTGGCATGTTACTAGTGGTTTTTCCCAAATTGGGTTTCCACATTAAATCATTATGTAAATTTGCTGATGGATGTGTTGTGTTTCATGCTTTACATTTCTACAAATTGATTAGGTAGTAAGGTGCAAGTTTTAAGTAATTGCATATTCATATGGATGCATGCATGGGTATGAATGTTTTATGGGTTCACTGAATTGTGAAAAAGTTGTATTTATACATCTAGACCTTGAATAACTAATTCACCCATGTTATTAGTTATTCTAAAGAATTCCAACACTTCCACTACTATTTTTAGTTTCTCTTAACCCCAAAATTTTCATTATCTCTCTAAATTTCAGATTTTTTAATCATTTCAACAACTAATTGGCATCTTCCACTTTGGTTTAAATTTTCAAAATAACTATTCCAAATTATTTTAACCATTCTTATACAAGTTCTTGCAAAAACTTTTCATGCATTGACATCACAATATTATGAGCATTAATCTCATCAAATCAAAGTGGCCTATTTTATTTAAATTCATTACATGCATTCATCACATTAATTTCAAATGGAATATGTTCACTAAATTCATTGGGTGCATTCATCATGTCCATTTGAGTTGGTGTATGGTGATCATTCTAATTTGGTACATTAGGTACATTTATCATGTCAATTTGGATTTTTGCATGTTCATTAATTTCATTAGTTGCATTAAATGATGCACCTCCACGTAAAATCCTCATGTGCTCACTTTTTCTTTTATTTTCTACCTCTCATTATTTATTTGTTCCTCTCCCATTATTTTCCATTGTTAATATTGGTTGCCTTAGACATAACATCATTATGAGAATCCAAAATCAAATAGCAAGAAAACAACAAATGGGCATTATTTTATTATATAGTAACAAACTATTTTATTTTATTTTTAAATCATTTCAAAGAAAATGAGACAAGAAAATTGCATACCTGACTGTTACTATCCCAAAAAATGATGTCAAGTAGTAGAGGGACATTCAAACAATTTACATTGTTGGTTTCTAGCTCGTTGGGATAATATTATATAGATTTTATCATAATGCATACTAGTTATGGAAATTGAAAAACTAATGCTATGGTGAATGCATAGATTTATGCACTTTTAAGGCTAACTTGACCAATCTAGGTGGAATTAATTTGATCAGATCAGTTTCTATTGGAAGCAATCCGGTTGGATCCATGTGATGCCTAGTTGATGCCACGCGATATGTACATGTGAAGGGGAGTTCTAGTAAAACCTAACTCTGTCAAATCCCTTTCAACCAAGTAAGATTTGGTTGAAACCCCTCAGAACTATATAAGTAGTGAAAAGAGCAATGCGTGGCTGATTTGAACGAAACGACTTGCTAGGATTATAGAGTGTGTAGGGACTACAGGAGTATTTTGGTCATATCAGGTACGTTAACACTTTTTTTCAATATTTTAGTGTGTTTATGTTTTATTTTATGTTTTCTCAGTTACAAAATAGTTTTATAATTTATTTTTTGTGTTTTACTATTTTAAATAGTTAAAATATTTTCATTTTTATACATATATGTTTTTAAATACTTTATTATTTTTTACAAAAATAAATGTAATATTTTATTTGAATTTTTTGTAATATTAGACAAGCTAGAAAATATTTTTAATTTTAGAAAAATTTAGACAATATTAGAAAATTTAGATAAATTGTAAAACATTATTGGTAGATGAATATGAAAAAATTTGTTCATTATTGTTAGAAAAATATTTAGAGAAAATATTAGAAAATTTAGAAAATTTTACTTTGTTTTAATGTTAGAAAATATTAGAAAATGTTAGAAAAAAACTTTAGAAAATACTACTTGAAATATTATAAAAATAAATAAATAATTGAAAATACTAGAAAATTTTATCTAGCATAAGTAAAACTCTAACATTGAACCAAATGAAACCATTGATTGAAATCCTCACATTGAACCAAATTAGATTCCAACTCTTACATTCAACCTAATTAAACTCTAACTCAAACCCTAACATTGAATGTAGTGAAACTCTAACTAAAACTCTCGCATTGAACCAAATTAGATTCTAACTCCTACATTGAACCTTAAGCTTAACATTGTTCACCTAATGAAACTCTAATTGAAACCCTCAAACTCCTTACCTCTCTCTAACTCCTAACCTCATCTCTCATTCTCTCTCTAGCTCCTAACCTCGTATCTCTAATCCCACTAATACATTTGAGGTCAATTTTCAGCCTTTAATTTTAACTAAGGCCTTTTTTGGCTTCTTAGATTCAATTTTTTTGGTTTATGAGCCCGATTTGATCAAATTTAGCTTTTAATGCTTATGAGCCTAATTTGATGAAAAAATTGGCCAATGTGGGCTCATAAATGAAAAAAATAAAGAAAAAGGTTCAAGATCATTTCACTATTTAGGTTGTGGGTGAGAGGTTTGGAGGTTTGCGCACACAAGAGCTGGTTGAGGTAAGGGTAAATCATTTGCCTTCAATCATTTTCTATAGGTTCTTCCATTCAGCACATTTACCCTTACCTTGATGTTTTCCTTCAATCATTTGTTGCAGGTTCTTCCACATTGTCATTACATTTTTGGGAAATATTCTAGTTTTTTCCCTAAACATGTATGCACTCCATATATACCTATGCATTTTTTTCTTTCATAGCTTAGTTCCATTCACATGGCTAAGATTCCATGATATATTCATAGGACAATCATTTCCTTGGAAGGCTTGAAGATTAACTTTCATAAGTTGCAGTTGTATATGTGAAACACAGAAATCACCATGTTAGTATCATAACAACAAAAGCTTTCTCAAATTCTGTAAATTTTGGCCCAATATGCAAGAGCAATGAAAACTAGTAGGAAATGATGATGATGAAATTTCAAAACTTATGGCATTCAGATCCATGTTTGGTTTTGTCTCAATGATGTCCTTCAAAACCACTATCCATGAATTTCATTGGGAAAATATTGTTAATAAAAATGAAACCTACAACACTATCATCTTGCAAGGGAGTGAATGTATAGAATTAAATATAACCTCAAGAAAAGTTCAAACATTAAATTTAGAAAAAAATATGAGGATTTGTTGTTCATCAAAGATCCAGTATCATAGCAACAAGAACAACTATCAGAGACACCATAAGGATACTTGATCAAACATACAACAAATGTCTCTCAAGTTTGACATAAAATGCATAGTATAAATGTAATGGTGAGTGAAGTATGGATTTGAAAATCTTCTACAACTAGTTATATGCATTCAAAGGAAAATTATCTCTAATGAGACATCGGTTGCAAGATATAAGAATTGATATGTTTAAACAAATGAAAAGGTGAGAATAAATGGTGACATACCTAAGAACCCACATTTTATTTTTAAATTTGGAGTTTAATCTTGTAGGTCATGATTCAAAAGAAAAATTGGTAAAAATGTTTATACAAATTCCATACCCATCAATACCCATGCCATGTTTCTCTTGCAAGGGTTCTTCATAAGTATTTATGTAAGAAAAATCAACTTTTAAGTGCAAGAGATGGAAGCCACAAGGGGAAAATGTGAGAGAAACTTTAAGTTTTCTATGCATATAACCAATAAAAATTGAATGTCTAACATATCTATAGAAGAAATTAAAATGTGAATTTCAAAGTAACCTCCATGACAAGTAGATAAAAAAATGTCACCTACAATATCAGTAAAGAAAAGAGGAAAATGGAGTCAATATTGGCATAAATGGAGGAAAAGTAGTTAAAATTTTGTTGATCAAGTTATTTTGGTAGATGAGAAACAATATAATGTTGAGCTCTCACAATTGGTTGAACCACATAGTCAACCAAAGAATGCACCAAAATCACTAGTTAAACCTCAAAGTCGGCTAGACAAGGGAAAATAATTCATGTTAACATAATAAAAACAAGCAAGTCCTAATTCTACAAATCGAACAATGTGAACTATTTAAACAGAAGTCAAACAGTTGAATCCATTTTTTACTTTGAAACTTAATCACATTTTATTGTAACAAGTAAAATATATCAACCTAAAAATATCTTCTTTGTTTTGAATAGTGGCATTGTTTTCACAATTATTTCTTTTATCTCCTAAAGATCTAACACCAATTGGAGTTTCACAAGAATAGTTTCTAATATTGCTCCTAAATCTATTCAACTAAGAAATATAAGTACACTTAAAAGAAGAAAAATAAATGATGATTCATCACCATCCTTGGAAATGAAACAAAAAATGTAGACTTACAGTAACCATTCTTGATAAAATAGACTATAAGCTTAATTTCTTCAAGTAAATACTATATTGGAGTAGCCTTTCTTGTAAATGCTTCATATTTTATCAAATTGGATTCATATACTTGAGATGGGTTGGTACAATCTATACATCACCATTATATTGAAAATTCAATCCAACTATTGAAAGGAATGCAACAAGAAACTATTTATTAATTTTCTAAAGCTCTACCTAATCTACTTCAACAAAACACAATAATAAAATAACTATGTCACTATGTTAATGTAAATAAATTTAGATACCAGAAAAAATAAATAAATATTTATATTAGTTAGTCCATTGATACTAGTTGAAATCATGGTGAATATAGTCTTATAACTTATACAAAAGTCTTCAACATGTTCTATAAAAGGAATAAAATACACTTGCAATATCAACCACCAAACTAAAATGCATAAAAGGAAATAAGATGGAGATATAGCTCAAGTGAGCTACCTTAAGATAGTCCTAGTTATATTTAGTAGAAGGAAATTAATGGGTTAATAGATACTCTTTCCATCATCCATTAATTTGTTGTGAAAAGTACAAATATATTTAGACAACTATAATAACTTTAGATTATCCAATAGAGAAAATGAACTTTTTTACATCCATACAAAGATTACAACCTATTATCTTTTAAGGTTGATAGATTCAACTATCTATGCTTGCAAAGTCCCTAGATTTAGGAAAAATATTACTTCTAATAAAGAAAACATGCACTCAAGAAAGAGAGAGATTCATATCATCACTACAACTCTTAGATCAAGAACAATTTAACTGAATTTACATGTGTTATTTAGAAGTAGAAAATCATTATCTTCATTTAAAATTAATTAGGATAAGTCTTAAATATTGAAAATTTTGGAAATGATGTTTTAAATATTGAAGGCTACTTTAATGCTCGACAAGTCCTCGACTATAAGAAGTTTTACAATCATGGCCACAAAAAGTCTCATAGTCCACCTCATCATATGTTTCAAAAACTGTTTAGGAAGCAAAAAACCATTCATATATCATTTAATCTAATTTCCATCACATTTCATTCCATAAACTTCCACATGATTGTACTCTATGTGTGTGTGTGTGTGATCGTGCATGCACATGTGTGGTATCATAGATTGAAAAATTCTTTAATCACATTAAAATACTAAGTCCAAAATTATGGTGGAGGAAAGATATTAGGAAAGATGATTTGGCAAGGAATGTGCAAATTGGTTGGCCTAATCTTGAGAGCATGATCTATGTGTATTTGTAAATGTTGTATAATCTTGTCATATTTTATTATATTTGATTATATACAAGATACTACTAATGCTTGTACATTTACATTTTGTATATTTATAACCTGAGTATTTGCTTGTGTAAAAAGCCACAACTAGCAATATGAACCTAAAACAAAATAATCTGACAATTTCTAGATTATGGTCTCAGTTTTGAAGAGAAGTTGACAAATGTAATTTTCCTTGCAAAAAGTGTAAGCGCTTAAAGAATCAAAGAATTTTAATCACAACAACCTAGAGTCATTGTAGGCAAAATTGTTCATCTCCAACAAGATGAACATGGATGTGTGAATATCCAAGTTGAGGATAATGCTCCCATGGAAGAAGATGATCATGTGGAAGAGAAGACAATTGAAGACAATTGTATTGGTGTAGTTGATCATGTGCTAGAGGACATTATTAAAAAAGATGGCATTGGCGCAACTGATTGAGACTATCATGATGATGTTACTAGTGCATTTGATAATGATAATGAAGATGGTCTTAATATATTTATTCTTTAGAGGGAATACGATCCCCTATACGAATGCCTCAAACAACTCTTCTCTCCACTATAGAGTTGTTGGTGAACTTGACTTGTTATGAATGATTTATCCAATGTAGAAATTTTATGTATGCTAAGGTATACCATTCTTGCCATCTTCAATGCTATAATACCATTACTATTTATTACATTAAAAAATCATATTTTTTTTTGTAAGTTGATAGGTGAGTTTTTTTTACCACCATCAAAGATTCTATCTCATTTGTACCAAATTATCTACTATTATGAATCAAATTGGAATGAAGTATCATAAAATACATGCATGTCCCAATAATCACATTCTATATTATAAATAACATGGATTTGTAATAGAATTCCTTGATTATCACATTATTAGATATCAATTAGAAAAAATAACGAAAAATATGCCTCACAAGGTTCTTCGATAAATTCTCATCATTCTACATCTTGAATGATTATTCAAGTGCACTATCTTGGCACAATTTATGGATTAACATGCATGTAATAGAAGTCAAGATGACATTATGTGCATGTATATAGATGGTTCTACATTTAAAGACAAAAAAAACTTGGCCACACTTTAAAGAAGAACCTCATAGTCTCAAGCTTTCATTGGCAACATATAATGTCAATCTATTTGGATATATGAGATCTGTTTACTTAGTGTGGTTTGTTTTTGTTATCAACAATAAAATTCCTCCTTGGATATCATTTAATAGTTATCTAAATTATTTTATAAATACCACATCAAAATGGTCATAATAATTATTTAATGTTTATGTTCTTTCAACTAGGTAAATACCAAGTTAAAGATATAAACATTTATATTGAGCCCCTTATTGACAAGATGTTGAAGTTATGGGATGGGGACACTATGTATGACATCTCTAGACCAATATGAAAAAGACAATTTCAATTCCATGCAATGCTTGTATGGAAAATACATGATGCCCCTAGGCTAACTCATTTTTTTGGTATGTTATATTGTTAAGGTCACGTATTTTTGTAAGTTATAGTGCTTACACATTATTGTTGTATGTTTAAGTTGCGCATGATAATTGTAAATATCAAAATTAACATGTTTAGTCCAATCTTACATGATCTTTTAGGTCTTTAGATAAAGGAAAAATTTGCATGTCCAATTTGTGGACCAAAGATGAAATCCTATCATTCAAGAAGTTTAGAAAAGAAAGTGTTTGATGAGATTAGACACTTTCTCCACAATAATCATAAGTATCAAATCACTAAAAAATATCTTTTTAATGGGAAAGAAGAGACAACATCAAGGACATGAAAAATGACACCTCATCTATGGAAGTTGGAATACAATAGAGTAAATCATTGAAGCAATGTCATTCCATCTAATGATTTTTGTTTGAAATTTATATTTTGATATTATCTTTTATTTAATAATGGTGTAATTGATTCTCATTAAGGTCATCAAGGTATCAATGACCAACTTCCTAGAGGAATAAAAAGTAATCCTAGTCAATTTAGTAGGTTTTCATACTACAAGGATCTCTCAATCATGCATTTTTTTGATGCTTTGTATATTTAAAAGAATGTAATAGAGAAAGTATGGAAAATATTGAATGGAATGCATGACAAAGAAAAAATTGCCAAAATTTGTAATGACATTCATGAATCCAATCATGCATTGAAATTTTTTATTGAATCAAATAACAATTGAGATTGCATAAATATGAGTGCCCTTCCTTGATTATTAACAGAGCACCAAAGTGATGCATTAAAAGAAGTCATTAAAAAAAATTCCCACAAGATTTGTTGTAGATATAAGCAATCTTGTATCAAATAAATGTGATTTTGGGTCAAGGTTGGAAACACATGAATTTCATACCTTCGTTAAGGTAACTAATGTTCTTCTCTATTTACAATATATTTATAAAATAACATGTACTTTTTATTGTATTATTTTAGATTATATTAAAAAGATTATTTTTTAATTATTGCAGTGCGTCCTACCTTTATCCCTCCCACTCTAGTTTGACAACAGTTTTAAACAAGTTATATATGATCTTGGAAAATATATGAGGTTAGAAGTGTCATTTATTATTTTTTTTGTACATATATTATATTTACGACTTGCTTTATTTTTTATGTAGTTTATTGTATCTTAATTTCTAAAATCTCATTTATATGCTCTGGCCTATTGAATCTCTTTTAGGTGGTTATCATCTAAAGAAATTAATTTAAAAGGTATAAAATATTGGATGAGAAAAAAATTATAGTTAAATGCATAAGTGTCTACCTTCAACTTTTTTCAATGTTTGAGAACACTACCTCATACATCAAGTTGAGGAGATTTAATTGTATGGACCTGTGCAAACTAGATCAATGTTGATGGTCGAGAGGCACTTGAAATCTATGAAAATCTTGGTTCAACAAAGAGCATGTCCTGAGGGTTCTATGGTGGAGGGATATATAGTATACCAGACCATGGTGTACATTAGTGAACATCTTCTCAAGTTTATAACAAATATCCATGTAGATCGCATTTGAGATCCCAACTCTATTAAAAGAATTGAAGGGGAGTACATGATGGGGAATGGTAGATTAAGGAAAGTGAGAAGTAATTATAAGGTGTTATTTTATTTTATGAATTCTTATAAATCTTAAATATAAGTTGTTTCTAAGTGGTCTATTTGTTTTCTTTATAGTTTGTTATGAGTGGGATGCACTACATTTGTATATTACAAATAATATTTCTTCGATGACGATATGGATTCAAGAATCTCAAAAAAATGGTCACTCATTAACATGAGATGGTGATGCACCATTGGTTAAAGAAGCTAATTGTAATGGAGATGAAAATGTTACGCCAATGGTACTTGATGTAGCATATAACCCATATGTTTAATATCAACTCTTAAATTGATGCAAATAATCTTTATATGTTTGAATAATTGTAGATCAAATACCACAAAGCTATGTACTACAATGGCCATAAATTTTGCATAAAAAAATTTTAATGACACAAAGAAACTTTGTGATTCTGGGATAAGTACAGTCTTCAAGGTCACTAATATTTCATCTAGAAATGACATACATTTGTTAGAAATGTAAGAGAGTAATTGAGAGGGGAAGGTGAATCAATTACCATGTAAACAAATCCTTGTCTCTTATATGTCAATATAAACTTCCACTAATCATGTAATACTATATAGCTCGGTTAACATTAGAATTTGATTGTCACTTTGTTAACAAAGAAAACTTAATATTTGTTAATTTGTTTTAACCTTTAGTAACTTAGTTACAGAAACATGAAGAATAAGAAAATAACATAAACACAAATGACACCAAGATTTAACATGGAAAGCCAATCTAGGAAAAACCATCTTGTAGCTAGTAACAATAATTTTCACCCTTCTGAAGTGACCCCTATTAGGAGCCAACCCTATTAAAGGTTACAAAACATACTGTTAAGTATGACCCTATTAGAGGATTTAGATCACCATGCTAGGAGTGGCTTGGTTAGAGGTCTTCAAACACTTCTATCTTGAAATGTAACCTTTTTATAGAATTTGCAAAATGATTGTTAAGTCAACTCTATTAAGAGATTTATTTACTGCTACAATCATTAGAAAGCAATAACAATTTGACCTGATTTATGAAGAAAATTTATTTCCAAATTTAGATCTCTATTTTGGCTTAACTTTCGAATCCTTCTTGATCATATGTTCTTTGATGCAGGAGCATCAAAGGTGCAAGGGTGATCTTGCATCACCCAAAAATATTTTATTTTTAGGCTTTTTTTATATTAATAAGGACTAGTAGATAGGGTGGTTACTATATATGGGAACTTACTATTTCTTTAAAGTTTATCATATGAGCTCAGAATGTTCTTGTTTTCTACAGGAAGGTTCATTTTAGAGTTGTAAGCCTACCATAAAAATCTCATTGCTCAAGCATTAGTATCAAAGAAGTTATTATGGATTTTCGGTGAAAAAATTTGTAGAAAAATCTTCAGGCTCACTGTTGGAGGCCTTAAAGTGCCTAGATGAGGTCTGAAAACTCAACAAAAGGGCACCAACATGGTTTTAAGTCGATAGATCAGGAGCTAGAATTTTCAAAAAGTGGTTATAATAGCCAATCAAAGCAATGGTTTGTGATTTATGGACTTTGGAAGTTGGGCTACTAAAATTTATAAAATAATTTGTCAAAGATGTATTTGGCCAACTCTATGTGTATTGTTAGGGTCTGTTGGCCCTAGGTATTAAGTTTGAGCATCTAGAACCTTCCTGGGCAGCATAAAACTACCTATTTAAGAAAGGCCCAAAAATTGTCTAAGACAACTCTGGGTGATACTTCGCAGCATTGTCTTATAGAATACTTTAATGAAGGCACCCATTTGGGTTAGCATATTGTTATTGAGAATTCTATAATTTTGCATTTGCGTTGATAATAAGAAGTCCATTTTTTTTCTCACATTTTTTGTTGTTTATTTATTTTTTTTATGAGTTTATGGTATTAAGGGAAGTCCCCTACATAAAGTGGTATGAGAACTAGAGTTCTTGAATGTGTGGACAGATCGCCAATTGTGAGGTAGTTTGCACTAGGACTATGGTTTGGGCTGAGCGTGTAGACAAATCGATGATTATGAGGTGGTTTGCACTAGGGTTTCAAAAAAAGCACAAAAATGCCTCCATGAAGAGAGCATGGTAGAAGAGTTGTAGGTGTTACACCTAAGGTTTTTTGAGCCCTCCAAAGGAAAATGCAAGAAGTGGAAGAACAAATGCGAAGAGAAATAAATCTTCTTGTAAGAGATGAAAGCAAGGATGAGGACGAAGTAGAAGAAAATTTTGAAGCAAAGGTAGTTCTAAATCCAGAGGAAAAGAGGCTTTTTAGGACCATCTCCAAGATTGAAAAAAAACCTAAGTATGAGGTTCCCACATTTTTAGGAAATCTTAACCCAAAGGAGCTGATTGATTGGATCAATGAACTATAGTAGTACTTTGAGTATGAAGATATTGAGGATCTGAATAGGTTCAAGTTTGTGAAGGAAAAACTAAAGGGACATGCAAAGATCTGGTGGGAAGAGGTTCAGTTGGAATGAAATAGAAAAGGAAAGGACAAAATCAGTAGATGGGATCAGATGATAGCTAAAATAAAGCAACAATTTATTCCTATGAATTATGAGTTTGATCTATTAAAGAAGATACAAGGAATGAAGCAAGTGAGAAAATCTATTCAAGAGTATACCAAAGAGTTCTACCAAGTTCTCATTAGAACTAGCCATGTAGAAGTTGATAAGGAGAAAGTCACCTTTTATCTTAATGGGTTAAGGCCCAACATTCAAGATGAGCTAAGTCTAGTTTAGATGGGAAAAATTAACGAGGCATATCAATTTTCCCTAAGAGTTGAGGAGAAACTGAGCAAGAAGGTTCACAATAAAAATAGTGGAAGAGGTTGCGATGGAAGATCTAGCATATGGTCTTATGGAGGTCATAATGATGATCAAAAGAACAAGGATGAGGTTGGATGAGGCTGGATGAGGCTGGAAGTAGCAGTCAAAACTAGAGGGGAAATCATTTCAATCATTTCCATGATCAAAACAATAGAGATTAGAGAAGAAGAGGCAAAGGAAAAGGATATGGAATAGGAGGCTTCCATGGGAAATGTAACAATGTTTTCACTATGGAGAAGAAGGGCATAGAGCATTTGAATGTACCCAGCACCAAGGAAGGATAGATCAAAGAACTAAAGGCTTGACTAGAGTTGCACATGTTGATGAAGATGCCATATCCTTGCATTCTAAAGATGTTGAAAGATGAGAATTCCTAGTTAACAAAAGAGTCTTGCTGAGTGGTGAGAATGAAACTAATCAAAGAAGGAGTTTGTTTCACACAAGGTGCAGATGTGAAGATAAGTGTTGTGATGCAATCATTGATGGTAGAAGTACTAAAAATCTAGTGTCAAAAATGATGGTCACTAAGTTGAAGTTGAAGAGGCAGAAACATCCATGTCCATATTGTATTGTTTGGGTGCAAGATGACCACAAGGTCATGGTCAATGAGCAGTGCTCAGTGAAGTTCAAGATTGGAAACTACCAGGATGAGGTACTATGTGATATCATACCTATGGACATATGTCATAGATTATTGGGTAGGCCATGGAAATTTAATAGGCATGATGTACATGATGGGCAAGCAAATATCTACACTCTAACTAAGGATGGAGTGAAACATAAGTTGAAGCCATTGAAAGATAAAGAAGAAAGGGTATGTAGTGCTGGCAGAATATGTTTTGTTGATGAAAAAGAGTTTCTTAAAGGTATGAAGTAGGAGCATATGTGTTTTGCTATAATTCCTAAAGATAATAAGGAATATGTAGAGGAGGTAGTTGCAAAAGTTGTAGCTATGTTGTGAGAGTTTTTTGATATTGTATTAGATAATGTAGCTGATGAATTGCCCCCAATGAGGAAGATTAGTCACCAAATGGATTTGGTTCTAGGAGCTAGTTTGCCAAATAAAGCAGCACACAGAATGAAAATAGCAAAAACTGAAGAGTTAAACAGGAAATTTCATGAGTTATTCCAGAAGGGGTTGATTTGAGAAAGTTTGATTCGATGTGTTGTACTAGCAGTATTAGCACCAAAGAAGAATGGAGAATGAAAGATGTGCATAGATTCTCACACTATCAACAAGATCCTGATAAAGTATAGATTTCCATTGCCAATGATGGATGATATTATGGATTGTTTGAGTGGAGCTAAGTATTTCACAAAGATAGATTTGAAGAGTGGATACCATTAGATTCATATAAGATAAGGTGATGAGTGGAAGATTTCTTTCAAGACAAGGGAAGGACTATATGAGTGGTTAGTCATACCTTTTGGGCTGACCAATGCACCAAGCACTTTCATGATGCTGATGAATGAGGTACCAAAGGAGTTTCTAGGTAAGTTTGTCATTGTTTACCTAGATGATATATTGATCTTTAGTAAGACATTGGAGGAGAATTTGATTCATATTCACAAGGTGTTTGAAAAGTTGATAGAAGAAAAGTTGTTGGTAAACCTAAAGAAGTGGATTTTTGTAAAGAAAGATTTGGTGTACCTAGGATTTGTAGTCTTAGGAGAAGGTCTAAAAATAGACCTAGAGAAAGTGAAGGCTATCCTTGAATGGAATACTCCAAGGAGTGCGACAAAGGTAAGATCTTTTCATGGGCTAGCTACATTTTATAGAAAGTTCATAAGAAGTGTTAGCAGTATTTGTGGACCCTTGATTGAAATAATGAGATGAGATAGGAAAGAGTTTAAGTGGACTGTTGAAATAGAAAGTTACTAAGCAACCTATTTTAGCACTTCCTAATTTTAACAAGGTGTTTCAAGTAGACTGTGATGCTAGTGGTACTACAATAGGAGCTATTTTGAGCCAAGAAGGTAGACCTGTTGCTTATTTTAGTGACAAGTTGAATGATGCAAAAAGAAAATATTCTATTTATGATCAGAAATTTTATGCTATAGTTCAAGCATTGAAGAAGTGGAGACACTATCTTCTTCCTAAGGATTTTTTTTTGTATATTGATCATCAAGCTTTTCAATATTTGAATAGTCAAGGAAAATTGAACCAAAGGCATTTAAAGTGGGTTGAGTTTTTGCAGAGTTATACATTTATTTTGAAACACAAAAGTGGAAAGTTTAACAAAGTTGTAGATGATCTTAGTAGAAGACAACTTTTTCTGACAAAAATGTAGATAGAGGTGGTTGGGTTCAAGGAACTCAGTACTTTGTATCCAAATGATCCTAATTTTGGTGAAGCATGGAAGGATTGTTCAAAACCTATTACACTTGATAGGATAAAGTGGTTAGATTTCATGATCTAGGATAATATTTTGTTCAAAGGAAGCCAATTGTGCATTCCCAGAAGTTCAATGAGTGAGAATCTCATCAAGGAGAAGCATAGTGGAGGATTGGGTAGACATTTTGGCAGAGATAAAACCATAGCTTTGGTTGCTGAAAATTATTACTGGCCACAATTACAATAAGATGTGGTGAAGTTTGTATAAAGTTGTTGAGTATGTCAGATGGAAAAAGGAGTTAAGTAGAATATAGGGTTGTATTAGCCATTACCTATACTAGAGAAGCCATGGGAGGACGTCAGCATGGATTTTTTTCTTGGGTTACCAATGACACATCGTGGGCATGATTCTATTTTTATGGTGGTTGATAGGTTTTCAAAGATGGCACATTTTATTCCTTGCAAGAAGACTAGTGATGTTCATGTTAGTAGAGTTATTTTTTAGAGAAGTGGTGAGATTGCATGGTCCACCAAAGAGTATAGATTCAGATAGAGCTACCAAATTTTTTGGATATTTTTGGCATACATTATGGAAGAAGTTGAAGATAGATTTGAAGTTCAGTTCATCACATCATCCATAGACTGATGGGTAGACAGAAGTTGTGAATCAAAGTTTGAGAAACTTGATGAGATGCTTGGCTAGAGATAAACCAAAAGGATGGGATATGATTTTACCACAAGCATAATTTGCATATAATAATTCTATCAATAGGAGAACTGGTAAATCACCATTCTAGATTGTTTATGGGAATAGTCCCAGAAATGTTTCTAAATTGAGGAAGTTGGATAAGGGAGAGATAAGTAGTGCTGAAGTAGAATATTTTGTTGAACATTTGAAGAACACCCATGAGGAGGTGAAGAAGCACATCATAAAGATGAATAAGTTTGGACCGTGCAAGATAGTGAAGAGGCATGATTCTGGAAATGTGTATGAAGTGGAGTTGTCTATTAAATTGAATATTTCACCAGCATATAATATTTCATATTGATAGAGTATTATGAAGGAGGTGATGGAGATGAAGTTCTAGAAGTGCAATGGAGCATTCCTACAACTAGTTTGACCACAAAGGAGATTGAGGAGATACTAGACAATCATGTGGAAAAAAGTACCAAAAATAGAACTTATGAGGAATATCTAGTCAAATGGAAAGGGAGACCAATTAAGGATTCATCATGGCTAGAAAAGGAGGAGGTCAATCATCTTGGATTTCCTTTGAACACCTAAGACGTGACGAGGTCACTTCTCAAATAACCTTGGGTGTATGATGCAAGAGCATCTTGGGTGCAAGGGCAATCTTGCATCACCCAAAACTATTTTATTTTTAGTATTTTCCATTTTAATAAGGACTAGTAGACAGGGTGGTTACTACATATGGGAACTTACTATTTTTAGTAAGTGTATCATACAAGCTTAGAATGTTCTCATTTTCTATAAGAAGGTTCATTTTAGAGTTGCAAGCCTACCATAAAAATATCATTGTTCAAGCATTATTATCAAAGAAGTTATTGTGGATTTTCAGTGGAAACATTTGTAGAAAAATCTTTAGCCTCACTATATGAGGCCTTAGAGTGCCTAGATGAGGTCTGAAAACTCGATAGAATGGCACTAGAGTAGTTCTAAGCCTGTAGATCAAGAGCTGGCATTTCTACAAAGTGGTTATAATAGCCAATCAGAGCAATGGTTCGTGAGTTATGGCCTTTAGAAGTTGGGCTATCAAAATTTCTAAAATAATTTGTCAAAGATGTATTTGGCCAACTCTATGTGTATTGTTAGGTATGTCGGCCCTAGGTATAAAGTTTGAGCATCTAGAATATTCCTGGGTGGCATAAACTACATATTTAAGAAAGGCCCAAACATTTTCTAGGACAACTCTAGGTGATGATTCGCAGCACTATCTTGCAGAATACTATGATGAAGGCACCCATTTGGGTTAGCATATTGTAATTGAGAATTCTGTAATTATGCATTTGTGTTGATAATAAGAAGTCCATATTTTTTTCTCACATTTGTTGTTGTTTGTTTGTTTCTGTTATGAGTTTATGGTATTAAAGGGACTCACTTAGTACCATAAACTCATAACAAAAACGAAAAAAATAATAGCAAATATGAGAACAAAATATGGACTTCTTATTATCAACACAAATGCAGAATTACAAAATTCTCAATTACAATATGCTAACCCAAATGGGTACCTTCATTACAGTATTTTGCAAGAAAGTGTTGCGAACTATCACCCAGAGCTATCCTAGATAATGTTTAGGCCTTTCTTAAATAGGTAGTTTTATGCCACCCAGGAAGGTTCTAGATGCTCAAACTTAATACATAGGGTCGACATACCCTAACAATACACATAGAGTCGGCCAAATACATCTTTGACAAATTATTTTAGAAATTTCGGTAGCCCAACTTTCGAAGGCCATAACTCATGAACCATTGCTCTGATTGGCTATTATAACCACTTTTCAAAAATAGCTCGTGATCTACAGGATTAGAATCATGCTAGCACCCTTCTGTCAATTTTTTAGACCTCATCCGAGCACTCTAAGGCTTCCAATGGTGAGCCTAAAAAATTTTCTACAAATTATTCCACCAAAAATCTGCAATAAATTCTCTGATACTAATGCTTGATCAATGAGATTTTCATGGTAGGCTCACAACTCTAAAATGATCCTTCCTGTAGAAAATGAGAATATTATGAGCTTGTGTGACAAACTTACTAAAAATAGTAAGTTCCCATATATAGTAATCACCCTATCTACTAGTCCTTATTAAAATGGAAAAGACTAAAAATAAAATATTTTTGGGTGATGCAAGATTGCCCTTACACCCAGGATGCTCCTACAACACTAAGTCCCAAGACTATCCCTCTTTCTCATTAATGTTTAACATCCCACAATCTCCTATGCTAACAATAAAATCTCCCTCTTTGAAATCAATTTCTAAAGGATACAATCTTTGATGTTACTATGTACCTTTTGTACTGATTCATATGCAATATGATCTATATTACACTGCATCAACTTGATTGATCTTCAACGGAGCTCAGTTGATGCCTCACTATCTTCTTCTTTAGTGAGCATCAAATAGGGGAATTACCCTTAGTTTACCTTTTAGATACATAAATGTGTCCTTAGGTAAAGCCATAGGAAATATATCTATTATCTGCTATCTTCTCTTTGGTGTTCACATATTCCAACTCACCTCTTTGTTTTGAACCAATTCCCTTAGGAAATGATATTTTATTGCAATGTGTTTTGTCTTTGGGTGCATCACTAGATTTTTTGATATATTGATTGCACTTGTGTTATCACAATAGATAACCATTGGTTCCTTGATTTCTTCCTTCATCCCCAACATCAATTGCTTGATCCACATTATGTTAGAACAATTAACTACTATAGAAACATACTCTCCCTCTGTTGTGGATTGAGAAATACAATTTTTCTTCTTGCTTGTTAAAGACACTAGCCTCTTTCCAAGAAAAAATTATCCTCCACTTGTTTTTTTCCTGTCATTAATGCTTCCTTCCCAATCTGCATTAGTAAAGGCTCTCAACTCAAGATTTCCTTCTCTCTTACACCATAACCCATATTCTTCAATTCCTTTTAGATATCTTAGAATTATTTTAATTGTCATCATGTGATTTTCTTTAGGATTAGCAAAAAAAATTGTAACAATGCCAATTGCCAATGCAATATCATATCTGATTTGAACCACATATTGATTTTTCCCAATCATTAATCTATAAGTAGTATGATTTACCTCCTTTGAATTGTCATTCTTTAAGAGCTTATGTCTAGTAGACATAGGTGTTCCAAATAGTTTGGATCTTCCATTCCAAATACTTTTAATATTTCCTTGATGTATTTTGATTGAGTGATGTGTGAGGAACCTCCTTATAGCAATATCGTGAGAATGCTCGAAATAACAGAATACAAAGTGATAGCAGAACTCAGAATGAATCTACTGATCGCAGGCCACTTCGAGGGGGTAACCTCCTTTGAGCAAGCTCAATACAATAAATTCGTCCGTGCCCATCAAGGGCCTCAACCTATTCTTATATACTGGGTATGATCTAGAAAAGTAATACTACCTATGCATGTGGGATAATAAAATATACTCACGGGACGACTTACAAAGCATATGCGTCCAACAACACTACTCTAACAAAATAAATAGAAGGAACACACAGGTTCCTAACATCCCCTCTCCCTTAGAAAAAAGCTTTGTCCTCAAAGCTTAAGGTGTGGAAATTGTTGTTGAATCTGAAGAAGGGGTTCCCAGGTAGCATCCTCTGGTTGCATGCCATGCCACTGAATCAAGACCTCAGAGATGGAGCGAGAACGAAGCTGGCGAGTGCGCTGGTCAATGATTGCCACCGGCTCCAGGATAATGGATCCTTCCGTATCCATTTCAGGGAGAGTAGTTTGTGCTCTGACAGTGGTACCCAGAACTTTCTTTAGACAAGAAACATGAAAGACTGGATGAATGCGGGAAGAAGGAGGAAGTTCCAGTTTATAAGCAACTGAACCAATCTTCTGCAGAACCTTATAAGGCCCATAAAATTTTGGGGCCAGCTTATGACGCCCTTTCAGCTTTAGGGAGGATTGTTTGTATGGCTGTAGACGAAGAAAAACCATATCCCCAACTTGAAATGAGCGCTCAGAACGGTGTTGATCTGCTTGTTGTTTCATCCGATTACGGGCCATGTGAAGATTATCATGTAAGGTACGAAGAATCTGATCCCTGCTGCAGAGAACTATGTCAACTGCCTGGACTGGTGAGCTGTTGGGAGTGTAGGGAAGGAGCACTGGAGGTGCCTGACCATAGACTGCTTCATATGGAGTCATTTTAGAGGCAGTGTGGTAAGAGGTATTGTACCACCATTCAGCTAAAGGGAGCCACTTGGCCCACTGATGTTGCTGTTCAGAAGTGAAGCAACGAAGATAAGTTTCCAAGCATTTATTGACAATTTCAGTTTGACCATCAGTTTGTGGGTGATAGCCCGAACTCATCTTCAGTTTGGTGCCAGTTTTCTGAAACAGTTCAGTCCAAAAATGATTGGTAAAAGTTGCATCACGATCAGAGACAATGGAAGAAGGGAGTCCATGAAGACGAAATATCTGGTCCATGAAGATTTGTGCAACAGAGGAGGCAGTATAGGGGTGGCTAAGGGCACAAAAATGACTATATTTCGAGAGACGATCAACCACAACCAAGATCACTGTCTTGCCACCGGATTTAGGAAGCCCTTCAATGAAATCCATAGAAATATCAGTCCAAATCCGTGTAGGGATGGGCAATGGTTCGAGCAAGCTAGGAAGGAGGGTCATTTCACCCTTGTGGCGTTGGCAAGTATCACATTCAGCCACCATCTGTTGAATCGTCTGTTTCATCCCTTTCCAAAAGAAGTTTCTCCTTGCTCGCTCGTAAGTTTTGAGGAAGCCTGAGTGCCCTGCTGAAGGAGAAGCATGGAGTTCATAAAAAATAGCCTGATGTAGAGCTGGGTTCTGAGGAAGCACTAGCCGACCCTTGTATCGAAGAGAAGCACCATCCCAAGAGTAATGTGGTATAGCAGAAGGATTATTGGCTAGCTGGTGAATGATTTGAGATAAAGAAGAGTCACTGTCATAGCCCTGCTGAACAGATGCTAACCAATTGGGAATGGGCATAGAAATAGCGGAAAGGGAAGCTTGATTATCAAATGTGCGAGAAAGAGCATCTGCCACAATATTCTCCTTACCCTTCTTGTAGGTGATCTCATAATCATACCCCATGAGTTTGCTGACCCATTTTTGTTGTGTAGGAGAGGATACCCGTTGTTCCAGGAAGTATTTCAGACTTTGGTGATCGGTTCTGATGCAAAAATGACTCCCTAAGAGGTATGGCCGCCACTTCTGTACAGCATGCAAAATAGCCATCATTTCTTTTTCATAAGTAGAGAGGGCTAGATTCTTACCAGAGAGGGCTTTGCTAGTGAACGCAATAGGATGGTCATCTTGCAGGAGAACAGCACCCAATCCATTGCCGCAAGCATCACTCTCAATAGTGAAGGGTTTGGAAAAATCTGGCATCGCGAGAACAGGTGTACTGCACATAGCCTATTTCAGTTGTTCAAATGCAGTCTCAGCAACAGGGGTCCAGGAGAAGGCATCCTTTTTTAACAGAGCTGTCAATGGTGCTGCAATTTTCCCATAATCTTTGACAAACTTGCGGTAGTAGCCAGTCAACCCCAAAAAACCCCGAAGGCTCTTGAGAGTTTTAGGATGCGGCCAAGTTTTCATGGCATCTATTTTTGTAGGATCCACCCACACTCCATGGTGTGCAACAATATGCCCGAGATACTCCACTTCCTCCTGGCCAAACACACATTTAGATAGTTTTGCACAGAGTTGATGATCAGAGAGAAGTTGCAAGACAAGCTCCAGATGATGGAGATGCTCAGCCCAAGTTTTGCTATATATGAGGATATCATCAAAGAAGACCAGAATGAATTTTTGGAGGTATGGTCGAAATATGTTATTCATCACTGCCTGAAATGTTGAAGGAGCATTCGTGAGGCCAAAGGGCATGACTAAAAATTCATAGTGACCATCATGTGTGCGGAAGGCAGTTTTAGGTATATCCTCCTCATTAACCCGAATTTGATGATACCCAGAACGAAGATCTAACTTGGAGAAAAAATGAGCCCCATGAAGTTCATCAAGAAGTTCATCAACAACTGGAATGGGAAACTTGTCCTTTATAGTGAGATGATTAAGTGCTCGGAAATCAATGCAGAGTCGCCATGACCCATCTTTTTTGCGAACAAGCAGAACTGGAGAAGAAAAGGAACTGGTACTAGGGCGAATAATACCTTGCTTCAGTAAGTCACGGACAAGTATCTCGATTTCGGTCTTCTGATGAAATGGGTAGCGGTAGGGCCTGATGTTGGGCGGAACACTGCCAGGAAGGAGCTGAATACGGTGGTCCTCTAGACGAGAAGGAGGTAATCCCACAGGTTCAGCAAATATACCAGAATACTTGTCCAAAATGTGTTGGAGATCGGCAGGAGTGCTAGAGACTGCTGATGGCTGCATCTGAATGGAATGGAGCTGAGCGATGACACCATGTGAATTCTTCTTAAGAAGTTTTTCCATACGGTGTGAACTGATGATGCTGAGAGACCCTGGTTGTAAGCCTTTCAAAGTGTGTTGGTGCCCCTCGGCTGAAAACTGCATCCAAAGTTCAGCAAAATCCCAGAGAATGGGGCCAAGAGTGCGTAACCATTGGGCACCCAAAACCACATCACAGCCACCTAAGGGTAAGGCAAACATGTCAGAGCGCATGTTATAATCTCCAATAGAGAGACGCACATTGCGACATTTCCCTTTACAAGGTAAAGTGCCCCCATTGGCAATCATGACTTCAAAGCTAGAGCAGGGATGGATAAAGCAATCAGCCTGTTTGGCTATTCGTGGATCAATGAAGTTATGAGTGCTACCAGAATCAATGAGTATAGTAAGAGGGATCTTCTTGAAGAAACCCTGGACCCGCATGGTTTGTGGAGTAGTGACTCCTGCCAAAGCATGGACATATATCTCTGGCAGAGCTTCTGGTGAAGGAGGTTCAGGCTGGTGAGGCTCAACCTCATCATCCACTGTTTCCTGAGCATCTACATATTCTTCCAGTTCCGGTGGAGAATCCACATCCAAGAGATAGAGCTTTTGCTGAACACATCTATGGCCCCGAGACCATTTCTCATCACAATTATAACAAAGCCCTTTGTCTCGCCTAACTCGCATCTCTGTTTCAGACAAGTGCTTGATCGGAGTAGTTCTGGGAGCTGGTATGACTGGAGGGTTGTGAGAACCTGTATTTCTGAATGGAACAAAATTAGATCTGGAGCGTTGTAGAGCACTAATCTTGTCTTCCGCTAACTTAGCCAACCCAAGGGCTTCCATCATTGTAGTAGGTCGAAACATTTTGACTTCTGAGCGAAGTGCATCCTTCAGACCACTAACAAAACAACTACGGAAGAATTCATCAGACAAGCCCTCTGTGTAATTAGCTAATTTTTCAAACTCTATCTGGTATTCTCTTACAGTGCCTATTTGACGTAGTTTAGTGAGTGCTCCTGTGAAATCATCAAAGGAACTAGGGCCAAAGCGCTCCAAAATGAGGGTGCACAATTCTCTCCACGTTGGGCCTACATTAGCCTTGATGTACCAACGGAACCATTGAAGAGCTTCGTGTTCCAAATGAAAAGATGCAAGGGAGACTTTGTGGTTATCCAAAGTATTATGCAAGCTGAAATACTGCTCTGCCCTATAGATCCATCCAGTCGGATCAGAACCATCGAAGCGTGGAAAATCAAGCTTTGGTCCACGGAAATTGCCAGAAGAGGACCCAGTATCTCCTGAATGGTTTCGGCTCATGGCTGACTGCTGAAAGTTAAGACCCAGAATTTTGTCATCCAGATCTTGAAGTTTGGTTTTGAGGGATGCAATTTCCTCTTCCATGATTTTTGCTCCTGTACGCGTAACAACCATAAAACAAGGTTTTTTTTTTTTTTTTTTTTTTTTTTTTTTTGGAATGGGTAGAAGATGAGAAACAAAAACTTTTTTAGTTACGGCAAACTTGGATTTGGGTAAAACTCATATAGGAAATGGGTGTTCGACGGGTGGTGGGAGACTATCTGGGGACAAGGGAAAAAGAAAAATGAGGGTTTCAAGGGTAGGGAGGCGAAATGAGGCGAACAGTCCAAGAGGGATAAGGGAGCAAAATGAGGAATTGAATCTTGTGGCTTAGTTTGGTGGCGATTGGATGAGAGGTGAAAAAGATAGGGCAAACCCTAAAATTAGATAAATGAGGGATTTAGGGCTTTGATATGTAAAATTTGGGGTTGGGTCGCCAAGGAAGGAAGTATGTGAAATGATATTGCAGACGTTCTGCGGAAGTATGAGCAGAAACAGAAAGCAAACAAGGAAGCTACGACTAAAAAATAGAAAAAATTTTACTCTTTTTTTTTTTTTTTTTTTTTTTTTTGAACAGTCGACTTAGAAAAATTCACTCACAGACAGAACAACTGAAAAGAGTTATTGCAATAACAAGAGATATTAGAAGTGAGAGGAACCTGAAGGCCACGACAGAAAAAAAAAATTTGATGTAATTTCCACCCAGCGAGCCCAAGAGAGTGCTCTGATACCAGATGTGAGGAACCTCCTTATAGCAATATCATGAGAATGCTCGAAATAACAGAATACAAAGTGATAGCAGAACTCAGAATGAATCTACTGATCGCAGGCCACTTCGAGGGGGTAACCTCCTTTGAGCAAGCTCAATACAATAAATTCGTCCGTGCCCATCAAGGGCCTCAACCTATTCTTATATACTGGGTATGATCTAGAAAAGTAATACTACCTATGCATGTGGGATAATAAAATATACTCACGGGACGACTTACAAAGCATATGCGTCCAACAACACTACTCTAACAAAATAAACAGAAGGAACACACAGGTTCCTAACATGATGCATATTCCATCCTTCATCTGATGAAATTATGGACCCACAAAGAATTTAATCTCTCCAAACATAGACATTTCAAATTATTTCCTCATTGCTTCATCAAATTCCTTGCATAACATCTCATGTCCACCAAATATGATATCATCCACAAATATTTATGCAAGAAATATCTTGTCATGTGGTCCTTCCTTAATATACAAATTGTTGTTATCATTTATCTTTTCAAAACCAATTTTTACTAGATGTCCATCTATTATTTTATTGCTTTTATGAGGATCATTGCAAATGTAATAGCACTACCATGAATTTCGTATATATTTTCCAAAGGCATCTCTCCTTATATAAATAAGTTTAAGCCATGAATAGACATGTCCTTTTAAGGGACACATCTATTTGTTAATTAATAATTAATATTATAACTATAGTTAACACATTATTACTATATTAATTTATAATAAATATAACTATAGCTATATATGATTATTATATTAATTTATCTCATATAATAGTAAACACACATAGATATTTATATATAGGTTATCCAACTCAAGCTACCACACATCAACACTCTCTCTTATATTGAGAGGATAAACACATGATCATACATCTCCTCAATATAAGAATGTCTTTGATCAAAAGATATTCAATAGTTTGATATCATGAGTATTGCTCTCTAGAATATCAACATATGATATTCACCAATTACTCAAATAGGGTTTTGATATCAAGAATATTGTTCTCCCAGAATATTGACATCTGATATTCACCAACTGCTCAAATATGGTGTGATATCACATTATATATCATGAGTTTTGGTCTCCTAGAATATCATATGATATTCACGATTTCTCAAAAATAAAGTTTGATATCAAGAGTATTGGTCTCCCATAATATCAATGATATTCACCAAATACTCAAAAATAAGGTTTGATATCACATTTTCTATCAAGAGTATTGGCCTCCCACAACATCAATGATATTCACCAAATACTCTAAGTAATGGTCCTAGAGAATGTTGAGATGCAAGACATTCGCCATTTACTCAATTTATTTGATCTCATAATACAAGTTATTGTAAGATCGTCACCTTACAAAAACTTCTCCAAATACATGTGATGATCATGTGGAAGTTGTCACTTCATTATTATGTACACATAGGGTTGGCCCGTTAAAATCATATGGTCACAATGTATGAATCATGGTCCTTGTGACTACAATAATTTATTAATCACTAGAGAATCTATCTCATCATCGTTTACTCCCTCTAAATCAATATGATTAGGATAACAAAAGTTTGACTAAATCATATCCTCTATCTTTCTCCCTCTCTTTTACGGTTCCCCATAATAAAATGTCAAGTTCCCTCTAAATCTCAATCTCCCTTTGCTTGTAATAACATTATTAAAGAAAAATATCAAGGGATATAGCTCTTATAATACATAATGAAATACAAAAAAAAGAGAGACCACTATTACTATTAAGTATAATAATTATTGTTTTGAGGCAAGGATATGTACCTTATTGTGGACATTTCCTAACATGCTTTAAAATATTAGAATTTTGGAAACTTAATCTCACTCCCTTATAACTATTCAATCAGCAGCATTGATAATAGGTATTCAAATATTCAATATTCATAACAAAACAAGAAATTCTAGTAATAATATATGAACAAAATATATATAACTTACCTCATTACCTTTATGCATTGGGGTGGTGATTGTATGAGGTAATATTGATATCACATTCCACCTTAAGGTCCCTTATCCTACACTAACTTGACTTCATCACATGGAGAATGGTTTTCATTTTTTTTTAAATTCTTTTGTCTTTTACATTCCACCATCTTCCTTAGCATGCTCAGTAAAAGATTTTACTTCTTGGGAAATGCTCAACCTAGGGTTGAACATAAGAGTTTCCTCCAAGGAACAGAGCTTTGTTATCATCTTCTTTGCTTCATCCTTCCCATCATTGATAAGGTCTATCACTACCTGATCCAAATCATTTTCACAAGTATGGTTTGCATGAACAATAAGTTGAGCCACTCAATCATACTCCCATCACAAGTTCTAAAACCAAATCGTTGACTCCAAGAATTAAGCACAAAAAGGATTCATATACCAACCCTGATCCCTCATGGCAGTCATGTTCTTAGAATTTATCTTTGATTTCATCACCATGTCATAGATGTTGGATACTCTCTAAATTTTGAGGCTAAGCTCTTTGTACCTTTCCTTGAGCAAAACAATGGGTTGGATCAATGATATTTGCCCTTCTCAATTTGTGATTTCTCCTTAAGCCATTTATCTATCATGGTGGCACCTAACATTGGATAATGGCACTTTACATGTGTATTTCCCATTCTATTCTTAATTGTATAGTCTTTTTTTTTAATCACCACATACATGTTTTGATCCATCCAATTTCTTCAGGATATACTTCTATATACATCTGTCTTACTTGATTTTATAACCTTTGATATTCGATCATATCACTATATGTAGATTTCATGTCCATTTTATATACTCAATACCCTTAGGCAAACATGTATACAATCATTTTCTATCTCTCATATATCCTATATTCATCTCACTTGCATCTACTCTTGTCTTCTTCTTTTTCACATTTGTAGCCTTATCTGATACCAAATTGTTTTTATGAGTATCGTTGCAAATTTAATAGCACTGCCATGATTTTTTTTTTTATGTTCCAAAGGTAGCTCTCCTTATATAAATAAGTGTAAGCCATAAATAAACATGGCCCTTTAAGAGACATGTCTATTTGTTAGTTAATAATTAATAATATAACCATAATTAAAATATTATTACTATATTAATTTATAATAAATATTACCATAGTTATATGTATGATTAGTATATTGATTTATCTTATATAATAATAAACACACATATATAACTATATCTCATAGATAATTATATATAGGTTTCTCCAACTCAATCTACCACACATCAACATCTTTCATACCATTCTTTGGGAGCTTGCTTTAATCCATATAAATCTTTATGAAGTTTACATACCATGTTTATTTGGCTTGGATCAATGCAACCTTCAAGTTAGTCAATGTAGACTTCTTCTTCTAAGACCCCATTCAAGAAAGTTGATTTGACATCCATCTAATACACTTTGAATCCTTTTTGTGCTAGATAAGCTAGAAGTATTATGACTCCTTCAAGTCTTTCAATAGGGGAAAATATTTCCCCATAATAAATACCTTCTTCTTGAGCATAACCTTTACATACAAGCCTTTCCCTATTTCTTGTCACTTCTCCTTTCTCATTTAACTTATTTTCGAATATCGATTTTGTACTAATCACATTTGTATCCTTGGGTCTAGGAACAAGAGACCAAGTTTTATTCTTTTCTATTTTCTCAATCTCTTCATTCATTTCTTCTATCCAACTTTCATTTTCTCATGCATCTTTTACATATCTAGGCTCAAATTCACTAAGTAAACATATACCTTTTAATCTGTTCCTTATTAGTATACCTTATATTTCTCGTCCAATTATTTGATCAATTGTACGAAATCTTCTAACATAGTTGGAAAGACTTGGATCTTTATGTTGGAAATATTATGATAGGATAAGTTACTGAGAGGGGAGAGGTGAATTAGTAACCAATAAAACTTAATCCTTAAGTAGCAATTAATCCTTTATGAGTATTATGATCTATGTGCATGCATAAGAAACTGAAAACATTAAAACATTCATAACACTTTGACACACAATTTGGTGACCCAAAAACCTTCCAAATAGAAAGTAAAACTAGGGTGGGGATGATACCCACAAGCTTTCATACTACAGTATAAATTTTTCCTGTTAAGGCTTATAATGATTACTTCTGATGATTTGCCCTGTTAGGAGCAATAAGGACTTCTAGGTCCACTTTGCAAAAGGATTTACAAACATACAATGAAGTATGCACTTGATAAAGAGATTTACATAATACTGTTAAGTCTACCTTGTTAAAAGATTTGACTGATCCACCTATTAGGATAAAATAGTAGTTGATCTCTGATCTACAACTTGGTTTGCTAAATAAGATTCCTTTGAATGTATAAATCACCTTGCTACAATAGGTAAATCTTTGTTGCTCCTTATATTATTGTAGCCTTTGTAATTCGTTCTTATGCTCTTTTCTACTTATTACATTACTTCCATTTCATTCCATACATTGGATGTCATACAATATGTTACATATATGTGAATCCAATTTATGAATTACAAAGTTGGCCACAATACATGTTTACACAAAACCACAAAGTCAGCCCAACTATAGGAACTCAAGTTCTAAAGATTGGCTCAGTGAGGTTCTGATAATCTGCATTCGCTATCAATGCTTATCGTCATGCACTCGGTAGACATAGAAGCTCAGTACATATTGATCACTTCCAAGTAGTCTTGAACTAAATCTCCACTAGTGACTCAGTGAATACTATGAAACTAGGCATATAAACTAAATTACTCAATTCGCGTTACATAGCTCAGTCAATGCTAACACTATGAGCTCGATATAACTAGCGTCACTTGGTTAACATTGAGTGGCTTAGTTAACACTAGACTTGCATCACATCAACTACAAACTTTCTAAGCATTGCACAATTTGGTTTGCAATGATAAAATCAACATACACTAAGATGCTCGATTTATACTACTAATCAACACCTTGGTAGTAACTACTCAGTGCAAATTGAATACTATCCCTTGGACTCGGTAGCAACTATAGAACTTGGTAAATGCTTTGTTAACACTAATATCTATGCAATGTGTTTGGTAGATACTTACAATCTAAATAAGTATATGTCACTAATAAAAAACATGACTAAAATGTCAATAATCTCCCCCTTTGGCATTAGTGACAAAAACAATTATCAGTCAAAACTTAATTCAAAATTTTCAAGAACATCTTTTATCCATCACCTTATGTCTCTGACTTGGTAGAGTATATTGTTTTTGAGATTTTTCAAAATTGATTTTGTAAGAGATGTACTTCTAAGTATCTGTACATGAATAATAGTATATGCTTCCCCATAAATAATATATAGTAGACTATAAATCTTTTCACATTTGATATATACATTTTCTCCTCTTTTTTATACATCTTCTCCCCTTTACACAATACACATTTTCTCTATAATATGCATCTTCTCCCCCTTTTTGACATTAATGCCAAAGATGTATGCTATGTATATTATATAGTAATGCCAAAATGTGACAAGAAATATGAATGTACCTTCAAAATTAACACTAATGTCTTGTCCCAATTCTCTTGCAACAACTTACATGTGTGTGATACAATTTGCACTTTTGCTAACAATTCTATCATGTGGTCTGCAATGGAGAAGTTGTTGTCATGGATGAGCATTTTAGCATGTGCAATGTGTTTCTACAATGCATCTATGTTTGGGATAATCATACCCTATATATCTATCAATATAGCTCTAATTCTTGCCTCTTCTCTCAACAATTTTGCCTACGTATTAGTTAGGAATCTGATCTTGTTGTAATGTGCAGAGTTGTAGCTTGGGTCAAGTTGCAACTGTCGTGTACTTGTCTTTATATCTTCATCAATATTTGACTATTTATCTTTTATTTCCTTAGTGAAATTTGAGATATCACAAAGTTTACTAAATAGTGAAGACACATTGTTACAAGAGGTCTCCAGTGAGCCTAGAATAGTAGATAATTCTACCTAATGGATGGAAATTTGTTGAGCAATAAGTTCAAAAAATTTATTCTCAAACTTCTTCTCAACTCTTGGCAAAAATTTCTCTTGTCCACTTAAATCATCATTGAATTTTTGGACCACCTCTACTAACTAGTTCAAAATTGGTTGAGAAGTATCAACCTCTATATTTAATGCCTATGCAAGGATATTCTTTGCATCTTCTATTATTTGAAATTCCTTGTTCCTTTCTTCTCTAAGCCTCTGCTGCTTGGGTTTCTTCTGAAGAATTTCTCCAAAAATATGCATCTAATTAGGATTCATATTTGAGATGTCCCAATTTATAAACAATCTCCTCATCAAGATCTATCTCTTCTTTCTTCTCTTTTCTTGTACCCAAAAATCTTTTACTTGGTTGAGACTTGGTCTCAACTATCTTTTTACTTATTAATTGCATGCCAGGAATGGAAACAATTGTAGAAATAGTAGGACTAACTGTAGATACTACAATTATTGTCAAAATACCTATAGTAGAAATACCTGGATCTACCAAAATTGATGTAGTGGGAAATGTTGGCTACTCAGCAAATGAAGTGCTTGTCACCTCAATTAATGAAGTATTGAGTTGGATGGGTGCCAAGATTAATTGAGTGCTTGTCCTTTCAGTGTTTGTCATAGTCAATCCTGTTGAAGCTTTCTCTAGGCTTGATGTTTTTAGTGTTTTTCTTGGAGGATAAGGTAGTGAGGATATGACTAGTACAAAAATTTTCTCTAGGTTGGTCTCCTCAGTATCTTGTGCATCTGCAAAATCTTCCTCAATAGCTTCCTACCCCTGATCTTCTTCATCATCATCTACATTATCATAATGAGTAACTTCTTCATTATCAATCTGCTCATATTTTTCTTGGTCATCATCCCCTTCATCCTTGTCAATGACATTGACAAAAAAATCACTCATCTTTTGAAGAACATAAATGTTCTTCCATGTGTTTGTAGCATTCCTTACCACATGTTCAATGTCATTCAACAATGTAAGACAAGTGTTAAATCTCAAAGTGAGATTTTCTTAATACTTCTTTAGAGATTCCTTTACCTCCTTGTCATCCAAACTTGGTATGAGTTGCCTCAGGGTCTACTTATATGTGTCTACTATATTTTTCATGGCATTCTCCCATCTTGGCTTGATCTTCTCCAATCAAACATTCGGAAGCTAGTGAGCAAGATAGTCTAGGGAATACTTCCATTTACCCATTTTAGACATTAACACATCTTCTATTTACCTTTGCTCTTCTATAGTCCTAGTCTCATAATTTAATTCCATGAAATTTTGTATGCCTGATCTTGATTCTATATCTTTCAGCCTTTCCTCAAAAGTAGGTGTAGGCCTCTTGAAGATTACATATCCTCCTTCTTTATCTGTTGTCTTCCTAGATGATCTTCTTGTAAATATAGTAGTAGATGTCTTGGTAGGCTTGGTAATAATTACCTTAACTTTCTTCTTCAATGGATCTTCATCCTCTAATTTCTCTTCATCTTTTGCTTCTTCATCCTCAATATCATCTCCTTTGTCTTTGGTAAATAGAAGAGTGGAACTGGATTTTAGTTTGGCAATTCTCTTCTTCCCTTTAGTGATTGCTTGAGGGACTTTGATTTCAAGTCCAATTCTAGACTTTGCCTCATCATAAGTGCTAAAGTATGTAGCTTTAGCATCAATAGGCTCATTAATCAATTCCTCAATAATATTCTTGGTTTCATCTATGTTTACCTCATAACCAAGAGGTTTTACCCATTCTATTCTTGGTCTAACTGCCTGAATGCATACTTTGTCACTATCAACCATGAAACAAACATCATCTTTGTAATCATCAACTAGTTTCATGGGAATCTTGAAACTATTATTCATCTTCTCTTTGAATGCATCAAAGTAGTTGTCCATAATACTTTCATAGTTCTCTCCCATTTCAGCTATATACTCATTAATCTGATAAAGAACAAGTAGATTCTTCCTCTAAACTACCATACCTTTAGATGGAAATAACTTTTGTACATGGAAAAATAGACAAGTCAAAAGTGAAAAAAACTTACAAGGATTATTCTTGGAAGTTCTTATACTCTCCATGTTTTTGTTGAACTAGTTTACATTAACTCGGCAAGGTCAAGTGATAGATTATTCTTGACAACTTTGTATGCTTTATCCACTGCTTCACATGACATGTTGTTTAGTTTGCTCAAGTTGCAAATCTTGTGAGAAATGATATGTATTTTGAGCTTGAGTTCCATGTCAGAACATAGCTGATCTTCATTCCCTTCCATCCCACTTAACAAGGGTTTTCTTCTCCAGTTCAACCCGACTTAGGGTTTTGGTCATTTTTGCTTTTGTCAACATGGGAAGACCAATGATCCTATGGATCATCTTCTTGGTTATCAAAATAGGTTGTTCCCACCACAATTGACCATAATACACATGACTAAGAATATATCTTATCCATTTTATTTGAAAATGTCGTGGCATATGCAGAATGTGAGTTAAACCTTTTGTTTCAAGATGTTGATGTTCTGGTTTCAACACAGCATTAACGCATAATTCTTTTAATGATTCATCCATCTCCAATGTTCTAATATCTTGAATGGAACATTTAAAATGTGAATAGATATCATTGATTAATAGTAGCTTTGGTGGAATTTGTGACTGCACTCTACTCGGATCTGAGGGTTTCTACAATGACAGGACTTAGCTTAAAATTTGGTGCCTTCCACTCCATGACTCGAACTAACATGTTTGAACCTTTCTTTGATTTTTTGTTGGTGGATTTCATCTTTGCTTGGTAGGGTTTGAGAGAATACAAAAGTTTTCAATAACAATTTTCTCAAATCTATTGAATGCTCTAAAGATCACCTTGCACAGATAGCTCTTGAAGATTCATGGTGAGAAATGACTTTGATTTCACCCTTTCTCATCAAATTTCACCATAAATGCCTGGTATGATTGTTCACTCAAATGATAGACTACCATCCACTTTAATTGTATTTAATGCTTGGTAGAGTTTTTCATTACTCAGCAACCACACAGAGCTAAGTTACTCCCTACCTAGCTCGATAAGGTCTACAACCTGACCTCGCTCGGTAAGGTCTTCAACCAGACCTTGCTTGATAATTATTTGCATCTATTACTCAGTGATCCTTTTTCATCTTGAATACTGATTTGGATATTTCATTCTACTAATTAGAATCAATGTGAGATCTCTTCTTCAGAATCCTAGTTCCATTTTCCCTATGAGAGATCAAGTGGAAATGGTGGAGTCACCCAATTCTTTAGTGACATTATCATCATTGCTCAAACTTGTATTCTCAAAAGATTTTGGAACCCATTATTGTCTCATCTATTTTCTAATGTTATCAGCTTTTTCCTTCTTTTCATCTTCAATTCTTCCAATATTCATATAGTTCTTGGCAAGATAACAAAGTTCTATACAAATGAAACATCTTTTGGTAGTGTCTCTTTTCCTCATGTGATGTTTCACACAATTCATTCTAGTGTATCCAAATTCTCCATAGTAATGACATCTGTACTAAGTGTTATAGTCCTAACCAAATATTTCTTTCACAATCAATTCTACTAGTTTCAATATTTAGTTTTTCATTTCAAGGATTTGTGCCCATGCTTCTTACATTTATGACATTTGCCTTCAAACATAGGTTTCTCTTTACACTCATTTTCACTATGACCATGTTGATTGAAATTGTAGCACTTTCCATTGAATTTACCTTTTTCATTACTCCAAAATTTGTTTGATGTATGGTCTATCTTACCATAGTGACTACAAGTAGTTCCTTGATACTTTTTAGCTCCTTGTGCTGGGACTCAATATTGAAGCCCGAATTTTGAGTACCATTGTGAAATTAAGCCCTACAAACACTTTTAAATGCATATGTACCCAGCTGCCCATTTGAAGCATAAGAGGTGTTTAATACTTCTAGCACCTTTCATTTAGTGCGTCTATGTGTTCTATGAAAATAAATTGTCATTATGAGTCATTTTGTGAAGTCCCATTTTGAGCATTTGTCAAATCTGCATTTTTTATGAAGTGTCAAACAGTTATAAGAGGTTGTGTTTGTAATTGAATATCTTGCACCCAGTTATGTTCTAGATTTAAAACATAGTGTTTAGTTTCTATACCAAAGAGCCTATGTTTCAGATTTCAAGTCATTTTGAATCTGTTTGCCTAGGTTTTGAATCCCTCGAAGTTGGTTGTTTATCAATGTCATGCTGCTATGAATTGTTCTGAATTCTGGGAAGACCTCTTTGACTTGTTATAATTTTGACCTAGTTGACCAAAATGATGAAATTCCTTTTTCTTTGCATTTTATAGGTTAGAGACTTACTATGTTTCAAGTTTGAGCTTATGATGAATCTGTTTGATTAGTTTTCAAACACAATTCCGATCACAATTTCTAACTTTTTACTAGTGTCAAAAAGTGCAGAGTTGTCAATACCCTTGTTCATGATGTTGTATCTCCAAATCCATGATAGTTGAGATTGAATAAATTGTACCACTCTATTTTACTTTTTAAAAAAATTAAGTGTGCCAATTTTCAAGTCTTGACGAGTCCGTCTGCACACTTTTCCAGGTCAATTCCATTTGCAAAAAATGTTTTTCTACCAGTGCTTTCAATCTACAAATTTTGAGTAGTCCACTTTGATCGCTTGCCATTTGTGTCCTGTTATTCTTCATGAGCCCTAATCATAGATTCATATTATCTTCATGACAATGAACAAAAGACCTAGTTTCCATTTACCCAAGTATCAGTTTACCCAGTTTTTGAAGCTGATTCCAAATGTGATTTGTTTTTTTCTGACATGTTTTCATGTAGGCAATTCTGAGAAGGTGACTTTGACACCGAATATCTTTTGACTAAGAATTCATCGTGAGACAAGATTCAATGGGGTAGGAGTATGTGAAACAAAGAATCAATATGCCAATTTTTAAAGCTCGATCAGGTGTTTTGGTCAATTTTTAAGGCCAGTCAAAGGACCTTCTAGCATTAAAATGATAGTTGGTAGTAATGGGTAAAAATGAGTTTTTAAAGATAATTCAATGCTCAATTTTGATTTTAGTTAGTTTGAAGATCTCAGTTAATCAATTTGAGGATTTAGTTGTTTGAAAACAAATTATTTTTTAGCCAAACCCATCTAGGGCCCAACTGATTCCATTCAAATTAATGAAATGTCCCTAGATCCTAAAGATGTTGTGAGCTTTAAAGTGATATTGATTTATAAAGAAGTAACATTGATGAGGAAAGTGGGGATTGGCTACATGAACTTGCCCTTAATAATTCCTTTTTGGAAGTTTTGAACTTCTATATGACAAGACTAGAAAGGATCAATATCATTGACCTGGAGCTGATAGTAATAAATTGTCCATCTTTAAACTCATTGAAGGTTAGTGATATGAGCTTGGAATCAGAGGAGATTTTAAAGGGGTAATGTTATAATGTTTTGAGTCATTGTACATTTTGCATTAAACATGTAGCATTGTAAGTCAACTAAAAGTAAGGGACTGTTCACACATTGGGATACAAAAGAAGAATATAAGTGCCCTGCATTCAAATAATTTAGAATTGGATTTATTATTATTCTATGATGGCTGAAATGCTAGAAGTTACTAAGCTCCATCCTATACCCGATGCATATGTACCTATCATGAAGTTAAGTTCCAAAGGATTTCTATAGATTTTTTGTATGAAAGCATATCACTTTGGGATATACCAGAAGATTTTGATATTTCTTAGGAATCAGTTTTATATGATACTAATGAGTAGAGTGTGTTGAGTCTAAATAGAGGAAGAGTTGCAAATCAGATATTGTAAGTTGTACCAAATGCTGAGCATCTAGAATTATGCAGCATATGTTAACCTCTACTATAGCATCATGCCAAGCACTGGGGAGTAAAAATCTAATATGTTTGAAGCAACAAGAAGTTCACAACAACACAAGAAGAGAGTCATGTCAGGAATTAATTGATATGTGATCATATTTAGATAACATTAAAACCTTATGGGTAGTGAAAACAAAGATAAAAGTGCTATGAAAAGAATCAATCGCATAAAGAGATATCAAAACCACAGGAAACTGATCATCCAAATTTCTCAAATGGTTGCCAACACAAAATCTTCATCCCCAGCAAAGCCATGGGAAATTCCAATGAAGTTGTATGACTTGATGGCATTCTTGTTAAATTTCAAGATGACCTTGTATGTAGGTGTTGCTGCAAAGATTTGCATAGATCATTGATGGCAGAGGACATATGAAAGAGAATGGCGGAACTACCTTGGGAGCCCCATGTTAAGGGCATTTCTAAAACCAAAAACAAAACAAAAAAGCATCACAAATCAGACCCCAACATTTAATTTCAGATTCAGAGTAAACCTAAAAATGTTAATCAAAATATCTATAGATGACCCACAGGTTTTCTACATGGGTAGAGCATTTTTTCTGGCTATATCAAACATTATGGGATTACTGGAAGGAATTTTTTCTATCTAGCTAGTAACATATCAATTTCTGGCTCTGAAATGGGAACTCAAGCAACAACCATGAGGAATAGCATCAAAGCTGGAGTGTTGAAGGATGCATAAGAAGGAATAGCATCAACATTAGTAGATCGTGCAAGAATTGCAAATATTGGAGGGATCTATTCCACTCTAGTCCCATGTACAATTTATCTAATCCCAAGTGCAACTAGATGGTGTTAGCGAAGGCTCTTTTGTAGCATTTGGAGTAGTTTTTCTTTCCACCTTCCTTAGAATGGGATTTGATTTTATTTTATAAATCGATGGCATCCTAGTTTAAAGATCAATGCAGGTGAGGCAAAAACTTGGGAAGTGGCACAAACTAAGGGAAATGAGTGGATGTTTTTCTTTTTTATATCCTCTGTGTTATTGGCTATCTCTCTCATTTATATTGAATCCCTTTTGATGTCATTGGATTCTCTTCTTGATAGTCTCCTGCATAGGGAAGATAGTCTAAAAGAGATATCCCACATGCAATAGGTGAGCATTTTTTATAATCTTTAAATACAATCGCACTCCAATGTGTAGTGTCTAATAAGACACAGGCTTTTGAAAGGCATGTAATGCGCTCATGGTGGGGCTTGTGGTCAATAACTATAGGCAACCATAGAATAATTTTGAACCAAAGTATGTACATGATGATGTGGCAAGCAAAAATGCATAAGGCATAGGATTGTGCCACGTGGCGCAATCCTGTGGTGGGTGCTTCCTTGCTTGGAGAAGTTTCCCAAAGGATAAGGAATGCAGGAATGTGCTTAGGCACCACATGGCAATGGGCCTGGGACACATTCCGAGGTAGCGATCCAGTTAGAGTAGGTAGGTGGTGATGGGGCGGCCAATAATATGGTGCCACATGGTACAAGTTAGGGACCGGAGGGTGAAGAAAAAATAAAATATTTTTAAAATGTCATTTTTGGTGATTTCTTCAAAGATAGTCACCTACAAGACTTATTTTAAATTGAAAATGGCATTTTCTAAAGTTTAAACTTTAGACTTTTTAAAAATTTTGAATTTTAAAAGTTGCGACTCAAAGTTTTATAGTAGGGGCATATTTTTCAAGTTGAGATTCTGGATGTTCCCAGTAGGTGAATATAGTCATATTATATATCACCAAAATTGGGAGAAGATGAACTTTCCAATTTTGTAGTTTTTTTTTGCATAGGAAGTAGTTTGTTTAGGTTATTCAAGGTTCTCTTCGAGATTCTTAACTTCAACCGCATTCAAGTATTGAAGTTCAAAACTAATTTTTGGCATGGTAATGAACTGAATGAACATAAAAGATAGTGAAAATGCAATTGGGGTCAAATTTGGTCACATCTAAGTCAGTTAAATGGAATTTTTATCAGCATCCTTAATGCATATAGATATTTTGGTTGCATAAAGGTTTTCATCATTCAGCAGAGATATTTACTAGTTTGTTACAGAATAATGATGAAACCAAATCAGATCAAAGAGGTAGAAAGATGAAAGAGGTTTTACAAATGCAAGGGATTGAATTTCAAGTGGACACATGTTAGATATAGAATAGATCTAGGAGTTCACTCCTTGTCTATATCTTTCTTTTTATGATCCATTGTAGGGGTTCCAATCTGGAGTTTTCTCAAACCTGTGATACCATTTTTGGTTGGAAATTTTTAGTCCTTCTATGAGACCACTTTGTTGGATCGAGAACTCTGATTCCACTTTCATTCTTCAACAAATTCTTCTTGTATGAACAATAGTAATGAAAAGAACATAGATAGTTCAGATCTTTTAGGTGTTTCTATGTTTTAATTTCAGGCATATGAATGTATTATTTCAAGAAAATCAATACAAAGAATAGCAGATGATTGAGTTTCATTTTAAATCTTGTCTCCTTTCTTAGTGAGTTGTAATTTTTTATGATCTTTGAACAAAGAGCCTAGGTCATAGTTGTAGTCCCATAAGGTTGTATGTTGTTTCATTGTTGCCTATAATTCAAGGAGTTATGTAAATGCTTCAGGGAAATCAATAGGGTTGCAAGTCTATTGAGGAGGATATCAGGTAAGAATGAGATTTAGATTGAACACAGATATCCATTTACAAGGTGAATAGATAGATTAGATATCTAAATATATGAATAGGAATCAAGTATCCATATGTGTGTGTTTGATTCATGGAATTGTCCAATGGTTAAGGCACTAATCAGATACAAGATCATTTGTTCATGCTACTGCATATTTGAGGTTTTGTTGAATTCAACATCATTAATCAATTGTATTTCCCTTTCATGTTGAAGAGCTATAATAGAATACCCTCACTCGGCTTCTGAATTTCATAGATTCACATTTAGCTACTATAGATCTATGTCAGTACATGATTTATTGGGAGATATAAGGGATTTAATCTGCTTATTAGATTCAGGAGTATGTTTTTGCACTGGTACCATATTGATTGAATCTAAGGTCCACTTGCCTAGGTTTTGCAGAGCTTGAAGTAGAAGAAGGATCAAGCCTTATAGTTGGTCTAGTGTCTGCAAGGACATGTTGAAGATGGGAGTTAGCTACCCCTAGATGTTTTTGGTTCTCATTGGGGTAATTTGAAGCCCGTAATGTTTCAAAACACCAAAAAAATGGCAACTCTAATAGGGAGTTGCATATAGTACGAATCAAAATCTCTAGCATGAAACAGATTAGATATAGCAAATATATAGCAAGATATGTTTCTTATTTCCTTGCTGAAGTTCCATGTTCCCTAGCATCCTTCTTCATTGACAGTAGTAATGTGACTAAATTGAATAAATTTTAATATCAAAGTCATTTGGCATTTTGATAAGTTGTTGTTAGATTTTAGAGTTAATGTCAAGTTCTTTCACTTTGTCAAGAGTGTGAAATTCCTAAGTTTTGTATAAAATTGCAAATGCCTATTCTAAATTTTGGACCAACTTGTTATGTTTTGCAAGTTGGTAAATCTTTTCTCACTAAGTGAGTGGTGACTGAAAGTTATATCTCTACACTAGTGCTTCATGAATGTGCAGGTATTATGAAGGATGCAACAGCCAAAAAGAAAATTTGAAGAATTCATCTCAAGTTCTTGATAATGGATGAAAGAATTAGGTCAGATGCAGTGAAAATGTTACTAAATCTAGATAAGATCTGAATCTGTTGTTATTTGCAGCATTGAAGTAGTTACAGGAATCAGTATTGAAAGGTATTTTCCATTTTCATGTGACTTTATTTACATGAAAGTAAGCTTTACAAGAGATTCTCCATCAAATGGTTTTCAGTATTAAATAGGACAATGGTTTAATACAATTCATAATACTTTATGAGAGATAGATTCAGCAAAAATGTGTTTACATTTTGAAGTATGTTTGAAGTTTTGAATTGGTAGAAAGAACTCCAAATCTGTTGCAATTAATAAATTCTGAGAGTATTTATGATGAATGAGTTTTAAGTTTGAAGAATGTCAAATTTCTTTTCATTAAGTATGCAACTGCTTAGTGAGAATTATAGATCTATTTCTACCAAGAGATACATGCCATTATGTTTTGATGGCATTAATGGTTTCCCGAATACTATGTTGTACAATCTCAGAAAGTATTTGCCTAAGTTTAGTGAGAACCATGAAAATTCAGTCAACCATCATGTTCAATTATTCAGTGACTTGGTTGGTGATTTTGAAATTTCTCATGAAGACATTCTTATGAAGTTGTTTGTTCAAACTTTAGAAGACGATGATAGGGATTGGTTTTCATTTTTACCAGCACATTCTATTTCATCCTAGGATGAATTACTTTCAGCCTTCATGAATCAATTCAGGGAAATAGTAAGCATATCTAATTTTTATGATAAGTTCTTGAAGATTCATGTTAAGTGTAATGAACTTGTGCCTCAGTTCAATATTAGATTTGCAATTTTTTTGAATGATATCCCTAAGAATAATAGACTAGATGATCAAATATATTTAGTGGTTTGCTTTGATGCATTTGACAAGAAAATGAACTATCTACTAAGGGATAAAGAACCTAGGACATTATGCGAGGCTTTTATTATTGCTATAGAGATTGAAAACAATCTGAAATATGGATTGACTAGAATTCATTTTGTTAGAAATGTGTGTTGATATAATGTGTCCAAAAGAAAGGATGAATATGGTATTGATGCTTCAATTTCAAATCAGTTTATCAACACCCCTGCTATAAGTTTTAATCAAGTGGGAAATTCAGACTAGCAAGTAGGTACCCCTGCTGTTGTTAATAATCTAATTGAAATTTCATAATTACAAACATGTGTAGAGGAAGACTCTTTGTTGCAAAGAGGAGCTGATTCTTTCCTTGCTGAAAATAGTGCATGTGTTTATAATATCACAACAACAGATGACAAAGTTACTTCACTTGATCAGTTTAATATGCAAGAAATAAATTTGGTGGTTTCTTCTCCTATTGATAATATGCCTCTTGTTGAGAATGTTGTAAACTTTGAAGTTGAATTATATTCATCTCAGTATGAGGAAGAGGAAGCTGGAAGTGATCTTTCAAGTGATGAAGGTAAAATAGCTAATTTGATATATGTGAAGAAGCATCATGTGAAGCAGATGATGAGAGTGGTTACTCAAATCAAAGTAAGGAAGATGATAGTATATGTTCTTCTTCACATGAATCATATGCAAATTGAGAAGAAGAAAGCAATGATAGAAGTTGTCACTCTTATGCTAGTAGAGGTATGAGTTCTTTTCTTAAATCTGAAAGTGAATTTCTAGTTTAGAGTTATGTGAATCAGCTTGAGGATGAAAGTTGTGATGAAGAATTGTCTACTCAATATGAAGATAAAAAGATTGTTTATAAAGATGAATTGATTAGTTGTGTAGATGAATGGTGTGAAGATGCAAGTAGTAATAATCAAAAATACATAAATGATTTTGAGATTAATGCATCAGCACCTATTGGTAAGATAAATGATGATTTGTTTGCAAGACAGTTGAATCACTTTAATGGAGACAATGAAAGTAACATTGATCTATTCTCTACATGCTTCACTGATGGAGTAGAAAGTGTGTCTTCATATAGTTCTGATTTTTCTTCACATGCTGAAAGTCTTCATGAAGATGAAATGGGTAGTGATTTTAAGGTGTATACTAATGCTTTATATGATGAAGACTGTGATGATGATCAGCCCATATTTTGTCAAAATGTTCAAAGAGGGTCATTGCATGGAGTTATCAATCCTTTATTTCAAGAGCACATGGAAGTTTCTAATTTAGTTGAGAATGAGTTTAATGATTATATCTTGTCTTACTACTATGAGAAGTTGGATTGTTCTTCTTCTGTGTATGACAGTGAAAATGATTATGAGTTGCATCTCATAATATGGATAACAAGGTGTTTGATGAAGGTGTTATTGAAAATCAGCGTGCACCTTGTAATGACTTTTATAATGAATTATTTAATGTGACAACTAATCAATTTTATGATTGTGAAGAATCATTCAAGGATTCTAGATTAGTTTCACATTTTGACATTCATGTCATGTGTGAGTACAAATTTGATTGCTCATGTAAATACTCTCCAATTATGCATAAGGATACACAATTTCAAGGTATGTGTGATCCCTTTCCCCATGTTGAATATGAAGCTTTCATATTTGAGAATGATAGCATGCATGAGTCATTAAATGAAGAAGATTTTTAGTTTTAGTCTAAAAGTTGTGGGCATGCTGATTAGAACTTTCATAATAAGCAAGTGGTTGAAAGTGAATTTAGTTTTTATATGCATTATGAAAGTGAAGTTCTAGATTTAGCTTTACCAAGAGAGATGATCCATGATGCTAAGCTAATTGGTGAAATTGATAGAAGAAATATTTTCAGTTTACCTCAAGGACATTTAGATGAAGATCAGGTTTATGATAGAGGTAAAGGTTTTTGTTGAAGTTCAGTGGCCCAGGGTCATCGCTTGTACATAGTAGGTGTAGTTTTCTTGCTTTGAAATAAAGTTGTTCAAGAGAGAAGTTTTTGTGAGTGGTCTACTTCATCCAGAGATCTAAATCCTTGTTGTGCCCACAAGGGACATGCATCCCCAGACAAAGCCACTGATGGTACTCAAAATTGAAGCTCAAATTTTGAGTATCATTATGAAATTAAGCTTTACAAACACTTTTAAATGCATATGTACCAGGCTACCCATTTGAAGCATAACAAGTATTTAATGCTTCTATAACCTTTCATTTAGTGTGTCTATGTTTTCTATCAAGATAAATTGTCATTCTAAGTCATTTCGTGAAGTCCCATTTTGAGCATTTGTTAAATCTGGATTTTTGCTTAACTGTCAAACAACAACAAGAGATTGTGTTTGCAATTAAATATCTTGCACCCAGTTATGTTCCATTACTCACTAATTTTGGAGTGATTATTTTCCATACTCTAGAGCCTATGTTTCAAATTTTGAGTCATTTCGAATCCATTTGCCTAGGTTTTGAATCCCTTAAAGTTGGTTGTTTAGCAATGTCATGCTGATATGAATTGTTCTGAATTCTGGGAAGCCCTGTTTGACTTGTTATAATTTTGACCCAATTGAAAAAAATGATTAAATTCCTTTTGTGTTGCATTATAGAGATCAGAGACTTTCTATGTTTCTAGTTTGAGCTTATGACGAATTTGTTTGATCAATTTTCAAACGCTATTCTAAACATAATTTCTAACTTTTTACTGGTGTCAAGAAGTGCAGAGTTGTCAGTACCCCTATTCGTTATGTCATATCCCCAAATCCATGATAGATGAGATCAAATTGATTGTACCACTATGTTATACTCCAAAAATACTTTAAGTATGCCAAATTTCAAGTCTTGACGAATTTGTCTGCACACTTTTCCAAGTCAATTCCATTTGCAAACAATATTTTTTTGCCAATGCTTTCAATTTGCAAATTTTGAGTAGCCACTTTGATCACTTGCCATTTGTGTCCTATTATTCATCATGAGCCCTAATCACAGATTCATATTATCCTCATGACAGTGAACAAATGCCCCAGTCTCCATTTCCCCAAGTGTCAATTTATCTAGTTTTTGAAGCTGATTAGAAACGTGATTTGTTGTTTTCTGACATGTTTTCATGCAAGAAATTCTAAGAAGGAAAATTTGACACCGAATATAATTTTACAAAGAATTTTTCATGAGATGAGATTCAATAGGGCAGGAGTATGTGGAAGAAAGAATCAATGTACCAGTTTTCAGAGCCCGATCAGGTGTTATGGTCAGTTTTTAAGGCTAGTCAAAGGACCTTCTGGCATTAAAATGATAATTGGCAGTAAAGGGTAAACATGAGTTTTTAAGGATAATTTAATGCTCGATTTTGATTTTAGTTAGTTCGAAGATCTCAATAGATCAATTTGAGGATTTAGTTGTTCAGAAATTTAAAAAAAGTTAGCCAGACCCATCTAGGGCCCAACTGATTACATTCAAATTAATGAAATGTCCCTAGATCCTAAAGATGTCGTGAGCTTTAAAGTGATATTGATTTATAAAGAAGTAGCATTGATGAGGAAAGTGGGGATTGGCTACATGAACTTGCCCTTAATAATTCCTTTTTGGAAGTTTTCAACTTCTATATGACAGGACTAGAAAAGATCAATATCAGTGACCTTGAGCTAATAGTAATAAATTTTCCATGTTTAAACTCATTGAAGGTCAGTGATCTAAACTTGGAATAAGAGGAGTTTTTAAAGGGGTAATGTTATAATGTTGAGTCATCGTACATTTTGCATTATACATGTAGCATTGTAAGTCAACTAAAAGTAAGGGACTACTCGCACATTGGGATACAAAAGAAAAATATAAGTGCCCTACATTCAAATAATTCAGAATTGGATTTATTATTATTCTATGATGGCTAAAATGCTAGAAGTTACTAAGCTCCATCATGTACCTGATGCATATGTACTTGTCATGAATTTAAGTTCCAAGGGATGTTTATAGATTTTTTGTATGTGAGCATATCAATTTGGGATATACCAAAAAATTTGGATATTTCTCAGAAATCAGTTTTATATGAGACTAATGAGTAGAGTGTGTTGAGTCTAAATGGAGGCAGAGTTGTAGATTAGATATTGCAACTTGTACCAAATGTTGAGCATCCAGAATCATGGAGCATATGTTAACCTCTACTATAGCATCATGTCAAGCACTAGGGAGTAAAAATATAATATGTTTGAAGCACCAAGAAGTTCAAAACAACACAATAAGGGAGTCACGTTAGGAATTAATTGATATGCGATCATATTTAGATAACATTAAAACTTGATGAGTAGTGAAAATAAAGATAAAAGTGCTATGAAAAGCATCAATCGCATAAAGAGATATCAAAATGACAGGAAACTGATCATCCAAATTTCTCAAATGGTTTCCAACACAAAAGCTTCATCCCTGACAAAGCCATGGGCAATTCTAATGAAGCTATATGTCTTGATGGCATTCCTATTATATTTCATGATGAACTTGTATGTAGGTGCCACTAGAAAGATTTGCATAGATCATTGATGGAAAAGGACATCTAAAAGAGAATAGGGGAGCTGCCTTGTTAGCCCCACATTAAGGGCATTTGCAAAACCAAAAACAAAAAAAAAGCATCACAAATCAAACTCTAGCATTTAAGTTCAAATTCAGAGTAAACCTAAAAATGTTGATTGGAATTTCTATAGATGGCCCACATGTTTGAGCGTTGTGCTTTTTCTACATGGGCAGAGCATTTTTTGGTTGTATCAAACATTACAAGATTGTTGGAAGGAATTTTTTCTATCTAGCTAGTAATGTATCAATTTTTTCCTTTGAAATGGGAACTCAAGCAATAACTAGGAGGAATAGCATCAAAGCTGGAGTGTTGAAGGATGTGTGAGAAGGAATAACATCAATGTTAGCAGATTGTGCAAGAATTGGAAAGATTGGAGGGATCTATTCCACTCTATTCCCATGTACAATTTATCTGATCCCAAGTGCAACTGGATGGTGTTAGCGAAAGCTCTTTGGCAGCATTTGGAGGATAAGGAATGTGGGAATGCACTTGGGCACCACGTGGCAGTGGGCCTTGGATGCATTATGAGGTGGCGATCTAGTTACAATAGGCAGGTGGTGATGGGGCAACCAATAATACAGTGCCACATGGCACACGTCAAGGCCCAGAGGGTGAAGAAAAAATAAAATATTTTCACAATGTCATTTTTCATGATTTTTTCAAGGAGAGTCATGTACAAGATTTGTTTTAAATTGAAAATGACATTTTCTAAAGTTTAAACTTTGGACTTTTTTAAATTTTTGAATTTTAAAAGTTGCAAGTCAAATTTTTATAACAGGGGCATATTTTTCAAATCAAGATTCTGGAAATTCCCGGTAGGCGAATATAGTCATATTATATATCGCTGAAATTGGGAGAAGATGAACTTTCAAGTTTTGGAGTTAGTTTTTGCACAACAAACAATTTGTTCAAGTTATTCAAGGTTTTCTTCTAGATTCCTAACTTGCAACCGCATTCAGGTATTGAACTCCAAAACTTATTTTTAGCATGGTAATGAACTGAATGAACATAAAAGACTATGAAAATGTAGTTGGGGTCAAATTTGGTCACATCTAAGTTAGTTAAATGGAATTTTTATTAGCATTCTTGATGCATATTAGATATTTTGGTTGCATAAAGGTTTTCATCATTCAGTAGAGATATTTACATGTCAGATACAGAATAGATCCAAGAATTCACTCCTTATCTATATCTTTCTTTTTTTGATCCATTGTAGGGGTTCCAATCTGGAGTTTTCTCAGATCTGTGATACCATTGTTGGTTGGAAATTTTTAGTCCTTCTGTGAGACCATTTTGTTGGATCCAAAATTGTGATTTCACCTTCATTCTTCAGCAAATTCTTCTTCTGTGAATAGAAATAATGAATAGAACATAGATAGTTTAGATCTTTTAGGTGTTTCTATGTTTTAATTTCAGGCATATGCATGTATTATTTCAAGGAAATCAATACAAAGAATAGCAAATGATTGAGTTTCATTTTAAATCTTGTCTCCTTTCTTAGTGAGTTGTAATGTTTTATGATCTTTGAACAAAGAGCCTAGGTCATAGTTGTAGTCCCTTAAGGCTATATGTTGTTTCATTGTTGCCTATAATTTAAGGAGTTATATAAATGCTTCAAGAAAATCAACAATGTTGCAATTTTATTGAGGAGGATATCAGGTAAGAATGAGATTTAGATTGAACACAGATGTCTATTTACAAGGTGAATAGATGCATTAGATATCTGAATATATGAATAGGAATGAGGTATCCATATGTGTGTGTTTGATTCATGGAATTACACAATGGTTAAGGCACTAATCAGTTACAGGATCACTTGTTCATGCTACTACATATTTGAAAATTTTTTGAATTCAACATCATTAATCAATTTTATTTCCCTTTCATGTTGAAGAGCTATAATAGAATACCCTCACTCAACTTGTGAATTTCATAGATTCACATTTAAAATCTATGTTAGTACATGAGTTATTAGGATATATAATGGTTTTAATATATTTATTAGATTTAGGAGTATGTTTTTGCATTGGTAAAATATTGATAGAATCTAAAGTCCACCCACCTAGGTTTTGCAAAGCCTGAAGTAGAAGGGTCATGCCTTATAGTTGGCCCAATGTTTGAAAAGACATGTTGAAGATGGGAGTTAGCTACCCCTAGATGTGTTTGGTTCTCATTAAGGTAATTTGAATCCTATAACATTTCAAAACACCAACACCTTGCTTGGATGATTCACCTTCTTCTATATATCCAATTCCTAGTTTTCTCTTTTGTCTATAATGGCTTTACTCATTCAATTGGTTCATGTCTGCTTGAGGTTTCATCATCCTCTCATTGGTTTTCCTTTCAATGTCTATATCATTTTTCAATCTTTCATTCTCTAGTATTAGATTCATGATTTCTTCATTTTCATTGGTGAGCTAATCAATAAATTCTACCTACTAAAGGGACAAGTGTTGAATTTCATTGTTCTTGCCTTCTAACTCCTCTTTTATCTTGTTTTTCTCTTCCATGACTTCACAAAATCTTACTAGCTAAATTTATTGCTCTCTTTTTTTTTTTCTTACTTCTTCTTGAAGAGTACTATTCTTTTCAAATATTTCTTTGTTTGCTTCATCAACTTCATTTGAATTAATTGAATGGATGTCTTTAATTCTTTCTTCAATGTAGAGTTGATCATTCATCTGGATTGCAAGATCTTTCCTTCTTTCTAGTGATTGAGAGAGTTGCTCTTTTTCTTTATTGAGTTGTCTAATAGCCAATTCCAAATCTAGCTTCTCATTGTCAATAGCCTTGTCAAATTTGAATCCCTCCATAGCCTTTGATCTTTGCTCAAGTTGTTAAAAAAAATTCTTGAGAACCACAAAGCTCTGATACCAATTGTTGGAAACACTATGATAGGCTAAGTTACTAATAGGAGAGTCGTGAATCAGTAACCAATAAAACTTAATCCTTAATTAGAAATTAATCCTTTATGAATATTTTGATCTAATTGCATGCATGAGAAACTAGAAACATTAAAGCATTTATAACACCTTGACACACAATTTGGTGACCCACAAACCTTCCAAATAGAAAGTAAAGTTTGGGTGGGGATGATACCCAAAAGCTTTAATACTATAGTATAAAGTTGGCATGTTAAGGCTTGCAATGAACACTTCTGATGATCTACCCTATTAAGAGCAATAAGAACTCCTAGGTCCACCTTGCAAAAGGATTTACAAACATGCAATGAAGTATGCACTCGGTAAAGAGATTTATATAAGGCTGTTAAGTCTACCTTGTGAAAGGATTTGACTGATCCACCTATTAGGATGAAACAATATCTGATCTCTGATCTGCAACTTGGTTTGCTGAATGAGATTCCTTTGAATGTAGAAATCACCTTGTTGTGATAGATAAATCTTTGCTACTCCTTATACTGTTGTAGCCTTTGTAATTCACTCTTCTTCTCTTTTCTACTTATTACATTACTTCCATTTCATTCCATACATTGGATGTCATACAATATGTTACATATATATCGATCCAATTTACAAATTACAAAGTCAGTCACAATACAAGTTTACACAAAACCACAAAGTCAGCCCAACTACAAGAACTTAGGTTTTGAAGACTGGCTCGATGAGGTTCTGATACTCGGATCCACTATCAATGGCTGGTCCATACTAAGCACTTCCAAGTAGTCTTGAACTCATTTTACACTAGTGACTCGATGAATACTATGAAACTCAACATTTAAATTGAATCATGTGATTTACACTACATAGCTTGGTCAATGCTATCACTATGAGCTTGGTATAAACTGAGTCACTTGGTTAACATTGAGTGGCTCGATTAATACTAGACTCATATCATATCAACTATGAACTTGGTAAGCATTGCACAACTTGGTTTGCACTAATAAACTTGGGATACACTGAGATGCTAGTTTTGTACTACTAATCAACACCTTGGTAGTAACTGCTCAATGAAAATTGAATACCATCCGTTGGACTTGGTAGCAATTCTAGAACTCTGTAAATTCTTGGTTAACACTGTTATTTGTCCAATGTGCTCATTAGATACTTACAATCAGAATAAGTGTATGTCACTAATAACAAACATGATTCTCTTTCCACTTTCCTTTTTTTCTTTGAACTTGGTTCACTTGGTTCTCTAAGATCTTCATCCTTTTTCTCAGGCTCCTATGGTTGAACTAGTTTTTGCTCAGGTGCCTCTAACTATGACTTAGGTTGCACTACTCTTGACTTGGGTTGCACTACTTGGGGTTGCAACTCGGGTTGAATTATCTATGACTTGGCTGAAATGCTAGTGAATTATTAGGTACACTTGGTTTTTGATTGGCTTCAACCTTATGAGTAAAGTCCCAAGTTCTTCTTCATAATAGATAAACTTAGAACTATAATCTTCAAACTCTTTGCTACTCTGGTCTTCACTTCCTTTTGTAAACTCGTCAATATTTACATGGGCATTTTCTATGGCTTTATGAGCAGTAAGATTTAGACATTTATATGCCTTTCTTTTATTTAAGTACCCTAGGAATATTCCTTCATCACTTTTTGCATCAAGCTTTCCTTTCCTTGCATATTTTAAGATATAACATTTTCTTCCAAATACTCTAAGATACCAAATATTGGGTTTGTAACCATACCAAAATTCATAAGGTGTTTTTTTTTTTACCTTTCTTCGATTGAACTTGGTTTAGTGTATGAATTGCTTTCCTTATTACTTCTCTATAGTATTTTGGTACAACATTTTTATCTATCATTAGTGTCTTTGCATGATGGATATGTTCCTTCTTTCTACTATTCCATTTTTCTTTGGAATTTTGGGTGTTGATACCTGTCTTTTGATTCCTATTTCATTGTAGAACTCATTGAATTCATTTGAGATGAATTATCCTCATTAATCAAATTCCAGACATTTCAAAATCTTTCTTTTTTCTTTCTCAACTCTAGCCAAATACCATTTGAACTTTTTAAAAGCATTAGACTTATCCTTCAAAAACATTACAACCATCATCCTAGAATAAACATCAACAAATAGAATGGAATATGTATCTCCACAGTGGCTTTTCACACTTATTCACCCACAAAGATCTATGTGAAATAGTTTCAAAACTTCTTCAAAATTATAAGACTTATTTTTGAAACTTCTTTTATTCATTTTACCTATTTGACATTTTTTACACATGCCCATCTTAGGTTTCTTTAGATAAGATATGCCTCTTACTCTTTTGTTATTTCTTATGTTGATCAGGTTATCAAATTTAACATGACACATTATTTTATGCCATAGGCAACTTTCTTCTATTGGAGCCAGAAAACATGAACTTTCAGTGAGATCTAGGTAAAACAAATTTCCTTTTGTCTAATTACTAGTTCCAACTAGTTTTCCTTTTCCATCCAATAGTTTATCTTTCTCATTCATGAATTCAACTTTGTATACTATATTGTTCAACTATGCTACACTAAGAAGATTATATCTTAATCATTCAACCCAATAGGCATTCTCACATTTGATTCCATCAATTATTGCTATAATTTCTTTTCCCTTTACATAACATGGTTCATTTTTTCTAAACCCAACACATTCACCATCATAATGTTCCAAATATTCAAATTTAGTTTTATCACCAATAATGTGGTGAGAAAAAGCACTATCTATCATCCATGTATCATTCTTGCTAACATGAGAAATAAGTGCCATCTTTTCATTTTCCTCATTGTCAAATTCATCTTTAATAGTAATATAAACTACTTCATCTTCATCATTATCACTATTAGAATCTTTTGCAATGTAACATGATTTCTTATGTTTGCCTTTTTAGTCCTTGTATCTTTTGAAGTCTTTATTTCTTTTGAACTTCATAAACCTTTTATCATCTTTATCTTCCTTGTTTCGACACCTTGGAGCAATGTGACCAACTTCTTCACATGAGAAATAAATAAATGCAATTTTACCTCTAAATTTTCCTTTTACTTTTGTTGCTCTTTTAGCTAGAAGAGATTCAATGACTTCAAGATCATCATTTGAATCTTCTTCCTCACTATCAAGTTGTTTTCTTTTTTATTTCCCTCCTTTTCTATCAAGGGTGAGTTTTTCTTGCAATGCAAATTGAAGATTTTTAGAAGAAGGAGCATAGTTATCAAAGTTATCCAACTCAAAAGTAGTCAATCTTCCCAAAAGAGTATCTATGGTTAAATCATGTATTGGATTGCATCTCATATGTTGAATAGTTGAAACTCTAATAGCATAAATAGGAACAATATTTTTTAGTACCTTGTTAATTACTATTTCATCATCAATTTTACCTCCTATAGCTCTAATTTCACTTACACTTGTTGACATTTCAGTCATGTTTATTATTAGTGACATACATTTATTTAGATTGTAAGTATATACCAAGCACATTATACAGTTAACAATGTTAACCAAGAATTTCAATATCTACTGAGTTCTACAATTGCTACCAAGTCCAAGGGACAATATTTAGTTTGCACTAACCAGTTACTACTAAGGTGTTGATCAATAGTATAAACTGGGCATCTTAGTGTATGTCATTTTTATAGTGCAAATTGAATATTGCATTGCTTACAGAGGTTGTAGTTGATGTGATGTGAGTCTAGTGTTAACCAAGCTACTTAGTGTTAACCAAGTGACTCAGTTTATACTAAGCTTGTAGTGATAGCATTTACCGAGCTATGCAGTGTGAATCGAGTGATTTAGTTTATGTCAAGTTTCACAATATTCGCCAAGTCACTAGTGTAGACCGAGTTCAAGACTAGTTGAAAGTGATCAATATGGATTGAGCCTCTACATCTACCAAGTTCATGATGATGCCAAGCATTGATAGTTGATGCCAAGTATGAGAACCTCACCAAGCTAGTCTTTAGAACCTAAGTTCTTATAGTTGAGCCAACTTTGTGATTTTTGTCTAAACTTGTATTGTGGCCGACTTTGTAAATTGTAAATTGGATTGGTATATATGCAATGTATTGTTTCACATCCAAGGAGCAGAGTGAAAAAGAAAAGTAATAAGTAGAGAAGAGAAAAAGAGTGAATTACAAAGGTTAAAATAGTATAAGGAGCAGAAAAGATTTATCTATCATAGCAAGGTGATTACTATACTTAAAGGAATCTCATTCAGCAAACCAAGTTTCAAATCAAAGATCAGCTACTACTTCATCCTACCATATGGATTAGTCAAATCCTTTGACAAGGTAGACTTAACAGTCTTATGTAAATCTCTTTACTGAGTACATACTTCATTGTATGTCTAAAATCCTTTTGAAAGGTGGACCTAGTGTTGGAATTTACAAATGGGAAGATTTACTTTTGAGAGGGTTGGGGGGGTGAATTAGAAGTAAGTAACTTTAACCTTTTAAAACTTTTAGCTAAGATCATTCGCATGCATCTATCATATCTACTTAACATGAAAAATAAAGACATGCATGAGAATAGATAACACAAGATTTGGTAATCCAGAAACCCTCCAAAATGAGAAGGTAAAACTAGGGTGGGGATGACACCCACAAATTATCACTGCAGCAATATGTAATTGTTTAAGGTTACAAAGTTTGACCACTTCCAATGATCTACCCTAGGAAAGGCCTATCCTATTAAAGACTTTACACTCTATTAAAAGTGACCTAGCTAAAAGATTTACAAACACTCACTTGGAATGTTAACCTGTTGAAGGATTTAGCACCTTGTTGAAAGGCTTACAACATGGTTGTTAGACCAACCTATCATCATAGGATTTTCAACCTAATATTGATGCGGGAGCATCTTGACCCTGCATACATTATGATGAATTTCATAATATTATAATATTTAAGTCATTTATAATTTCCAATAACCATATTGAAGAAATGGTTAAAATTCTTAACTTTGCCTTGTGATATATTAAAAACTAGGAAAAGAAAATATTTGCATTGTAATGGGAGTGCTTAAAGAGGCATTGAAAAATGTACAAGGGTTAAAAGAATGTATTGGGTTGGTTTAAAAGGTGGTTGGGAAGTTTTAAACCACCACAACCACTTTAAAATCATTGTATTTTTTGTTCCAAATAGAGAGGGGTGAATGAGAAGAATAATAGATCATTTTGAAACAATTGGTTTCTCAAGAACTTGCCATTTTGATTGGTTTTAACTATTTTAGTGTTGGTTCCAGGTATTGTAGAGCCATGTACAGCCTAGAACCCTTGTATTTTCTATACATTTGAAGATTAGGATGAATAATATTCTTTCTCTTTTTGGTTTCAAACAATTTTGTTAAGTTTTCAAGAAGTTATGCTACTTTTGCTAAAAGTGGTTATTTTCAGATTTGAGGATGCCCAACTATAGTCGGATTTATATGTTTGATAAGGGAATATTTGGATGAAAAATAAACTCTAGTTGTATTCATTGGAAAGATACATTAATAAACTTTTATTTCCAATTTTTTTGAGTCATTTATGTTTAGATATGTGTTAGTTATGTTCATTTTAATGAAGACTGGTTTTTAAGGATCTTTTTTGAAGTTGCAGGCAATGATTAGTGCTTGTAGAAAAATTTATGATTTGGAAAATTTAATGGCTTATATATTAATAAAATATACTCATATAGGGTTTATTGAAAAAAAAAATTGTTTCATTCGAAGTCATTTTGAGAAAATTATTAGACGCCCAAGGAAGGTTGGTTTTACTTTAGATTTATGACAGAGAAAATGGGTCTATATGAAGAGACTATAACATGTAATTGATTGATTATTTTTAGCTCATCTTTGGATATATTTTAGTATTTCTAATTTAGAACAAATCATCCAAAGGGTTTTGAAATAAAATTTCAAGATTGAAAGTTATAAACAATGTACACAGGTATAGAAGTCAGGATATGCAAATCAAGGAAGGGTTGATGACTTTGTGTGGGAAAATGCTTTATTTTTCCTCATGAGATGTCTAAGAATGAAATTTATTTCATGTATTTTAAGGTATAATTTAGTATCCCAAAATTTGGTTATTTAATTGATGCTATTTACATCATATTGGTATCAGAGCCAACGAAAGATCTGGTCTTTTTGTGGGTAGCGATAACAGGTGGTATGTGGATCCATCATAACTGCAAGAAGTATGCATTTGCAATTGCGTATGTGAAGATCACAAGTGAGGATCTTGGTATTGTCTCCATTATAGATACATCTAGAGTAGGATGTTGAGAGCAACCACTGAGCGAGAGTGGGAAGTGCATCACTGGACCAAGTCTGTTGTTAGGTAAGATGACAATAAGGTGGTATGAAGAAGAAACATGAAGCATGATGGCTAGCAGCCAGTCTTTACTCCATTGATGGGATTTATTTGAAAAGATAGCGTACACAATAGAAGCATGGACCTAGTGATAAAGACAAGGAAGTGAAAGATTTGTTTCCACTACACATTTCAAATGGACATGGAAATCTTTTAAGCCTGGGAATATGATGCGGGAGCATCTTGACCCTACATACATTATGATGAATTTCATAATATTATAATATTTAAGTCATTTATAATTTATTATAACCATATTTAATAAATGGTTAAAATTCTTAACTTTGCATTGTGATATATTAAAAACTAGGAAAAATATATATTTGCATTGTAATGGGAGTGCTTAAAGAGGCATTGAAAAATGTACAAGGGTTAAAAGAATGTATTGGGTTGGTTTAAAAGGTGGTTGGGAAGTTTTAAACTAAAAAAACCACTTTAAAATCATTGTATTAGTTGTTCCAAATAGAGAGGGGTGAATGAGAAGAAGAATAGATCATTTTGAAACAATTGGTTTCTCAAGAACTTGCCATTTTGATTGGTTTTAACTATTTTAGTGTTGGTTATAGGTCTTGTAAGGCCATGTATAGCTTGGAACCCTTATATTTTCTATACATTTTAATATTAGGATGAATAATATTCTTTCTCTTTTTGGTTTGGAATAATTTTGTTAAGTTTTGAAGAAGTTATGCTAGTTTTACTGAAAGTGGTTATTTTCAGATTTGAGGATGCCCAACTATAGTCAGATTTATATATTTGATACAGGCATATTTGGATGAAATAGAAACTATATTTGTATTCATTGGAAAGATATATGAACCAGATTTTATTTCCAATTGGTTTGAGTCATTTTCATTTAGATATGTGTCAATTATGTTCATTTTAATGAAGACTGGTTTTTAAGGATCTTTTTTGAAGTTGCGGGCAATGATTAGTACTTGTAGAACAATTTATGAATTGGAAAATTTAATGGCTTATATATTTAGAAATTATACTCATATAGGGTTGATTTAAAATTTTTTTGGTTTCATCATTTTGAGAAAATTATTAGATGCCCAAGGAAGGGTTACTAATTTTACTTCAGATTTATAACAGAGAAAATGGGTCTATATGCAGAGACTATAACATGTAATGGATTTATTATTTTTACCTCAGCTTTGGATATGTTTTATTATTTATAATTTAGAACAAATAATCCAAAGGATTTTGAAATAAAATTTCAAGATTGAAAGTTATGAATAATGTACACGGGTATAGAAGTTAGGATATGCAAATCAAGGAAGAGTTGATGACTTTATGTTGGAAAATGCTTTGTTTTGCCTCATGAGATGTCTAAGAATGAAATTTATTTCATGGATTTTTAAGGGATAATTTATTATCCCAAAATTTGGTTACTCCATTGATGCTATTTACATCAAATTGGTATCAGAGCCAACGAAAGATCTGGTATTTTTGTGGGTAGTGATAATTGGTGGTATGTGGATCCATCATAACTACAAGAAGGACACATTTGCAATTGCGTATGTGAAGATCTCAAGCTGGGATATTGGTATTGTCTCCATCAGAGATACATCTAGAGTAGGATGTTGAGAGCAACCACTAAGTGAGAGGCGGAAGTGCATCACCGAACTAAGTCTGTTGTTGTGTAAGATGAAAATAAGGTGGTATGAAGAAGTTGCATGAAGCATGATGGCTAGCAGCTAGTCTTTACTCCATTGATAGGAGTTATTTGAAAAGATAGAGTACATAGTAGAAGCATGGACCTAGTGATAAAGACAAGGAAGTGAAAGATTTGTTTGCAGAACTCTCCACTGCACATTTCAATGGGACATGGAAATCTTTTAAGCCTGGAAGTATGATGCAGGAGCATCTTGACCCTAGATACATTATGATGAATTTCATAATATTATAATATTTAAGTCATTTATAGTTTCCTATAACCATATTGAAGAAATGGTTAAAATTCTTTACTTTGCATTGTGATATATTAAAAACAAGAAAAAAAAAATATTTGCATTGTAATGGGAGTGCTTAAAGAGGCATTGAAAAATGTACAAGGGTTAAAATAATGTATTGGGTTGGTTTAAAAGGTGGTTGGGAAGTTTTAAACCAGCACAACCACTTTAAAATCATTGTATTGGTCATTCCAAATAGAGAGGGGTGACTGAGAAGAAGAATAGCTCATTTTGAAACAATTGGTTTCTCAAGAACTTGCCATTTTGATTGGTTTTAACTATTTTAGTGTTGGTTCCAGGTCTTGTACGACCATGTACAGCCTGGAACACTTATATTTTATATACATTTGAAGATTATGATAAATAATATTCTTTCTCTTTTTGGTTTGGAATAATTTTGTTAAGTTTTGAATAAGTTATGCTAGTTTAGTGGTAATTTTCATATTTGAGGATGCCTAACTACAGTCAGATTTATATATTTGATACGGGCATATTTGGATGAAAAAAAAACTCTAGTTGTATTCATTGGAAAGATATATGAACAAGATTTTATTTCCAATTGGTTTGAGTCATTTTCATTTAGATATGTGTCAGTTATGTTCATTTTAATGAAGACTGGTTTTTAAGGATCTTTTTTGAAGTTGCAGGCAATGATTAGTGTTTGTAGAACAATTTATGAATTGGAAAATTTAATGGCTTATATATTTAGAAACTAGACTCATATGATTGAAAATTAGATTGGTTTTATAATTTTGAGAAAATTATTAGATGTCCAAGGAAGGGTTACTAGTTTTACTTCAGATTTATAATAGAGAAAATGGGTCTATATGCAAAGACTATAACATGTAATGGATTTATTATTTTTAGCTCAGCTTTGGATATGTTTTATTATTTCTAATTTAGAACAAATCATCCAAAGGGTTTTGAAATAAAATGTCAAGATTGAAAGTTATGAATAATGTACACGGGTATACAAGTCAAGATATGCAAATCAAGGAAGGGTTGATGACTTTGTGTTGGAAAATGCTTTGTTTTGCATCATGAGATGTCTAAGAATGAAATTTATTTCATGGATTTTTAAGGGATAATTTATTATCCCAACATTTGGTTACTCCATTGATGTTATTTACATCAAATATAATGGCTAGAAAGTATTAGAATGTGTTGACATGATGACTTACAATCTTTAATTGTTGATTCTAGATCCTTGTTCTAGTTAGTTTGACCCTCATCCTTCCTTGATTCTCTATTCTAACCAAATGAATTTTGCAATGCTGCTCTTTCTCTAAGTCTTTACACCCCTCTAAACTTCACTAGCATTCCATATATCTCTCTTACACTTTTAAGACTTTGAAGATTTAAGGTTAGGTATGATTCTACAATCAATATTCATTCTTCTTTTCTCACTCAATTCTTTCACTTTTCCTATTGATTGCATCTTTCTCCATTTTTATTATTGGTTGCATTCTGATTACATGGGGAATGCAAAAGATTCAATCTTATCTTCAAGATCCTTCGAGATTCATCCTAAGTCAGCTCAAAATAGTTTACATCTAAGTTTGTGAAGACACAAACTCATATGTCAATTATGTGTTACTTGACACTTACTAATTGCTAATGCTTAGCACATATAGGAATTATGTCTTTCTTGACATATATAGTACCTATGTCGTGCTTGACATCTATACTTTGTTTGACACCTATAGTGACTCGACATCACTTATCACTTAGCACTTGATACTTGCTCGACACCTAAATTTTACTAGGCACCTATTAAATCTTTGGTTTGGCACACATTGTAGCTCAGCATCTGTATTATACTCAGCATCATCTTGGAAATTGGTTAAGTGTGTTGACACTCAATTGTCAAAACCAATCTAAGAACAAAAATCTCCCCCTTTGACATGAGTAGAAAAAACACTTAACTAAACATTATGAATCTGGTCTTTATGAGTATAATACACATTCTATTCGACATATGTACAAAACTTCAAAACATTTTCAAAAAAAATTAGATGATTTTATACCTCAAAAACTTGTAATTCCCCCTAAGCTGATGTGCCATTTCTATAACCAAAATTTCCTTAAGCTAAATTTGTTTCATGCTGATGTGTCTGATACTATTTGCCTTGTCTGCTCTGTCTCTGGTCTGTATCTGCTCTATTTATACTACTTTTTTTCTGGTCTATATCTACTCTACTTGTACTCCCCCTTTATTTATGCTCTCCCTTTCACACATCTCCTTGCAATTTTTTTTATCCTTTTGGCTATATTTCCTTATATCACTCCTCAAAACTCAAAATTGTATTATCTCCCCCTTTGGGGTATATCTCCTTCAATTTATTATATCTCCCATTCTTCATTTCTCCCCCTTTTTATTTCTCCCCCTTTTTTGACACTTATGTCAAAGGGTCCTAGGAATGAATGGAATATTTAGCCAAAAATGTTTTATTTACCTTCATTATTATCTTCAAAGAAGAATCCAAATTGTCCAATGCTATTTCTAGTGCTTTGAGCTAGATGCTTGTCTCTGAAACAAGATGTACTAGGTGTTCTAATGTAGAAATATTTGGATCTTTCTTCAAAACATTCTCTGCATAGGTCACTTCTTTATACAATACTTCCAAATGTGGGGTTATCACAAGCTAAATCTATATTGATTTGGCCTTAATATTAGCCTCTTATGCTATTAATATAGCTAGCTCCTTCTAAGTGTGAAGCATTGTGGAAAAATGCATCTCACTTTGAGCTGGATCCTTAGGTAGTTGTGTGCTTGATATCTTAAGGTTCCTCTCCAAGCTCAATATTCTTTGGCTAGTCTCTTGCGTGAAATATGAAGAGTTGCATAGTTTGAAGTACAATGAGAATATGTTCTCAAGTACTAGTTTCACCTTCTCTACCTTCTTAGCTAGTTCCACTTGTAATAGTGCTATCTCACTAGATATCTTTTCATTAACCTTCATTTTAAACTTCTTCTTAGACCATTCTGATAATTTGACATTAGTATTAAGGTCTTCATTTTGTACTTGGTACACTATGTTGGATAGTTGCTCCATAATGGGCTTTGTTTCATTAGGTACTGGCAAGCTGAATGCATCAAGGAAGATGTCTTTGATCTCTATTAAGGCTTGCCTCTACCTATACTCATTTCTAAGTATCTCCTACTTCTTCCTTTCCAGTGCCTCTTGCACTTCATTGATTTGTGCTAGGTTCATTGTCTTGTACTCATAACTTGGTATTACTATCTCTTCATCAAGTGTAGGGTCTCCACACTGAATTACCCTTGCTACCTTGGTGGAGCTTGAGCTTGGTGCTACTATTTGCAGTGGTACTGCATTAGTTCTTGGCAACTTAGTAGGAGTCCCTAAGGTAGGCAAATTAACTAGAGTTTGTATCACCTCTTGCTCTCTCTCCTTAGGGGTTTTCTCCTCTTCCTTATCTTCTTCATTTCTACCATGATCAATTATAGTGATTAGAGGAGGTGCACCTTGGCTTTTTGCTGTAGGATCCTTTTGTCTTGTCAGCTCCTTTGTTGACTCCTTAGCAATCAAAGTTATTGTCACTATGGAATCAACCTTAGCAGTAGTGTCTTGTGTTGCTTGCTCTTTTGGTTGATCACTTGTAGTTGTAAGAGGTTGTTAAGGTGGTTCTTGTGTGCTCACCTTTTCCTTGGTAATTTCAGCTATAGCCTTTTGTAACTCTTCTACACTCACCAAAATAGGATTTGTACACAACAGTGATTGTAAAGTTATTTGGTGAAGGATCTTTCTGAGATCCTCTGCAGTCAATGGATTAATGTTCTAACCTAAGGTGTCAAGAACATCTTTCACAATTACAATTTCTATAGATTTAGGTGTTGTATGTGGACGACTGGGTGGTGGCAATTGTGTGTCTTGGACACTCTGTTCCTTGTGCTACTCCTTAGCTACTGCTTCATCACCTTGTTGTGTCTCCTTCTCCACTATTACCTCTTCCTTCTCTTTTTCTCCTTCTTCCTCCTCATTTTCCTTTCCTTTCTCATCATCATTTCTTCCCTCAAAGGGATCTTCTTGTCCTTCTTTGATAGTAGTTAGCCCACAAATCAATTTCCTCATTTGTGTGGACTTCTTTACAACATCCTCAATTTTAGTATGTAGAATGCTGAAGGCTTTGTATTTGGGTGCAAATTTTCTCCCATGTTTCTCGTTGGCCTTGCTTATTTGACCTTTTGTAAGTTCTGGCATTACATGAGCCAATCTTGAATCCTTTATTTCCTTTTCCATGTTTAGGTAGTAATGCCATTTATTTTCAACAATGGAGCTTAGCTCCTTAGGCATAGAATTGTCAAGTTCAAGTGGAGTAGTCTTGAACTTGGCAATCATAGTGTAGATAGATTCTTCCATTGTGTTCTATTCCTCCCTTGACAGCTTATTAAAATTAATGGTCTTTAATCCAGTTAAATCTACATTATCTCTAATGTTATCACAAACATTTTTAAGATCAGATTTGGTGGTGTGACTTACCACTCTGAATTGGTCATTGTCAAATTTTGTCCTTTCTTCATCTAACTCTGTGGGTGCCACATATTTTCTTTTTTTCTTTTTTGCTAGTCCTCCTTGCTCTATAGATTTCTTCTTCTCTTGTTCTTTGGCTACCTTTTTTATAGCCCTTGTGTCTACCCTTGTTGTCAACTTAACTGGGCTCGGCTTAGCTACTTTCTTCTTCCCTTTGGGCTATGCAGTAGGCTATTTTTGTGCCTTTCTCTTATTGGGTTCAACCTTTGGTGCTTCCTTCTTGACATATTTTTCTTCCTCTACATCCTCACCCATGCCTTGGGTCAGTGCTAGTGGCTCTTATCCTTGTTCATCTTCATCATCATCAACCTCTTCATCTTCTTCTTCTTCAATAGTGCCCTCACAAAGTTTTGCCTTTAACTTCTTTACGAGTTTTTCCTTTTTCTTTGTTGTGGAGGTAGTGTTCAACTCCATATCTACCTTTCATCTCACCACATCATAAGTCCCAAAATGTTGGGCACTCTTGTCCACTTCTTCTACTAATAGTGTTGTTATAGCTGCAGATGCCTCATCTATATTTATCTCATATCCAAGAGGTCTTAACCATCTAACCCTTGGTATGGCTTCTTGAATATAGGTATAATCAATATATACAAGAAAATATACATCATTTACAACTTGCTCTACTATAAAAATAGGTATCCTCAATCTCTATTTCATGGATTTCTTGAAGTCCTCAAAATCGTTGGTCATACGAGTTTCAAAATTAGCTCCCATTTGTTCAATATATTCATTTACTTGAGAGACTATGGACCTATTGGTTTTCTAGCTAACTTTACCAAAGGATGGAAATTCATTTTGTACATAGAGGAATATATAGATCAAAATTGCACCAAATTTGCACTATGCTCCCTTAGTTCTCCTTATTGCTGCTAAGTTCTCATTGATTTGTTGCAATTACAATTCTGCAAGATCATAAGTATGATCCTTCTTAACTAATTTATAAACAACATCCACTATAATGCAAGGTATGTTGTTAAGTCTACTAGATTGATCAAACTTGTGAGAAATAACCCTAACAGTAAAGTTGAGAAGAGGGTCTTGGATAGTATCTATAGTCATTCCTCTCTTGTTCCATTTGGTTCTTGTATTCTTCTCAATTGCTTCCTTAGAGTCACTTCTTAGGGTCTTTGGCCGATCTAGGGTTGGGTAGCCTATTACCCTATGAATTATCATCTTTGATATCTTGATTGGGCCATCTTCCAACCATAAACTTCCACCATGAATCCTACTAAGTACAATTCTAATCCATTCCATTTTGAAGATAGTGGGGAATTCTAGGGCACGAATCAAACCCTACCTCTCAATGATTTGGTACTCTTCCTTCAAAACTTTGTTTTCACACAATCTCACATATGCTTTTCTCATCTCCATATCTCCAATGGCTCCTATCTTTTAGTTGTAACATCTCCTAACATCCTGGACCATGACTACCTTAGGAGGTATAACAAATAAGGCTCCAATTGGGTCATTTTTGTATGCCACTTCAGGGATTGGCTAGAAATCAAGTTGTTTTACATCATTTGACACTAATTGAACCTCAAATAGCTCTTTCTCCTATGGTTTCCTAGAATTGGAGGCCATTTGTGTGATCTAGGGTTTAAACACAGAGAAAATGTGAAACTATGTAGCTCGGCTCTAGTATAAATACCTTGGAATCGATGAAACTGTGTTGAATCATTGTTGAAATTAGCTCAAATGCTAGATTATTTGCTTTTAAATTGTTCTACACTCTTCTTCATCTTTTATCTTTGTTCATGATGAAGAAAAATAGTTTTAAATGCAATCATATACTCTTATTTTGTAGCATTTAATGCTTAGTGCATTTATAGTTGTCCACTCAACTTCTTAAGCATTTCTACATTACTCTGCTTCCATTGACTTTCAAACACTTGGCATCCACTCGGCTTCAACTAAAATTTCTCTTCACTCAACTTCTACTACCAACTTGGCAGCAACTAATCATTCAACTTCTAATAACTTTGGCAATCAACTTAGCATGTGTTAGATTTTTACTTGGCATCTGAAGGCAACTTGGCAATAGTTATGAAATCTTGAAATTTTAACTTTGCATCTCTATTTATGTTGATTTCTTCTTTTCATTACTTACTTGTCTTGGAAATGATGTATGATAAAGCTTTGTATATTAGTCCCACATACCTTCTTTTGCTTAGTTGGATGAAGTGTGACCACTTGACCTTTTAGGTGAAGTGATCCCTTCATTTTATGTGTTGCTTCCATCTTTATTTTTCCATTTCTTATTCATTTCTCCTTTGATGTGTTCAACATCTACCTTTTCTTTTCCTTTGTTGAACTCTGATTTGGGTGCCTTTGACCTTATTGGGAAATTCCTACTGATATGACCAGTCTTCAAACAATTGAAGCATGTAGTTTAGCTGAGCCATCTGCTGTAGTTTCCACTTAAATGTGTTCTTATGCAATTTTTAGGGATGTGTTCATATTCCTAATAGTAATGACAGTTATACCTAGTGTTGTAGTTCCAATTGTAGTGATGTCCATAATTATTTCCTCTTGCTAGCTGATTAGGTGTCCACATAGGCTTTGATCTACACTCAAAAACTCTATGTCCATACTTCTTGCAATTGTAGCAGTGACCGTCAAATCTTGGTGTTCTGATAGTCCTAGTCCTGCAGTCATGTGCTTGATGTCCTTGCTTTTTGCACTTGTGAGTGACCCATATTCTTAGGTTTTTCATGTTGATGGGCATTCTTGCTCTTTCACACATTAGAGGTATGTCCTTTTTTACCACAAAAATGACAAGTAGGTTTAGTGTTCTTACCTTTGTCACTTCTTTCTTCTGCAATCTTGGATGACTCTCCTTTTTCACTACTGGTATATCCTAGTCCTAAAGTATCATTACTAGCTCTTGGTAATTTAAATAGCTATTCAAAGTACTTGATGGCATCATTGGCTTTGTTAAAGATCTCTACAATTTCCTTCTCTCTTTATAGGTCATTTTGTAGTTGTTCATTTTGCATCTTAAGTGTGGAGATCTCAATATCCTTAACATTCAGTTCATAATGTGCATTCATCATCTGACTTAGGGTGTCTAGTTGCATGTTTGAAATTCTTTTAAGATCAATTGACTTTTCTTCCAATCTATTAGCAAGGTTTCTCTTGTCTTCTTCTAGCATAGCCTTATATTCAATGTCTCTTTTCTTCTGTTCAGTTACTTCACAAAGCATCATGGCTTGTGATTCTTGTTCAATCTTGAGAGTTCTAATTTCTTCTTCTTGGGCTCTATTCTTTTCCATTAGGTCTTCTATTGCTACATCAAACTCTTTGGAATCTCCATTTGCAAACAATTTTGAGGTGTCAATCTCCTTATATTGTGTATCATTCTCAGCTATGGCAATATCTCTTCTTCTCTTTAAAAATTTTCTTAATTCTTCCTTGGCTTCTTCCAAAGTATGTAAAGCAAGTTGTATATAAATCACCTAGTTTTCTATGACCTTCTCAAGTTTGTAGACTTCCATTTCTAAATCTTTTCTCCAAGCTGTAAGGCTAAGACTCCTTGTGAGAACTTGGCTCTAATACCAACTGTTGGAATTTAAAAATGGGAAGATTTACTTCTGAGAGGAGGGGTGAATCAGAAGTAACTAACTTTAACCTTTTAAAAATTTTAGCTAAGATCATTCACATGCATCTATCATATCTACTTAACATGAAAAATAAAGACATGCATGAGAATAGATAACACAAGATTTGATAACCCAAAAATCCTCCAAAATGAGAAGGTAAAACTAGGGCGAGGATGACACCCACAAATTATCACTTTAGCAATATGTAACCGCTTAAGGTTACAAAGTTTGACCACTTCCAATGGTCTGCCCTATGAAAGACATGTCCTGTTAAAGGCTTTACACTCTGTTAAAAGTGACCTAGTTAAAGGATTTACAATCACTCACTTGGAATGTTACCCTGTTAAAGGATTTAGCACCTTGTTGAAAGGCTTACAACATGGCTGTTAGACCAACCTATCATCATAGGATTTTCATTCCTAATACAATCGTTAATTACTGACTCCATATCCTTGTTTTGCTTAGTCTAACCCTGATCCTTCCTTGATCTGATATGTCTTTGCTCGAAGTGTTGATGCTCTATTCTAACCAACTAAATTATGTAATACTGCTCTTTCTCTATGTCTTTACACCCCTCTAAACTTCACTAGCATTCCATATATCTCTCTTACACTCATACGAATTATGTAGTTTCATCCTCCTTTTAAAGACATCAAAGACTTAGGGTTAGGTATGAATCTATGATCAATATTCATTCTTCATTTCCTACTCAATTCTTTCACCTTTCCTATTGGTTGCATGCTTTCTATATTTTTCTTATTGGCTACATCCTGATTACATAGGGAATGCAAAAGATTTGATCTTATCTTCAAGATCCTTCAAGATTCATCCTGAGTTGGCTCAAAATGGTTTACATCTGAGTTTGTGAAGACACAAACTCATATACTAATTCTATGCTACTTGGCACTTACTAATTGTTGATGCTCGACACATATAGGAATTCTATCTCACTTAGCATTTATAGTAACTCTATCTCTCTCAGCATCTATACTTTGCTCGGCACCTATAGTGACTTGGCATCACTTATCACTCAGTACTTGATACTTGCTTGACACCTAATGTTTACTCAGCACCTATTGAATCTCTGGCTCGACACACACTGTAGCTTGGCATCTATATTATCCTCGGCATCATCTTGGAAATTGGTTAAGTGTGTTGACACTCAATTGTCAAAACCAATCTGAGACCAACTCCTAGTAGTCCTTATTGCTCCTAATAGGGCAGATCATCAGAAGTGATCATTGTATGCCTTAACAGGCTAACTTTATATAGTAGTACTAAAGCTTATGAGTATCATCCCCACCCTAGTTTTACTTTCTATTTGGAAGGTTTTTGGGTCACCAAAATTGTGTGTCACAGTGTTATGAATGTTTTAATATTTTCAATTTCTCATGCATACAATTAGATTAGAATACACATGAAGAATTAATTGCTAATTAAGGATTAAGTTTTATGATTTACTGATTCATCCCTCCCCTCTCATTAACTTGGCCTATCATAATATTTCCAACAATTGGTATCAGAGCTTTGTGGTTCTCAAGAAAGAATTTTAATAGCTTGAGAAATATCAAAGGCTATGGAGGTATTTAGACTTGACAAGGCTTTTGACAATGAGAAGCTAGATTTGGAAATGGCTATTGGTCAACTCAAGAAAGAATAAGAGCAACTCTCTCAATCCTTGAAAAGAAGGAAAGAACTTGCAATCCAGATGAATGACCAAATCTACATTGAAGAAAGAATCAAACACATCCATTCAAGCAATTCAGATGAAGCTAATGAAGAAATCAAAGAACTATTTGAAAAAAATAGTACTCTTTAAGAAGAAGTAAGAAAACTTAAAACAGAGCAAGAAATTCAGTTAGTAAGATTGTGTGAAGTCATGGAAGAGAAAAAAAAGATAAAAGAAGAGATAGAAGGAAAGAATAATGAAATTCAGTACTTATCCCTTCAATAGACAGACTTCATTGATTAGCTCACCAATGTGAATGAAGAAATCATGAATCTAAGATCAGAGAATGAAAGACTGTAGAATGATCTAAACACTAAAAGGAAAACTAGTGAAAGGAGAATGAAATCTCAAGCAGATATGAATCAATTGAATTGGAAAATCCATTACAAACAAAAAGGAAAAGTAGGAATTGAATATATAGAAGAAGGTGAATCATCCAAGAAAGGAGCTCAAAAGAATCAAAGACCTACTTGCAATCACTAAGGTGAGATAGGCCATACATCAAACAAATGTTGGAGCAATGGAAAAAGAAAATTCAATAGAAAGTGCTACAATTGCAATCATCATGGTCATAGGGAAAATGAATGCAAAGAGAAACCTAAGTTTGAAGGAAAATATCATAAATGTAAGAAGCATGGGCACAAATCCTCAAAATGAAAAACTAAGACATTGAACCCATCAGAATAGATTGTAAAAGCTATACTTGGTTGGGACTATAACACTTGGTGCAGATGTCATTATTGTGGAGAATCTGGACACATTGGAATGAATTGTGTAAAACATCATATGAGGACAAGAGACACTACCAAAAGATTTTTTATTTGTATAGAACTTGTTCATCTTGCCAAGAACTATATGAATACTAGAAGAATTGAAGATGAAAAGAAGGAAAAAGCTAAGAACATCAAAAAACAAATGAGATAGCAATGGGTTCCAAAATCTTCTGAGAATACAAGTCCAAGAAATGATGAACAAGTCACTTACGAATTGGGTGACTCCACCATTTCCACTTGATCTCTTATAGGATAACTAGAACTAAGATTCTAAAGAAGATATCTTGCATCAGTTCTAGTCAATAGAACAAAATATCCAAACTAGCATTCAAGATGCAAAGGGATCACCAAGTAAATAGATTTTATTCTTTACTCAGCATGGTTAGGTTGCAAACCTTACCAAGCAAGGTTGGGAGTAACTAAGTTTTGTGTGGTTACCAAGTCATGGAATAATTTGTCAAGAATTCAATGCAAGTAAAGTGGATAAAAGTCTATTGTTTGAGTGAAAAATTATACCAGGTATTTATGGAAAAAAATTATAACAAGGGAGAAATCGAAGTCATTTCTCACCATGAATTTTCAAGAACTATCTATGCAAGGAAATCTTTAGAGAATTCAACTAATTCGAAAAAAAAATTATTGAAGAATTTTGTATTCTATCAAACCCTACTAAGTGAAGATGGCATCCACCAATAGAAAATCAAAGAAAGGTTTAGACATGTTAGTTTGAGGCATGGAGTGGAAGGCACTAGATTTTAAGTTATGTCCTGCTGTTGTGAAAACCCTAGATCTGAATGAAGTACAGTCACAAATTCCATCAAAGCTACTATTAATCAATGTTATTTTCTTGCATTTTAAATGTTTTATTTAAGATATTGGAACTTTGGAGATGGATGAATTGTTGAAAGAATTATGTGTCAATGGTCTATTGAAACCAAAACATCAACATCTTAAAACTAAAGGTTTAACTCACATTCCATATATGCCATGGGAATTTCAAATAAAATGGATAAGATATATTCTCAGTCATGTGCACAATGGTTAGTTGTGGTTGGAACAACCTGTGTTGATAACTAAGAGGATGATCCATAGGATCACTTGTCTTCCCATGTTGACAAAAGCAAAAATGACTAGAACCCTAAGTCAGGTTGAACTGGAGAAGAAAACCTTGTCGAGTGGGATGGAAGGGGAATGAATATCAACTTTGTTATTGACATGGAAATCAAGTTTGGGATACATGTCATCATTCACAAAATTTATAGCTCGAGCAGGCTCAACACTATGTCATGTGAAGCAGTAGATTTAGCATACAAAGTGGTCAAGAATAACCTATCACTTGACCTTCCCCAGTTGATGTTGAACTAGTTCAACAAGAATATAGAGAGTATAAGAGCTTCCAAGAACAATCCATGTACGTTCAGTTCACTTTAGAATTTTTTAGTTTTCTATGTGCAAAATTTATTCCCATCTAAAGGTACGGTAATTTGGAGAGAGGATGTACCTATTTTTTATTAGATTAATGAGTATATAGCTAAAATGGGAGAGAACTACGCAAGTATTATGGACAACTACTTTGATGCATTCAAAGAGAAGATGAATAAAAGATTTAGGATTCCCAATAAACTATTTGATGATTACAAAAATGGTGTTTTTTTCATGTATGATAGTGACAAAGTATATATTTAGGCAGTTAGACAAAGGATAGTATGGGTAAAACATCTTGGCTATGAGGTAAACATAGATGAAACCAAAGACATTATTGAGGCATTGATTAATGAGCATGTTGATCCTAAAGTTGTATACTTTGGTACCTATGATGAGGCAAAAGCTAGAATAGAATTTGAAATCAAATTTTCTTAGGAAGTCAACAAAGGAAAGAAGAGAATTTCCAAATTAAAAACCAATTCCACTCTTTTATTGACTAAAGGCAAAGGAGATTATATTGAGTATGAAGAAGCAGAAGATGAAGAGAAATTAGAGGATGAAGAGCCACTGATGAAGAAAGGTATGGTAATTATTACCAAGCTTGCCAAGACATCTACTGATGTGTTTACAAGAAGATTGTCAAGGAAGAAAGAAAATAAAGGAGGAGATGTAATCTTTAAGAGACCTCCACCTACTTTTAAGGAAAGGATGAAAGAATTAGAATTAGGATCTAGCATAACAAATTTCAAGGCACTACATTATAAAACTAGGACTGAAAAAGAGAAAAGGAAAATATAAGATGTGTTAGTATCAAAAATGGGTAAATGGAAGTATTCTCTAGACCACCTTGTTCAATAGATTCTGAATGATCTAATGGAGAGATAAAGCCAAGATAGGATAATGTCATGAAAACTATATTAGACATATATGAGCAGATCCTGAGGCAACTCATGCCAAGTTTAGATGACAAGGAGGTAAAGGAATCTCTGAAGAAAAATGAAGAAAAGCTTACTTTGAATTTCAACACTTGTCTTATATTGTTGAATGACATTCAACATGTGGTAAGGAACGCTACAAATGCATAGAAGAACATTTATGTTCTTCATAAACTGAGTGATTTTTTTGTCAATTTTAGTGACAAGGATGAAGGTGATGATGAACAAGAAAAGGATGAGGAAACTGATAATAAAGAAGTCACACATTTTGATAATGTAGATGATGATGAAGAGGAACAATGTCAAGAAGGTACCAAGGAAGATTTGCCAAATGTACAAGATACTGAGGAGACTGACACATTGAAAATTGCTATAGTAGTCATAGCCTCACTTCCTCATTCTCTAAGCAAAGCACTAAAAACATCAAGCCTAGAGAAAGCTTCAGTAGGATTGATTGTGACAAACATAGTTGGCACAAGTACTCAATAAATTTCTGCACCCATCCAGCTTAGTACTTTCATTGAGTGAAGTGACAACCACTTCATCTACCAAGTAACCAATTCTTCCCTCTTCATTAGTTTTGGTAAATCTAGGTATTTGTACTATAGGTATTTCAATAATAAGTACAGTATCTATAGCTAGTCCTATTATTTCTACAATTGTTTCCATTCTTGGCATGCAATTAATAAGTGCAAAGATAGTTGAGACCAAGTCTCAACCGATCACAAGATTTTTGGATAAAGGAAAAGAGAAGGAAGAAGACATAGATCTTGATGAGGAGATTGTAATTTCAAATTGGGACATCTCTAATCTCAATCCTAATTAGATGCATATTTTTGGAGAAATCCTTCAGAACGAAGCCAATAAGGAAAGGCTTAGAGAAGAAAGTAACAAGGAATTTCAAATAATAGAAGATGCAAACAATATCCTTGTAGAGGCATTAAATACTAAGGTTGATACTTCTCAACCAATTTTGAACCAATTAGCAGAGGTAGCCCAAAAGTTCAATAATGATTTGAATGGACAAGAGAAATTATTGCAAAGAGCTGAGAAGAAGTTTGAGAATAACGTTTTGCAACCTATTTCTCAAAAAATTTCTATCCATTAGGTAGAATTATCTACTATTCTAGTCTCACTAGAGACCTCTTGCAACAATGTGTCTTCTCTATTTGGTAAAATCTGTGATATATCAAATTTTACTAAGGAAATAAAAGATAAATAGTCAAATATTGATGAAGATCTAAAGGCAAGTGCATGGTAGTTGTAACTTGACCTGAGCTACACGTCAACCCATTACACCAAGAACAAATTTTTGACTGATATGTAGGTAGGATTGCTGAGATAAGAGGCAAGAATAAGAGCTACAATTATAGATATATAGGGCATGATTCTCCCAAACATGGATGCATTGCAAAAACACATTGCACATACTAAAACACTCATCCATGACAACAATTTCTCCATTATAGACCACATGATAGAACTGTCAGCAGAAGTGCAAATTGTATTCCACACATGCAAGGTGTTGCAAGAGAATTGGGACAAGACATTGGTGTTAATTTTGAAGGTACATTCAGATTTCTTGTCACATCTTGGCATTACTGTATAGTATATATAGCATACATCTTTGGCATTAATGTCAAAAAGTGGGAGAAGATGTATATTGTGTAAAAGGGAGAAGATGTATATTGTGTAAAAGGGAGAAGATGCATAGAAAACAGGAAAAAATACATATATCAGATGTGAAAAGATGTATAGTATATTGTATATTATGTATGGGGCACATTATAATATTATTCATGTACATATACTCAAAAGTACATCTCTTACATAACCAATTTTGAAAAATCTCAAAAAAAGTATACCCTACCATGTCAAAGACATAAGGTGATGGATAAAAGATGTTCTTGAATATTTTGGATTCAGATTTGGCTAATAAGTATTTTTTTCACTAATGCCAAAGGGAGAGATTGTTAACATTTCAGTCACGTTTGTTATTAGTGACATACACTTATTCAGATTGTAAGTATCTGCACATTGTACAGTTAATAGTGTTAACCAAGCATTTTAGTATCTATCAAGTTCTATAGTTGCTACCGAGTCCAAGGGACAATATTAAGTTTGTGTCGAGCAATTACTACCAAGGTGTCAATCAATAGTATTAACTAAGCATCTTAGTGTATGTCAAGTCATGCATTGCTTACCGAATTCATAGTTGATGTGATGTGAGTCTAGTGTTAACCAGTCTACACAATGTTAACCAAGTGACTTAATTTATACTAAGCTCATAGTGATAGCATTGCTCAAGCTATGCAGTGTGAATTGAGTGATTCAGTTTATATGCCAAGTTTCACAATATTCGTCAAGTCACCAATCCAAACTAAGTTCAAGACTACTTGAAAGTGATAAGTATGGAATGAGCTTCTACAACTACTGAGTGCATGACCATGCTGAGCATTGACAATGGATGTTGGGTATCAGAACCTCATCAAGCCAATCTTCAAAACCTGAGTTTTTATAGTTGAGCCAACTTTGTGATTTTTGTGTAAACTTGGATTATGGCTGACTTTATAATTTGTAAATTGGATTGGTATATATGTAATGTATTGTTTCACATCCAAGGAGCAAAGTGAAAAAGAAAAGTAATAAGAAGAGAAGAGAAGAAGAGTGAATTAAAAAGGTTGTAGCAGTATAAGGAGCAACAAAGATTTATCTATCATAGTAAGGTGATTACTATACTCAAAGGAATCTCATTCAGCAAACTAAGTTGCAAATCAAAGATTAGCTACTACTTAATCCTAATAGGTGAATCAGTTGAATCCTTTCATAAGGTAGACTTAACAGTCTTATGTAAATCTCTTTACTGAGTACATACTTCATTGTATGTTGAAATCCTTTTGCAAGGTGGACCAAGCAATATTTATTGCTCCTAACAGGGCAGATCATCAGAAGTGATCATTGTAAGCCTTAACAGTCCAACTTTATACTGGAGTACTAAAGCTTGTGGGTATCATCCCCACCCCAGTTTTACTTTCTATTTGGAAGGTTTTTGGGTCACCAAAATTGTGTTATGAATATTTTAATGATTTCAATTTCTCATGCATGCAATTAGATTAGAATACACATTAAGGATTAATTGTTAATTAAGGATTAAGTTTTATAAGTTACTGATTTAGCCCTCCCCTCTCAATAACTTAGCCTATCATAATATTTCCAACAACACTTTCTTTAGCCCTTTCACTGTATTGGGTAACGTTCTCACCTTCTTTCATTTTCAATCAATCAAACTTACCTATTAAACTTTTTTCTTTGGCTCTTTGCAAATTTTTTCCACCTCCAAAGACTTTCTTTAGCTTTTCCCACATGTCATATGTAGTAGGACAATATTTGACTTCATCAAATTCATAATAGTTTAAAGAGGATGCAATGTCAACAATCATAGTATTGTGATCATTTGCTTCTTTTATTTGCTCCATAATCATAGGCTTGGGTGGTGGCACATATTTTTTCTCCAATTAGAACACACCAACATCACTTATACTTGATATATGTAGCCTCATAAACTCCTACCATGTTGAAAATTTATCTCTATTTAGCTTAGGGATCTCCCTTCTTTGAGACATCTTAATCTTTAGCTTAGGTCCTTAAAGCCTTTTCCTACAAGCACTAGTAGCTCTGATAAAAATTATAGGAAGTGTAAGAGAGTAACTAAGAGGGTAGGGATGAATCAGTTACAACAAAAAAAATCCTTGTCCCTTAGATATCAATACAAACTTCCATTGATTATGTAATATTGGATAGCTTAGTTAATATTAGAATTTTATTGTCACACAATTAACAAAGAAACCTTAAGTTTTATTAATATGTTTTAACCTTTAGTAACTTAGTTCTAGAAACATAAAGCATAAGAAAATAACATGAACACCGATGACACCAAGACTTAACATGGAAACCAAATTTAGGAAATATCATCTTGCAACTAGTCACAATAATTTTCACTCTTTTGAAGTGAACCTTGTTAGTAGCTTGCCCTATTAAAGGTTACAAAACATACTATTAAGTATGACCCTATTAGAGGATTTATATCATCTTGTTAGGTGTGGTATGGTTAGAGGTCTTCAAACACTTCAATCTTGAAATGTCACCTTGTTAGAGGATTTACAAACTGACTGTTAAGTCAACTCTATTAAGAGATTTCTTTACTACTACAATGATTAGAAAGTAACAACAATTTGACTTGATTTATGAAGCAACTTTCTTTGCTGATTCAGATCTCTATTCTCGCTTGACCTCTAGATCCTTCTTGATTAGATGTTCTTTGTAGTTTATCTTTCCCACTTTCCTACTCTTCTTTTCCCTTCACTCACATATCCATCCTTTTCATATTCCACTTGTTACTTTTTATCCTCACAACTTGAAATTTCTTATATATCATAAGATAGGATAAGTTGGCTTGAATACCCTTTTAAAATATCAATAAACATCAAAATAGTTGGCCTCAATTAAAAAATTTACTACAATTACATTTTGTTGTCACTCAGTCAATACTAGGATTGAATGTTTGGTTGATAGTGTGACTCATTTGATGCTCAACCACTCAGTCAATACTATTCTCCTTTTGATGCCCAACCACTCAGTCAATATTACAAGAAGGAATCCTTTCATTAACCAATTTCTCAATTAATATTGGAATCTCTTCTTTACCTAACTGCTTGGTTAATACTAAGATATACGAGGTTAATACTGCAAACTGTACATTGCTTAGTTAATATTGATGTTTGTGTAGACATCAATGACAACATAGAATTGAAGAATTATTTCCAACAACATTCTCAACAATATGAAAATTGATACTATGGCATTTTTGATGATATACTTGAGTGCAACTTTAATTCATTCAAATTAGTCTATTTTTCATCAAATGGTATAGGCTATGGCTAAATCAAATTGATTCCAAAAGGACTATTATTGAACATGATATTGGATTTACAATGATTAATACAAGGTCATTTGAGCTAGTTGGAGATGAGCCCTATGTTCTTCCAAGCCAATGTGAGAAAGTGTTTTACTTTGGTGTTCTACATAAATTGGGTTGATCATTTGTTGTTAAACATGATCCAAGAGGAAGGTTGGTAAAGTATAATGTGATGGAAGAAGAAGATACTAAAGAATCAAAAGATGAAGTAAATGATGATCATGAATGAATGTTACGCAATGATGAAGAAGATGAAGATGATGATGATTCTGGTGATGGTGATGATGATGATAATCATGATCATGATGATGAATATTTTGATGACCAAGGTGATGATGATCATGATAATGCTGATAAAGATGATGATGATGCCCATGAAAATGGTGGTGGTATTGGTCATGATGATGATGGCGATGATGACAATGATCAAGGTAACATGTACGATTATGGTGATGATGATGATAGTCATAATGATGACATGGATGAAGAGGATGATCAATGAAATGTATGTTGAGGTATGATCAATTTCACATATAAGGTATTGATTTATTCATAGAAATTTGTTTGACTTGTATTTTTTTATAATTAATTTATTATGTGTTGAAATCTAATCTCATGGAGTATATACAATGATTTTGCATAGCTACCACATATAAAGTAGAGGTAAGGAGTTCAAAAAATATATAATGATTTTGATGAATGCATTACATAAGTTTTGTCTTCTATGTAATTTGTAGCATACATATCATGTGATTTTTGGCTAACTTGAGATAAATGATTTACATATGCAGGAAATTGAATGCCTTTGACTAGGATCATGCACATTGACATGGATCGACAAGTATAAGTCAATAGACTCTATAGATACAATTTATTATTAGTGCATATTATATTTACCATCCACATCAACTTTAGTCAAACATCAAATTAATTGTTTGGTTGTCTTCTCTTTACCATCTTCATCAACATTACCCTCATGTCACAAAATATAGAGATCCTACTATATTTCTCATTTCAAGGATTGCAGGTACCAACAAATAGGTTTTTTTTTTATCCGTCCTCCTTGATTGAGGAAAGTCTTGGAATAAAAAACAAAAGTGAGACATCTAATATGTGTAAAATAGGGAGATCAACTAGAGGTCAAAAGATTAGAATAAAATTAAATAAATGAATGCAATTTTTCCTTGCTAAGGGGGGGTCATGTTCTTATGATAATTAAGTGGAGGTGACAAGAAGGTTCCCTTCAGGTACAGAAATGTTCAGAAAGAATGGGTACCCAAGGAACTACCTCCATTTAACGTAGATTTTTTTGTTAACGAAAGGATATATCACATAGCTCTATCTTCATTACATGATTTGGGTTTATTTTCCATGGATGGCACAAAGGTCAGTTATAATAAAGTTGTTGAATTGATAGAGTATCTAGGACCTTGTTATAATCACAATAATTGGATGTGTATTGTGCAATAAAAAAAAAGTATGTGTAGGTATGCATTATCAGCAAATTATATACAATGCAAAGAAAATAATGAAAGTAAAAGGCTTTCTATGTACATTGATGGAAGGCCAAAAGCGATAGGGAATATAGAAGGTTTTATAAATAGTTCTCGACCTATGTCAACTAATAAGCAACCCAATTGTATATTTGAGGCACGCGAGGGAAATTGTATTTTTATCTATGCGATAAAGTCAATAAGTTCAAGGGAAGAGCTTATAATAGATTGCAATTTGAATTGTGTAGATATAAAAAAATTCACTATCATGGGACTTGTAAGTTTAACATTTAAACCAATTGCCTCCAATTAATGGCTCCAATATATAATCTACTATTTTATTAATAAATATATTTTTCTAAGTCTACTACTTTCATTTCACTACTGATAGCTAAGAATTACTAATCTTTGTCATAAGGTGACATGGATCCACCACAAGGAACGGGTAGGGTTGTTCCTCCCACCCCTTCTTTGGAAAAGGTAAACCTTAATTAGTGTAATTGTACAAATTATATAGAAACAAAATTTCATATTATTATGTTATTTTCTTTATGGATTTAGAGTTATTTTGATAGAATTTTACTAATATTGATGTCACAACTTTATACTTATTGATAGGGAAAAGAAAAAGTGACAATAGATCCAATGTGATCTGAGATTGAGGCATCATTTTAGATGGCATTGCATGTAGCACTAACCCCATCTTCATGGCTATGAAGATGATAAATAAATATAGTCTAGAAATTCTTACCCTTGACCTGGAACAAAAAAACTAAGGAGACAGAGGAACTCAAAGTTGAATTGATATGTAGAGTCAATTGTATGAAGGTAAGCAGTAAATAATCTTAAGCAATAACAAAGGTTCAATAAATGTTTATATTTTATAAAATCTTATGGATCATGATCTAAAATGTGTGTGTGTGTTCTTATAGGATATCTTGACACCTATGATACTTGGTCAACATGGTGACGATTGTAGCACATAGCCTTCATGTAGATAATCCTTAAACCTTTTAACCATTCATTAAACCTTTGTGTGCATTACTGACTCAACTTATGTTTGGGATACTTCTAGTAACCCATTTTCTCTTTTATCCATTACAAATGTATTTCCTAACAATGTATTCTTCAGCTTATGATAAAGTGTAGGCACCTCCTTAAACCACCACTGATATTGTTGACTACATTGTCGGCAACAAGGAGCTTGTAGATATCTTCATTTGCACCAACTGCAGATGGTAAAACCTTATTTTGATAGGTTTTGTTATGTGCTAATCATGTGTTGAATTTTTTTCTTGGGTGCATATCATACTCATGGACCTATTTTGTGCACTAATAGATACACCTACATGTGATTTAAGAATAGAGACTAGTACTACTAATAGTTTACCACCACTTCCTAGATCAGCCAATGTTACTAGTACTAGTTCATTGGGGGGTCATTGTTGTTGAATAAGGAAAATATGATTCTTTTAAAACTACTCGAGCTTCCAAGTGCTTTAAAATTATTATTACAGTGTAATTATAGTTTACTCTTACTTAACTAATTTTGAACTGATAATCCCATGATTATTTTGTAGGAAATGATGTTTTTTAGGAGACTCTTTTTGAAATGACATTGAAGCTATTTGGGCCCACCATACGTAAAAGGTATGTAGCTTCATATCATTGGTACAATATTTTTGTTTTCTTCAATTTATTGCACTATATTAAAGTTATGTAGTTTCAATTTTTTTTTTATCAAACAATTTTGTTTTTTCAAAAAAGGTGGAATGAATAGGTTCCTAAGTTAAAAAATCAGCTCATTAAATCTTTAGAGGGTCTCTTTGGAAATAACATTTTTTACAGTGCCTTAATTCTTAAAAAAGCATCCAAATATACCAAGACTATGAGAAGCCAGTATAGAAGGGCTCTAAAGGTAAACCCGAAGTACAACATCCTCCTATGATTCCACCAATGGAGTGGAATGAAATAATGGAAGATGTAAAAGAGAAAAGGGTAAAGGGTAAAGGGTAAAGGAATTCAACCAGAAGATGAAAAAAGAAGGTGTGTCATGATAGTACTAAGTAGAATGTAATCATGCACTAATTAGTGATCTTTGTATTTATATAATCTAAAATGTTTCAAACTTTTCATAGACTACAAGACATATCAAAATATATAGAAGAGAGAGTAAAAAAGTTTGGCCAAGACAAACTTGGTTGTGGTGGCTATATGAAATTTCACTTTCGACTTGTAAGTAGCAACAATAAAATTTTATATCAATTTTTTTAATATAAGATTGAAAAGAATTTTAATTAATCAAATCACACATGCAAAACTGATGATATTAAGCTAAAAATACAAATCACCAAGTTCTATGTAGAGGCCATGGGTGAAGACAAAAAAAAATCCTTAAAGCAGGGCTATAAAGTCATGGTTGCACGCCTATGCCAAGAATACCAAAGCCATACCAAAGAATCTAGTGCACCAAATGACACACATGTAAATTGGTCAAATGAAAATAAAATTGAATTGAATAGTTGAGAAATTTCATTTTGGTGTTAATTTTAAACATAAATCGACTATTCATATTTTATATATCAAACAATGATGACAATGTGCATGAGATTTCACTATCGACTTCAAATCCTACTACAGAACATGCACGTGATGAAGGCCATGATGTGCATCGAAGTGGTGGAGGTATTAATTTTCTATTTGAAATAAATTATGTAATTATTAATAAAATTTAACATCTTAATTGCAATTGGTGTAACCTTTTTCTAGAATATTTTAGAGCATATTGAACATCATGGTGAATGAGTGGAGCATGTTCCCAGTGTTCAACATGTTGAGGTTGTGGTTTATCATGATGTTATTGTAGATGATGTGGCATTGTTAGGTAAATAAAAATGAATGCTATGTTGTACTAGTTAATGAAATACTTGTAACAATAAAAAAAAAAGTATGAAAATTTAACTCATATACTTGTTATTGTAGCAGACCCCCTTTAGTGTAGCAGCCTTGTGCTCCTCAAACTAGGAGGAGGCATCATAATTTGACATCATTGCCACAAGGGGATGAAAATGAGGAAGATATTTATGTTCCTATCAACCTTTTCCTTAAGAAATCTAAGAAAAACAAAAAAAAAAGACTTTTTTAAATGCTCTATGATAAACTTTGTTGGATAATGAAAGAACGTTGTTTTAATGAAGTATTGATTACTATTGTGTATTAATGAATTTTATGTCATATTAATGAATGTTATGTGATTGTATTGATTGAATATTATAGTTGATAAATGGATGGATGAATGAATGAAGTATGTAATTAGATGTTAATGGGGAACTCAGTGTGATGTTAGGGGGAGGGGGTGAGGCTAGATGAGCTTCCGCCTTCACGTGGTTAGGCTTGTTAAGTAGAGAACATTAAAGTATTCTTGTGAAGCTCAAACTAACATACCTTCATTAATTAATCAATTTCATTTGTTCTAGGTCTTTTATAATAAGTTCATTTTGAATGTGTCATTGTCCTACAGCTATCAAATAACAAACTAGAAGGGCCAATACTCAACTTGTCTAGCATGATTTGGCTTCATTTTGTGTAAGTATTCTCTTGAAAAGAACAAAGATTATGATGTTGGAAAGCATCAAGATCTATTAAGTTCTTCAAAATGTACCTTTCTTAAGGAACTCTTCCCTACTTGATATAAGGAACCTTCTACGTCATCCAAACTCAACTGAATTGGTGTATATTTAGAGGTAGGGGAGATGCTTGCTTGTACATAGGTGAAAATGTAGTTTCTAACTTTTAGAATTTCATGATTTTATCTTCTTACCTTTTATAATTTCTTCTTCTTGGTATTTGTGATGGGTACTCATGCATCTATAATTTTGTTGACATTAGTAATCTTCAAAGTACTAAAATACTAATTTATTCTTTGTTTTTGTTTAGGAACAACTGAAATTGCTCCTACAAACACTAAGCTCAATAGACCCTTACTACATATGATGTGTGAAACTAAAAAATGATCAAGAGCCATTCAATTTTGAGAAAAACATAACATTCTAAAACAAGTACATTGTGGAGTAAGTACTTTCTAATAATAAATTTCTACACTTGATTCTCTAAGTTTGATAGTATCTAGAAAGTAGGCATATTTTATTTTCTAATGAATAATGAGATTTCCAAGATTAATCATTAAGATAGCATGGTTAAACATAGAATTTTCATTAGAAGTTATGCTTCAAGTACTGTATTGTACGGTATCATGGAGGTCATTGGAATCAATTGTGTTGGCTACTCTCTAAGGATAACATTTGATGATTTTCTTCACCGCTTTCATACTCATGTCCCCAAAGCCTTGGATACTAGGTATGTGAGGTATGTTCATATTTTGCAACATTTCTTTCTTAAAAAACCTTAGTAATGGTCATTAGTAAAATTTGATACAGTGGTTAATTTAGATAATTGTTGCTAAAATATCAATTTCTAATAGTTCTATTGATCTCACATTGTAGCTATGATAAGAAGATTGCAATTCAAAATTTACTAGAGAAAGTGGATCTCCAAGGCTATCAGGTATGCCCAATTATGTCTTGAGAAGTCAAATCATTTGTTCATTTTGCATAACTATATTACATGTTAAATAAAAAGAATGAATTTGGTTAGTGTAAAAGATCATATTATAATTATGTTTATCTTTAATACAAGGTTTGATTCCTTGGAATACCATATTAAAGTTTCTTTATACATTTTGATTGTTTGAAACTTGTTAAAAAAATTAATGTTTTGGTTTCTAAACTCGGTGAATTGTTTATCTCTCATTATAAGATTCATCATACTCTAAGTTTGACCTTTAATCCAAACTCTATCCTATTACATGAACAATTAGGACTCCCCCCTTTCTCAGACACTTAGCTCTACTAATTGACTATGCAATTCACCTCCTCACTAATCCCTAAGACTTACAATTTATATGAATTTTCCTTCATTCCCAATAATCCTAATATCACTCATTTTTTTTATTAAAGAGAGTACCAATAACCTTATTGTCAACTTTGATAGTCATACATACCCTTGCAAACAATGTGTGGATTGCCCTTAACTTGGACCACAATCCTTTTCAAGGAACTTAGCATCCTCCTCCCTTGACCATAAACCATCTCATGCCACATAAACTCACAAATTTTACCCAATCCTTATTCACTAACTCCACTTCCACTATCCAAACTATGATAGTCCATAGTCATCTTTTACTCAAAGCACATGATTTTTGTTATATAGTTCCATGCAACTCTTGGGGATGATAATATACACTCTTCCCCAAATAATGCCAAGTGCAGGGTTAGATCAAACATAAAATCATAGAGAAATTGCATTTTATTTGTCACTATTTACCCTAAACAAGGATTTTGTTAGTTTAGAAATAAATACTTATATCTCTGCCAACATTAAATGAAAATGATTGCTTCAAATGCCAAAATGGTATTGATTCATATTCCTAACACACCTAATCAATGGAATTTCAAAATAATAGCATTCCAAGTATGAAATGTCACTGGAAACAACTATAAAAAATTATCACAATAAGAAAATATGCAAAAAACTCATCTAAGTTTCATTGATATAGCTATCTTTTCAAAATTTAAATTGTCTTTCAATAGAAATATATTATTAACCAGTGTAATTGATCTAGAGAAACATATTGTTAGAACATATTAAATATTACAAATTCTAATTACATTATAAAAACATGCATAAAAAATAGTCAAATTTACTTCATATCTTAGACTTATAACTAGCTATCATATAATGCAATCATTGAGAAATTAGAAAAGACTTTGTACCTAATTATGACAAAAATTGGGCATAATCTATGTTTTATTCTGGCATTTGAAACTATATTATCTAGTGACAATTATTTTTGTATAATTGATCTATGTTAGATAGTTGTGATTGTATAACATATACATTTAGTAGTGCATCATAAATTTACCATAATCCTATCTTATGTGATCCTCTGTGTCTCCTCAATGCAAGCAACTAATAGAAATTCCTTTGTTCAATTTTGAAATTTGAAATAATATGACAATGGTTTATGGTTGACATAGTTTTTTTTTTATGTATTGTCTTCTCTTGGCACTATTAGCATAGCTCATTTTATATTAATTGAAGCCATTTTTTATTAGTGAGCAACTCCATCTTGGCAAAATAATATTCATTCAATTTTTGCCTCTAGATAGACACCCTATGCTTGCACATGTCAGAGTAGTGAAAAGACAAATTCTCGGTTCACATGAGCTTGAGAAGAATATCTTGTATTAAATCCATTCCCCAAAAATGTGCAAATCACACATGTTGACAATAGAGTTGTAATGCAAAAAGTGCACTATGCACGCAACCGAGTAAGGTCACTGAGAGACAATGCAATGATAGAACACGCCAAGAGACAATTGCCATGGATAAAAACTACAACTTTCATACATTCAGCAACAAATGCATCTTATAATTGAACACCAATGGCAATGTGTCACAAGCTTATACAACACACTTCCATACAAGAATCCAACCAAATTAGGTGACAAGTACTTCCAACAGCTCCGTTATTGCACAAACCAAATGGAAATGTTCACCACCACAAATTTATTATCATTATTACCATCTTGGAATAGATACAAGTACATAGAGTTCATCTAGAAAACTTGACTAATCAGAGTAAAGAGGCCCAATCCAAAAGTTCCAAAGGTCATCTCTTGGAACTATTGAGAGCAAGGCCAATCTTACATGTCAACTGTATTACTAGGCGGACATGGGTTTCAACTAAAGAAATTTAAAGTCATCAAAATGGTCCAAAGCCAATGATTTGACTAAGCCAATTTTCTTCTACAATCACCATGTCGCTCTTCATAGAGGGATTTCCTAGATTTGCATCGATGTTTTATGACCCTTCCATAGATTCAATGTTGTTGAAAATTTAGAATCTAAGACTTGAATCCATCTTGATCACCACCATTATCTCTATTTGAGGAAGACATACAAAACCCAAGTGCTAGACACAGGCTCCACCTTTAAGATCACTCTCCATGTAACCACGATGACACATTGGAATGATAACCCGTATTGAACAATTCCCAAAATTGTGCTATTCAAGTTACAAAGAGGCAAATTTACAAATCCCTCACATAAAAATAATGTTTTGCTACAAGTCCCTGTTCTCATAGAAATCAAGGTTGTTCACCAAAATTGGATCTAAAACTCACATCTGTCTTGATCACACACACTGGGTCTATTTGAAGGCTATGGGAGGTTTCAATAGCAAAAAATCCCCAATCACATGCAATACACAGCCCAAGGGATAGATGCAAGATCACCATTAAATTCACTCTCCAAAGCACCATAATGACATGTTGGAATGACAAATGCTATCGAACTATTCCCAAAATTGTGCCAATCCAATTGCAAAGAAGAGGCTTTAGGGAGCCCCCGCATAGCAATTGAGATGCTTTGTGCCCCTCTCACCACCGATGATACATTGGAATGACAACCATTCTCAAGTTTGTGCTAATCAAGAAAAAGACAAAGAAGTGATATTGATCAGGCCCCCCATTGATGAGGGTAGGTCAGGCATTTCTTTTTTTAACAATGCATGTTCGTTGAACTTTTGACCAATTCTCTTCAAAACTTTGATGAATATGTTGACTAGCATTTCATCATGGGTTTAGCATCCTAGTCACATGGGTGTCAAATTTTTGACCAATCTTGTACAAAATTTTGACAAAAAGGCTAACCAACATGTCGTCGTAGGTTTGGCATCCTAGTCGCAAGGGTGTGGAAATTTTGACCAATGTTAGTTGAAATTGTGATGAACATGTTGACCATTTGTCTAGGCCATTTTCAACCAATAGCTATGTAGAAAGTTTGACCTAAGTCTAAACTTGTAAAAAAAATTGATGGGAAAAATACCCAAACGACCAATTGTGAATCTTTTGACCAATCTCAATAGAAAATTTGACCTATTTTTGTTGAAAAAAGAAGTTAATTCTACTAGTTCCCTAAACCCTTTAACCTAATGAAACTCTAACTAAAAATCTCACATTGAACCAAATTAGACTCTAGTTCCTACATTGAACCTTAAACCTTAATAATATTCACCTAATGAAACTCTAATTGAAACCCTCAAATCCTCAAACCCCTAACCTCTCTCTCTCTCTCTCTCTCTCTCTCTCTCTCTCTCTCTCTCTCTCTCTCTCTCTCTCTCTCTCTCTCTCTCTCTAACCCGTAATTCCTCTCTCTAACTCCTAGCTATGCCTCTCTCTAACCCCTAGTTCCTCTCCCTCTAAATCCCAACCCCATATCACTAATCCCTGACTGCATCACTTTAATACCTAACCTTCTCTCTCTCTCTCTCTCTCTCTCTCTCTCTCTCTCTCTCTCTCTCTCTCTCTCTCTCTCTCTCTCTCTCTCTCTCTCTCTCTCTCTCTCTCTCTCTCTCTCTCTCTCTCTCTCTCTCTCTCTCTCTCTCTCTCTCTCTCTATTACTAAAATTGAAATGTATTATAGTTAATTTTTATTTATATGTTGTACAATATGACTTAAATTGTACTTAAATTTCAATTATATGTGTTTAAAAATATTTATTTAGTATGTTTTGATTAAAATAGTTTTTAAAACAATGTATATATGTATATATATGCATGGTAAAATCTTTATTATCAACTCTCTTGTTTTATTTGTATATATATTTTTCATCATAAGAATCTGGTGGTAGTGATTTTGGAGAGGCCATTATACTTGGTCATTCACGTAGTGGATCATCACATAGATCTACTAATATTACCTAGGATAGGTAGACACTTTTGAGAATCTTTAGTGCTTACAGAGTGCACTTGATGTCATTGATCATAGTTTACAGGCATCACCTACCCTACAACATTAGGACAAGGTGATTTTTATTAGAGATGAGTTGATCAACATTATTTAGGGCTTTTAACCCTTATGATAGTCTAAGTTTGGACATTGTTGGTGCCCAAATTAACAGATTAGGTTATCTATGGAATGATGATCCAATTATGTGAATTCCTGAGAGAAATTTGCCAACTGATAGGTTCCACTCAAATGAATGTGAACATTTGCACTTTTGGCTCTATAGAACCAAGGCTAGTAGGCCTATACCTCACACCCTAGAGCCTTTTTAGATTAGATAATTTAAGGATCTTGGGTGTTGATTAAAAATTAAAACAAAAGATAAATGAAGGTTAAAGGTGAATAAAACTTTATTTATGTTGTGTGTGTGTGTGTGTGTATATATATATATGTTTGTGTGTGTGTGTGGTGTGCAATAATCAGGGATATTCGTCACTTGGATCTATGCCCTTTCTACAATCAACATGAAAACTCAACCAACAATCAACAAACCAGTGCCTTAACCAACGAGATATTTATCACATTACTATCAATTACTTAAAATGTTACAATAACCCTTAGAGACAATCAATGACCCCTTTAATACAATTGTTATCACTTTAATGCTTTAATTTGACAAATGAATTAAAATAACTTCAATGCTAAGTCCTATTGAATTTAATTCCCCTCAAGAACCCAATAAGGAAAACATACAGATTGAACAATCAACATAATAACTTTGTTTAGCAAGTATTGAAGAAATTTTAAAACATTCATAAAACTCTAGAAGCAATTAAAGAAAATTCAAAATTTAATCTAAGGAACAAATTAAACAATAGACAAATGATATCACCAAAAGATCAAATGAGCATTTCAAATCTTTGTATTGCTTTCAATATTATTCACCACAAAAAAATTTGTTGCTAGTGCATATACATAACAAAAAAGTCCAAAATGATCAAAAGAATCCCTTCTGAATTGACAAAATGTAGATAATAAATATGATGAGTGTGAATGATTAATTTCTTTGATTTTGGGCCACATATAAATAGACACCAAAATGATTACAATTTTGAGAAGATGTGACTCATTGGTACAATGTGACCTTAAATTAAACTCTCAACATAAATGAATATGTTAATCCTCCAAGTATTCTTAACATTCCTCCTCATGTACTTGATATTGCTCAAGTATTTTGAGTTTCTTATGTGCAATCACCTCCTTGAAAATCTATTCTTTTCCATAATGCTTCTTTGATTCCTTTTTTGATTCTTTCAATATGTGCTTTAATAATTTCAATAAATAAACTCGACACGCATAAAATAACTATTTCCATGATTTCAGTCCCTCTGTATTTTTCAAACTTCTATGATTAGGTTTAACTCAATGTAATGTCGTGTATGTGTCTAGATTACCCTTAAGGAACTTCTCCTCTCATCTATCCCTTTATGTGCTCCTAGATGGAAATCAAAATAAATCTAATGCATTCATTCATATTAGTTGATTAGAAAGGGAGGGTAAGTCTATGCATTTCCTAGATGAGAGGGAGGTTTTTTTGAAATCCTAATGCCTTGATCAAGTGTTTATGGTGAAGATAGGTTCAATTGGAGAAATATCACATGAACACAAATGGATTATGAGCAAGTTCAATGAAGAAAGTGGGATGGAATGATCAAATATGCAGTAGAGCTATGGATCCGAAAAGGTCACTCTGCAACTTCCCTTTTGTTCCATGAGCACAGTAAGGTCAACTTAAAGTTGGATAGGATATCACTATAGCATATAGTGATTAGGTTAATCACTATGTAGAAAAGGATCATTTTCCATATGGTGACTAGAGATGGAAGGTATATCGTTGTAACTTATGGTGCTCATCGATAACCAAGATGTCATAGATTTGGCTGAGATGAGGAATGACAAGGTTGTTGATAATAGTTATGATAATGGGTAAAGGAGGCTAGTTATGAAGTTTATTTTGTATGTTATGGAAAAATTAATCATTGAAGATAAGCAAAATGACATTCTATTACAATGAATGGCGATGAGAAATCTTATGTCACTATAGGTTTTGGCAATAAGGACTTTGGTGATCGAATGAGCTAGGTGATTGAAGGAAGTAGTATCTTGTTAATCTAATAAAGGTAAATTTACAAAGGTGGTGAGGTGGTGAAAGTTTCATTATCACATCTTCAAGGGATCAAGGTTGCAGTTAAGTTTTATGATTGTGAAGCTGCAAAGACAACTTAATAGTTAATAAAATAGTTATTGCACAATTGTAAGAAACCTGCTAAAATTTCAACTTTAAGTTGTGAAGTAGTGATAATCCCTAATTCACAAATTTGTAGCTTATATTTCATATGATGAAACTTAAGTTGTGAAGATGCAAAAAGTGGCTTTGGCAGTTAAGTGTGAAGTCGTCACTATGTCATGAATGAAAGAAATGTTAAGCCTTAAACTGTGGCGAAGTTGTGATGGTGCACAGAGCATAAAATGATAGTCAAAGCTAATGGTTGAAGCATAATATGAAGTTAATGTGTTATGTCAAAGAAGGTTGTGAAGGTGTGAGAGATAGTCGCAGTTAATGCATAATAGTTATCACATGTTTTTAGGTGATTAAAGTTTACTTGGAGTTAAGGCAGTGAAGCTGCATAAGTTTTTCATCACATCGTTGCTAGTAGTTAAGAGTAACATGAAGTAAATGTTGTGAAAGAGTGAATACTTTGATTGTGGCTTCACAAAGGTTAGTGTTGAGTTAGAATTTCAAGTCACAACATTGTGATGAAAGGAAATTGTTAACCTCAGATGAGAAATCACGGCATTGTAGAGAGTTAAAGTCAACCTTTGGTCAGAGTAACAAGGTTGTGAAAGCTAAAGATCACATCGTTGCATAGTTAAGCCATAAGAAGAGATTCTAAGTTGGGAAATTGCAAAGAGTACATGATAGTTAAGATAGTTAGTGATCGCAACATCACATGGGTTAAAATTATTGTATCATGGACAATTGCAAAGAGGTGATAAGGATTAAGATGAAAGAATTGTTAGGTTTTAATTATGATCATTGATTCAAGATTGGTAGTGAGAATCCAAACTTGATGTGACTATTGAGATACAAATTACATGGATTTGGTGTCAAGGTGACTATTATAGATTAGAGAGGAATATGAACCATTTGAGGGTTTCTAACCATTTCTGCTTTCTTTCTCTAATGTATTGGATTGTAACTAATGATTGTTGGATTTTTGAGCAATTCAAGTACTCTATTAATGTAGTTGATGAATCTATAACTGATGCAAGAGAATCTTACATCATGAAAAAGGGGGTGTGATTAAAAATTTTGAAAAAAAATGGATGAGAGAGAAAGTGACAAAAATTAGAGGAAAAATAATCAAAAACAGAAAAAAAAAAAAAAAAAAGGAGAAAAGAGAAATTTCTATTTTCAAGGTGCATAGGTGACATAAATAGAAAACTAAGAAAAATAGTTGTAATTTCATTTATCGAGGTGTGTAGGTGGCATTTTAGAAGTTTGTGGAAAGTTCCTTAAATCATGCATTTAATATTTGTTGTGATCCACAAAGGAAATGTAATTTTCTAATTGGCCTACATGGTGGTGCTTAGTTGTATTTGGGTGGAAATTAAATATTTGTTGAAAGGTAGTTGTATTTACCTTTTATCTTACATTGGTTGTGTTTGTAACATCTCTGATTGTAAGTGCCTATTTAAGCAAGGCTTATGATCATTTGTAATCAAGCTCATCAAGTGTAAGCTCTTCAAGTGTAAGTGTTGATCATTTTTACCTTCTTGCTAAAATTACCATATTGGAATTCAAACCTAGTTAACATTCATAATATTCAAATATGGGGCACAAAAATACTTTATATTAAACTTAGGTTATCACCAAAGTTTCCTAAGTGTTTGCATAATTTAATATCTTTGTGGGCACATATTTCACCCACTGTCAAATCTTTTTTTATCTACGACCATAACTTTGTCACTTTGTAGAAGTGATCATTCTTTGTTTCATGTGACAAAGTGACATCGTGCCATGTGTATGTGTGGGTCCATGTTTCTTTGGTGGGTTATCTTTTGAGTGTACTAACATGTCAACTAAATTGGCATATAGAAGGCTTTTGGTTGGTCAAAGTACTAACAATTTCAAAAGGTGGACCACATATTTCATCCACCATCATATCCTCTTGGATCGAAGATGATCTATAGTCATTATTATGTCACTATGTAGAGATGCAAGGGAGTTATTTCATGCGACATGGTGATAGATTTACATGTAGATTTTGGTGGACCCTTTCCTATCAGAGTAGCTGGGTAGTTGTCAGAATCAGTTGGCATTTTGTTGGTTTCTCATTGGCTAAGGTGTTGACTATACAAGGTGGATCCTTTCCTTTTGTGGGATGTGCTATGGTGGATCATTGTTAGATAGGTTAGCAAAAGGCCATGTTTCTATTAGTTGGTGCACTAATAGGTTAGGTGTACCTTTGGGGCTGTAAAATGGTGGTAGATCAATGTATCCCATTATGTCACTATGGGAAAATGATCAACCTTTAGTTATACTGACATAACAAGGATTGGACATGTGTCCTTTTTTGACATAACAGTCAAGTTTGTTATTAGTGACATACACTTATTCAGATTGTAAGTATCTACTAAGATTATTGTATAGTTAACAATGTTTGCCAAGCATTCAGTTATTTGTGAGTTCTATATTTGAGACCAAGTCCTTTGGACAAACTCTAGTGTTTACCGAGAAATTATAGTTACTATGAAGATTAGCAGTGTAAACTGAGCATCTCAGTGTATGCCAAGTTGACTAGTGCAAACTAAGATGTGCAGTGCGTACTAATGTTGTAGTTTATGTGATGTGAGTCTAGTGTTAACTGAGCTACTCAGTGTTAATCAAGAGATTTAGTTTATATCGAGCTCAAGGTGATAGTGTTTACTGAGTCATACAATGTAAACAAAGAGACTCAGTTTATATAATGAGTTTTGCAGTATTCATTGAGTCACAGTGCAGACCGAGTTCAAGACTACTTGGAAGTGATTAGTATGGACTAAGCTTCTATGTCTACAAAGTGCATGACGATGTCGAGCATTAATAGTGGATGTTGAGTATCAGAACTTCACTGAGTTAGTCTTTAAAGCCTGAGTGTCTACACTTGAGATGACTATGTAATATTTGTGTAAATTTGTATAGTGGTTGACTTTGTAATTTATATAATGGGATTGGTATATATGTAGTGTATTGTATCACATCCAATGTGTGTAGTAACAATGCATATATAATGTGATCTTAAGAGAAGAGAAGATAAGTGTGAATTGCAAAGGCTACAATAGTATAAGGAGTAGCAAACATTCATCTATCACAACAAGGTGATTTGTACACTTAAAGGAATCTCATTTAGCAAACTAAGTTGTAGATTAGAGATTGGCTATTGTTTCATCCTAATAGGTGGATAATTCAAATCCTTTAACAATGTAGACCTAATAGTCTTCTATAAATCTCTTTACTAAGTGCATACTTCATTGTATGTTTGTAAATCCTTTCACAAGGTGGATCTAACAGTCCTTATTTCTTCTAATATGGAAGATCATCATAAGTGATCAATGTAAGTCTTAATAGGCCAACTTTATACTGTAGTACTAAAGCTTTTCGGTATCATCCCCACCCTAATTTTGTACGCCTAAAATGTAAGCACACTTCTATGAGTCATTATATCTAAGATTGCTCAAAAATGAGGTCTCGAATGGTGGCTCATAGCACTCTATTCATGGAGTGCAAGTGTTTGTAATGGAGGCCCTCGATTTGACCTAGTTTGTGCACATGCAAGTACACCATGAAGTAAGAGATTCAAGGATCCAAAATGCATGCAAATGGAGATGAAAACAAATCTATATGATAACAATGCAAAACAATGCAAGAAAGGAAATGTAATAACAATGCAATACTAATCTATGAAAGAAAATATGGATCTAATCTAATATGAAAATGCAAGGATGAAACCTCATGATGGAAGCCATGGATGCATGAGAGAAAAAGATAAGAAAATAGAATTTCTCCACAAAAAGCTTTAGTACTCAAACTCCTTCAAAATCGCTCTCCAAACCTATAGCATAACAATAGCATAATAATGGATGTCAAAAATGAGGAGAGGGATCTCCCTTATAAAAAAAAATGTGGAGGTGGGAAGCTTCTCACAACCAATATGGCATAATAGAGTTTGATCCATGTGAGACAAATTTCTTCCAATGAGAAAAGAGGAGGAAAATTAAATAAGGGAAGGAAAAAAAAGAATTTATTTCATTTTTATTTATTTCATTTCCTTTTTCACATGGAATTTTATTTAATTAAAAGGGAGCAAGTTCTTTTAATTAAATAAGAAATATTTAATTTAATTAAAAGAGGGGTTTTTCTCTTAATTAATTAAATGTGGATGAATTTAATTAAAACAGAAGTTTTCTTTTAATTAAATAGGGACTTATTTTATTTAATTAAAAGGGAAATTTTCTTTTAATTAAACAAAACTTAGGATAAAATGATCAACCTTAGAAATGAAATAATCAAATTTGATGAAGGAAATTGATTTGAATAAAATATTGCAAACCATTGTTTCAAGAAATTTGATAAATTGAATAATGAGGGCCCATAGTCTAGGCGACCATTTTAGGGTGCATATATTTTCTCTCTTTGACTAATGTGTGATCAATTTGGGAACACATGTAGTCAAAGAAAGAAATTGAAGTGTGAGATCGATTTAAGATCACAAAAAACCCAGATGTGTGGTCGATTCAAGAACACATCAGGACAAAGAATACAAATAAATTTTGACTTGAAAAAGTTGAGGATAAAATTGATAAAACTGAATCAAGGATTGAAGTTGATAGGTAGTGCACCCTTGTGATCGAAATCAAAATGAGATAGAAGAGAAACAACAAATTGATAAATTTGATCAAATGGAACAAAAAATAAAGTTCTTGATGTAAGATGAAAGATATAAGAATCATAAAACCAAGGTATATCAAAAAGCATGAAATATTTTCTCCAAAGTTGATTTAGAAGAAAAGAAGTGGGGTAAAAGTAAATGGAAGATAGAAGTTTGGAAGATATGGAAAGAAATAGAAAGCAGAAAAGATAAAGCTCCAAAATCAATCAATTGTTTAAGATAGAAATTTTGATTAAGATCACAAAAGAAGATAAGGAAATGAAGATCAAAACATGACCATAGTTGATTAAAAGTCCACAAGAAAGATGAAGGGAGATCCCTCTCAAACTCATAATGCAACCTAAAAATGCAAACTAACATGAAGTCTAATAATGCAAGCTACATAAAAATGTAAAGGTGTACTTGCAAAAGAGCAATTGTAACATAGAATTTTGTGTTCATCATTCATTAGAGAATGTAAAAAAACTTATTTTCATCACTAAGCCATTATTAATAGACATCAAAAAATCACACAATTATCACTAGTCACAAACACAACTATGAAGATAATCAAAATGTGGAAAAATTATAACATAATCATCAAAGACATAAAGGTCAAGATAACTTAGATGTTAGCTTACCCAATTTAATGTAGCAAAACCATGCTTGCATCAAGGCATAGATGCTAGGATGACCATAAGAATAGTTGTGCAAAAGTAGTCAAGGATGATGCCTAAAATCTCCTAAGTGTTTCAAGGGGACAACAAGAGACACTCTAGAGTTTCAAGACCACTCCCACAAGTAGAAAATAAATAAAAACATGCCCCAATTCCTCTAGCTATGCATCCCGGAGAGACTTATCAAACAAAGACACTCAACAAAAATCAATAACAATTAGCACACAAAGCAAAGGTCATGACATAAGTCAAGCGTTAAAAAAAAGAAATCAAAATTATGAGAAGGTCATGACATAAGGTTATGAGAAGACTTACGGAGAGTAGAAAGTGGAAGGGAACATAGAGTGGTAGAACAAGAAGATGGAAGACTTTGATCTTGACAAGGATCTTTGGATAGCATAAGTGTAGAGTTTTGCTCTTTATTTTCAATAGGCTTAATATTGGAAATAACAACACTATTTTTAATAACCTTAATGGAAGTATCATCTTTGAAAGGCACAACTATATTAAGGTCATTTTAATTGTCAATAAGCTCAGTGGTGTAAGTAGTAGCTTGATATTTCTTAGGAGAAGACTTAAAACATGGTGGAATGAATGAGGAAGGACATAGAGGATCAAAAGAACCATGAAATGGATCAAAAACATTGTGAAAATAATTGGATGACATGGAGGATTCTTGATCTTGATCTTTCTTTATATTATTTTCTTTATCATTTTTAGAGTCCTCTTGACATGAAGCCACTCCTAAGGAAAAGGAAGCATGTTGAAATTGTATAGAAGACTTTGGAATAGATGATGAAGGACTAGCTGAAATAGGCATTATAGCACATGAAGGCTTAGGCTCTTTAGGTTTAGCATTATCAAAAGTATTTGTAGCCAAGTGAAGGTTAGCTTGAGTTTCTTTAAGAGGTAGCCTTTGAGGATAACTATAGGGAACCACATGAAAAGCATTAGGATCTTTGTTAGATGAAGGATTGGTAGAAGATTTGAGAGACTCAAAATCTTTAGGAGATGTATGGATAGTGGAGGAAGTAGAAGATGGAAGGAGAGCATCAAAAGACAAAGGTTCAACATTAACATGATCTTTCTCAAGATTGTAATCTTTATTTTTAGCATGAGAGTTCTTAGAAGAGGAACTCTTATGCCATTGATATTTTATTTCAATGGAAAAAAATGCTTTCTCTTCCTTAAAAAATGCATATTTATCATTTAGGTATTGTTCACAAAATTTATCAATGTTGTTTCCAAAATTTGAGTCATATGGATTACCACCAATATCTATCTGTGACTCATCCCCTTTAAGCACAAACATAGGACTAGAAGGACTTTTAGGACATGTAGGAATATAATAGTCATCGTCATCATAATCATTGTCGCTATAGTCATTATAGATAGACATATCACAAGACTTTTCATGTTGTTCATTATGGTATATCTCAATAAGAGGAATAAGACTCTTGGCATAAGTAGAAGAAGAATGATATCATGAAGAAGAGGTAGGTGAAGACCTATAGCAATGATATATAGAAGAATCATGGTAAGACTTGGAATATGAAGAATGTGAGTGATATTTAGAAGAATCATGATAAGACTTAGAAGATGAAGAATGTGAATGATATTTAGAAGAATTAGGATAAGACTTAGAAGATGAGGAATGTGAATGATATTTATAAGAATCATGATAAGACTTAGAAGATGAAGAATATGAATGATATTTAGAAGAATCATGATAAGAGTTGGAAGATTAAGAATGTGAATGATATTTAGAAGAATCATGATAAGACTTAGAAGATGAAGAATGTGAATGATATTTAGAAGAATCATGATAAGACTTAGAAGATGAAAAATTTGAATGATATTTATAAGAATCATGATAAGACTTAGAAGATGAACAATCAGAATGATATTTATAAGAATTGTGATAAGACTTAGAAGATAAGGAATATGAATGATATTTAGAAGAATCATGATAAGACTTAGAAGATAAGGAATATTTGGAAGAGGGATATTGTGATATGATATTGTGTATGATCCTATCAAGGACATCTGATTTCTTCCCTTTTTCTATCATTTTTGTCACAAGGTTGGCATCCATATATCTATTGGAGTAACAACACTTTTCAAATTCAATAAGGAGGTCAAGTTCATCTATGCTCAAACAATGGTCCCTAAGAAGATATTCAAGATCCATGGTTCTAGAAGAAGAAGAGAAAGTATGAATAGAAGGAGGTAGACTATGTGATAATAGGAGGAAAAGAATCAAGAAGACATGAAGAAGAGGAAGAATGGAAATGGGAGACTAGAAAGACATGGAAGATGAAGAAGAAGGAAGACCAAGAGTCATTTTGTGCAATTTCATACCATTTGAATTCATTTAAATGTTGAGAAACATGTAATAGCACTTCTAACCAACATGAAAGAAAAGGGACTAGTTGATAGGATAACCCTAAGAAACGTTGGTACCAAACTAGGATAGTAAAAGCACTCACTTGTCCAAAAGAGAAATAATATGATAAAATATTGCAATAGGTGTAAACCAACACTGCCACAGAGGTTCCCACAACTTTGGGTGAATATACTAGCACATATGGACCAGGAGGAGGATTTACCCAAATTTTAATAAATTAAAAATGAATTTTGATGAAAGTGGATGGACAAGAGATTACTAAGACTCTCCAAGTATAACATCAAATAATCCAAAGGTATATCTTTCTCAACAAGAATGGTCTCTAACTCACCAACTCTAAACAAGGTCACTTGTGAAATCAATGATTACTAATTGAAGAGGTCAAGGCACAATAACTCAAGGTGCAAACAAGCTTCTAACAATGGGGTAAATAGCCTAATCTAAACTAGATCAACCTAGGGAGATTGCAAATAATAGGACAACAAAGTAATTTGATGGTAAAGTCTTGACTCACGAACTCATATTTTGTTTCTTTTAAATGTCCAACTAGGTTTATCAATAGATTTTTAATCATGAACTAGGCACACAAGACAACAATCATGGATTTTAAGAAAATGTCTTCAAACAATGAGCAAGGGACAAAGCAACCTTACACATGAACAAGAATAGTGTCATAGTATCAATCTAATCCCTAGAACTACTACTGTGTATGTTCTCAAAATATTTTCCAATCACACATAGTCTTAGAAAAAAAAAATTGGTAGCACTACAGTTCTTAGTAATGTTCAACTCTATAGCTTTTGCAATGTAGAGTGGGCAAAATCCAATCTTGACACACCAGGGTTTTGACATATTATAAGAATTTAATCAATCGAAGACACAAAGGAGATATGATAGCCCAACAAAAGACTACACTTGTGAGAATTCCCCCCACAAGGACATTTATATAGCAGTTACTACTATCACATCAAAAATGGCTATTACCACTTGACATTCCCTCCACATGGTTGACCTAGTAAAGGGAATGTCCACTATAGTTTAACCCTCTCTAATCAAGGAAGACTCACAAATTTGTACCACATGGGGACTTAGTTTGGATTCAAGGGTTCCAAGTTTCTGATGTGCCCAAAAGGGAATAGAGCATACTTCTCTAGCCTCTTCACCTTACCCAAACATAGCAAACAAAATTCTTTGACATGCTAATTTGAAATCACCTCACCAACTATTTGGAAAAGCCAACAACAAACACCACCAATCTCAAAAGATAAAAGAGTAATGGATGGTGAGGACAAATCCAAGCAGAATAGTGAGATAATAACAAATATCCTTCCCTACCTACAAGGGGATCCATTGTCAAGAGGAGCTTTGTATGTAAAAAAAGCGAATGAAGCTCAGTATCTCAAGATCTCCCAAATAGTGTTCATATGGCCTAATTACTATTTGAAACACAGATGCATGAAAGAAAATCTAGATCCAATTTTAGAGCACTAAATGAAGTGTGAATCTATGAAAGCATTTAAAAGAACTCAAGCCAAACACATGAGAGAGTTCATTTTACTTCCAAATCCAAATGTTATAGAGATCCAAAAAAAACCCTACTAATCCTTGCAATGCATCTTTTCTCTATTATACCTTGCATTTACACTTGAACACTCGCTCGCAATGAACAAAGCAACAAGCAAACATAAGATATGCAATATATATCCAACTTATGCAAAACTAGGGTTAGATCTGAAAATATTATTTTTAAGAGTGATAATAATTAGCAAATAACCCAAATGAAAGCTCACATCATGCATTGATCTATTGTCAAATTTAAATGCAATATATTCATTAAATGCCTTTTTTTAATTGATTTTTTGACCTAGTCATCAAGATTGGACCTATATGATATGAATTTGGATCCAAAACCCTAAATACAAAAAAGTGACCCCTATCAAAAATCAGAGAGCTTTCCAAAAATCTTAAAATTTTGAAAATATCTTTTCATTTGTGCCCTACAGAGCCATTTTGTAAAAATAAATTAGTTTTTGCAAATCGAATTATTGAGTCCTAATATGATCTCTAAAATCAAAACACAAAGAAGAAACTCTATTTAGAATTTAGAGAGCTTTCCAAAAATGTAGATGTTTCCAAAAAAATTTCTAAGTTGCTCCTTAAAATGATTTTTCATTAAAAATAAAAATAAAATTATAAAAAACTGAAAATACCTCTAGAAAATCTGAACATGGACTGAAGTTTTTCTAATATGTTGCCACCTTACAGAAAAAATTCAGATCAAAATATCTAGTTGTTTGGGAGATATGATCAAATCATTTAGATCTAGGGTTTTTTGTCTCCAAACTAATCTACACAACGGGGTTAACTCCAAAAATGTCTAAACTAGCAAGCAAAGGTGAGTTGCCCCATGGTTTGTGTCAAAAAATGTATGCCTAAAATGTAAGCACACTTTTATGAGTCATTATATCCAAGATTGCTCAGAAATGAGGTCTCGAATGGTGGCTCATAGCTCTCTATTCATGGAGTGCAAGGATTTGTAATGGAGGCCCTTAGTTTGACCTAGTTTTTTCCCATGCAAGTATGCCATGAAACAAGAGATTCAAGGATCCAAAATGCATGCAAATGGAGATAAAAATTAATCTATATGATAGCAATGCAAAACAATGCAAGAAAGGAAATGTAATAACAATGCAATACTAATCTATGAAAATAAATATGGATCTAAGCTATTATACAAATGCAAGAATGAAACCTTATGATGGAAGCCATGGATACATGAGAGAAAAAGACAAGAAGATAGAAGTTATCCACAAAAAGCTTTAGTATTCAAACTCCTCCTTCAAAAATTGCTCTCCAAACCTATAGCATAACAATAGCATAATAATGGATGTCAAAAATAAGGAGAGGGATCTCCCTTATAAAGAAAAATGTGGAGGTAGGAAGCTTCACACAACCAATATGAGATAACAGAGTTTGATTCATGTGAGACAAAATTCCACCAATGAGAAAAGAGGAGGAAAATTAAATGAGAGATGGAAAAAAAAAAATTTTTTTTTTTTTTTTTCATTTCCTTTTTCACATGGGATTTTATTTAATTAAAAGGGAGAAAGTTCTTTTAATTAAATAAGAAATATTTAATTTAATTAAAAGAGGGGTTTTTCTCTTAATTAATTAAATGTGGATGAATTTAATTAAAAGAGAGATTTTCTTTCAATTAAATGGGGACTTATTTTATTTAATTAAAAGGGAGATTTTTTTTTAATTAAACAAAACTTAGGATAAAATGATCAACCTTAGAAATGAAATAATCAAATTTGATCAAGGAAATGGATTTGAATAAAATATTGCAAACCATTGATTTAGGAAATTTGATAAATTGAATAATGGGGGCCCATAGTCTAGGCGACCATTTTAGGGTGCATACAAGTTTTACTTTCTATTTGGAAGGTTTCTGGGTCACCAAATCTTTGTGTCAAAGTGTTATGAATGCTTTCATGTTTTCAGTTTCTTATGCATACAATTAGATTAGATTATATATGAAGTATTAAATGCTAATTGAACTATTGGATTAAGAGTTAAAATTGTAGAAGTTTTAGAAGTTACTAATTCACCCCTCCCCTCTTAGTAACTTAACCTTGTTAAGAATATTTCAAACAATTGGTATCAGAGCTTTGTGGTTCTCAGAAAAAAGTTTAACAACTTGAGCAAAGATCAAAGTGATGGAGATATTCAAACTTGACAAAGCTATTGACAATGAAAAGTTAGATTTGGAAATAGCTATTGCCCAACTCAAGAAAGAAAAGGAGCAACTCTCTTAATTCCTGAAAAGAAGAAAAGAACTTGCAATTCAAATGAATGGTCATCTCTACATTGAAGAAAAGATTGAAGATCTTCATTCAAGCAATCAAGATGAAGTCAATGAAGCAATCAAAGAACTCCTAGAAAAGAATGGTTCCTTGCAAGAAGAAGTAAGAAAACTAAGAAGAGAAAAAGAAATTCAATCACTAAGGCTATGTGAAGTCATGAAAGAGAAGAACAAGATAAAAGAAGAGATAGAAAGAAAAATCCCTTCAGCAAGCAAACCTCATTAATCAGCTCTCCAATACAAATGAGGAAATCATGAGCCTAAGATCTAAAAATGAAAGATTGAAAAATGATCTAAACTTTTAAAGGCAAATCAATGAAAGAATGATGAAATCCCAAGCGGACATTAATCAATTGAATGAGCAAAATCTCTATAGACAAAAACGAAATGCAAGAATTGGATATATAGAAGAAAGAGAATCATTTGAGCAAGGAGCTCAAAAGAATCAAATACCTACTTGCAATCACTGTGGTAAGATAGGTCATACTTCAAACAAATGTTGGAGCAATGGAAAATCAAAATTCAATGGAAAGTGCTACAATTGCAATCAACATGGTCATAAGGCTAATGAATGCATAGAATAACAAAGATTTGAAGGCAAATGTCACAAATGTAAGAAGCATGGGCACAAATCATTAGAATGCAAAATCAAGATATTAAATCTAGCAGAACAAATTGTGAAAGCAATATTTGGTTGGGACTACAACACCTGGTGTAGATGTCATTATTGTGGAGAATTTGGATGCATTGGAATGAATTGTATAAAGAATCATTTAAGGAAAAGAGATACTACTAAAAGATGTTTCATTTGTATAGAACTCAGCCATCTTGCCAAGAATTGCATGAATATTGGTAGAATTGAATATGAGAAGAAGGAAAAAGATGATTACATCCAAAAATAGATGAGATAGAAATGGGTTCTAAAGTCTTCTAAGAATGAATGTCCAAACAATGATGAACAAGTCACTCAAGAATTGGGTGACTCCACAATCTCTACTTGATTTCTCAAAGCAGAAACTAGGACTAGGCTACCAAAGAAGATATTTAAAATAATTCTAAATTAAAAAGATAGAAGATCCATATCTGTGTTCAAGATACAAAGAGATCACTGAGTAAAAAGGGTACCAGTCACCACCAAGTTACTTTCCTTATCGAGGGAGGTTGGGTCATAAACTCTACTGAGTAGAGGTCGAGAGTAACTAAAATTTCATATGGTTACTGAATGATGGAAGACTTGGCCATGTAATCAATGCAAAGAAGTGGATGATAGTCTGTCAACTTGATTTACCATCTGTATGGAGCACTTATGGAAAAATTTGATAAAAGGAATGAAATTGAAGTCATTTTCATTGTGAATTTTCAAGAGCTATTACGTAGTGCAATCTTTGAGAGCTTCCAAGTGATTTGAGTGAATTGTTACCAAAAGATTTTGAATTTTCTCAAACCCTACCAAGCGAAGATGACATCCAACAATAGTAAGGAAAAGCAAGGTTCTAACATGCTAGTTTGTGGTGAATGGAAAGCTCTAGATTTTGAACTCACCCCTACAATCACCGAAACCCTAGATCCGAGTGGAGTGCAGTCTCAAATCCCTGCAAAGGTAGTATTGATAAATGGCATTTATTCTCACTTTAAATGAATGATTCAAGATGTTGGAACTTTGGAAATGGATGAAGCCCTAAGACAATTGTGTGTTAATGGTGTCTTGAAACCCGAGCATCAACACCTAGAGAAAAAAGGGTTGACACACATTCCTCATATGCCCCATGAATTTCAAGTAAAATGGATTAAGTATATTCTCAGTCAGGTGCACAATGATCATTTATGGTTGGAGCAGCCAATTTTAATCATGAAGAAGGTGATTCATAAAATCACTGGTCTCCCAATGTTGCCCAAAGCTAAAATGACCATAACCCTAGGTTGGGTTGAACTTGAGAAGAAAAACCTAGCAGAATGGGATGGTAGAGATGTGAAGATAAGTAGTATGACTGATATGGAATCAAAACTTGGCATTCATATCATAACACACAAGATCTATAGCTCTAGCCGGTTGAATAGTGTGCCTTGTGAAGTAGTTGACCTTGCTTACAAGGTAGTCAAGAACAATCTTTCGTTTGACCTTGCTGAGCTACTATTGAAGCAATTCAACAAGAATATGGAAAGCATTTGGGTGACAAAGAACAACCTATGTAAGTTTGGTTCTCTGTTGACCTATTTATTATTTTATGTTCATAAATTTTTCCCTTCAAAAGGATCAGTTGTATGGAGAAAAGATGTGTCAGTTCTCTACCAAATTAATGAGTATATTGTTGAGATGGGAGAGAACTATAATAGTATCATGGATTACTATTTTGATGCATTTAGAGAGAAAATGAACAATAGATTTAGAATTCTAAGAAAACTAGTGGAAGACTACAAGGATGATGTATGTTTCATGGTAGATAGTGATAAGGTATACATTCAGGCAGTTAGGCCTAGAACTTCATGGCTAAAACCTATTGGATATGAGGTTAATATTGATGAAACTAAGGATATCATTGAGGCACTTGTAAATGAACCATTTGATCCCAAGGTTTTATATTTTGGTACCTGTGATGAGGCAAAATCCAAGATAGAATTGGAGATCAAGCTCCCACGGGCAATAAACAAAGGAAAGAAAAGAATTGCTAAATTTAAAACCAGCTCGACCCTTTTGTTGACCAAAGGAAAAGGTGAGGATGAGGAAGCAAAGGATGAAGAAGAACCATTAAAGAAGAGGGGAAAGGTAATTATCACCAAGCCTACCAAGACATCCACTATTGTATTTACCAAAAGAACTTCAAGAAAGAAAGCTGATAAGGAAGGAGGTGATATAATATTTAGAAAACCTCCACCCACCTTCCAAGATAGACTAAAAGAACTATAGGAAGGAGTAGGTATAACAAATTTTAAAGCATTAAAGTATGAATCTAGGGTCGAGGAAGAAAAGACCTAGTGATGGACAAAATAGGTAAGTGGAAATACTCACCAGGCTAGCTTCCTTCTCAGCTCCCTAATATTTTGTTGGATAAGATTAAGCCAAGATGGGAATTTTCCATGCAAATTGCAAAAGACATCTATGAGAAAACCTTGACGCAGCTTACTCCAATCTTAACAGACAAGGAGATTAAGGAATCTCTAAAGAAAAATGAGGAGAAATTAACTCTAAAATTCAACACCTATCTAGTTTTGATAAAAGACATTGAGCATGTTGTAAGGAATGCAACACATACATGGAAGAATATATATCTTCTTCATAAATCGAGTGATTTTGTTGTTGAAGTAAAAGATGATGATGATGATGATAAACAAGAGAAAGATGAAGAGGAAAATGTTAAAGAAGCAACTCATTTTGAAAGCAATGATGATGAAGAGGAATAGGAGCAAGAGGCTACCAAGGAAGAAAAGCAAGATGATGAGGAAATTGACCTAGTCAAGATTGTTGCAGTAGTTATAGCCTCACCTCCTCATTCTCCAAGCAAGGTATTGATCATATCAAGCACAGAGATGGCCTCTACAGGATTGATTGTAACCAACACTCAAAGCACAATTAGCCAATCAATTGTTGCACCAACTCAGCTAAGTACATCATTGACTAAAGTGACATCCACTTCATCTACCAAGCTGCAGACTCTTCCCTCTTCTACCATGTTGGCAATATCAGTTTTGAACACAACAATTTTGGCTACTGTAGGTATTACTTCAAGTATCTCTACAATAAGTGTAGTATCAAGTTTTATAGCTAGTCTTAGTATGTCTACTATTATTTATATTCTGAGTACGCATGCAATAATTGCAAGGATAGTTGAGACCAAGTCTCATCCAAGCACAAAAATTTTGGGAAAAAGAAAGGAGATGGAGGAAGAAATAGACATAGATGAGAAAATTGTAATCGCAAATTGGGACATTTCCAAGCTCACTCCAGACCAAATGCATACATTTGGTGAACTCCTCCAAAAGAAAGCCAAGCAGCAAAGGCTTAGAGATGAAAGAGATAAGGAATTTAAAATCATTGAGGATGCCAAGAATATTTTGGTAGAAGCTGCAAGTATAGAGGTTGATTCTTCATAGCCAATTTTGTATCAACTAGCAGAGGCAGTTCAAAAGTTCAATGAATATATAGATGGACAAGATAAGTTACTACAAAAGGCAAAAAAGAAGTTTGAGAATAAAGTGTTGGAGCACATTGCTCAAAAAATTGCTATTTATCAAGTAGAAATCTCTACAATTTTGGGTTCTCTGGAAACATCTTGTACTAATGTGTCATTACTTTTTGGTAAGCTATGTGATGTTTTAAATTTTACTAAGGAAATAAAGGACAAATTGTCCAAGATAGATGAAGACCTCAAGGAAAGTGCTCAGTAGCTATAACTTGACCCTAGTTCAAGCCCTGTACGTTTCAATAAGGTTAAATTTTTGACTGAGTTACAAGAAGAATTGCTTAAGGAAGAGACTAGAATCAGATCTACCTTAGTAGAGATTCAGAACATAATTCTTCCCAACATAGATGAACTTCAAAACCATATTGCACATTCCAAAACCCTCATCCATGGAAACAACTTCTCCATAGCAGATCACATGATTGAGTTGTTAGCAGAAGTATAGATTGCACTTCACAGATGTAAGGTCTTGCAAGACAATTGGGACAAAATGTTGGCTATAATGCTCAAGGTACATTTAGACTTTTTGTCTCATTTTGGCATTAACATGTAAATATATAGAATAAATCTTTGGCACTAATGTCAAAAGGGGGGAGTATATACTTTGAATAAGAAGATACAAAGAAGATATGGAAATAATAAGTTACGAGGAGAAAATATGTTGCAGAATTGATACATAAGTTGTAAAGGAAATGGGGGACACAGATGTGTATAGAAATATACATTGTATATAGCAAGGAAATGTATTCAGATGTACAGTATACTATATAGGAGCCTTACCATGTAGAGATAGATATCTTACAAGACCAATTTTGAAATATCTCAAAAATAGTATACTCTACCAAGCTAAGAATCACTAGGTAATGGATAAAGTATTCAAGAAACTTTTTGAATTCAGTTTGGATGATAAGTGTTTTTGTCACTAATGCCAAAGGGGGAGATTGTTGACATAACAGTCAAGTTTGTTATTAGTGACATACACTTATTCAGATTGTAAGTATCTAGTTCAGTTCTAACAAATTGAATCTAGGAAAATCTCTTAACAAAGTGGTTTCTACAGACCTTTATAAAATCTAATAGAAATCCTCTAACAAGGTAAGACCTAACAGTCTTAAATGCTTTTAGTAAAGTAGATCCCTCACATGCTAGATCATCAAAAGTGATCAAAATTGTAACCCTAACATGTTAACTATGTTAGTGCAGTAGTGAAGATTTGTGGGTGTCATCCCCACCCTAGTTTTACCTTCACCTTGAAGGGTTTCTAGGTAACCAAATCTTTTGTCTTAGTGTTTAAATTTCATGGATGTGATTGATAGTTATATCCTTTACAACATTTGATTTATGTTATGCATAAACTAGATATGAGATGGCCAATATGGTGAATGCAATAAAGTTGTTTTGAAGGATAAAAAATTTATAGATCTTGATTCACCCCCCTCTCAGTATCTTAGTTTCCCAATTAAACTTTCAACATGTGTGTGCATTCAAATGTAGTTGTATATATGTGTGCACACACATACATAAACACATGCACACACACATTAGGTAGTCCTATAACACTATCAAATTAGTCAAATTAATTTATCATCAAAATAATTCCATTCACCAAATTTCAACTAGTATACAATTAAAATCAAAGGGTGTATATTGCAACTAGTATTCATTTGGCCAGCTTTACTAAATGTAGATCTCAAACTCCATGTTGGTAGCATAGTAATCACTTTGTGGAAATTAAATTTCTTCATTGTTTTATACATGAATCTTATGTGTGCCCACCCTGTAGTTTAATTCTCTTTATAGATTTAGAAGCCTACCACAAAAATTTATTACATAATTCATGAAAGTGATTTTTAATTTTATTATTTTCATATAAATATAGATTTATTTATTTTTAAATTTTACAAAACTTACATACAAAAACTTGGATGATGGTTAAAACATAGTACTTATTTTCTCCATTTGGCTCATATTATAATATAACTAACAATTGCAGCTTAAGATGCAATGAGTACACCGAAGATTTTTTTAAGTAATTTGATACTACTTGTAAGATTGTAATATTTAAATTTAAAGAATAAACACAATGATCCACAAAAGAAAAAAAAGAAAGAAGGAAACGTCAGCACATAAAAGGACGAAAACTAGAACTTGTGATGATAGAGAAATCCACAGGCAAATGTCACAATGAATATTGCTAGCCTATATTTTCATATTCCTTGCATATAAAATTATATTATGTTGATGATGACCATATTGAATTATATATATCGAGGAATATACAGGCATGTTTTGGTAATCACGACCATTTAAACCAATGGTTTTCTTTGTGTTGATAAAAATGTAATGTTAAAAGTAGTATAGAAAGAATATAATCATTGTAAAGGTGCGTACTTGTAAATTACTATTTTAATATTGAGTGTGTTTGTGGAATTTAATAATTGCGTAAATTTGTTGCGAGATTCTTGTACTACTCTTGTCTAATTTTATAATATATTACTGTAAACAAATCAATGTAAGATATTTTTATGTAATTCAAAAATATAAATAAAGATTAAATATATATTATAATAAAATTTAAAGTATAAAATAATTATAATTTTTAGGTAATATAAATGTATAATGATTAGTATGAGATGCATATTGTATAATTTTTTAAAAATTAATTATATATTAATAATTATTTATTTTATTAAATTATAATTTTATGATTGTATTTAATAATTTATAATATATTATTAACTACATTTTAAACTTACGCTATATATATCATATACTTCAAAATTTTTAAAATTCCTTGGTTAAATATCTCGAAAGATTTTTAATTGCCTGAAATTTGCATAAATAGGCATGTAATATACGTATACGTCAGTCAAACATTTTTTGGGAAAGAAATAGAAAATTTGTACCCAATTTACCCTTCACATTATGGCATCCCATATATACCATACAAATTGTTTCAGTTCCTTCTCTTGTGGAATAATGTTGAAATATTAATGGCTCCAATATCAACATAGGAGAACTTTAATGATCAACAAGGAAAAAGAAGTCAAGTTAGTGAAATTTACGGCTCGTTTGACAATGGGAATACAAGTGGAATAGGCATATGTAAATTCTTAAAATTTTGAATTTTTCGTTTGGGTGCACCAAATTGGAATTGCGAATAGAAATACGCATTCCAATTTTAGCCCAAAAATGAGCTTTTGCAATTCTATCTAAATAGGTGGAATTAGAATACGTATTCCTATTCTAGTTTTATTTATTTTTAAAAAAATAAATTTTGGGGTTCGTGAATTCTCCATCGAATTCTGCTTGAACCAAACAAAAAATAGGAATATGTATCCCTATTTTCTATTCCAGAATAATAATAATTATTTTCATATTTCTATTCTCACAGCCAAACAGACCCTTATGGAATTAGATTCAAGGGCATGATTAATGCCAGCATGAACCGATGTCAGAGAGAGATTGTGTATATGAATGTTCTACTACATTCCTCCGTTCTTTGTTCTTAGTGCCAGCATCCATAATCCAAGAAAATGAACACAAAATTCAATAATTTCTTCCAAACACAAAAAATTGGAAAGATGTTGATTGTCAACATCTAAGTATATTTAAAAATCAACATCTCCATATTTAATCTTCACTTTCTTTTGGATCTTGGTTTTCTATTATGAATCTTCTTGATTTTTAATTATGAATCTTGATCAAACACATTATTCTTGACATATTCTTAAGAGAGTTTTATTTTTATCCTTTCTTGTTACTATCGATTGTTTTAAAAAAAAATCACATTTAAAATCTCAAAATAATTCAAATTGGTACTCATCGATTCAATCTAATCGATATTTTTTAATATTACAACTATCCTACAACAATGGTATCATAACCCATGTCTAATGCATCTTTGGTTATGTATAGAACATTTGCATTCATGAAATAGAAAAATAATTGTGACCATTAGGTTACTCTATTAAAGCCTACATAGTACTTTATATTTCAAGGCAAAGACTCTTTTCTTAGTCTTGTGTCTTTAACAATGGCTTAAACATCACAAACAAATCTTATTCTTAGACTAAAAGTGTTAAATAGTCAAGATTTTTTTTTGTCTTAATGTATAATATTTAAGAATGGTTGTGTCTTTATATAACCTGGAATGAATTTCTTTTATTTTTTTTTCAATCAAAAACTAATTTAGTCATTTAATGACAGAAAGCAAATTTAAATTCAGCAATGTGATTCTTGACTAGTTCATTTAGTTAACTAGCGAAAATAGTTTTACAATAGAATTTGTGTGGGTACCTTTAGGGGAAGAGACCCAATAGCCCCCAAGCTACGTTTACACACTTAGAACTCCTAAGCCATATGTTGAACGCTAAACCTCACTAGTGTGTGAAGTGGTCGAAAAGTGTTATTTCAAAAGGTCTTCGTTTAGACCCCATTATGTTCACCACCAAATAGTCACTCACCAAAAAAAAAGTACTTTTCACACAAATGGACTAATCAGCAACCAAGAAAGCTAAAAAATGATCAATTATTAGTACATATGTAATCAGCTATGAGTACATACGTTATCATTTTTTAGAGCTTTTTAAAAGCAACATCTGACAAGGATCTATTGCTAAACCTTGACAATACTAGACCTCGGACGAATACTCAATCTTTTCCCCTAATTCACTATGGAGAAGTTAGATCATAAAGACTCAAAATCAGAGGAACTTTCTCTTGCTCATTGAAAAGTTAAAAACAAAGTAAGGTTGACAATAATTTAGACACTATGCATTCATGAGACATGTGACTGAACTCCAAAAAACTCATTGCATGGAAATTAAGTTAGGAAAAATAAATCAATTTTGATCATTTAACACTTTTAACCAAAGAATCAAACCTTAATGTGTGATGTTTAAGTCGTTCAAATTATATCAACCAAATAGCAAAATCTTGTAACTCAACTAAGGAAAGAACCTCCAAACTATATATTTTACATGCGATAGTTTCTCCCACACAACCGTGAAATCCATTGTCAATTGCCAAAGTCATCAGTAATTATAATCGATAGTGCTAAACTAAAATTTTGCAGTGCTTCTATAAGACTTTACTACTCACCCAAGAAGGGAACCTCCAAAGTTATATGCCGTGCATGCTACGGCGCCCCATCACTTGCAGCCTTGAAATTAATTCACCGTTTATAATGAATTATTCCAGACAAAGAAAGCACCTCAACATGATCCACGAGATGCTGTTTCTCTTGTCGTATATGCTTCTATATGTTTAATGTGTCTGCTAACGTCAACATTATTAAAAAACAAGTTCAAATATTAGTCACGAGGCAACAAAAACACAGAATTTCATTGAAATGGCAGAATTGACATGGCAGAAACTATAACAGTTTATAAATTATTAAATTCACTATAATGAATTTGTTGAATCAATTTATTCATTTCAATGCAGTTAAATATTATAGAGTCATATATGAAGAGTTTTGTTCAAAAGATATTTTATAGTATTAAATTGAGAGTTCATTAGAATAATGTTTGGTTGGTTTACAATCTCTCTTGTTTAGTTTGTAGAGTTTTTAGCACCGTCCGATAGATGTAAGGAAGCAAAGGTGCGCGGAATCGCTTCCTACGCTAATCTTTGAGAGGACGATTATGCAAATCAAAGTAACTATTGCAAAGATCTCAAGAAATGCATAATAACATAATCAAAATAACAAAGAACACACTACACAGTGATTACCGTGGGGAAACCCTTCCGGGAGAAAAACCCCACCCTCCAAAACTCACACAATGTATTATCAAACCAAGATGATTACAATACACTTGCAATGCAAGTTCTTACAGGAGCACATCACCACAACTCCAACTTGGAGAGACTCCTACTAGCACCAGTCTTGCAAACTAAACTCAATTACACAAACACCTCCCCAAGCCCTCCTTTTATAGTGATTTTACAACGTGGAAACCACTTATGGTTTAACAAAACCATGAGCAAAACTACCATGCCACATGTTATCGATTTTTGACATTTACATTTCCAATATGGAAAAACAACCAGGTTAAAAATAGTAATCCCGTCCACAATTTTGTCTCTTAGTCTAGACCCCCATAAAAGTCACAAAATGAGTCATCAAGGCTCTAAAAATAGCCTACCTATATTCTACTAAGGACAAGACTCATTTAACAACTCACTAACCACTTTCCAATGCATAAACAAGTGGAAAACTCCCACAAACTAATTCTGAAATTTTTCAAAAAAAGATTGCAAGGTTGAGACACATGTTTCTCAACATTCTCCCACTTGTCGAACAGCTTGCAAGAGTCAGGGGATCTGAAATATCATGGACTTAATTGCTAGGAGCCGAGAGGCCCATAGACTCTGAACACCATCTGAATTTCTCTGTGCTCATGGGCTTAGTTAATGCATCAGCAACATTCGCCAAAGTCTCTACCTTTTCCAGCTTCACCTTGCCATCCTCGACCATATCTCTCACAAAATGATATTGTACATCAATGTGCTTGGTCCTCACATGAAAAGTCGAGTTCTTCGCTAGGCAAATTGCACTCTGGCTGTCACTAGAAATTGTCACTGCACCCTGTTTGAACTCTATATCTGAACACAATCTCTTTAGCCAGATGGCTTCTTTGCAGGCATGAGTAGCTGCCATATACTCTGCCTCAATAGTGGACAAAGCAACCACAGCCTATCGCTTACTCATCCAACTGATTGCACCACCAAATAATGTAAACACATATGCACTGGTGGATCTTCTTCTATCAACATCACCAGCCCAATCTGAATCCACATAGCCTCGAATATCTAAGGAATGCTCACTTCCTGTTCCATGAAAACATATTGAGTACTCTGAGGTACCCTGCAAGTATCTGAAAACTCTTTTTACTGCATCCCAATGTGCTCTTCCTGGATTAGACATATAACGAGAAAGTACTCCCACTGCTTGGGCAATGTTTGGTCTTGTACAAACCATAGCATATATCAAACTTCCAATAGCACTCTGATATGGTACTCGACTCATCTCTTCCATCTCCAATGGGGATGTAGGACACTGTGAGCTAGAAAGCTTTGTTCCCATAGTAACCGAAACACTCAATGGTCTTGAATCCTGCATATTGAATCTTTTCAAAATAGTACCAACATACTTACTTTGGCCTAGCCAAAGCTTTTTGTTCCATCTATCTCTTATAATCTCCATTCCTAGAATGTGCCTAGCTGCACCAAGCTCTTTCATTTCAAACTTTATTGAGAGTTGAGATTTTAACTCTGCAATCAAACCTTTTCCTTTGCCAATAAACAACATGTCATCAACATACAAGGCAATAACCAGAAAACCATCACCATCAGATTTGAAATATATACAATGATCAAATTTTGATTGCACAAATCCCAAACTCAACACATATGTATCAAACTTCTGGTACCACATCCTAGGACTCTGTTTTAAACCATACAAGAATTTCTTCAATTTACAGACCAAATGACTTTTACCTTTCACCACATAGTGCTCTGGCTGTGACATGTAAATTTCTTCTTCCAAATCTCCATGAAGGAAAGCAGTTTTCACATCCATTTGCTCGATCTCTAGATCATAAGCTACTGCAATAGAAAGAAAAAATCTAATGGATGTCATTTTGGCTACTGGAGAAAAAATCTCACCATAATCTACTCCCTCAACCTGAGAGTAACCTTTTGCAACCAAACGTGCTCTATACTTCTCAATGCTTCCATCTGAACCCATCTTCTTTTTGAACACCCATTTACAACCAACAGGCTTTCGTCCTTCAAGCAATGGTACAAGGTCCCATGTTCGATTCCTCTTAAGAGTTGTCATTTCTTCATCCATGGCTATTTTCCAGGACTCTGAATCATTCATACCAAGAGCCTCTTCTACAGATCTCGGTTCATCAATGTTAGCATTCAATGCAAATATGCACATCCAATCTTCAGGAGAATACCCATACCTTTCAGGTGGTTTCCTTTGTCTAGTAGATCTTCGAACAAGATCGGGTTCAGGTTCAGGAGGTTCAGGCTCGTGATTAGGTTCTCCCTCTTCCTCTGATGATTCAGAACTCGTAGAGCTCTCTTCAACATCTTGTCTTTCTAAGGGCCTTGATTCAACTTTCTCAGGTGTAGCAGGAAGTTGAATCACATATTTCTTTTCTTTAATTTGTTCTGGCTGTACTGTAACAGAAGAAGGCTTAGTTTCTCTAAAAATAACACTTTTGGAATAAAATACCTTTTGTGCAACAGGATCCCAAAGCTTGTATCCTTTCACACCATAACTATATCCTATGAAGATACATTTGACAGCTTTGTTGTCCAATTTTGTTCGCTTCTCCTTTGGCACATGAGCATATGCCTCACAACCAAACACTCTCAGATGTCTAAGTGAAGGCTTGTGGCCCGACCACGCTTCCATTGGCGTCTTATCATCAAGAGTTGATGTAGGAGACCTGTTTATGAAGTAGCAGGCAGTGGCTACAGCTTCAGCCCAGAACTTTTGTTCTAGTCCAGCACCACTAAGCATACTCCTAGCCTTCTCCATCAAGGTCCTATTTATTCTTTCTGCAACTCCATTCTGTTGTGGAGAATACGGAGTTGTCTTCTCTCTTTTAATACCACAATCTTTACAAAATGTGTCAAAAATATTGGAGCAAAATTCACCACCATTATCAGTTCTCAAGCATTTTATTTTCTTTCCAGTCTGCAATTCAACCATTGCTTTAAATTCTTTGAAATGACTGAAAACTTCAGCTTTACTCCTAAGGAAATAAACCCATGTTCTTCTACTAAAATCATCAATGAAAGAAACATAATAAACTGATCTACCAATAGAAGGAACATCAACTGGACCAAATACATCTGAATGAATTAGATCCAAAATACATGAAGACTTATGAGAACTCGAGTAAAACTGAATGTGGCTTTGTTTACCATAGATACAATGCACTTCAGTTGTCTTGAAGATAACAGATAACAAATTCCTTGCTAGTCCAAGGATATGCAAGACACCATCAAATCTTCTAATTCTACCATCAAAAAATTTCACACGAATACTTCCACGACCAACAATATCAAGTACTGAATTATCACCCAAATACACCTTACCACCATCAAAATTTTCATACTTACTAAACCAGTTCCTATTAGGAGTCATGTGGAAAGATGCACCTGAATCTATTAACCATGCATTTTCACCTGCATGAGTGGCCAAGGCTGCAATGAAAGCATCTCCATCTTCCTTCTCGGACTCGGAATCAGAATCTTGCTTCTTCTTCTTCTTCTTCTTCTTCTTCTCCTCTTTGCAGTCCTTTCGAAAGTGTCCAGGTTTGCCGCAATTCCAACAAATTGCCTTGGACTTACTAGGGGATTTCGATCTCCCCTTATTTTTGGACTTAGAATGGCCATGCTGCTTTTTGTTCTTGCCTCTTTCTTTTGGTCTTCCGCGAACACTCAAAGCCTCTTTGGCATTCAGAGAGACCTTCCTTCTCATCTCCTCAGAAAGTAGAGAACCAACAACATCCTCCATCTTCAAGACAACTGAAGTGCTCCCTATAGCCATCACAAGACTATCCCATGAGTCTGGCAACGAACATAACAAGATTTGACACCTTTCTTCTTCATCCATTGGCACCCCTATTGAGGTCAACTGAGTCACCAACATATTAAACCTTTCTAGATGCTCAGAAATTTGTCCACCTTCTTCCATTCTCAAGGAATACAACTTCTTCCTCAAAAAAATCTTATTCACAAGTGATTTCGCTTGATAAATCTCACTAAGCTTTTTCCAAAGCTTCTTTGCGGTAGGTTCTTCATGGACATTAATCAGAACCAAGTCTGCAAGACACAATCTAATGGGACCTTTAGCTTTTCTATCATTCACATCATATTGTGCAGCTAATGTCGGATCTGTGGGACTCAGCTTGTTCTCATCAATCGCATCCCATAGATCCCGATTAGTCAACAGATCTTCCATCTTCAACTTCCACATCTCAAAGTTTGTGCCAGAAAACTTTTCAACATCAATTCTCCCTGACATGCTTGCCATCTTTTCAATCCTGCAACACAGAAATGAAATGCTCTGCACAAGCTCCCACTCAAACCTTGATTAGCTCAAAAGACCTTGTACCCAACAAATAGAACCAAAACTGGCCAGGCTCTGATACCACTTGTAAAAAAGAAAAGGTGCGCGGAATTGCTTCCTACGCTAATCTTTGAGAGGACGATTATGCAAATCAAAGTAACTATTGCAAAGGTCTCAAGAAATGCATAATAACATAATCAAAATAACAAAGAACACACTACACAGTGATTACCGTGGGGAAACCCTTCCGAGAGAAAAACCCCACCCTCCAAAACTCACACAATGTATTATCAAACCAAGATGATTACAATACACTTGCAATGCAAGTTCTTACAGGAGCGCATCACCACAACTCGAACTTGAAGAGACTCCTACTAGCACCAGTCTTGCAAACTAAACTCAATTACACAAACACCTCCTCAAGCCCTCCTTTTATAGTGATTTTACAACGTGGAAACCACTTATGGTTTAACAAAACCATGAGAAAAACTACCATGCCACATGTTACCGATTTTTGACATTTACATTTCCAATATGGAAAAACAACCAGGTTAAAAATAGTAATCCCGTCCACAATTTTGTCTCTTAGTCTAGACCCCCATAAAAGTCACAAAATGAGTCATCAAGGCTCTAAAAATAGCCTACCTATATTCTACTAAGGACAAGACTCATTTAACAACTCACGAACCACTTTCCAATGCATAAACAAGTGGAAAACTCCCACAAACTAATTCTAGAATTTTCCAAGAAAAGATTGCAAGGTTGAGACACATGTTTCTCAACAATAGAAACATTTGGGTTTGGAAGATTAATCTATAATTTAATTTAAATTTGAAGTGAGTTTATAATAAAATATATAATAGAACTTCATTGTTGATAAGGTTTGTAAGTCTTTGAGGAAGACTAATTTAAGAAATATTACTAATTTAGAAATCAAGTTTTATTTCTAAGGTTAATAGATATTTAAAAAATTAATTGTAAAAAGGAAATAAAGGTGACTTGATGAAAAGAATTAAATAAGATAGAAGTTAGATTGTATTTTGAGTTGATTGTGCATTGAGATTCCAGGATTACTATCTAATTAGTAGTGAGAAAAGTTTGTAAGAGTGGTCACAAATTCAGATTTCACAAGGTGGCAAGATATGTACACCTTGTTTGAAATGCACTTAGTTGAAGAAATTATCCATATTAAGGTGTGATTTCATGAAGAGATGCATTGATTTCATATTCATGGCAGGCAAACTTTAGTGTCAAGGATTTCTTATTTGTAGAGCACTTAAAATAGAGACAAGGATTTGGACCACCTTCCATTGTAATCAAGGAAGGGGACTCTACACTAGTTCCACAATTCCTGAGCAAATACATTGATTTCTTATTTGTTGAGTACTTAACATGGAGATGGGGATTTGGAACACCTTCTAATGTAAATAGAGGGAGGAAACTCTACAATAGTTTCACAACTCATTAACTTTCCGATCTCTTGAAATAGTTATTCTTTGCCTCTATGATTATAGCAAATGTATTTAGAATAAATTATGATAATTCAAAATACAAAGCAAAATTTGAAATGTCTTAGTATTGTCCTGGAAGAAAGAGACTTTAAAATAGTTTTACAAGTCATATTTACTTTTCAAAATCCTTAAAAAGTCATATCACATGTCATTAAAGAGTGTTCTTCGTATTGTTCAAGATAAAGGGAAATAAGACATATGAATATTACACAAATAAATAAAAATTGAAGTCACAATCAAAAGATACAATATATAGGATTGAGATTTATCTCCAAAATATTCAAAATTGTTGAATTAGGTAAGTTGATTCTATAACATAAAAATTCATTTGCAAAATTGTTAAATGGACAATTGCAATAAAAGGCTATAGTTTGTAGCCTTGTTCCATTTGGCTAACTTTCACAATTTTTAATCTCAATCTTTAAGTCATTGGCACAAACCAATTTTGAGAAAACGAGTCTTAATTATTTTACAAATAGATCTCATGTGTGACCTCCCCATACTTTAATTCTCTCTATAGCTTGAGAAGCCTGCATGAAAAAGTTACTACATAATTCATCAAAAATATTTGATATTCTTTTCAATTTCATGTGAATATAAAATAATAATGTATTTGTGTCATAAGAAAGGTACTTACTTCTTTTCTCCATTTAGTTCTAAATGTAATAATGCATAAGATAATTGTTTGCATGGTGGTTCCACATACCATACCAGACCAAATTCCCTACATTTCCAAAATATATCTTCATAAAGACGACAAATAATATAATTGTTTGCATGGTGGTTCCACATACCAGACCAGCCCAAATTCCCTACATTTCCAAAATATATCTTCATAAAGATGACAAAGGCAGAAAAAAAGATAAGATAAAGTAAAAATAAAAATAAAAACAGTGATACCTCCACTCCAAAATTAAAATAATAACCCAACAAACAGCCAAGTGGAACACCAAATATGTAATAACATGCTAAGTTAATATATGCTACTAGTGCTTGCCAGCCAGCCCCCACTGCTACACCTGTAAGAATCATTTGAAATGCTTTTAATAATCTTTTGTTTACTCTATAAACCAGAAAAAATAATGAATGCTGAATGTCAGTCATACTCACCTCCTAGAACAGGTTGTATGCTATTTAAAAGCATGGTAATGGCAAGTACAGCGGCAAGATTTGATGCAGCTTTCATCACTTCCTTACTGTTAGTAAATGCTATTGCAAATTCATTCCTAGTAATCAAGATTATAGCCATTAGGATGGCTCCTATTGTAAACATTGTTCCAAGAACAGTAATCACTGCAAATTTTGCAGCTCTTGGATGGCCAGCTCCCAATTCGTTCGAGAGTCTTACACTGAAATATCGAAACAAAACTCTTCAAAATATATTAAATTGAATTTCTTTACATTATAGTGCAAGATTCTTTACTTTGTATTGCATACAACACATAGAGCAAGAATTATTAAAAAGAATAGAGTATACCTGATGGCAATATTGAATCCCAAAGAAATCATGGACTCCCATCCCATTAGATTCACACTACAATATAAATGAAGTTTTCTCAATTAGAGGAAGCAATGGAGAAAGAAAATCACTAAAAAACTAGAAGAAAACACTGGGCATACACGTACCATATAGAAATGGCATCTACGGAAATGCTTGGATTTTTAAGATAGCCAGCCAAAAGAATTAGAATGTTGAGGTACCAGAGCTCCAAACTATAATAAATGCAATCAAATATTGATCTCAAACTCAGTCAGAAAATTATTATCAGCGAATGACATCAACTCTTATACCTACTATATCATTTTAAAAACTGAATCCTCTTGTTAAGATGTAATAGAAATGTCAATAACTCCTTTATGGGACAGAATATTCTTACACAAGTCAGGCTCACTTTAGAAAGCGATATCAAACACTTCAAAAAACTTGACAATAGACAATAGACTACAGACTAAGTGTCTTCTTTTTTCCAAAACTTGAGTTTCAATATTTCACACACCTAGAACTCCTAATTTGTGTGTCAAAATTAATCAATTTTTTTGAGTAAACCACTATAGGTGACTAAGAACTTAAAGCTGTTTCCGCAGAAGAAGTGATTGAAAAAGTATCATTTCAAAACGTTAACCCAGATATGTTCACCCACTCATTAAAACTTTGAAACATACCAAAACATGATCAACTATAATTATATGTATAATTTTGTCAACTATTTATAGTTATGTGATTGACTAAGCCTCCTGTAGCTCATTATCTCGAAACAATCATGAGACGGAATTAAAGAAAAGCTATAAAGAATTGTTGTCTAGGAGCAAAACGTTGAAGCTTACCAAAGCATCACACCGGATGCCACGGAAAGGCGTACGAAAGCCCCGAGGTTGTGTAAAGCAGCCCAGGAGAAACCTACCCATGCCTCATTGCAACTCCCGCTAAGTACGTACACCAGCTGTGACAAGGCCATGATCCACCACGAGATATCGAGCACTAAAGCTGCACCCCAGAGACCACATCCCCACTTAAAGATGACCAGCCAGCTCATCACCAGATGAAAAACAAGTACTCCACCAGTAATCATCGCCATTACTAACACTTTACTCTGTGCCTGCAAATACCTTGCCAGTGGATAAACCGATGCATAAGCAAACAACTGGGGCAACATCCACACTGCAAATTTCCCTGCCAGATCAGAAATCTCATCTTCTTGGCCGATGAGTTTCAGAATGGGCGCCGCCCAAACATAAATGGGGCTTAAAAAGAGGGCAGTTGTGAATAATATGATCCAAGAGCGCTGCACGTAAATTCCCAACATTCCAAATTGTTTGGCCCCAAAGGCCTGCCCGCATAGAGTCTCAAGCGCGCTGGCCATTCCTATCTGAATTAACATATATAAGTTTTATATTATAGTTTGAAAAACAAAAGAGTAAATATAAATATATGTTTTATGTTTTGGCATTACCATGATGCCCATTGAGAAGCCAGCGATAACAGAATTTTCAATGGAAACAGCGGCCAATTCAAGATCTCCAATATGACCAGCGAAGGCTTGTGTGATGACTCCGAGTGAGTATCGACATATGGAGGTGAAAATAGCAGGGCCTGCCAAATACCAGAGCTTCTTCGATTCGCTCCAGCTTGCTTGGAGAATACCTCTCCATCCCTCAATGCTTGGAAGATCCCCGACAAACTCTGGATAGCCATTGCCATTGCCATTGCTATGGATTAGAGATGTGCTAGGACTTTCCTCGTCCATGGCCACTTCATGAAGCGAAGAGACTCTTTGAAATCGTTGAAGTAATTAGTTAAGTGCGCCGAGATTGATATGAACAAATATATGGTTTTTGATACTCGATGGCTGAGGCCGTTTCTTTAGATCATCTCGTCCATTCGTTGTTCTGTGGTTCTGCGTGTGCGTACGTGGTTTGAACGTGTTCAATCACCGTCACCGTAACGCTGTTGCTCATTTGGGGGGATGTTTCTTTCTTAAATTATTCTGTAACATATATGTTTATCTCACTTTTGGGAAACTAGCTAGCTAGGTAGGTGTATACGTTGGCAAGAGTAATCCCCACCATCGATATCGATGCCACAACAGTCATTCAATATTCTTTACCGCTACTCATTCAATATTCCTTGCTGTTATGCATTCGACATTCATTGCCGTCAGACAAGGCCCAGTACTTTGGTATTTGTATATACGAGCCTTATCCTTCCACGAATACTGCATTCATCACAATCAGACAAGGTGCAACAGAAGCTATAAGTAGCCCATGTTCAATAATATGTTTTGATAATAAATGCCACCCTTCCCTTAAAATTTGAACCTTTTGTTAATTTCAGTTTTCAAAGAAACCTTTTAATAACATTTATGAGGCAGAATAGTCTTTGGTACGTTATAAACATAGGCAGACGAAAAATACAACCATCACTAAAGAGAGGGCCCACCATTAGTTTTTGTTTTGTATTTTCCTTGTAGCTTGGCTTTTCTTTGTGAAATGGCTATGTCCGCTTGGTTGAAGGAATAGGAATAGGAAAAAATTGGAATACGATTTTTATTTTATTATTGGTTCATCACTTGGAATATGGAATAGGAATACAAATTCTCATTTTGCCTCTAAAATGAGCTTATATCCATTCCAAAAAATAGCTATTACTAGAATAGCCATTCCTATTCCCAATATTACATGTTTATTCTCCATTTCTATACCTGCAGCCAAATAGTAAGGGCCCGTTTGGTTGATGGAATACAATTAGAATAAAAATAAAAAATTAGAATTCATTTTTAAGTCTTTGTTTGGTGCATCAAATTGGAATTGGGAATAAGAATACGTACTCCCATTATGCCCCAAAATGAGCATTTGTCCATTCTCCAAAATATTTGTAATTGGAATTGCTATTCCCATTCCCATTTTGAATTTTTCTTATTTGAAAATGTTTTTAGATCCGCTTCATTATAACTTCTTGTTGGAGCTCCCCAAAATGAAAAATCATGGCCATTTTCAAACTAATGATACTGAAAATATATATATTCCTCAGATTCTACTCATGGAAGACTAGCGCACAGTGGCCAACGAATCGCTCAGCAGTACGATTCAATCGCTCAATGTGGGGATTTGGATTCACCCGCTTTATTGTTTTTTTTCTTTAGATTCTTTTTGCAAATGCCATGAATTTGTTAAAAATAAGCGTGTGAGAAAATGAAACCCTCTATAAATTATGTTTTTTCTTGTTCAGTCATAAAATTTGATGGGGTTCAAACCTTCAATCTTCAATTCAAGTTTGTGCAACCAAATAAGAGATAAATGGAATTGGATTGTAATTTCCTATTTTCATTCTCCATTTCCATTCCCATTCAAATTTTCTCTTCTAATTCCCCATTCCTATGTTTGCAACCAAATGAGCCCTAAAAGAGAGTATCTTCTGCAAGCAATTTTTTATTTAACTAGCACTTGCACCCAAAGAAGGTGCAAGGGGCCGAGTAAGTTGATAGGTTCAAAAAATGTGATATTGTGCAAGGGTGGCTTGTATCATTTCAATTAATTATAACACATTATAAAATGTTGTATTTGTAAATACAATAAGAACAAGTATAAGTGAAACTAAGTAGGAAACCAAGGATGTTTTTTGAACAAGATAGAAATTAACTTGAACCTTGCACAAAGAAAGCATAGCTGTTTGCATGTCACATTAGAATAATTACATACCACACATTATGGTTTTACATAAATAAATCATTGTACAAATTCTCTTATAATATTTTATCATTTCAAATTAATATCAAGTAAACATGACTCTAGAACTAAAACAAAATGTGAGGCATAACTAAAAAAATGCACACTTAACCTTCACTATAACTGGATGGCGTACAGGTGAGAATGGAGGATGCCACGACAGAAATCTGGCATTGGCAATGACAGTTTCATGGTGCCTTGGCTCCGTAGGGATGGCAGAAGGACAGGGAAATCGTCTTCCCAGTTGTGAGCGCAAGGGCAGACTAGTTTTGTTGGTGGAGGGTTTGGAAGTAAGGGCAACGAGATCTCAAGATGATCCTTTAATATTCCCAGAGCAACACAAGCTAATGACAGAGTGCCTCCACGATGGAATGGTAAACACTGGGGTCTAGATGGTCCCAGTTCTCAAAGGCCTAGGAGGAAGGGGAATTGGACTTTTATGTGCTCGAATGGCAATTTATTGACCCCTCAACCCTTCAATTTCAAGAAGATCGAATGAAAGTTTTGGTGGCCAACACAAGCTCACCAGGAGAACATGGTGGCAGCGGGTATGTTATCTAAAGTTTATAACCAAAACATTTGTAGGGTTTCCACTCTCCTAGTGCAAAATCCATCCTGGAGTGAATCTGTAGAATGTTTGCAATGTAGGGCTCTATTTTTAAAATGGCTAGGACCGTGGCCCTCTGTAAGGAAGATTCGAGAGTGGTTGAATGCAAATTGGAGAGAGAATATTGTGCTCAAACCCTTAGCTAATGAATTTTTTTGGCCATTTGCCCGACACGGGATGATAAGAGGAGCATTTTAAATGGTGGCCCATATATGTTGAATGGGAAAGGTTTTTATGTGTGTGATTGGAGGCCAAACTTCAATCTGAAAACTGAAAAGGTGAAAGAGGTCTTGATCTGGGTGAATTTAAAAAGCCTACCTTGGGAGTATAAGGATGAGGAAACCCTGAAGATGATTGGGGATAGTTTAGGAGTTTTCATCAAATCAAAAGTATCATTAGATAAGAATCGCCTGTATCAGTATTCCCAAATCTTGGTTAAAATGTAGGATTATTACTCGGTTTTGGATCGCATTGCTCTTCGTACTCCGGAAGGGGAATTTCGAGTCAGTGTGGATGCTGATTATGCTAACCATGTTACACCCCAAGAGGATATTGGTAAAGGAAAAGGACAGGTGGAGAATTATTGCCTGGATTTGATGAAGCTTTTCGAGAAATAGAGAGAAATCATTCCCCCATGGTCCATTTCCTTCAAGGAAAAAATGATAAGCAAAGAGCAAACATTGGCAAATCTGATCAAGAAATTGGAGAATGATCCCAGTGATGGTAGTTGCAATTTGCATGAAGATGAGTTTTGCGAGAATGTTGCATAGTCAACACAAGTGGTGACTGAAACCCCCTTCTCTCATATGTGTAATATCCAAAGGTTGGGGCATGTTTCCACTCCTCAGGGTCAGACTTTGTATGCCCCGGATACTTGCGACAAGTATATGGGTGAAGGAAAATTAAGAGAGAACTAAAGCCACAGGAGGAGGAGTGTGTTAATCAAGGGTTGGGGGAGACTGTATCTCTAGGAAGCAAGAACTGGGTGGAGGAGGAAACTTTGAAAGATATCCAAACCTCTTCGATTAGAACTCTGGATTCCTTTTTGGATAGTGAGAAGGCACGAAGATGAGATATTTTGGCTTCTGAATCAGAGTTTTCTGGTGATGAGGATATTAGAGTTGATGAGTGTGGGGTTATGGATTCGTTGGCTTTGGTAGAGGAGCGATCAATAAGTATGACACCATCAGTTATTAGTAAACCAAAGGTCTCTAAGAAGAAAAAAGGGGCCCTAAACCAGTGAGAGCCAAACTCACCATGGCTGGTAATGCAACAGACCAGGCTAAATTGTTGAGATCAAGAAGGGGATATACCTCTTCCCGGAACCCATGAAACTCCTTTCATGGAATGTCAAGGGCTGCAATGCCCCTAACAAATTGTGCTTGATCAAACATGTGGTTGATCAAGCAAAGGCTAATGTAGTTTTTTTTACAAGAAATGAAGTTAAGTGGTGAAGGTAGTGTATTTCTCTCTAAAACCTCTCTTCTTGGTAATGTTTGTTGGTGGATGTTGATGGTGCATTTGGAGGCTTAGAGGCTTTTTGGAAAGAGGCTTCAGTTAGTGTTTCTTTGATTGAATATGGCTCGTGTTGGCAATTAGTGAATATCTCTTCTTTTCAGCTTCATTTGATTTTTTTGGCTTTTAATATATATAGGTTGTGTCAACAGACCATGAAATCACAATTGTGGTCTCTTTTGACAGATAAATTGATATAGTGGAATGATAGGCTACTGGTCCTTGGTGGAGATTTCAATGCAATTTTGTCTCCGAAGGAGAAACTTGGGGGGTTGGTTAAATTGAATAGACGCCATTAGGAATTTGTTGATTTTGTTTTAACGAATAATCTACAGGATTTACCATTTTCAAATGGAGATTTCACTTGGACTAATCAAAGGAAAGGTTTCACAAATATTGATTGATTATTTTTTACTAGGTGGGGATTGGAGCAACACGAAATGGTTGTGCCAAGCTGGTATCTTGCCCCTTACAGGTTCTGATCACTTTCCTATTTGTTTAAATTTTAGGAATGATTGAACTCTGGAGCGTGCTCCTTTTAGGTTTGAAAAGATGTGGATGCGGGAAGAAGGTTTTTTTGATTTGGTTAAAGGATGGTGGATTTTGGCTCCTAAACATAAGGGATCCTTTACTTTTAAGTTTTTCAAGAAATTGCAACATTTGAAGGAACAGTTGAAGGTATGGAATAGGGTAGTGTTTAAAAATATTTTTGATGAGAAGTTTAAGCTGGAGAAACAGTTAATGGAAGTGAATGAAGTGTTGATGGCAGGGGGTTTGGATGAGGTTTTATTTCAAAAAGAACTTCAGTTGAAGAAAGAATATGAGGCAATTTTACACAAGGAGGAAATTTTCTGGTGACAAAAGTCTCGAGAATTGTGGCTCAAAGAGGGTGATTGTAATACTAAATATTTTCATAATTCAATTAAGGAAAGGAGAACAGTCAATAAGATTTTCGCTATCCAGAATATGGATGGAGTTACTCTCACAAATCAAGCTCAGATTAATGGGGAAGCAGTCAGGTTTTTTAAGAATCCAATAAGAACTCCACATAATAATGCCTCGGAGGAGGACTGTTTAGGATTGTTGGATGGTGTTCCTAAGCTAATTTTAGATGCTTAGAATAACATGTTAATTCGTTTGGTCTCTTTGGAGGAAGTGAGATCTACTCTTTTTAGTTTGGGAAGGGATAAGTCACCTAGCCCGGATGGGTTTCTGGCTCTTTTCTTTCAAGAAGCATGGGATTTTGTTGGGCAGGAACTCTGGGAGGTGATGGAGGAATCTAGAAGGAATAATTTTGTGTTTAAACACTTGAATAATACCTTTATTGCACTCATACCCAAAAAGGGGGATAGGGAGACTTTCAGCGATTTTAGGCCTATTTCCTTATGTAATACTATATACAAGGTGATTTCAAAGGTAATTGCAAATAGGCTTAAGTTGGTTTGAACCACAATTATATCCTTGGAATAGAGTGGTTTTGCTCCTAGGAAGTCTATCTATGAAGGTGTCATAAATAGCCCATGAAGTCATACATTCGTTGTGAATGAACAAGGATGCAGGTATGATGATAAAACTGGATATTCATAAGGCTTATGACAATGTGAATAGGTTGTTTTTTATTAAAGTTCTGGATAATTTTGGTTTCAGTAATTGCTAGTGTAAGTGGATTCGTTCTTGCATTGATTCCCCCCGTATTTTGGTTTTAGTGAATAACAGCCCCCAAGGTTTTTTTGATATGGAAAGGGATATATGTCAAGGTGACCCCTTATCTCCCTTTCTTTTTATTATTCTATAAAAAGTACTAGGAAGAGAAACTTCGAAAGTGAGAAGGGATGGAAGTTGGAATGGACTGAGGTTGCTAGAGGCATTGATCCGATAACACACTTACAGTTTGTGGATGACAACTTTCTTATGGGAGAAGTTAGTATTGGGGAGGCTCAATGTATTAAAAATGTGCTAGAGGAATATGGTAAAGTTTCTAGGTAGTGCATTAACTGGAGCAAATTAGAAATTTTCTTTTTTAATACTGCAAGTAAGATTCAGGCCAAGATAAGTCAAACTCTAGGGTGAGGCAAGGTTTGCTACCTAATAAGTACTTAGGGATACCTTTGTTGCAAGGCAAGAATAATGCTAATCTATGGAAAGAACTTATTGATAGTTGCATTAAGCATTTGGATGGTTAGAAATGGAGGTGGTTGTCCTTTGCAAGAAGAATCTTCCTCCTTCAAACAATTATTTCAACTATTCCAACTTTCTCTATGAGTTGTTTGAAGATACCAATGGAGGTACTAAGGTATATTGAAAAGAGGATGAGAAAATTCTTGTGGAATTGGACCCAAAATGAAGAAAAAAATTTATTGGTAGCATGGGAATCCTTGTGCAAGTCAAAGAAACAGGGGGGAGTGGGTCTTAGGAGATGGCAAGTTGTCAATAAAGCTTTGGAAGCTAAGTTGATATGGAAGATGTATGAACATCCAGATCAACTATGGGTTAAAATACTACAGGCTAAATATTTAGATTCAAGGGATCCATTGTGGATTTTGATAGTTAGGAATCCTCTGAAAGGTTTAGCTATTTGGAATTTCATGTTGGAGTGTAGGCCCATTATAACTAAACATATCTCTTGGTACATTGGAAACGGGAAAAAAGCCTCCTTCTGGCATGATTCCTAGAATCGGATGGGCAAATTGGCTAAGTTGGAAGGTATGGAAAATCTTATTCCTGTGTTTAGGTTTCTTGGGGTACCATAGTGGACCATTATGTGGAGGAAAAACATATGGAGTTGGGCCCACGTTGGGCTTGGAGGGACCTTTCTAATTTGCAATTGTCAGATGAGCAAAATTCAAGACTGGAAGGCATTTTTAATGAAAGGCAAATTATTTTGAGCAATAAGGAGGATAGGTTTGTTTGGTGTGCATCCAAGAGTGGATGTTATTTTGCTAAGTTGGGGTATCAGCTTAGTGGTAATGTGACAACTCCAGAGGGGTGGCTACATAAGTTGTCTTGGAATAAATTATGCATGCCCAAGGCAGGAGCATTTGTGTGGCTTGCTTTGCAAGGCAGGATTCTTACAGATGATAGAAGGTATAAGTATGGATTTGTGGGCCCGTCTTTTTGTTCTCTCTATATGAAGGCAATGGAGTCTGTGAATCACCTTTTAGCCCACTGTGACTTTTCTCAATAGTGTTGGATACCGTTGAAGACACATTTATGTTGGACTGCTCCTCACCTGAATTCAGTAAAAGGCATCTTTCAATGTTGGCCGATGGATTTGAAAAAATCCTTCTACTCAAATATTTGGGTTGTAAGTCAAGCTTTAGTTATATGGGAAATATGGAAGGAGAGGAATCGGTGTATTTTTTTAGGATAAAGCAGAAAGTGTGGATGGTGTTTGGGATAGAATTCACCAAGCTATTGAAGAGTGTATGAATGCCAATGGAGTACTTTAACACCCTAGGAGATGTTTCAATTATTGGGATAGCAGAGTGCAAAAATTTTGGACAAGGATTAGAATCAAATGGGCAAATGATGGAGATTTGGAAGGGAAGCTGAAAATCGACAAGAAAGAAATCAAGTGGTGATTGCCAAAAAAGGAATGGATTAAAATTGACTTTGATGGTGCGTCAAAAGGGAATAAAGGAGTATCAAGCACAATGGTAGTGGCTACAAATGATAAAGGGGAAATCATTGGGTTTGTTGTTAAAAGGTTGGTGGATGGCACCAATAATGCGGTCAAGATTGAGGCTGCAATCCTGGCAGTTTTATTAGCCAAAAAATTAGACATTACACATCTTCACTTGGAAGGGGATTCAAAAGTGGTGATTGATGCCATTGTCAGAGGCTCGATGCAAACATGGTTTTATCAAAACTCAATTTGATTGATTAGAGAGTCATTGGATACATTTACAGATTTTAAGGTGAGGCATGTGTACAGGGAGGGCAACGTGGAAGCAAACAAGTTGGCGAACTAGGCCAAAACTTTTTCCCAAATTAATTCTATTGAAGCTAATGATCTACGTATGATACGATTGGATTCTTGAGGTGGCGGCGATGTTTGGTTTCATCACTGGTGTCAATCCTTTATTGTTGGTTGGTGGATTCTTGTGGGAATTGATAGAGGGATGCGTGTGAGGAGTAGCTAAGAGAAGGCTTTGGATCACTTAAATTGGTTTTTTAAGTTCGTGTCAGTGGTCATATCTTTTAAGTGGTAGTAGCCAATAAGTATTGTTTTTGTTTGGAATATTTTGTCTGTGAGGCGGGTGCTTTTATAGGATGGCATGTAGGGCAGCTCATTTACGAAATGTAGTGTTGGTTGAATTAGGGCTCTCATTTTTTGTAGTATAGGGAGACGTTGTTTGCGATGGAAGCCTCCTTTTCTTTGGATTCAAACAAGGAGATGAAGGCATTTAAAAGGTCAGTTAGTAAGGAAAGGATGAAAGGTCTTTTGAAGATTAAGACTGATGCAATGACAAAAGTGGTGTTGGGTGTGGTGGGTACTCAGTTCCACGAACGAGCGGTTAAACAACACCCCAATTTGGATGTTATTGCAATGGTGGTTGCATGGGGATTGGAGTTAAATAATCCAATAGAGGAGGTTGGATATGTGGCAAGAGCTTTGTTTGCAGAGGATATGCTAGGGGGTTTAAATTACATTCTTGAGTGGTCTATACCAGGCATTGGCTCAGACCTTTCTGAGTGTTTTGAGGATGAGGATGAAGGTAGATGCTACAACTACATTCCCTTTGTGTGGTGGAGAGTGAAGGCAGACAAGCCTTCTTTATATAAGGCAAAAAAAGATGCAAGGGGAAAGTTGTGGGAGGAGCTTAAAAAGGAAGAAGGCGGGGAGGCTCAGCTAGTGAATGAATGGGCCACCTTTCCACGTTGAAGGCACAATCCTCAAGGTCAGCGTGTTGCCTCAAAGACACAAGGGTAGTGTTTTCACTTGGCAATGATATGGGCTAGGGTATGCTGGCAAGCTGACAGTGTATAAATTTTTTGTGCAGGCGAATGTTATATTTTTAGCTGGTTGATATGTTAGTGGTAGGGAGCTAAGGCTCGTAATGGGTGGGTGTTTTCAGTATATGTATGGTTGCGGATTGTATTGAAACTAGGATTGGCAGTCGGGTTGGGTGCTCAAGCCTTTAGGGCTTTTCTGTTAATGATGTTTCACTGATATTCGAATGATTTGTATGTAATTGCCTTTTCTTTTATTTAATATATAAACCATTACCGATCAAAAAAAAATGCACACTTACAAATACAATTTTCTTGTAAATTTATTATATCCAAAAACTATATAACTCTACTATAATACTCTTCCAAAGCGTATATTCTTGTGAGCTAAAATTGGTAAATCATTAGACATTTATACTATATGTTGATTAAGGCCAACAAGGTCAACCATTTGTTGGTGACTATAAAGAGTGATGGGAAGTGTTGGCCTAAGATTTTGGTGAGTTATGATAGTGTATGTTGAAAATTATGGAGACTATTACCCTTATATCATTTGCTAATGATGGTTGTATGTTGAATTATACTGCACTACAACAGGTACTCTTTCTTGAATCTTTACATTTTCCAATTAAAAACAAATCTAAATCATTAAAAAATCAATGTTATTTATGTTTGGAGAGTAGGGTAAAGGATTTCAAAGCAAAAAAAATTAACTTTTCACTTTTCAAAAAAAACTATAAAAACATTTAAACACTTATAATATTATATTAAATTTATTTGACAAGTATTATTCTTATAGCTAAGCTTTTTAGATTACATCTCTACCAAATCACCATTTTTCTATAAGGGTGGCTCATTGGCTATAAGCAATGTCATGTTTTGTTGGTGCACTAATGTTGTATCACATAATTAGTTTCTTTCAAGATTTCAAGAAGCATGGACTATAAAAGAACTTTTCTTAGCTTTCATTTTTATTATAATCGATAGTGATAAGTATTTTATTAAAAATAATATTATATTATTTAAGTACTAGTTTGTTTAGGTGGTTTGTCTCTGTTTATACTAATACGTAAATTTTAAATATGATTTTAAAAATTAATATTATTTTGTGATTTGTTGATGTAATACAATTCTTCTATCTAAATCTCTCAAAAATAAATAAGTATATAATAAATAAATAAATAAAGATAATTATAAAATATTTTCTATTAGCTATATTTGTTAACAAAGATTTGTAGATAGGTAGAACAAGGTTACTTTAAAGTCAACATAGTCTTAAAGGGAATGAAATAGAGCATAAAAGGAAATCATAATTGAATTACAACTATTTTAGAATTTATTTTTTGAAATTAGAGTTTTAAATGTGGTTGCTATTTTTAACAAGACTCTATAGGACAAGCATTTCAATTTAAAGACTAATTGTTATAACACATTAGATGCTTCATGAATAAAGATAATTTTAATATATATATTTTTTTAAATAGAAAACATGTCTATAATACATTAAATTTATAAATTATATATAAGAATATTTCTTTATTATATATTAGTTATGTTTTAATGTGAAATAAACTTAAAAGGTATGTTAAAAATATTATTTTTTGTTTATTTCCAATAACCTATGTAATTTGATGAAATTAAATCTTTATATGATAGCACAATGTTTTTTCCCTGTCAATCATCTAGGTGCATAAAAATTTAATCATGGATAAATAATTTAATCTCAAATATTCTTACCAGGTCCTCAATATGCCTTGGATATGTATATTTCTCTAATTTTTCTCATTTCACGTCCTCATATTTCTTGGGATGACATTATAAAATGTGTACTTGCACAATGACACATTTAAGATCTATTATATTATATTAATATTTTTGTATACTTATGTATACATTTGTACTAGTATTATATTAATTTGAAGTAAATATCTTCATACATGAACATCTTGAAAATAAAAGTATAACACATTTTTTTTTTTAAATCATACAAATGAATATTCTTTTAAATTTATTAGTTTTTTGGGGGCACATAGTACATTTTCTCAAAGTTTAAAATTTGAAGATAATCTCCCCCACAAGAATCCTCAACCTCTCTCTGTTTCATCTCTAGTCTGCCTCCTCTTCAACCCATCATCTTCTTTCAGCCCACTAAACTAGTTTATAGAAGTGGATCTACAAATCCTCATATGACCATCCAAGAGCTCTCCCATAGGTGAATCTTCTGTTACAGACCTTGCACACATGCTTGGACCTCTACAACACAACTTCCTAGACTACATTTCTCTGTAGTACACACAACCATCAAGGATATTCACCTTCCTCTCATGTTTCTTCCCACCTCTCTATCAATTTATTAATTCATTTGATATCTACATACAATGCTGTAATTTTTTAATTCCCTCCATTGTTGGTCCATCCAATTTCTAACAGTTCAACAATTTCACAAACAATCAAAGATAGTAAAGATTCAAAATCATCTAACAATTTTGTCTTCTTTGTAAAAACATTCTATTACTTAAAAATCTAATCTCATAATATTCTCAAATCCATTTGAAAGATGCAATATCCCCCTCTAATAAATTAAGATTTGACATTAAATCGCAAATCACCAACATCCCTATTCAAATAATCAAATAATCAATTAAAGAATAAAATGACTATTTTTATTCATAATAAATTATTACTAAGTAAGATCTAAGCATTTCAGCATAGACCATATATTAACTATTTAAACTAAATAGCTAATTAAATATTGATTACTAAAATAAACAACAAAGATTATTAAATAAAGGAATAAATAAAACAATAAATATACCATTAATTAATGGAATTATCCATGTTAATAATCATATCAATCAAACAAACATCATTAATATATGACATGTACTAATATTACTGTTTAATAACAAATCCTACATCAACATTGACCTGTCATAGGTCACGACCCTTAATTAGCTAGGAGTACATATTAAAAATAGTACCTGAAGGTAGGAAAGGCAGGGAGGACAATAAGACATTATAACATGGAATCATGCAAAGCAGAGAAAGGATGAAAGTAAGCATTGACGAGTATTGTTCATAGGCCACGTGGAATTACATGCTAACAAGCCATAGAAGGTAGAACCCGCATACCCGTAGAAGTTCAAATATGGACCAGATCGATCATCAGGAAGGAGCAAAGGAGGAAAGGACACTTGGACCACATCTCCATGTGGACTCATAGCCAAACAAGGGACAGTCGCATCACTATAGGACCGTGACCGCATTACATCGTGGCTATTGACCACGTGCAGAGGTAGAAACGGGAGGTTGCGCGAGTATTACTACCGACGTCTTACCCACGTTGAAGGGTAACCATCGAGCAAAGGTGATGTATGATCGTTGAAATATAATTAAAGGTCATAGAATTATGATTGTTAGCTAAGATATAGATTTTGAATTAAAGTGTAAATTATTCTTTATATTGAGGTATAAATATTATTGAGAGTATACATGTAAGCTATAACTAGCAAATATGAATAGAAGAAAAGATTAATTAATTTATTGTGAATGTATTACTTATATGTTTGTGTTAATCTATGGGGTTAGAACTATGGATACTAATTGAACTCGAAGCATGGAGCATGTGGGATATAAAATATCTCTATTGTCTACCGTGGTCGAGTGTCGATATCAAAGCATGGAGCATGTGAGATATTTAAGATCTCCATTGTCTATCACGGTCGATAGTTGACATACCAAAATATTTTGATGGTGTCAACATATGCATATCTGATTAGCCTTGGATAGAAGATGCCTGTCTAAGAAGAATCTTAAGGGGTGCGCTCCCAGGAAGACGGTGAGGTAGCTATGTGCTAGGAAGCCCGATCTAGAGACATCCTTAAGATTGGGGTTAAATTAGAGGGTAGAATAATATTGTTTGTTTTTTATTATTGTGATTCTAACCATTATTTTGCAGGTATTACTTGTCTCAAACTAACCCTAATAGTGGGGACATTACAGAGGACTCAAGATTAACAAGCTTTCCTTTCAAAAAAAATCTTACATAAGTTTTCATTTCCCCATTAGTGCTTGGGTACTCATTCATTTTAATATTGACTTATTCAATCATATTTTGTTTTGTTTTGTTGGTAAACAAATTGTTCACTTCTATTAACTCTTTGAATTCCCAAAACTTTTGAACAATTGTTGATTACAATAGTTGGGAAATCGTAGCTAAACGGCTAATTTCCCTCTTAATTTTATAGATATAACTCCCTTATGGTTATGATTTTCAATGAATCATTTTGTTCCTAATCCTAAAAAGGGGGTATGTTCTTGACCCAAGAACAGAGGAGGTAAACCAAGTTAGACCTAAACAGGAACGAGGCAAAGATTTAGGTAATAATGCTGATCAAATATGTGGACTCGTACATCTTACGAACCTGCAAAAATTGATGATATAGAAATAAATTACATTTGTGAATTAATTATTTAATAGAATGCTTCTGAATCTAATATGCAATGGACTAACTTAAAGAATCATGCAAGACAGAATCTCTTTTAACCTTCAATAACACTACTATTATCTTCAACTTGTTGTATTGAATAGGGGAACAAAACTCTGTTTATTCCTTAACTCAATTCAACTGAAAGAGATATTCTAAGCTATCATAAAAAATGGAATAGTAAATAATTGATATAAAACACATTTAACTTATCTCTGCAACATGAAGTATTTCACACCAAAATTTAACCAACCTTTTATTAATCTTTCAATTAGGTACATATAGGATTCTGAGATGACCGTTATAAAAAGGAAATCAATCAGTTCATCTCTTCAAAATGGACAAATTGCAAGGAGCCAATTATCGGTTACAAATGCTCATCAAACTACGAAAAGGTAGGAGATATGTCACTTCGTCTTCTTTCCTTTTTTTGACTTCGCCCTATAGGCCTTAGTGGTGATAATGATAGGAATAAGATCTATTTGTTTGTGAACATGAACATTAGTGTATCTTAGGAGTCACTTGGAGTGCTCTCAGGCTAGGTCCTTGATAGAATTCAACCTTTCTTGTATTTCTTTTGCAGCCACGTGTATGCACCTGCTGAGTCATTTGAGATTCGACACTCTATTCTAATGATCAGAAGATTTCTCTATTAGATTGTCTAAGTAAATAGATAAATTCTTTTGCATGATAGCAACTCTGACTATTCCCTTTCCTTGTCCACTGGTTTGAGAGTCAGTATGTAAGCCCTTTAGCAATTCATAGTTTTTGTCTTGTTCCCCTTTGACTATGATCTTTATTTCCTTTAATCCTTTTGCTGACACTAGAACCATTTCAGATTTGAATTGCATGCTTTGTAGCCATTCAAATAAGGGCTCATCTCCCTTAGGTAGAATCTTTGCCTCTATTACTTCCTTAACTTTCATTTGGATGACCATTTTTAGTAAGGAAATGTAATCCTCACTCTTGGCTTTTTTTGCTAACAGGATAGCCCGATTAGCTGAGATGTTATCTTTCTCCATTTTGAGCCTCATTACTACATTATCGAGCTACTCTATGATTGCAAGTCCCTCAGGTTTGAGTTTTCTGCTCCACTCCCTACCAATTTTCCCAAAGTGTTTGTCTTCTTGTAGCTAGGAGATGATAGCCTAAATGTTTGTGGCTGTAGGATCACTAGTAGTTGACACTCCTGAAATGCTTGCTAGCGGCGTGACTAGTTGCCTAATGAATCAATCAAGCTCATGAATCTTTGCCTCCATTTTGACTTTAGCCAATTTGAGACTTTCAAGTTGTCCTTCTATCACATCATTTGTTGGTTTCCACAGTCTCACTTTGGTGTAATGTCTAAATTCTCCAAGGTCTATAAATTGCAATGTGAAGTCCCCTGTATTTAGGTCTTCAATTCTTCCTTCCTTGGTGGGCTTAGAAATCTCCATAGTTAAGTGCCTGTTATCTACCAAAAATGTGCCTTGTTAAGTTTGCAGAAAACTTAACCTCTTGGAGAAACATGGAAACATTCGAAGGTTGTGGGTAAACCGTGGCTGGAATGAATCTCCAGATTCTAGCCCAGCTTCCTATCTGGTAAATCACTTTATACTACCTGAAATTTGATTCTTTTTATGGAGGAAAAGGGAAGAAGGATAACAAAAAATAAAATTCTAAATCCTAAGGGTGATACACCAGAATATAAAGATGAGAAATGATACTGTTAAGGCACAATAAAACTTTACTAAAGACCAGTTCGACATAGGCAAAATATTGATATCAATAAACCCAAATACAACATGAGAAGGATTGACCTCAATTCAATTGCTAATAGGAATAAGAACATTCACAATTAGCAACTAATATGAAAATTTAGATCACAACTCACAACCTATATGGGTAGCAAATACTCTTTTGCAGATGCTAAAAATTATGACATTAACTTCAAGGATTCAAGAATGAATCACAAAAGAACTAACATCAAAATCAGAAAAGGACTCACATGCAACAAAAGAATCCAATAATGGCTTCCAAACCGTTCTTTATTCTAGCTTCAAAGGTAACAACATAATAACACTTCTCAAAACTGAGTTACAAGCAATCTGCAAGTGACCACCATGAAGGACCTCCAGAAATCACTCCAAAATCTATCTCTGCATAAAACTAGAACTCCCTACAATGAGTTGAAAAACTCATACTTATGCCCCTTTTACCCAGCTGCATTTAGAAAGTCATAAATGTTGGATCGGATTTAGCCCCAAAGGCCAAACTAGAGTCTTGAAAAGACTTCAAAAAGGGGTACAAAAAAGCCCAAAAGGTATGGCCTGGCAATATCATCAACTACCCCTCATAACTGCAGTCACATCTCCAAGAAAACTCCAAAAGTCTCCAAAAAACAATAACTTCTCTGGCCTCCAAGTCCCATCAACACATGACTCAATATTTATTCATAATGATTTGCAAAATATCTGCTCTTAACCCTTTAAAGGAAAAATAAATACTTATTTCTTTGCACAATAATAGTTATTAAATGATTTATATTTTGTGACAAAATATAAGGCATTTAATATTTATTAAATAGTAATTTATTGTAATATAGTTTGTCCTTTTGTTTTAATAAGTATTAATCATTTTATATAAAATATCGAATGATATCATTTAATCACTCAATATTTTATTAGAATAATTAGTATTTACTAAAATAATAAGAATAAATTACACTATAATAAATTATCATCTTTACAAAGAAAAGTATTTAATAAATCTTTTAAAAAGAATCAAAACATTATCATTGCAAATAAAAATAACCTAAGTATTGAGAAAAGGTGAAAAGTTATGTAAAACATAAGACCCAAAAATGGGTGCCAAGCTTGCAAAGAAAAAATGACTCCATACATGCATGGACTCGAAATTCTATCAAATGCAACTTAGGATTTGATAAAAAGGAAGTCAAGGGTGAAATTGGTCATTTCGAATGCATGAGAGAGCAAAGATAAAACATGGCAGGGCTATTTGGAAACCCTAGCCGCCATGAAGCTTAGACCAGCGATTTTCTTGCTGGGAGTTGTGCTTTTGTTGTATATCTTGCTGCTTTGGAGGATGCCTAACATATCTCAGACCCTGGCATGAAAAGAAAAACTTCTTGAAGCCACTAACTGGTTATTTGGTGTTGTTGAAGACGAAATCTTCTTTTTTCCTGTGGGTCTTATGTCTTCTTCACTGGGCATTTGAATCTTTGCTTTATCTCTGTTGTATTCAAACACCAGACACCCAACTCGTGGCATAAAAAACACTTCAGTAAGTATTGTTTTCTTTTCCATTACTTAAAAACTGAAAACATTTTTTACATTTTCCTTTTTTTGTGGATTTCCCATTGCTTGCTATCGAGTTTCTTAGGATATATACTGGATTGAAGGATGTTGCTAAGTGTCTTATGCATTTGTTGGTTATAAAAGAATTCACCTTTGCTATTGAGGATCCTCTTGCTAAAAATGAGTCTAGACTTACTATCCACCTTTTTTCCAAACGTTTAATTACAACAACCCACTCTTTTTCCTTATCTCTATCATATCCCGCTTCATGCATTGCATCCGAATGAGCATCTCTTTTGCATTTGGTACAAGATCAAGATCCACATTTTTTATTTAAATCTCATGCTGTAGATTTGTTGGTTGCCATTAGAGAGCTCGTTGTTACACTCGCAGGCTTCAATGTTTGAAAGTTATAAAACTTTGAAACCCTTGATGCCTTTGCTGTTCTCCAAAATTTGTTTCCTGACTGTGCACGTTCTGCCTCTGTTGGTTCCAAGCTGATTATGAGTATATGGTGGAAGCTTCAGTGTTATCCTCTAGAAAGCCAATTTAATTGGCACTCCATTGATTGTTTGTCATTTTGAATTTTAGACCTGTGATTTTATAAATCTAGAACGCACACTGTAATATCAAAAAAGATATAATTGGCTCTGCTATAACATATCAGAATAGATATATGCTCTTGAAATGTGTTCGGATTCTACTGGCCTCTTGCTGAGATAGTAACACATCTGATACCCGTGCATATGTTCCTCTAAAATTTGCATACTGATACTAAAATATTTGTGTACTGATACAGTTTGGAATTACGTTGAAACATATTTCTTCTTGTTACTATAGTAAGACCAGCACCTTCTCTTGTTCTGATGAATCAATCTGCAGTCCCTGCTTCCCAACTCCTCTGTTAAAATTTTCTTGTCATTGCATTTTGAGAAAAGGAAGCACATCTTCCAGTTATAGTCTTTGTTTACAGTTATAAACTAGCTCTTTTCTTTTCATTAAAATAATTTGTGGTTGCATTAAGACCGTAGACAAATCTATCATTATGTCGATCTTTTATACTCTCATCTGCATTTGGATGAATTCTTTGTTTTGTTGGCATCATTTATTTGTTGTTCATCCCACCCTACCTCTGCATTTTTTCCTTGCCAATGGATATGCTTTAGCATTCGTCATCTTACACAAGGTTTTGTTGATGTCAAAATGAACCTTAGAACTTGAATTTTCCATTCACCTATTGCACATGTTCATAAGTAACTTGATAGATTGTAGATGCTTCCAAATGGATTTATTGCTTGAGTTTTTTGGAGCATCTTTCAGGGTCATTGCACCATATAGAGGCTTAATCCATTTTTTCTGGGAATCCAAAGCTTCTTAATACAGATTTGTTAGTCTGTTCATCTTTTCTATTCTGTTGCATGTCTTATGAGGTTCGAGCACGGGCTTGTGACACGCACAAACTACCCTTTGTGACCCTGTATTTGATTTCCTTTTTTTTTTAAATCAATCCATCATATGAATAACTCTTGGCCAATGCATTGTATCTTGTTTTAAATAGCAATATTTAAATCATTCCTTGTAGGTATGCTGCAGCAATATGTAAGTTTATGACAGCATCTCTAGCCTAAAATTCTTGTGATATTTTTACAACTCTGTAGCATCGCTTCTCCTTTTTGAATTTTTGATTTCTTTCCTGCTGCTATTCATCTCTGTTGTTTCTATATGTATTCAAAATAGGAAATATATAGCATGTGTGGGTACATAGTTGGTAATAACTAGTCATTGCTTAGATCGTTTAAGATCTAACCCCATTTTTTCCCATGCAGGGGGATGAACATCGCGGAGCCATCAGATCGAGAGCTAGACCAAGAGTGGCAACAATGGACGCATGACCAGTCAAAGGCTGAAAGGCAATGACTGGTTATCTCCGACTCTACTTCCTTGTGTTGTATTTTTCTTATTTTCAATATGTGTAGAAGTAGTAGTCAAACTCATGGCTTGTGTGAGATTTTCATTTCGAGCATTTTCATATTCATTTCACTCTATGTAAATATCAGTTGTATTTCAAGGAATGAAAATACAAGGACATTTATATTCTTTTGATATGCAATGAATAACATCTATGCACTGTTGATTACTTGCCCTCAATTCAATTTTTTTTACAAGTGTGCAAAATTTAGTAACAGTGTCCTATTTCAAGGTCTTGTCTGAGAATTGACAGTGTCTTTTGCTTCTTAACTTTACTCAATACCAATCCAAAACTGATAACTAGAGATAAAGTCTCTTTGTTAGGAGCTCCCTCTTCTTTCTTCTTCCTCTTTCTATCCAAGGTATCCTTGAGCCATGACTCAATGCCAATCACTTTAGATGTAGTCCCGACTGTATCTACACTGAACATTTTCCTCTTGGCTAGAGTTAATGTCTTCGTAGATGAACAGAAAGGGTTCTTTGAAGCCTGGGAAATAAGTTTTGAAGTGTAAGGACCCTTCTCTATTTTTGTAGTCTTCTTTGTAGCTTCATCGAACTTAGTAGATTCGTTTTCACTACTTCCACCATCTCCAAGGTCCACCACTTGTATTTGGGGGCTACTTAGTAGGAGTAATGCATTATTTATAGATGGAATCAGACTACTATGGGGTGAAAGAGCCATTGTGACCACACCGTCCTTCAATTCTTTTGCCTTCTTCTTCTCAGCCTCCGTTTTAGTTCTGATCATCTATATTGAACCATCCTAATAAGTTTTATCAAGAGGTATATTCTTGCCAAGAGGTCAGTCACCTCCATTGTAATGGTTACCCTATAAATAGCTCTAATACCACTGTAATGGACACCCAGGAATGCCCAAAAGCTAAACCAAGGCTGAAATTATATTAATGCTGAGAATGCTGCAATTAATTACAAACAGATGTATTCCAAAGGCCAAACCCTAAGGGAATGATGTCTAGAATGTTACAATAGAGAATGAACGTCCTCTATTGCCAACAAAAGGAGTGTGATTCACACATCCAAGCTCTTATCAAATACAAGTCATAATCATCTGATGATCAGCAATGAGACTTTCAGCCCTATTTATCCTTTTCTTCATCCTTCTAGAAGGAACTAAAACATTAATTAATTGCAAGAGCTAGAAGCTTCCTCCTTCCAATAATTAATGTGTACCCTAGAAATTCCTCCCTGGCAATAATTAATTAAATCACAAGAGGCTTCCATCCTTCCAATAATTAATACATACCCTAGAAGCTACTCCCTTGTAAATAATTAAATTAATTAAGTACAAAGTCACCTTTAATTTTTAATTGAATGACTTTATAAGAATTTAATTTAATTTCTTCTTATCCTCCACTTAGACTTTGGAGAACATGAGAGCTAAAAGATGGGATCATTACAAATCCGCCCTCCTTGAAATTGCTTGTCCTTGAGCAATTAAGTAACATAATGAACTCCAACCTCCACCTGGATCCCAATTGAAGTAATATGTGATACCCATATGGACATTGAACAAACTGCAAATGAACATCATTAAGACCAACCACATGTCCTGCAAGTTAGCTCCCAAAACTTGTGTTGATGAAGTATAAGTCTAGATGTCACCAGAAGGCGGCTCCATAGAAGATCTATGAAACCTCTTCCTCCCAACTGTTGTAACACAAAACTAAATCTTAGTAGATGGTGAAAACTGAGCCCAACTCCACTTAGGTGAATGATCAACATCAGCCTCAAACATCAAATTGTCATAAGACAATGTTGCATCCATGTTGAACATAGTACTATCCCAAGAGTGAACATTAACACTTTGTTGATCGATAGTATAATATGATTCTGTCACTATATTGCTCACCTCATTAGCAATAACAAGTATACTATCATCAAAGCACACATCTACAACCGCATGCATACTGCCAAACTCCTCATTGGATGGTTCAACTGACATAGAAGTGGTTGCTGATATGATAGTATCCTTGCATTCTTCTAATCCCACATCGATGGACTCCATATCACCAGCATCATAGCTAGGTGGCTCTATATGTGTCTCAATCCCACCTGAGGAAACAACTTCTTTCTGCACTAGAGCAACATACAGATTGTCAATATTGATGCCCATCTGTCTAGCCATAAGTTGCAACATCATATCCATTCGCCTATTATGCTCCTATTGCATCCACTGCCCCTCCTGTAATGTATTTAGTATCCTTAACATTACACTTTCTTGATATGGACTGGTATACATTTTGTCAAACTCTTTTCCCTTTATCTTGCTGTTCCAAATTCCCTATAAGAACTCCATAGGATGGCAAGACTAATAGCTCTGATACCACTGTAATGGTTACCCTAGAAATAGCTCTGATACCACTGTAATGGTTACCCTAGAAATAGCTCTGATACCACTGTAATGGACACCCAGGAATGCCCAAAAGCTAAACCAAGGCTAAAATTATATTAATGCTAAGAATGCTACAATTAATTACAAAGAGATGTATTCCAAAGGCCAAACCCTAAGGGAATAACATCTAGAATGTTACAATAGAGAATGAATGTCCTCTATTGCCAAAAAAAGGAGTGTGATTCACACATCCAAGCTCTTATCAAATGCAAGTCATAATCATCTAATGATCAACAATAAGACTTTCAGCCCTATTTATCCTTTTCTTCATCCTTCTAGAAGGAACTAAAACATTAATTAATTGCAAGAGCTAGAAGCTTCCTCCTTCCAATAATTAATGTGTACCCTATAAATTCCTCCTTGGCAATAATTAGTTAAATCACGAGAGCCTTCTATCCTTCCAATAATTAATACATACCCTAGAAGCTACTCCCTTGTAAATAATTAAATTAATTAAATACAAAGTCACCTTTAATTTTTAATTGAATGACTTTATAAGAAATTAATTTAATTTCTTCTTATCCTCCACTTAGACTTTGGAGAACGTGAGAGCTAAAAGATGGGATCATAACATCCATCGGCTAATTGAGCAGGCCCTTGAGTGATGGGAAAGATTGTGCCTAAGGCATCACTTTGAGAAGATGAGGCTACTACTATATTTGGGGATGATTGGGTGGTTGTGCCTTTACTTCTGCTTTGCCACATCGTGGTCCACTCGACCTATTTTCTAATTCTCTTGTAAATTCTTGCCATCATCAAATCTAGGTCTTCCGCAGCATCTTCATAAGGTTTCAAACTTATGGGAGTACTCCTTATCTTGGTCAAGTAAGTATTGTTATAAATATGTTGACCATCATCTTCAACTCCTTCTACATCAATGTTAATCTTATAAAGCTTCACTCGGTCGACTGTCAATCTAGAAAAATCTCAATCATGGCTCTCAAACTCATCTTTGCACTCAACCCAATAGTCCTCAATGATAGTGATGTGCTCTATCACTCTCCCTATCTACAAGACATCTTTGTCATGCCCATTTGGGTCAAACATGGGCCTCAAGACTTCATACATATCTAGTTTATATTTCTTATCAAATACCTTTATCATGTTTTTGGCATCAGATTGGGTGTCGCAGCTGAAGGCTCCAACTTTCATGGGGAATTTGTATCCTTTCTTCTTCAGGCTTCCACTCAGTATATTTACTTGTAGGGCTTTCTATGTGATCTCAATCAACATGATCATGTCACTTGGATACCTTGGTAGCTTTAAGGGAAATCTGTCAAATGCTACGAGATGCAAATAAGAGAATGATGAGAACTAAATGAAGTAACATCCAAATTGACTAATGGTGGCCATGGACTTTGGGCTGATTCTCCTTTTTGGGCATCCCTGTAGCTCCCTTCAAATCCTCATGGTAAACGCATCATTCACCTTAACATAATCTGCATAACTATTTTGTAATTGTAGACATGGATAAAAATCATAAGATTTAACATCATTAGGGAAATCCTCTAATCTTGGGAGGTTGAATCATAATTACAATGAGGCCAACATGTAAATCAAGAAGGAAGACATGTAGAATGTATTATAGAACTTGGCTACCTAGAGAGCATTGGATAGAATTTTTCTTACCTCTTGCACCCAATCAATGTATTGGGTATCTAAGCATATTATTTGAACAAAAAAGAAATACTACTCAATGAAATTTAAATCTTCTACCTCACCTTTCAACCTATGCAGGAGGACCAAAATATCAATGATTTTTGGCTTAAGGTTGGTCCCAAACAAGGTTTTGGTAACTTTACTCTTATCACTTCATGGTTTCTAGAACCATGTCCTCATGATTTCTTTCCCCCAGATCATCTTCTTTGTTGAGAATTCTGAGACAGCTCCACCAAATTCTAAATCAAAGAACTCCTCCCACTCTAGCACATGAAGGAAGTTCACCACTTTTTCCCTAGCAATTGAGATTAGCATTGTATCATCAGATAGCATGATTTGCCTAGTTTATGGGTTGTAGTGATGAATGCATTCATAAATCAACTCAGGGGCTTGGACTGCAATTGGAAAACCAACGGCCTTGATTAAACTACATCCTCGAAGCTTCTCGGTAATGGGATGAATTTTTTCAGATCTGAACCTTTTCTAGAAGTCTGCCATGTCAAAGAAGCAAAGAGAAGTATCTGTGAAGTTTTGCAATTGGGACTTGATACCAGTTAACCCATCAAAACCCGCAAACTTGGTTTTCCATGAGTTCATGAACAAGATTTTGAATTGAGAAAGTGAAAGAGACAATGAATGCAAAAATCACAAATTTTTCAAAAGCTATGTGTATTGATAGAATGAAAAATCAAAGAAAAAGTAGTAACTTATTCAACTGCTTGTGCATCTTTATGTGAGAGCTTCAATTCATCCATTGATCTTCAGAACTTGTGCCACACAAAATACCCATTGGATAGTAGATGCAAGAGTTCAACAAACATCTAGGGGTCTTTTCACTATTCCATTGAACTCAATGGTAACTTTCTATATGCCCACTACTTACTTTTCCATTTTCTTTTAAGTTTTGGAAAGTTACAATTAGGGTACCCTGCTGAAGAAAATTTGTTAAATGAGAATCTTGCCATATTTTTTCTTCCTTAATGATTTGATCTATTCCAATATCATTCTAACATACTCTAAATCCATTACAAGGGTTAAACTTAAATGTTAACTTGATTTTCTTGAAAAATTGGAAAATTGTCTTCATGAGTTGGAAACCCGCCAAGGAGAAGATAGTTTACATTTTTCCACCACTGCTTCCTTCTAGATCGAATCTTTGACATTTGCATTTATGGAAGCTATGAATTCTTGGTTAAAGTGTGAGGACCCATTTGAGAGTCATTAAACATTTTGTTTTTCACCTCAAGCTATTTTGCAGAAAACTATCTTCATGGGTTGGAAACTCGTCGAGGAGAAGACAATTTTGGGTTTTCCGCCAAGGTTTAAATAATCAAGTAACAGTGAATTTGAACAATGCTTGGAGATCTTAACTTAGATTCAAACATTAATTTATTTTAGAATCCTTCACCTTTTGCATGTTTTTAATCCATGCATCTTCAAGTGGTTGTTATAGGAAATCATCTTCATGGGTCAGAAACTCGCCAAGGAGAAGATAATTTCCAAATTTGTGCCAATGCATGTTTATCAAGGAGTAGTACATCGTGAGTGAATATGGAACATTATTGATCATCAAATGAGCAAATTTGATCTCTATCAGACTAGGTACTAACTTACCTAACTAATCACAAGGGAAAACAAACACCCACCCGACAAGAGGGAAAGAGAAGGTGAAATGGGAAAATCTGATAGAGATCACCTAACCTTAGGGACTTAGAACTAGACACAACTAAGGACTAGGATCATTTCACTTACTACACAATACTCACTTTTTTCATCTGGTTAGAAAACAAAAAGTGGGGCAACATGTTTCATCCACATATTATTGCTTTTGTCTAATTCCTCTTCTATTGTCATTTCTGGCCAATGATATGGCTATATGTTCTCTACTCTTCTTAAATAACCTACTAAGTGGCACATCATTGTCACTTTAACAAGAAACCCATCTTCCTCTACTAAGACAATCTCATACAAAATATAAGATTTAATCTTAAGGCTATTTGTGATTAAATGTTTTTGTACTCTCTCTCTATATGTCTTCACTTACTTGCCAAAGTGATTGTTACCACATACCTCACATCCATAAAGTGACATAATATACTTGACTAAAATCACTAGAAGCCCAAAAAGAGTTGTCTTGATTTTTCAATCGCACAACCCAACACATCTACATCTATCTTGTAACAAGTATAATGGTTTCCATCCTCCTTGTAACCTTTTTGCTCTACATATTTCCTAAGTGAATTTATTGCAAAAATAAAGATCCATGGTTTGAAATGCATTGACCACCTAAATTGTTGTTTTCAAATATAAACTCTCTATGACATTCATTATTCCCAAGGTAAAGATCATGACCTTAGTTTTATTGTTATTTAATTGTATCCCCGCCTCATGGAAAAATAATTCAAAAGCTTTGAAGTGCTCCACTAAATCCTACATTATTGTTTTCATTAAAATAAGGTCATCTACATATAGGAGTAGTTTTATTACATGGTCAAATGGATCCCACCACCTTAAAACTTATTGTCATGGCATTCCTCTAATTTATCTATGTACATTTCAAATAATGTGGGAGACAAAAGGAATCCCCGTTTGACCCCAATATCATTTCCAAAGTATTCTAATAAGCCTTGTTTGGTTCTAATTTTTACCCGGACTTGGTTGTATAGCCTATTAACAACCTTATAATGTTTTAAAAAATGATTCTACTCCTTAATTTTCTTCTTGACATGGTCTCATAATCTTTCTTGACATGGGTGGCTACTTAGGAGCTTTCAGCAATTTTCTCCCCAATGCAATGTAATTAACATGACAAGGGGCCTTGGACTCTTAACACTCAAATAAATTCCACTATATGCCATTACTCTGAATGTACTGATATTTCTTGCTTACTTTTTGGAGTTTTGACAATTGGTTGTGCATTATTGATTGTGATTGTCAATCATATAATTTGTTGGTTCCAACCGATACTGATTGTGATTGTCCTTCTTATCATTCTAACCACACTTACTAAGAACCACTTAACCTCTATTGTGATGAAAAATACAGTGATATAAAACCACATAAACTCAAGAATAAAATAACTCATCAAGAGATATAGATATTTATTAGTAGAAACCCTCATTAAGAAGATCATCTAGACCATATCACTCCCAAAATATCTATAGAGTGGCCTGCTCTAAAGGACTTACAAAAAATTCAATAGAATGTCACCATACAATGGATTTAAAAATAAGACTATTAGGTCCACTCAATTAAGAGATTTTCTACTACAGCTGTTGGAGAGTAATATTGAAGTGATCTATTAGATTTAGCACTACCTTTCTTGTTTAGATCTCTCTGTCACTCCATCTCTTTCCTATGTTTATCCTCTTTCTTTCTTCTACTTCCTTCTAGTTGATCCTCTCAACAACACATCAACTTAGCACTTCTCTTGCTTCATCTTCAAAATACAGTTATGCTTAGTTATCCTTCTAGTTATCACTTTCTTCTTCAACTTGATTAGAAACAATGAATGTAATGTGTTCAACCCTTAAATAGAAAACTTGTTGTCACTTCTCTAGAATCTTCCAGGTTTTTTCGCTTAATCACAATTGTTCGACCTTCATCCATCTCATATTTATTGGATCTAGACACTCAGTTGTGACACTTTTTCCTTGAAATATGTGCTCTAATTTAAATTACCAAATTTCCTTCATCATATCTTCTTTGACTTTCTCCAAATTTTTATCTCATAACTAACTTCATCCTTATCCTCAAAAATTCTCAAAAACTCTTGATTTTTATCAAATTTCAGCCTTAGATTAAATCTTTCTCCAAATTATTCTTTCTTTACTTGTTCGATTAACACTCCATCTTTTTTCAATCAATACTAGACTAGGTTAATACTATAACTACTCAGTTAATACTACACATCGTTCACTTTTTTTCCAAATGCTCAACAATAATTGTAGTAGCTCGGTTAATACTAAGATTCTTCATTCACCAACCAAATTATCTTGCTTACACATGATCTCAACACTTAATCAAATCATGTAAAACAATCAAACCAACATTATATTGTTAGAGTCCAACTCATTCAAGTGCCTATTGAATACCATACATATCACACTTACATCAATACTTTCTTCAACTCCTCTTCATCAATCAAATGTTATAGCACTCTACTGAACTAGCATAATGTCTAACCAATTAAGGCTTTACATTAATGACAATTTGGAAATTTATAGGGCTCTTTCACATAGATTAACAACATTATCAATTGGGGCAAACAGAAGTAAAATATCCACTATCCCTTAAATGCATGTTAAGGGTTATTCGGTAAAGAGCTACAATTGTTTCTTCTCAAAATGCATGATATTAGGAATTCTTATAACCTATTAGGGTTATTCAATCCTATGAGAGCTACCTAGTTAGAGGATTTAAAAGTCTCCTTTTGAGAGACACCTTGTTAGAGGATTTTACAAAATCTTTCTAATGGCATTTTCCAAGTTAAAGGCTTACAAATAGATGCAATGGTAAGAAAACAATCTAAAAGTATGTGATCTAATGATAGCATTGTCTTTCCTTATAGATCTCAATGCATATCTTTCTACTTGCTTTATGAGTGCTCTTGGTCTCACCTCTTCTTATGGTTGTTCAGAATATCATGTCACCGTATCACCTTCCTAGCAACTGCTTCTCCTGCTAGCTTACACTTTGAACAACTATCTACTCTTACTATTTTGATAATAGCTTTCTCTCTATTGTTGTCTTTGCAACACTCTCTCTTCTCCTTCTATTCTCTTCCTCTTTTCCCAACTCTTACAATTTTAAAATAAAATATGAGTGCCTTTTAGCTCTCTGTAGTGTCACCTTAGTTACCCATGATGATAATTTGACTCAGTTTCAAATTCAAACTTTTAATTCCATTTCTATCTCATTCACATAAAACCTATGACCCCTATATCTAGGGTCTAGACTTGTAGCCCTTTTGGCCCAACTGTGAACTGATGTGTAGCATTTGTCCTTGCCTTCTTCCACCATTTTTAGCAATTGTAATCCATTTTTTTCAAGGAAAAATAATTGTAAGAAAGGTTAATGGTCCAATATTCATAAGCTTCCATATGGGAAATTCTCAAGGAACCCATTATAGTACTTCAATTTAGTCTTACAAGTATTTCACCAGTGTAGGTTTGAATACACCTTTTTGCTATATATCGTATTTATTCATGCATTCAAGTATCATCTCTGGACATAGCACTGCTTCAAGGAATCTTGTAGCCTAAACTAAGCCACTCATAGACATCTTTTTCACCATAGACCCTACTTTGACATTCTTAAATCCTTCCACTACCTTCTATATATTTTCATCAACTATTGCAATATCCCCTATTTCTGGAAGGAAATTGGCCAGAGGGGTGGGTATCCTCTTCTTGGAATTTTGGGTTGAGAGGATGCCATTAAGGCACCTCATAGGACAACAATTTTGAAATTCACAAAAGACAAAGAAAAGGGGAATACTAGAAAAAATCCATAATTACTAAACTAGGAATCTCAAAAAAGAAAATATAGGAATGAATTTACAAACTCACCCTTGCTCTAAGTCCAAAATTATGGGAAGAATATTGTTACCTCACCTTTGCTCCTCTATCTTTAAGAAATTGTAGAATAATTATATAGTAGAAGTGATCATGGAAAAATGAGGGACAAATTGTTATAAATCATATTCGTGTGACGTGCTTCACTAAATATAGAAATATTACTAATTTGATATAATGTTGGAGGTTTTTAAAAGATGATTTACTTATTACACATACTAAATCTAATTCATCGTCACCTTTCCCAATCATCATTAAATGAATGTCATCTCACCTTTTGCAGGTAATGATTCGTGATGACTTGTCACCATATATCTATGGGTGGATTCTCTAACTTGATAACCTTTAACCATGAAACGAGAAGTTTAAAGGTTCAAGTTCATCTGCTATAATATTTTGGGAGAAGTGTGTTAGGACTGGGAAACATTACATCAACAACCAACTACTACCTTATAAACTTCAAACTTGAACCACAAAAAATGAGGTTCAAAGTTAAATTTAAATAAGGATTGGTACTTATATCCCTAAACATAAAACAAGACTTCGGATGTGGTAAACCAAAAAGACTTCATTTATATGGAACTATTGAACCATGTGGTTCATTGGTTCAAGTTCAATGGTTTGAACTTATCAAAATTGTAACAAGACAAAAGGAAGTCAAGATGAGACAACCATGGTATTTAAAAGAGACACTAAACTTAAAATTTGAACTTAAGGGGATTCAAGTTCAAGACTCTAACACTTTTAATGATTGGTCATTTTTTTCAAAACAAAAATTGTAAGGAAACTTGCAATCAAAAATATTATTGTTTCCACATAACCCATAATAGATCTTAAATAAATAAGCATTTAAAATCACTTAGAATACACATGCAAGAGAATGGACAACATAACCCAAAATGTTTGACACAAGATATACCCTGGAAAACCCTCATTGAGGAAAAAAACCTAGCCTCCATAAGCATCCATCACTATGTATTATTCAAAAAAAATCACCATTGCAATACAACCATGGAAGTCTTCAAAGCCATAGCCACAACCAAACAATCTATGTGAATAAGCAAGAATGTATATACCCCATGGCATGCTTCCAACCTTCACAAATTTTCCCTTGGTTAACCTGGTGATGGAACATATTAAAAATGTCTAAAGAAAAAAAAAATTGTCACTAATTTTGACAAATCAAGAAGAAAGAAGGTAACAGGGTCCAATTTTGCAAAATTGATGTGCAGTCAAAAGTCACTTTCTAATTTTTTGATTTTGGAACAATGAAAGAATAAGCAACTTGATTTCACGATTTCAGAGATACATGGAAAACTTGAGCTCAAAGTCCCAAATTTTCACAATTTCGGAAGAGGATACAAAAGATGAGTTCATAGAGGCAAAATTAATAACAAAAGATATTCTAAGATTGAAATATTAAATGATTCACTCATAGCAAGAGGTCAAGTACTCAATGATGTGACATATGGAGCAAGGCATAAATTCAAAAATACACAAAAAGTTATGAACATTAAATAAGGAATATTTTTGGACTAATAAATCATTGAGGACAAGTTATTTCCCATAAACTAAAAAGTGGAGTAAAGGAGATAGTGACACTAGTATTCACTTCTATAAACTATCAGCATCCAAATCAGTAAGTTCAAAGTTATCTCCAGTTCAGCTATAATTTCTTCAAAATGTCTTTGAAGAAGGATGTTAGTTGTAAAGAACATAAAGAGGAACAGGAAGAGAAGTTAATTCAAAAAATGATATTAGAAGTTTTTCATGGGTCTTCTTCTGGTGGCCAAATGATTATTTTCCATGATGAATTCAAAGAATGTGGTGATGCTAAATTACATATACATGGTCGATCTTTGTTTTGGTATTTCTTTGATAATAGTATTGAAAAGGAACCCAGAAATAATCCATAGAGGCTTGACCTAGGGAAGGTTTTATGTCCTAATGTCTTTCTAGATGTTGAACTAATAAATCTGTTAGCCAAACATTATGAGCCCTCCACTAGAATTGTAAGAAAACTATATGGCATGCCTCTGCTGGTAATTACCAAATCTTGTGTTGAACAATGTTTCATATTAAGCACTCTAGCCTTCACTAAAATAGATAGAAGAATGAGTATCAGAAGATGATGAGATTTGGAAAATTTAGAGAGATTTCCCATTTTATATGGAGAGATCATAATAAAAAATTGATGTATGTGGATAATATGAGACCTCATCCTATTGTTTCTTTCATGCACTTCTTCAAGAATACCTTTTATGCATAGCTCCAACTTTGCGAAGAAGATGAAAAGTAAAAGATTACTTTGGATCAGATATATTTATGTACAAAGATCTAGAATCCATACACTTATCCAGAATTTGACTTCACCAGAGCTTGAAAATAACCTGCATAATCAGCTGATCAGATGGAAGACATCGAAGTCTTTCAGAAATTATTCTTTATTGTGTCGTTTGATACTATATTAGAATGTTAATCAATTTGGGAATTCTATGAAGTTGGCCACTATAGATAATGTTGGAAACCCAATGCCTATTCAATTATGGTCCCCACTTTGGGATACTCATGCCAAAGATGGTGATTTCACTATTTTCATAGATGTGTTTGTATAGTGGATAATTAGGATGACTAGAGAACCTATAATAAGAATTCCTCAAGCAATAAAAATATGTTAAGGCCTAAGGATTGTCATCCTAATAAAGGTTTTCTCTTCAACTTGGGAGATTGGATTATCAAACCCAAGTACATATTATTGAGTATATATGGATGTAGACATCCTCCTCATAAGTTGTCATTCTTTGCTCTAGAGAGATTAGGGTTTCTAGAGTTTGTCTGGCAGATGATCTGGGTAGAAAGATACATAGCATGTAACGCCCTGCCAAGGGATTCAAAAGAACTAACCTAAAGTTTCACTAAGTTTACCAAAAAAAAAATTCTAAAAGATAACATATAACAACAATTATAAAATAGATGAAGCAATAACATACATTTATACATAAGCGACACATAAATTGATTACATCCCTTAAGGATCCCAAGATGTTGAATCACGTTTAACTTTAAATAATACTAAATCCAATATATAACACTAAGTTCTCAGAAGAAGAAGCTTTGTAGCTTAGAGGAAAGATCTTGAAATGGAAGTCTACAAATTGGGGAAAACCATTAAGAACCAGGAGATCAAGATACATCTTATACTACATCAACTAAATGAAGCTAGAGATGCCTTGAAGAGTTCTTTGAAGAGAAGGAAAGAGATTGCTATAGCAGAAAACAACACACAATACAAAGAGATTGACACCACAAAGTTATTTATAGATGGTAACTCCGGTGAATTTGATGCAACAGTTGCAGATCTAATGAAGAAGAATAGAGCACAAGCTAAAGAAATTAGAAATCTCAAGTTGGAGCAACAATCACAAGCTATATTGCTATGTGAGGTGATTGAAAAAAATAAGAAAGCTATAGAAGAAAAGGCCATGATTGAAGAAGACAAAAGAATACTAGCAAACAGATTGGAAGAAAAGTCAACAAAGCTATCTAGGATCTCAAACATGCAATTGGATACCTTGAGCCAAATGATGAATGCTCATCATGAGCTAAATGTCAAGGACATTGAGATAACCACATTGAAGTTGTACAATGAACAACTACAGAATGACTTGAAAAGAGAAAATGAATTTGTTGAAAGTTTGAATAAGCCAAATGAAGCCATCAAGTACTTTGAGCAATTACTAAAATCCTCTATATCCAATAGAGATACATCAAGATTGGGCTACACAAGCACTGACAAAGGAGAATCATCCAAAGCTACTAAGGAAAGGAACAACAAAGGTAAGAACTCAAAACCTACTTGTCATAATTATGGAAAGAAAGGGCATACTGCTAATGTATGTAGGAGCAAGAATACAAATCAGAATACTAAGCCTAAGAACATGGTCCACTATCATAAGTGTAATAAACGAGGTCATCAAGAACATGAATGTAGAACTAGAACCATGCATGCACCAAAATTTGAAGGTTATTGCTACAATTGTTAGAAGTATGGACATAGAGCCTTTGGATGCAGATCTAAGTCCACATGGTCATCAAGCGAGCCAACAAAGGTAAGAAGCTATGGAAATTCTTATAACTGGGATTACAATACAAGATATAGCTATCACTATTGCCATGAATATGGAAATCTGATGCAGGAGCATCTTGCATGAAAAAATTATTGGAGAAAAAAAAAAGATAAAAAAGAAAAAGAAAAAAAAAAAAAAATTTCTGGAGGAGAGAGAAAAGTGACGAAAATTAGAGGAGAAATAATAAAAAAATAAAAAAAGGGAAAAAGGAGGAAAAAATAAAAAGAAAAGAGAAATCTCTATTTTCAAGGTGCGTAGGTGGTGTAAATAGAAAAATAAGAAAAATAGTTGTCATTCCATTAATCGAGGTGTGTAGGTAGAAATTCTAGAAGGTTGTGGATAAGTCATGCATAGGGTGGTAAGTGCCTATTTAACCAAGGCTTATTATCATTTGTAATCAAGTTCGGAAAATAGAAGCTCTTCAAGTGTAAGCTCTTGTAGTGAATTTTCAAGTATTAATGGATGCTTTATGAAGCATTTTTGTCATCTCTATCTTCATATTGTTTCATTCTTGATTGTGAGTGGGTAGAGTGGTGTGGCCCTCTATCAAAATGTACCTCAAAATTGCATTAGGACTCACTTTAGTGGTAATTACAAGAGGTGGTTGAGTCAAACTACATGTTTCAGTTGTTTGAAGATGGGTCACATCTATAAACATTGTCCAACTAGGTCCAAGGCACCAAGTTGTGAATTTGATAAAGGCAAAGGTAAGGCAGATGTTGAACACATCAAGAATGAGATGAATAAGACATGGAAGAAGAAAGAGGGATGCAGTACATCAAATAGAAGGGATCACTTCACCCAATGGGTCAAGTGGTCCCACTTCATCAAACTAAGCAACAAGAGGTACGTGGGACTGATACTTAAAGTATTATATCATACATCAATTCCAAAAGAAAATTTAATTGAAAAGTATGGATCAACATGAATAAAGATGCAAGGTGTCATGAAAATTCAAGTTAAATCTTCAAAAAAATTCATGTTGTTGTCGAGCATGAAAAGTTCTCTGTGTATGCTAAGTAGAACACTAGTTAGTGTTGAGCTGCCAAGTTAGCTAGTTGATATCGAGTCTGTAGAAGCTATTAAGTGATGGTCATGTCAATAGATGCTAAGTGAAATAGAAATCATGTTGATGTCAAGTTTACAATTGTATGAGCATTAAGCATTAAATGCAAAATTTTGAAGGGTATAAGTTCAATTTTCACTCATTTTTCATCATTTCAAATTCAAATGAGAGCAAGCAGAGTGAGAAGGCAACTCAAAAACTAGTTTGAAGTGTTTGCACATATTCTAGTGAAAATCCAACATCGATTCATTGAATTTACAAGGTATTATTCATAAGCCAAGTCATGCAATTTGAAATTTGTATAAACCCTAGTTTTACAAAATGGCTTCTAGTTCGAAGAATGTAAAAGAGAAAGAGGTTTTAGATGTTCAATTAGTAAGTAATGAGGTAAAACAACCAATTTTTAAAGAGATTCTAGATGTTGCTTATAAACAAGACCCGTTAGGTGCACTTTTCATGATTTCCCCAAAAGTCATAATGGTCCAAGATGTCAGAAAATGCTACAACTGCAAGATAGGAGGAATAGGCGATATGGAAATAAGGCAAGCCTATGACAAGTTGTGTGAAAACAACATTCTAAAAGAAGAATTTAAGATTTTTGAAAGGAAGGGTTTGATCCATGCCCTAGACTTTCCCACGGTGTTCAAAACAGAATGGATCAAGATAGTGTTGAGCAGAATACACGATGGATGCTTATGGCTAGAAGATGGTCCCATCAAAATTTCAAAGAGAATAGTTCAAAGGGTAATTAGATACCCAACCCTAGATCATCCAAAGACTCTACGAAGTGATTCAAAGGAGGTTATAGAGAGAAACATAGGAGCTAAATGGAACAAACATGGAATGACAATTGACACCATAACAGATCCTCTATTGGACTTTTCCATAAGAGAAATTTCCCATAAGTTTTATCAATCAAGTAGGTTAAACAGTGTACCCTACATTGCAGTCGATGTGGGTTATAAAATTGTAAAGAAAGATCATACATATGATCTAGCTAAACTTCAATTGTAGCAAATAATGGAAAATCTTGGAGCAGTCAGAAAAACCAAAAGTGCACAGCCTAAGTTTTGATCAATCCTAATTTGAATTTTTTTATGTTCAAAACACATTTCCATCTTTTGGCAAGGTGAGTTGGAAAACAAACAGATCAGTTGCAGTTCAAATCAATGAATACATTGAGCAAATGGGAGATAACTTTGAAACTGTCATGACCAACTATTTTGAAGACTTTAAGAAGTCTATGAAGTAGAGGATGAGAATACCTATTTCATTGGTTGAACAGTATTATAATGACATATGCTTTCTTGATGATATTGATTATACATATGTATAGGCTGCCATATCGAGGGTAAGATGGCTAAGACCCTTAGGCTATGAAATTAATGTTGATGAAGCCTCAGCTTCCATCACTACACTTCTTGCTGAATAAGTTGATAAAACAACCAAAATCTTTGGCAATTATGATGTGATGAAGTCCAAAGTGGAAATTGAGTTGAAGAATGCCTCCACAATGAAGAAGAAAGACAAATTGTTGAAGAAATTAAAGGCCAAATTTGGTGAAGATATAGGTGAAGAAGAAGATGATGATAAAGAGGATGAAGAGGAAGAACAGGAACAAGCTCAAGAACCTCTTGTATTTACCCAAGAATTGGGAGAATATAAGGATGAAGAAGAGGTTTAAGGTGTCGAGGAAGAAGAAACCAAGGAACCATCAATACAAACAGAACCAAAGAAGAGAAAGGACAAGGCATAACTTGTGGCAAAAGCAAAGGCAAAGAAGATTTCTAAGCCAACAACACCAACAACCAAGGCAAGCACACGAGCCACCACACAAAAGGCCAAGGAGAAAGCCAAAGAAAAGGAAAATGCTATAGAATAAAATGGCCCAGTGTAGAAGAAACAAAGAAGGAAATACATTGCACAACCAAAAACTGATGATGATAGAAAAAAATCAGAGGATACAAGCCAATTTAGAGTGGTAAGTCATCCACCAAAATTTGATCTTGAAAATATGTGTGAAAATGTTAGAAATAATGTAGATTTGACTAGTTTAAAAATTCTTGATTTTGAAAAACTTGGTAAAGAATAGCAGAATTTGACTGAAGAATCAATATATGAAATGATGTCTAAATTCAAGAACACCCCACTTGAATTAGATAACACTATGCCAAAGGAATTATATACTATTGTTGAAAATAAATGGCATTATTGTTTAAACCTGGAGAAACAAGTTAGAGAATCCACATTAGCCCAAGTAATGCCATAATTGACAAAAGGACAAATTATCAAGGCCAACAAGAAATATGGTGGAAGGTTTGCACCAAAATACAAGGCATTCAACATTATTTAGAAAAACATTGAAGATGTCGTGAAGAAATTCACTCAAATATGGAAATTGATTTATGTATTGACAACTGTCAAACAAGTAGAGGAAGATCCGTTAGAGGGTAGAAATAATGGAGATGAAGAAGATGAAAAAGAGAAAGATAAAGAAAAGGATAATATTGTGGAGGAGATGCAAAAGAAAATGGATGACATGGCTACAGTTGAAGAGCAACTGGAAGAATAGAATGTGCAAGACACAAATGCCAAGTATGAGCCCTCCTCATGACACTAGCAACTAGTATACCTATAGAAATCATAATTGTTAAGGATGTTCCTAATAATTCAGCTCAAAACATCAATCCTTTAACTGTAGAAGATCTAAAGAAGATCCTTGACCAATCTACACTACAAGCAAGACTATATGAAAATCTAGTATTGGTCAGTGTAGATGAACTTCAGAAGGCAGTAGTTGAGATCACAAGGGATAAGGTGAATACACAAGAACCACCTTCTGCCATCCCTTCAGCTACTAGTGCCCAACCTTTAATTCAAACATCAGTAGATACATCTATCAAGGTTGACACAAGTGTCAAAGAAGACACAATTGGGCAGGGGTAGACTACCAAAGAAGAAGAAAAGGAGACAACAATAGAGCAAACATGATAGATACATCTGTACCTATAGCACAAGAACAAGGTGCAAGTCCAATCATTGTGATTGACCAAAGAAGATCTGAAGGGAGAAAGGATACACTAAAGGAAAAGGAGCAAGAAGCTATTCAAGTATTGGTAACATTACCAACATCAAGCACTCCTACAAAAATCCTTCAAAAGCCGAGCACAAAGGTTGTACCACTGCAAATTTCAGCACCATGCTCAAGCTCTACAAAAGTTGACAAGGTAACTCACTATGCTGATGTAATTTTAGATGAAGAAATAGTGATACCTCAATTTGATTATGCAACAATGACACTAGAAAAAATAGGAATATTACAACAAGCTTTGGAAAAGAGGAAGCACCAAGAAGTGCGTAGACAATAATTTAGGCAAAAGCAAGCACTACAAGACATCAAGTAAATCTTCTTAGATGCATTCAGCCTGACTACACCTGAAGAAACAAAGCCTCTATTGGAAAAATTATTTGAAATTGTTGAAAAGGTCAATAATGAAGATATTGATACAAGTGCAAAACTTCTTGAGTGGTCAGAGAAGAAATTCCAAAGTAAAGTGAACAAGAAAATATCTAGTGAGATAGCATTTACTCAAGTTTCACTAACCACAAAGGTTGAGGATGTGAAGAAGCTACTTGAGAATATTTTCTCATTGTACACTAAACTGTGTGACCCCACACTCTTCACTCAAGACACAAGACATAGAATTCTGAGTCTAGAGAGAAATCTCAATATATTAGGTATGCAACTACCTCAAAACCCAACTTAGAGTGCGAAGCATTTTCATGGATTGCTTTAATCACAGAGTCAACTGGTTATGTTAATAGTAGAAGAGGCTAATATAAGAGCCAAGTTGACAAACATTCAAGCCTCCCTCAACCCATATATGGAAATACTCCATAAAGAGCTAGGATATGTAGATACTTTGTTAAAGAAATATCCCCATCTTTCTACATCAGATGGCCTAGTATACCTAGCAGCCGAGCTGGCAATCTAACTCAGGTCAGTAGATGTTGCATGTGATAACTAGGATGTAACTCTAAAAATAATCATGGAAGTCCATAAATATTTTTTGGACAAATAAACTATAAGTGTATAGACCCTTTGACATAAGTGTCAAAAAGGGGGAGATAAATCAAGGGGAAATAAAGAAATAAACCAGCCAGGGGGAGATAAACAAAAAGGGGAGATAAAAGCAAAACCAAAGGGGGAGAGTAAGATAGCAAGAAAAGGAGAGAATAATGAAAGGTGGAGCAAATAGAATAAACAAAGGAGAAAGAAAGCTCAGAACAAGAACAGAGAAAGAATAGGAACAAAGCATATTAGATGAAAGAGTGTAAGCACATTGAAGTCAAACAGTATCAGCAAGAGAAAAATCTACTCAGAATGGAGCATAGATTTTGGATACAAAACAAGCACATTAACTCGGGGGGAGTTATAAATCTTGAGGTATATAGGTTATTACAAAATTTTGAAATTTTGAAGTTTTGTATATAAGCCAAGTCATGGCTATGTTATACTCGAGAAGATTAGATTGATTATGTATAGTTAAGTGTTTTTGACACTCATGTCAAAGGGGGAGATTGTTGATCTCCAGTCAATTTTGACAATTGAGTGTCAACACACTTAAGACATTTACTTAGTTTATGTCGAACCAGTAATGTATATTGAGTATAATATGTAAATACAAGACCATGCCGAGTTACAATGAGTGTCGAGTCACTCAAGTGCCGAGCAAATAGACCATGCCAAGTTGCAATAAGTGCCAAGTGAACAATAGATGCCAAGCAGTTTAGGTGTTGAGTCAAAAATAGAATTACAATATGTGTCGAGCATCAATAACTTCAAGTGCTGAGTAACACAAATTGTACATATTTGTTTGTGATTACACAAACAACTATGTAAATTGTTTTCAAGCCAACTTAAAGTTAGATTTTGATTCTTTAAATATAAGGATGAGTCTTTTTGTAGAATCCCTATGTATTTAAATGCAACCAATCAGAAAATAGGAAAGATTAAGCAGGAAAAATAATGAATCTTAGTCGTAGATTCATACCTAACCCTAAGCCAACCATTCTCCTCCTTGCCCTCTTTCTCATTTGGTTACTTTTACCAGTTATTAATCTCAAACTTCATGTCATTGGCACAATAACTACTTTGGGGAAAACACATCTTGGTTCTTTTACACATAGATCATATGTGTGCTCTATATACATTGATTCTTTTTATAACTTGAGAAGCTTGCACTAAGAAGTTACTACATAATTCATGAAAATGATTTGATATTTGTTCAATTTCACATGACTATAGAATAATATTTGTGGGTGTGGGTGTGTTGTAAATTCGTATACACAAAATGTTATTTGATAGTATAAGAGTAAAACTTACTTATTTTCACCATTTAGTTATAAATGTAATAATGTATAAAAACAATTGTTTGCATGGTAGTTCATCGTATCATACGAATTCAAATTCCTTGCATTCCAAAATATGTCTCATAAAATTACTCAAGTAAAATAAGAATAATTTATCAAATAAAAATGATAAAAAAAACACAGTGATATCTTCACTCCAATATTAAAATAATAACCCAACAAATAGCTGAGGGGAACACCGAAATGTAATAACATGCTAAGTTAGTATAAGTTGTACTAGAACTTTCTAGTCTATCCTCGCTGCCACACCTATAAGAATTATTTGAAATGCTTATTATAACCATTTATTTATTTGATAAATTTAAAAACTTATGAATCTTGTAAATTAGTCTCACTCACCTCCTAGAACAAGTTGTATTCTATTTAAATGCATGGCAATATCAAGTAGAGTGGCTAGATATGATGCAACTTTGATGAAGAGTACTCCCCTTAATAACCCAAAACACAAAAAAAATTGAGAAATAAAAGAAATTTGCAAGAACAATTGGCTTCTTATTATCTCCAAACATATGGAATTATAAAATTTAGAAATATAAAATGCAAATCCATGTGGGAATTTTCCTTAAAACATTCTATAAATCAAAACAACCACATGCATCCCCTAGAACTATTTTAGACAACCCTATTGGCCTTCCTTATATAGGCAAATTTTCACTACCCAAGAAGGCTTTAGAAATTTGAACCATAAAATTTGAGGCCGACCAACCCTAAGATATTATTGTTCATGTTTTATTACATTGGAGTAGGCCCAAAAAACTTTTAGATCTCAAAAGACATTTTAAAGGAAATTCAGTCTTGTCCATTTCAAGAGACACAACTTTCAGAAACCATAGCTCATGGTTAGTTACTTTAATTATCTATTATGGCCCCATTTCAGAAATTCTACGAGCATCTCTACAACATCTAACTTGTGCAAGCTCCAATTAGGCAGGGTTTCACCCCTTTCTAAAGCCTCTAAAGCCTTCAAAAATGAGTTCAAAGTTTTTATACCTTGTTGTCAATATTGAAAATTTTCAATAACTTCACAAATAGACTTGATCTTGCAATGAACATTATTGGTAGGAAGACATATCTAAAGTGAACCTCCATGGAAGAAATCAAAAAATTCTGAACTTGAATGACCAACTTACTAAAATAAAAATCTTCTAAAAATAGCAACTTGATACTAAGGTAGCCATTATTGAAGAGACAAACCCAAAATATTTTTGGGTGATGCAAGGTTGTACTTATACCTAGGATTCTCCTACATCAAGATTTCATCACTTCCTTAAATATTACTAAACGTTACTACAAATTCATTCCTAGTAATCAAGAATGTAGTTATTAGGACAGTTCATATTGTAAACATTATTTCGAGGATAATAATCACTGCAAATTTGGCATCCCTTAGATGTCCAACTCTCAATTCATTTAAAACTATTATTCTAAATGTTCAAAAAAAAAATCATTGAAATCTATATCTTGTAGTGCAAATTTCTTTACTTTGTAGTGCATACATTACATCATGTAGGATGGATATAAAAGATATGCACACAATGTAGTATGCAAGACGTGAGTATATCCTATGGAAATATTAAATCTTAAGGAAATTATTGTCTCCCATCCCATTAGATTCAAATTTCATTATGAATATAATTTTGCAATTTAAAAGAAGCAATTAAAAAATGTTTGAAGAAAATAGTCAGCACATCCATACCATATAGAAATGCATTCTACTGAGATTGTTGGATTTTCAAAATAGCTAGCCAAAAGTATAAGAATATAAGTTCCAAGCTATTAGATATGTGAAACAAATATGAAAAAATAATATCAAATTCGGTTAGAAATATGTTTCAAATATTTAAAATCATCCCCTATAACTAATATCAATTTGAAATCTAAAATGTTATTATGACTAAATGAAAACATTGAAAAGAAGATTCTTATACAAATAAAGCTCACGTTAGAAAGTGATACATATGCTTTTTTAATGATGCTAGCTAATCTCCAAATAGAATGTACCAATGACAAAAAAAAAAGTTAGACTTCACTTATTTTTCAGTTATGCAAAAATATAGTAATTTTTTGTTGTTTCCTAATACAAAATATATAGATCATGAAAATTAATTTCTAAATTTTTTGTAGAAATCCTTTCTATTCGTTTTTTATAAATTTGATCAACGGTACATTTTGTATGGAAGATAGTCGTGTCCCTTTTAAACTCGTGATCTATCATTCTAGAATTCTTTATAGATACTAATTTTGGTTTGAACTTTTTATAGATGTTAGTTGGAGTTTGATCTATTAGATATGCCAAAAAAATATGAATGATTAATATCAAATTTAGTTAGAAATATGTTTCAAATATCTAATATCTTCCTGATAACAACTTTCAATTTGAAACATGTAATCTTATTATGACCAAATGAAAAATGTGAAAAAGAGTATTATTATACAAATCAAGCTTACATTAGAAAGTGATACATATACTTTGAAATAGTGCTAGCTAATCTCTAGACAAAATGCATCAAATTGACCAAAGAAAAAGAGTCAAACTTTACTTATTTTTTAGATTTGCAAAAACGTAGTGATTTTTTTGCAATTTTTTTTGTTGTGTTCTAATACAAAATATATAGATCGTGAAAAATAAATGCTGAATTTTTTGTAGAAATCTATTGTGTTTTCTTTTTTTTTAAATTTGGTCAATGGTACATTTTGTATGAAAGATAATCGCACCCCTCTTAAACTCATGATCTATCATTCCAGAATTTCTTATAGATACTAATTTTAGTTTGAATTTACCAAAGCATTACACTTGATGATAAGGAAAGGTAGATGAAAGTCCCAATGTTGTGAAAAGGAGCCCACCAAAAACCTCCCTATGCCTAGATGCACATTTGAAGGACTTTAGTACTTGTAGGTAGACTATGTATTATTGTAATAATTATTAAATTTCATATTTTAACTAGTGATTAAAATAAATCATATGCATCAATCATAATTTACTTTAGTTTTCATTTCATTACAAATTTTATATTTGTATAGTATAAATGAAAAAAAAAAAAAAAAACTTTATACATTATAACAATCATTTATTGTTAATATGATTCGCTAAATAGATTTGACTTTTATATAGGAGTGATTCGCTTTGATCAACAATGACACACCATCATATAATATTATATTTTAAAACTTATATAGTATAACAATTTATTAGATTTAATAATATATAAATATAAATTAGATTATTAGAATTAAATAAATAATGTTGCATATAATGTTTAATATATTTAATATAAAATATATTTCTAAAATATTATAGTATTTTAAAAATGTGTGTTATAATGATTTAGAATAATTGAGGGGGGTGAATCAGTTATCCTCATGTCTAGATGTACCAATTTAACTTTTAAAAACTTAATCATTCTCATAAACCCACTTGGTCTCTATAGCATATCATCAGCAATTTAACATTTCATGCAATATCTTTACTCTTGGTCTCGATATGCATTGTCTTCTAGTAAATGAGCTACTGTAAAATATATCATACAAAATAATAACATCCACACATGAAAATAACGCATTGACACCAGGATTTAATGTGGAAACCCAATCTGGGAAAAATTGCCAAGTGACATGCTACCAATTTTTCACTCTTCTTCTAGAAAGGTTTGATCAAATCCTTGCCTTTGATCACTTAACAAACTCTCCTTATGCATTTAATACTCCAACTCTTCAATCCTTATCTTCCACATGCTTTGACTAATTCAAAATTCCAACTGTGTCAGGCTCAAATTCAAATCTTTCTCAAACTGTAACTTTTGTTGTCACTTGGCAATCATTGTGTTCTTCAGCTCAGTCATCAATGTGCAAATTGATACACACTATACTTTCTCACTCGGCATTAACATACTTGCTCGGCCATTACTATGCTCAGTCACTACTGACACTTCATACATTTTCTCAACAATAACTATCACTCGGCTTGAACTATTTTGTTTGGCTTCTACTTAAGTTCCTATTTCCTTCATTGACTGTGCAAAATTGATACTTGGTCAAGCTTATCCTCTTGAATTTATTCAAATCTAAGCATCATCCAACTATCTTCTTCACTTCATGTATTGATTGAACAACACATTATTGTGTCAAGAACTAACTTATCAAGTGCCCATTGTATTTCCATGATACTCAACACATCTAAACTCAACCTTTCACTAGGTCATCCCATGATCTCTTCTTTTCAAATCCTCTTCATCAATCAAATGATATGGCACTCTACACTATTAGTAAAATGTCTCTCCAGTAGGTTTGACACTCTCTCTTACCAATAGGTTTGACATCAATGACAACATAACAATTTCTCCAATTGTAATTTCCAATAATCTCCCTCTTTGGCATTGATGGAAACATCTCATATACTTCACATACTGTACTAGTTAGCATGCAATTCAAAATCTTCAATACTATGAATTAGTTATGTGCTTCTAGATTTTTGATTGTGTGAATCTTTTTTGAGCCAACATTTTAGGTCACACCTTGTGAACCATCATTAGGGTAGTAGAGCAATTTTGATTGTGTGAATCTTTCTTGAGCCAATGTTTTGGGTCACACTCTGCGAATCATCATCAGGGCAATAGAGCAATTTTTGATTGTGTGAATCTTTTTTGAGCCAATGTTTCGGGTTACACTCTGTGAACTATGTACTGTCAACTCCCTTTGTGTTTGTGTTCTCTTTTTCTTAGTTTCATTCTAATTATCATCCATGCAATCTCGGGATGCTCCCTCTATTAATTCAATACGTATTCTTTCTTTGTAGAAACACTTCTCATGTAGCAACATATGTCTCCCTTTGGAAAAAAATCATTATATCTCCATAATGTCTCTCTGATCTTGGTCTTCCTCTTTGTATCATACTCATCTTCTCCTACTTTATGTATGTTGCTCATGCATTATCCCCCTCTTTACCTGATAACTTGTATGGTAACTTAATTATGTTAATCTCTCCCTCTTTGACAACAATGCCAAAGACATACCATACATACATCTTCATCTCACTGCGCTGACTGATATAACAATGTCATCACAACATTGACTCTTTGTAGCTTCATCTACGCATAGTTCAGTGTCTTTCTTTTCACACCTTTAGGAAGCTCCTAAAGTGTGACCTCCTACATCAATGTTTATGATATTCTAATTAAAATATTTGATGTATGCAACATCTTTGCTTAGTTTTATTTAGGTAGGGGATGAACCCTAACTTACCTCTTAGATACTCATAAGCATCCTTAGGTAGTGCCTTTGTAAATATGTCAGCTAACTATTCCTTTTAATGCAATTAGATTTCCACAATCCATAATAGTTATACTAAGTTTCTAGATTAGATTGTGTAAAGATTTTTTCATCAACAGTTCAAATCACACTACGTGATCCATCATCAAGATGAGAGAGCAAGAGGTGTAAAACAATGTTCCATATTCCTTTGTGTTCACATATTCCAATCCCACTTATTGTCTTGTACTAGCTCTCTCAAGTAATTATACATAATCTAAATATGCTTAGTCTTTGTATACATCATAGGATTCTTTGATATGTTTATAGCACTTGTGTTGTCACAATATATCACAACATGTTCAGTGATCTCTTCCTTCATACCTTTCAACCATTTCTTGATCCATACAATGTTTGAACAATTCACTATTGCCACAACATATTCAGCCTCTATAGTACATTGTGAAATATAATTCTACTTCTTGCTTATCCAAGAAATCAATTTTCTACCGAAGAAGAAAGATCTTTCGCTTGTGCTCTTTCTATCATCAACATTTCCTAACCAATCAACATCTAAGTAAACCTTCAACTCAAATTTGTTACTTCTCTTGTACCATAGTCCATAGTCTTATGTTCCTTTTAGGTATCTCAATATCCTCTATACTGCCATCATATGATTTTCTCTAGGATTAGCAGAGAATCTAGCAACAATTCCAATTGCTAATGCAATGTCAAGTCTGTTATGTACAACATATTGTAGTTTCCCAATCATAGACATGTATAAGGTTTGATTCACCTTAGTAGAATCACTATTCTTTGACAATTTTTGTCTAATCACCATAGGTGTTCCAACTGATCTTGAGTCTTCCAAACCAAAAATCTTCAAAAAATTTGTGATATACTTAGATTGAATGATGAAAATACCTTTATTCATCTGCTACACTTACAAACCAACTAAGAATTTAATCTCTCCAAACATTGACATTTCAAACTTCTTTTTCATATAATCAACAAATGACTTTCTCAATTAATCCTTTCCTCTAAATATGATGTCATCAACAAAAATTTAAGCTAGCAATATCTTGTTTTTAGCTTCACTTTTTAGATATAGATTGTTATTGTCATTAGTTCTTGCAAAAACTAATTTTCACCAAGTAATTGTGTAACCTTCCATATCATGCTCTAGGTGCCTACTTTAAGCCATATAAATCTTTGTGTAACTTAGATACCATATTTACTTTTGTGGATCAACAAATCCTTCAAGTTGTTCAATGTAGACTTCTTTCTCTAGAGTTCCATTCACAAATGTAGATGTTAATCCCTTTGGCACACTTTGAATCCTTTGTGAGAAACATATGCAAGAAAATTTCTCACTCCTTCCATCCTTGGAACTAGGGTGAAGGTTTCACCATAGTCAACTCCTTCCTCTTGTGCATATCCCTTACAAACCAATCTTGTTGTGTTCCTTGTGACTTCACCTTTCTCATTTAGCGTGCTTCTTAAAACCCACTTAGTTTCAATCACATTCTCATCCTTTGGTCTAGGTACCAATGTCCATGTCTTTTTTTTTCTCAAATTTTTCATTCATTTCCTTGATTCAATCTTCATTATCCAAAGCATCTTTGAAAAATTCAGGCTCAAACTCACATAATAAGAATGTATCACTCTTTAGTCTTCTTCTTGTCATGACTCCTAAATCTTTCTCTCCAATAATTTGATCTATTGCATGATATCTTTTCACATACTTTGCCAATACATGTTCAAGTCTTGGTTCTTCTTGTTATTGTTTACTAGATTCGGCACGTTCAACTTCTTCAACTATCTCTAGCTACAACTTGACTTCCACTATTTGTTGGTCAATAGTCATAGTTTGTGACTCGACTCCTATAGCCTGATGTTTGGTAGTCTATTGATGCTCGGCATAACTCTGCTACAAAACATCAGTAGTGCATGTTGTTGATGTTTGAAAACCACCTTTCCCGGTTCAAGTAAGGTGCTAGGTTCACCTTCATAGACATAGACAAACTTTCTATAATCTTTGGGTTCTTTCTTGCACTCCTCTTCATTTTTCTTTGCAAATTCATCAACTCTAACATTTTCACTTTCCACAATTTTGTTAGTGTTAGAATTCAAACACTTGTAAGCTTTTCTCTTAGTGGAATAACATAGAAATATACCTTCATGACTTGTTACATCAAGTGTACCATTTATTGCATCTTTTAGTATGTAAAACTTGCATCCAAAAACTTTAAAATAATTTACATTTGGTGCATATCAACACCCGAGTTCAAAATATGTTTTTTTTGTTCATTTCTTCACTTGAACTTAGTTTAGAGTGTAGGATGCAGTGCTAAATACCTCCCTTTCCAGTACTTCTATGAAACATCCTTCTCTATCATTAGTATTCTTACACAATCCATAAGTGATATATTTCTTCTCTCAAATATACCATTTTGTAGTGTAGTCCTTGGTGCACTCATTTGTCTCTTAATCCCTTTGTCATTGCAAAATATGTTGAACTCATCTGAAATGAATTCACCACCTCTATCTAATCTCAAACATTTCATACTCTTTCCTTTTTCTTTCTCAACTCTAGCCAGATACCACTTAAACATTTGAAATGCATCATATTTTTTCTTAAGAAAAAGCAGAGTCATCATTCTAGAAAAGACATCAACAAAAAAAATGAAATACTTATCACCATAATAGCTTTTCACTCCAATAGGACCACATAAGTCAATATGAACCAGCTAAAAAATATCATCAGAAGAATACATCTTTCTCTTGAAACTATACTATGTCATTTTACCCATTTAACATTGTTCGCACATCACTTTATTAGGTTTGATTAGTCTTAGTAACCCTCTAACTCTTTTCATTTTACTTATGCTTACCAGATTATCAAATTTCACATGACATAGCCTCGTATTCCATGACCAAACATCTTCACATTGTGCAAATAGAGAAGTAATTTTAGATAGGTCTAGATAGAACAAGTTACCTCTTGCTTGTTTGAATGTAAATAGCATCAACGGAGTAAACCAAATGTTGGGATACATGCTTATTACTTTAAAATTCATGAAATAAAATCCATTTTTAAGGACATCTCATGAGGCAAAACAAAACTCTTTCCAACACTGGTTTACAATACTTTACCATTCACATGGTCTGACTGCTATACCTAAGTACATTAATCATAACTTTCAATTTTGAGATTTTCTTTCAAAACCCATTAGACAGTTTTTTCCAACTTAGTAATTCTAAAACATATCCAAAGCTTAATCAAAAATAATAAATCCACTACACGTTATATTCTCTGCATGTAGACCAATTTTCTATGTCATAAATTAGAAGTAAAAATAGAAACCCTGCCTTGGGCATCTAATAACTTTCTCAAAATGACTCCAAATAAAACCAATCCAATTTTTAATCAAACTATGTGAGTCTAGTTTCTGAATATATAATCCATTAGTTTTTTCAATTCATAAATTTTTCTACAAGCTCAAATTATTGCCTACAACTTCAACACAAATCCTTAAAAACCAATCTTCATTAAAATGAACATAACTGACACATATCTGAATGAAAACTACTTAAACCAATTGGAAATAAAAGATGGTTCATATATCTTTCCAATGAATACAACTATAATTTTTGTTTCATCCAAATATTTCCATAGAAAACATTTAAACCCGACTGTAGCTGGCCATCCTCAAATCTACAAATAACCACTTTTACCAAAACTAGCATAACTTCTTCAAAACTTAATAAAACTGTTCCAAACCAAAAAGAGAAAGAATATTATTCATCATACTCTTCAAATATATATAAAATAAAAGGGTTCCAAGCTGTACATGGCTGTAAAAGACCTGGAACCAACACTAAAATAGTTAAAACCAATCAAAATGACAAGTTCTTGAAAACCAATTGCTTCAAAATGATCTATTCTTCTTCTCATTCACCCCTCTCTCTTTGGAACAACCAATACAATGATTTTAAAGTGGTTGTGGTGGTTTACAACTTCCCATCCACCTTTTATACCAACCCAATACATTCTTTTAACCCTTGTACATTTTTTAATGCCTCTTTAAGCACTCCCATTACAATGCAAATGTATTTTTTTCTAGTTTTTAATACATCACAATGCAAAGTTAAGCATTTTAACCATTTCTTCAATATGGTCATAAGAAATTATAAATGACTTAAATATTACAATATTATGAAATTCATCATAATGTATGAAGGGTCAAGATGCTCTTGCATCATTGTGCTCCACTTCCAACAATGACGCGAGGAAGGATAGGGAAAACTAGGGCCAATGGCACACCCAACTCTCTAAACCACCCTGCAAGAGTTAACACAACAGAAGTAAACATAAACAACAACAACCAAAGGAGGAAGAAGAGTAAAATACTTTCATTGATTCTTCAAATATTCAACATGCATGCCTAGCTATAAGGTCTTCTAGGTTACGAGCAGATACAAAATACATTCATACGCAAAGATCAGCAGCAAATTCGCACCATCCAGTTCTGCTCTGCAATCCTCTTCAAAAACTCTTAATTCTTAACTGCCTAAAAACTATCCCAGCTCTAAGCCTAAACACTCTATTTATACTAGCCAAAATGGCTTACAGATATTCTAGAACATAGAGTAGCCACAAGTCAGCTTTTAGCAAACATTAAATGAAAATAAACCTAATATTAAATACACAAGTCAGCCTGCATCAGCAATTAACTATCCTAGAATTGATGTCCAAGTAAAATTGCAATATCTCCTAGATCTAATTGAGTTAGAACTTTCTCTTAAAACTATGGGTAGATATCTAGGTCCTCTACAACCCCTTAAGTGGACAAAGTCTAATTCATCAAGCAAAAGTGTGCATCCAACCTGAAAGTAAAGCACAGAAAATTGTCATGTAGAACTGCTAGAAATCAATACTTTAGGAAAATTACCATATCTCCCAACTCATAAAGAGTTAGAACTTGTGACTTGGATCATAGATAGTAGTCTAGGCCCTCTTCAATCCTTGAAGTGAAAAACCCTTAATTCATTATGGAAAATTAGTTACATGGTTTTCAATAGGCACACAGTTTTAGCAGAACACAATTTCAACAGCAAGATAAGAACTGAAAATATGAAGGATACCAGTGCAACCCAGGATGCTCCTGCATCAAACAACCAGGGTTGGAAGATATTAATCTCCTGAATCGTTAAGATTTCACAACCTAAGCCAAATCCAACTCATATTGAGAAATCCATGAAGCATCTATCATAGGTTTGTTCTTCCACTTCACCAGATATTCATAGTAATCTTTTCCTCTTGTGCTCTTACCAATTTTCTGATCCAATATCTATTCAACTTCTTCAATCTACTCCTTAGGATAGTCCTTTGATACAATAACTTCATCATCTGACTCATGATACTTGTATAAATCATAAACATTGAATATAGGAGATATATCCATGTCATTAGGTAACTCAATTTCATAAGTGTTTCCACTATCAAATTTCTTCAAGATCTTATAAGGTCCAAACTTCTTCATCTTCAACTTACTATATGTTCCAACTGGTAATCTTCCTTTCTTCAGATGAACCATCACCTCATCACCAACTTGAAAATTATGATGTCTTCTAGACTAATCAGCATTCTCCTTATACTTCTAATTACTTTGTTCTATCCCCAACTTCACTTCCTTCTACAAAGACATCATAAAATCATAAAATTCTTCTCCTGCAACACTTCTTTTTTTGTCACTAGAAATATCTCTCAAATTTGACACTCCTCTAGGCTTTATTCTAGTAACAATCTCAAAAGGTGTCTTTCCTTTACTTTTATTCACAAAATATTATATGAAAATTCAGCTTGTACCAATACCATATCCTAATTACTTGGCTTATTCCCAACTAAACATCTCAGCAAATTACCCAATCTTCTATTCACAACCTCTATCTATCCATCTATCTATGGATGGAATGTAGAACTAAACTTCAACTCAGTACCCATCTTCTTCCACAAAGTCTTCCAAAAATAATCAACAAACTTACTATTTTTGTCAGATTGAAGAGCTCAAGGAGAAAAGGAGCCAGGAGGAAGGCCAAAGGATGAGTAGTGACCAGGGATATCTTGCCGACCAAGAGGATCATCTCTATAAGGTTGAGCAGAGGGTGCAAAGGATGGAGATATCGAACCAAAACTTGGCTAATTAGGTGATTGCCACTCTAAACACTCTAAATGAGAACATCAATAGTCTAGGCGAATTGTTGAAAAATGTAAGAATCAGTGGGGAAAAGGAAAAAAAGGCCAGCATAAACTTCAGGCAAACCAAGGGAGAAATGAAAGAGACCAGGAGCCCAATGGAATGATCTAATGACCTGAACCAGGAATGTGTGGGCATGGAAATCCAAAATGCCAACGAAGTAGCAGAAAATCTGCAGGATCTAGATAGGGAGAACTAATAGTAAGAGGTCTTATTTTTTGCTTCGACCTTTTCTCAGTTTAGGTTAGCTGGCTTTTGTTTCCTGGTCGCAAGACTATCTTTTGTTATGGCTTTTTAATAGGAAAATGCATAGGGTCTGGACTTTATTTAAAATTATTATGTCAGATATTATGTAAAAACTCTCAGGTTTTAGGATCCCTGTAAAACCTATTTTCCTTAATCAAAAACTTATTGTTTCTATCAGAAATAATACTTCTTGGTAATCCATGCAATCTCACAATCTCTTTAAAGAAAAGGTCAGCATCTAATGTCTTCTTACATGGTATGAAATAAGCCATCTTAGAAAATCTATCCACCACAACAAATATGGAATCATACTCATTCATTGTTTTAGGTAATCCAAGAACAAAATCCATATTGATGTCACTCCGAGGTTTCTCAGGAATAGTAATAGGTGTATACATACTAGTATTTTGACTCACTCCTTTTGCAACTTGACAAACTCCACAACTCTTTACAAATTTTTGAACATCCTTGTACATTTATGGCCAATAATACTTCTCTTTCAACAAACTCAATGTTTTATCAATTCCAAAATGTCCAACCAATCCACCACTATACTTTCCCTTAATCAGATTCAACCTTGTAGAACTTTTAAGAATACACAACTGAATACCTTTGAACAACATACCTTCTTTAATGAAATACTCATCATACTTACTTATGTGATTGGTCAAATTTGGTGCTCTACACTCTCTCTACGCCTCAAAAAAATCAGGATCAACATCATACAACTGTATCATTTCATCAAAACCAAGAACTTACACCTTCATTTCAGTCAACAAAGAATGTCTTCTACTCAATACATCAACAACTCTATTAGTAACTCCACTCTTGTGCTTAATGACAAATGTAAAATTCTACAAATACTCAACCCACTTCATATGTCTCTGATTTAATTTATGTTGACTTCCCAAGTATTGTAAAGCTCTATGATCAGTATACAACACAAACTCCTTAGGAGTCAAATAATGTCTCCACTTCTTCAATGCTTGAACAATAGCATAAAATTCTTGATTATACACAAAATACTTTCTTTTAACATCATTCATCTTCTCACTAAAGAAAGCAATGGATTTACCTTCTTGACTTAATTCAGCTCTAACTGCATTACCACTTGCATCACATTCAACTTGTAATACTTTATTGAAATCAGGCAAAGCCAATACAAGTAATTTAGCAACCTTTTATTTCAAAGTCTCAAAACTCTCATCAGCTCCATGTGTCCACTTGAATTCTTTTTTATCTCCTCTCATTGTCTCAGTCATAGCATTACAAACAAAACTGAAATTCTTTATAAACTTTCTATAAAAACTAGCCAAACCATGAAATGATCTTACCTCACCCACATTCTCAGGTGTAGGCCACCCACATTCTCAAGTGTAGGCCACTCCAAAAATTCTTTAACCTTATCAGGATCCATCTTCAATCAATCAACTAAAATCACAAATCCCAAGCACACAATCTCCTCTTGCATAAAAGAACACTTTTTTAGATTAAACAGTAACTTTTCCTCTTTCAACCTCTGCAATACTTGTCTAATATGCTCAAGATATTCTTCCTTAGTCTTACTGAATATCATAATATCATCCAAATAAACAATCACAAACTGCACTAGTCAAACCAAAAGGCATAACCAACCATTCATACAAACCATCTTTTTCCTTGGAAGCAGCATTCCATTCATCACCTTCTCAAAATTTGATCTATTGATTGCCACTCTTCAAATCAATCTTGGTAAAGTACTTTGCTCCACTCAAACAATCCATTATGCCATCCATCCTCGGCATAGGAAACCTATATTTCACTATGATTTTGTTAATAGCTTTGGAATTAGTACACATTCTCCATTCTCCATTCTTTTTAGGTGCTAATATAGTAGGTATAGCACATGGACTCAAACTTTCTCTGGTCAAACCTTTCTACAACAATTCATGCACTTGTTTATTAAGTTCTTAATTCTCTATAGGTGTTAATCTATATGGTGCTTTGTTTGGCAAACTAGCTCCAGGAATAAGATCCATACAATGACTTATGCTTCTTACTAGAGGTAAACCATCAAGAATATCATCAGCAACAATATCTTTATACTCATTCAACAATTCTACAATTTCTGTTGTCACTCTATCATTACCAACTTCTGCTACTTGGTCATTACTACCAACACTTAGTCCTCTAGGAACTCTAGCAAAACAAACTTGATTCTTCTTTACTTCCTTTTCAAATTTCTTTCCATTAACTATGAAGTTTTTTTATTGTAGTACAACTGACCTCATCTAGACTTTCAATCAAAGGTAGCAATATTTGTTTCTTCCCATTTACCCATAGAGTATACTAATTCAATCTTCCATCATGCACTGCATATCTATCATATTGCCAAGGTCTACCTTAAAAAATATGACAACAATCCATAGGCATAATATCACACAACACTTCATCAAAGTAATGTCCAATCTTGAACTTCACAACACATTGTTCACTTACCAATATCTTATGCTCATCTTTGATCCATGAAACATGATAAGGTTTGGGATGTTTTAACCTCTATAATTGTAACTCTGTAACTAGCTCTTCTGATGCCAAATTTGTAGAACTTCCACTATCAATTATCACCTTGCAACATTTTCTAGCCATCTTACATCTAGTCTTGAAAAGACTTCTTCTAAGGACAGGTTCCTCACCACTTCCCTTATTACATAAGGTTCTTCTTACCATCAGATTTTCTCTAGCCTTAGGTCCACTTGGTGAAATCTCAATGTCTCCTTTAATCACAACATTTCTATATTTTGCCCATTGTCAGAAGATCTATATTCAAAATATCTATGTCCTTCTTTACCACATCTGAAACAATTACCATGAAAACTACCTCTAGAATAAGAATTACCTCTTCCTTGGTAAGATCTATTGCCTCCTTGATATGAGCTACCACCTCTCCACTCGGTCTTGTCTTTTTCATTATTCTTCCATTCAGATTTGTCTTTATCCTACACAAAATTGTCAAATCTGCCACCTTCACCATAAGATCTACCTTTGCCTCTCTGGAATCTACCACCTCTACCTCTTTGTCTTTGTTCATGCTTCTTTGTCAAGATCTCCTCAGCTTTCAAGGCATATTGATATGCTTCTTCCACACTTTCCAACTTCACAAAACTTATTTCATCTTGAATTCCATATCTCAATCCATTTATGTACCTTGCAATTTTCTAAACATCATCATCCACATATCTATTTTTGATGTCCAATCTATAGAATTCCTTAGTATACTCTTTTACAATCATGTCCTTTTGTTTCAAATTTTGCATCTTTCTCAACAAGCTAACTTGGTAATCAGAAAGAAGGAATTTGTTCTTTACCTTGTTCACCATCTTCGTCCAAGTTTTGATCTTTTCCTTTCATCTCCTTTTTCTATTAGTTTGCAAATGCTCCCAACACAGAAAAGAATGACCTTTCAGCCTAGTAACTGCAATCTTCACCTTCTTATTATCAGGAGTGTTTTCATACTCAAAAAAATTCTCCATATCTGAGATCCAATATAATATAGCATTGGTATCCAATTTTCCATCATAAGGAACAAATTCTACAGTAGGCTTTGAATTTTCTCCAAATAATACTCTCAACAATCTTTCCTCATCTTGATCTTCTTCAAGTTTCGGATTCAAGTTTGGTGTTGCTACTTCATCATCACTTACATCATCAAGATGTGTTCCTCTCCTTTAGCATATCTCCACAACATCTAATTTGGTTGCAATTTGTCTCAATAGATCCAATATAGCATTATTAGCATTTCCTCTACCATGAACCATCTTTACAAATCAGGTTCTTACAAGATCATAACCCTTTACAAGTTATAGGAAAAATCCATAGATTTTCAACCCTACAACCAATATCCAAATAGGGTTCTAAATGATCCAATATCCAAAAGGAAAAACCTCAAGCTTTGATACCACTTGACACAAGGAAGGATAGGGAAAACTAGGGCCAATGACACACCCAGCTCTCTGAACCACCTTGCAAGAGTTAACACAACGGAAGCAAACACAAAGAACAACAATCAAAGGAGGAAGAAGAGTAAAATACTTTCATTGATTTGTCCAATATTCAACATACATGCCCAGCTATAAGGCCTTTTGGGTTACAACTAGATATAAAATACATTTATACACAAAGATCAATAGCAAATTCGCACTATCCAGTTCTACTCTGCAATCCTCTTAAAAAACTCTTAACTCTTAACTGCTTATAAATTGTCCTAGCTCTAAGCCTAAACACTCTATTTATACTAGCAAAAAAATTTTATAGATCATTATAGAACATAGAGAAGCCACAATTCAGCTCTCAACAAATATTAAATGAAAATAAGCCTAACATTAAATACACAAGTCGGCCTGCATCAACAATTAACTATCCTGGAATCGATGTCCGAGTAAAATCACGATATCTCCTAGCTCCAATTGAGTTAGAACTCATGCTTCAAACTGTGGGTAGATATCTAGGTCCTATACAACCCCTTAAGTGCACAAAGTATGACTCATCAAGGAAAAGTGCACATCCAACCTAAAAGTCAAGCACAGAAAAATGTCATGCAGAACTGCTAGAAATGGATACTTTGGGAAAATTGCCATATCTCCCAACTCATAAAGAGTTAGAACTTGTGCCTTGGATCATAGATAGTAATCTAAGCCCTCTTCAATCCCTATAGTGTGAATCCCTTCATTAATTATGGAAAATTAGTTATATGGTATGCAACATACACCCAAAAACTAGAAAACACAGTTTCAACAGAACACAGTTTCAACAACAAGATAAGAACTAAAAATATGCAGGATAGCAGTGCAACCCAGGATGATCTTGCATCAAACTAGTTTACTACTAGCATCATAGATCTTTTCCTTCCTATTTTGGAAATAAACTTTGTATCCTGAACTTATCAATGGTGCCACACTCAACAAGTTATATTTCAAACCATCACCCTAATATGCATTGTCATATTTGATCTTTTCATTCAGTTTAATTGATCCTTTACTTTTCACATAATATGGTACATCATTACCAAACTTAACACTACTTCCATTATAATTATCTATCATGTCAAACTTACTTATATCACCATTCATATGATGTGAGCAACCACTATCAATTATCCATCTATCATTCTTACTCACATATGAAATTAATGCAATTTTCTCATCTTTATTCGAATTCATCTTTCATTGCAACATAAACAACTTCTTCATCATGATCATCAAAATTACTTGTTAGCATTAATGTTGATGATATTCCTTTAGGGGGTATCTTAAGTATTGGAGAGCATAAATAATGATTGAGATGTTGTATTCATGACTATGTTTGTCATTGATGACAACATAGTATGGTTTCTGTGAAGGTCGATAGAGTAGTAGATAGAGATTGAGGTTGTACACACAAAGGATTGATGTTCAGATGAAGCACGATTAAGGACATGTTCTACACTATGTCCTAATGTCAAGGTTAAGTGCATGTGATGTAAGTCAAAGATATGCAAAAGATATGGTTGGTTTACAGAGAGTAGTACAAAGATAGAGTATCAAATAAGTAGTTATGGTGATTGGATTGTATATCCTAATAGAGATAGAATTAGGATATGAAAAGTTATATAGTGATAAAGGATAGTTTGATGATGATGTTAGCAAGTGTACAAGGTCTAGAGTCATATACATGAGAAGTTGTAAAGACTATGAGCTGACAGTGTTTTGTAATTGTAAAATAATTAATTATCTTAATGTGGTCCTATTATAATTCATTGGGTTCAAGCCTCAAGGTTGACTCAAGGAATTGTTTTGACGTCACAGTATAAAGGAAAGATGTTTTCCTTGTTTAAGATGTGAGTAGCAAGTGCGAATTATGATTGGAAAAGTGTGAACAAGAGTAGATTATTTGGTGAATGCGGGTAAGAAATCTAGGGGATTATTGGATGCAAAGTTGGTGATCTAGTATCAAGATTAGAAGAAGCAGAGTAGTCCAATTGACATGATAGAAGAAGAGGAAACAAAGTGTAGTTCATTTATATTATCTTGCAAGGTATAATTTAGAGATCATTTGGACAATGGGTTCGTTGATCTTTCCCTTGAAGTTGTTTGGATGGGTCCATCTTCCATCTACAACTCCTAACAGGTTTGGGATCTCCTAACAGGGATTCAAAGTCTCCTAACAGGGACTGATATACTGAATGTTTTTATTGACTCTTAATAGGGTCCATCCTTTAACAAGAAATATTTATAGTAGTACATTATCTTGTAGATACCATCCCCACTAGGGTTTTCCCTCTGATCAAGGGTTTCCCTAGTTAACATATCTAGTGTTGTTATGTATGAGTATCTTGTTATGGTTGCTGATTATATTGCTCATATGGTTAAGGTTTAATAAGGTTGATAATTGTCATAATAGTTGGATAATTGATTAACCAACCCCACCCCCCCCCCCCCCCCCCCCCCCCAATCATATTGGTGGACTTTATATTCTAAAAATTGGTATCAAAGCATCAATTCCTTGGAGAGAAAGCTTAACAAGTTTGGAAGATCAATGGCAAGTCACTTCAAAAAAAAAAAGTCCTAAGTTTGATGGGGTTAACTGTGGCAGCTAGAAATAAAAGATGAAGGCTCTTTTTCTATGTATGGGTCCAAGATATTGGCTCTGGACAAAGAGTGATAAAGATATTGTGAAAGAAGAGAAGCTTGAAGAATGCAGCGAAGCAAAAAGAGATTTGTTTATCTGTAATATGCAAGCCAGAGAAGCCTTACTAATAGCCCTTCCTGAGAATGAGTATAGTCAGTTAAAGTAACTAGAAACATTTTATAAGATTTGGAAAGCTTTAGAATCTACTTTTGAAGGTGATAAACATACAAAAAGGATAAGATTACAAAATTGGATATGCTTGTTTCAAGATGCTAAAATGATGGAAGATGAATCTATAAGAAGTTATTTTGGTAGGATATCTGAGATTGTTGCAGGAATTAAACCATATGGTAGATCTAAGGAAGAAGATCAGATTGTATGGAAGATTTTAAAAACTTTGACACCACCATTCAAGTAAGTAACACAAATGATTGAGCTATAAATACTCTGCACTAAGAAGTTTTCTAGGAAAATTTTGCTTGGAAGATTGGAAGAAACAGAAGCAAGTTTGAGACAATCTGGAGAATTAACAAGAGTGGAAACTATATGCCTAAAATGTGGGCACACTTCTATGAGTCATTGTATCCAAGATTGCTCAAGAATGAGGTCTCGAATGGCGACTCATAGCTCTCTATTCATGGAGTGCAAAGGTTTGTAATTGAGGCCTCAGTTTGACCTAGTTTGTGTCCATGCAAGTACACCATAAAATGAAAGATTCAAGGATCAAAATATGCATGCAAAATGAAGATTCAAGCTAATCTATATGATAAGAATACAAAATAATGCAAGATCTAATCTATCAATGCAAGATCTAAGCTAATATGAAAATGCAAAGATGGATCATGATGGAAACCATGGATGCATGAGAGAAGAGGACAAGAAGATAGACGTTCTCCACAAAAAGCTTTAGTATTCCAACTCCTTCTTCAAAAATCACTCTCCAAACCTGCAGCATAACAATAGCCTAGAGTGTGTGTATGTAAAATGAGGAGAGGGCTCTCCCTTATAAAGAAGAATAGGCAATCAAGATTAAGAAGAAAAAATATTTAATCAAGGGTGGAGAAAGAATGATTTGTGTGAAATAAAGATCCACCAATGAGAAAATAGGAAAAGAATTAAATGGAATCCCACTGAGAAATATGTGCTTTTAAGTGTAGAGGAACTTTTAATTTTTATTTATTTTATTTCCTCTTAAGTGGAGATTTATTTAATTAAAGGAGAGTAAGTTCTTTTAATTAAATAGGAAATATTTAATTAAATTAAAAGAGGGGTTTTTCTCTTAATTAATTAAATGTGGATGAATTATTTAATTAAAAGAGAGATTTTTTAAAAATTAAATGAGGACTTATTTTATTTAATTGAAGGGGAGATTTTTAATTAAATAAGACTTAGGATAAAATGATCAACCTTAGAAAATATTGAAATAATTGAATTTGATCAAGGAAATTGGTTTGAATTGATTTAATAAAATATTGCAAACCATTTGATTTAGAAAGTTGATAAATTGATAAATTGAATAATGGGGGCCCATAGTCTGGGTGACCATTTTAGGGTGCATACATTTGCCCCTCTTTGACTAATGTGTGATCGATTTGGGAACACATGTAGTCAAAGAAAAAAATTGCAGTGTGAGGTCAATTTGGGATCACAAAACAACCTAGATGTGTGGTCGATTCAAGAACACATCAGGACAAAGAATACAAATAAATTTTGACTTGAAAAAGTTGAGGATAAAATTGATAAAACTGAATCAAGGATTGAAATTTGATAGATAATGCCTCCTCCTAATCGAAATTGAAATGAGATAGAGAAGGAATAGAAAATTAATGAATTTGATCAAATTGAACAAAAGATAAAGTTCTTGATGTAAGATGAAAGAGATAAGAATCACAGAATCAAGGTAGATCATCAAGTGTGAAATATTATACCCCAAAGGTGATTTAGAAGAAAAGAAGTGGGGTAAAAGCAAATGGAAGATAGAAGTTTGGGAAGACATGGAAAGAAATGGAAAGAAGAAAGAGAATTTGCCTAAGAAAGAGAATACTCCAAAATCAATCAACTATTTAAGATAGAAAATTTCAATTGAGATCACGAAAGAAGATAAGGAAATGAAGATCAAAACACAACCACAATTGATTAAAAGTCCACATGAAAGATGAAGGGAAAACCCTCTCAAACTCATAATGCAGCCTAAAAATGCAAACTAACATGAAACCTAACAATGCAAGCTACATGAAAATGCAAAGGTGTACTTGAAATAGAACAACTGTAACATAGGATTTTGTGTTCATCATTCATTAGAGAATGTCAAGGAACTTATTTTAAATATTGGGCCATTATTAACGGACATTAGAAAACCACACAATCATCACTAGTCACAAGTACAACTATGAAGATATGAATGTGATTTATATCGGATTGGAACGTGGAAAGATTCTAACATAAACATCAAAGACATAAAGGTCAAGATGACTATGATATTAGCTTACCCAATTTAATGTAGCAAAACTATGCTCACATGAAGGCATAGATGCCACGATGACCAAAAGAATGGTTGTGCAAAAATAGTCAAAGACAATGCCTCAAATCCCCTAAGTGTTTCAAGAGAACAACAAGAGACACTCTAGAGTTTCAAGACCACACCCACAAGTAGAAAACAAATAAGATATGTCCCATGCCCCAAGTCCTCTAGCTATGCATCCTGGAGAGACCTATCAAACAAGGACACTCAACAAAAATCAATAACAGTCAGCACACATAAAAAGGTCATGACATAAGTCAAGCATTAAGTGTTTGTGTTTAAAAATTTAAGTGTGTTAACTGATACTAACTTCCAAGGATAAGGATCGAATGCTTGCAAGTAGGGAAGATCACATGATGAAACTTGGTAAGACCAAACCAATAAGTTTTGAAAAACACTTGATGTTAGGGGTTGTATTGAAAAATACAATTGGGTGGTGTTGAAAAACACCATTTGCGAGGTGTCCTAAAGACTAACACATCCAAGAGACCGAAGCTAACATAGTTATGCCCCCTAAACAAAGACCAATTCCAAACCAAGGTAACAAGGACAAAGCATGATGGAGAAAGGCTAAGTGTCAAGGATGCATGCTAAGAAACAAGGGTGTAAAGGCCTTAAGTAGCACTCGTTTCTAGGTTTTCACCACTTGGATTTTTTAAGTTTTTAAAAAAAATCAGGACTTTTTATTTATTTTTTTAAATTTGCTACCAAGGCGCCTATTTCCAGGTTTTCACCAAGGCACTTTTTTTTTTTTGAGTTTTTGAATTTTTTGATTTTTTATTTTTGGAATATACAATTTTTTTTGAAGATACATCAAAGCACTTATCACTAAGATGATCATTTTTGTAGGACATTTTCCAATTTTTAGAATTTTCACAATATATCATTTTTTTGGATTTTTTCAAGATTAATAAATATCTACAAATAATATACAATGACCCCAGACAAAAACAAGGACCAAACTTTCAAGCAAGATCACATCGTGCAGTCCCAATGTCTAGCAAGGTGGAGGACAAGAGTGATTAGCAAGCTGGTGGAAGAAATGAAAGACAAGAGAATGAAGGAGAATAAAGGGGAGAAATCTTCAAGGGAAAACTCCTCAATAGAACCCAAGTTAGGGAAAAATTGTCATGTAAACCACATTTGGACAAGAAATGAAAGGTCGGCATAAGATAATTCATGAAAGCATAATGTAAAAGTGGGAAAGATGCAATCCAAAGGAGTAGACATGTCAAGAGGCTTCATAGCATCATATTTTACTCTTTTTTATTAGATCAAGACCAAAGGGGTAAATGGATAGAATAGTGGTAGGATAAAGTAATAAGAATAAAGGTAAATATGTAGGATATGAATGAATGAAAAAGCATAATAGGAAAGCTGACAAATAATATAGCCAATACATAGGGATAGCCCAACATTGCCAAGATCAAAGAGGAAATACAGAATGGATGAAAGATGTAGAAGAACTATGCATGATGCCTGATTGTCAGGTTTTGTAATGGGCACCCCTGGATGTCCCAAAAAACTAAACCAAATTGCTGAAAGGAATTATGTCAAACAGTTTGCATTCAACTTCTTAAAACCCCTTATAACTCAAGAAATCAAACGTTTATTTGTTTGTTGTGTTACATGCATGGAATTGGTATCATACAACATAAACAAGAAAGAAACTACAATAATATGCAAAGTGGAAATGAACGGCTGCTAATAAAATGTTATTTTCAGAATTCATAAAACCAAATACATGGCAGATTTATCAACTCACTAATTACTTCAACAATATTGTCATAATACTCCAGCCCATGCTTATGAACTTGCTGCTACAATACTTTGTCCTCCAATCAGTCCACTACCTTCATAATACCATTCCCTCCAAGTGGCATAAGCGTTGGACAAGTAGTGAAGAAGATATGAGCAAAATATCAAATCTGCCTGTAGCCGGAAATGCAACTAAACTGCCTGATAATGAAGCCAATAAGAAGAAATTCCAAAGGCCAAACCCCAAGGGAATGACGTCTAGAATGTTTCAAGAGAGGATAGATGTCCTTAAATGCCAAGAACAAAGCTGCAATTCACACACCAATTTCTTCTCATATTCAACCTGTCTAATGAAGCCATAAATGCTTCCTTTTATTCTATTCCCACGGGTCTGCTCAACTCATATGGGCAATGTGGGATAAAAGATGTGTAATATAAAACATATATTAAAATACCCCTTATGTCTCCCTTGGATACACATCACCATAAAATAAATATTAAAGTAACACTTTAATATTTTACAATCAAATTAGACGTTACTTTAATAAAACTTCAGGCATTAAAATGTATTAGCAATCGGACTCCGAATAATGCGAGTGATAGCTCATCGGAAAGCTCTCATCGAGGAGTATCGAATCCAATCACCAAAATTGACCTGCACTGTGTCCTGCCAACTTACTAAAAATAGTAAGTATGCCTGAAACTGAGTGAATCAACTTCGTTTTGGCCCAAACTAGAAATGACTAGGCCAAAACACTCCAAGATCCCATTAAACCCTTCGTTAGCCCTCAGGACCATGTAGAACAAGGCTAATGCACACACACTTAGTCAACTGCTAAAATGGGGACATTACAGTCTGCCCCCCTTGAAATTGCTTGTCCTCAAGCAATCTTAGTCCAGCCTGCTGAATAACCTACTCACTCTCCCATGTAGAATCTTCCTCGGGCAGGTATTTCCATCTGACCAAATACTCCTTCACTATCCTGTTTCTAAGCTTCCTCTCTCTGGTATCTAGAATAGCCTCAAGTACTAACACAAGCTTCCCCTCCTCATCCAAAGGGGGTAAATCTGCAGAAGGCACTACACTCTGACCAATGGCTTTCTTAAGCCTAGACACATGAAACACATTGTGCACTCGATTGCCCTCTGGAAGCTCAAGCTCATAGGCAACTTTGCCCACTTTGCGAATCACCCTATAGGGACCATAAAATCTAGGTTTCAACTTTTCAGCTCTGCTCTTCTTGAGCAATGACTGTCTATATGGTTGTAGCCTCAAGTAAACCATATCCCCTACCTCGAAGCTACGCTCTATTCGGTGCTGATCAGCATATAATTTTTCTTGATTCTGGGCCTATTGTATATTCTCTTTGAGCACTTTCAGGATGTCCTGACTATCCTGCAATAAGTTTTTGGCTTTGGGCACTCTACTGTCCCCCAAAACTAAATCCATGAAGCTAGGTGCTTCATAACCATAGAGTGCCATGAAAGGAGTCATCTTGATGGACATATGATAAGTGGTGTTATAACAATACTCTCCCATATGCAACCATCTGATCCAAACCTTTTGTTGTGTAGTTACATAGTTCCTCAAATATCCTTCCGCCCATTTATTCACAATCTCTGTTTGCCCATCTTTTTGCGGATGATAACTAGTGCTAGGTGTAAGATCTGTACCACACAACCTAAACAACTCTTGCCAAAAAAACACTCATAAACTTACCATCCTAGTCGTTGACAATGAATCTGGGCAGCCCATGTAACCAGAATATCTCTTTAAAGAAAATATCTGCCACCTATGTTGCTGTGTAAGTTGACGGAATAGCAAAGAAGTGAGCAAACTTCGTCAAGCGGTCCACCACCACATAGATGCAATCCCTTCCCTGCACTCGTGGTAAACCAGTGATGAAGTCCATCGAAATACTTTCCCATTTCCTATCAGGAATGGGCAAGGGCTGTAATAAACCTGTAGGAAATGTGTGCTCTCGCTTATTCTATTGACAAACCACACACTCCCTAACATACCTCTGAACATCATCCTTGAGCCCTTTCCATGAAAACCGCTCTCGGATCTGCCTGTAGGTCTTGAAGACCCCCGAATGTCCAGCTATGGGTGCATCATGAAATGCCTTCAGTATCGCCTCTCTCAAATGTGATGACGAAATCAAATAAACCTTGTCCTAAACTTTGATCAATCCATCTATCACCTCATAGCGATCATCCTGTATGGTACCTGAAATCAATCCAGAAGCCCAAGCATCTCCGACATACTCTGCTATAATCCGATCTCTCCAATCTCCTGAAATCTCTGCCAGAGCACATAAGTGAGGTCTCCGAGATAAGGCATCAGCCACCACATTTTTCTTACCTTTGACAAACTCTATGTCAAATTCATAAGCCTGCAATTTAGTCACCCATTTTTGTTGCCAGTCATTAAGATCACGCTGGCTCATGAAGTATTTAATACTGTTGTGATCAGTCTTGATCACAAAACGTCCACCTACCAAATATGATCAAAATTTGGCCAATGCATGCATTATGGCCAACATCTCCCGGTCATAGACAGAATAACTTTTCTCAACTCCTCGGAGCTTCCTACTCTCGAATGCAATGGGATGCTTCTCCTGCATCAATACTGCTCCAATCCCATCACCTGATGCATCACAATGAAGCTCAAAAGGCTTCATGAAATCTGGTAGAGCTAGAACTGGACATGAAGATATTACTTGCTTGAAATGCTCAAAACACCTATGTGCTGCCCCTGTCCACATGAAGGCTCCCTTCTTGGTAAGATCTGTCAAGGGTGTAGCAATTTGTGAGAATCCCTTAACAAACCTCCTATAAAAACCACATAAACCAAAGAATCCCTTAAGCTGTGTAAGGTTTGTGGGAGTAGGCCACTCTACAATATCTCTAATCTTTTCGGGATCAACCCGAACGCCATCTGCACTAATGATATGCCCCAGGTAAAGGAGCTCAGTCATGCCAAACTCACATTTAGATTCCTTGGCATACAATGACTCTCTCTCCAGAATAGATAACACCTCCTCTAGATGATGTAAGTGCTCCTCCCAGGTCTTACTGAAGACCAAGATGTCATCAAAGAAGATCAAGACAAATCTCCTCAGCTGCTTCCTGAATACCTGGTTCATACAACTTTGAAATGTAGCAGGTGCATTGGTTAGACCAAATGGCATAACCATGAACTCAAAGTGGCCATAGTGACATCGGAAGGTTGTTTTCTCAATGTCCTTTGCTCTCATCCTGATCTGATGGTATCCGGATCGCAAATCAATTTTGGTGAAGAAGAATGCCCCGTGCAACTCATCAATCAGCTCATCAATCCTAGGAATGGGATACCTGTTTTTAATTGTTTTCTTATTCAGTGCCCTATAATCGATGCATATGCGCATCGTCCCATTCTTCTTCTTTACCAATACTACTGCTAAAGCAAAGGGGCTCTTACTGGACCTGATATGGCCCATCTCCAACAAATCCTTAATCGCCTTCTCTATCTAATCCTTGTGTTTCTTAGGATGACGATAGGGAGTAATCATAACTAGTTTGGCTCCCTCCTCGAGCTCAATAACATGTTCCATCCCTCTGTCAGGAGGAACCCCATGAGGAATATCGCTAAATACTTTAGCGTGTCTATCAAGTATCTTCTGGACATCTAGTGGATGACTCTTTTCTTGTGGCTTTGGTGAAGTTGGCATAATGTGGCACTCTGCCGCCCACTCTATGTCATCATGACGAAAAAGTCTCTGCATTCTCCTCAAGGACACTACTCTGCAACCTCCATCTGAAAGCCCTCTAAGTACCACAGTTCTGCCCTCATGCTAGAATCTCATCTCCAATTTCGCTAGATTGAGTGTGAACTCAACTAGTGAAGCCATCCATGTCATGCCGAGGATGACATCATAATCTCCCATGTCCACAACATAGAACTCATCCTCCAACTCGTAGCCATCTCCAAACCTGATGTGAAGATTAGATATCTTCCGAGTGCATAATAAACTATCACCATTAGCCACCATGACTCTAAACCCATCATGCTCCTCTGTCTGTAACCCTCTCCTGGCTACCAACTGTGCATCTATGAAGTTATGTGTAGCCCCAGTGTCAATAAGAGATATCACTTTCTGCCCCTGGATAGTACCCCTGACCTTAAATGTGATTGCCTTTTGGGCCCTTGTCAAGCGTGCCAATGATCTATCATCCTTAGGAATGTTGCTCTCCTTTATAGTGTTACCCTCATCTAAATCGGAGTGTTGATCCTCCCCTTTTGACTCTGACTCTTCTGCTGAAAAATACTCCATTTGATTTGCCTTAGCCTTGAGAGAACATTTATGAGATAAGTCCCAAGGCTCTCTACAATGGAAGCACAGCTTCTTCTTTCGAATTTCATTCAAGGTTTCATTGTCTAGTCCTTTTGATCCTTCTTTGAGTTTGCTATACTCTTTCTGAAATGATTTTTTGTCTTTGTCCTTATGGTAGGAAGAATCTGTTGAATGGTTTTTTCCTTTGTATACCGAAGGGGCTAAATCTCGTGCCCTTTTAGTTGCTTTAGCTAACGTGAGTGGATCATGTCCCTTCACCCAACCTCGTAATGGATCAGCAAGACCATCACAAAATAACACCACCAATCTCCTAGGAGAGATATCAGTAACAAGTAGAGACAAGCGCTGAAACTCGGCAATGTAAGCATCCACAGAACTTGACTGTTTTAACTGTGCTAGCTCCTTGAAATGTAACTCGGGATCCTTAGTGTCAAATCTCCCAATCAATGTTTCAGTGAATTCCTCATAGGATGTAATCTGATTATGCCCCAAAGTCACCATGCCATGATGCCACCATTCATGTGCAATGCCATCCAAGTGCATAGCTGCATACTTGATAGCCTCCTTCTCAGGCATAGGATTTAGCTGCAAGTATGTATCTACCTTCTGCACCCAAGCTCGTGCAGTCATCTTCCCTGAAGCATCATAATAAGGTAAAGAAAGTTTTCCAACTTTCTTCCTCAGCTCAAAGTTTTGATTCCTCCCTCCTGCTTTAGGCATGTGTCTCATCCTCAAGTCCATATAATCTCTAAGAGAAATATCTTCCTGAAACTCTAGTCCACTAGCCTCCCAGTCCCTCCTGAACTGATCCTATAACTCGGCAATGTAAGCATCTACAGAACTTGACTGTTTTAACTGTGCTAGCTCCTTGAAATGTAACTCGGGATCCTTAGTGTCAAATCTCTCAATCAATGTTTCAGTGAATTCCTCATAGGATGTAATCTGATTATGCCCCAAAGTCACCATGCCATGATGCCACCATTCATGTGCAATGCCATCCAAGTGCATAGCCGCATACTTGATAGCCTCCTCCTCAGGCATAGCATTTAGCTGCAAGTATGTATCTACCTTCTGCACCCAAGCTCGTGCAGTCATCTTCCCTGAAGCATCATAATAAGGTAAAGAAAGTTTTCCAACTTTCTTCCTCAGCTCAAAGTTTTGATTCCTCCCTCCTGCTTTAGGCATGTGTCTCATCCTCAAGTCCATATAATCTCTAAGAGAAATATCCGCCTGAAACTCTGGTCCACTAGCCTCCCAGTCCCTCCTGAACTGATCCTGTAACTCGGCAATGTAAGCATCTACAGAACTTGACTGTTTTAACTGTGCTAGCTCCTTGAAATGTAACTCGGGATCCTTAGTGTCAAATCTCCCAATCAATGTTTCAGTGAATTCCTCATAGGATGTAATCTGATTATGCCCCAAAGTCACCATGCCATGATGCCACCATTCATGTGCAATGCCTTCCAAGTGCATAGCCGCATACTTGATAGCCTCCTCCTCAGGCATAGGATTTAGCTGCAAGTATGTATCTACCTTCTACACCCAAGCTCGTGCAGTCATCTTCCCTGAAGCATCATAATAAGGTAAAGAAAGTTTTCCAACTTTCTTCCTCAGCTCAAAGTTTTTATTCCTCCCTCCTGCTTTAGGCATGTGTCTCATCCTCAAGTCCATATAATCTCTAAGAGAAATATCTGCCTGAAACTCTGGTCCACTAGCCTCCCAGTCCCTCCTGAACTGATCCTGTAACTCGGCAATGTAAGCATCTACAGAACTTGACTGTTTTAACTGTGCTAGCTCCTTGAAATGTAACTCGGGATCCTTAGTGTCAAATCTCCCAATCAATGTTTCAGTGAATTCCTCATAGGATGTAATCTGATTATGCCCCAAAGTCACCATGCCATGATGCCACCATTCATGTGCAATGCCATCCAAGTGCATAGCCGCATACTTGATAGCCTCCTCCTCAGGCATAGGATTTAGCTGCAAGTATGTATCTACCTTCTGCACCCAAGCTCGTGCAGTCATCTTCCTTGAAGCATCATAATAAGGTAAAGAAAGTTTTCCAACTTTCTTCCTCAGCTCAAAGTTTTGATTCCTCCCTCCTGCTTTAGGCATGTTTCTCATCCTCAAGTCCATATAATCTCTAAGAGAAATATCCGCCTGAAACTCTGGTCCACTAGCCTCCCAGTCATCTTCCCTGAAGCATCATAATAAGGTAAAGAAAGTTTTCCAACTTTCTTCCTTAGCTCAAAGTTTTGATTCCTCCCTCCTGCTTTAGGCATGTGTCTCATCCTCAAGTCCATATAATCTCTAAGAGAAATATCTGCCTAAAACTCTGGTCCACTAGCCTCCCAGTCCCTCCTGAATTGTTTCTCCTATTCTGCTCCTGCTGCATACGCTACCCCTGCTCTAATGTATCCAATAACTGTCGGAACAGTACCTCCCCCTGATCTAGACCAACATTTCTGCCTCTGCCTAATCCTGTATTCCTGTCATCTCAATCACCCATATTATTGTCCTGATCACAGAATATCTCCTCTGTGTCTGTATGGTTGGATTCAATGTCCCCCTACACGGATGTACTAGACTGTTTGCTTTGCAAGTCTGAAATCCTATTTTGTCTTGCTCTGATATCGCGGAAATTATAAGACCCCTGTTGCATGCTCAAACATAAATGCTTAGCCTGTGTTTTTTATTTATTTCTGCTTTTAGTGTTTTGGCATTTCGTCAAACACCTTTTCCCTCTATCTGGATGTTCCAAATTCCCTATAAGACCTCCACAGGATGGCAAGACTTATAGCTCTGATACCATTGTAATGGGCACCCCTGGATGTCCCAAAAAACTAAACCAAATTGCTGAAAGGAATTATGTCAAACAGTTTGCATTCAACTTCTTAAAACCCCTTATAACTCCGAAAATCAAACATTTATTTGTTTGTTGTGTTACGTGCATGGAATTGGTACCATACAACATAAACAAGAAAGAAACTACAATAATATGCAAAGTGGAAATGAACGGCTGCTAATAAAATGTTATTTTCAGAATTCATAAAACCAAATACATGGCAGATTTATCAACTCACTAATTTCTTCAGCAACATTGTCATAATACTTCAGCCCATGCTTACGAACTTGCTGCTACAATACTTTGTCCTCCAATTAGTCCACTACCTTCATAATACCATTCCCTCCAAACGACATAAGCGTCAAACAAGTAGTGAAGAAGATATGAGAAAAATATCAAATCTGCCTGTAGCCGGAAATGCAACTAAACTGCCTGATAATGAAGCCAATAAGAAGAAATTCCAAAGGCCAAACCCCAAGGGAATGACGTCTAGAATGTTACAAGAGAGGATAGACGTCCTCAAATGCCAAGAACAAAGCTACAATTCACACACCAATTTCTTCTCATATTCAACCTGTCTAATGAAGCCACAAATGCTTCCTTTTATTCTATTCCCACAGGTCCGCTCAACTCATATGGGCAATGTGGGATAAAATTTGTGTAATATAAAACATATATTAAAATACCCCTTATGTCTCCCTTGGATACACATCACCATAAAATAAATATTAAAGTAACACTTTAATATTTTACAATTAAATTAGACGTTACTTTAATAAAACTTCAGGCATTAAAATGTATTAGCAATCGGACTCTGAATAATGCGAGTGATAGCTCATCGAAAAGCTCTCACCAAGGAGTATCGAATCCAATCACCAAAATTGACCTGCACTGTGTCCTGCCGACCTACTAAAAATAGGAAGTATGCCTGAAACTGAGTGAATCAACTTCGTTTTGGCCCAAACTAGAAATGACTAGGCCAAAACACTCCAAGATCCCATTAAACCCTTCGTTAGCCCTCGGGACCATGTAGAACAAGGCTAACGCACACACACCTGGTCAACTGCTAAAATGGGGACATTACAGGTTTTCATCATGGTACTTATCCAAGGCACCACAAGGGAGTGGTTTTCACATAGGTCAAATTTATTTCTCTTTACTTTTGCTACCAACGTGCCTAATTACTAGGTTTTCATCAAGGCACATTTTCAAAATCTTCATTTTTTTCTTTCTTTTTTTCAAATATTTTTGAATTTTTTTGGAAGAAGTCAAGCATTTTAGATAATGCTCCTTGAAATTTTAAACTATGACATGCAAAGGAGTTGAAATGATATGCTCAAAGATGTTGATAGGGAAAGGAATATGGAAGACAAAAATGGAGGATATAGCTTTATGCAAAGCGCGTGAGATTGGAAGATGGAAATAAAGGCAAGATCAACACCAACGCACATCATGAAGGGTGGGGAGAGGATGGAGAAAACATGAATGAAGGAATATGGTGAGTATATAGAAGAGGTTGTGGTTTAGGTGTATGGAATGGAAGAATTCTTTTGGAAGAAGATGAAGTGAAATTCTTTGGAAGCTTGAATGTCAACTTCAATTGTTGTTCAACATTAGACTCTCTCAAGAGAGACTTTGGAATCTATCTAGTGGTAGTCCTCTTTTCATTTATTTTTGATGATGTAGAGATAATATCTTCAATGATGGATTTTGGAACCCATACTTTTCTTATAATTTTTTTCTTAGATATCTCTTTTGACTTTATGCCCCCATGTCAATTAGAGGAGACATGGTGGTCTTCTTTTTGATATGGATTCTTGAATTGCTCCTTTTTCTTGTATTGAAAATTCAAGTTACTTTCAAAAGGCTTGAGACTTGTGGAAGAAGAAGGATGATATAACTGGTTTAGATAAGTGGGTGGATGAAAAGGATTCAAGGATATGCATCTACCTTGATCTTGAGGAAAGATATGAGAGGGAGGTACATAAGGACCCAAGATGGAAGGAAGACGTGAAGCATTTACTATTGGTGGGGGAGGTCCAAGGATGGATGTGGAAGATGCAAAAGGGTAATCAATAAGTCTATCAACATCTATATGGAAATCAAGGACATCAACATCTTTAGAGTGAGCATTAGGATTTTTAATAGCATCATGAACGTCTTGAATAGGAGGAACTTCTTTGATAGGAGTACTTGAAGCTTGAGAAGACTTAGGAAGAGTAGAAAGTGGAAGGGAACATGGAGTGGTAGAACAAGAAGATGGAAGACTTTGATCTTGACAAGGATCTTTGGATAGCATAAGTGTAGAGTTTTTCTCTTGATTTTCAATAGGCTCAACATTGGAAGTAATAACACTATTTTTAATAACCTTAATGGAAGTATCATCTTTGGAAGACTCAACTATATTAAGGTCATTTTGATTGTCAATAAGCTTAGTGGTGTAAGTAGTAGCTTGATCTTGCTTAGGAGAAGACTTAAGACATGGTGGAATGAATGAGGAAGGGTGTGAAGGATCGAAAGAACCATGAAATGGATCAAAGACATCATGAAAATAATTGGAGGGTTCTTGATCTTGATCTTTCTTTATATTCTTTTCTTTATCATTTTTTGAGTCCTCTCGACATGAAGCCACTCTTAAGGAGAAGGAAGCATGTTGGAATTGTATGGAAGACCTTGAAATAGATAATGAAGGACTAGCTAAAGTAGGCATTATAGAACATGAAGGCTTCGGCTCTTTAAGTTTAGCATTATCAAAAGTATTTGCAGCCAAGTGAAGGTTAGCTTGAGTTTTATTTAAGAGGTATCCTTTGAGGATAACTATAGGGAACTACATGAAAAGCATTAGGATCTTTGTTAGATGAAGGATTCGTAGAAGATTTGAGGGACTCAGCTTCTTTAGAAGATGTATAGATAGTGGAGGAAGTAGAAGATGGAAGGGGAGCATTAGAAGACAAAGGTTCAATATTAACATGATCTTGCTCAAGAGTGTAATATTTATTTTCAACATGAGGGTTCTTAAAAGAGGAACTCTTATGCCATTGATGTTTTATTTTAGTGCAAAAAAATGCTTTCTTTTCCTCAAAAAATGTAGATTTATCATTTAAGTATTGTTCACAAAATTTATCAATGTTGTTTTCAAAATTTGAGCCATATGGATTACTATCAATATCTATCCATGACTCATCCCCTTTAAGCACAAGCATAGAACTTTTAGGAGTCATAGGAATATAATAGTCCTTTTCAGCATAATCATTGTCACTATTGGCATTATAGATAGGCATATCACAAGACTTTTCATGTTGTTCATTATGGTATGTCTCAATAAGAGGAATAAGACTCTTGGTAGAAGTAGAAGAAGAATGATATCATGAAGAAGAGGTAGGTGAAGACCTATATGAATGATATTTAAAAGAATCATGGTAAGACTTGGAATATGAAGAATGTGAATGATATTTAGAAGAATCATGATAAGACTTAGAAGATGAAGAATGTGAATGATATTTAGAAGAATAATGATAAGACTTAGAAGATGAAGAATGTGAATGATATCTTGAAGAATCATGGTGAGACTTGGAAGATAAGGAATATTTGGAAGGGGGATATTGTGATATGATCTTGCGTATGATCCTAGCAAGAACGTATGATTTCTTCCCTTTTTCCATCATTTTTGTCACAAGGTTAGCATCCATATATCTATTGGAGTAACAACACTTTTCAAATTCAATAAGGAGATTGAGTCCATCTGTGCTCAAACGAGGGTCCATGGTTCTAGAAGAATTAAGCATGGAAGAAGAGAAAGGATGAATAGAAGAAGGTAGACTATATGATAATAGGAGGAAAAGAATCAAGAAGACACAAAGAAGAGGAAGAATGGAAATGGGAGACTAAAAAGACATGGAAGATGAAGAAGAAAGAAGACCAAGAGTCATTTTGGGAAATTTGATGCCATTTGAGTTCATTTGAATGTTGAGCAACATATAATAGCACTTGTAACCAACATGAAAGAAAAGGTACTAGTTGATAGGATAACCCTAAGAAATGTTGGTACCAAACTAGGATAGTAAAACCACTCACTTGTCCAAAATAGAAATGATAAGATATAATATTGCAATAGGCATAAACCAACACTATCACAGAGGTGCCCACAACTTTGGGTGAATACCCTAGCACATATGGACTAGGAGGATGATTTGCCCAAATTTTAATTAATTAAAATTGAATTTTGATGAAAGTGGATGGACAAGAGATTACTAAGACTCTCCAAGCATAATATCAAAGAATCCAAGGTATATCTTTCTCAACAAGGATGGTCTTTAACTCACCAACTCCAAACAAGGTCTTTTGTGAAATCAATTATTACTAATTCAAGATGTCAAAGCACAATAACCCAAGGTGCAAAAAAATTTCTAACAATGGGATAAGTAACCTAATCTGAACCAGACCAAACTAGGGAGATTAAAAATAATAGGGCAACAAAGTAGTTTGATTATAAAGTTTTGACTCATGAACTCAGATTTTGTTCATTTTAAATGCCCAACTAGGTGTATCAATAGATTTTTAATCATGAACCAGGCATGCAAGATAACAGTCAAGGATTTCAAGAAAATATCTTCAAATAATGAGCAAGGGACAAAGCAACCTTGCACATGAACAAGAATAGTGTTGTAGTATCAATCTAATCCCTAGAACCACTACTGTGTATGTTCTCAAAAAGTTTTCCAATCATGCATATAGTCTTAGAAAAGAAAATTTGGAAACACTATGGTTCTTAGTAATGTTCAACTCTGTAGCTTTTGCAATCTAGAATGGGTGAAATCCAATCCTGATGCACTAGGGTTTTGACCTATTCCAAGAATTTAATCAATCAGAGATACTGAGGAGATCTGACAACCCAATAAAATACTACACCTATGAGGATTTCCCCCACAAGTATATTTATATAGTGGTTACTACTACCACGTCAAAAAAGGCTATTACCACTTGAAGTTTCGTCCACATGGTTGACCCAATAAAGGGAATGTCTGTTATGGTTTAACCCTCTCTAATCTAGGAAGATTCACAAAGTTGTACCACATGGGGACTTGGTTTGGATTCAAGGGTTCCAAGTTTTTGATGTGCCCAAAAGGGAACAGAGCATACTCCTCTAGCCTCTTCACCTTACTCAAACATAGCAAACAAGATTCTTTGACGCATTAATTTAAAATTGCCTCACCAACTATTTGAAAAATCCAACAACAAACACCACCAATCTCAAAAAAGAAAGTATCAATGGATGTTGAGGACAAATCCAAGTGGAATAGTGAGATAATAACAAATATCCTTCCATACCACAAGGGGATCCATCGTCAAGAGGAGCTTTGCATGTAAAGCAAGTGAATGAAGCTCAGTCTTTCAAAATCTCCCAAATAGTGTTCATAAGGCCTAATTACTATGTGAAACATAGATGCATGAAAACAAATCTAGATTTAATTTTAGAGCACCAAATGAAGTGTGAATCTATGAAAGCATGTAAAAGCACTCAAGCCAAACACATGAGATGTTCATTTTAGTTTCAAATCCAAATGTTATAGAGATCTAATAAAATACTTGATAATCCTTGCAATGCATTTTTTTCTCTGTTGTACCTTTTGTTTACACTTGAACACTCGCTCGCAATGAAAGAAGCAACAAGCAAAATAAGCAAACACAAGATATGCAATATATATCCAACTTATGCAAAACTAGGCTTAGATCTAAAAATCTGATTTTTAAAAGTGATAATAATCAGAAAATAACCCAAATGAAAGCTCACATCATGCATTGATCCATTGTGAAAATTAAATGCAAGCTATTCATTAAATGCCATTTTTTTATTGATTTTTAACCTAGTCATCAAGATTGGACCTATATGATATGAATTTGGATCCAAAACCCTAAATGCAGAAAAGAGACCCCTATCAAAAACCAGAGAGCTTTTAAAAAATGTTAGAATTTTGAAAATATCTTTTCATTTGTGCCCTAGTGAGTAATTTTGTCAAAATAGACCATTTTTTGAAAATTGAATTATTGAGCCTTAATATGATCTCTAGAATCAAAATACAAAAAACCAAATCTCTCTATAATTCAGAGGGCTTTCCAAAAATGTAGACTTTTCAAAAAAAAAAATTGCTAATTTGCTCCCCAAAATGATTTTTCATGAAAAATAAAGAAAAAAATATAAAAAATTGAAAATACATTAGAAGAATCTAAAAATTGGACTGAAGCTTATCTAATATGTTGCCACCTTGTAAAAAAAATCAAATCAAAATACCTTAGCCGTTTGGGAGATATGATCAAATCTTTAAGATCTAGGGTTTTTTGTCTCCAAACAAATCTACACAAGGGGGTTAACTCCAAAAATATCTAAAACCACCAAGTAAAGGTGGGTTGCCCCATGGTGGGTACCAAAAATGTATGCTTAAAATGTGGGTACACTTCTATGAGTCATTATATCTAAGATTTCTCAAGAATGAGGTCTTGAATGGTGGCTCATAGCTCTCTATTCATGGAGTGCAAGGGTTTGTAATGGAGGCCCTCAGTTTGACCTAGTTTGTTCCCATGCAAGTACACCATAAAACGAGAGATTCAAAGATCAAAATATGCATGCAAAATGAAGGTGCAAGCTAATCTATATGATAACAATGCAAAACAATGCAAGATCTAATCTATCAATGCAAGATCTAAGCTAATATGAAAATGCAAAGATGGATCATGATGATGGAAACCATGGATGCATGAGAGAAGAAGATGAGAAGATAGAAGTTCTCTACAAAAAGCTTTAGTATTCCAACTCCTTCAAAAATCGCTCCCCAAACCTACAGCATAACAATAGCCTAGAGTGTGTGTATGTAAAATGAGGAGAGGGCTCTCCCTTATAAAGAAGAATAGGCGATCAAGATTAAGAGGCAAAAAGATTTAATCAAGAGTGGAGAAAGAATGATCCATGTGAAATAAAGATCCATCAATGAAAAATAGGAAAAGAATTAAACAGAATCCCTCTTAGAAATATGTGCATTCAAGTGTAGAGGAACTTTTAATTTTTATTTATTTTATTTCCTCTTTAAGTGGAGATTTATTTAATTAAAAGGGAGCAAGTTATTTTAATTAAATAGGAAATATTTAATTAAATTAAAAGAGGGTTTTTTCTCTTAATTAATTAAATGTGGATGAATTATTTAATTAAAAGAGAGGTTTTATTTTAATTAAATGAGGACTTATTTTATTTAATTAAAAGGGAAATTTTTAATTAAATAAGACTTAGGATAAAATGGTCAACCTCATAAAATATTGAAATAATTGAATTTGATCAATGAAATTGATTTGAATTGATTTAATAAAATATTGCAAACCATTAGATTCAAGAAGTTGGTAAATTGTAAATTGAATAATGGGGGCCCATAGTTTGGGTGACCATTTTAGGGTGCATACAAAAACACCTTTTAGTTTCTGAAGAATTCATCCATGCTTGTCTAGAAGTGCAAGCACCTGAATGGATATTTTGCTAGCAACAATGGAATAAGATCTTATAAATACAGAAAGATCGAAGACGTATTATTGATCTCTAAGCCTATGTTGTTAATTAGTGTCCAAACACTTAGTCATTTACTAGGAAAGATTACAAGGTCATCACTTCAACTGAGTTATCTAGTAAAGGTTGAGCATACAAAGCTTATATCTAACAGGATAATGATTGTCGAGTACTCAGCAGTAACTGAGAAAATGTACACATAGAGCAATATATTTGGAAGCAATTTAGTAATGATTGAGCACATTGACAAGTTATTAAGTGTCGAGAAAATAGATATATAGAAGCTGAGCCACAAAATGAACATGTATACATGACCGAGTGTCAAAACATTCAAGTATCGAGTAGTTCAGTTTTGACATATATGTTTGTAATTGCACAAATACATATGTAAACCATTTTGGTTGACTTTTACATAACATTTAATATTTGTAGAGCCAGCTAAGAAGATGATCATGCATCATTTCAAAAGGTAATGATCCCAAAGTGTGCAATTCAACCAATCAAAAAATTGGGATAGAAATAGCAAAAGATGATGAAGTATAAGTCATCAATCAAGATCTAGAACCTTCATAGAATATCTATTTAAGGAGGATTCTAACCCTAGAATCATATGTAGAGAGATGGAGGAGTATCCTTATGTGTGTATGTGGAGATGTGTATGAGTGTATGCGGATATGAAGGAGTGAAAATGAAGTTTGAAAGCATATCATAGAGAGAGAAATTAGAGCAGTGAAGGACTAAACAAAATCATTTTATTAGGAAATCATATCAAAGATACAACAAAGAGGAGACCAAAGATTGGCTTGAAGAGAAAACTAAGGGCCAAGTACTGAATCAATTATTGTTATTTGGGACAAGGTAAATCTCTTAATAGAGTTATTTTAACAAACCTATGTAAACCTCCTAACAGAGTCCTTACTTCGTTGTGAGTGTAAAATCCTTTAACAAGGTGAGACCCAATAGTCTCTTAATATTTTAATAGGGAAAACCCCTCATAAGGTAGATCATATCTTATGATCAAACATTGTAACCCTAACAAGTTAACTTTAGTGTTGCAACAATGAAGATTTGTGGGTTCCATCCCCACCCTAGTTTACCTTTGTCTTGAACTATTTTTGGGTGACCAAATCATTGTGTTATGTGTTGAACTCTTTATGGATGCGGATGTATTTCATTTGTGTTTTAGCATTACAGTTTTCATGGTAGATATATTTTATGAGATGAATTAGGTATGAATTTATGAAATTGATTTTGAAGTCAAAAGTTTAAGATCCTGATTCACCCCCCTGTCAATATCTTGTTTCCCATATACTATTTCCAACAATTGGTATCAGAACCTAGTTCTCTTATTAGGAATCCTAACAACTTAAGAGGATTAGATCATGGAGATGGAATTGTATAAGATGGTAAAAATCATTGAGAATCTAATGATTTAAATCTAGATCATATTGCAACAATTAGAAGTATCAAAATAGGAGTTAAGGAAAACCCTAAAAAGAAGAAGTGAGATGGCTATTCAGCTAAATGATTCTCAATAAAAAGAAGTTGACACAAAAGGACTGCTTGACAGGGGAAACAATGGTAACAATGATGAAGAATTGACAAAATTTCTAGAGAAAAATAGTGCCCTAGTAAAAGAAGCAAAAAATCTTAAGACAGAACAAGAAATTCAATCAATTACATTGTATGAAGCAATCAAACAAAAGAAGAAAGAAATTGAAGAAAAGCTCATGGCTAAAGAAGACAAAAGGTAGATGGATAGCATACTTGAAGAGAGATCATTTGAAGTACAAAAGATTCCAAATAATCAGTTGGATATGATAAACCAACTAGTAATTGCAAATCAAGAAGAAAATAGAAAGGATTTGGAGATCACAAAGCTAAGGCTATAGAATGGACAATTAGAAAGTGAGTTAAGGCATGAAAAGGAACTCATAGATAGAATGAATAAACCAAATGAAGAAATCAAATACTTTGAAGAAATGTTGAGGTCACTTGAAACAAAAGACACCTCTGAACTTGGATACAACAAGCACTCTTCATCTACTGAAGAAGGAGAATCATCCAAAAGTGAAGAACAAAGTAATACAAAATCCAAAGAGAAACCTACATGTCATCACTGTGGGAAAATTGGTCACACATCCAATGTTTGTAGAAGAAAAAATGGCAAGCAAAATCTTAAACCTAAACCAAGTGGTAATTGTTTTAATTGCAAGAAAGCAAGACATTGAGCACTTGAATGTAGATCAAAGAACAATGAATAATCCAGAAAGGTATCTAAATTCCAAGGTCATTGCTATAATTGCCAAAAGTATAGATAGAGAGCTCATGAGTGTAGATAAACTAGTTACCTAATAAAAAAATGCATACATCAAGGAAAGGTAATTCCTACAATTGGAATTATAATACATGGTATAGTTGTCACTATTGTGGAGAATATGGACACATTCTAGAAAATTGCATCAAAACACATTTTAGAGGAAATTAAAAGAAATGGCTAAATGGAGAAATAATATGTTTCATTTGTCTCAAAGTTGGAGACATTAGTAGAAACTAAAAAACCAGGACACTAGTGCCAACATCAAGTAATGAAAGTGACAAACCAAAAGGAAAGAAAACATGGATAGAGATAGTAAGAGCTGGAAGCAATAGAGCAGATGAAATTGTGATCATCCAATTAGATGGATCAGGTGATCACACCACATCTCATTAAAGAAAGATGGTATGTAGGAACTATATACTCAATGTTATATTTTACATTAGTTCCTAGCACAAAAGTGATAAAAGTTCATATTTGCATAAGTAAAGATGCATTAAGAACTATCAAAAAAAGAAAATTATAAAGTACCAAGCATTAGTGGTACAGTCTATATTAACTGAGCTTTTCAATATAGACCAAGTAATCAAGGAAGATAACATACTAACTAAATGAATTAGTTATGGCCAAGTGAGTAACCTTGATCAAGCTAAAGTGGAGACCGAGCTAGCTGTCATGCACCAACCAAGTATGAAGATATTTATTGCAAACCTAAAATGCAAGTTTGAAGGTATTTATCAAATTTGAGCAATCATTTTCATTCACCAAGTGATCAAAGAGCTAACGAGAAGATTTCAAGGTGATTGAAGTGATTTTAGTGACTAGAGCAAAAGAATCACAATAGATTATTAGTGAATTTGTGGAACAAAGTAAGTATTACTCTTAGTGTTGTGTTAAATATTTAGTGAAGATATTTGCAAAAGGTTCTTATTTCAAACCCTAGTTCAAAATGGCATCTAGAAGTGAAATGTTGAAGGACAACAATGCACAAATCATAAGAAACAATCAAAGTCCTCCACCAAATTTTAGAAATTCAGTGAACATCGAAAACATTGTTGATGATACTAAAGCTTTATCATCGATTTTGCTTAGAGTCTTGACTATTCAAGATATAATATTGTGTTATCTAAGCAAAATAGGAAAAATCAGGGATTTTGAGATTAGAGAAGCTTATGAGAAGCTATGCATTAATGGAATCCTAAAGGATGAATACAAGATCATTGTCAAGAAAGGGCTTACCTGTGCCCTAGGATTTCCAAAGGTTTTTAAAGTCAAATGGATGAAGATTTTGCTTAACGGCATTCATGATATGAAATTTTGGTTTGAAGGTGGGCCAATCAAGATAAATAAGGCTATCATTTGTAGGGTAATTGGCTACCCTACCTTGGATTGACAAAACAGTATCAAAAGTGGAATGAAGAATGAGATTGAAAATTTGACCAAGGAAAAGTGGAATGGTCGTGGTATGTCAATTAATGGAATTGAGGAACCATTAATTTAATTTTTTGTTAGTGTGATTGCATATAAATTTTTATCAATCTAGAATATTGAATAGTGTACCCTATGTAGTAGTGGATTTGGGCTACAAAACTGTGAAGGATCATGCATATGATCTTGTCGAGCTATAACTTCACCAACTTACAAAGAACTTAGAGGCAGTGAGGAAAGTGAAGAAAACCTCTTGTAAGTTTGGATCCTTATTAGTTTGTATATTTTTCTATGTAAAAAAATCTTTTCCTACTATTGGAACAGTTGTGTGGGATAGGAATAGAATAATTATGGAGTAGGTTAGAGACCTAATCAGTAGACTAGGAGAAAATTTTGAAGCAATAATGGACAACTACTTTGAAGAATTCAACATAAAGATGAGGAATAGAATGAGAATTCCTAAGTCAATTGTGGACAAATACTATGATGAAGTATGTTTCATTATGGATATAGATTTTGTATATGCACAAGCAGTTTTGTCGAGGTTAGCATGGCTAAGGCTAATGCCCTATGAAGTAAATGTAGATGAGGTAACTGCAGTAGTTACTGCACTTTTGGCAAAAGATATATATGATAGTGTTGAGAAATTTGGCACATATGAAACTTTGATTGTCAATCTTACTATTGAATCTAGCACACCCAAAGTAGGGAAGCAAAAGAAGTGAAATATTGCCAAGGGTGGTAATAAGGAATAAGGAGAAGGGTTTGGACAATCTAGAGAGGTCAAGAAAGGAAAGGGGAAAGAACTTGATGTTGTGAAGCCGGAGGGCACCAAAAAAAAAAAGGTTTTTGTGATTGATCCTAAGGTAAAGGTCGACCTAAATAGAGATATGCAAGAAATGGTGACACCTCAAGGGCCAAAGGGCAAGGTAATCATCACTAGGAAGAGAACAACACAACCCCCTACTAAGCAATTAACAAAAAGTCCATCTAGAAGGAGGAAATTGGCTAGAGTACAAGGAAAGATGAGGAAAAAACTAATAATAGCACAATAGGAGGAGGAAGATGATGAAATGACCAAGTCTGATGAGCCCATCAAACTTTAAATAGTGAAGAGACTCCCTCCAGTGACTATGGATCAGGTATGTACAAAGTTGACAAAATCTAAAATCATTATTGGATTCAAAGATATTCAATATTGGTGTAGGAGTACCCACAATAAATGGTGAATCATCAAGGTCCTAAGAACACCTATATTAGGTTAGATCAATCAATGGGGCATCTAGACCAAATTGTATGACCTAGTTCCAAGATTGGCACAATTATAAGCCCTTGGTCAACTATGGTAAAACATGATAAAAGGGACTAGAATCTTAAGATTTTGATTTATTTCATGTTTTAACATGTTTAGAACCTATTTAGTTCATTTAGACTTAGTTTCATTAGTTGTGTTTGCAAGTTTACGAAAATTGCTAAAAAGTTGTCAAGCAACTTTAGCAACTTTTTGCAAAATGTTACAAAAACTTCCCCAATGGCTCAAATAAGCTCAAAAAAAAATTATGATTGTTAGAAGGCCTTGATAATCCCTTTCAGGTAGGTGATACGTAGAAATGATATACTTTCACTTTCAAATCAATAAAAATACCTTATTTTAGTGTAATCTGCCTGATGTCCTGCATTGTACAAATTTGTATAGACTCATCTAGTGTTGAAACTTAAATTTTTGAATAGATGGATGAAATATATTTGTAATGCATCTGGTTTGAGGTCTACATCAATCTCCTAACTCAAGTTATCCTTTTTTTATTACAAGTTGGTCTTGAAAGTTGCTAACCTAGGGTTTTTAGACATTTTCACTCATAACCAAAGATTTCACCATGGGAATCTAATGGCCTCTAGTTAAACCCTAGTTTTTAACATTTATGTTAAGATGCAAGTGGTTTTAGGTTTGTATTTGCAAGGATCTATGAGTTATTTGATGCCTTAGGCATGCAAGACCCATGGGCGTGTTAGGAAAAGGATACATCTCCACACAACCCAAGGAAAAAATTATTGTTTTGTATAACCTTTTGGGACTTTAAAAACATACTAAGACACTAAGTTTTGATGACACAAACAAATGGGCTTTTGTTCAATTTCTCACCTAAGCAATTAGGGCAATTAAGCCTCCATTTACAAAGGAAGTACATGTTCTAAGACTCCATCCTGCAAAAAAATTATGGTAAAATGTGAGGGAAACCCTAGAAAAGTCACAGACTTGATTTCAAGCCTTGATGCAAATTTTGGTTGAAGTTGTGGGAGATGATGCATCCTTTTCCTAGCATGCACATGGGTCTTTCATGCTTAGGGCATCAAATAACTCATAGATCCCTACAAGTACAAACCTAAAACCACTTGCATCTCAACATACATGTTAAACACTAGGATTTCACCAGAGGCCATTAGATTCCCATGGTTAAATCCCTGGTTATGAGTGAAAATGTTTGAAAACCCTAGGTTAGCAACTTTCAAGACCAACTTGTACAAAAATAAGGATAACTTGAGTTAGGAGATAGATGGAGACTTAAAACCAGATCAAATACAAAGATATTTCATCCAACTATCCAAAAATGTAAGTTTCAACAGTAGATGAGTCTGTATGAATCCGTATACTACAAGACAACAAACAGATTGCACTAAAAAAGGGTATTTTTATTATTTAAAAGTGAAAGTACATCATTTCTACCTATCACCCACCTAAAAGGGATTATTATAGGCCTTCCAATGGTCATAAAAATATATTAAATTTATTTGAGCCATTGGAGAATTTTTTGTAACATTTTGCAAAAAGTTGCTAAAGTTGCTCAACAACTTTAGCAATTTTTGCAAACTTGCAAACAAAACTAATGAAACTTAGTCTAAATGACCCAAATAGGTCCTAAAACATGTTAACAACTTTAGCAACTTTTTGCAAACTTGCAAACAAAACTAATGAAACTTAGTCTAAATGACCCAAATAGGTCCTAAAACATGTTAAAACATGAAATAATTCAAAATCCTAAGATTCTAGGTCCTTTGACCATGTTTTACCATAGTTGACCATGGGCTTATAACTTTGTCAATCTTGGAACTAGGTCTTAAAATTTGGTCTAGATGCCTCGTTAATCGATCTAACCTAATCTAGGTGTTCTTACGACCTTGATGATTCACCATTTATTGTGGGTGATCCTACACCATACTCCCCTTAGATTTTTAAACTCAAGTTCCTACTTGAGGATAATTGCTCCACAGAAGTGCCATGTTGTTTGATTTGGTCTTCTGTCATCCAAGTTGCATCATTATTGGGGAGCCCTTTCCACTTTAATAAGTACTGCGTGTACTTCTTGGTTCCTGTCTACTTTTAGCAACTTGGTGTTCAAAATTTCTTCTAACTCCACTAGTTTTCTTTGAGGGAGATCAATTACATAGTCTACATCATGGATGTATGCTTGCTCACCTTGTTCACTTATTGATTCTGATATGCCTTTGTAGGGGGTGAGGTTTGCAACATTGAAGACTGGAGAAATTTGCAATGTAGGGGGAAGAGAGATCTCATATGCATTTTCACCCATCTTGTTTAGTATGTTGCATGGTCCAACCTTCTTCATCTAAAGTTTGGAATATCTACCCTTAGGTAGCCTCTCTTTTCTCAAGAATTCCCAAACCTTGTCTCCAACTTTGAAGTGGATTTCCCTTCTTTTCTGTGAGCATGTTCCTTGTATTTCAGTGTTGATCTTTATAATGCTTCCTTGACCTATTTATGCACTTTTACAATAAGTTATGTCATTTCTTCTCCTTGACCACTGATTTTGAAATCAGAGGGTAGCTCTACCAGGTCTAGTGGTCCCTTAGGATGAAGGTCATACACTGTTTGGAAAGGTGTCTTGCCTGTTGACCTATTCATGGAGTCATTAAATGCAAAATTTGTGTAATGTCCCCTTTTTAGCATTCATAGCATGATGTTGCCGTTAGCCTATTTTCCCACGGTCCCATAGGCTAACTAGGATATTAAAGGGGCTTAGAGGCCATTTGGCCTAGATAGTTTCAGTTGCAGGTCTTTCTGAGGAGTTTTGAGGTAACTTTGGGCATACTTACTATTTATAGTAAGTCATCTTGGATATGGTCGGACATCTAGTGGCAATGGTATGTTGATGGTAATTGTTTAAAATCGGCAAGAAGACTTGTTTATCATTGATAAGATTTTTTTTGCATTGATAAAGCTATTTTATAAAGTTAAATTTAAATATTTAACTTTATTAATGCATAAACTATAGTTTGTGGGAAATATTTAAATTAAAAGAGTCCCCTTTATTTTATAACACATTGGAGACATAAGTAACATAAAGGGAGTTATGTTTTATCCCACATTGAGAAAACGAAGGATGGAGCTCTTGTGAGAACACTATAAAAGAAATGGAAGAGCTTCTTTTAAGCAAGCTTGGAAATATCAAAAAAATTGGGGAATTTTCTGGAGATTATGTCTCAATAGTTTGAAGGACGAAATCCCTTCAAGCTGGAAATCTTGACACCATTGAAAGATATGGTCTTGAGATTCAACATAGTAGCAATCCGAAAAAGCAGATACGAAAAAGCAGTCCGAAAAAGTAGAATCGAAAAAGCAGGCTGAAAAAGCAAGTACGAAAAAGCAGTCAGAAAAAGCGGAATCGAAAAAGCAGGCTGAAAAAGCGGGTACGAAAAAGCAGTCCGAAAAAATGGAACCGAAAAAGCAAGCGGAAAAAGCAGTTCAAAAAAAGCAAAGTAGAAGGGGCAGCATTGAAAGAAATTATTATAGCCATCTACAACCAGGTTCTTTTGGTAGTATTGCTTTTTAGGGTGTTATAAGCTTTCAGCTATAAGTGTGCATTGTACCAGCATTATCATTTTGTAATCCATGTAAATGCCAAAGTCTTGGCCATATTTCATGAGCATTGTATTTTTTCATTGCAATTAAGAAGATAATAGTTGCTGGTGTCATTTAAGCAATTTAATATCATTATTTATCAGCTAGTTAGTTTGCATACCAACTATTTGTAAAAATGTCAGTTGGTTGTAGGTGTTCATTTCTCATGCTTAGATCATATATATGCACTTAATATTATCAAAATTAGTAGCACACTCATGTTAGGTCATTGCGTAGTCCATTGTAGTCTTCTAGCACAAGATTCTCATTGATGCAAATTGAAGAAAAAGTCAATTAAAGCTATCTGAAATACTATATCAGTCATACATCCCTTGCATGTGAATTGTTTGATGAAATTCCTTGAGCTTGTATCAGCATTTTTTGAGGGCAGATTTGAGGAGGGTTATTACAGTGGTATCAGAGCTTGCTTGCAAAGTGTTTGACGAAATGTCAAACAAATGAAGTATAAAGATTTTTGGTGTTTGAAGAAGTTATAACCTGTTGGGGTTATTACAGTGGTATCAGAGCGGTTTCCTGCCATCCTGTGGAGGTCTTATTGGAAATTTGGATTAGCCAGATAGAGAGAAAAATGTTTGACAAAATGAATGCCAGTCCAGATTAGGGAAAGGAAAGATTCTTACAGTTATTAGACACCTTAGCACAGGGACAGTGATCAGCAGAGGAGAGAGCACAGGAATAGAGTCAGAGATTGGAGCTTATGATGCAGATGATGGCTCATCAAATGGGGTTGAATGCTAACGTAGGTGGAGGAAATAATTAGAATGGTAAAAATCAGAATGGGAATAATCAGGATGGGACACATAATGGAGGTGAACAAGTTGGGAACAATTTCGGTCATGCACCCCAGCAAGCTAGGACAGTGAGTTCGAGGCCCGTGATTCCCACATTTCCTCCTAGAGCTCTAGAGCAGCTCGTACCAGAGCCCCAGATCACTGATATATAGGACCGATTAAGGAGAGATTGGGAAGCCAGAGGTCCAGATTTTACTGTTGCAATTACCTTTAGGGAGTATATAGATGTGCGGATGAAGCATATGCCTCGTGGACATGACAAGAGCCAGAGCTATGAGCTAAGGAAGAAAGTAGGGAAACTTCAATTACCATATTATGATGGCTCAGGGAAGTCTACAACAAGAGCTTGGGTTCAAAGGCTTGACACATACTTTCAAATGAACCCTATGCCTGAGGAAGAAGCTATTAAGTATGCAGCAATTCACCTGGATGAGTTAGCACATGAGTGGTGGCATCATGGTATGGTCACTATGGGTCATGCACACATTACCTCATATGTGGAGTTTAAGGAGAGACTGATTAAACGTTTTGATAGGCCTAAGGATCGTACCTTCCCTATGACAGGTAGAAACTTGTATGAGGAGTTTAACAGACATGTTGATTCGATACAGGGAGACATTAGCATATCTTCAGGTAATGGTTTATCTACATCATCTTCACAGGTAGGAGGGGTTACAGACGTTGTGCAGGTTGAGCTAGAAGGTGATATCACAGGCACACTGGATTGTGCGATTGACACAGATAGTGATTCCAGTACAGTTGGGCTGGATGAAGTTACATCAGTTGAGGATTCTGTCATGTTTGAGGATGGTACAGTTGATCAGAAAGTGAGCATTCAGGACTTTGCAAAAAGTGAGTATCAGGCACAGTTGGATGCTTCTTCACATGAGATAGAGGCTAGTAGCTCTTTACTTGGTTTGGCACGCCAGCTGAAGACAAGGGACAAGAATATTGTCACAGATTTATCTCATCATGATAGGATAGATGGATTGATTGAGAATCACATTTGGATGATTCAACTGCAGGAGAGACAGAAAGGAGTCACAACAGGTTCTTCTTGTGACGACTTACAGCAGATCAAGGAAGGCATGGAGGCAATGAAGTTGGCTCTCCAGGATTCTGAGCGTTGTCTTGAGGTGAGTTCAGTTCGGGAGTTAGCACATATAGCAAGGACTCAGTTTCCTTTTACAATCGGGTCACATATTGATGATGATATGAGTACCTTTTTTTTTTCAAGTAGAACCAAGATTGGGTATTGAGAGACTTTTTTTTTCAAATATTGAAATGCATCATTGGCTTCCTTTGTCCAAGCAAATTTTGTCTTCCTACCTCCTTAAATGGTGTCAAGATTAGTGCATACAAATGACTGAAGTTTTTGATAAAATTTCTATAGAAGGTGACAAGACCATGGAAGCTTCTTGCATCACCTTGGTTCTTTGGTGGAGGGCAGTTGATGATTGCTTAAACCTTCTTAGGGTCCATCTTGAGGGTACCTTGTGAGATCACAAAACCTAGGAACCCAAGTTCCTTCCTCATAAACATTCACTTTTCCAAGTTGATCACCAACTTGTGATGATGAAGCCTTCTCAATACCTATTCCACATGATCAAGATGCTCCTCATTTCTATGACTAAATATTAGTATTTCATCAAGTAAATAACAAAAATATTGCTAATAAAATTAATGAATATCTCATTCATAAGCCTCATAAAAGTACTAGGGGCATTGGTTAACCCAAAGGGCATCACTAACCATTCAAATAAACCTTTAGTAGTTTTGAATGTTTCCTTCAATTCATCACCTAGTTTTATTATGATCTGATGGTATCCAAACTTCAAGTCTATCTTGGTGAAATATTAAGCTCCTCCTAGTTGATCCATTAGATCCTCAATTCTAGGCATGGGGAATCTATACCTTATATTAATCTTATTGATAGCCCTGCTATCAATACACAACCTCGATTTTCATCCTTTTTGGGAGCAAGTATAGATAGAACAATACAAGGACTTAGACTTCTCTGTATTAAGCCTTTTTCCAACAAATCATTCACTTGCTTGGCAATTTCAGCATGTTGAGTTGGAGTCATTTTATAGGTGCCTTGTTAGGTAGAGAAGAGCCAGGTATCAATTCAATTTGATGACTAATATCTCTAATGGGAGGGAGGCTTGTGGGCAGGTCAATAGTAGTAACATGATTGTACTTTATTAGAAGTTCTTGTATTTCTTGTGGAATAGGATCTTTGTCCTTAGAAGTTATGTTCTCATTTGGCTTAAAGACCAATATAAAACCTTGGGCACTAGGTTCCATCAAGGTTTTAATAATTTATTTCTCTCCTATGGTTACAATAGTAGGCTTTGCTTTAGTATTAGACATGGGCTTCATGTTGAAAGTTACACCATTCCTACTTATAGAACAGGTATTCTTCTTACAATGTTGGATGGCATCAACATCATATTTCCAGGACCTTCCTAGAAGTATGTGAGATACATCCATTTCTACAACATCACAGAGTACTTTATCTTTGAAATCTATTAAGGAAAACTCTACCCATGCTTGTTCTATCACTAAAGTTTGTCAACCTTTGTTAACCAAGAAACGTAATATGGAAAGGTGTGGGGTTTCTTATGAGCCTGAATCAATCAACAAACTACATACCTTGTCTTGGCACTTGATCCTTGTCTTGAAGAGATTCTTCCTTTGGGGTGGCTCTTGGGTGTGACAGATCTACAAAAATGCTTGCCTTGTCATTAGACATGCTCCTTCCTCAGGTTCAAGATCTCTACAGTCAAGTTTCTCTTCCTCCACAATTTGTGCTCTTCTTTCCCTTTGATTGTTATTCCTCTTCTCAAGGCATTTTCTTGTATCATGTCCAACTTGATTATAGTTGTAGTATGTGAGAGGGCCATTGCCTCTTCCTCTACCTCTAAAAGACTTTCCTCCTCTATAGTTCCCTTTAAAACTTTTTCCTCCTTGATCCTTGTTCTGATTAGTAGGTTTTCTTTCACTATTCTACCCCTTGTTCCAAGAAGTTTTCTTAGGCTTAAAATTTTTATTGTTCTCTTTTCCTTTGTTTTGATCCTACCTCCTCTTCCATTTTTCTTCCACTTTAAGGGCTAGTTGATAGCACTTGTTTACTAAAGTGGGGTTGTGAAGGCTAAGTTCTTCTTAGATGGGTAACTTAAGGTCATTCATATATCTTGCTAGTTTTTCTTCCTCATCCTCTATTGTGTTGGTTTTCATATACAACTTCAAGAACTCCTATGTATAGGAACTAACATCTAGATCCTTTCGTTTCAAACTTTGTTTTCATTTATGGAGTTGTACCTCATAGTGTTCAGGCACATATGTCTCCCTGACTAGTACAACCATTCTATCCCAAGAATAAATCATGCTTCTTCCTTTCTTCACCCTCTCTATCTAGATGAAGTTCCACCAAGCTAGGGCTAATCCCTTCAACTTGGACTTTTCCATCTTTACCCTCTACTTCTTTGGAATGACTTCACACTCAAAGAAACTAGTTAGGGCTTCTATCTAATCCAATGCCACATTAGCATTCATTTTTCCATTTAAAGTTGGCAATTGCAACCTCCCCTCCATGGTTATTTTCTCCATGGATTTGAGAGCATTTAAAAGAGGTCTCTTTTTAGAAGGTACTTCACCATCTTCCTCAAGGTCTTCAGCCTCAATATTATGATCCTCTTCATTAGATTATGCCCTTTTTTGTTTGTCCACCTTGCCTTCAAGTTCTCTCAACCTCTTTGGAAGAGAAGAATTGGTTGCTCTTTCTTCTCTCATCAACTTTGCTAGTTCAACATTTTTTACCCTTGTAGGGATTTCTTCATCTTCTTTATTAAGAGCCATGGCTATGATGTTGCTGTTGGAAATGATTGAAATGATCATAAGAAAAGTTGTTGGAATAATATATGGAACTAGTAAAAGAATGTCCTCAATCATTGTTTTGTCATTGATGTCAAACTTGCTACTTACAGGAATGACAATTGCTTTAGTGATCCAAATACTATCAATTAGTTGATTGTCAAGGAGGAGGCAATCAATAAGATGTAACTAGAACACCTAGAGAAAGGTTGAAGTTATGATGTTGTAATGAAGTACAAGGATCAGCTAAGCCATTGATGAAAAAGTGTATTTGATGACATACTATAAGATACAAAGATTTAAGGTTTTAGCTAAGTCTTTTGTAAAGCTCAACTAAGTTCATTAGAGAGAAGGAGCCGAGCAAGCTAGTAAGAGCCGAGAAAAATCCTAGTTAATGCCGAGTAAACTTCAGATGCCGAGTAAACTTCAGATGCCAAGTAAACCTTAGATGTTGAGTAAACTTCAGATGTCGAGTAAACTTCAGATGCCGAGTAAACTTCAAATGCCGAGCAAGTTCAGATGTCGAGTGACAAGAGTTTATCAAGTGCCGAGCAAGTATAGGTACCGAGTAACATAGAGGTGTCGAGCACCAGTAACTCAATAATGCCAAGTTGCTGCATTATTTTGGAAATCGAAGATTTGCCAGATCTAAGCCGACAAGGTTGTTACCTAGAAATTTGTGAATTAAAAGGAAGATAAGAATGATGAGATGGTGGCACAGAACACCATGTAGAACATTTTTAAGATACAACTGGCGAAGTTTCTAGAAGAGAACAAGATATGGGGTAGATACATTGTATCCTACCTAATCCATTGTGAAACTCTAAAATTGGAGAGGGAGAATTGAGCGGCAAAGGCAAATCAGATTTCTATTTAAGAAGACATAAGTTAATGGAGAGAGAGAGAGAGAGAGAGAGAGAGAGAGAGAGAGAGAGAGAGAGAGAGAGAGAGAGAGAGAGAGAGAGAGAGAGAGAGAGAGAGAGAGAGAGAGAGAGAGAGAGAGGGTGGTCAAGCATAAAAGCATGAAGTATTGAAGAAGGTGCTAAGGAGAAGAAAGCACAGGAACTATGATTGGATAGATGACCACAAGGATGATTGCATTGGCAGAATGAGTAAGAAGACTCAAGGAGACGAAGCTTGAGAGGAAGACAAGCAGTCAGAGCTGAAGTGATTGAAGCCAAGCATAAGGATTAAACTGAAAGTGTGATCTAAAATCTGCAAAGTGTGTTGTAAGTTATATCAGATCAAAAGACCATTATCGTTACTTTCTAGAAATTGTAACAGTAAGTTTAAATCCTATGGACTTAGGTTGGTTTAATAGCCATAAGATAAATCCTTTAACAGGGTGACATTCCAAGTGAATGTTCTAAAGACCTTTAACCAAGCCCATTCCTAACAGTTTGGTGAAATCCTCTAACAGGGTCACATTTAACTGTGTGTTGTAAGCCTTTAACAGGGCAGGCTTTTAACAGGGCATCACTTCAGAAGAGTGAAAATCAAGTAGCATGTTACTGGTGGTTTTTCCCAAATTGGGTTTCCACGTAAATCATTGTGTCATGTGTTGATCTTGGATGTTTTATATTTGCATATTGATTTACTGTAATTTGCTTATATGATTTATTTAAGTTTGGATGGATGAAAAGTGTATGGATTCATTAAAAGTAGTAAAAAGGTATTAATAGGGCATTTGGACCTTGGATAAATGATTCACCCCCCCTCTCAGTTATTCTAAAGAATTTTAACGATTGGTATCAGAGCTTGACTATTGATTCAGTTTAAAGGGACTACAAGCAGAGAAGATCAAAATGCCAAAGAGAGAAGTTCCCAAGCTCAACAAAGACAACTTTGTTGCATGGCAAAGTTTGATGAAGCTACATCTTGGATCCATAGGAGATTATGCCCAAAAGTCAATTGTCACTGAACATGTAGATCCAACAGGTGCTCCTACTACAGAAGACATGAAAAACAAGCAAGAACACAATCAGACAATGCTGGAAATTGCCTCTACACTCAGCTATGTTGAATTTGATGATATCAAAGGTTGTGACACTGCATTCAAAATGTGGAAAGCCCTATCAGGCATCTATGGAGGAGATCAGAATGTACAAAGAGCAAAAAGAGAAAGTCTCAGAGGAAAGTTTGATGACATGAAAATGGAAGAAAATGAGAATGTTGCTCAGTATGGTGCAAGAATAAAGGAAGTGGTAAGTGCAATAAGATGCTTGAGTGGTCAACTCGATGAAGATACTATTAATAGTAAGTTCTTAAGAACCTTTCTCCCTATCTATGCTATTAGAGTATTAGCAATACAAGAGCTAAGATGTATACCAGGAAATAATCTAAGTTTTGAAGGTATAATAGGTAGACTCACTGCATTTGAGTTATCTAACTTTGACAACTACAGATCTGAAAATGTTGAATCTACTTTTAAGGCCAAGTTATCACTGAAAGATGCTAAACAGGTGAAATCAAAGAAAGGAAGAAAAATGAAGTATGTATCCAGTGACAATAGCACTGATCAAGAAGATGTGGAACAATTGGAAGCATTGCTCACTAGAAGATTTCATAGGGGCAAAGGAAAATTCAAAGGTAAGATGCCTATCATTTGTTTCAATCGCAATAAAGTAGGTCATATTGCTGCAAGGTGTCCACAGAAAAAGGATTCCAAGGAAGGCAACAAATACAAGTACAAAAGAGATGATGAGAAGAGAGATTACAAAGAAAAAGGTAAGAAGTGTTATATTGTTGAAGAAAATTCTGATGACAATGATGATGAAGTTGTTTATGTAGCCATGAAGGACCAATCTAATGAAGAAGAGCCCACAGCACTGGTAACATGTATAAACAAGAATGACAAATGGATCATAGACAGTGGATGCTCACATCACATGATAGGAGACAAAAGTAAGTTTGTTAATTTTACTCAGTATGATGGAAATAGTGTTAGATTTGGTAATGATGCTCCATATCAAATCAAAGGAAAATGTTCCATTAAGCTCACAGAACAAATTTCATGCGATAATGCATACTATGTTGAAGGATTAAACTACAATTTACTGAGTGTCTCACAGTTAGGCAATATAGGTTGCAAAGTGGAATTTTGAAACAAAACTACAAAAATCTATGATACTAATGGTAAACTGATAGGAAAAGCAGATCAAACAAAGAGTAATTTGTTTTACCTTGATATGGATGATGTTTCTTGTTTATTTGCAAAATTTGATGATGAATGGTTATGGCATAGAAGATTATGTTATGTCAACTTTGACAATCTAGTCAACATCAGTAAAATGAAGAAAGTTAGAGGTTTACCAAAATTGAAGAAGCCTGATAATATCATGTGCAAACAATGTCAGCTAGGAAAGATGACAAAGTCAAGTTTCAAAAGCAAAAACTATACATCTAAAGAGATACTTGAGTTAGTTCACACCGACTTATGTGGTCCAATGGAAATACAAAGCTATAGAGGAGATAAATACATAATGCTATTTGTTGATCACTATTCCAGGATGATGACTGTTATGTTCTTAAAACAAAAATCTGATGCTTTTCAAATGTTTAAGTGGTATGTGGCTAGAGTTGAAAAGGAAACTGGAAAAAGCTTGAAATGCCTAAGATCAGATAGAGGTGGTGAATTTACATCAAATGAATTTGAGATATTCTGTAATGATAAAGGAATCAAAAGACAAACGTTAGCTCCTAGAACTCCCCCACAGAATGGAATTGCTAAAAGAAGAAACAGATCTGTGATTGACTGTGCCAGAACACTAATGATGGAAAAGAAATTTGCTCTAAAATACTGGAGAGAAGCTGTAAGTGTAGCTGTTCATACACTGAACTGAGTACAAGTCAAGAAAGGTACAAATACAACACCTTTTGAATTATGGTATGGTCACTCACCCAATGTAAAACATTTCAAAGTGTTTGGTTGCAAATGTTTTATCCTTAAAGATGCTAGAAATGGAAAATTTGATGCAAAAAGTGATGAAGGTATATTTCTTGGTTACTCCACTAGAAGTAAGGCATATAAGTGTTTGAATATTAACACTAACAAAATTGTGGAAAGTGCAAATGTAAATTTTGATGAGCACACAGAAGTCCAAGCTGAAATACCAAAGAAAATAGAAGAATACATAACCTTTGTGTATTCTTATGAAGGAATGACTGTTGATGAGGATGATGTCAATCAAATTGAAAATAAAAAACAAGTATCAGTTTCAGCCGAGTCACAACCAGTGAATGCCGAGTTGCATTCAGAAGCCGAGTTGCAGAATGAAGAAAATGCACAATCTGATTCTAAAGACAGTACACATGATGAAGAACAACCTAACAATGAAGTGCATAGTGATCCTGAATCCAAAAGATCAAACATGGAAACAAGGACAAAGCCAAGGTTATCCAAATATGTAAAAAGACATCACCCTGCTGAACAGATAATTGGTGACAAAGATGCAAGATCAATGACAAGGAACAGGCTAAGACATGAATCATGTATGATCAGCAAATCTGAGCCCAAGAGAGTATATGGTGCATTACAAGATGATGACTAGTATAAAGCTATGGAAGAAGTAATTGATCAAATAAGAAAAAACAAAACTTGGAGTCTGGTTCCAGACCAACTGACAAGAATGTGATTAGCACCAAATGGGTATTCAAAAACAAACTAGACGAGAATGGTGAGATTACCAGAAACAAAGCTAGACTAGTATGCAAGGGTTATGCTCAAGAAGAAGGAATAGACTATGGGGAAACATTTGCCCCTGTTGCTAGAATGGAAGGAGTAAGAACTTTACTTGCATATGTTGCCTACAAAGATTTTAAAGTCTATCAGATGGATCTAAAATCTGCCTTCTTAAATTGTATACTAGAAGAAGAAGTCTACATTGAACAACCAGAAGGATTTGTTGATGAAAACAATAGGGATATGGTGTGTAAGCTACATAAAGCACTCTATGGTTTGAAACAAGCACCTAGAGCATGGTATGAGAGACTTCACAAGTATCTAGTGCAAATTGGATTTGAAAGAATTGATGACAACAGCAACATGTACATCAAAGCAGAAGAAGGTAAAGACATTATTGTATCTGAAATCTTTGTGGATGACATAGTGTTTGGTGGTAAGGAAGTACTTTGCAAAGACTTTGCTGACAAAATGAAACATGAATTTGAGATGTCTATGTTTGGAGAAATCAATTTTTTTGTTGGGTTGCAAGTACATCAACTCAAACATGGAATATTTGTTACACAATCAAAATACATCAAAGAAATTCTTAAAACGTTTGGATTGGAGGAATCCAAACCAGTCAGCATACCAATGGCAACAGGAAATAAGCTGTCCAAAAATGATGAGTCAACTGAAGTCAATCAAACAATGTACAGATCCATGATTGGAAAACTACAATATGTTGTACATAGTAGACCAGACATAGCATTATCAGTTGGAATAGTGGCTAGGTTCTCTGCTAATCCTAAAGAAAATCATCTCATAGTAGTAAAAAGAATAATGAGATATCTTAAAGGAACTGATAACTTTGGTCTATACTGCAAAAAGAATGAAAAATTTGAGCTCAATGCATATACAGATGCAGACTGGGGAGGAAAAATTGATGATAGAAAAAGCACAAGTGGAGGTGCATTATTTCTAGGCAAAAGGCTGGTCACCTGGACTAGCAAGAAACAAACATGTACATCCCAGTCCACTGCAGAGTCAGAATATGTGGCAGATGCAGTCAATTGCACAAACATTGTATGGCTCACACATCTATTGAATGGAATGAAAGAAGAAGTAACAAAACCTGTGATATTGTATTGTGATAATACAAGTGCTATAAACATATCCAAAAATCCAGTGATGCATGCAAAAACCAAGCATATTGCAATCAAGTATCATTATGTCAGAGAATTGGTAGAAGACAAACAAGTAAAGTTGGAATACATTCACACAAAGGAACAAACTGCAGATATCTTCACCAAACCATTTCCCAAGGATGCCTATGAATATCTTAGAGGCAAGTTGGGGGTACTACCCCTAACTCAAGCAGTTTAAGGCAACAAGGAAGCTGCCCTGCATCAACAGGAATAAATCATTGAAATATTAATAGGTTGATGCAAAGGATGACAACAGGAGCAGAAACTCCAAATTAGTCACAAGCATGGTGACAGAGGGAGAAAATCAACAAGAAGCCAAAGCTTATATTTTGCATGATAAAGATGCTACATCTTTGGCATTTATGTCAAAGAGGGAGAAATATGCAGAAATCTGATCAATACAAAGAAAGAGGGAGATATATGAGATCAGTAGTAAAAATATAGCAAGACAACGTATACAATCTTGGTGGTAACTAAGTTGATTAATCGATCAGTTTGGTTTGTCATCAATGCCAAAGAGGGAGATTGTTGGAAATGATTGAAATGATCATAAGAAAAGTTGTTGGAATAATATATGAAACTGGTAAAAGAATGTCCTCAATCATTGTTTTGTCATTGATGTCAAACTTGCTACTTGTAGGAATGACAATTGCTTTAGTGATCCAAATACTATCAATTAGTTGATTGTCAAGGAGGAGGCAATCAATAAGATGTAACTAGAACACCTAGAGAATGGTTGAAGTTATGATGTTGTAATGAAGTACAAGGATCAGCTAAGCCATTAATGAAAAAGTGTATTTGATGACATACTATAAGATACAAAGATTTAAGGTTTTAGCTAAGTCTTTTGTAAAGCTCAACTAAGTTCATTAGAGAGAAGGACCCGAGCAAGCTAGTAAGACCCGAGCAAATTCCTAGTTAATACCGAGTAAACTTTAGATGCCGAGTAAACTTCAGATGCCGAGCAAGTTCAGATGCCGAGTGACACAGAGTTTATCAAGTGCCAAGCAGGTATAGGTGCCGAGTAACACAGAGGTGCCGAGCACCAGTAACTCAATAATGCTGAGTTGCTGCATTATTTTGGAAATCGAAGATTCACCAGATCTAAGCCGACAAGGTTGTTATCTAGAAATTTGTGAATTAAAAGGAAGATAAGAATGATGAGTTGGTGGCACAAAACACCATGTAGAATGTTTTTAAGATACAACTGGCGAAGTTTCTATAAGAGAACAAGATATGGGGTAGATACATTGTATCCTACCTAATCCATTTTGAAACCCTAAAATTGGAGAGGGAGAATTGAGCAGCAAAGGCAAATCAGATTTCTATTTAAGAAGACATAAGCTAATGAAGAGAGAGAGAGAGAGAGAGAGAGAGAGAGAGAGAGAGGTGGTCAAGCATAAAAGCATGAAGTACTGAAGAAGGTGCTAAGGAGAAGAAAGCATAGGAACTATGTTTGGATAGATGACCACAAGGATGATTGCATTGACAGAATGAGTAAGAAGACTCAAGGAGATGAAGCTTGAGAGGAAGACAAGCAGTCAGAGCTGAAGTGATTGAAGCCAAGCATAAGGATTGAACTGAAAGTGTGATATGAAATCTGCAAAGTATGTTGTAAGTTATATCAGATCAAAAGACCATTATCGTTACTTTCTAGCAATTGTAACAGTAAGTTTAAATCCTATGGACTTAGGTTGTTTTAATAGCCATAAGATAAATCCTTTAACAGGGTGACATTCCAAGTGAATGTTCTAAAGACCTTTAACCAGGCCCATTCCTAACAGTTTGGTGAAATCCTCTAACAGGGTCACATTTAACAGTGTGTTGTAAGCCTTTAACAGGGCAGGCTTTTAACAGGGCATCACTTCAGAAGAGTGAGAATCAAGTAGCATGTTACTGGTGGTTTTTCCCAAATTGGGTTTCCACGTAAATCATTGTGTCATGTGTTGATCTTGGATGTTTTATCTTTGCATATTGATTTATTGTAATTTGCTTATATGATTGATTTAAGTTTGGATAGATGAAAAGTGTATGGATTCATTAAAAGTAGTAAAAAGGTATTAATAGGGCATTTGGACCTTGGATAACTGATTCACCCCCCCTCTCAGTTATTCTAAAGAATTCTAACAGTTGCACCCTTTTCCTAGCATGCACATAGGTCTTGCATGCCTAAGGCATCAAATAACTCATACATCCCTACAAGTACAAACCTAAAACCAATTGCATCTTAACATACATGTCAAAAACTAGGATTTTACCAAAGGTCATTAGATTCTCATGGTGAAATCATCAGTTAAGAGTGAAAATGTCTGAAAACCCTAGGTTAGCAACTTTCAAGACCAACTTGTACAAAAATGAGGATAACTTGAGTTAGGAGATAGATGGAGACCTCAAACTAATGCATTACAAAGATATTGCATCCACCTATCCAAAAATATAAATTTCAACACTAGATGAGTCTATATGAATACATACAATGTAAGACAATAGACAGATTGCACTAAAACAAGGTTTTTTGTTTAATTTGAAAGTGAAAGTACATCATTTCTACCTATCACCCACCTGAAAGGGCTTATCATAGGCCTTCCAATGGTCATAACAAGATTTTAAACTTATTTGAGCCATTGGGGAAGCTTTTGTAGCATTTTGCAAAAAGTTGCTAAAGTTGCTTGACAACTTTTTAGCACTTTTTGCATTTTTAGCAATTTTTGCAAAATTTGCAAAAAAAACTAATGAAACCTATTCTAAATGAACCAAATTGGTCCTAAACATGTTAAAACATGAAATAAATCAAAATACTAGGATTCTAGGCCCTTTGATGATGTTTGACCATAGTTGACCAAGGGCCTATAACTGTGCCAATCTTGGAACTAGGTCTTACAATTTGGTCTAGATGCCTCATGATTGATCTAACCAAATCTAGGTGTTCTGAGGACCTCAATGATTCACAATTTATTGTGGATTTCCCTGCATCAAATATGATTTTTTGAACAATTTTGATCAAGATAAGCTTGAAAGTGCCATGATTCAAATGACGATCAAATTAAAATGCACACCCCTAGAATTAAGAACTGGATTTCTAGTGGGATTGTATAATTGAGTGGATGCAAAGTGGTAATGGGCATTATCACTGAGAAACAACTAAAAGAGACAACACTGGAACAAGCTATGTTAGATCTGGGGAAGACTCATATGTCTATATCCCTTAAAGATTTTGTCAAGAAGTTTATGTTGAGAGAAAGGGCATATATGATTTTGAAAAATAAAGCTCATGAAGTTGAGAAAGATAGTATTTGGATATGGAAAGAAGCATTTGGATTTCTTACTCGAACTGTGGAAATGAGGGAAGGTCGAGATGCGATAGAATTTGAAGATGAATAACAAGAAGTGGCCAAGATGACTGAAGAGATTCAACGACTAGTTAGTCAGTGTGAATAGAAAGAGACTGTCACAATATAAGATGACACTGACACCCCTCCACGTAATCCAAATATACTGACAAAAGAGGAAATTCAAGGCTTAATAAAAGATACAAGCAAACTTTGTACTAACCCAATTTTGTTATAGATAGTTGATTATCCAAAGCTTGAAGATAAGAAGACTAATGATATTACTGTGACATCACTTATAGAGGATACAAGTGTCGAACAACTTGGTAAGGATTTAATTGTATATACATCGTTAACTTGTATGCTTATTTTGACAAAGGTGACAAATTTTGAAGAATACTCATGCACGAAATTGACATAAGAAGAAGTAAAACAAATAGAGCAAGAGTCTACTCGAGCTCTTATTTAATTGTCGAGTGCCAAGGCTGCAGAACAAACAACTGTGACACCTATGGTGATTTCTACACAAGTATAGAAACAAACATTGAGATTGAGTGAAAAGGGGAAATAGTTGCAGCTATCACTACCAAGTGATACACCTTCATGATTCAATATGTGACTCATTCAAGTGAGGAAGGTGATGAGTCAATGAGCCTTGATGATTACATTACCTATGTATGATTTGAATAATCTTACACTAGAGAAGATGCAAGAGCTACAAACCTTGCTGATCCATAAGGCAAAATAGAAGGCAAGTACTATATATTGTCAAAGATATTTTTGTAGATGCATTTGGAATCAAAGATTTGAATAACCAACATACAATTTTGGATCAGCTAGTATACTTAGTTGATAAGATTCAGATGGAAGACATAGAGACTAATGACGGATTATTACAGTGGTCTGAAAGAAGAATGGAGTATAAAGTGATACAAAAAGTCTCATAGGAACTTATACATAGACAAGATGAGCTTTCTACATCAGTCACACAACTAGAAACAATTTTGAAATCCATTAATTTTTTATATTTCAAATTGTGTTATATTGATTCCTTTACAACAGATACCACATGATCATTAGAGCTATTGTTTGCAAACATAAGAGCAAATATCACTATATTGTGCAAGAACGCAAGTTCAAGCTCATCTTGATATACTGACTTGACATTCAGTCATAAGAGGTTAGTTGAGCTCATGGCTAAAGATATAGAGTCAAGCATAAGTTGGCATTGATTCAACTAAAATTATTGCCACATATAGAGATTATTCAGAAGGTGGTCTCTATTGCCAAAGACATTTTGAAGAAAGAGACACAATTTTCACATATAGCCGGATTCATTGATCTAGAGAGATTCAATTTCAAATTTTGGAAGAAGTTAAGGAGTGATGGAATAATAGCTATCCCAATATTGTGGCAAGTCATCAACAATTAATCAATTAGCCCCAGCAGCCCAAAGTTCCATCAATGAAAAAAATAAGGGGGAGATGAAATAAAGGGATATGAAAGAATAAAAAGGGGATATAAGGAATAAGTCAAGGAGAAGAAATGTGCAGATCAAAGATTAGATATCATATTTTACAGGATCAAACAATGGTGTTAGGGGGAGTACTCATTTTTGAAAGAAATTATTATTTTTTCCATGACAAAGTGTTTTTTCCACTAATGTCAAAGGGAGAAATTGTTAATCTCTAAGCCTATGTTGTCGATTAGTGTACAAACACTTACTCATTTACTGGGCAAGATTACAAGGTCATGATTGCAACCAAGTTATCTAGTAAAATCCAAGCATACAAAGCTTATACCAAGCAGGATAGTGATTATCGAGTATTTAGCAGCGACCTAGAATATGCACACACTAAGCAATATAGTTGGTATCGAGTGATACAATAGTGACCAAGCACATTGACAAGTTATTAAGTGCCAAGAAAATAGATATGTATAACTTGAGTCATAGCATGAAATGTACACATGACCAAGCATTAGAGCATTCAAGTGCTGAGTAGTTTAGTTTTGACATATAAGTTTGTAATGGAATAAAAACATGTGTAAACCATTTCGACCAAATTTTACATAAAATTTAACATTTGTAGAGCCAGCTAAGAAGATAATCATGCATCATTTTAGAAGGTAATGATCTCAAGGCATGCAATTCAACCAATCAAAAAATTGGGTAGAAGTGACAAAAGATGATGAAGTATAAGTCATTGATCAAAATCTAGAACCTTCATAGGATATCCTTTTAAGGATGATTATAACCCTAGAATCATATGTAGAGAGAAGGAGGAGTATGCTTATCTGTGTATGTGGAGATGCGTATGAGTGTATGCACATATGGAGTAAAGACAAATTTTGAAAGTAGATGAGAGAGAGCAATTAGAGCAGTGAAGGATTGAACAAAATTATCAAATTAGGAGATCTAATCAGAGATACAACAAAGAGGATACACAAGATCAACTTGAAGATAAAATCGAGGGTCATGTACTGAGTCAGTTATTGTTAATTAAGATAGGGTAAATCTCTTAACATAGTGGTTTTAACGGGCTTGTGTAAACTTCCTAACAACTGCATTACTTCATTGTGAGTGTAAAATCCTTTAACAAGGTGAGACCTAACAATATCTTAAGCTTTTAACAGAGAAGACCCCTCATAGGGTAGCTCATATCTTTTCATCAAACATTTTAACCCTAATCAGTTAACTTTATTGTTGCAAAAGTGAATATTTGTGAGTTTCATCCCCACCCCAGTTTTACCTTCATCTTGAAGTATTTTTAGGTAACCATATCATTATGTTATGTGTTGAACTCTATATAGATGTGATGTATTTCATTTATGTTTTAGCATTACAATTTTTATGGTAGATCTATTATATGAGATGAATTAGGTATGAATTTATGAAATTGATTTGAAGTCAAAATTTTAAGATCCAAATTCACCCCACCCCCACCCCCACCCCTCAGTATATTGTTTCCAATATACTATTTCCAACAGGTATAGCCTTTCTTGTGAGAAGAGAACCGGATGGTAAGAATATTTTTAAATGTTGGACTTGTAATGAATTTGGTCATTATGCATCTAATGTCCTAAAAGAGAGAAAACGTATAAGAGAAATTTCAAGTCTAGAAAACCTAGATATTGTTTATATGCAAATGAAGATGAGAAATCTGAGGAAAGAGTTCAGAGTGAAAGTGATGATGAACTAGGATTTGTAGCCATTAAATAAGATGATCTTGATAAAGAAATTATAGAAGAAAAGGCTCTAGTTTCTCAAGTTGAACATAAATCTGATTGGATTGTAGACAATGGATGTTCACATCAAATGACTGGTGATATGAACAAATTTGTTAAATTTAGAAATCATGATGGAGGCACTGTTAGAGTTGGTAATAATGTGACCTATCACATCATAGGGATATAATCTATTACTTTTGATGGAAAAACTAACATTGATCATGTTTATTTTGTTGATGGTTTAAAGCATAACTTGTTGAGTGTTGGATAGTTTGCGGATAAAGGTTATCAACTATAGTTCATAGAGAAGACTTGCACTATCAAAGACAAAGATGGCAAGATGATAGGTATAGTTACAAGATTCAAAGGTAATGTAATTACGTTGAATCCTAGTGAAATGACATGTTTGGTTGCAAAGGTGGATAATAGTTAGTTATGGCATAATTTTGTTAATCTTGTGAAGGCTAGAAGTACATTTGCAGTTAGGGATTTGCCTAAGATCATGAAGCCTACTAATGTTGTTTATAAAGAATGTATCATGGCTAAGCAAAAGAAGGTATCATTTCCTAGCAAGAAGTTCACTACTACAAAGAAGTCAGAGATTATTTATATAGATTTAAGTGGCCCTACCAAGATAAGAGGATTCTATGGAGAAAGGTAATTTATGATTTCACTAGAATATTGTGGGTAGCATTTCTTAAGAGAAATATGAAGCATTTGAGAAGTTCAAGATATTTAAGAATAGAGTTGAAAATGAATCTGGTGTGAAGATTAAATGTTTGAGATCAGAAAAGAGGTGTAGAATTTACTTCTAGAGAGTTTAACATATTTTGTGAAGAGAATCAAATTAAGAGATAGTTATCATCACCCAAGACCCTTGAGTAGAATGGGATAGAAGAAAGGAGAAATAGATTAGTATCAGAGGCAGCAAGAGCAATGATGTTTGAGAATGATATATCCAAGGCATTTTGGAGAGAGGCAGTCAATACATCAGTATACACCATGATTAGAGTACAACTAAAAAAATGTATGAATAAGACTCTTTATGAATTGTAGTTTGGTCATACACCTTCAGTAAAGTATTTCAAAATCTTTGGAAGCAAGTGTTACATAAAAAGAGATGATGATGTTCATAATTTTGATCCAAGAAGTGATGAAGGTATGTTCCTTGGTTATTCATTCAAAAGAAAAACTTACAGATGTTTTAATCATAGAACTAAGACAATTGTTGAGTGTTCTAATGTAAGAGTTGATGAAAAGTTTGGAATTAAGGAGAAGATGATGGATTATAATTATGATGAGGAAGAAGACAACCATAGAATTGTTAGAGAAAATGTCGAACTATTATTTGAGACTAACAATGACTTGCAAAATGATGTACAAGTTGTTGTGCAAAGAAGTGAACATAGATTTGAACCAAGAGAAGATATAAGAGTTGAGATAGAACCTCCTATACCTAATAGGAACTTGATAAAGAATCACCCTGCATAATAGATAATTAGAAGCAAAGACAAATGAGTAATGACAAGAAACAAAGTAAATGAAGAACTATGTTTGATTTCTCAAGCAGAACTTAAGAGTACAGATGAGGCATGCAAAGATGATCATTGGATTCAAGAAATGAAGGAAGAACTAGATTAGATTGTGAAGAATGACACATGGGAATTGGTTCCTAGACCTAAATACAATAATGTTATAGGAACTAAATGGGTATTTAGAGACAAGATGAATAAACAAGGTGAGGTTGTGAGAAACAAAGCTAGACTGGAAGCAAAGGTTATTTACAACAAGAAGGAATATATTATGAAGAGATATATGCCCCTATAGCCAAAATGGAAGCAGTAAGAATGTTTTTGTCTTATGTAGCAAATAAGAAGATAAAATTGTATCAGATGGATGTCAAATCAACCTTTCTAAATGAAGAACTTGAAGAAGAGGTTTACATTGAGTAGCCTGAAGCATTTCCTTTGACAGATGACAAGGATATGGTATGCAGATTGAAGAAAGCATTGTATGGTCTAAAGCAAGCACCCAAAACCTGGTATGCAAGGTTGGACAAGTATTTGGCAAAACTTGGGTTTGCTAAAGGTACGGTAGATGCTAACTAATATTTGAAAGAAATTAAGAATGGTTAACAGTGATATTTATTGATGATATAATGTTTGGAGGCAATGATGAAGCAGGTGATAAGATTGCTGAAGAAATGAAGAATGAGTTTGAAATGAGCATGATTGGTGACATGAAGTTCTTTCTAGGTTTGCAGATTGTGCAAAACAATGATGGAATTTTCATATCACAAGATAAATATATGAAAGACTTGTTGAAAAGATTTGGCTTAGCAAGTTGTAAGCCTATTGGTACACCAATGGTAACTGGTCACAAGTTATCTAGCAGAGATGAGACACCTACAGTTGAGCAAAAGAAGTACATATTAATGATTGGAGGTTTATAATATTTGAATCACACTAGACTAGATATAGCAAATGCGGTTGGGATTGTAGCTAGATTTCAAGCTAATCTTAAGGAGTATCATTATGCAACAGTAAAAAGAATATTCAAATATTTGAAGGGAGCATCTGATTATGGGATATGGTATGACAAAACAAGTGATTTTAACTTTATGTACTTATACTAATGTGGATTGGACAAGCGGTGTGGATGATAGAAAAAACACCAGTGGTGGAGAATTTTTCTCAGGAGGAAGATTGGTTTCTTGGCTAAGCAAGAAATAAGATTGTATTTCACAGAGTATAGCTGAAGTAGAGTATGTAGCAGCAACAAATGATTGTAATTAGGTCATGTGGATGAAGTAGATGTTGAAGGATATTGGGATAGAATTCTCAAAACCTATTGTCATACATTATGATAACACAAGTACAATGAGTATGTCTAAGAATCTTGTATTGCATTCTAAGACTAAGCATGTATCTATTACATATCATGTTTTGAGAGAGAAGGTTGTAGAGAAAGAGATCACATTGGAATATGTTAGTACTAAAGATCATATTGTAGATATCTTTACGAAGCCCTTTCCTAAAGACATATCTGAGTACTTGAGAGGTATGTGTGGGGTTATGCTCTTGCCTACTTCCGAGTAGATGATGCAGAGATTACATCAGTCCAATGGTACAGAGCATTATTGTTTGATTGGACTAAATGTTGATGCTTCCTATATGGGGAAGTATCTCAGATTAGAAGAGTCTTTTAAGACTCTTCGTAATTGGTCTTGAATAATGTCTTTGGACACTCAAGCTAGTTGAAGACTTGGAGCTGATGATTGACATAATGAAGCCTTTGTCATTGATGTCAATGGGGGAGAGAAGTGTGCATGAAAAACATCTCCTAAATATGAATGGGGGAGAATAGAAGTGTGCATGGAAAAACATCTCCTAAGTATGTATGAGGGAGAAGATCCTCCAATGGGGAGAGGTTGATGTATGGGGGAGAAGCTGAGAGTTGTTTAGTGTGAAGAACTATTGTCAGTCCTAAAGAAAGAGATGCATAACATAGTAGTGTTCCAGAGGTTTTTAGATTTGATTGATGAAGAGGATTTGAAAAGTTGAGAACAACAACAGTTGTAATAGAGTATTGTTTTGGTATTCTTAGAACTTAGATTTTTTCATCTATGTTGCCATCAATGCCAAAGGGGGAGATTTTTAGCATGAATGTTGATGGTATTCCTTTGGAGAGTATCCTAAGCATTAGAGAGTGTATATCATGATTGACATGTTATATTCATGACTATGTTTGTCATTGATGACAACATAGTATGGTTTTTGTGAAGATTGGCAAAGTAGTAGACAAAGATCGAGGTCATGTATGAATAGAGGTTTGATGTTTAGATGAAGTGTGGTTAAAGACATGTTCTACACTATGTCTTGGTATCAAGGTTAAGTGTGTGCGACATAAGTCAAAGATATGCAGAAGATATGGTTGATTTATAGAGAGTAGTACAGAGACAAAGTACTTGATAAGTACTTTTTGATGATTGGATTGTATCTCCTAATAGAGATAGAATAATGCTATGAAAAGTTATATAGTGATAGAGGATAGTCTAATGATGACATCAGTGAGTGTGTAAGGTCTAGAGTCACACGTGTGAGAAGTTGTAAAGATTGTGAGTCGATAGTATTGTGTAATAGTGAAATAATTAATTATCTTAATGCGGTCCTATTATAATCAATTGGGAAAGCCTCAAGGAAGACTAAAGGAATTATTTTGAGGACATGGTATAAAGGAAAGATGTTTTTCCTTATTTTAGATGTAAGTATAAAGTGTGAATTGTGATTGGGAAAGTGCGAACAAGAGCAAAGTATTTGATAAATGTGAGTAAGCAATCAAAGAGATTATTGGATGCAAAGTTGGTGGTCTAGTATCGAGATCAAAATAAGCAGAGTAGTTTGGTTGACAAGACAAAAGAAGGGGAAACAAAGTGCAATTCATTTCTATTATTCTACAAGGAATAAATCAAAGATCATTTGGACAATGGGTTCATTGGTCTTGCCCCTGAAGCTGTTTGGACAATGGGTTCATCTACCTTCTACAACTCCTACCAAGGATTCAAAGTCTCCTAACAGGGACATATATGTACTAAAAGTTTTTTTTAAATTCTTAATAGGGTTCATCCTCTAACAAGGAATATTTGTATTAGTATATCATCTTGTGGATATCATCCCCACCTAGGTTTTCCCTTTGATTAAGGGTTTCCCTAGTTAACATATATGGTGTTATTGTGTATGAGTATCTTGTTATGGTTTATGATTATATTGCTCATATGGTTAAGGTTTAATACGGTTTTGTTGTGGTCTCACAATGCAAACCCTATTTCTCCTAGAAGTGGGGACCCTCTAGTAAATTTTTGTCTACCAGACTCCTAGTTCAGAGATTGGATCACTTTTGGACTCCTCCAAGTGTCTAGGTTGAGCCCTAGTGTCTGATTGGGGAAGTTCAAAGAACCTGAGTTGGGGGAAAAGATGAGCTTTTGAAATTATATGTGCTTAAGTGCGTGTTAGGGCACATGTGCATGTGTGCACTATCTCCTTCTAGAGGTAGCCAACTAAGTAACCTATCTCGTTAATGCTAACCCGCTTGCATCCTAATCCCCTCATAAACTAAGCCTAATCCCACGCCTAAACATGTGCACAAATTTAACCAAGGGTTAAGACTTCCTAACCCAAACCAAAGTCAAAGTTCTATCCTATTCTTCTTACATTCCTATCTAAGAGAATTTAATGCTCTTACATGCCTTAATGGCTCTTTAAGGCCTCTTACATCCCTCTTCCACACTCCTCCCTCATAACTCCCTTTGACCATTCATTTTGACCCTCTTCCCCCATCCAGTCCCCTTATGACACTTGTTACAAGGCTATGGATTTGAAGAAGCACAATCCATGTGCTTCCCTTTCCTTGCATCCTAACCCTCCCTCATCCTTTTTCCATCCTTGCATCCTAACCATCCATCTCACCACCCCTTAGTCTATAAATTGGACCCTTCCCCTCTCACAATATATCCACTTCCCATGCAAACTTATAATGTTATTTTGAGAGCTCACAAACTATCAAAATACCATCTATAATGGAAAAATCCATCCATGCTCCCATTGTTAAACCTTTCATTCACCCTCATAATTGATCACAAATCATCACTTGAAGCTTGAGATCATTCTGAGCACACATCCACCATTATTTGGACACATCAAAGTATCAAAGTCACACTTGGGGAGCTTACCATACTTGGTTTTCATTCCTCTTTTGTGTCTCCTTTGTCCTCTCATGCGTATCATTGTATTTCTTTAGTTGTGAATGTTAGATTAACTTTAATGTTCTTTACATGCTAAGATTTCACAACACACAACAATAAATATCAATGAATCTATATTTGATGATAACATACAATTTCATATCCAAATATTATAATTTTAAGATTGTATTCTAACTACTATGACAGATGCATTTATACTAAATTAATGTTTACTAATTGAATATGTAAACAAAACAGATATCACAAACCCAAATGATACCCTTTTTTTTAGGGAGTTGGGGGGAGAAGTGGAAAGTCACAAATATATTAATAAATATCATTGGCTCAAGGTTCATGAGGGAAAGAACCAACAAGAAAACCTTCAATCCCTACTGAATACAAAAGATTACATAGGTTTTTATTCCTAGTTGAACCTGATCTAGTGGAAAGCAAGAGAGAGAAGCCATAATCAAAGCTAGAATTCACATATCATATGGGCTACAATTAGTGTATCTAAAATATTTCATATAATACAGATAGTAGTCAAATAAATTATGAACTATAATGCAAAATCATAGGGATTGTGCATAGATAGGTTAGAACATGACCAAAACATGCAACCATTATCATTGATTCATGATAGGCATACTATTGAATATGCGGAGAAGCACGGGTCATGAACTCAACACAAAACCCACGTCTGATAATCTCAAAGTTGGACTAGTCAACATAGTAAATCTCATAGAGGAGTATGAGAAAGTACCAAATTAGTTAGAAAGAGGAAAAGGAGGATGTCATCAAAAGCCATCATAAGGAACCAAATAGTAGTGCAGTACAACCAAAACTCTAATGGGGCAACATCATTTGTAACATTTCATCCTTATCACAAGAAACCCACGTGTAGAGAAGACACATCTAAGAATTTCTCAATAGGTGAAATAGGTACTGCACTGGCATCATGAGACAAAGTTTGCAAAAGTGTAAAAGATTGGTCGCAGTAAACAAAAATACAAGGCACCCATTACTTAGATAAAAAAGGGATTGCTTTGGTGTCTTGAAGTGAAATTTGCTAATTGAGTTCAAGAAGTCACTTGTACAAACAAAAGTCCACTAATAAAGGTATATTCTTCCATTGGGACCACATGGCACTCACCCACATCCTCATCCAATTTTAGATTGCAGAATGTGTCGCTGGACCAACAATGTCATATTGGTGGGGGAGCAACCTGCTAACAAAGCCACCAGGCTGGAGGGTAATCAAAGAAAGCGCAAAAAAAGCACGAGGAGCCAATACCAGGAGCAAAAGATTCACACAAAGCAACACCCAACTAGGTGAAGGGTCGGGTATGGAATTTGTGACCAAGGATGGTTAGAATAGCCCATAGCTTGGAAAAAGTTGCAAGGCACACTTAAAAAGAAAGAACCTGGTCCACATTCTTTAATGTATTCCCAAGTGGGTGAATGTGACATATTAAAATAGACCTTTTCAATATATTAATTTTCATATCTCATCTCAATCATTGCTCAAGTAATTGAAGCTCTTACTCTCAAGTGAAGATTTACACCTTTTACATTCAAGGAGTTCTAGCATTTAAGTGTTCAAGCAAGCAAGTTTCTTCAAGGATTCAAGGATCTTTTGTTAGCATTTCCTCTTCAATATCTAGCATGTTATTGGTCATCAAGGGAGGAGATCTACATTGAGGCATTCATTATCTTCTTCATTGATACACATTTACATCCATAACTCCATGATGTGGTTATGATAGATCCATTGCAATTATGGAGAGATCTCACATCCTTCATACTGAATTCAAGATCTACAATACAACACATTTACATACATTTAAGCAAGGTGAATCTTAACATTTATCTTGTTTTACATTCATTTACATTTATATTTCTCAATCATGGTTAATTCCTTAACCTAGGGCTTGACCAAGGCAAGCCCTCATCAAACCCAAACCCCCAAACCTTTCTTTTCTATGTTGATTTGTAGATTGGGAGTGAAAAAAGATTATATATTTGGAACCTACAATTCGAAAGCTTTCTAGAGTCATCAGTTTTGGAGTCGCAAAATATAGACCAACCTAGTTATAGGACATCCTTCCATGTCGACCTAGCCCTTTCATCTCGGATTCCAGGGAGATTTATGGGTTTTGTTCCTTCGTCATTTCCTTATAAGATTTGCAAATGGAAGTTTAGAAAAGATTCATATCCAAAAGTTATTGAGCATAAATACATCGTCCTCTACACATTTCAAGGTGATTCTTTTATATTTCGTTTCATTTCATATCTTTACCCTAGATTTGCATTTTAATTGGGCAAATTATATTCACATAACATCTAGATTTATATTTCTTATGCAATAATTAGTTCAATTTCACATTCACATTATCCTATCAAGGGCCTAATATAGTGTATTTATTAGTACTGCATCCTATTAAAGTGCTTTCATTTTACTATTGAACATTTTGGTGAACTTGACATCTGTCCCCCTTATTTTTGATCTTTGGAGTTAGATATTCCTTATTTTTCCCTTCTTTTACGTTGACTTATTGTGGATTTTAGGGTTAGATCCTCTGATCTCCCTTATTTTCCTCTTTGCATTAGTAGCATTTAGATTTTCTTCTCTAGACCTCTTTATCAATATGACATTTGCATCATCATATATGTATTTCTCATGCATAATTTTTTGATGGTTCATGGTATCTTGCATACATTTCAATAAAAATATGATTAATTGGATCTATTCTACATGCACTTCTCTTTTTTCGTGTTTCAAAAATCATTTAAAAAACTCTCCAAACATCTTATCTTTTTGACATAAAACATCACCTTCCTATAAGCTTAGCTTTACCATATGAAGATAGTCCTATATCTTCTTTTGCTTCCCACTTCACAGAGTTTACTTTGATTCATGATGTTGATTCTTCTATTGTGTGTTGCATAGATAAAGATGTTCCTTTTACTGATAATGTCACTATTTGGGATGAACCTCTTAATGCTAATAATGAATATTCTCTTCCTCACGAAAGAGATAACATGGTCGATACTGATGAGAGCAATTTATGTCCCAAATTATGTCATCTTTTAGCTTTAATATAAGCCCTCATGCTCAGTTTAATACCCACTTTTTAATTCTATTTTATCCTTCTATGTTGGATATGATCTAATATTTATGAGTAATATTTAATCTAGTTATTAGATAGAATATGTGAATAAATAAATGAAATTGTATTTATCTAGCATGTTGATTGTTCTTCCTGTCACCCTCTATGCGTCTTCTTCAAGCTCTTTCACCAATACAAAGCTCCATCCACTTTGAAATAGATATATTTGTTGTAGATATCATTCACCAAAAATGGGACAAAAATGAAATGAAAAACCTATGTGAATATGTGAAGATGGCAACAAGGAGAATTACTTGGATATATGTTGAAAAGCCTATGGTTCTAATCATTTTGTTACAACTGAATTGCTTCTTATTACTTATTGGTTATGGGCCAAAACAAGACTGCAACATAATCAATCTAAAGACAATAATAATCTATTTGTACAGTAACAACAAAATGTATGTTATCTGCACATATCATATTTTTGCTATTCTTTGCGTGGAGTATATATCACCATAGTTATTGCATTTTCTAAAGCTGCATCTATATAAGCAATAGGAAACATAATGTAGCGGGTGTACGGTCTTGCAAAAACACAGAATAATGTGAAGGAGGATGTTGCCATTATATTTCATGAATAAAAGGATGCTCTGCATAATTAGAATAGTGTAGAAATAGTCTTTTTTTTGTCCACCATGCAAGCTAGGGGTAAGGGCCCGCTCCATGGTGAAAAATTGTGTGTTATTCTATTTTGTATGAATTCATATTTCTTGCTTAGATTATCATCACAACATATTTTCGTGTTTGTATCAATTAGTGAGTTTTAGATCAGTAATTCAGTAATTAGAATATTATATAGAAATGATTTAATTACTATTTTATCTATAGATTATTGTCATTATTATTTTTGTTTTAGGAAGATAGTTATGTTTCTAATCTTTGTAGCATCAAGAAGTGATAGTTCCTATCACTGCAATCATTTTATTTTCCTGTAGATTTAGTTTTGAGTGTTTTAGCTACATTCATAAATCCTCATCTCACAACTATCATCCCTTGATAGCATATTGCTCTGATGCCTGTCGCAAGCTTACGGTCTCAGATTGACATGTATAGACCAGCTGAATTTAATTATAAATAATTAACTCTTTATTATTATTTGCCCCAATGTTGGCCTATCAGATACCTTCTCCTTTAAACATAAAAAGCTTCACATTTCTTCTTCTCGTAATATATATCCTTCTCTTAGTGATATTTTAGAGAAAGAGGAAGACATTATAAATACTTCATTAATGTGACCTTCCCTTCATTTGATGTTCCTAGTAGAGATGATTCATTAATGAACATTCATAATCCCTATTCTAAGGCTTCATTGGATAAGGAGGATAATGGAAATCTTATTCTCTCTTCTAGTGATTCGTCTATGGAGGAAAAAGAACTCAATCAAGTTAATCTCACCCAACCAATTCTCACTCTCAAGGGATTTAGGATAGCGATTCAACAACGATTCAGGACAAGTTTCATCAATTTGAGGTATTTTACTTAAGTGCTGAGCTACGCATAATTTATAAACTTGTTTAAATCATAAACCCTAGTTTGGAAAACAATGGCATTTGGGTCAGGAACCACTAAGGGTAGAGAGAGTCATGAGATACAGCTGGTCAGTAATGAAGTTAAACAACCTGAATTTAAGCCCATTCCAGAAGTAGCATACAAGAATGATCCTACAGGTGCATTATCAGTTATTCTGGATAAAGTTGTTATGGTCCAAGATGTTCGCAGATGTTATAATTGCAAAATTGGAGCCATAGGAGATTTAGAAATCTATAATGCATATGACAAACTATGTGAGAACAAAAGACTGAAAGATGAGTTCTCAATAATAGAAAGAAAAGGATTAACCAAAACCCTAGAATTTCTTATTGTTTTCAAAAGAGAATGGGTATGGATAGTTTTGAGCAGAATACACGATGGAGCTTTTTGGTTAGAGTCAGGGCCAATAAAATTCACCAAGAAAATTGTTCATAGGGTTACTGGTATTCCAATCCTAGATCGGCTAAAGACCTTGCAAAGTGACAAAAGGGAAGTAATAGAGAAAAACACAGGTGCTAAATGGAACAATAGAGGAATGACTATCGACACAATGACAGATCCCCTACTAGATTTTGCTGTGAGAATCATTTCACACAAATTCTATCAATCAAGCAGGTTAAATAGTGTACCTTGTATAGCAGTTGATGTTGCATACAAGATAATAAAAAAGGATCACACTTATGATTTAGCGGAGCTCATGTTTCAACATATTAATGAAAATCTAGGAGCTATAAGGAAGAGCAAGGGAGATCAATGCAAATTTGGATCAGTTTTGATGTGCATATTTTTCTATCTGATGAAAGAATTCCCTTCTATGGGTAAGGTAAGATGGAGTCCACACAAAACAATTGTTGAACAAATCAATGGATACATTGAACAGATGGGTGAAAATTTTGATGCCCAAATGACTAGTTACTTTGAGGGCTTCAAAAAGTCCATGAAACAAAGAATGAGGATTCCAGTCTCATTGACTGAGAAATATGAAAAGGACATTTGTTTTCTTGTAGATATAGATTATACCTATATACAAGCAGTTATACCTAGAGTAAGATGGCTTAGGCCACTAGGTTATGAACTTGATATTGATCAAACTTCTGCAGCAATAACAGCCCTACTTGCAGAAGAAGCTGATAAAAATGAAAAAACTTTTGGAACCTATGATGTTGTTAAATCAAGGGTGATAACAGATTTGAAGACTGCTTCTATAGTAAAGAAGAAAGAAAAAATGGTGAGACAAATCAAGAGAAAATTTGGCGTTGAAGAAGAAGGAACAGCAGAAGAGGAAGGAGAAGACATTGAAGAAGAGGGAGATAAACCTCAAGGTCTGACTCAAGGGTTAGCAGAAGATAAAGAGGAAAGTGCTGAGGAAGAGGAAGCCGAGGAAGCACCAGTTAAAAGAAAAGCCACAACTCCTCCTACTACTCAAACTAAGGGGAAGAAAGTAGTTGCTCCTGCACCAAAGAGACCGACCACAAGGGCTGTAGCACAAAAAGCCCAAGATGAGGCAAAAGGAAAGAAGAAAGACTCAAAGAAGACTGCTGCCAAGTCTAAGAAAATAAAATTTATTCCCCAGCCTAAAACATATGAGGAGAAGATAGAGTCAGAGGACAACAGTCAATTTCAAGTGGTAAGACACAAACCTCAAACTGCTGTTGATAAATTATGTTCAAAAATTAGGAATGATGATTTAAAAGGTTTAAAGAACCTGGATTTTTTTAAGCTCACCAAAGAAGAGAAAAATAAATTAGAGAAATCTGTGTATGCTATGATGGCTGAATATAAGCACACACCTTTAGAATTAGATGAATCTATGCCAAAAGAATTGTATAAAATTGTAGAGGATAAATAGAATTTTTGTTTACAAATGGAAAAGGAGATAAGGGAGTCAACATTAGCTAGATTGTTGCCTAATTTGACTATAGATCAAGTAACAAATGCAGTAAAAAGGCATAATAATAGATTCACTCCCAAGCATAGAGCATTCAACATATTACAGAATAAAATTGAAGAGGTAGTTACAAAATCCACAAGATTGTGGAAAATAGTTTACAAGAAAATAGAAGATGTGTATAATGAAGAATATAAGGCAGAGGCAAGTGCCAAGACAAAGGAAAAGAAGGTGTTAGGAACCAAAGAAAAAGAGAAGGAACAAGTGGAGAAGAAGAGTAAAGAAGAAAAGGAAGACAAGGCACATACAGAGGAGAAAGAGGAAGAGAAAGATATAGCTGAGCCACAAGATCAAAGTATGCAAGACACACATATCTCCTCCTAGTCTTCCTCATGCCACCATCACACTTGCAGATATTATAAAAATAAAAGATGTTACAAACACTTCAAATCCAAACATCAATCCATTAACTATAGAGGATTTAGAAATCCTTGACCAATCATCACTAGTAGCAAAATTAAGTTCAAATCCTGTATTGGTCAGTGTTGATGAATTACAGAATCCAGAAGTTAAAACAAAGATAGTCAAGGTAAAAGCACAAGTGCCACCTTCGACCATACAAACTATTGGTATTCTATTTCTTCCACCACCACCTCCACCAAGTGTAGTCACTTATACACTTCAAATGCCGAGTACAGCAGCAGGGGAAATAAAAGAAACATATGAACAACCAACAAGTTCAACCCCACCTAGCGATCATAAAAGGGATACTCAAGCTAAAGAAAAAGATGAGACGAAGAAGAAGGAGGAGACTGCAATACAAACACTGGTTGCATTACCAAAATCTGGTACTCCAACACAGACTCTTCAACAACCGAGCACAGCTGGGTTATCGCTACAAATCAGGACACCAGGCTCGAGCTCATCAAAGGCAGTCAAGAAACTTCACTATGGAGTTCCTAAGCTTGACGAAGAAATAAAGATCCCATATTATGAATGTAGCATTCTTATTGAAGAAAAGATCAATGAAATTTAGAGTGCATTGGATAGAAGAAGGAGAAAGGAAGCACTAAGAAAAGAACACAAGCATAAGCTTACCTTGAATGAAATCAAAGACATATTCACAGAAGCTTTTTTCTTACAGTCGCCAGATGTGTCAAGACCAATTATAGAGCAACTATTTGATATAGTTGACCAGGTGACTAGTGAAGACCAGGAAACAAATGCCAGATTGCTAGAATGGTCAGAAAGGAAGTTCCAAGGCAAGGTAAATAGTAAAATATTCGGTGATATAGCACTGTCACAAGAAGAACTGGCAAAGAAAATTAAAACAGTTAAAATTGTACTAGGAAACATCTTTTCCCTGTACAACAAGTTGTGTGATTTTTCCACATTCACATAGGACACTAGCCAAAAAATACTGAGCTTGGAAAACAATCTAAAGATTTCAAGCATGCAACTCCCCACAAATCCAGCTCAGAGTGAGAAGAATTTTACCCAATCGCTTCACACACAAAGAGAGTTAGCTGTCTTAGCAGTAGAGGAGGCAACCACAAAAGCTAAATTGATGCAAATTCAGTCATCAATAACTCCTCATTTGGAACTACTTCACAAGGAGCAGATAAATGCAGAGACAGTCCTCAAGAAAGAACCCAATCTTTCTTCATCTGATGGACTTGTACACCTAGCAGCAGAGATTGCCATCCAACATAAGACATTGGATGTCACACTAGCAAATTGGGATGCAGCTCTGAAGGTACTCCTTGAAGTAAATAGTACATTTTTGGCCAAGTATGGCATTACCTTGTAAGACCCTTGACATAAGTGTCAAAAAGGGGGAGAATAAGTATGGGGGAGTGATAAGAAGAGATTAAGTATGGGGGAGTTAAGTACATGAATGAAATGATAAGTATGATAAAAGGGGGAGATAGCAAATTTTGATCAGTCAGAATGCAGAAACAGGACAAAACTCACTGAGTGTACATACAGGATCAACTAATAAGGAGTCATAAGGATCTTAGTTAAGTGTTTTTGCTACTCATGTCAAAGGGGGAGATTGTTAGCTTAAAGAACAAATTTGACAACTGAGTGTTAATACACTTAACCATTTTTCCACTAAACAATGCCGAACAAAGAGTAGGTGCTGAGTAATATGAAGTGCCAAGCTATATCAAGTGTCGAGTAACAGTAAGTGCCAAGTGTTAACAAGTGCCGAGTGATTAACAAGTGCTGAGTGTTAACAAGTGTCGAGTGTTAACAAGTGTCGAGTGTTAACAAGTGCCGAGTGATTAACAAGTGTCGAGTGTTAACAAGTGCCGAGTAACAGTAGGTGCCGAGTGATATAGTTTTGTTTAGGTGCTGAGCTATCCAGGAAATAGCATGTGTCGAGCATCAGCAATGCTTCAGGAGCCAAGTAACTTAGAATATCAGCATAAGAGTTTGTAATTGCACAAACCATGATGCAGATAGTTTTTACAGCCGACATAAGGTAAATCTCGAAGGATTTAATGATGAGATCGAATCTTTTATTTTTCCTATGCAATTTTCATGCAGCCAATTGGAAAACTTGGAAAGGCATGCAACCAATTAGCAAAAGACAAGTATTGAGCGGGAATTTGAGATTCAATGTGGATCGTAGATCCACATCTAACCCTAAGTCTTTGAAGCCTTTATAAGGAAGACGTAATTTCATTGTAAATATAATATGAGTGGACATACAGGGGTGCACAAAAAAAGAAATCTACTTTCAGAAGTGAGGGTTATCAGATCACAAAAGGATCAAGATCAGAGAAAGTGAAAAAGGTGCCTGCATTCAGCAATCAAGGATTGTAAACTATCAGGTTCATTATACCTAATACTTTCTAGCAATTGTATTAGAATGAAAATCCTATGGTGATAGGTTAGCTTAACAGCTATTTTGTAAATCCTTTAATTAGGTGATTAAAATCCTTTAACAGGGTGACACTTCATGTTAAGTGTTTGTAAAGCCTTTAACCAGGTCACTATTGATACAGTGTAAAGCCTTTAACAGGACAGACCATCAGAAGTGGTTGAACAATATTGCTGCAGTAATTTTTGTGGGTACCATCCCCACCCCAGTTTTACCTTCTTATTCCTGGAGGGTTTCTGGGTTACCAAATTCCATTGTTATGAGTTGTTGATGCATGTGTTTAGTTTCATATTTGTTTGATGTATTTACATGCATGCAATTTACTTGCAGTTAAAAGTTTTATTGGCTAATGTGTGGTACTTATGATTCACCCCCCGCCCTCTCATAAGTACTCTTTCCATATTTGAATATTCCAACATCTATGACCTCATAGAAGTTGTGACCTCTTTGGTTTGGACTGGGTGTTTCTTGTGGTTACTATCTTGATGCTAAATTTTCTTTATCCTTCTTCATCACTTCCTTAAGATGACAAAATAAAAAATTATTTTTCCATCTTATGGGGGTCGAGGGGGCATAAATGATCCCCTTATTTTCTTATGTTTTATTTTTCAAATGTACCATATAGAATACACTAGCATGACACAACTTGCTAGGGCCAACTACTCTCTCTTTTTGCATGTCTTGGATTGGTTGACTAGCATGGCACACATACTTGCTATAGAATTTGACCTATCCTAGCGCATACATAAAACATTCTCATAATGTAGGAGTACTATATTGTGGGAGTGTAAAGCTGCCACAAGGTTCAAATTTGTGGCATTGACTATTGATAACACAAATCCACTAGAACATTCAATCCTACCCCTTTCTTTTCTTCATGGGATTGATTATCGAGCACACAAAACCACTAGACTATTCAAACCTATCCCCTTTTGTGTAATTCACAATAAAGAATACAAATCTTATTAGTCAAGTTGATCACACCCCCTTCCTCTTTTTCTATCTTTTCAGTGGCATCTCTCATATTATGATTTTGGGATTTGAAGTTTCTTAGGGGAAAATATGTTAGTCTCAGGATGGTTTTGACATTTGAGTACCAACACACTTAACCACTTTCTACATTGAAGCCGAGTAGCCTTTAGGTGCCGAGTGAAGATCAAGTGCCGAGTGACTTCAGGTGCCGAGCATGATACAGGAGCCGAGTGATATTTAAGTGTCGAGTCATAGATGATGCCGAGCAAAACAGAAATGCAGCAGGAGCCAAGTGAGATAGTTTTGTTACATGTGTCGAGCATCAAAAATTAGTAAGTGTCGAGTAACACAGAATGCACATATGAGGTTGTAACTTCATTAATTCAGATGTAAATCATTTTTATGGCCGACATTGAAGGATCTAGAAGGATCAAACAGATAAGATCGAATCTTTTATTTTTCCTATGCAAACTACATGCAACCAATTTAAAAAAATGACAAAGGCATGCAACCAATAACAAAAGTGCAAGGAATGATTGAGAAACATAGATTCAATATGGATTGTAGATCCACACCTAACCCTAAGCATTTGAATGTCTTTATAAGGAAGATGAAATCTCATTGTGTTATGAATGGATGAAGGAGTGTATGGGTAAACTATAGTGGAGTTCAGAGTTAAAAGTAAAAAGACTTAGAGGAAGAGAGCAACAGTTAGACATTCAGTTGGTCATAACAAAGAAAGGGATACGAACAAATATCAGATCTTAGAGGATCAAGGTCAGAGAAAGTAGATCAAGTGCCTGTATTCAACAATCAAGGATTGTAAGCTATCAGGTTTATTATACCTAATACTCTCTAGTCATTATATTAGAAAGGAAACCCTATGTTGATAGGTTAGCTTAACAGCTATTTTGTAGATCCCTTGAAAAGGTGATTAAATCCTTTAATAGGGTAACATTTCATGTGAAGTGTTTGTAAATCCTTTAACCAGGTCACTATTGACACAATGTAAAGCCTTTAACAGGGCAGACCATCAGAAGTGGTTAAACATTATTGTTGCAGTGATTTTGTGGGTATCATCCCCACTCCAGTTTTACCTTCTTATTCCTAGAGGGTTTTTGGGTTGCCAAAATCTCAAGTGTCATGTGGTGATGCATGCTTGTTTCTCATGATTGTTTAATGTTTATATGCATGCATGTTAATTTCAGTTATATGTTAGTAAGGATTTAAAATCGGCTAAAGGCTAGTACTTCTGATTCACCCCCCACAACCCCCCCCCCCCCCCCCCCCCCCCCCCCCCCCCTCTCAGAAGCATTCTTCCTATTTGAATATTCCAACAATTGGTATCAGAGCTCTTGGTTCTCACGAGGAGAAGCCTAATAGCTTGGAGGAAAAGATCTGAAGATGGAAGTTTTCAAACTTGGGAAGATCAGTGAGAACTAGGTGATAGACGTGCATCTCGCTCTACACAAGGTAGAGGAAGCTAGAAAGGAATTAAGAAAATCCTTGAAAAGAAGAAAGGAGATAGCCATAGCTGAATATGATATAAACTATAGTGAGATTGATACCACACAAGTGTTTGCCAATGGAAACACTAAAGAGTTTGATGCAGCAATAGCAGAACTGATGGAGAAAAATAGAGTTCAAGCAGAAGAGATAAGATCTCTCAAGATGGAACATGAATCATAGGCCATAATGTTATGTGAAATCACTAAACAAAAGAAAAGAATGGATGAGGATAGAGTCATGATGGAAGATGACGAAAGGAATCTTGCAAACAGACTTGAAGAAAAATGTACATAATTAACAAGGATCTCAAACATGCAGATGGATACACTTGCCCAAATGATGAACCTTCATCATGAGCTGAATACGAAGGACATTGAGATCTCTACACTGAAAATGCAAAATGAGCAATTGAAAAATGACTTGAAAAGAGAAAAGGAAATTTCAGAGAGCTTCAACAAACCCAATGAGGCCATCAAGTATTTTGAGCAGTTACTGAAATCCCCAAGGTCCAGCCATGACACTCAAGGATTAGGATATACCAGCAATGAAGAAGGAGAGTCATCCAAGACTGTAGAAGAAAGAAGCAACAAAGGTAAGAACACCAAACCTACCTGTCATTTCTGTGGTAAGAAAGGACATACCTCTAATGTATGCAGAAGCAAGAATGCCCATTAGCATGATAAGCCTAAGAGTGCAAGTTATTGTCATAAGTGCAAGAAGCAAGGACATCAAGCACATGAATGCAGAACTAGGACTATCAAGACACCAAGATTTGAAGGTCACTACTACAACTGCAAGAAGTATGGACATAGAGCCTTTAAATGTAGATCAAAGTCTATGTGGACATCAAATCAACCAGCAAAAACAAAAGGAAATGAAAATCACTACTATTGGGATTACAACACTAGGTATAGTTGTCATTATTGTTAGGAATATGGACATATCCCTAAAAAATGTATAAGGACACAATTCAGAGGGAATTATAGTAGGTGGCTAAGTCAAACCACTTGTTTTAGCTGCTTGAAAACGAGTCATATCAGCAGAAACTGTCCTACAAGGTCTAATGCACCAAAAACTGAAGCCAACAAAGGAAAAGAAAAGATTGATGTCAAAAAAATAAGAGGGAAAATGAATAAGACTTGGAAGAAGAAAGATGAGTGCAGCACATCAAGTGAAGGGATCACTTCACCCAATGGGTCAAGTGATCACACTTCATCAAACTAAACATGAATAGATGCATGGGACTGATATACAAAGTTATATCATACACTAATCCCAAGAGAAAGAAGTATTGAAAAGAAGAAATCAACATAAGCAAAGATGTCAAGTCATAATATGAAGATTCTTACAAAACTGTCGAGTTGTCCTTAGAGGTTGAGTAAAACTCTAGTGGGTGTTGAGTTCCTAATAGCAACCGAGTTGATGATTGATGTCGGGTTGAGTAAATCCAATGGAAGCCAAGTGAAGCGAAGATGTAGTGCAAGCCGAGTAATGTTAAAAATCCTTTAGAAGTCGAGTGGGCAGTTGAACATTTAATGCGATGGAAATAGGGTACATTATCGTGATTTTAATCATTTTTCTTCATCATGAACGAGAAGCAAAGAAGAGAAAGAGAGTGGAGTGACTTCATAGCAAAAACTCTAGTGTTCCAAGTAGATTCCAACCTCTTACAACATGTTTTCATCGATCTTGATGTATTTTAATTTGTGCTGAGCTACGCAGTTTCATATTTCTTTGTAAAGGAAACCCTAGTTTGCACAACTGGCTTCGAGTTCTAAGAAAACCCATGACAAAGAGTCATTTGAGGTCCAACTAGTATCTAATGAGTTTAAACATCTTGATTTTCATCCCATCCCTAAAGTTGCATATAAGAACGATCCTGCCGGAGCCCTTTCCCTCATATCCCCAAAAGTTGTAATAGTTCAGGACGTAAGGAGATGCTATAGCTGTAAGATAGGAGCCATAAGAGATATGGAAATAAGGGAAGCCTATGAGAAGTTGTGTGTCGATGGAGTTTTGAAGGATGAATATAAAATTGCTAAGAGGAAGGGTTTAACATGAGCTTTGGGTTTTCCCACCGTATTTAAGACAGAATGGATTAGACTTGTGTTAAGCAGAATTCATGATGGTAGTCTGTGGTTAGAAGATGTTCCCATAAAGATCACAAAAAGAATCATTCATAGGGTAACTAGATATCCTACCCTAGATCGGTACAAGACCTTGAGAAGTGATTCTAAGGAGGTTATTGAGAAAAACACAGATGCCAAGTGGAATAAAAGAGGAATGACAATTGACACCATTCAAGATCCTCTCGTTGAATTTGTTGTTAGAGTTATTGCCCATAAATTCTATCAATCCAATAGACTCAACAGTGTGCCTTGTATTGCAGTAGATGTAGGCTACAAATTGGTGAAAAAGGATCATACTTATGATCTTGTAGAGTTGCAACTACAACAGATTAATGAAAACTTAGCAGCTATAAGAAGGACAAAGGGTGTCCAATGCAAATTTGGTGCAAATTTGGTTTGTATATTCTTCTATGTTCAGAATGAATTTCCTTCTTTTGGCAAAGTTGCATCGAGAAATAATAGAACTATCATAGCCCAAATTAATGAATATATAGAACAAATGGGAGACAATTTTGACACACCGATGACAAGTTATTTTGAAGATTTTAAGAAATCAACGAAGCAAAGACTCAAGATTCGAGTTTCTTTAGTGAAGAAACATTTAAATGATGTTTGTTTTCTTGTAGATATTGACTATACCTATGTACAAGCCATCATACCAAGAGTGAGATGGTTAAGGCCTCTTGGTTATGAGATCAACATAGATGAAGCATCTGCAACAATAACTGCATTATTGGCAGAAGAGATAGACAAGAGTGCCCCACACTTTGGCACTTATGATGTGGTAAGGTCAAAGGTGAATATGGAGTTAAAGACTACCTCCACACTCAAGAAAAAGGATAAATTGGTTAAAAAGCTAAAGGCAAAACTTGGTGAAGGCACAACAGAATGGGACGAAGAAGATGAAGAAGCAGAAGGAAATGAAGAAGAGCAAGAGCAAGGACCACTTGCATTAACCAAAGGCATGGGTGAAGATGTTGAAGAAGAGGAAAGTGCAAAGAAGGATGCACCCAAGGCTGAGCCCAAGAAAAGAAAAGCAAAGAAGCAACCAGTTGCACAGCCTAAGGCATAGAAAACTGTGACAAAACCTAGCCCAGTAAAGCCAACTACAAGGGCAGATACAAGGGGAACAACCAAAGCAGAAAAGGAACAAGAAAAGAAGAAGGCAATAGAGCAAGGTGGGCCTGCAAAGTAGAAGAGAAGAAATTTTATTTCACCACAGGAGTCAGAGGAAGAAGAAACAAAATCTGATGAAGAACAATTTAGAATGGTAAGACGCTCTGCTTCATCCAAATTAGAAAGCATTTGTAATGATATTAGAGATAATGTAGATTTGTCTAGTCTTAAGACCATAAAGTTCAATAAGTTGTCTATAGAACAACAAAACATAATTGAGGAGCCCATCTACACTATGATGGAAAAGTTCAAGATTACTCCACTTGAACTTCATGACTCAATACCCAAGGAGCTAAGCACATTAATTGAGAATAAGTGGCATTACTGCCTCAAAATGGAAAAGGAAATAAGAGAGTCAACTTTGGCTCGTGTAATGCCAGACCTTACAAAAGGTCAAATTAGTAAGGCAAGCAAAAAATATGCAAGCAAATTTGCACCTAAATACCGAGCCTTCAGTATCCTGCAGAATCAAATTGAAGATGTTGTCAAAAAGTCAACACAAATATGGAAGGTAATCTATGGATTGACTATAAGAAAGGAGGGAGAAGAGGACCCTTTTGAAGGGAGCAATGAAGAAGAAGATATTGATGAAAGTGAAAAAGAGGAAGATGTGGAGAAAGATGCTCAAGAAGGTAAACAGGCAACAGTTGAGGAGCAGCAACAAGAACAGAGTGTCCAAGACACCCAATTGCCACCACCTAGTCCTCCACATATTGCAACTACACCTACAAAATCTGTAACAATAAAGGATGTTCCTAGCACCTCTTGTCAGAACATCAATCCACTCACTGCAGAGGATCTCAAGAAGATTCTTCACCAAACAACATTGCAATCACAGTTGTGCAGTAGCCCTATTTTGGTGAGTGTAGAGGAATTGCAAAAGGTAGTAGCTGAAATTACCAAGGAAAAGGTGAATCCACAAGAACCACCTTCACAACTTCCTACAGCTACTAGTACTCAACCTAAAGAGCACAAAGTCAAAGATACAATTGCTAAGGTTGACACTTCAGTAAGTACACTTGCAGGGGAGACAACAAAAGAGAAAACTAGACAGAAAGATACCTCTGTATCTATAGCACAAACACAAGGTGCGTTGCCTAAGATAACTGTCATTGATCAAGGTAGAAAAGAACAAGACAAGGAAGGGGAGAGCCCTAAGGAGAAGGAGCAAAAGGCAATTCAAACATTGGCCAACTTGCCTAGAACAGGGACTCCCACTGAAACTTCACACTAGCTGAGCTCTGCAGAACCATTGTAGATATCTGTACCGGGCTCAAGTTCTACCAAGGTTGCAAGGGTACTTCACTATGGAGACCCTACTCTTGATGAAGAGATAGTCATTCCCAGGTATGACTTTGACACCATGACCATTGCCCAAATGACTGAAGTGCAAGAGGCACTTAAAAGGATGAAGAAGCAAGAGGTACTTAGGAACAAGTACAAATAGAGGCAAGCATTACTAGAAATTAAGGATATATTTCTAGATGCTTTCAATTTATAGGTACTTGATGAAACAAAGCCCATAATGGAGCAACTAGCCAATATAGTGGACCAGGTACAAAATGAAGACCAAGAGACCAATGTAAAACTAATGGAATGGTTTGAAAAGAAATTTCAAGGGAAAGTAAACAAGAAAATTGCAAATGAAATAGCACTATCACAAGTTGAACTGGCCAAGAAAATTGAAAAGGTCAAATAGGTACTTGAGAATATATTCTCATTGTACAAAAATTTGTGTGACTTCTCATATTTCACACAAGAGACCAGCCAGAGGATAATGAGCTTGGAAAGGAATTTGAATATTTCAAGCATGCAGCTACCTAAGGATCCAGCTCAAAGTGAGAAGCATTTTTCTCAAACGCTTTGTACTCAGAAGGAATTGGCTGAATTGACAACAAAATAGAGCACCATCAAAGCCAAATTGCTATAGCTTCAATCTTCCATCACCCTACACTTGGAAATCCTCCATAAGGAACAAGCCTATGTAGAAAATGTTCTAAAGAAAGACCCTAATTTGTCTACTTTAGATGGTCTTGTTCATCTTGCTGCAGAGACTGCCATCCAATACAAATCTCTTGAAATTGCTTTGAGTAATTGGGATGCTTCTCTCAAGATGATTATGGAGGTAAATAGTAAAATTTTGGCAAAATATGGTCTTAACCCTTAGAATCCTTTGACATAAGTGTCAAAAAGAGGGAGATAAAGAGAATGGGGGAGATATAATGTTATATCAACATTCAGCATGAGACATATTCATCACAACAATTTTGGTTACCAAGATAGAACAGATAATGGCACAATCAACTCAAGGGGAGTTAGAATAATTTTGTGATTAGTGAATGTACTCATAAGGTCAGATAAATAATGCTTAGTTAAGTGTTTTTGACACTCATGTCAAAGGGGGAGATTGTTAGTCTCAGGATGGTTTTGACATTTGAGTGCCAACACACTTAACCACTTTCTACATTGAAGTCGAGCAGCCTTCAGGTGCCGAGTGAAAATGAAGTGCCGAGTGACTTTAGGTGCCGAGCATGATATAGGAGCCGAGTGATATTTAAGTCTCAAGTCACAGATGATGCCGAGAAAAATAGAAACGCAACAGGAGCAGAGTGAGATAGTTTTGTTACATGTGTCGAGCATCAGAAATTAGTAAGTGCCGAGTAACATAGAATGCACATATGAGTTTGTAACTTCACTAATTCAGATGTAAACCATTTTTATGGCTGACATTGAAGGATCTAGAAGGATCAAACAGATAAGATTGAATCTTTTATTTTTCCTATGCAAACTACATGCAACCAATTAAAAAAAATGAAGAAGGCATGCAACCAATAACAAAAGTGCAAGGAATGAACGAGAAAAAAAGATTCAATATGGATTGTAGATCCACACCTAACCCTAAGTCTTCAAATGTCTTTATAAGGAAGACAAAATCTCATTGTATTATGAATGGATGAAGGAGTGTATGGGGAAACTATAGTGGAGTTCAAAGTGAAGAGTAAAAAGACTTAGAGGAAGAGAGCAGCAGTTAGACATTCAGTTGATCAGAACAAAGCAAGGGATACAAACAAATATCAGATCTTAGAGGATCAAGGTCAGAGAAAGTAGATCAAGTGCCTGTATTCAACAATCAAGGATTGTAAGCTATCAGGTTTGTATACCTAATACTCTCTAGCCATTGTATTAGAAAGGAAACCCTATGTTGATAGGTTACCTTAATAGCTATTTTGTAGATCCTTTGAAAAGGTGATTAAATCCTTTAACAGGGTAACATTTCATGTGAAGTGTTTGTAAATCCTTTAACCAGGTCACTATTGACATAGTGTAAAGCCTTTAATAGGGAAGGCCTTTAATAGGGCAGACCATCATAAGTGGTTAAACATTATTGTTGCAGTGATTTTGTGGGTATCATCCCCACCCCAGTTTTACCTTCTTATTCTTGGAGGGTTTCTAGGTTACCAAAATCTCAAGTGTTATGTAGTGATGCATGTTGTTTCTCATGATTGTTTAATGTTTATATGCATGCATGCTAATTTTAGTTATATGCTATTAAGGATTTAAAATAGGCTAAAGGCTAGTACTTCTGATTCACCCCCCCTCTAAGAAGCATTCTTCCCATTTGAATATTCCAACAAAATACAGATCCTTAGTATGATTTAGAGCACTTTAGCCTTTATGGCTTGGTATGATTTCTAGGTTATCTTCAAATCTATGCATTGTTCCTAGCTTGATGATTTCTTTGTCTCCTAACTTGCGATAAGATTATCATTTTATTTTGATCTACATTACCACAAGTTTGAGGCAACTCATACTCTCGCTAAAGTGGGGGCTAAGCATACCATCTTATATGGACACACTTGCATTTTAAGACCTTTTAATACCCTTTTCCATAATTCCTCTCTTGGACTTGAGTTCAATGTCTCTTTTTCTCTTCTCTTCTTCCATTCCACTCTTATTTGTCATCTCTCTCTTTCTAACATGGTCTTCTAGTTATTATTTTACTACCCTTTTGATTATATAAGTTTGTTATCTTTTTGCTCTCTCTTGATTTTTTTTTGATCTGTCTGACCTGTCTTTTGGGACCAGGTCAACCTAGTCCTCCTAGGTTGACCTAGTCCCCAATGATTGTGGAGTTTAAGGTCCAAAAGTCCTTGAGTTTGCCAAATATTTAATTATACTCCCCCATTGGCCTAAGTTGTTTTCCCGCTCAAAAAATAGTATAAAATGAGGTTTGAGGGCTTCATTTTCACATCTCATCTCAATCATTGCTCAAGTAAGTAAAGCTCTTGCTCCCAAGTGAAGATTTTTTCCTTTTAAAGTCAAGGAGTTATAACATTCAAGCATTCAAGCAAGCAACTTTCTTCAAGCATTCAAGGCTCTTTTGTTAGCATTTACTCTTCAAGATATAGTATGTTGTTGGCCATCAATGAGGTGGATCTACATTGAGACATTCATTATCTTCTTCGTTGATGCACATTTATATCCATAGTGCCATGATGTAGTTATGGTAGATCCATTGCAATTATGGAGATATCCTACATCCTTCATACTAAATTCAGGATCTACAATACAATACATTTACATATGTATACAAGCAAGGTGAATCCTAACATTTATCTTGTTTTACAGACATTTACACTTACATTTCTCAATTACAGTTAATTCCTTAACCTAGGGCTTGACCAAGGCAAGCCCTCATCAAACCCCAACCCCCAAACCTTTATTTTCTATATTGATTTGTAGGTTGGGAGTGACAAGGATTACAGATCTAGAACCTACAGTTCACAAGCTTTTTGTAGTCGTTAGTTTTAGAGTCACAAACTACATCAACTTGGTCGTAGGATGTCCTTTCATGTCCACCTAGTCCTTCAATCTCAGATTCTAAGGAAATTTATGGGTTTTGTTCCTTTTGTCATTTCATTCCAAGAACCACAAATGAAAGTTCAAAAAAGATTGAGATTTGAAAGTTATTGAGCATAAATATGTCTTCCTCTATGCATTTCAAAGTGAGTCTTTTACATTTCATTTCATATCTTTACCCTATATTTGCATCTTAATTGGGCCAATTGTATTCACATAGCATCTAGAATTACATTTCTTATGCAATTAGCTCAAAATCACATTCACATTATCCTATCAAGGGCCTAAGAGAGTGTATTTCTTGGTATTGCATTCCTCTTTACAACTCGGATTTAGTATTAGGACCCTTCTTCCTTTGGGTCCTAACAAATTTAATTTGGGTCATAAGTGGAATCATACTTGGAAATCCCCCTTTTTCCCTCGCACACACTTATTTGAATGACTCAGTGCCCCATAAAGTGAAAGTCTACATCTAATTAAAGTGCTTCCATTTTACCACTTAACTGATAAAAGCGTTGTATGCAAGAGAGTAATTAAACTCATTAAATGCCCCAAGGTATAGACACAATTAATCAATCACCAACGAGCCATCAAAGACATCATAACCAATTGAAAGTTTGGAGATGACTACTACTCGGGTATGTTGAGAATGAAGATAACTAGTAATAGGTCAAAAGCAAGTAAATGAAGACAATCAGACAACTACTTGTTACTTGAGGCACCATCGATCGCAAGTCAAAAAAGCCTTTTACCCTTCGTAAGAATGAAGACAACTTGTCACAAAGTCAATGTGAGAGAAGATCGGTACCTGATCAAGCAACACTCACTCTATCCAAGCTAATAACCGCTTGGAGTCGAGGGTAGTTATCACTAGTCACACTTGAAGTTGTCGAATCCAGTGAAATGTTATCACACCCAATATTGCAAGAGTATCCATTAGAGCATTACCTTCGCACAGTGTATGAGAAAAGGTCTCTCAAGTGAATGATTTCATTAGAACCCAAGCACGGTGAAGAATATAGGCATTCTTCTAGCTACCTATTGACTTGTTTATACTTGTATTCAAAATAACCATTGAATCGCCTTCGATGTGTAGATTCTCAATCTTTAGTTTATTCACCATAGATAATCCTTGGAGCATAACCTGAGCTTCAACCATTTTGTTTGTTCTAGGTGGGATTGACTATGCCAAAATCATGATTAACTCCCCCTTATGATCTCTTAAATACACCCCAATTCTAGACGTGCCAGGGTTACCACAAGAGCATCCATCAAATTTTAGTTTAATGACATTTTCAACTAACAGAGACCATTTAATACCCTTTCTACGCTTGACTGTCTAGAAGATAGGTCTATTAAAAAGGTTGAAGGGGATGAGAGACCCTACCACATGTTGGCAAGATTAATATTCCAAGCAGAGATAACATGGCGTTCCAAAGTGTTTCTAGCGTGTGATGCAACAACCTTAGCAAAAAAAGATTCAATATTTTTTAGGACCACATCTCATGGTGAAGAGACTTTCTTGAAAATACATTTGTTTCTTTCCCACCAGATACCTTGTACTATTGCAACAGGGCTGCAAATCCAAATGCACAAATAGAAAGAACGAGGAAATAAAATTGGTCAACTTTTCAAATAATGTTGAAGGAAGAGGCATACAGATGTTTAGTTTCTGGAGAATATGAGACCAACATTGTTGTGCAAATTCATACTGTAGGAGAAGATGACTAGTGTATTCCAATGCTAAATTGCAAAGAACACATTGTAAGGGTTGCACAATGTTCAATATGGAAAGTTTATCACTTGTTAAAATTCTTCACTTCAGAGCTAACTAAGCGAAGCAATGAGCTTTTGGAAGGATAGGGGCGAAGCAACCCAAACGATACTTACTTTTTCAAAATTCTAATTATATAATAATGTCTTCTTCAAAGTTGTACAAAGCATAACAACATCAATTCTATTCAAAGATAAAAAGTACTCAAACTTTGACTAACGAATCAATATTTACATATTGATCACACATAACAAATATTTTATATCTAAAAATTAATGAAATCATTAAAATATTTTCAAAAGAATTAAAACTTTCAATAAATTAAAAATTATCAAAATTGTCACATCCAAAGTTACCTATCACATCTAAAATTGCCTGTCAAGTGTTCTCTTGCACCTCCTATGATACAAGTGCTAGATAGTTCCCTTTTACACTATCCTAACTTTTTGTTATATGTAATGGCAACTACTAGTATTATCATGCTTATTATCATTATCATTATCATGCTTATTATCATTATCATTATCATGTTTATTACCATTATCATTATGGGCATCATTTATCATTATCATTATCATGCTTATTACCATTATCATTATGGGCATCATTATTATTGTCCTACTTTTTAAATTTTTAAACGGAGAGACCCATCCTCTATTAAGGAAAATAAAAACCATTGCATGATACTCTTGATTAATTCGAAACCTTCTCGGATTTTTTTGGGTAGCCCCCTTACGTAGGACCGTAGCTTTTAAATGTGGGTTATGATCCTTACGCCTCAACGGGTCGAGAAACGCTCTTGCTCTGGCTCCAGCGACCACACCAAGCGCTTGCTTAAACCGACAGAGATGGCCATTACACAAGGATAGAGAGCTCACTCGGAAGCTTCTGCAGATGATCTACATGACCAACTCCAAAAGCTCTTTGAAGCGAATCAGAAGTTTACCGACGAGACAACCAGCTTTAACAATGTCAGGCAATGTTTGGGGTTTGCATTTTGTGCTCTAATATCATTGCCTTTTTTCTAGCACGGACAGCTGCGTAGGTGAACAAATGGCGGAAAAGATTACCAAGTTCCTGCACTATGGAGCTTCACCTGCAGAAGTAGAGTCCGTGAGTCCGTCAACAGCCCAAGACTTTGCTCCCTCACTGGTTCTCTATGCTCTAGACAACCCTCCTATTGCACCGCATCTTCTTTTGCCTCTAGTTTCTAACCCTCGAACTCCCAAAGTTGTATCGTACGCGTCTCTCGACTTTGATGAAGTTCGTGAATCCGTGGCTTTAGCCGAAGATGATCAAGAGGCTGATAGTTATATTGAAGATGCAGGCCATATTAATGCGGATGATTCAGACGAAGGTTCTTGGGAAAAAGATTGGGGATTGTTGAATCGACATTGTCCTGAAGACGAATGCTTGAAATATGAAGCCGCCGATAAGGTACGCTTTAGTTCCTCTAATTGTTCGTGATAATACGTTATTTATTTTAAACATAGATGGGAGCTATGCAAATATACTGTGCTAATGCATGAAATGTTTTGTGCTTTCTTTACGTTTAAGTTGATCGGATCATCCTCTTCTTGAATTCTAGTGTTTGGTTGATAGGTGCTTGAATATTTGTTTCCGTAAATCGGAATACTCATGCTACACGCGTTTGTTATTTAAAAGTTGCCAGGGATTATTCTGTGAAACAAGGACTTGTACCAGGTTTAGGGTGTTGAGCCATGCTTTAACTTAGATTTGTTTTTTTGAATTCACTCAGGCTTTTTATGTTGATATGTGATCGGCAATGTCGCCTAACAATTGATTGACTAGAAATCACCAAGTATTCCACGCTTTCTCTGTTTTAGACACTATCGAACACTTGATAAGTATTTTCTACAACAAGTCAAATTTTGATATTGCTATCAGGTATTCAATTGTGTAGTTTTTGAGTCAAACTACCCATGTTTCATGAGTAGCGGTTCACCTGAAGCCATCTCTCACAAGAATGAATGAAAGACTTAGTACTTATTGTATCTATATGATGCCCATAGAGGTGAAGCACCAAGGCTTCCTGAGGCCTCCCCATCTTATTACTACTCCAGCTCAATCATGCTTAGCTACTAATTTTCCTCCATGGTTAAGCCCATTTTGCTTGCAACCCCATTTGCAAAACCTTTGACAAATGTTGTGCCTTATGAAGCATTCATTAGAAAGCCCCTTAAGCTCATCTATTGATAAGTAGGAGATATTTTCCACAATAAAATTGTGATATTACTATTAGGATTCAACTAAGTAGTTTTCGAGTTAAACTCATTGACCCATTTTTCATGAGTAGGGAACACTTAGAATGACAGACACACACACACACACACATGTGTGTGTGTAACATCCGGTTTTCCCAGGTCTAAATTAACAAATACCATACTCAAAGAAATACAGTTTTTACTTCGTTTCATAGGAAGACAGTTATATCATTCATGTTCATGTGAATAAGACTTACCGTTAAAATTAGTTAAACAAAATTTCTTAACTAAAAACTTGAAATACCATCAAATGAAATTACTACAGAGATTGAAAACCACATACCTTGGAAAACTGATATCGAAATCAAACTAGGGATGCCTTTGTAACCATTCGGGTTAGTCCACAAATACACTATAACAATTTCATATGATGACTATCATCTACAAACCGCTATCTTAAAATCAAATGATAATTACAAGTAAATACCACAATATGTTAAATTAGGGCATCACATACCACTGTATCAATTAGGGCATCATTTACCTTCGGTTCATTTAGGGCTTTTGATAGTGCTATCTCATTTAGGGCTTCCGCTACCACGGATTCAACTAGGGTTTCTGATACCACGGATTCAACTAGGGCTTCCGATACCACTATATCATTTAGGGTTCCAGTCATCTCTCAATCAATTAGGGCTTCATATTCCTTTTCCTTTGATTTCTTAACTGTGACAGTGTTTCAAGATTAGAAATATGCTTATATTCGATATTCATATAAATAAAAAGCAATCCATGATTCTATCTCTTATATCTAGGTGTAAAATAACAACAAAAATGAAATAACTCAATTTAATCTTACCTCATCATAAATAAAGGTGCTATTACCTGTTTTCCGTTTAACAATTGACTGTATAACTTATCTTCGTCCGACTCACGACTGGCATCTTAGTTAGGGAGAGGTGAAACATTGTTAGGGGCTTAACCACCCAACCTCGGACCACGACTTATCCTCACGCGATCTCTAACGAGAAAGGCCCTCCCTACTCGGAATAGGCAGGGGTCATCTTGCCACTCACTGGGCTTCTTGGTAATTAATTGACCATACGACTTGGTAGCAGGAGAATCACAATATAAGGAATATGCATGAGCTATTAATTAATTCTCATTAAAAATGATAAACGTTGTTCTATCACATTTGATAATGATTCATATTATTGATGATTCTTTTCTCTCACCTTATCACCCATCTTCTTGGCCACACAACCGAGTGAGTCCCAGGCATTCGGAATTCTCAGAGCAGACGACTCTGTCAATTATTCAAGATGATTACTTACATCCATCATTTCATATTCTGTGATTACATGATTATGTTCTTTAGAGATTTCAAAATTGATGTTTAATTAATTAAATAATCATAATTGATTTCTCTCTAACTCCACCTCTTGACCATTGATGGCATCATTGTCGATGAATTCCTTGGTGTTTGGACTTCATGATAATATTTACATTTTCAGTATGATGAATAAAAGATAGATTAGAAATAAATTTGGCAGGATCTTTAATTAATAGCTATCATTATTATTCCATCTTCGTTATCCATGGCTGTGAATTTCTATTAATTAACGATCAGCAGGAGACATGATTATCAGACCCTATGGATCTCGTCTAAAAAGCTATGTTTAAATATCTATCTGCAAATTAAGAAGTTGTATTAAAATATCTATCAGCATGTTTTATTTAGACTGTATATAACATCCAACAGTGTTAATCTTTAATTGGGAGAGATGAATAAAATTGAGCATAGGCTGGCATATCAAAAAGGAAGTAATGGATGTATCATGTCCATTAAGACAATTCTTACCAAAAATGTTCCAAAACATTTACATGAGCTGTGGATGATCATATCCGTTATCCCTATGTGAGTTTTAGCTAAGCTGTGACATATGAAACGACATTTCTCTTTCTCTTCTTATAATATAACTAAAATTAATACAGAGGCTTTCAAATATCCTGGTTCATTCAACTCTATATAAACTTAACATAATTACACTCGAGCCATTAATGAGTTGAATTGAATTTGAACTTCCACATTCCATCAAAAAGATGCTTCTAGAACAATAAAGACAAGAAGATCTGCAATTGGCACAACATTTGGTGATCCAGTTTCAGGATGCGCAATGTAGAGTTTGTAGTACAAGACTATTGCACAAATCAAATTTACGACGTACATAAGCAATTGCAAATAGAGCAAGAAAAGTAAAACACCTTACGTGACCCCTTTAAACAATTCCGAATGGTTTGTGCTTGGGAAAGACTCCAGATCACTCCAGGAAAGGTTCAGGCAGTAAAATAATTCAAAGTCTGAACTCGGTTGTTGGGTTACTGATAGCAATGAGTTTGAAGCCGAGAAGAAAAAGAATGCGTGATATGATTATGAGAGTCTAAGAAATAGAAACGAGCTTGACTTTACGGCTTCCTTCAGTTACAAGAAGCCATTTGAATACCTCAAAAAATTCAAATTAAAGATAAGAAAGAGAAGTTGGAAAGATTAAAACTCAAATTGCTAAATGTTTAAATCGATTAATTATGCCAAGTGCTATCAAAAAGAAAATAATATTAAATTGAAAAGAACAGGGGTGGAAAGTTGTAATTTGAAAATAATTCAAATATTATTAAAATCTTATATGTACTTATAAACATCACTTCATTATAATATAAAAATGCCAAAACATTTTTATATTTAAATGCACGTATATAAACAATTATTAAAAATAATATGACGAAAGATTATTTGAAAATCCTTTAAGATACGTTTTATATTTTAACTCAATTATTTTAATTTAAATTATTTATTAAATAACTCACGTGGGTCCCGCAGATGTATTTTGTTCCAAGTTGCTAGGTCTACCCATCTGCCCAGTGATGGTGATGCTCCTGCCTAATTCTTTTCTGACAATACTTCCACCCCTTCGACATGCTTCCTGCAAGGAATTTCTCCGTGATTAAATTATAAATTATTTAATCATAAATAATCATAATAGTTAACCTTCATCTCAATTCCTTGGATTCGTGATTAACGATCAACTAACATGTCATCTTCACTTGAAATCATAACGACTAACTATCTTACCATTTCGCCAGATTATAACAAATTAAACTGCCAACTGACTTCATGTGAACCTCAACGGCCATATTTCAAGCTAGGTAAAAAATTGGGATGTAACAATATGTACATATATATTATTACCATATTCTTAATCATGATAATAAGCAAATGTTATTGATATATTATTGCCATATTCTTAATCATGATAATAAGATATATATATATATATATATATATATATTTTTTTTTTTAATCATGATAATAAGCAAATGTTATTGATAATAAATGAGAATTACAGAGACATGTCTCTACGGAGACATGCCTCTTAATATATATATATATATATATATATATATATATATATATATATATATGCATTGAGAAGGTAAGTTGAAACATATAAAATCTATAAGTGCCATTATAAGTTACACTAGATCAATAAGCTGGGATCTTTAACATGGTATCAGAGCTAGGTTGATTAATAATTACATTCCATGATCCTTTCTTCATTATTGTTGATGATGATGCAGATGCTTATGGTGTAATTCCATCGAATGCATAATATGTCGATGCAGTCTTCAATGGCGAACTAATCTGGAATGTCACTTAGTTCTTGGTATTGAACATTGTATGGCCTTTTGGAATTATATTGGATCAGATTCTTTATTAAGGTGAATATTCTGCAATGAATTGAGTTGGTGATATCCATTAGGATCTATCACTGATATATATCCATCGTGTCTCTCTTTGAAATTACAAGGATGTGATCAACTGACTGTTCATGAGGGTGGAGCTGAGACCATTTCATATAGGACAGTGTGTGCATCTTTCATCTTACATATCTTTACTTTTCTTATTTAAAACTTTGGCTTTGATCATTTTTGTAGAACTCTTTTCAAACTAGTATGTAGAGGTAAGTTAGCACAGAAAAAATCAATATAGAAGTGACCGGTCAAGTGGATTTTATGAGAATAAAAATTGGTCAAAGAAACCCAAAATTTGTGGAAAAAATGCCAACGAGTTGGTGATGATAAATGCCTTACAGAGAAAAGGAAAAAGGGAAGTCAATATTTCTGGAATCTCTAAATATGAATGATTTTTTTAATTCCATGTCACAAGGAACTGTGATAAATTTGACGATTGCAGATATGAGTTGCAGAAATTGGTTATGATCGCCTTATCATTGATTACACTCAGTACAATTGTCGCAGTGTCAGCTAGGACTTGTAATACATCAAATAAACAATTGTTTGGTAGTAGGCTCCTTTGTGCAGAGGAATGCTAATTGGAGGAAGAGGATCGAGTACTGAAACCGATGATTCTACAGATAGAGTTTGTAACACAAAATTACACAAAAATTCATTTCTATGTTTGGATGTTGTATATCCATTTCCAATTGTGTTACAAATCTATTTATCCTCACAAGATCCTTTCATCCATGATTCTTTTTTTACTGTGAATAGTGTGGCAAGTTGAATGTGCAGATGTCTGGACTACCACTCTATGAGAATGACCTCTAATGAAATAATTATATAAGATTTTGGAAGCATCTTATTAGTGGTGATATCTTTAGCCTGATTGGATGCCGATGGAATTGTTGAAGTTATTAATTGAATACGACTCTAAATATGAATTCTCATTGTTGAACACAAAACCCGCAATTCCCTTCATTTGGTACCATTTCTTAATTTATAATTGGAAGAATGATATATCATGTTGTGAGATTTGTAGTATGTGTTAACATGGCTCTTCATATTGCATTGCTTCTTTGAAGAAATGAACAGACGTCAGATTCCTTAATGATCTAGAATGTTGAGGGAATGATTATATTCAAATTGGAGAGAGGGGAGCTTGCCCCTGTTGTCGTTAAGGTTGAGGACTGAGTTTAGTGGAATAATTTGTTAGAGGGCTGTAATATCTGCCAATAAAGAGATAAGTATTACATACCCTTGTATAATGTTCATGAATCTCTTGTGCAGTTAATTTATGGTATAACACTGGAATATAAAATCTTGTATGCTTCTACTTTTAGGATGGATCAAGAAGCATAAGAGATTGCATTCAAGGGAGAATAAACTTGATGCTTAGCTAATCTTTTGCTTGTATCCATGTATCTACTATAAAAGTTATTTGCCTTGATCTTTTCTTTTCTCTCGGGGGATGTTCAATCAACTTTTGATGATCTTGGTCATATTAATTCAGAGGGAGTAGACCATGTCAAGATGGATTCTCCAGTGATCAAGAAACTGTAGCAGTCAGAGGACTATGAATCATAAATGTTATCTCATGACTATTTTGGGCCTTGTGGGCATCATGAGGAAGTGACGATTTCCAAATGATTCTCTTGTGTTTGTAGAAGTTATTGAAAGATCTTTCAATAACTTAACCTTATATTATGATGGACATCTTATGATGTCTAAGCATATCATAATAGATTATTTCTTGCATGGTGGATTAAGTTCGTTAAACAGACCATGAATGTTCCTATGGTAAGTATCATTGAGGATATGTATGCACATACCTTATGAACATTTTTGAGTACTTGGTGAATGTTATGCAACTTGATGTTTAGGAGGCCATTATTAGAGTACTTGGTGAATATCATGTGACTTGATGTTCAGGGGGCCATTACTTAGAGTACTTGGTGAATATCTTGCAACTTGATTTTATAGAGGCCATTACTCATTACTCATAGAATACTTGGTGAATGTCATGTTACTTGACATTCAGGAGGCCAATACTCTCGATATCATGAGATGATATCTAAATGGTGGATATCTTCTAATCGAAGATATCCTTAAAATTGCCATTCTTGATATTACGTTGAGGTAATATCTGTTCATGCATTTATCCTCCCTAACTAAGAGGGAGAGTTAATGGTATTTTAGTTTCAGCTGGATAAAACTATATTATATTAGTTATTATCATATTCTTAATCATGATAATAAGCAAATGTTGTTGATAATTAATGAGAGATAGAGACATGCCTCTTAATATCATATTGAAGTTAAAACACACAAGAAATCTATAAGTGCTATTACAAGTTACAATATTATATATATATATATATATATATATATATATATATTAGCTATTATTATATTCTTAATCATGATAATAAGCAAATGTTATTGATAACTAATGAGAGATAAAGAGACATGCCTCTTAATATCATATACATATGCATTGAGAAGGTAACTTGAAGGTAAAACACAAAAGAAATCTATAAGTGCCATTACAAGTTACAATAGATCAATAACCTGTGATCTTTAGCAAACACATCAAAATAGACTATTTATGACCTTTTACATCATTGTTACCTTTTCATGGGTTTTCTTACTTGATTTGACCCTCGAGACCTACTCAGGACCTTGTTGCTCAAATTGGCAACGTGTTACAATTCAATGACATAATTTTACATAAAGTCTTATTTAGACTCAAAATGTGTTCAAATGAACTTAATTGTAACAACTTAATTATAAAGGACTAATAACCTTAAGTTATTCTTTCTTTTACCGAATAGAAGGAAACAAACTACCTTGCACAAGAAACAAAAAATGACCAATTAACTGCTAAATCATAACTGCATTCTTATGAAAAGATTTAAACTATCAACTGAAGAATTCAAACTACTTTTAAAAAAGAATGATTTCAATAGAATAGATTAACTATCTCTACTTACATGAATAAAAAAAATTATATCTAATAGTCATATCTTAACTACCAATTCATATGAATAGGAAAGTAATTGCATAGGATATACAGATGATGCTGAAGTTGAGATATAGATGCAACTAAAAGAAAACAAAGGAATACTAACAAGGTTAAGATCGTATCACATCAAGAGGAGTACAAACGTGTTTGTTTGTGCAAGCTTAGGCATTTGGTGGAGAGGAAAAGCATTGACAGAGGCTTAACCTCCCAACCACGGACCTAGTGTAATCCCCACTCATTCTCTACCAAGAATGGCCCTACCCTGCATGAGATAATGCTTGTGTACACCATCTCGTCCCACCACCTGAGCAACTTGGTGTTAGAGTTGTCAGCTACATAGCTGACTAGACTATGGGTACCTCCCAACAGACTATCCATTCAAGTATGAGTTATCTTGACCTTTGGTGATCATAGCAACATTATTCACCACTAAACCTATCCTGGCCAACGATTTCCAAAGGACACTATGGGCCTGATCACCCATCACTCGACTTGACAGATATAACTAACATCGAGTTCCCACTATGGGCTGACTAGATTCTAGTTATATTATTTTTCATAGTTTTGATTCATCTTTCTGATTTTGTAGGTTTATTATTTTGTTCAATCCATATGGACTACACCACTTATCTCAACCATCCTTGGCTATCCTTGATGATTTTTGGTGTGATTTTCCAATTTGCATTATATAGTATTCAATCATGTAAAATAATTTCTTTCTGTACCCATAATTAAAAAAAGGTAGGAAAGACTATGATTTCCGTGTGGCCAATTTTATTTTCAGCCATGGACAAGCTTCCATAAATCTCAGGGACATATACTTTTAATGCCATTGTATTTGGAAGTATATTTGGCATGATCAATTGGTTCTTCTTGAAAGTTGACACAATAAAAAAAAGTTTTTGAAAAACATTACATAACAAAGGAATTATCAACCTATGTTGCTCTTGGTATGATTGGTATAATAGTTCCATTATGGTTCATATGAACTTTTCATATTGCAAACAAAGGTCTAACTGGATTGTCTTTGAGTATGCTATGAAAGGTAAGCTAATATATATTGTTATGACAACAAATAAACAATCTCAAAGGAATACAATCTGAATAAGGAACCTTTGATTTGAAATTCACTTGCTCTTCTAACTTGGCTTAGTCGATAATCAACGATCTTCAATGAGCTCGCTTAACTGGTGTCTCAGTTGTTACGTTGCAAAGGCATGAATTTTGTTTGAAAAGCTCTATTTACGTTTACAGATGTGGCTAATATAATGAGTGAGTTGCCGTCCCACAATGAACAACTACGATTGGTAATACTAATGGCAGATTGCTTTGGTTGATAGAAATAAAGCTCTTGCCGAGGAAGAAAAACCTTGTGGTATGAGAGAAGATATCTTTTTTTTTTCCTTCACCAACATGGGTACGAAAAGAGCAAAAAATTGAGTTATGATTTGTGAGAAAAGGAGAGGTGTTGGAGGCATGCAACTATGAGTTATAATCATGGTCAATGGAACAAACAATATTGGAAGAAATATAAAAGGCCTAAATAATAAAAGAATTGTAAAAGGCTGATAGACTTTTTCATGAGTTAAAATTAAATTTGATATGGAAATTGAATCTTTACCCATACTATTATATAAATAATACTTATGTTATTTAGGTATACTTGTAACTATTATTTTGTCTACATACATACATACAGACATATACACACACACACACACACACACACACACACACACACGTTATATAAAAAATTAAAAGTATATACATATATTTGTATATATTTTTAATATGTACAAATATATATAAATACCAAGGTTATTACTTATATAATATAATGCATCCAACATCAGGTTATGTAGGGCATCCATATTCCAATTTAAATGTAACAAGTTTATTTCATTTATTATTCATATGAATATATATACATACTATATATACACACACATACATACATACATACATCTTTAATTTAGATGGCCTAGTCAGCTCAAAGTGGGAACTTGGTATTATTTAGTCTGCCCTAGTTTGTTTTCCCTAGCCAAGGTGGTTTGGATGAATATCTAATTAACTCAGTGCTAGGTTGGTGTTCGTGCCCTAACCCCTCTCTATCAATGCTTCCCCCCTTCATTGCACACCTGCATAGAAAATAACATATTGAAAATATACTTCAAATAAACTCTAATGCAGATAATATAATCATAACAAATAACCATCTTAACCAACCATTTCCAATTCACATGAAATAATAACGATAACCAAATTAACCAACCATTTCTAACTCACATGAATCATAACGGCTATATAGAATATTTTAAAATTAAAATAATATATGGGATGTAACATAATAAGTATATAAAAATAACAATCATAACAATTACATAAGAGCTGCTATAATGTCTCAAAATTATCAATTTAGATCACAATATAATAGTATCATTCTAAAGTTCATATTTTTAGAAAAGATGGGCAATTTTTTGTAAGATTTCATCATAATCTTCCCAAGTAGCATTCTCCTTAGCATATTGGTCCCATTGGAACTTGCACTATGTTATATCCCTATTTTGTAAGCATAGCTTACATACCTTGAGTATTTTGAGTTGTTCTATACCCTAGATCTTGTATGCAAGAAATCCCAGTCAATGATATGCTCATCATTGACTATATATTTCTTAAGATAAGACAGGTGAAACACATTATGCATCCAAGCAAGGGTTGGAGGTAGAGCAATTTTGTAGGCTACATTGTTTGACAACTTCCAACACTTCAGAGGGTTCCACATATCTTGGGACCAACCTAGTATTTCTACCAAATTTGATAGCACTTTTATGTGGTTTGACTTTGAGAATCAAATTCTCTTGAAGTTCTTTTAGCATCTGTATAGATCTTCTGGCTTTCATTCGCCTCCTTCAACCTTTGATGGATTTGAACTATCTGATCTTCCATTTCTAAGAGCATTTCAGGACCAACAATTATTTCATCCTCAATCCTATTCCAACTTACAGGGGTTTTACATTTTCATCCGTATAGGGCCTCAAATGGTGCTATCTTAATATTAGACTGATATGGGTTATTATAAGATAACCATAGTCCTCTTTTGACCCACACATCGGGGACTTGGGGACTCCGTTCCTTCGTCCCTAGCAGCGCCACCACATTCCACCACCTCGGCCGAGTATGGGGGCACGTCTCGGTGTTAACTATTTGCTAATTTGATTATTTATGTTAAATGTTTGATGTTCCAATTCAATGCAATGTTCAAGTATTTACTCTTTTACATCTTTATATCTTGTATTGCAATACCTCTTTACATAAGAAGCATTTTAAGTACCATATGTATAGTATATACAACCTCGTCGATCCCTCGCCGTTCCCTTGCTGTCCCCAAATTAAGGCCCCTCTGTCCTCCCGTCTCAGAAACTTGTCTCCCCCTTCCCTCGTCCCCCTATCCCGCAGGGCGGTGTAACTATGAAGAAAACTCTACCAAGGGAAGATGCATTTCCCAACAGTACTGCTGATCCAAACAAGATACCCTTAAAAGATCTTCTAACACCTTGTTTACCCTCTTTGTCTTCTCGTCAGTTCTTGTATGGTAGGCTGAACTGATATTCAATTTTGTTTCCGGGCAAAAACAAAGTTTGCTAAAATCTAGATGTCATTCTAGCATCTCTATCTGAGATAATATTCTTTGAAACCCCATGAAGTCTGAAAATTCCTCTTATGAATTTATGAGCAATTTCTGGTGCTCTATCTGTTAAATTCCCTAGAATAAATGAACTACTTTGTAAGTTGGTCCACTACCACAAGAATAGTGTTATGCCATGTTTCTAGTCACGGGTAACCCTTGTATGAAATTTATGCTAATTATTTGCCATTTCCATTCTGGAATTTCATTTGGATGTAGCAACCCTGCTGGATACCTGTGTTCAGTTTTGATCCGTTGATATTTAATACAACTCGCAAAAAATTCGGTTGCTTCTTGCTTCATACCCTTCCTAAAGTATAATGGTTTTATATCAGCTAACATTTTGTTGCCCTAGGATGTCCTGAATAAGGAGCAACATGGGCTTTCCTCAAAATCATTTTGCGGATTTCAGAATTCTTAGGTATACACATTCTCCCCTTATTAGCTTAAGATCCCACCTACTTCTAGTTAGTAGCCTTTGTATTTGACGTCACATGGATCATTTTGGAGGGCTAGACATACTTGTTTATAGAAATCATCCCTTGGTAATTTTTGAAGCACCCGTTCCTTAAGTCTAGTGTTTATTGTTATTATGGTAGAAATGTGTCTTCGCCTACTCAAGGCGTCAGCTACCCAGTTTTCCTTTCCTTTGATATAGTTGATTTCAAAATCATAGTCTGCTAGAATTTCCAACCATCTTCTTTGGCGAGCATTCAGATTGGGTTGAGTGAATATATACTTCAATCTATGATGATCTGATACTAGTTCTAACGGTTTCCCTATCAAATAGTGTCTTCACATTTGTAGAGCATGAATAATGGCTGCCAATTCTAAATCGCAGAGTGCATAATTTTTCTCATAGTTCTTCAATTTTCTGGACTCTTAGGCAATAACTTGACTTGTGGACGTAATGAGATTCTAGCTATCTTTGGAGGAGCAGATTGAGCATCCATGCTTAAGATGATGCACGCTGAAATAGGGTGGCCCCAGGCCCCCCAAAATGAACATTGATCCTTTCCTCTATCAAACACATAATTCTGATCATGTAACACTTTGAACTTGCTGATCGTGGCATGCTTTTTTGTTTCTGCTTCATAAATGTCATCTTTGATATCCAACTTTTGTTTAGCCTTTAGGAAGTCATCAAGTGCTTTGTGGTCTTTGCTGAATAGAGGATTGCTATGCATCTGTTCGGTCATACCAGCATCTAGATCAATCTTCTTTGCTTGATCATCCCTTTGTACATAACATGCCCCACTTTCATACTGTAGATATTGTTTATCTCCATAAGAAGATTTCAAAGATAGTCCATATTTAGGAATAGTTACCTCTCTCTCATCAAGAATCTGACCAGATAGGACATTTGGAAAGTTTTCAGAACTATGCTCATATGATTTCACTTCATCTTCACATATTTGGTGCACACTTGGTTCATAGGATGAATTAAGGGATGTCTCATTTTTTGAATAAACCTTCCCATGCATATTTTGAGTTTCAACACCTTCATGCTCCTCATTAGGCCTGCTATCTTCATCTTGATGCTGATGGATTTGATTGCATAGAAATTCTTCTTCAAATAATGGATTTAAGAACACAGAAAACTCAAACACATCTTCATCTGCTTCTTCATCAAACAAGGGATTCAAGAACATAGAAAATTTAGACATACTATTATGAGAGCTTTCATTTGGATCATCAGATTTTTGATCACTAAGACTGATATCTTCATTATCTCGTGAAACTTCCTCCTATTCATACATTGTATGTAGTTCTATTTCATCTTCATACCATCTCCTTCATCCAGTCCCCCTTGAGAATGCACTGATCCATCAACTTGCTCACCATGGTGAATTGAGAAAAAATTTGGACTTTTCGCTTAACATGTTTATGATATAACAGATCTATCAAGGTTGAAATTTCTTTCACACTAAGAGAATCTTCTTCCTCTTTTTTGCATTCACTGATATTTGCTGCTATACAAGTATCATCATAATCGGATTCCTCCTCATATTGTCTACAAATTTTTGCTCCATTCAAGTTTGAAACATCATTTGACTCGTGTTACTTCAGTCTTGCATTCATTCTTTTCTGCAACCAATTCATTATCCATAAGTTTGAGAAAGATAAGGAAATGATGATCATATAAGAGACCTAGTTCTCACATTTTGTTAAGAAGATTAGAGGATGGAAGCTTGCATTCCAAAGGTATTTCTTGATAGGCATTAAACATTCCCATGAAGAATTGTACTGTAGATTCTTCTTCTTGTTTTTCTAAGTTCGAAAATGCATCCAAAGGATATATATAACTTGAACTTTCACCCTCTTCTTTTAATATTTGAAAGAGAAGCTTCAAATCCAGGTCATCTGGCAAGATTCCCAACTCATGAATTTTTCTTATGAATTCCATGCGTGGAGGCATGATGTCTGAAGGTACTTCCCGAAAAATATTCATCATCCTAATAAATAAATGTGCTGCAGATTCGCCTTCATATCTTTCCAAATTGAAAAATGCATCTAAGGGGTGTATGTGTGCTCCCTCCATGGTGTAACATAGATCCCCTTCTTGCTCATAATACATATTCTCCATAGTACATGATCAAATCATTTCTTGAGTCTTTTTCCTCAACAAAGCTACCAACTGAAATATTATTGCATAGAGTCACCACCTCTTTCGATGAATGTATTGATTGTGTTTATCTTACAGGTTCTCACTTCCAATAGAGTATGCTTCAAATCAACTGATAGAATTGCTTTCTGATCTGTGAAATTTGAAACTCTAGGCAACTTCACAATACTTATTGTGAGCAACTCTCCCCAATAGAGTCGCCAATTTGTTGGTTTCCAAAACCACAAATTGGAAATCCAAGAGCTTGCCAATTCTCCAAGAGTATTCCACAATCAGTTCTGGCCAATGAACGAAAATCACCTTGATTCCCTTGCACTTTAGGCTTCGCTATACCTAGGCAGGTAGACCTTCACCTCAAACGTTGACTGCTTGATTCAAGGCTTTTCTATAGCGAATTTAAGCTTTGTGAGTTCTCCGGTTGGCAAGGTCTTCAAACTCAATCAAAATGAAATTGAATGCTGAATATTTGAATCAAATGTTTTGTATAAATTATGTCGATAATGGATTTAATGCTTGTAAGAAGGAAGATATAGATTTTCCGACTTACATAATAAAAAGACCAGTGCCTCTACTCATCCGGGCAACAGAGTGGACTACAATGAAGACTAACACGTACAACTTTATAAAGTTCTATGCACTTGAACTATAAACAATATAATAATCAAGATTTGACAGATCAAGTATAGATACACAATAAACTAGTCCAGAATGCACTTTAACTCCCAAGGTAGGGAGAAATTGGATATAGACACGAAAACAATTCAATATTTCACTATATCTATATTGATCGAGTTTAAAATGCCATAAATGACCCTGTCCACTTATCTAACATTTAAATTGTTTATGAAATTTTAAAAAATGATTATAAAGGATGAATCAACTGCAGTTTAATCTCCATGCGTTTAATAAAAATAAACGAAGGGCCTTTTATTTTATCATTATAATATTTGAATTCATATGAGAAAGCCATATTTTTGGTCCTTATTCCTCCTTACAAGTGAATGTAAAATACTTTTTCTTCCAAAGCTTTTTTTTTTTTGAATCTGTCTTCTTATGTCTCTTATTTATAGAAGAGTAAAAAGGTGCAAGATTGCCTCTAAGAAACATGCTACTTCATAACATATAAGCAATTATTGTTACATAACGTAAGCTTCCAAACTAAATTTGAATCTTGCTTTAAGACCCAAAACTTAGATGTTTAATTTTCAATCATCCTTATCATCGAGCAACAACACTATTTGAATGTGGACATAATCGAAGTTCCATTTAAATAAAAATAGACGGTATTGGAGATAGTAATTTGTGGAGCACTCCTGAAAGTATCAGTAGCAAAGTTAATCCCCATCCCAAACATATTTTGTTTACTCGAGGGCAGAAGCTCAAAGCCCTTCTTAATTTTTTCTTGAATAGCTTGGTCCCTAGTTCCATCAAACAAGCAACGGGAAAGAAGTCAGATTGCGGAGGTCCTTCTAAAAACTTGATTTGCAAACGTATATTAAAAACCCTTTTGATTTAAGTTACAATAAGAATAATTCCATATTTTGGCTAGTTCTCGGCATCATCATTTTTATAAATTAGAATAATAAATTATGTAATGAACTAGCTTGACCCCTTTCCTACATTAAATAAAACGACACCAGAGATTTGGTTTCAGCTACAACAAATTAGCCGGTAAATAAATTAAATCATTAAAAATCCATAGATACAATTAACTCAACATTTTAATTTAATATTTTCTATTACAATTGCGGAACCCTAAGTGCACAAACTTCAGTGTTCTAGTCACAAAATGTCTTATGAGTCTGGATTTACCAACATTTACTGGAGGGATAATGATAACACAATGATATAAATATGTCATCCATATAGGGATGACACTGACTTAGCATGAAAGGTCAAGGCCACTATCTCCTTGTGCCACTACTGAGGATATAGGTACACACTCAAATTTTGTAACTCAAGGATGCTTGTCCTTGGTACCTGTTTAGTAAACAAGCAAACATCAAGTGCAGATGCTTAATATATAAATAGCCGAAGCACTTACAAACACATAGTCACGGTTGAAGGAGTATGGAACACCATGTAGATCTCGCAAGCAAGTTATAATGGCTTTGTTCCCACTTCGCACTAGCACCAATGGGTAACAATGCATACTAGTGGTACAGTGCAGTATGACAACATATAATCACTTGATATTGAAATTAGATTAAAACATTAAATAATCATTTACGGCCATATGAGCATATATCTACTCAAAGTAAATGACAGATATTCACAGCACCAAGGCGTAATAATAATGAGTCCACTACATCCATCCGATATAAATATAATCCGTAATCTAAGTCCAAATAAAAAATAACCAGATATCATGATAAAGTATCATGTCACATAACTAGCATCATCATGCAGATATGATCAAACCAAATAGCAACATAATCTAACATCTAACAACTATGATATTGATAATCAAAATAATATTAGTCATTGAAGCATCTCATCATGAAGATAAACAAGTAATATTAAAGAAAGTATCTCTTGGGTCAGAATAGTTGAGCTTGGAGCATTTGAGTGATTTTGTTTTAGCTGGAGGAGCTGAGTTTCAACACTCAGAGTAAAGGGATACACTGGGTCAAAGGGAATCTCATTGACAAGAGCGAGCAGAGGAAGATATACCAAACAGGAGATATGAGAAGGCTTCGGTCTTTCATAGATAGCATAACTAACTTTTCAGTCATAGTAGCTGTAAAGGAACAGAAAACAGTGATTGGAGAAAGAGAAAACTCTGAGGAGCAAATCATGGGAAGGCTGACCATATAGTACAATGATTTTATACCTGTTCATACCTCCATCGAAGAGAACAATTTTTGCCTTTGTGTTTCTCTCATATTATTACTTTAAATACTTATTGGGCCATCTCTCCAATAAAATGATCTTTCATGAGCAGAGCAAGAAGTGGTGACATATATTCCTCTAGCTTGACTCATCAATATAATACACAGAATAAAAAACAACAAAGAAGCAAACTTACCCCACTTCAATTTCTGGGATGAGCTTGACTCACCATTTTAATACAAAGAGAATTAAAAACAGCAAAGAAGCAAACCTACCCCACTTCAATTTCTGAGATGCTTCTTCAAGGAGAATGGGCTGAGAATTTTTCCATTCTTAAGGAAAAAAGATTAAAATTGACGGTTAGTGCTCATCAGTGTCAGAATCAGCATAGAAAGTAGAGGTTTGCTAGATGATTTATTGATAAATGTTGTGAGGTTTTCACACCATCACCCCAAAATTTTTGGGGTCCCCCTTTTTTGGGCAAGCCTTGGCAATTTTTGCGGATTTTGGGATTTTTTTGTTTGCCCGAGCAAGATTTGGAGTTGTCCAAAGGTTTCCACCCTTTTAGAGTCAATAAAAAAATGAGATTTATGACCATGAAAATATAAATGGCAATTGCTTAGCTGTTGTAAATATTTCACAATTACCTTCAGATTTGTAAGGATTTGTTACAGAAGATAGAAGATTGAAGAAAGAATTCTGCCAGTGGAAAATTCTTTAAATTTTATATTTGAAAGGGAATTATGAATTCGGTTGTTAAGAGCCTGAGAAGATTTCAAAACACGGGATGTATAGAAATTTAAAGCCAGAAGAGAGCCTCTCGTGCAAACAATCTGGAAGTTTCAGTAGTGTATTTGCTGAAACTAATGGAGATGCTCCATATCCAAATTGTGTGTCTGCAATATAATACGTACAGGTCAGAGAATAATTATGAATCTGTTGTTTATTATCATTGAGAGCTCAAATAAGCAGACCCCATTGCTAGCATCCTCTGTATATCTCATGTTCTTGGGCTTCAGAAGTAGTCTTCTAGATTCTTAAATGCAAGCAATTGCTGAAGTCAAAATGTCTGATGGGGACATATGAAGATCAGTTTAGAGGAGTATTGAACTTCCCTATTCGCAAGTCAACACACACGTGGAACATGGACCAATAACCAGGGGCAGTGGAACACATACTGAAATTAAAAGATAAGTCATTGGAGGAGTGCATGAACCGAGTGAAGTCTGTGTGTGTATTGAAGGCTTCCATCAAAACGTTTTTGACAGGAGCAAATAAAGAGCGAGAATGGATACCAAGTCACGGCACTGGTAATGCGGTAATAAATAGATGTGCGTATATTTTTTGCAATAAACTGTCTGAGGAAATGCGGCACCTAGTTTTCAGAAGGAATCACGTATCCTTAATAAGAAGCACTTGGGCATTACCCACAGAATGAAATGACCACGATAAAGCCATAACAGTAAAAGTATGAAGTCTTCGACAGTGTTAGGAAGTAATAAAGGTAATATGGTAATGCTCCAGTGTGGGCTTGTCTTTGAACTAATATAATTATCGGGCCCTAAGCTATGTATAAACAATACCGATTAACTAAACATACAACTTATGTATTTTGATGCAAAGGGCAGATTAGTTCCTATTTTGAAGAGGTACGATTTGTCTGAAGGAATATGTCATTAGATTTGAAAAGTCATGAGTAGGATATATAAGAAGAATGATTCATTTGTAAAAAAATAAAATAGAAATATCCGAATGCTATATATTCTCTCAAAGCATTTTTTATATTTATATATTTTGTAAGGAGGAATAAGGGCTAAATATGGCTTCATAATGTAAATTCCATTATTTTATTTTTAAAATAAAATAAAATGTCTTTTGTTTATTTTTGAATGGCGTGGAGATTTAAACTGTAGGCAAATCACCCTTTGTAATTAATTTTTGGAATTCTGTATACAATTTTGATATCAGATAAGTGGACATGATCAATTAGCATTTTAAATTTGATCATCATAGGTGTTGTGAAATATTAAATTGTTTCCATACCTCTGTCCAGTTTGTCTCCTTATTCGCGGAGTTAAAATTCAATTTGGATTGATTTAAGATTGCATTATAATTGGTCTGTTGCATCTGGATTAATCAAAATTGTTGGCAGTATAAGTGCATTGAACATTATGAAGTTGTACGTGAAAGTTCACCGAAGTTGACTCTATCCCCCGGATTAACAAAGCACTGGTCTTTTGTTATTTAAGTCAGAAAATTCAAAATATCCTTCTTACAAAAAATCAAATTCATTATTATTAAAATTTTATCCAAATACTCAACATCTAGTTTCATTCTGATTGAGTTCTAAGACCTTGCCAACCGAGGAACTCACAAAGTTTAAATTCGCTATAGAAAACCCTTGAGTTGAGTAGTCAGTGTTCAAGGTGAAGGTCTACTCGCTTGGGTGTTGCGGAGCTTGAAGTGCAAGGGAATCTAAGTGATTTGCGTTCGTTGGCCAAAATTTGATTGAGAGATCCTACCGAAGAAGTGGCAGGCTCTTGGATTTCCAATTTGCGGTTTTGGGAACTAACAGGCCCACTTGGAGAGGCAAAAAGTTTGGTATAAGAGGGGCTTCCCCCCTCTTATTTCCTCATTCATTCTTTCCTTCTCTTGCAAGTTGGAGCGATTTTCTTCTAGTGAGCGAATTTTCAGCTAAGGTGATTTTTTTTGGGGCCTGAATTTTTCCTTTCAAGTTGGGCAATTTCTGCCCTAGGTTGAATTTGTGGTGAAAAGGCCTGATTTTTGCAAGATTGGCAACGATTTTGAAGTTTGATTTTTCCTCCAAGGGCTGTGATTTTCTTCTTCAGCTTTGGCGATTTTATTTGGTGAATTGGCAAGGCAATTTAAGGTCAAAATTCAGTGGCATGAGCAGATTTTGCAAGGTTGGTGAATTCTGATTTTTGCTAGGGCATCATATTTTGTGAAGGGACTGAAATTTTTGAGATCTGATTTGAATTCGAAGAGGCCCAGTTATTAGTAAAGGCAGATTTAAGGTAAAATTCTCATTCATTTTTAGAGGTGAAGATTGGTTTTAAAGGTGGATTCTATTCCTTGTTCTTGCTTGGTTCGTTTCCCTTATCTTCTTCTTGCACTATTCATCTACCATTTCATCATTTCCATTGATAGGCTGAAGTTGGGAGATATTAGTGTAGATTTCATGATATAGGACACTTGGACAGGCAGAAATAAGCTAGACTGCCCTAGGATTGAAGTTTGGAGATTGATAAGTTTAGTCCATTATAAGGTAACGAAGAGGCATAAATAAGTGGTAGTCCCATCCCTAGGAAAAAGTTTGGAGATTGATAAGTGTAGAGATAGGACTTGGAGAGGCATAAATAAGCTAGATTCCATCGATAGAAAGAAGGTTGGAGATTAATAAATGTAGTCCATATCATTTAGAACGAAGGGGTAGAAATAAGTTTTTAGGATGGTAGGTGTTAGTGCAAGCAAGAACTCAAAGGGAACAAATACCGAAAAAGACAAGGAAGACATGATGGCTAAGACCACCTTCTTCTCGAAAGTGAGGTGAATAAGTGATACCAATATCAGCACGGTGAACATGGTACAGTTGAAGGATAGATTGAAGGAAGGACAATCCCTCATGGCAAATAAAATCTACAAGAACGAAATTGTACACGTGGCGGCTTTCCCTCCTACCTTGCCTTGTTCAAAATTGGTAATGGAATGTGCATCACGGTTTGATATTGTGACCGAGTCCATCTTTTTTGATGAAGGGAAGAGAGTGTTGGCTAAAATCAGTGGACAAGTGATCGAAGAAGTATTCAATATTCCCCAATATAGAGGCATGACAGTGGTAACGATGGACCAAATGACCAAGTTCTTTCAGGATAACCAGGAGGCCTACTTCATTCATCTAAAGTAGAATTGGTGACACGAAGGCAAGAAGGGAGTTACCAAGTCGTCAAAGCTCACCCAGTCAGATTTCAAGTTGGAGTATGGTGAATTTATTGTGTTTCTCCGCCGAATCATGGGCATGGCTCAAGGTATGCAATTCGAGAACTAGATGTACTATTTTATTGATGAAATTGAAAATGGAAAGAGAAAATTTGATTGGGCTAGAATTATAAGTGAGAATTTAGAGTTGCAACTTAGGACAATGCAAAATCAAAAACAATTCTATATGGGATCCTATCTTTTCTATTTGATTGCGAGACTATATGAAAATCCTGGACTTAAGGCCTTAGGAGTGATTGACAATGGGCCAGGGCAATGTTTGGTGCATGAGTGCTATCCACAACTTCATTTACACAACACCAAATATTATAAGATGTTTTATGATGCCTTTGCCACGAAGATGGTAAGGATATTGCATGAGACACTTGCTAGAAGGCTCTCAATGAAAGCGGAAGTAAAAGTTAAGAAGTATGGGAGTTGGTTCATCAATCTCCGCAATTCACATATATCAGAGTAGTAGGAAGTATGGTTTGTCCCAAGAGACTTCCAAGGTACCCACCTGACAGGATAATTTTGATGGAGTTGGCTAGGCAACTCGAGCATTATGACAAGATGATAAAACTTAAGGATGAGACAGGGATCACCTTCTTATTTGGAATAGGCAATGATACTTGGCCCAATCTTGTCGCCTTTGTAGCTGCGGAGAAAGAGCTAGAGCGATATCAGCTAGGATGGTATAGAGCAAGACAAGGATTCGATCCTAATGGTCTTATTAAGGCATCTCACGAAACACATTCAAACATATTCCTACTATAGAAGATTTTTGGGCTAATGCACATGATGACTTTCATGTGAGAAAACTAGCTTTCTCAAGGTTGTCAGTGAGCATGATGAGGGCAATCAGCTGGAGAGGTCTTGATATTCCTAATCAATTGGAAGATGATGAAAATGCGCTAAGGGAAGATTATGATACAGTGGATGGAATAGAGTTGGGTCCAGTGGATTGGGATGATCATTAGGATCCTTCCTTAGAGGCAGTTACAAGGACAGTTGATCTACACACTGAGTCATGGTACAATGAGAAGTTAAGGCAATTACAAAGTTGAACAGAAAGGTGGGGGTAGTAGCCAGCAACCAAGATTTGGAGGTTGAGAAAAGTAAAGAACACTAGTAGCCTCCAACAAAGAAACAAAATGCAGCACCGTCAAGGGAGAGCATAATTGAGGCTAGAAGCGAAGGGGATAATACAAGTGGACAAGGGGTTGCGGTAGAGGTGAGCTTTGACCTAGGATCAAGTGGTTACAGTGATAGTACTGAGTACTCTCCCCTCTTGGAGAACCAACATGGAGATGATGTGACAGTCACTAGTGAAGAAGAAGATAGGCCAACTGATATTAAGGAAGTAAGCTAGGCACTTGAGGCTGTTGGTGATGCTTTGCTAGTCGAACTGTATCCAAATTTGGGGAGATGCACTGCACCACTATGGTTAAGGCAAATGCTTATGCCAAGAGGTGAGGTGGTGACTGCCTGAACAATTGAAGATATTCAAGGGTTAGTGGAAAAGGAAAATAGCGAGAAATAAAGACAAATTGCAAAAATGGTGGCAAAGGTAATTAGGAGCAACGATGAGGGTCACTGAAAAGTTCAGATTGCTATACCAAAGGTTAGCAAGGCAGTAGATGAGATTGTAGCCTAGGAATATGAGATAGTAGAGCATAACTTGGGAAGAATCACAGATGACATGGAATGTGAGGAGATCTAGGAAGGCATGGTTTCAATTAGAGAAAGATTGAGGAAGGCAAACGAAAGGATTGTAAAGTTGGAGGCCAAAAACAAGTATTGGAGAGATTGCTAGCGTATCCAACAGTTGCATTAGACAACCTTTCCGCAAGACAGCGGGAGCAACATAGAAGAAATATCGGCTCGGCTGCACGAAATCAAAGATTGGACCAGTGATGTAATTCAAGATGGGTGAAATTTCTTACCTTCTTTTATCTTGACATTCAGGTCATTGGTGGCTATTAGAGACAGATTCAAAGCATTTGAAGGGGAGTGGAAGGATTTCCTTCCAGTCAAGGACTTAGCCATTCTAGGCTACAGGCATTTATTGAGCTAACAGAGAGATATTTGGAGAGAACCAAGTTGGTAGATAAAGGAGGAATGAGTACGATGGAGTCTTGGATTGTTGCCTTGACCATTAGATTAAGGATGCTTGAAGAGATATAGAATGAGATTGCACAACACAACCCAGGCGTTGACACTTCCATTTCAACTATGATGGGTGACATTAGGGTGGCACTTGATTTTGAAGATATCAAAGAGGAGAACGTTAATGAGATAGAGTTTGGATCGAGATTGGATGAGTTGGGGAAGGTTGCCATAAAAAAGAAACATTTGGGCACCCTTGCCTCCCTCAATGCCTTTATCGGATATGCGAAAGAATATGAGAAGGATCATGAGAAGACATTGCAAGCAACAAGTAGCATGATGAATTCAACTGAGCTCAAGATGAAGCATGCGCTTTGCCCTCACATGAAAGAAATCAACGACAAGCTAGCCAAGTTCATTGCCTTGGCTAAAAAGATGAAAGAAAAGGGTAGAATTATATTAGAGGATCATTTGATGTAAGCCCAAGTGGCAAATTCTCCTTCTTGGGTAGGATAGGTGTCTGATTTTGATTGGCTACCATTTTGGTGCCTTCTCATTGGTTGCCACTTTTCCTTTTTTTTCATTGGTCCATTTATGAGGTGGCGTCTTCTCATTGGCCGATGGGGTGGCAACCCTAAGTAGGGTTTATGGGATTAGATTTGGATCGTTGATTTTGCCTCATAATCTCTACCGTTGGTTGTAATTTTGGCCCCTATCTAAGGACATTTGCTCTCATTTGTAAAGGGTTGAAGAGAATTGTTGCTTAAGATAATACCAAAATGCTTCTCTTATCATTGTTGTGACTTGCATGGTGATTAGGGACACTTGGTGTTATGGCATGGTTTCTACTTCCAATAGTTAATTAGGGTTGAAGAAAATTGTTGCTTAAGATATTACCAAAATTGCTTCTCTATCATTGTTGTGTCTTGCATGGTGATTAAGAGCACTAGGTGTTATTGCATGGTTTCTACTTCCAATAGTTAGAGTTAAATTTCATTGAAGTTGTTAAAGTAGATTTTATTTCAATAAAGTTGTTAAGTAAGAGTAAGAGTAGATGGATAGTTGTATGGTGATATTAGTGGATGTTTGATAGGGATCTATAAACTAGGCCACTAGCATCCTAGCGGCTGGTTAGGAAGCCTTGTGTGGTAATCTAGTCTATTTCCCTTGAATCATTGCATCTGTGGAGGTAGAGTCATTGGTAAGTTTTCATTAGATTTGATCGCTGTCCATTTGCTAATCTTTCCATTCATAGGAGTAGAGGTAAAGTAGCAAGTAGTGTACTAGTTGGAGTTCATTCAAGAAGAAAGTTAGAGAAGTATAAGTCATTGGTGGACTTTCACTCCATCATCATCACCATCAACATCATTTGGCGCTAGTATACATTGCAAAGCTAGATCATTATCGTCACAGCAAAAGTCCAACATCCTTGAATGAATAACGTAAGCCCGCCTACGTGATTAACCAACAAATCCCATTAATATAATTGAGTTAGTATCCATAGGTGTAAGGAACATTGGAATTTTTTTCCTATGTCTTCATGAGTATTTACTTTTCAAGAGAGGGTTGAATGTTTGATATTCCTTATCAAGTATTCAATTCCTATATGTTATGTAGTGGTACAACAGTGGCATCAACAATAAGTAGGAGGTATTTTCCACAGCAACTCAAATTGGTATGTTGCTACCAGGATTTAACTGTTGAGTGTTCGAGTCAAACTCATTGACCCATGTTTCATGAGCAGTGGTTCACAAGGACCCATCTTCCCGAGAATGAATGGAACACTTAGCACTCATTTCATCTAGGTGATGCTCAGAGGGGCGAAGATTTCCCAGTCATCGAAACTTTGTATTTAAAAAATCTGAAACCTTGATTATTTTCTTATTATAATGGACTGTGAAAACATTAAATTCTAAATGTCAAAGTAAAAAATCAAAACCACAAAACTCTAGGAATAAATGTACCCTGGTATAAGTTTTGGAGCATCCAAGGTTCTAACTTCTTCAATCTTAGACCTTCAAACTACCATAAGGTCTCTGATCACGTGAATCATTAAATGAACTTTCTTAACAAAGGAAGAAGTATCAACTCAGGTTCTCATTGGTGTAAATGCCCATTTAAATATACAAAGAATAACGAAAATGAGTGAAAAAGAGATCATACTTATTCTACCAATCTCATTGTGAAGACTGAGTGAAATCCGCTTCCTGTAGGAAATGAGCTCAGGCTGTTTCAGTTCAAAGGGAAAGAGACTGAACCATCACCATTACAACAGGCAATATAAATGAAGAGGTTTATATATCTTTTAGCAGAGAGCTGAAATCAAAATTTCTTTAGTGTATCAAATTAATTCAGAGGCCTCTTTGAAACTTGCTGTAGATATTTGCTAGCAATAGAAACACGAGAAAACAAACCTTCCCATTGATCATCAATTCAACCTCACATGTTTCTTCAATTCACTTTATGTTGTTAAATGACTATCCTGGCAGTGCTAGCTTTTGTCATATGAGTGGATTCCATTCCTCTATTTATCTGGAAAGCACTAATGTTCAGCATTTGACCCTTTTTCATTGTATTGCTTCTCTAGGATATAGGTTGGTATTGGACAAACTTTTAAATGTAAACAGAGTTAGAAAGATTAGCACTGATATTATCCCTTTGGTATTATAGCTACAATAAGTCCAAAGTGAGAGGACCCCAGAAATATGCATTCTCTGGCAAAATACAGACATTTTTTGCAGATGTGGTGGTCACACAAGAATGGCCATGTGGTCACACAAGCAAGGTCATGTTTCCCATTCATTTGTTGCATTGTGCTCATTTTTAGTCAGCATTGTACATTGAGAATCTGCATGTAATGTTCAAAGTTTGTCCTTCAAAAAAATTTTTGCTCCTCTGGGAAGGTTAGCATTGGACAAACTTCGAATGTCAACATAGTTATAAAGATTACTGTTGATATTTATCTTTTAGATATTGTAGGTACAATAAGTCCAAAGGGACAAGGCCCAGAAATATGCATTCTGGCAAAATACCAAAACTTTTTGCAGATGTTGTGATCACATGAGAATGACCATGTTTCCCATCCATTTGTTGCACTCTACTCATTTTTAGCGAGCATTGTAAGTTAACAACCTCCATGAAATGCATACTCTGGTCAGTAAGGCAGATTCCCAGAAGAATGGCAGGTTTCTACCAGAAAATCAGTTCCTTATTGATATCTATCAGATTCTAAATAACTCCAACGTGGAATTTAACCTTCAGTGTAATGTTTTTAGTCATTACCTTCAATGGACTTTTTTTTAGGATAACTATGATTGATTTTTGAGAAGAGATTGGCAAAGATTTGTCAACCCATTTCAATCAATGTATAGTGGGTCAAAGGATCTCATTCTCTCTCTGCACATATGCTTTTTCTAATCCACATTGCCTCAACCACATTGTGTGTCTGGGATCCTAATCTTTTAGCCAACTAGAATGTAGGTGAATTAGATTGTAAGTTGTAACATTGTTTTGGTTTTATATAACTTTGCATAGCAGATCAGAACAGAATCATGTAGAAGACATATAACCATAGATCAATTCCCTTTCTATCTCATTGTTCACTGAAGAAGTCCTGGATGAAGGTTTCAGTGTTAGACTTCAAATGTCTGGGTGGGGTTAGTAAATTCTAACTAATAATTTTCCACTGAAATTTGTCTTTCACTACTTCCTTAGCCTTCTGAATGTCATTTTATTATTAACTGATGGTGTTCTACTCTGCATATGCAACTCTTTTTATGCTTCTTTGCTTTATAATTGCCTTTTGGATTAAACAGAACAGATTAATTGAAATTGCATAATGATCTTTGGTTAGCATGATGTCTTGCAGATTGATCGGGTAAAGATTGCAATCACTTCCTTGCGTAAATGTGCATCAGATTTCTTTTGTATAATTGAATCTGGCCCTGATGCAGAAAGCTTGTGGATTCAACAATGCAGAGCTGAGGGAAGCATATGGAGCAGTGAAATTTTCTTTTCAGATCTATTGTCTATGCTTCCAGTTGCAGTTTCCCGTTGTCCTGATCTATTAGAACCAGGTTCAACTTTCTGTAAGATTTGTAAATCTTATCTTTGAGTTAGCATTATAAATAGTTTTAGTTAATGATTTGGCCTCTTCAGCTTTTTGTATCTTTATCTTTCATTTATATCTTTGATTTAGTCTGAAGGTGTATTGCCTCTTAAGTGTGTCCTTAAGTCGTCAATAATCCAACATATTCATTGCTCGTTATAAATATATTCTGACATGGTAACTAAACTGAATTTAATTTCTTTGTTTATGCAGAAATTCTAGTGAAGGGTCTGCTTACAGCAAAATGGGGTGGGGTCCTTCTAGCGGCTATCTTAATAAATAATCCTCTCTTGTGTCAAGAGAGTGTGATATTGCTTGCTGAATTTTTATCAAAGTCCCTGAGAAAAATAGAAATAGACCCTCTGTCTTCTGATATATCCGTTTTCTTAGACAACAGTGATCAATGTCAAGCCTCCAAGGATGCTAGCAAATATAAACTAAATCGTGGAGTTTTTCATTGCATACAGCAGACATGTTTGGTATTTGTATTTTTGTGCCAATCTGTTCCCCAGTTAGCTGTAGGTTGTCGAGAAGCTCTTGTTAAAAAATGCATCTTTGCAGACATGGTTATGCACATAACTCTTGAACTATTGCATGATGAGCTTGACTTTCTTTCAAGAGTAATCTTCTCTGATAAACAGACTTCTGAATGGATGCTTTTATTTATTAGCTCGGGACAAAAGAAACACAGATCTTTTCTACCAAGTTTAACTCAAGCGAGTAATATTTCAAAGGAATTCAAATTATATATTGGTGACCTGGAGGGCATTATTCAACGTTTACGGCGAGTACTTCTTGTCGATGCAGAAATGTTATTTAATGAACATGGCTGGAGAGGACAGTTGCATGGGCATCTAAGGTTATACTGTGTACTCATCTGTGCATGTGACCTGCAACCCACCCATGAGGAGGTCAACTCTGTTAACTTGTAAATTTTTCTTCTAGTAGCCTGGATATTAGTATAATGCTGTAACTATTTTCTCGTTAATACCATTTTATGACCAGCATATTGTGTTCTGTGTTGTCTGATTACCTCTCCTGCTAATGACAGGTAATGTTCTGGCTTCATGCGTTAGCTGGTAAAACTGTAACTCAAAGTCAAGTAACAAGTAACCAATCCAAGGGATTTGTTGCTGAACGTACATTTCAGTTGGGGATTGCATTTCTTTGTCTGGTACCTGGCCTTTTAAGCTCAGTGACAAAGACTCATTATTATGTTTGTGTATTCTTTCTACTATGGCCTGTTGTTTCTCAATCAGAGTCGCTGAAGCCAGAAACAGAAGTGGCAGTGTGGTTAGTTGTACAGCTACTACTAACAAACTACCCTGGTATTGCCATGGTAATGAGAAGTAAATATATGGGTCTATGTGGCTTATAGAAAAGTCAAAATGAGAATGTTTGGTTGTTTTTGGAAATAACATTGAAAATACTTTGCTTGGTAGAATTTTGTAAATGCTATTACATTTTGAAGCACAGAAAGAAATGCAAAGTATGGATAGTAACCTGACGGCAAGCTCAATGCTACTGTTGATTAATATTCCTACCATCTAAATACAATCAAATCTCTCAGTTGGGCTGTGTTCTAGTTGCAAATTGGAGTCTGTCTATGCCAATAGCCCAGGTTCAATTGCTGATAGACAGGCTTCTATATTTAAACTGGTTTGAGACCTGTTGAAATCCATGTGTTGTTGGCAACACACACAAACTGCAAATTTATTAGTGAGATGATTGCTCCTTAAAATCAAAATGGAGTTCTTTCAGGTTATTAAAATTTTACACCTTGCAGAAATAGCATTTTATGGTCAATAAAGCCAGAGTGATAACTTATATGCTGATGCATTCATTTATGTGTAATAAGTCTTCATCATTTTTTTCACTGTCATTACTGGAGCCAGTTTCTTCGCTTGAACTAGATTGCTAATCTTTAAATACTTTGTTTCCAGCATTTACTGTAACAATCTCTTCCAATTTTCATTGCCATAGTTCTTGGTTCTCGTATCTCATGCCATCCTATCTATATGGATATCATATCCATCTCTGTCTCTGGTATAGGTATCAGCTGAAGTCAATGTCTATTGGATGTCTTTTTGTCTACAACCAAGTATATATCCTTCACTCTAATTTTTGGCTGGGTTATTTGTATCTAGTTGTTGATAGAATCTGAAAAGATGATTAACCTAGAATAATTAGTGCAAACAAATAGACATAGAATTGGGAATGAAAATGATACAAGATCAAAATAATTACACAAAGTTAGCTTTCAAGAGGGAACTACAAATCCCAAAGACACCAATTAGCATTAGGAGTAGCATTAGGAGAATGCAAAAGCAAAATCCACAGAATGCAGTTACACTACAATAGAATAGAGTAAGACTAGCTGGGAGTGAGTATGTATAGGAAATTCAAATGAGAGAGGGGAGAGGTGACAAATATGACCAATGGGAAGAGACCACCACAACAGCCTACAAAAGGCAAGTGTAATTCCCATGGAAGATGGCGACACCTTGCACCCACTCACGCTAATTATTCATTTTATTAATCCTAAGTAAGCTTAATAAAGAATGTAGTAAAAATCTAGGAATGGGAAAATAAATAACAAACTAGGAAATAAAAACCTACACTAACACCCATCTTTAGCATAGCTTAAGTGGGTGAAAAGATGATGGGTCCCAAGTTCCAACAAATAAGGCCATTTCTAGTGACGCTTCCTACAAAAGTTCTTCCCAGAAGTCTCCTAAGATAGAGAGTAAGGATGACCAAGAGGCCCTCTCTATAATGCCCCTTTTTAAAGGGAATAATTTTCTATTTTTGGCAAAGTCTTATTTGTAATTTGTGGCTACCTTGTCTTTGGTAAGAACCTACTTCTAACTTGTGGTGTTTTTGTGCCATGTTTTGGGCCACACCGTCATGTCCCTTTCCTTGCATTATTGTTATGGCGCCAGGTTAATCTATCTCCACATCCAGATAGATTAATGGCATCAACAGTTAGGATGCTTACTAGTCACATGGAAGATTTATCTTAAGTACATCATTTATTAAATTAAAAGTTCTTTGATAAAGTTACTTTATAAAGTCATTTACTTTATACAGTGACTTAAGTGACTACAGGACGAAATTGTTGTTTTATCTCACATCTCTTATTCCAACTCTTTTCCCTCACTTCGAGGTTATAAATAAGAGACTTAGCCTTGGGATTTATACATAAGAATTTATGAATTGAATATATTGAAAGTTCTGGTTGCTTTAATGTGACTAGTATTTCCAAAAGACGACAAACCTTTTGGAAACAAGTGAAGCTAGACGAAAACCTAGTGTTCACATGATTGGTTCAGCTACTATGGTTGGGTGAAAATCGAAATACCTAGAAATCTGAGTGACTCGGCAAACAACAGACTCAGTACCAAGTTTGATTTGATGTTTTGGCAGATTTTTGGGTCTTAGCAGGGTTAGACTTTGGTAGTTCCACTGCAGTCGAGAAGGTCATAGCGTATCCGCCGCAAAGTAGGGCCCTTGGTTACTAGTCGCCGTAAGTCCACAAGAAGACACGAGTTGTATCCAGCATAGAGAACGACTACCCCAGCATCCAGCAAGACATCGACAGCAGAGGGAAGTCTGGAGCGGTCTTTGAGGACGTGTTTTAATATAGCTGAGACAAGGAAGGAACTCACAGGATACTGATGATAGTCAGCTCGGGTTGAGATGAAGTCAAGTTGCCGTCGTCCAAATAGACTTGGGTATCTCTGCCAATAGGTGATACGCAAGGATCACGGGTCTGTCACCATTCACTCCTCTTGTATTTGTTTGTATTACACATATTAAATGTGAATGACTGCCTATGTTGTACCACCAATATAGTAACTTATATGAAGGCTGGTAATCACATGATTGGTTCAGCTACTATGGTTGGGTGAAAATCGAAATACCTAGAAATCTGAGTGACTCGGCAAACAACAGACTCAGTACCAAGTTTGATTTGATGTTTTGGCAGATTTTTGGGTCTTAGCAGGGTTAGACTTTGGTAGTTCCACTGCAGTCGAGAAGGTCATAGCGTATCCGCCGCAAAGTAGGGCCCTTGGTTGCTAGTCGCCGTAAGTCCACAAGAAGACACGAGTTGTATCCAGCATAGAGAACGACTACCCCAGCATCCAGCAAGACATCGACAGCAGAGGGAAGTCTGGAGCGGTCTTTGAGGACGTGTTTTAATATAGCTGAGACAAGGAAGGAACTCACAGGATACTGATGATAGTCAGCTCGGGTTGAGATGAAGTCAAGTTGCCGTCGTCCAAATAGACTTGGGTATCTCTGCCAATAGGTGATACGCAAGGATCACGGGTCTGTCACCATTCACTCCTCTTGTATTTGTTTGTATTACACATATTAAATGTGAATGACTGCCTATGTTGTACCACCAATATAGTAACTTATATGAAGGCTGGTAATCATTAATAATTTCGTACCATGATTTTGTGCATAATCAGCATTTTGAGTTCTATTAGATTAATTGTTTCTTTCTCAAGCAAATTTCAATGCAATAGTAAATTAGAGATAGTCATTTACTTTATTAAAGGTAGCTAATGACACGCCAACTGTTTAACAAAATGCACCAAGTATAAAAAGGGGAATAGTTGAACGTAATTATCAGAGATACCTGAACTTTGTTTAATGTTGAGCACCAATTGTTTGTTAGATTGTCATTAGTCATTCTGGAATTTTCGTTGTTAGCTAAGAGTGAGAATATTACACACACATTTGAATTTGTATTGGGGCCAACTTGCTTGTTCAAGGAGTTGTGGACCTCATATACATTTGGTGTCCTTGGAGCATTTGTAAGTCATTGATCATCTCACTATCTTTCTGCTTGCAATTTGAGTTTGGAATTAAGTCTTGTTTTTGTAGTTTGGGGGTACAAAACCTTCCCTAGTCTGTTAGGTTTTCCCAAAATTGTGAAGTCTTTATTTGAGGACAAATTTGTAATAATCAGAGATATTCTAGTCTTAAAAACCACAAATATTAAGTTGTTAGCAATTCATTTCTGTTGTTTGCATACATGTTAGCAAGAGTAATCAGCTATGCATGGTATGTTATCATTGATCGCAATTACTTTTCATTTACTCTGGACTATTTTGTAGAGTAGATACTTTACTAGAGGATTAATACTTGGGAGTTATCAATTTATTAGAAGTAGAGTTCAAGAAAGTTAGCAAGATTAGTTTGGATTGAGCATAATCAATAGAGTTAGAGGAAATAAATGTTGAGCAAGATTGTAGACATAATTATGTGCAATCCAATCATCGCAAAGCTCGAAGTGTTTGCATCAAGAGATATTCATTGTTGAATATTGGGTTGACAGTTTTGTGAAGAACATGATAGTTTGGAATGGTTTACCAGGTGATGGATTTATTGAAGATAAGTTTTATAATAAGTTATATTTGGTTTAGTTGACATCAAAATTGTTTACTCTTGGTTAGCAAGCATTTTTGTGTTGTTTTGGTTGAGGATTTTGTACGTTTTGTTTTGGGAGCCAACATGATTTATGTTTCTGAGCCAAAGATCATATATGTTATCGATTTTCGATTGCAAAGAGTATGCATGTTATGTGAAAGGCATATATGATGCGCAAATGCAAATTATGTGTTTAGAGATTGTATTGATGTAGAGTTATGATCAAAGCTTCATCAAAATTGTCCAAGCATTGTTGATGCTACTAGTTAGTTCACTAAAGATAGTAAGTCCAATTTTGTTTTGTAATTTGATTAGTGAACCCGATTCAGAGAATCTATTTGTGTAATAGAACGGTGAGCTCCAGGTTGGTGCCTAAATGCTAGTGCGTTCCCAAACTCTCTATACTTATGCCTTTAATCGAGCACTTATTATTGTAGTAGTGACGTTATTGTGGGTAACATCTCCATCGGTTTTTCCTCTTAACCGGGTTTTCCTTGAAAACAAAATATGGTGTTATGAGTACTTTGATTGTCTTTGTTGTGTTTTAGTTTTCTTTCTATATTCTTTATATGGTATTTGTGCAAATGGTTTGAAGTTAATAAAAAAGCTAGAATACCGGTTCACCCACCTCTCCCCCTTGGTATTCTTCGATCCTAATTAGTATTGGAGCTTTGTGCCTTGGAAGAAGACAAACACCTTGAGGAGAACCCTAATGTAAACTGACAACGTTCAGAAGCAACTCTTGATTACACTTGAAGACATTGACAAGCAGAAAGCAGAGAACATTGAGTTGAAGGAAAGCTTAAGGAAGTTGATGGTTTATCAAGTCTCTTAGAGATCAGTTGAATAAGTCACAATCTAAGAGGAGAGAAGTCATTCGTTAGATAAAATCAGATGGGAGCACTGGTATTAAGGTTGACAAATTTTCGTTGGAGAAACTTGAGAAGGTAATGAAACAAAAAAGAGGAATTGCAAAATGAGATGGAGATCATAGTTCTTAGGTTGACTAAGGATCTGAATCAGAGGCAAGAAATCCAAGAAAAACTTGATAAGGCCTTAAAGGAAAAATCAGATGAATGTCATAAATTGAACACTTAGATCAGTTAGATGCAACTTGATTTGGATGAAACAAAGCATAATGAGCAAGAACTTGAGATAGTGGATGAAGTCTTAAGTAATGACTTAGTCGAACCAAAGAAATTCAAAGATTGTTTCAAATTGAGCATTGAAAAGCTTGATGAGTAGTTGGTAAGGAAAACTTTGGTTGGAGATAAGCAATGGTTAGGTTATGATCAAGGAGAATGTCTTAAGGCAGCTGACGCTAGAGAAGATCAGATTGAGAAACCCAAAGAGGAACCTACAAATCAGACTGATGAGTAGATATTCAATGGAAGATGTTTTACGTGCGACAAACTTGGTCATAGGTTAAAGGAATGCCAGAGCAATTTAAATGCTACACTTTTTATCGAAAATTGTTTTACATGTTGGCAATATGGTCACAAATATAGATAATGCAAATCTAGAAGAAGATCGGAGATTAGACCTAATACTAATGGAGGGAATCCTACATGCTACAAATGTAATAACTTTTGACGCATTGTAAGGAACTGTAGGCTGAGGACTAATATGAATGATCAGAGGTATGTTAATCAAGATGTTTGTTACAAATGCAATAATTATGGACATATTGCTAGGAATTGCAAATTTAGAGTCAATAGAGCAAGAATGAATGGTTTGGTTAAGAGGAATAATGCAAACAATGAGGACAAAGGAAATAAAATTGATGTAAGCCAAGTTAAAGATGACATGGGTTAGGAAAGAACAAATTGATTCTATTGGACAGATTGCACCCACCCCTAATGTGAATTCTTAATCAACAACTTGATTAGGTCAAAGATCTAATGGGGAGAATATAGTAGAAAATTTGAAGACCCCTGGAGAGGCATCATTTTTAAAATGTGATATTGAGTGCAGTTGAAAATTGATCCTAGAATGCTACATTTTGAATTGCAAGCAAAGTTATTGATATATTGGTGATGACAAACGATTTATCGGTTTACTGGTTTTTATAATCTTTTTGGGAGTTAGCTTATGGACGACATTTAATGACCAAATTAAAATAATAAGTGAATCACGACTTATATTATTCACATTGTGACTTGAAGAGCTTGAGGAGAGGAGATCTAAGGCAATTTGGCAAGAGATTTGAGCAATTTGTCAGATTTGCAAGACTTTTAATTATAATCATGAGTATCCCTCAGATAGTTAGCATTATGTAGAAACCTAGGTATGAATTCAAATTGCACCCACTTAAATCATTGAAGAGGCGCATTTTCACATTAGCCCCACAATGTTATGCATGTTGAGGACATTCGCATATATTCATTGCAAATTGGATGAAATTGATAGTTTGGATATTCAAAAGCAATATAAGCCTATGTGTGAGAACAAAATCTTGAAGGATGAAGTTTTCGAAGCTAAAGGAAGTTAATCTAATTCAATATGACTTTGTGGAGTTTAATAAACCAAAATGGATTAAGATAGTGTTTAGCAAGATTCATGATAATTTTTTTAGATTAATGATCAACCAATCAAGATTATAGAGGAGCTTATTTGGGAAGTCATTGGATTTAGTGTCACCATTGAAATTGCTAATCTGAAATCAACTAAGCATAAGGTTGTAGAGGAGCTTACTAAGTCAAAATGGGATCAGAGAGCTATGACTGTTTACGATATCATTAAGCCAAATGTAAAACTTGCTTCTATGATTCTTGGTTACAAGGTATACTATAGCAGCATTCAATATCAGCCGCTATCATTTTTATTGCTTATTGAATGTTTAAGGAAGACACTTAATTATTGGAAAACTTGGATAGAGGATTAGGGATAGAACAAAGATATTCAAGTACTGTTCTTTGATTGTACTCATATTTATTTTCTTGATGAACTTCATTCTTGGAGTTACTTGCAAAAGGATGTACCTTTAGCACATTAGATATCATAATTTTATTAGTCATAGGATGTGTCACAAGGTTCATCGAATTTTAGGCATGAGGTTTGAAATTCGGCAAATGAATAAAAAAATAATAAAGTTCGAAAAAATTCGCATCAAGTTCATATGACTAAAGTGACTCAAACCCTTCTAAAAATACATTTAAATAATATCCTTTCATAGAGGTTTCTGAGGCATAGGGAAAAGCTTATCACAGTGTTCTAGGAAATTGTCTATTGTTTAGTGGCTCTCTTGTTGGTGTTAACATTTGTGGCTGCTAATCTCTGTTTGCGTTTTTCACTTGTGGGCACTAAGAATCCATCACTTGTGGTTGCTTTGTTGCTGGAAACCCTTGTGCATGGCTTGGTATGCTGGAAACCCTTACATTGTCGTTGGTTGTTGAAACCTTCCAGTTCACTACCCACCAAAGTCGTTCACTGATGGCCAAAGCTCGCCAGTTGCACAAATTTCTAAAGATTTTCAATTTATATAGAACTTTACATTTTATCATAGGTTTTCCCATTTCGTTTTTATTTATTTTTTAGTTTAGAATTATCAATGTTCATAATTTTGAAGTTTATAATTGTTTAATTAATAATATTAAATCGTTTTAATTTTACTTCTTATTTTAGAAGTCAAAAGTTTATATGAATATTATTTTTAAATTTTAATATCTAATATTTAGTATTATTTTAATATAGTAATCTAAATACAGAAGATTCAGATTGTAATAAATAGTTTATATAGTTTTTTTTTTTTTTTGGGAAAAAGGGGTAAAAATTTATTCAGAAAAAGCCAAATTACAAAGGCCTCAGGCCCAATCCATCAAACCACTACCTAAAAGCCATTAAGTTCTATCTTTTTCCACTAAAAGCTCGAAAATCCCCACATAATCAGCAGGAAGATCATCTCTATCGGAAATACCCCAACCAACTCCTTTCTCCGAAGCCCATTTAGCCAAGACATTAGCCACCCCATTCCATTCCCTGGGAATATGACAAAATGAGATCTCATCTACAAAGCTACTCAAGTGAAGAATCTCTCTAACAAGAGAGGCAATATGCCAGTTACAGTCCTCTATTCTCTGGTTCCTTATCATGTCCACAACAATCTGAGAGTCTAATTCACACACTATTCTCCTCCATCCAAGAGAGCAAGCGCGCTCCATAGCTACCTTAATGGCTAAGGCCTCCATCACGTTATTGGAATGAACTCCTTTGTGAACAGAGAATATGAAAGAAACCTTGCCATCTGCATCTCTCCCGATCCCTCCCACACCAGCCTGTCCAGGATTCCCACGGGAGGAGCCGTTAGTGTTAATCTTTAGGACACCATCTGGTGGAGGTCTCCATCTCCCTATCCTACACACTCTCCTTTTTAGAGGCTGAGATCTCTTACTGCTTCTACTACCCAACCCGTTGTTCACCAATCCCAAATTCCTAACTGTCTTGAAGTCATGAGGATCCATTGGCTCCGTCGTATCACATTTAGCATAGATAGTTTCCTGAAGCTTGCTCAAGATCACCTGCCATAATTTAGTGACTCCTAGGCTGGAGTTACAGTAAATCCAACGATTACGCTCCAACCAAAGATTCCAAAGAATGAAGGAAGGTCCAACAGCCCAGGCCACCTGGAGGAATGAAGTTTTCGCAAGGGGCCTACCCAGGCTATCCCAAAACTCAATAAGAGATTCAGCATGAATGCATCCATGACACCATGCCTCCCACCACTTATGCCAGATTTCTCTAGAGAGAGGGCATAAGAAGAATAAATGAGAAACATCTTCTCCATGCATCCTACAAAGGGGACAAAGCGAAGGACCTTGAAATCTTCTTCTCTGGAGGTTATCCCAAGTAAGACACTTTTTTTGAGCAACCAGCCAAAGAAAAAAATTTCATTTAGGCCATGAGAATCTATTCCAAACCTTCTGCCACCAGTTTCTTGGATTTCATTATACTGACTATCCAGCCGAGCATACCCCTGGGCCACACTGTAAATGCCTTTAGGGCTGGGACCCCAAGCCAGGATATCTTTGTCCTTAGAAGAACTGCACAGCCTAAGAGAGAGAAGATTGGCCAGCTCAGCCCGAATCTTCAAGGAGCCCCCCGGGGGCCAATCCTGAGGATCCTTCCAACTAGCTACAATCATCGAACCACATCTCTTCATAGTTTTGAAGTGAACAACTTTGGTGTATCCTGCAGCTGAAAAAATCAGACATAGAGGCTGAAGATGTGGATCGCTGGAGAGAATTGGAGGATAGCCATCCCAAGAGTCTTGCTAGAATAACACACTTGATCCCTCATTACATATCCAGAAGAGGCCGTCCTTGATGAGAGGAGCACCTTTTTTAAGAGTGTTCCAAATAAAGGATCCCTTACCATCCAGCTCCAGTTTAGGAATATCCTGAAGATCTCCTCCTGGGAAGTACTTATGGGCTAGAATTTTAGCCCAACCGCGATCTTGCTTCTTGCACCATCTCCAATATAACTTAGCTGCCAAAGCCTTGACAACAAGAGCCATACATTTAAGGCCTAATCCCCCCGCAAACTTAGGCAGGCAAACAGTGTCCCACTTGACCAAGCTCCATCTAGAAGAGAGGAGATTGCTTGACCAAAGGAATTGTCGCGACAAAGCATCAAAATCTTTCATAACTCCAATGGGAGGAGTTTGCACCAGACACTTATAAATGGGAAGAGCTTGAATCACAGTCTTGAGGAGGGTGACTCTTCCAGCCGAGGAGAGCCATCTATGAGTCCAATGACTCACCTTGCTACGAAATTTGTCCAACAGACCTTGCTAATAATCTTTCAGTTGAGTCCCCAGAGCTAGTGGAACTCCAAGATAAATCAAAGGAAGGGAAGTAACTTGAAACTTGAGAATTCTAGCAATCTTGACCTGAATCGACTGAGGAGTATTAAAGAAATAAATAGATGATTTACCTTCATTAATCTGCTGTCCAGAAGCTTTCAAATAAGTATCCAAAATCGCTTTGAAGTTCCTTGCTTCATTTATGGTAGCCAAACCCATCAATCTAGTATCATCCACAAATTGGAGGTGCGTGTATGCTGGAATATCATTGTGCCACTTCCAGCCATGAACAAGCCCCTTTCCTGCTTGAGATTTTATAAATCTGCCCAGAGCCTCTGCCATAATGATAAATAGATATGGAGAGATAGGATCCCCCTGCCGAAGCCCCCGAGAAGCAGAGAAAAGATCAGTAGGTTCTCCATTAATAAGGACTGAAAAGGATGTGGAATTCACACAGCTGAGAACCCAATCCACCCACTCCATATCAAATCCAAAAGCAAGAAGCACACGACCAAGGAACTCCCAACTAACTCGGTCGTAAGCTTTAGCTAAATCCAGCTTAATGAACATAGCTTTTTCCTTGGATGCGGCCATAGAATGAATAGCTTCCAAAGCAATAACCACTCCATCAAGAATCTGCCTACCACCAACATAACCTCCTTGTTCCTCAGAAATCAAAGAGGCAAGAAAAGGCTTAAGCCTTTCAAAAATTAATTTTGTGATAATTTTGTACGTGACATTACATAAAGCAATAGGTTTGAATTGATCCAACCTGTTAGCTCCATCAATCTTGGGGATGAGAGTCAGGAAAGTAGCATTCAAGGATTTGAGCATTTGTTTATTTTGATATGATTCCCGAACAACTTCTAGAAGATCAAACTTAATAATCTCCCAAAACTCCTGGAAAAATTCAATGGGAAATCCATCTGGGCCCGGGGCTTTACCTTTCTTCATACCAAATACCACCTTCTCCAGTTCTTCAAGCATAACAGGTTTTAATAGATCTCTATTCATACTGCCAGACACAAGATGAGGAATGCAATCTAAAATAGCCCTTGTCTCCACCAAAGAAACAGGTTCCTCCTTAGAGAAGAGCTGAGAGAAGTAATTAGTGGCCTCTAAAGAAATTGCCTCCCTGGAAGAGAGATGATTTCCAGAAGAAGAAACAAGAGAAGTAATGGAATTTCCAAACTTGCGAGCTTTGACAGTGTTGTGGAAGAAAGTCATGTTTCTATCTCCTTCCTGCAACCAATCCACCTGAGACTTTTGTTTCCAGAAAATTTCCTCACGAAGTTCCCATTCTTCAATCTCTCTCAGAGCTGAGGATTCTTCAGACATTAAATCAGGAGTCATTCCATGGTCCCTGATCTGGCGAGTGACATTGTCCAACCTGGCCCGGGCTTCCCTTAAATGCTCTTGAAGGTTCCCAAAACACTGTTTATTCCACTGTTTCAACCTGAATTTCACATGCTGAAGTCTCTTCTCAAAGGTGTACATGGAAGTACCATGAGGGGGCCTGCCTTCATACCACCAGGCTATCATGAGATTTTCAAGAGAAGGATCCCTCAACCACATCAGCTGAAACTTGAAAGAGGGATTCTTAGAAGTCTTGAAAGGAGAGATAGAGAGCCTGATAGGCCAGTGGTCAGAGCCTCTCCAATCAAGAATATCTGAACTGGTGGCCCATCTAAAATTCATCCAAAAACAAGATACCAGGAACCTATCAAGCCTTTCAGAGATAGCCTCCATCCCACTTCTTCTGTTATTCCAGGTGAACAAACCATAAGCAGGTTTAACATCAATAAGGTTCAAAGAACTAATATTGTCTCTAAGCATACTAGAAGAAGGACCCAATCGAGAAATCCCGCCCCTCTTTTCCTCAACATTAGTAACTGCATTAAAATCTCCAGCAACAATCCAAGGAAGGAAAGGGTCTAAAGAACGGACAAATATAATATGTGACCACATAAGAAATTTGCCAACTAAGTCAATAGGAGCATAAATGTTGGAAAACAAGCACCTTTCACCTGTCTCAAAGTGAGAAGCCATAAAAGAGATGGAGGATCTGCTCACAATCCACCACAGGGGAGTCACCTTCTTAGGATTCCAGAGACAAGCAAGACCGCCTGAGCTCCCTTGAGCATCTATTGCGTGCCAGCTACCATGGGGCCATAACTTTGGCCCACAACTATTCAATTCGTCAACTGAAAGTTTAGTTTCCTGAATGAAAAAAAATCTAGAGAGTGAGAATCAATCAATCTACGAACAACCTTTTGTCTAGGGATACTGTTCAACCCCCTAACATTCCATGAAATAACAATCATTTAGAAGATTGCGCGAAGTGGGAGTCAATGGGCTTCACAAACCCCGCTTCAACCAACGTCTCACCCATCATCTTAACTTTCTCTTGATCCGTTTTCCTTCCACTCTTAGCAGATTTCTCTTAGGTCCCTTTTTTAAAGGGCTTTTGCTGTAAGCCCAAAATGGATGTAGCTTTAGAGCCTTTTGTGTTGTCGGTCACTCCTTTCTTGCTAGGATGGGTAGAGGCTATGATAATTGGACCGTCACGAGGATGTGAGCCACCAGGAATATCACAACCTAACTCTTGAACCAATTCATCTGCACCAACTGGTTGGCCTTGTATTTCCTCAGGAATCTAGACTAGATTCTCAACTTCCTCTAGCTGGGGATCCAAAAGAGAGCCATCACCTAGAGGTGTCACAACAGGTAAACCTTCCTCCTGTATCAAGGTCTCTAGCACATTAAACCTGTTGAAGGTGTTATCACCTTGTCTATTCGTCCAAGTTCTCTTCTGCCCCTTTCCTTTATTGCGCGGCTTCACTGGGATAAAACCCTCCTTATCCCCAGAGGGACCAGCTGGCATAGGGGTTTTACCCTTGTCATCCTTAGGGGTCGGCATCGTGGTTGTTGATGATTGAGAAAATTTATTTCGGGGGCATTTGCCTTGCAAGTGCCCATACTCACGGCAAATCCTTCCTCTGAAGGGTAGAGTCTCATAGTCCAACTGCTGAATCCATGAACAATGACCTAAGCAAATTTCCATAGAATCAGGTAGCGGATTAGTAAGATCAACCTCCACACATATTCGTGCATATGAAATTACCTTCCGATCCTGTGTTTGGGTGGCTGACCCAACAGTTTTCCCAAGCAAAAGAGATATCAAATGAAGAATATCCTCTCTCCAAAATTCCAGTGGTAGACGTGAAAGCCGAATCCACACAGGGACCCGAGACGGGATCTCCTCAGCGGAATTGAACCCAGTGTGCTAGGGTTTGATAAATAGCCCAACTTGGTTAAAGAAGTATGGGCCTCCTTCAAATACTTTGTTCCTGTTCGACATGCATGAGAAAATAACCATAAAATAGTTGTTAGCTGCCATTAGAATTTCCATATCCCCTTCTGGATTCCAAGTCCGATGCGCCCATAATTCCAGCACAGGTATAGGGAGTCAGAGACCCAAAAACTTGCATATGAGTGCATGCTTGCCCTAATATTCCACATCTTTTGAAACTTGCTCCGGTTGAATGACTAACATTGGTCGATCATCAGATCTCTCCAAACACCCATTCGTCTTCCTAATTCGGATAGAACCATTTGATGAAGCCACGTTTTCTCCAGATGGGATATTGTCCATCTGGCCTTTAGCTCCTCCTCGCATTTGAAAAGATGTATCAGCCATTTCCAGATCCTTAGTCGAAATCTGAACCCCAGGGGCATCCGATTGCCCCATGCTCGGACTTAAATGCAATATCTCCAGGCTAAACTCCAAAAATCAGACCTACCAGAAGCCTATAGTGCTTCCCATGCCACTGAGGAAAGAAGGCACCTGCTGAGCGCCAAACTTAGGCCAGCCCCGACTTAACAAAAACCTTCAAATCTTTCCTCGCAGTACTCCACACCTCCAATGTAGAAATCTCTCCAACATGTAGGCGAAAATCAGAAAAAGCAGCTGCAGCCACCGCAACTGATGCTCGGGAGTAGCAGGCTTAGGGCACGCAGGCCCTAGCCTCGCAGAACACCAGATCGCAGTGCAGAGCCATCCATAAACTCTTGATCAACCATAGTTTATGTAGTTATTATTAATATACATTATTGATTAATTTGTACATGAGTAAATTAAAGTATTATTTTATTAATTTTAGTTTGTATTGCAAAACAAAAAATGAAATAATATATTTTATTTTTATGTTTTGAAAGATATAGCTTTGTCATTATATTTTAGATTTTGTATTAAAAGTTCAATAATTTAAAATTGAGACTAGTTTTATTTTATTTACTTTTAAAGATTGCAATATACTTTTAATATATTCTCTTTTTTGTTTCGATATTAATTAAAATAAAATTTAGTATTTATTTTCTATTTTGTAGTAAGATTAAAAATAAATAATATATTTTGTTTTAATTTTTTAAAGTATTGAATGATTTTAATTTTCTTTTGCATCATGTAAGTTGTAATTGAATGGAAAAGCTCAAAATATGAAGTATAGAAACTAATCCACTATAGAAAGAATCATATATTTATATTTTTTTGAAAATTATATAAGGCAAATATAATGTTGTTTCTTTTTCAGATTTTTGGACCTTGTCGAACTTCATGTGATTTTCATAGTTGTCGAACTCGAATTTGAACTCCAACCTTTGTGACTTAGGTTATAGGATAAGGATCAGATTGATATACTTTTCATAGGTCAGTTCAAGATGTTTCAGAAGAAGATGCCAAAGAGAGAAAAGATTCCTAGGAGATTGCTGAGAGGTATGCATGTATAGTTTGCTTCATGGTGGAAACCGATCGATGTTGTATAGAGGCAGTTGAACTTAGAGAGATGTGGATACAACAAATGGAATATTAGATCATTTGATAAGTAGAAGATGCTTAGGATGTGTCAACTAACCTCCTAATATTAGATCATGCTTGGTATTACTGTTTGGTATGTGAAGAGATGCTTAGGAGTCCCATTGATCCTAAGATAGAGAGGTTCAAAACTTGTAAAGAAAAGTGTGTAAAGGTGAGAACGGAGTTGATGGAGAAAGCAAGGAATAAGAAGATTAGGAGGTTAGTAGACAATGTTGTAGAGAAGGCATGGATTAGCAAAGGAGATATGATTCAAATAAGGAAGGAAAGAAAAAAAGAAGAGGCAGTACCTATTGGTGTGGATATGGAGTTATCTACTCCTCTACCCATTTCCATGCCTAGAGCCACAAGCTCAACTAGAGTAAAATCCTCACCAATGCCACCAGATTTGATACATGCCAATGAGACAGCTTATGCATTGTGTGGTTAGATTCAGATTTTAGATAGCATAAGGAAGATTTGGATTGTAGACATTAGCCGATTAAGGAGTAGCTATTCATATATTTTTAAATGTAATTATTTTTTGATCAAACTTGTAATACATGTGTATGCAAACCATGTAGGACTTTGCTAGACAGTTTTTTGGTCCCTCCTTTGCCATTGTTTTCAAAGGGGGAGAGAGTGAGTGAAAAATGATTTATCATCTTAGGGGGAGATCATTTTTGGACTTGGCATATTTTGGTATGGACACTTGCCATTTTTCACTAAGTATTTCCATCAATGCCAAAGGGGGAGATTGTTGACAAGAGTAATCTTCTATGTACGGTATGTTGTGATTGATGGCAACTACTTTTCATTACTCTTGACTATATTGGAGTGTAGACACTTTAATGAAGGATTTAATACTTGAGAGTTGTTAGTTTATCAGAAGCAAATTCAGGATAGTAAGATCAGTTTGGATTGAGCAGAACTAGAAGAGAGGGTGCAATTGTAGAGCAAGAATGTAGACATATAAATAGGTCCAATCTGATCATCGTTGAGCTTGAAGTGATTGCATGCAAGAGATATTCACTGTTGAATAGCGGGTTGATAGTTTTATGAAGAACATGACAATTTGATAATGATTTACCGGTATGATTGATTGGTTGAAGATAAGTTTAAGAAAAAAAAAATATTTTGGTTGAGCCGACATCAAAATTGTTTACTCTTGGTTAGCAAGCATTATACATGTTGTTTTGATCAAGGATTCTATTTGTTTCTTTGGGAGCCAACAAGACATGTTTTCGAGTTAGGAGATCATATATGTAATCGAGTTATGATTGCATAGAGTATGCATGATTTGTGAAAGGCAGATATGATGTGCAGATGCAAATTATGTTTATAGAGAAAGTAGTGATGCAAAGATATTGTCAGACCTTCATTGAAACTGTTCAAGCATTTTCCATGTTACCGGTCAGTTCAGTAAAGGACAATAAGTCCAATTTTGTTTTGTAATTTAATCAGTGAACCCAATTGAGGGCTAGATCTATTTTGTAATAGAGTAGTGAGCTCCAGGCGAGTGTGTAAATGCAAGTGATTCCCTAACTCTCTGTACTTATGCCTTTAATCAAACACTTATTATTGCAATAGTGAGATTATTGTGGGTACTATCCCTGCCGGGGTTTTTCTCTTAATCGGGTTTTCCTTGAAAACAAAATATGATGTTATAAGTACTTTGGTTGTCTTTGTGTTGTGTTTTAGTTTACTTTCTATATGCGATATATTGTATTTGTGCAATCAATTTGAAGTTAATAAAAGTGCTACACTATGGATTCACCCCCCCTAGTATTCTTCAATCGTAACAATATCCTCTGTGTTGATTTATTCATTATATTTGCAATATATCATCGTGGTGATACATGCATAATTGAAGGATCTTGGTTGAAGGTTTTGTGAGCAACCTGTTTGTTTGCTCCATTTAAATTATGAATCAATATTGGATTTTTGTCGCCCTAATATTGTTAATGTCCAAATCGATTACTTAACATTATGCATAACTAAGATCCTCTTGGTTTCTCTTTCCTTCTTTCTGCTGTTCTTCGTTTTCTGGTCATTGTTTGGTGTTCCTATTGTTGGTTGTTCTCTTGATTGACTCTTCAGTCCATTTGACATGTTTGTGGTCACTTGTTGGACAGTAATAAATTTATCTTAGTCTTAATTATTCATGGATTAGGATAGTAGCAGTAGATTTTAATTTCTGGTGTCCAATGAATATATAATCTTTATCTTTTGAGGTGTTTAAAAAGTATTAATAGTCTTTAAATAATTAGAGGACTTTGAAATGAAGTTGGACTGCTTTATCCATAATGTGTAGGCCTTAAAGCAATTTTTAGAAACGTAGTTTCTTTCTCAATTTTTAGCTATCTCATTTCTTTTCTTTCCTAAACAATAAATCAGTTCCTTATATGAACTCATCTGTAAGTAATATCAATATAACTACTTCAAAGGCATTCCTTTATCGAGAAGACCAACTAAATCTATAAAACTTCAAGCTACTTATTCACATTGTTGATAGTAAGATTGGTTATGATTTGTTGTAATTCCCCATGAATTGCCATGGTTGTAATAAGTGTCATTATGATTAATTAAAAGCATCTGAAATAACTTGTAATTTTTAAATCTGTAGAAGCATATTTTATTTATGCATTCTTATTCCTAACTATATTGTACCTTTTCTTACCCTTTTCATCCATGTGCTTAGTTTTTTCTTATTTTAAAAAATGCCACCTAAATTACCATTTCAAGGTGGCTAGTATTCAAGCATGCACGCCAGTTTAATTTGAGACTAATTTATTCTAGTCATATTTTAGTATTGAGATAAAATGAATTGTCTAATATAGTTGTCATAAAATAACTTTGTGCTTATCTTGATTTGTTTACAGTTTGTAAGAAATGCTATTGGAATGGATGTTTCAGTAAATACTTCATCTTTGAAAGATCTTTGTGAGGTTGCTGCTGCCACTGGAATAATCTCTGAGGCAAATTTAGTCGTAAAAGCCACTGCTGCTCTCCGACCTTTTGGTCCAATCAGTAATACCAAGTATATTTTCATCTAGTTTATAATGGTTTTCTCTATGTTGCTTCTGATTATTTCTGCTGGTGTATGTACGGAACTTCTGGGTCCAATCAGTAATACCAAGTATATTTTTCATACAGTTAATAATGGTTTTCACTACATTGCGTCTGATTGTTTCTGCTGGTGGATGTACTGAATGTTGAAACTATATTGTTCATGATATTTGTTTGCGACAGAAATTAATTCACATTGAAAGAAAACAAATTCTGATTTTATTTCATCCATACAATAGTCTACATATTTGTACTAGGGTTGTACAACCTAGAGCATGGATGTTCAACAGATACAATGTCTGCAAATAATTTCTTCACCTCTGATTTATACCTGCTGCCCCAAACTAAGAATCTGATCCACAAATTAATTCTGAATTGTGTGGCATTTCTCCTCCAAACTCTAACACCACCCTAGAAGGGGCGTGTGGTTTGCCTGCGAGTGATACAACTGGTTGTGGGTGCCTGATGATGTATGAAAAGCACTATCCACTCTCTGATCTGAGGTCTGAAACAATAATTCTGCCCTTACAATGTATGGTCTAAGAAATTCCTCACCAAGGTTGTTGCCAGTTTGAAGCCCAATCTGATCTATACTGAATCATGTCACCAGAGAGCTGTGTTTTCGTCCAATTTTCAATCCTTCCAAGAGTTTTTGTTCCATGGTCTTTCAGAGCTCCAACTTCCAAAATGGTTAACTGAAAATGATCTCTTGATTCTCAAAATGGCTACCCCAATGATACTGTATCCTCTGCAGACCCTAGCTGCACCTTTTTAGGGTTTACTCATCTATTTTAATAACTTTATTTAATTTTATTTCCTCTGTTAGAGGTTCAAAGGTCTTAGGCCTTATTAATAGGAATGGCCCCTTTTTATTTATACCTCATTACTCCATGATGCCTACGGAAGTGTGCCATGGGGCCCACTTACAATACAAAGTGACTTGATAAATCACATTATTTTTATTTAAATCAAACATGGGCGATAATTTAAATATTCCAAATTTATTCATAAACTCATCATCTGGACACCAAATTGAAATCTGACTTAGGTCACTAGTCCAAGGATGATGTTTGAATGTTGCAAAAAACGTAACAGCCTCCCCTAAAATGTATGGATCCTCCCTAAAAATAGGAACTGCAACCAAAGCCTTCAAAATGATCTTGGCCCCCCCCATGCATTTCAATCAACTATCAATCAATCCCTAAAAAGTAGGAATCCCTCCTAAGATTTAGGAATATCTCAAACTGTTGAAAATGACTTATAAGGCATGTGCATAGCTTCACAGATGTATGAATGGGTTCCCTATCCATATTGCTGACCTACAAGAACCCAGATAATAAGCCAACTTTTGTTGACAAGTGAGTTGTCTTAATGGACATTAAAGTCCTCCCTTCCTGGGATCGCTTGCCCACAAGCAAACACTAAACAATTTGCTGCTCCACTTTGATTAAAATGTCTCAACAACACTCATGAGATTGATCATGTAGGAATTCATGTGAAATAATGTACAAAGCCAATCAATACTGAGATCCCAATAAGAAATAAAGACCCTGTTCTGTGAGATGTAGAAGTCTCTCAGCCGAACACCCCAAAGTAACCATCCATCTATTACAACATTAAAGTTCAAATATGAGATAATTTAGATCAAAGATCTGATCATTGGTGTGCAATTTGATCCTAGAATCAACAGGAGGTGCCTAAATTAAGACACTATAGTTGAGAGGAGGAAAACCATCCTATAAAGCTGGATTTGTAAAGAAGATGTCATTTGAAGTGATCTCTAATGGAGAAAAAGTGATCTGTGTGATTAATGAACATTGGCCACTGGAATAGTGTGCGCTGAAACCCAATATAGTTAGGGCACTGCCGTTTGGAGTTGACAAGTTTGTAGGAAAGTCACCGAAAGGAATACGAGCATTGAATTGCCGCCCTCCGTTTGGTACAATTTTTCATTGCCCTTGACTAGTTGTTGAATTTGTATTCTGGCCACGAGTTTGAATTGTGACCATTAATGAACAAGCCCGATGCGGGATTGAATGATTGGTTGGATGAGACAATCTCCCAAATGGTCAATTAAAACAAGAGTGTCGATGAAGATCTGCATTTAGATCAGACCCATGGAAGAAAATCTGCAGATGTGGGGTCATTATATCCTTTCGGATCCATTACCCTGCACACCCACAATACAAATGACCTCCCTCTTACATCGCTGTGGGGCTGCTGGCTACAAAGTGTAATAACCCTCAATCAGTTATAACTTAGATAGACTCCAATCTTCCTTACTAAGCCATGTTTGGCATTTCATCGCCAACTTGGCAAGCAATTCTGGCTCTCCTAGTTATGCAATTATGTTTCTTGGTTTTATCCTACTAATCATGAAATGGAAACTATAATGGAATTTGCAACATATAATTCACACCACTATGCAACAGATCTGAATTTGCACATTTTGATTTTTTAACTTAAAAATAAATAATCGTAAATACCATAGTTCCAGAGAGAATATTTTATGCACAACTGATCGCCTTTATTACGATTGCAATTCTAACAATTACGTATGACAACTAAACAAATACAAATGTAGAAGTAAATTTCATATATAGAGGACCCTGGAAAATGATGTATATCAGGTAAACATGGTCCTATAGCTTTTCCAGGGCAAATCATAGCTTACAGGAAAATGAAATGATTATAGTGGCCCTTAGAATGTGACAGGCTTCAAATACCAATCCGCAGGTCTGGAAATAAATTGCAGGCTCTCTAAAACGAGGAACATGGTCTGCTGTAGCTTGCAGCCCTAATAACACAAATCGCAGGCCTTAGAGAAGGACTTCCAACCTGCTATGAATACGTCTCAGCCTAGAAACGGGTCGCAGATGTCTTTAGATATCAAAATCGCTGCTTCTATTAGAATATTTCTAATGATGCTCTATCTATCATATGTAGATAGTTTCTAATTTCTGTATATCCATTTTGTATATATGAGCTTGTAAGCTCATTGTAATTATTCATTGTTTATTCAATACACAAAATAATCTTTCGATTATTTTATGGTATCATAGCTAATACTTAAATTTTTTTCGTAAAAATTTATAATTTCTTCATGAAATTATTTGTTAAAATTTTTTCAAAATTATTTCAGTCGAATTTCTCTAAAACCCGCCTAGGGTTTTCTACCTGGAGAATTTCCCAAACTAGGGTTGACGCAAATTGAGTATTGGAAAACTTGCAGGGTCTACAAATCGACTCAAAATCGTGATTTTTTTGGGTCTATTTTTCGGTTGCCAAATCATGATTTTTGGGCGTGATTTCTTCTTCCATACTTGTGGGTTCTCTCTGTGTATGGTCGGCCTGTGTCTGCCATTCAATGATGTCATCCAAATCTTGAAATTCCGTAGCAAACACTGCGTTTTTTATTGCAACTTCGCTATTTATTGGAGGTCCGATGTTCGCCAGTTTATGGTCTTCTTTTGCCCGTTCATGTGACCTCCAGGCATCGGTGTTTTGGGTTTCTTTGTGTTTTTTTCCTCCATCCTGGCATGACTTTCCAACACTAGTCAACTGTAAAACCACCATTTTTTTTGCTAAATCGACCTTCAAAGCCGACAACTAGGGTTTTGCCTGAAACCCTACTTTTTGGGTCTGGACAATTTTTTTGTTTGCAAATTTGTGGTGGGTTTTTCGAGACCTCATTTGGGTCTTCGTCAGAATTTTTTGGGTACCTCGTTTTCCATGCTTCGATTTTCAGGCTGGCGAATTTGCATTGTGATTGTAGATTCCTTTTGGGTTTTCCGTCTACTCTTTTGGGTACTTGTCATTTTTTCTGGGTCAGCCTAAACATTGCTTCGAACTTCGTGCAAATGGCATCCTTGATCAACTTGATGCTGGAAAACAGTCAATGGTTTGATGGCATCAATTACAACCACTGGAAGCAGCGCATGTTAACCATCTTTGAGTATCGTCGTTTGGATGCACTTGTTCTAGGCACAGAAACTCATCCTGCCCCCACTAGCACGCCTGGTGGGACCTTCATTACAACAGATTAGGATAAGTTTGATAATCGGAATTGCAAAGTTGTTATGCTTCTCAAGCTCTTTGTCACAGATGATCAGCTACCACAGATTCCCTTTGGCAAGTCGGCTGCAGACATCTAGAAATATTTAAAGGAGCTGCATGAAACATTCGACAAGAGTCGAGCATTCTTTCTAAAGAATTAGTTGTTTTCCATTATGATGGATGAACGTATGTCCTTACAGGAACATCTCACGAAGATTAAGGACATTCGTGATTAGCTTGAAGCCATCAGTTGGACAATGGAGGAAAAAGATATGGTAGTTATTACCCTGAAAAGCTTGCCAACATCTTATGAGCATTTCATAGAGACTCTCAACATTACGTCAACTAATGTTGATCTAAAATCCCCAGAGTTGTGCACCAAACTCCTACAGCAGGATCACTGGAAGCAGCAGTTTGGCAGCCTTGCTTCCTCACCCTTGTCAGAACAAGCCTTTGCAGCTAAGTTTCAGCCATCTCAGTCATCTCCACGGGGTAGTTCCCATCAATCCTCAAGCAGTTTTCGGCAGAAGAGTGTTTAGTGTCATTATTGCCGTAAGTATGGCCACATGAAGAAAGATTGTCGTCAGCGACTCTCTTTCAAACATAAGAAGTTGGGAGGGTCCAATCAGCAGGCCAATGTTGCTGAACATTCTGAGACAAAGGAGTCTGTGTTCTACGCTTTCATGGCTAAAAGCCTTTTCGATTCAACCTGATCCTTTGCTTGGTATATTGACTCTGGTGCTTCACGTCATTTCTCTCATCGGTGTGACTGGTTTACGGATTTCTATCCATACAACTATTCAATTGTGTTTGGCGAAGGAGAGGAGTTCAAAATTATTGGCAAAGGAAATGTTCAGATACAGTTTGGTGGGTGGCAACTCATCTTTCTCAATGTCTACTACGTTCCTAGTATGCCACTCAATCTTCTTTCTGTGAGTCAGATTATGAGAAATTCTCCTCAATTGGATGTGGTGTTCAGTGCCCACAAATGCTCCGTTATTGATCGAGATACTCGTCTTATTGTTGCTGCTGGTCTAGAGGATCATGGCCTATATTGGCTTACTGACATTGGTGATTCTATTGAAATAGCTATGGCAGCTCGTGATTTATCTCTCAGCACTTTGTGGCATCCGAGATATGGACATCTCAACATCCAGTATCTCTCTCAGCTATCCCGGGAGGACCTTGTTTCTGGACTACCTCCGATTTAGCCGCAACATCTTGGAGTATGTGACCCCTGTGAAGCTGGCAAACAACATCAGACTCCCTTCAAAGATGGAGATTCTTGGCGTGCATCTTAGGTACTTCAATTACTTCATGCTGATATTTGTGGTCCTATAAATACATCTTCAATTACTAGTTGCAAATATTTTTTGCTTATTGTTGATGATTTAATAGAAAAATGTGGGTGTACTTTCTTAAACAAAAATCAGATGCACTTAGTACATTTCAAAATTTTAAGTTGTTGGTTGAAAATGAGTCTAGTTGTAGTATCGTTTCTCTTAGAACAGATAATGGGTGGGAATTTTGTTCTCATGCATTCTCCGGTTTTTGTACTGAACATGACATCAAGTGCCAATTCACCACACCTTACACTCCTCAGCAAAACAGTGTTGTTGAGTGTCGCAATCGTACGATTGTTGAGATGGCTCGTTCTATGTAACAACACAGGAGTGTTCCTAATAAGTATTGGGTAGAAGCAATGTTTACTGCTGTTTACCTTATGAATCGTTCCCCTACTCAAGCTGTCAAGAACAAAACTCCCAAAGAATTGTGGTCTAGTCATAAGCCCAAGATCAGCGACCCGAAGATTTTTGGCTCTCTTGCCTATGTCTGGATTCCTGATGCTAAACATTCGAAATTAGATTCCAAGACTCAGAGACTCATGATGACAGGGTACAGTGACAACCAGAAGGCCTAAAGATTGATAGATATTAACACTAATCATCTTATCTTTAGTCGTGATGTTGTTTTTGATGAAACTTGAGGACCATTTTTGCCCTCTTCTGAGCAATGTTCTGAGGAGCAGCCTCATAGTGTTCCTCTTCCTTTAGCACCATCTTATGGGCAGAATGATACAGAGAATGCCTGCCCTGGGACACCTGATGTTGATCCTGTTGAGGCTCCTGAGAATGATCCTCCTACTGTTGTTGCTCCTGAACCTCTTCCAGTTCCTCCAGCTCCTCCAAAGGTCAGCTCTTCTACTCTCCAACCCAAATGGTGGGTTAAAACTATTAGTGATCTAAGGGGTGATGAGCTCATCGAAGGTAGAGTTTTTGAAATAAGCGCAAACAAACAGTTAATATTGCTCTTATGGCTAACATTCATAGTGTTTATGAGCTCCAAACTTATTCCAAGACTAAAGGTATTTCTGAATGGGAACAGGCTATGGAAGCTGAACTTCAGAGCATTCAGAAAAATCAAACTTGGGTTCTTTCTGATCTTCCTGCAGGGAAGAACCCCGTTAGCTGCAAATTGGTATACAAGGTCAAATATAAAGCTAATGGCACCTTAAACAAGTATAAGGCTCATCTTGTTGCTCAAGGATTCTCATAAAGGGAAGGTATTGACGATGAGGAGACTTTTGCTCCTATAGCTAAAATGAGTACCATACGGCTTGTTCTTGCTCTAGCAGCTTAGTTCAGTTGGAAAGTTCATTAGATGGATGTCAAGAGTGCTTTCTTGAATGGTGACTTACAGGAAGAGGTCTACATGACGCAACCTTCTGGATTTAAGGTTGTTGGTCAGGAACACAAAGTCTGTAAACTTGTCAAAGCTCTCTATGGTCTAAAACAAGCTCCTCGGGCTTGGTACATGAAAATTGATAAATATTTAATCGACCATTGTTTTCAGAGGAGTCCATCGGATTCAAACCTATATATCAAACATGTAGGTGATGATGTCTTGTTTATCGCTGTTTATGTGGATGATTTGATCATTACTAGAAGTTCAGCACATTTGATCGCAGAAATCAAACAGGATTTGTGCAACACTTTTGATATGACAGATCTGGGACTCTTGCACTATTGTCTCGGAATTGAGGTTTGGCAGACTGAACACAATATCTTTCTTTCTCAGTCCAAGTGTGCTAGAAGTCTTCTGGACAGGTTCAAAATGCAGGATTGCAAACTTGCTCTCACTCCTATGGAACCTGGGCTCAAATTATCCACTCAGTCTGATTCACCTGTTGTAGATAAATCCTCGTTTAGACAACTAGTGGGTAGTCTCATTTTTCTTACTGTCACAAGACCTGACATTAGTTTTGCTATAAGCTATGTCTCCTACTTTATGATAGCACCCAAGACTGATCGTTAGACAGCTGCAAAGCGTGTCCTGCGCTGTGTGAGTGGTACTCTTGATTATAGTCTTCTATACGCTTAGAAGTCTGATTCTACACGATGTGGCTACACAGATTCAGATTAGGCTGACTCTGTTGATGATCGTAAGTCTACCACTGGATGTGTTTAATTTAGGATTTGCTGTTGTGACATGGACTAGTAAGAAGCAACAGGCGGTGGCCCTTTCTTCAATTGAAGCAGAGTATCGAGGAGCAGTTAAGGCAGCTTGTGAGGCAGTTTGGCTTCGGTTGATGATTGCAGATATGCATGTTCCTCAATTAGGACCGACTCCTATATTCTGTGATAATCAGGGAGTACTCAAACTAGCAAAGAATCCAGTCTTCCATGAACGAACCAAGCTTGTCGAAAAACATTGTCATTACATTCATCAGCTGGTTGAAGACAAATCTATTCAGTTGTTGTATGTTCCCACCTTTGAGCAATCTGCTGATATCTTCACCAAGTCTCTCAGTTTTGATAAATTTGTAAAATTCAGGGAGGCTATTGGTGTTATTGATAAATTAAGCATTATGGGTGGGTATTAGAATATTTCTAATAATACTCTATCTATTGTATGTAGATAGTTTCTAATTTCTGCATATCCGTTATGTATATATGAGCTTGTAAGCTCGTTGTAATTATTCATTGTTTATTCAATACACAAAATAATCTTTTGATTATTTTAGCTTCCTAGGTAAAAACGACAGCCAAAGCATGCATAGATCGATTCTTAGATAGCATACGCAAGTTGATGTGAAATCACCAAAGAAACTCTCACAATGTCAATAACAATCTCCAGCAGCAAACTTCCCCCAAGGAACAGTGGGATAGTTGGCAAAGTACTTAGAACTTGATCTGTAACACTTGAGCTATAGATCCCAAACTTTTATACTTCAACAAGGGCACAAAAAAATAGAACTTCAGGAAATTGTCACAAAGACGACAAAGCAAAATAAGATAATCAAATGATCAGATAATCGGATACTTTTCTCATCAAATGGGCTCATATATATAATCTCCAAATGACACAAGTTTCTCAAATGAACTCCACTTAAGAACCTTTCTCCACACAAACATTAAAATATAATAATGTGCCATTATAATATAATTTATTAATTGCTTTTGGCTCCCAAAAATGACTTTTTCCACCATTACATACAAGGCCACTATTTCTTGTGCCCATGATTTAGAACTTTTCAACAGGATTTGTAATAACACCAACCGGTTATAACTTCATCAAGCACCAAATTCTTTTATAATTCAGTTGTTTGACATTTCGTCAAACTCTTTGCAAGCAAGCTCTGATACCACTGTAACGTCCTTCACCCGATTCACTATCAAACTAGCAATATGCATGAAATCTTATCTTTGTTTCTGCTAATTCCTTGTCTATGTTATGAATATTCAGGTTTATATGTGCCCCTTGTGTTCTTGTTGCTAGTAATTTGAATATACCATTTAACACCAATTCCTTGCAAAGATAGTTATTTTGAAAATATATATGATGCACCAAAGAAATACTGAATTTCACATTTATTTGATGAAATGTGAAAATACAATTGAAGGAAATATCAAATTGGACAATTGATACTGAAATTTACAAATGCAACTAATCGCACCTGATTTTTATAGCATATGCTCTCTTCTGTTTCACTGATCGCTGCTCAATTCTATGGTAATGGTAGCCTTTGGCAAACTGCTGGCTCCAAAACATCAGATCGCAAGCTTATAATGTAGACCAAAACCCTCAAACTGAAAATGCAGACCTGTCATAACAGTTTGCAATGCCAAGAAATATGGAACATAGGCCTTGTGCTGTGCATTTCCAGCCCTTAATAATTCACAGCCTCTTGAATATGAAGTGCAGGCACTAGAGAAATAATTTACCTCCTCCAAGATTGATATCTCAGCTTTGGCAATGGCTATTGATGTTAGCAATACCCAAATGTGGCATCTAGATGAAAAATGACAATCTGAAATATGCCCAGATTGACCCTCCAATATGCAAATGCCAGCTGGTGTAGAACATTCTAATGAATCTTCTCACAAATGCAAACAATAACCTTCAGCAATGTAGATCTCCTTAGACACAGTTAGAACAGTAGGAGAAATTAGCAAATAGTTTTACCTCAACAACTATTTGCAAAGCAATTCTAGAATTAGATCTCAGTTTCGAGTCTACAATGCCTCAGCTGTAGATCCAATGAAACAACCCAGAATTCAGACCCTTATACTTCAGCAAGGGCATGAAAATCAGAACTCAAAAAAAGCCACAAAGGCAACAAAAGTAAATAAATAATCAAGCATGCTTTTTTAAACAAATGGGCTTGTATTTATAACCTCTATATGCCCTTTTCGTTGTCAAAATGTAACTTCACTCAAGAAGCTTCACCACACAACATTAATTAGAAGCTTCCATAAAATTCTCACTTGACTTGGCGTGACTAATTAATAAATGACTCTTTCCAATGATAACTCAACTCTCAACTTAAGTAAAATTATAGAGTTAAATTATAACTTTATAACAAGCCATTTAATAAATTAATAATAATTTGGCCACTAAAAATATAATAACTCCCAAAATACTCATCATTTAAATATGCCGTTTGAAATATGAGTCATACCTATTATTTCTCCATGTGACCAAATGCACTTTCCAAAAATAGAAAGGGTCCATCTCAGTCAACTCCCAACTTACCACAAATAGTAAGTACACAACTAAGCCCAAACGAAGTCCAATCTTGAGCCAAACGAAGACCAACCTGTAGCTTACTGAATTGTGCAGAAGACAAGAACCTCCCAAGCCAAGCCACTGCCTCAAAAAACCCTCTATCCACAATAATTAGCCTACAAGGATCACAATAATATATTAATCCCTGAAACTTCGATGCTAGCAAAAATGGGGACATTACAGGATTCCAGTGAGCTATGATACTGAGGTAACCAATATACAACACCGACAAAATAGCAACCCCAACATATTTAGATGAATAATAATAATAATTCACTCATCTTGCAAAAACAACTTAAGAAGCATCAACATTGAAATCTGATAACAGTAGAGTGATCCTGATGAAAAAAGATTATGAATGAATTTGACAGGGTGACTTACTATAAATAGATGCTCCATCCAAGATTCTTGGAGCCCAAACCAAAAGCTTGAGATAAAAACTAAGAGCATCACTCAACTCCTCCAATTGAATTGAGCTCATCGGAACCAATAGTTTGACTTACTATAAATAGTAAGTCACTCAAATGGAGCCAAAACACACGATAGGTTGTTGGAAAGCCTATTACCCCACTATTGAGACCCTCAAATCCCACTATCAGCTCATGAGGGTCGTGATGGTGAACTGATCAAGCCAATTGCATGAACCCTCTAAAAATGGGAATATTAATGCTTTGCTTCCTCGGACACTCACATTGCCAACTAGACGTAATGTCCCTTTTAAGCTCACCATGGTTGGTGGTCTATATTATTATGATAATAGAGAAGCTTCTATTATTAGTTAATGGTTATCTGCCTGTAATCTATTGTAAATATTAGAATGTTTCTAATATTTAATTAGTTGTAGTTATCTGTTAGCTTTCTTTAGCTTTCTTTTAGCTAGAATAGAATATTTCTATTCTTTACGATCATTTCCTAAGGAAACATCGCTTTATTCTTTTGTATATATAGACCTCCCGGTCTTTGTAAATAACAAGCAAATATTTACCAATTACTTGGTAATATGGTATCAGAGCCACTTCTTTAAATTATTTCGAAAATCATAATTTCTTTTCTAAAATTATTAATATTTTCGAAATTATTTTTTTGAGATATTTGCTTTGAACTAGGGTTTGTTTGAGAATATTGACGATCGATATTCACGTTTTTTTTTTTTGGTTGTTTTTAAAAAACGTGACTGTTTTTGGGGCATTTCCATCCATTTTTTCTGCACATCTAGGGCTACGAGAAACGCCAAGGGTTTCTTAAAACCCTTAGTAATAGATTCACGCCCATAAACTGTGTTTTTTGTTGACGATTCACCATTGATTTCAAGCTTTTTTCAGCCTATGACTTTTTTGTTCGAAACCCTAATTTTTGGGCGACAATTTTTTTCTTATTATTGATTCTTGGTGGGTTTTTCAAGAGCTCAATTGGGTTGTCGTTTGATTTTTCTACGTGCCTTGATTTTCGTGCCTCAATTTTTGAGCTAACGGATCAAAAAATTGACAACAAAATCTTTTTGAGTTTTTTGAGCTCTCTTTTGGGCACCCCTTCAAATTTTTTGGGTCTTTTATTATTTGCCTCGAAGAACGTGCCTTCACAAATTTTTACGCTTTTTCATTGAAAAATGTGCTTTGGCACCTTTTTGACTAATATTTTGCTCGAAGGCAATTTGATATTCAATGGTCCAAATTGTAGCGCATGGAAGCAACAGATACTAGCAATCTTTGAATATCAGAATACCGATTAGATTGTTCTAGGTGTTAGAAAGTGTTCGACTGCAACTAGTATTGATCAGGATACATGGGATCTCAATAATTGGGAAGCGATAATGCTTCTCAAATTATTCATCACTGACGATCAATGCCCTTAGATTCTATTTGGCAAAACAACTGTCGAGATATGGGAGCATTTGAAGGAACTTCATGAGACATCAAACAAAAACATAGCCTTCTTTCTGAAGAACACTATTTTCTATTATCATGGATGAGCGAACATCGCTCCAGGCTCACCTCGATAGGATTCAAGAAATCCGTGATCAGTTGCTTGCCATTGGTCACAAGATGGAGGAAGAGGACTAGTTCACTGACTACCAGCTTTACTTAGATTTCGTTATTTTTGGTGGCAGAGAAGAGTATACCGTTGTTGGTAAAGACAACATTCAGATTCATTCTGCCGGGAGGAATCTCATTTTCCTCAATGTGTACTATGTTCCATGGATGGAACTAAATCTACTCTCAGTTAATCAGTTACTGCGACATTCTCCACACTTGGATGTCACCTTCAGTTCGCATCAGTGTACCATCATTGATAGGGGGACTCAGTCAATTGTTGTAGTGGGTCTTGAGGATCGTGGTCTTTTCCGACTTACAGATTCTCGAGACTTACTTATGGTTGCTTGGTAGTCTTATGTTAGCACACTCTGGCATCACCGGTAAGGGCACTTAAATGTGCATTATCTCTCTCAACTTGCTTGGGAAGAGATTGTCCTCAATTTGCTAGAGATTCAGACTTAGCAGCTTGGAGTTTGTGATGCATGCTAGGTTGGGAACAATATCACACGCTGTTCACCAATGGTGATTCACGGCGAGCTTTTCTGGTACTTCAGCTTGTTCATGCCGATATCTGCTATGCTATGGCCACTCCTATTATTGGGTCTAGGTATTTCTATTGTTGATGATTTTAGTAGAAATATGTGGGTGTATTTTCTTAAAAAGAAATCAGATGCATTTCTTGCATTTTGGAAGTTTAAACCTTTAGTTGAAAAAGAGTGTGGGAAATCTATATTTACTCTTAGATTAGACAATGGGGGGAGAGGGGGGGGTGTCAATTTTGTTATAATGAATTCTGTAGCTTCTTGGATACTCATGGCATCAAATGCCAGTTAACCACACCCCACATACCACAACAGAACAATGTAGTTGAATGTTGAAACATCACAATCACCAAGATGGCTCAATCCATGCTTGAACATAGACATGTTCTGAAGAAGTTCTGGGTAGAAGTAGTCAACATTACAGTTTATCTTTTGAACTGGTCACCCATAGTGGCCGTCAAAGGTAAGAATCTTGAAGAGGCTTGGTTAGGTCGCAAGCCCAGAATCAGTCACTTGAAGGTTTTTGGTTCCCTAATGCATTACGCACCAAGTTGGATGCCAAGAGTCAGAAACTTATGCTTGTTGGATACAATAGTCTTCACAAAGCCTACTGCTTGATTGACACTGAGACATTTTGTCTCAAGTACAGTCGTGATGAAGTCTTTGATGAATAGAGAGGACCATTCATGCCTATTTCTCTTGTTCTTGATCCAGCAGACTAGCTTATGAAGGCTCTTGATTTGGGGGTTAGGCTTCCATTAGGTCCACCTGATGGGAGGGCTCTAGTAGCTCCTGTAGCTCCAGTTATACATGTGATCCCTGTACAGACACCTCTAGCTTCTCCTGCAGGATCACCTTGATTTGTAGATGCTTCACCTGATGATAGGCCAACATTGAGGCGAATAATAGAAAGGAATTAACAATTGATGATGAAGTTCGGCTGGTCTATACATGTCAATCCAAGAGCGTAAGCTTGCGAAAGGTGTCCGAGCAGTATGCCATCAAGGGATAGAGATAATTGTGAGATTAGGGATTATGAATGCAGCTACAACACGTGAAGCAAATCTATGAAAAACTAAATAAATCCCAGCGACAGGAACTGTCACTTCCTAGTGACAGGAACATCAGAAACAGAAATAAACATTAATCTTTAAAATATAAAAAACAATAATTTATGAAAGAAATAATGATAGCATTAATAGTTATAGAAATAATACATTTAGGTCTAAATTAACTAATCTGAAAAATCAGCAAACAGATAAAAACGTGAATATCTAATTTATCAAAAAGACGAATTACAAAATTGAATGCTTAAATAATACATTAGAAAAACAAACTTAAACAGAAATACCATTGTGCTTCACCAAAGAACGGGCCCTGACTCAGTTTGCACGATGGATAGAGCAAAATGATTTCTACACTACTGCGACCATGTAAAAACACTGCTTTTATTTACTTCGAAAACACTGCAGTTCAGATCTGCGTACAGCAATCTCAGAAATGAATATATGTTCTTATAATAATCTTCGTCTTTCTGATATTACATAGCACACATATTTATATGTGTTCAGTTTACAAATATAGCATAAAACAAAATGATTTTGTTTTACTAAAAGCCAGGGAATATGATGGTACATACAAACTCATTTTCTGCCCACAAATCAGATACTAATTTGTTATAACAGTAGATAGAAATGGAAGATATCATGTTTGTTCATATCTTCACAAATGGACAGCATGGAACGGAAGACAACCTGTATTAACAATGCTGATACCCACGTACTCCTTGCTAGCTGTGTGTGTTTGGAAACTATATTTAATGGTAGAATACGTAAGGACTTTAGTGGTTGATATTGATTCAACCCCCATTTCCATCCATCGGCCATGTAGTAAATATGTACTATTTGATGTGTGTTTGAGATCCCTTTTTAATATACTTGTAATATCTGATGTAGAAATAATAAAGCAATCATGTATAATAGTTTCTACCCAATTACAACAGGAAGAAATGTTCCACACATCAACATATTGCGATAATAAAAATTAGTAAAAAGCAACCAATAATGAATTTTCCATATGTTAATCCCAAAACAATATTAAATACTACTTATTTATGTTAAACCATATGCAATGTAAAAATGGTAATAATGAGATGGAATGGAATGGAAATGGAATAGGGAAGTGAGCATGAAAGTGCATGAAATGGATTAAAATATAACATTAATTAGGTTGTACTTAGCTCTCATCACTTGAGTTTGATCCAGATTCTTCTGATGAGGAACCTAATCACCAAGCATCTTCTGATACTAATGTTGGTCGTTCTCCTTTTTGGCCTAAGTTGTGGGCTAAGACACTTGTTGATCTTTGTGATTATGAGCTCATTGATGGGAGATTTGCTTGGAAAAAGAGAAAACCTTTACAGTATGTTAACTTTGCTCTCATGGCGAACATTCATAGTGTGTTTGAACCTCAAACATATTCCGAGGCTAACAATAATTTCAGAGTGGGAACAATCCATGACATCTGAACACCAAAGCTTGTTGAAGAATAACACCTGGGTCCTTTCTAATCTTCCACTAGGGAAGAAACCCATTGGCTGCAAATGGTTTAACCAAAATCAAATACAAATTTGATGGTACTTTGGATAAGTACAAAGCTCATTTAGTTATGACGGGCTTTTCTTAGCATCAGGGCATTCATTATGAGGAGACCTTCGCGCCTTCTTGAAAGATGAGCACAATCAAATTAGTCCTAGCCACATGGCAACACAGTTTGGGTGGAAGGTCCATCAGATGAATGTCAAGAGTGCTTTCCTGAATGATGATCTCCATGATGCAACCTCCTTATTACAAGGTTGCTAGCAAAGGCCATTAGGTTCTCAGACTGGTGAAAGCTCTCTATGGCTTGAAGCAGGACCCTAGGGGATGGTACATAAAATTTGATAAGTACCTCAATGATCAAGGCTTCCAGAAGAGTTCTTCAGATTCAAATTTGTACATCAAGACTACCAATAGTGACATCATCCTTCTGGTTATTTATGTGGATGATTTTCTCAACACTAGCAGTCAACATCTTTGATTCAAGGAATCAATTAGAATTAATGCTAGACTTTTGATATGATTGACCTTGGGCTCATGTATTATTGCCTAGGTGTTGAGGTTTGGCAACAGTCTTTTGGTATATTCATCTCTCAATCCAAATATGCTAGGGCTCTGTTAGACAAATTTCGTATGTATGATTGCAAGCCTGCATCTACACCCATGGAGAAAGGTCTCAAGTTATCAGCCAAGTCTAATTCTTCTCCCGTTGATGATACTGCATATAGGAAACTAGTAGGTAGCATCATCTACCTCTCTGCTACCAGGCCTGATATTAGCTTCATAGTCAGCTATGTCTCACGCTTTATGACAGCTCCTAAGGCTGATCATTGGATGGCAACAAAGCGTGTGCTTTGTTATGTGAAGGGCACTTTAGATTATGGACTTCTTTACTCTCGAAGTTCTAATCCTAGACTCAGTGGGTTCATAGATTCAGATTGGGCAGGCTCTGTTGACAATAAAAAGTCAACTTTTGGATGTGTTTAGTTTGGGATCAGGTGCCGTCACATGGACTAGTAAGAAACAACAGGCAATTTTTCTCTCTACTGAGATCAAATCAAGGCAAGTTGTGAAGCTGTTTGGCTTCGTTGGATGCTTGGGGATATGCAAATGTAATTGGTAGGACCAACCACTTTGTTGATAACGAAGGTGTTATCAAGTTAGCATGAAATCCAATCTTCCATGAACGAACCAAGCATGTGGATGTTCACTGTCACTACATACGACAATTGGTTGAAGACGAGACAATAGACTTGCAATATGTTCCTACCACAAATTAGATTGCAGACATTCTCACCAAGCCTCTTGGTCTTGATAAGTTTGTCAAATTCAGTGGACAACTTGGTGTTGTGGATAGATTAACCATTAAGGGAGGGCATTACGATAATAGATAAGCTTCTATTGTTAGTTAATTCTTATTTGTTTGTAATCTATTGTAAATATTATAACATTTCTAATATTTAGTTAGCTGTAGTTATCTGTTAGCTTTCTTTAGCTTTTGTTTAGCTAGAATAGAATATTTCTATTATTTATGATCGTTTTCTAAGGAAACATTGCTTTATTCTTTTGTATATATAGACCTCTTGGTCTCTGTTAATAACAAGCAAATATTTACCAATTACTTCGTAATATTTATAAGTCTATCATTAGCCCCCATAGACTTAGTCAGATAGTTAGAAGGTCTCATTTGGTAGAACTCAAGGTCAATTCCCATTTCAAATGACATGAAAGTCAAAATTACCTTTTGTTTGGTTTAGTTTGGTACACTTACTATTTATATTAAGTGTCTATTTTGGCAAAGTTAGGGTTTCTAATTGTAGAAGGGCACCTGAATGGGCTTTGAGAAGTGTTGAGCTTTGGCATCTTTGGCTTTAGTAGTTATTTAGGGACCTACTATTTATAATAGGTTAGATTCAAAGGGCTGCTAATTTTATTAGGGCACCTGGTCACATGGCTTATGCACTTGACTATCATGATTCCTAGTTGACTCAATGATTTGAAGTTGATGGCACAAATTCATGTTATTAAATTCTTAATAAAGTGAACTTTTTCAATAATTTATTATAAAGTAAATGGGTTCCATGAGACATCATTAAAGTGCATTAATTGATATTGTAAAGTCAATTCAAGCAATTCAATAGGTCATTAATGTGACTTAATTGAGAAACCTCTTTAATTGAACCTCATGAAGGATTTTAAAAAAAGGGCAAAGTGCAAATTAATTCAAATGTATCTAAGCTTTTGATTTGTTTCTTGAAAGTTTTTGGATTTATATATGATATAAGGGTTTCTGCAGATCATCAACATTTGAGGACAACAATTCTTTAGGGTTTTAAACAACTTGAAATGGGTGAAAGATCCATTGAATTTTGCATACCAGTGATAGCTTCATTCGGGACTCTTATTTGCCCCAAATTGGAGTGGATTGAGTGTTTAGTGAAATTCAATAAAGATAATTGCAGTTTTCACCTTGGTGTGGATTTCAAGGTGGAGTAATAATTTCTGAGATGTTTTTTTGAGCCATTTATTGCTGCTTTTCAATTTCAGACCTGGGAAAGTAAAAATCAGAGAATGGATATGTTTGAATTAGATATGTAATCACTTTTTATGAATTTGATTGTCTTTTATTTAGCGGGAAATAAAATCTGAATTTTTCGCACTCATTGCATGGTGAAAAATCAGAACCTTTTAATGTGTTTTCTGTTATAATTTCTATTTGATTTTTTGAGTGTCACCATGGGGTATGTTGAATGTTCAATAGTTCTAGTTCATGTCACAATTTTTTTGTGTACAAGTATTTCAGTCTGGTATGTTATACTGGAACATCATTTCGTAACTAGCATGTCAAGTTCTATATGTACAGCATACAGCCACCCCCCCACCGTTGTTCCCCCGTCACCCCTAAATTGAGGCCCTTTGTCCCCCAGCCTGACGTACACCAGCCTAGTGTGTCACTGTGAGAATAAATTACATTGGAGTACTTGCTAACCTCTAGAAGCTCCTATATTGCATTATTCATCCACTTAGTTAATAGAAAGTAAAACTCCATGTCAACATTGGACTCTTGGTATGCTCATTTTGACTCTGGAGGTTACGAATTGTTCATTTCCTAATATTGTTGTTTGCTGTAGTAAAAATCAAAATTCTGATTTCCTGATCAGTCCATTATTAGAAAAGTCCATACAGGTGTGATTGTTGTTTTATTTTACCTTTCAAACATTGTATTACTGTTTTGCATCAAAGAACAGCAAAATACAAAAAATAAATTAAAAAAATGCCAAAAAAGCATTGCATAGACATATTTAGAAACAAAACTCAGTATTTTCAATAAACATCTCTAGTTGGCATCTTTCAGTGGTATCAAAGCTTTGATTATGCCAGCTTGGGGGATTTGGGTCAGTTCTATGCATCCAGGCAGAGCTGAGAATTACAGCTATTACACCAGAAAGAGGGCACAAGCCCAGGCTTATTCGGGTACAAAGAATCCAATAGACATGATAGATTTACATGATGGCACTAGGCAAAACCAATATGATGAGGCTGATAGAGAGATGTTCATATCCCTTGTGAACACTCAACCACTGATAACGGAGGCCTTGGATAGGCTGCTTTACACACAATCACAGAGACAAGCATGGTATACTTGATAGAGAGAGTAGGTCAGTATCAGTTGTTGGTAGTCATAGGAGCAACATATCAGTTTCATCAGACGATAGTGCAGTTGGTTCTTATAAATGGGATAGGATATGCACATGTACAACTGATAGACCTTTACAATCACTTTTATCTCCTGGAGATGTGCCGAGAACAACAGACCTCATACACTCTTACACAAAGTTCAGAGAGAAACTTATTGCTAGATCTGATAAGAAAGGATGTGGGACTATACTACAGAGATCTAGCATTGATGAGGTAGATGGCTTACATTGAGACATACATCAATGGTTTTTAGCATATTGTAGTCAAGGTTCTAGAAATGCCACTTAGGCGTGTTATGATGCTCTTCATAGAGGGGCTACAAGAGAGATTATGTGGTTTGGTGAGGACTTTTAAGCCCAAGATCCTAGAGGTGGCCATTCAGACCACACTCGAGTTCGAAACTACACCATCACCCTCTTTGTCGCAATAGGATAAGAAGCCCCCCAAGAGTATAAAGTTGTCTCAGAGGCCTTCTACACAAGGCAAGAGTACACCTCCACCTCCAAGGTTGGCTCGGGAGTCTCATAATGAGTCGAGGAAGTTATGTTTTTCATGTAAGGTGCCATGAGGGCCAAGACACAAATGCCTTGGAAAAGGCAAGCCACGCCTTATCGAGGTTCATTCAAATGTAGAGGATGAACATGTTCCAGATAAAGATTTTGAGGGTGATAATGATGTGGTTGAGGCACGTGTGGTTGTAAGTGCTACCATTTCTACTATTTTTGCTGTTTCTAGTTATCAGCCCTTGAGTTGGAGGGAATTGTCAAGGAGCAATGAGTATTATGCTTGGTACATTGTGGTGCTTTGTGGTCGATATGGGGCTGGTAGTGGAGAAATTTGATGGATTCCTTGTCATGCTAGCAGATAGTTCTAGAATGGGCTGCACAAAATGGATACCAGCATTATCTATTGCATTGAGTAATTACTCTATAACAGATGACTAACTTCTTGTTGGTATTGGTAGAGGTACATTGTGGTACTTGGTGTCCAGTGGTAGAAATCCCTTGGAAGGTAGGCTCGAGATTTCAAAAAGATGGAGTTGGAGTTTACTCACATGGGTAAACATATCATGTTTAAGGCACTAATGAATGCAACTAAGAGGCAGCTAAGAATATCTTGGCTGACTTTGATTTTGAGGCTTGAAAAATGGTGGATGAACATGAAAAATTCAATCCTAATTCTCTGATTTCTAACAGAAACAATAAATCCTTAAATTTAATGACATTGCAGCCCCGTGTCACATGGAATTGAGTGATATAGATACTGTTGTTATTGTTACACAAAATTCAAGCATTGGGCATGACAGATTTTTGGATGCATCTCTTTATAGGACTGATTTTAGACACTTTGGTGCAGCTGAATAGAGCAGTTGCAAAAGCTTAACGAGGGTTGGTCAGAAAGGGCAAGGCAAGCCAAGTCATTGACTCATCAAGCCAAGCTCCATCTTCAACTTATTTGGGAGAGCCACCACGCATTGGAAAAGGTTGGTCATAGAGTGGGCAATACCGATATTCTAGTTGTTAATCACTTTCCCAATGATAATAATGATTGTATTAACAACCATTCTAGTGAGCCAACCACACATGAGTTTTATTGGATAGGACAATGATATCTTTGTTGATTGGTGACTTCACGTTCCTCGACTCCAATTAGGTTAGTGGCTGTAACATCCAGATTTTACAGGTCTAAATTAACATCCAACATAAGCATAGAATACAGTTATAACTTCGATTTCATAAGAAGGCAGTTACATCATTCATGTTCATGTGAAGAAGATTTGCCGTAAAAGTCAGTTAAACAAAAATTTCTTAACTAAATACTTGAAATAACTTTTAATGAAATTACTTCAGAAATTGAAATCACATACCTCGGAAAACTGAGACTGAAAATTATCTAAGTATGCTTTTGCAACCACCCGGGTTAGTCCACAAATACACTATAACAATTTCTCAAATTGTCTGCTATCTCAAAAATCATTTGATGAATACAACTAAATACCACTATAACTTAAATTAGGGCATCACATATCATCTTACCAATTAGGGCATCAATTACCATCGGTTTATTTAAGGCTTTTGATACCGCTTTACCACTTAGGGCTTTCGCGACTACGGATTCAATTTAGGGCTTTCGCGACAATGGATTTGATTTAGGATTTCCATGACGACGGATTCAATTTAGGGCTTTCGCAACCACGGATTCAACTAGGGCTTTCGATACCATGGATTCAGTTAGGGCTTCCAATACCACTGTATCAATTAAGGTTCCAACTGTCACACAATCAATTAGGGCTTCGGATTTCTTTTCCTTCCGATTGCTTATCTGTGACAATTTCTCAAGATTAGATAAATTCTTATATTCAATATTCATTTATATGAAAGTAAAATGATGATAACAATGAGATACTTCAATTTAATCTTACCTTCTCATAAACAAAAATGATATTACTTGTTTCCGATAAACATTTGAATGCATGGCTTATTTCTGTCTGACGCATATCTGACGTCTTGAGAGGTGAAACATTGTCAGGGGCTTTACCACCCAACCTCGGATCACAACATGTCCCCACACAATCTCTAACGAGAAAGGCCCTCCCTACTCGGAATTTACAGGGCCATCTTGCCATCCACTGGGCTTCCCGATATTTTAATTTACCACATGACTTGATAGCAGGAGTTCACAGTAACAGGATTGTGCATGAGCTAATAATTCATATTAAATGGTAAATATCATAACTGATATGGATTTGATTATTACAAATATCCTCTTTAAAGATCTCAACATTTTGACAACATTCTTCATGAGTGAAACATGCACGAGCTAATGTTATTATTTATCTTATTCTGAAGACAATCATGATTTCTGCACCTCCTCACCTTTCCCAGGCCATCAAGCCGATGACTTCCTAGTGTTAATAATTAATTTACTATGGTACTTCGTTCCTTATTCACCATATTTCGGCATTTCGCTTGGTGAATTCCTTGGTGTTCACTTAATTAGATATTTGTGTATGCAAAGCAGGTTGTAAAGGTTCTAAACTGGAATGATACACTTATGACATGAATCATAAAGAATCCAATGAAATTTATCTTCTCTCCTATAAAGTAAGACGGCAAGCTTAAATCAAAACAAGGAGGCATCAGACTTATTATCTGTATTATCTTTTCCAAACAGCATTTTTTCTTCGATCATTAGCTAAGTACTTTATTTTCCTTCCCATTTACTTTCATAGCTTAGCATTCAAATCTAAACAGATTAATCCACTGGTCTGGTATGTGCACCTGTTAGACCTAAGATAATCTATACTTATATGTATGCATTCAATTGATTTAGTCTAAACCTCCTTCAAAGATATTTCATTTCCTTAGACAATTATACATTTCAAATCTCAAATTTGGAAAATCAAATTTATGTATGAAATTTATGTTTAACATTACAATTTTTAAATTGCTAGAATCTTGACGAGTCAAATAACAGATTCAAAGTCTCAATATCTTTTTCAAATGTGATGCCTTGCTGAAGAAACTGCAGATTGGAAACTTCTCCAAACCAACCAAAGAGAATGAAGATGAAAATAGTTTTAGACAACATCATTGTGTTTCTACTCTCCATTAAGCTTCTAAGTTTTCAAGATTTATTAAGTTTCAGTTTAACAGTACAAGCTTGAATCTTCCTATTTTATAGTCAAGCAAATTTGTATGATGTTTCGTTTTCATCAAGTGTAGTTATCATGTAAGTAACATGAAGTGGAGTAGTAAGAAAGATTGGCGATACCTACAACCATACTCATTGAAAAGGAAGAGTGCCGAGCATCATGACAGGTTCTGTAATTGATGTTGATGGAGGAATAGGGCGATCATTCTTCAACTGACGGGCAAACACCTTAATGGAGCCAATATTGTAATCCATCGCTACTACTCACGGATGTCAGACTATAAATGCCTTTAATCGGCTTCAAATTCAGATCGAAGTCATTACAAATAATAATGTAAAGATGATTAACATTTACATCTCCAATCTGGGGCAAGTTTACTCAGCAGTATCCCAGTATACAATTGCTGTTAACTCTGCAATTATTTGTAGGCTAGTAGAGAGGGTTCGAAAGTGAAAAGGCTTGAAAGTCGGGAGTGGGAAGAATGCCAAGAGAAAGGATCCATATACATTTAAAGGTTTCATTTAAATGTATTAAATGTTCTTACGACTTCCATTAGTTACAGGAAAACCCCTATGAAAACCAAAGATGACCATTCAGATTCTAAATATTAAATTGACTAAGAAGAAAGAAAATAATAAGAAGTTGGAAAGAATTGGAAGATTAAAATTCGAAAACTATAATAATACAATTATAATCTGAACATTAAGATAATAATAATACAATTATTATAATCCGAACATTATTATAAAGTACAATTATTAAATTATTAAATGATAATGGTGCCAAATCATGGTTATATTTAAATGAACATTTATAAACAATTATTAATAGTACTACGACAAAAATAATTTAAAATCCTTTAAGATATGTTTTATAAATAATTTAATTATTTTAATTAAAATATTAATTAAACAACTCAATTATTATAATTAAACTATTTATTAAATAACTTATGCGATTCCACAGATATATTTTGTTCCGAGTCGCTAGGTCCTCTATTTGTTTGCCCAATGATGGTGATGCCCTACTTAATTCTTTTATGACAATGCTTTCATCCCATTCAACATGCTTCCTACAAGGAAATTCTTCGTAATTAATTTATATATTATTTAATCATAAATAATCATAATAGTTAACCTTTCATCTTAATTTCATGAATTCGCGATTAACGATCAATTAACATGTCATCTGCAGTTGAAATCATAACAACCAACTAACTTACCATTTTGCCAGATTATATCAAATTAAACTATCAATTGACTTCATGCGAACCTCAACGGCTATATATCAAACTAGGTCAAAAATTGGGATGTAACAGTGGCTTCCTTGGATAGATTCATATAGCATCCCTTGAGTTTTCATTGACTTACTTTGGTGATTCAGCAATATGGGAGCACTAAAAGATTTATCTTTTGAATAGAGATGCAGTATGAGTTGATTTCTTTGGATTGACATTGGTTGGATAATATGTTTGATATCATGTTGTTTGCTAGTCGGAGTTATGACAGCAAGATAAGGTGGTCATTGGTGTGGACTTTTCGGCATGAGGGGATTGGCCTCTCATCATTAGAATTGTTTACATTCATGGATGAATACTCTATGGTGATGATGTAGTATAGTAGTGGCTATTCCTTGATGTGGGATCTGAAGAGTCACTTCGATGTTGATTGGCCACTAGGGAGATCTACTGAGTTGTTTTAGGTATTAAGGCTGCATGGTATATATATTAGGGTGAAGCAAAGGGAACAATTAGTGCTCGAGATATGGTTTGTTTGGGATGGTGGTGGTATAGTGATGCATTGCTTGTGGGTAAGCAGTCTTTGGGAAGGGAGGATTGTAATGTCCTCTTTCTAGGTGATTAAGAGATGAGCAGAGGGTTGACCTATTACACGACTTCCTGTAGGCCAATGAGATGGATATAGGACTCTTTTTGGGGGTCATAGAGCATTCTAAGGCCTTTATGAACCATTTTGAGCTTTCAAATGACATCCTACTTTTAATGGATGTCTTCTATTTTCTAGAGAGAACTAATATTTGACTAGATGACCACCCAGGAACTATAGAGCATAGTAGGATTTTTTTAAGAAGTTTTGTAGTTTGGAGCGAGGTTCCTAGTTGTAGGAGTAACTATCAGTTAGCTTGCAAGGTTCAGCCGGCATTAGAGATCATAGTGCTTCATACAAAATTCAAATCTAAGCCCTGAATTGCATTTTATGAATAAGGGAATATTAAAATATTTTAATATTTCCTAAGTTGTGGATATGAAGAAATAATTTTTTTTAATATTACAGTAGCTTTATAAGAAAATAACTTATAATAAATTGACCTCCTTTTCTAGGTATTTGAGGCATAAAATGTCGTAATGAAAAGGAGAAAACATTATAATGATAAAATATAATGCATAAGGGGTTAATTTTTTTATTAGTTTTCAAAAATATTACAATTATGTTTTTGACCTTGTTCAAAGTGTAGGTAGACACGAGGGGAAAACAAAGGGGAAGAAAGCCCATGGTTTAAGTTGGGACGTGAGCGTCCTGTTAACTATGTTGAACACAATTGCCCCTATTTTAAGAGGGGAATTTGGAAAGGCATACCTTTGTCAGCCGACTGGATGGTCCCAGCGGTGTTTCTGTAGCCGACGGAATGATTGTCGTCGGTGTTTTGTATTTTGTAGCCGACGGGTAAATAGTTTGTAGCGGACATAATGTTTGTGGCCGACGGACTCCTCCGGGAAGGTTCGGCGGATAGTATTTATATCTCGTCTGGGATCATTGTAAATCATCTACTATTATTGATATTAGGAAGCATAATGTATGTCTGGCATATGCGAATATAATTCTGCTATTCTTTTCCATTGTCTGTATGTGTTGATTTCTTTACTAGTATGGTAAACATTTGGCGCCGTTGCCTTATGAATTTGGAAGGTGGGAGGAATGAAGATTAATGCCAAATCAGCTTAACAAGGATCGAAATAAGGCGAAGGGAAAAGATGGAATCCGTGCTGCACAAGAACATTTAATTTTGGCACAGCAGGCAGACCGTTGAAGGAGATTCCGTAAGATTGCTGACGGAAACAGGAGTGCGGAGGAATTGTTGGAGGAGACTCGGCAGCGGGTGGAATTGGTGGAAGAAGCACCAGAGGAGTTCTTGAATTTGTGTTCGTCGAGGGAAGAAAATTCAGACGGAAGAGCATCAACTCGCACGGCTTGTAGTGCCGAGGGAGCACGAGTGTGGAGTGAACTCTTCGTCCGGGATAAACTTCCGCGGGAAACAACTTCAGAAGATCCTTCTTCATCAAGGTTCGCAACTGTCGACACCTCCGGTGTGGGAGTGCAGACCTCCGGTGCGGGAGTGCAGACCTCCGGTGTGGGAGTGCCGACTGTCGGTGTGGGAGTGCAGACCTCCGGTGTGGGAGAGCAATCTGCCAATGTGGGAGTTCAGACCTCCGGTGTGGGAGTGCAGACCGCCGGTGCGGGAGTGCAGACCTCCGGTGTTGGAGTAAACAGCGCCAGTGTTGCAGGACCCAGTAACGCCTCTCTACCAAATTCAGTTGTGATGGCGGGACCCAAAAAAAAGCTGCCGAAGTTTGAGGTCGATGGTATAGTCGACCCCGTCTGACATTGTAAGACATGTGAGATGATCTGGTGGGCAAATGGAATCATAGATGCCAACGAATGGGTCAGGCAATTTCCGGCAACCCTACAGGGTGTGGCGATTGATTGGTTTTCGGATACGGATCCACAAAAGCTAAATAGTTGGGATTACATTAAAAAGGAGTTCCTGACAGAATTTAAACTCTTGCGGGATGATAATGAAATCGTAGCAGAGATTTTCAATACCAAACAGGGGAAGCATGAAACTGTCTGTGTCTAGCCAGGAGATTAAAAGACTTAATAAACAAAATGGAAAGCAAGCCGTTGGATGGATTGCAGAAAAGATGGTTCGTGGACGGTCTACGCTCGAAGTTGCGGAGGAAAATGAAAATTGTGCCACCATCATCATATGTGGATGCATATAACAGAGCACTGGACCTTGACAGTGAGCAAAAGACAAAGAAGAAGAAAACTAGCTCCTCTGATTCTGATGACGACGAGCCTGCCGGAGATGATAGCAGCGACGACGAAGGCAGCAGCAAGAAGGTTTGTGCCCTACAGAAGGATATGGTTCGCATGATGGAGGAGTTTAAAAACATGCAGAAGGAGCCAAAAGGCAGTGAACTGTGGTGCACGGAGTGTAAGACCGACGATCATACTAAAGGATCATGTCCAAAGAACCAATTCTGTGACATTTGTCAGATCATGGGCCATTCGACAAAAGAGTGCCCCTTTAACATGAAGACAAGAGGATCTCCGCAGGTGTTTCTCACACAGGAGGCTTCCCCGTCGGGTAGTAGCGGAAATACGAATAGCGCAGGTGCCACATCCGGAGGGTACAGGAATAATAACAGAATGCAAAATAACAACAATGCGAACAATAACAATAATAATGGGAGCCGAAGTCGAACCCAGTATGATGCAAACGGACGACCGATCGTTCAATGCCGAGCATGTAATTTGTGGGGTCATTTTGCACGGGATTGTACAACAACAAACACACCAAAATTATTATGCAGATGGTGCAGACCAAGCGATCACGAAGATTCCAAGTATTCAAAGTCTGGGGTAAACTTGATCACTGTCGGCACGAATATAGAGGAGGTTCTGGCAATTACACGGAGGCAAGCGGAGGAAAAGAGAAAATTGGGGGAAGCGCAGGCGGAAATTGCAAAGGCATCGTTGGCGGGGACATCTCAGTTGAAGGACATCACCGGCACCTTGGCAAGGGACTTCGCAGAACAAAATATTATACGACAGATCTTACAAACGGAGAGACTGGTCAAGATAAGTGACCACCTTCTCACAATGCCCCAGTTACGGACGGCCATTCTGAATCATACACCGTTTTTGAAAGCAACGGAGGACACAGGAATGGACAGTAGGGAAGTAACGACAACAGACCCAATGCTGCTGGCACTCACATCCGGACGGCATCCGGCGGTCGTCGAGATGGGGATTTTGGGAAATGTTTTGACAAACACAATTGTCGACGGAGGGTCCGGCGTGAATGTGTTGCCGGAGGATACTTGGAAGAAGTTGGGAAAGCCGACATTGTGGCCACCTGCATTTCAGTTGCTCACGACAGACCAACATGGAATCAAACCGTTGGGAATCTTGAAAGCGCAATCGGTAACCATTGGTACGCAACCATTTTTATTGGATTTCGCAGTCATTCCATTGAAAAGAAAAAGATATGATGCTATTCTGGGACGGGATTGGTTGGTGCAAGAAAAAGTACAACATGATTGGAAACAAAATACCCTATCAATGGAGCGCGGAGGCAAAAGATTCATAATTGACCTGCACACACAAATGGTCGGCGAGGAGGCAGCATCGTTAAATTCTGAAAGTGAAGGCGAGAGTGATGACGAAGGAAAGAGGAGAATGGAACTGGACGAAGGAGTATTGAGACTTGACGGAGGATCGAATGACGACGACCTGGACTCGGTGAATGGCCTTTACCACTGGCAGATAGAAGACTACGAACTCTTTTCGAGTTGTAATATGCTAAGAGTCGACGAAGGTGAGAAAAAGGAGGAAAATGAGTGTCCGGAGGAATACAGAGAAGCAGATGACGCAAAGGAGGTTACGACTGAAGAAGGGAAGGACATACAATACAGACCCAGAAAAAAGAAAGATCCCACCATTCGGTACACGGTGAACGGACTGCACAGGAGGAAAAGAACGCATCGCACCATAAAATTACTTGAAGGGTACCGACAGCAAGGAAATAAGTTAGATGTGCGACGACTGCAGGCACAGTGGGCAACGGAGGTAACACAAAACAGACTTAAGGCGTGGCATGACAAACTCAGTAGGTTTCAGCCGGGGCAGTTGGTACTCAAGTACGATAGTCGGGATGAAATCAAACAGGAAAAGGTTAAGGCAAGATGGGTTGGACCATATTAGACCCGAGAGGTCGGCGACAATCGGGTGATAAAATTGGAGACATTGGACGAGCAACAGGTGCCTCCGGTAGTCAACGGATTTAAATTGCAAATATATGGTGTCAGGAAGACTCCGTCGCTATCACAGAATGGCTAGCTGACTCCGTCGTTGTTGCAGAATGGCGACGCCTGGAGGCAAAATTGAGGTGCTGTCTTTCTATTTTATTTTATTTTTGTCAAAAAAAATAAAAAAAATTGAAAACAAAAAAAGAAAAAAAGAAAAAAGAAAAAAAAGTAGTAAAAGTCCCGCGGGCAGATGCAGTTGTCCGTGGACATGTCCTGCGGCAGAGGTCCATGAACTGTCTCGCGGGTGGCTCTCGCGAACTGTCCCGCGGGTAGCCCCGGTCCGTGGATTGTCTCACGGGTAGCTGCTCGCGGACATGTCCCGCGGACTGTTCCGCGGGAGGTCTTCCGCAGCATGATCTATCTGTCTGTTTTCATTGTCGGAAGAATTGTTGAGCTTCTCATTGCCGGAGGAGTGGTTTCAGCGAAAGATTGTTGGATTTTTGTTTCTCATTTGCGGAGGAGAGATTGTTGAGTCTGTGTAGAAGATGGGTGTGTGGGGTTTTCTTAAAAAAAAGAAAAGAAAAGATGACGACAGATTCAAGTTGTTCAGAATGAGTGACAGATAATGCCAAAGGGAAGGGGAAGCATCAGTGGTTGCTAAAAAGAGTGTAGAATCGGCAAAAAATGACAAAGATGGTGTGCTCCGTGCATTTCTGTGTGGGTTGTGAAGTGCTAATTTGGACCCCGCGGGAGCACTGCCCCTCGACCTCGCCGGGGGCGTTGCCCCTTGGAACCCCAATCGTTGTGGACATCAGTCATGGGAGTTTGACCAATTGAGAAGAGTTGAAGTTGCTGCAGGCGTGGACTTTCTGTGTACCAGAGGCACTAGGAGTAGGTGTTGGTCGGGAGGCTGTCTTGGTGGATGCGTAGAGAGCTTGAGAGGAGCTAATCATCCAGTTGGAGGCAGTGCAGCGACACTTAGCTCAGTGGACCTAGTGTTGGAAGCAGAGAAAGCAACACGGGTGGCTATCAAGGTCAGCTTGAGGAGACAGTATTGTGTTAGCAAAAGGGTACAGATGTAACGGGATGAATGTGGAAGTGATGTGACAGAAGCAGATTTTTTTGTTGTAGTCACTCTGTTAATGTATTTTGTTTGTTAATTTGTTTCAGATATTTTGTAATTGTCGTCCGGAGACGACTTTTCTTTTTGGGGGGGATGGTGTCAGCCGACTGGATGGTCCCGACGGTGTTTCTGTAGCCGACGGAATGATTGTTGTCGGTGTTTTGTATTTTGTAGCCGACGGGTAAATAGTTTGTAGCGACATAATGTTTGTGGTCGATGGACTCCTCTGGGAAGGTTTGGCGGATAGTATTTATATCCCGTTTGGGATCATTGTAAATCATCTACTATTGCTGATATTAGGAAGCATAATGTATGTCTGGCATATGCAAATATAATTTTGCTATTCTTTTCCATTGTCTGTATGCGTTGATTTCTTTACCAGTACGGTAAACAACCTTCCCTTACAAATTAGTTTAATTTCCTCATTCTTGCTTCGTGTCCTTGTGGGCTTATCCTTTTGTCAATGATACTCCATGTCCGTTTGCAAATCTCATCCTTTTGGCTTAGATTAATGTTAGACATATTTTTAATAATAATGAAGTAAAAAAATTATAAAAATCCTATATGATATATTGTTAAGGTATTATTTCTGCAAATGTAATAGCACAACATGTGATTTTTGTATGTTCCGAAGGCAGCGATCTCTCTTGTATTTATATTGTGGATGAGATAAGGAGAGACATGCCTCATAACACATACTGTGTCATTATTTATGATTAGTATTTATTAAACAATTGTTAATTTTATATATATATACATATATATATATATATATATATATATATATATATATATATATATATATATATATATATATATATATATACATTAATTGTCTAATGATTGCTAATCAAAATGATTAACTAGTAATCATAACAATTGATCTCGTGGTTAAATCAATCTAACTGAAGCTACAACATTAACAACACTCCCTCTTAGCTAGGGAGGATAAAAATAATAATATCGGTTGTAATGGTATGTCCATGACTATCTTTGATCAAGAGATATTCATCATAATGATATCAGAGTAGTGACCTACAAATATCAAGTCATGTGATATTTACCAAGTACTCAGAATATCAAGTAGCATGATATTCACCAAGTACTCAAATGTAAATAAGGTATGTGCACATGTATCACCCTGTGATACTTACATAGGAACATTATAATCATGGTTTGTTTAGAGATGTTAATCCACCATGATATCTATTTATACAATACAACTCATAGATATCTATGTGACAATATCTATCTCTTAGTTGATTATTTACAAGATATAATCTATCATGATCATCTTAGATATCAACCATATGACTTTCATCATGATAGAAGGTTAGACTATCATAAGATTGTCACCTTACTATAGTAACCATAAACAAACATCAATGAAAGATTGTCACCTTCCACAATGTTTCCGTGAAGTCATAGTAACTCACATGACATCCACCATTAACTTTTCCAGAGGGCAGAACAAATGACTTTCACCTCAAACTTCTTTGTCATAGAGAAGGATGCGTTATAGTACATTTTACGTAATCATTGATGTTGAGGCTCTCTCTCAGTAAAGGCTCTAATCCGTTACTTCAAGCTTGTCTTCAATAATGTACAAACTTTAGTTTGGTAGAAGGCTTGGAGAAAAATATCGGTTGTCAGATCTTCAATGATAATGTACTCTGAATGAATAGTATTCCAAGGATCCATCTATGGTTTAGGCATTCACATAAAGACCTTTTTGGTCTGCACATGTGGAACTTCATCTCATGAATCATAGTCATCTGACTGTTATAGTTTCTTCATCACTGGAGAGTCCATCTTGACATGGTCTACTCTAAATAAATATGATCAAGATCCTCAAAAGTCAACTCAAACATATCCTCTATCTACTCCCTTTGTTACAAAAGCATACTTTGATTCATAGTAAATGAGTGAATGTATTGAACTGTGGGTTTATTCCCAAGTTTGGTTACATCAAATATTCATGCTAATGTGGTTCACTTCTGAAGCTCTAAGTTCATGCAACAACCTCTTGACTTCCAAGTTTAGCCTCACTTTATCTAGCATGATCATCAGATCACTAATAAATCCTATATCAAAACTTCTTTGGAGTTATTGTCATAAGATTGAGTCCTGCACAATATTTGGTAGCATGCCAAATGCACCATTCTTCTTTTCCTACAAGAACATCCCCAACGACAAAGGGAAAAGATCAAGGCAAAATAGCTCTTATATTATATATAGAAATACAATTTAAAGAGAGACTACATTGAGTAGATAAATGTAATACTCAAGGATAATAAATACTTATCTGTACATCAACATCCTTGATATAAGTTGCTGCAATGAAGGTCCATATGCATCAAATCAAAAAACGCCTCCATGTAAGCATTTGTCAAGTAATGGGAATGGAACATTGGTTATTATTAGTGTAACCAGGGTGCGTGCACCTAGGTCAAAAACCTGAAGCACCCAGTGCGGGTGCGTTGCACACCCGAGTATACTCGCCAGCCGAAAAAGTGCCACCGCACCTTGGCCGCATTGGTCAAGCGCCCGGGTGGGACGCGAGACTCGGGTGCGCAGGGTGCTACTAGGGTGCTCGCGGGGTGCGGTCGATTGACTAGCCCAAAATTTCTTATAAAAAAAAACTTTTTGCATTTATTTTTTTATTTTTTTTAAGCAAGCTAACCCTTGGGATGATTAGGACTTCGGTATAGTGGATGATTAGAGAGCACTTGGGATGATTTCATTCTCATTATTGACATTTTGTCATTTTGTTGATTGTACTCACTTTGATATGGCTATGATACATTATTTCATTTCACTGTTTCATGCTACTTAGCTCATTGTCATCATGGGCATCTTTATGATATATGATTTTCATATTTGAACAATGAATTTTTAATCTTGCATCTTGAACTAAGTTAATTTGTTAAATGATCATTGGTAATGGTTATGAAGTTTCAAGTTTCAAGTTTGAACTTATGGTTTGTGAATCACATTTCAATTTTCTCTATTCAACTATATTTGGTATGTTATATAATATAGTGAAGTATCATTTCATAATTAGCATTTTCAGTTATATATATATACTATGCAACCCCCGCTCCCCTCCTCCCCCCTTCGTACCCCCGCCGTCCCCAAATTGAGGCCCTTTTTTTTTGCTGCACCCAAAACTCGTCCCAATGTTCCCCCCCCAACTGCCTCACCCTTGCGTCGGTGTAACACTGGTTATTATTCCCCCGCACAATGTAAAATTCCACTTCTTCCATTTTAAAGAGTTTTTAGTCATCGTCGAGTCCGAGGAGAGACAATCATGCATGAATGATATCAACCTCTAACTTTGTTAGTCATCAACCTCTATATTTGAAGCGACCATTAGAGGACTTCAAACCTCAAATACCTGAGTAGTCCAAAGAATTTGCAGATATAAATTTTTTTCTCTCGGCAATGAATAATGCATCAACACTGTGAAACAATTAACCTTGACAATTCTGACTTCGACCTCAAGCATTATCTTTAATAAAGTGGAGAGATGGCTCCGGAAATCCCTTTTGTTGCAAGTAGGATAAGATTGTTTGTCCACAAAGCTGAAAATTCCTAATCGTGCTTATCACCTCATCATATTTATTCTTCATATCCAGCATTCTTGTAATGACATATACATAGTACATGTGTATTTCTCGTGATTCCTCATTTCTTATGTTCCAACAATTCATAAACAATTGGCTCCCACTATTCCACATTTTGCACATTTAGGTTTGACTTGATCAAAAGTCAATCTTCTAGTTTCAACCATATAAATTTTTTTCTCTCGGCAATGAATAATGCATCAACACTGTGAAACAATTAACCTTGACAATTCTGACTTCGACCTCAAGCATTATCTTTAATAAAGTGGAGAGATGGCTCCGGAAATCCCTTTTGTTGCAAGTAGGATAAGATTGTTTGTCCACAAAGCTGAAAATTCCTAATCATGCTTATCACCTCATCATATTTATTCTTCATATCCAGCATTCTTGTAATGACATATACATAGTACATGTGTATTTCTCGTGATTCCTCATTTCTTATGTTCCAACAATTCATAAACAATTGGCTCCCACTATTCCACATTTTGCACATTTAGGTTTGACTTGATCAAAAGTCAATCTTCTAGTTTCAACCATTGAATGCATATCTTCCATAAATGATTCATACAAGGATGGGAAGATATCTAGTATTAGTGTTACCAATTTGCCACTATTTAGATATAATATTTATTTCTTTTCCAATTATTAGATTGCTATCATGATTGGGATCTCTATTTTCATGCAAAATGGTTTCTTAACCACTGAAGGAATAATTTGATTGATTCAGTTACCCATATCTTTCTCCAAGTGGAACGATATTGATATCTCGTTAATATGTCTCAAAGATATATGAATACAAATGGTTGCAACCTTTTATTATCCTTAAAAATCACACCATTGAATTACAAAAAGAAAATCACTTGCTTCATTATTGATACTGTCTGATGTATTATTTATCTTTATATTATCACTCATTTCCATCCAATAGCGTTCTATAAGATTAGTTTTCCTTTTGTTGTTAATTTACACTAAATATCCATCATCCATACAAATACTTTTTCTTCTGGATACACAATCAAGTGACATAAGAACTAGCAGTAGCTTCTGTATGCTCTCTAAATTTTATTCAGTTCCTCTGGAAGTTCCAGTCAGTTGTTTTGAGTCGTACTTTTGTTCATATTGAACTATTGCCAGGTGTTTAGGCCACACACTATCAGATACACCAAAAACTGTAAACGGTGCCAGAAATATTCCGTTCAGTTCAAATTGCTCAAGCTCCTACGATGATCATAAATGAGTTGCCAACAGTGAGAGATGCAGACCAAGCATTTTGATGAAATCCCTAAGACCTAGGAATATATATTATGACTATTAACTCTCACTTAGCTTTTGTAGGCTCGAAATCAAATTATAACCTCAGAAAACTATGTGCCAACCATGCATCAACGAAAACAGAGATTCTATGATAATTCTAATGAGAAATCACTGGCTTGATACATATATCAGAGTTTTTATCAAATTATTATTTTCTATCGAATTATATCTAAAGTGCTTTCAAATAGGTAATGTAAATTTTGAGCCAGCAAAGGCCTCCATTTTTTCTTGATGTTCAAGGTCTCTTCTTAATTGTATATAGGCTTGGCTCCTCCCATATCATATTATCAAGACAAAAATGATAACAGAAGTATTTGGGTTTCTGCACAAACTCATCTGGGTTCTGCACAAACTCTAATGCTACTTTGGTGATGGAAAGTAGCAAAGAGGACAAATATGAAGAGGAATTATTAATGCTTCTTCCTTTTGTCCAAACTTTTAAATGCACCGTTGGGCAAGTCTTTTCCAGCGATGACATAAACTTTCTCAGTAACAACAGTAGGAGGATGAATAATTTCTTCTTGCACATTTTCTTCAATTTCTGGCAATGACTGAACCAATGCAGTCCTGCTGTTTACCACTGGAGTTCTCATGTTTGAGAACTATGAAATAAACTTCAAATATACCTGTTACAATGGACATTTAAATGCAGTCTATTTTTTTCTAATCACATTGCATATCAAACTCAACACTACAGACAAAATAATGTGTCACGTAGAGCTTGAGAGTTAAGCTAACAACTATATTCATGGATTGCATTGTTATTGAAATTTTGCACACATGTAAAATTTAAGGAGGTAGAAGATTGCATTTCAGGTATACATCTTTAAATTCAAAGCTCTGTATTGTTGGGTGAATATTTTGTAACCGACAATTTTGTGAAAATCCAGTCATAAAATAGGTAGACCAGCCATAGCGTGTGAGACAAAGTCTCTCCTACATTAAATGGAAGACTCCCCCTTCTCACCGTTCCTTGGATCAACTCAAGGGAAGCAAAAAGTTGAGAGATTTGTGAGGGGTGTTACCAATATTCTTTCCTCTTACCTTTCAGGAAAGAATTCACTTACCTGCGGAGCGAGTAAGGGGCAAGATGAAATCTCTAATTACACTTCTATTTAGTAGTTGGAAATGTGATACCGATTAACCAACACCAACTCAAGATTGATTAAAGTGTACCAATTTGGCTCTAAGTCCTGTTTTAACCTATTCTTTAAGAATAACCCCTACCATTGGGGCACAAAGACTTCCAGAAGTAGGGAATTTTAACCATTTTTCATGAATTTGAGATGGTAATACAAGCTAAAGTCAAAGTTCCTTGTCTTTGTATCACTACAAATGTTCCCAATCAAAGCCTCGGCTCCGATTGCTTCTTAACTCACTATGCTATATAATTGAACCAACAATATAACATGAATCAAAGATAATAGACACAAACTATAGTCAAAGCTTTTAATTTGCTCTATCACAATTGCTTCCAGTCAAAGCTTCGGATCCAACTTTTATTTATTTTTCTCCCAAATTCATACTACACAATCAAAGTTATGCTTGCACAAGTTTGGCAGAGCTTTCTTGCATACAACAAAAAATGATATTTACAATGAGGGGGCACTCCTTTATATAGGCAAAGGAGTTGAGAAAAATGAAGAAAAAGTGGGAGCAACTCAACCAACTTTGACCCAGTCTAACTAACAAGAGAAATTATTGCATTACATGTAATAAGGACATGCAATCGAATTACATGTAATTACACATTTTGATGTAATACATCCTCTCCAATTACAAACATGAAAACTAAAGAAGGAAGAAGACGAAAGAGAATTGAAACAATCCTAGGGATTGTTTTGAAGGAACTTGTATTTGGCGATGCTATCCTGGATGATCACAGGATCGAGAGTTCCTATATTTCGTGCCATTGCATTCACCTTGATAATCATGGTGTCTGACTCTCTTTGATGAATTATCCGTTGTCATTTATCAAATTTTTTCTCATACAAGTTATCGTGAATTCTGCTTTGTAGATCAGCACAAACTAGAGTCTCTGACACTTTGAAAACCTTCTCGATGGCATCCGGATGTAAACTTGGAACAACTTTCCCACCAACATCTGCAACTTTATTTTTTATTTGAAGCAAAGTGCTTGGTGCATTCTCACACGAACTTAGGTTCTCAGACAACCATTGGGAAAATGAAGATCAAATGAATTATTGCTTCTTGAGAATCAAAGCATGTCTTCTTGATGGGATATCTCTGTTCTTTGAAGAAATTCTGACATATCTTGAAAAGTGTGCCTCAACATGAAGACAAAAACATCTTCCAGTGAGACTGGATCCATGAAAACTTTGGGATTTGAGGTACAATGATGAATTCATGAGGGATGAGTGCTAGAAGTATGGATTAGATACTTATGAAACACATATGATGGCTGGAAATGAACTGGAAAACATATGTATTTGGATGCATATGGATGTGTGCAAATTATGACTTTGGTATTTAAAAGTGTGACCTTTTACCAAAATTGGGTTCTTTAGATGCAATTGCGATTTTACATGCAATCATGACTTGATGTAATCATGTAATTAGGTTCAAAGGATGAGATTACATGTAAGTGAGTTTGGAAAATAGGTTTATATGTAAATGCATATGAAGGATGGAATTACATGTAAATGTGGATGGAAGATGAGAATACATGTAATTGCATGTGGGGAATGAGATGCAATGTGCTATGGCATGTAATGATGGAGGTGGAATGAAATGATGCACTTGCATGAAAAGGGTGAACAGATGGAATCAAGTAAAAAACTCTTAAAGTTCTTGGGAAAGAACTTGCAATTTCTAAAACAAGAAGAAAAATGAAAAAGAAAACAAACAACCAATGAAAACAAGCACAAAGCAAATTCATACCTTTGGTTTTAGACTCAAACATGTCAACAAGCAAGTTGTTTTCATGTGCAAATTCGAATTTGGAGTTTGGGGCAAATCTAAAAGTGTGAAAATGAGAGTTTCATCATATTTAAAGGCAAAATGCACTTTTCATGGCATATATATGAACAAGTGTGCAACATCAAGCTAAAATATGCATCAAAATAATAAGATAAGCATGAATTAGTAAGCAAGATTGAAAATGTCCACTTACTTGGAGATCAAAGAGCCAAAATGTCGTAAGGAAATAATGTAACTGGATGTATGCGTCAGTGTATTGGGATGTTCCCGACGGGGTATCGGGAGGTTCCCGACGGTGTATCAGGAGCTTCCTGACGGGGTATCGGGAGGTTCCCGACGGTGTATCGAGATGTTCCTGACGGTGTATAAGGATGTTCTCGACGGAGTATCGAGAGGTTCCTGACGGTGTATCGGGAGGTTTCTGTCAGTGTATCGGGATGTGTGCTGTCAGGCCGACATGTATCGGGATGTATCCAGAAGGTTCTATTATTGTAGTTGACATGTTGTATGTGGCCGACGGATACCTTCGAGAAGGTTCCTCGGACAGTATTTATATCTCCCTACGGGATCATTGTAAGGATCATCATATCAAAACCTAATGTAATATCTTGGCATATACGAATAATAAGAAGAATTTTGCTGTTCGAGTTCATGTTCATTATCTGTGTGCAATTCTTAATTAACCTATGCGGTAAACATTTGGTGTTGTTGCCCGATGGACCTGGAAAGGCAGGAGAATGAAGAGTAATGTCGAATCAGTTGAACAAGAATAAGAACAAACTAAAGGACAAGGACAAAATACACACAGCACACGGCGATTTGATTTTGGCACAACAAGCTGAATGCAGAAAGAGATTCCAGAAGATTGCTGCCGACAGACGTAGAAGCGCAGAAGCATTGTTGGAGGAAATGCGACAGCGGGTGGAGTTGGTGGAAGAAGCACGTGAGGAGTTTTTGAATTGGTGTTCACCGAGGGAAGACAATCTAGACGGAAGAGAATCGACTCGCATGGCTCGGAGTGCCGAAGGAGCAAGAGCGTGGAGTGAACTCTTCGTCTAGGATCCACTTTCAAAAGGAACAAATTCACTTAACAGAGACCCTTCTTCACCAAACACAGCTGTTGGGATACCAAGTGTGAGCATCGGAATACCAAGCGTGAGCATCAGGATGGCGGGACCAAAAGAGAAGTTACCTAAATTTGATGGTGATGGAGCAACTGATCCCATTCGACATTGTAAAACTTGTGAAACGATTTCAAGAGCCAATGGTATAACGGATACAAATGAATGGATGAGGCAATTTCCGGCAACCCTGTGGGGTGTTGCAATTGATTGGGTTACTGATATCGATCCACAAAAGTTAAACAGTTGGGATAACATTAAAAAGGAGTTCATCGCAAAATTTCAACTCTTGCGCGACGATAATGAAATTGTAGCCAAGATATTCAATACTAAGCAAGGGAAAAATGAAACAGTCTGAGTCTTCACGAGGAAATTGAAGGACTTGATCAATAAGATGGAGAATAAGCCGGTTGACGGGTTACAAAAAAGATGGTTCATTGAAGGCTTTCACCCAAAGCTGCGGAAGAAGATGAAGATCGTGCCACCATCGACATACATTGAAGCGTATAACCGGGCAATGAATCTGGAAAGTGAGCAGAAGACAAAGAAGAAGAAGAAGACTAGCTCATCCAGTTCTGATGACGACGTGTCCTCAGGAGAGGATAGCAGCGATGATGAAGGCAGCAGTAAGAAGCTTCGTGCCCTTCAAAAGGACATGATTTAGATGATGAAGGAATTCAAGAACATGAACAAGGAGACTAAGGGCAATGAATTGTGGTGCACGGAGTGCAAGAAGGAAGGCCATACAAAGTGATCTTGCCCGAAAGACCAATATTGTGAGATCTGCCAGATTATGGGACACTCGGTAAAGGAATGCCGTTTCAATCTGAAAAGAAGAACACCGCAGCAAGTGTTCCTGACACAAGAAGCGTCCACGTCCGGAAGGAGCGGAAACAATAGTACGGAGGGTGCCACGTCGGGAGGATACAAAAATAATCGACGCGGTCAAAACAACAACAACAATAGCGGCAACAACAATAATGGCAGAAGGAGTCGAATCCAGTATGATGCGAATGGCCGACCGATAGTCCAATGCCGCGCATGCAATTTGTGGGGTCACTTTGCTCGAGAGTGCACAACGACGAACACACCGAAGTTGTTATGCAGATGGTGTGGACCTCGTGATCATGAAGATGCTAGGTGCCTGAAGTTTGGAGTAAACTTGATCACCGTTGGGACAGACGAAGAAGAGGTTCTGGCCATCACACGGAAGCAAGCGAAAGTGTACATCGACCCGATGGAAGAAAAGAAGAGACTGGAGGAAGCACGGGTAGAGATCCAGAAAGCCACATAGGCAGAAATGGTACATATGAAGGAGACGCCTGGTACCTTCATACGAAACTGCACAGAACAGAACATCGTACGACAAATTTTGCAAACAGAGGTACCAGTCAAGATAAATGATTTGCTTCTTACGATGCCTCAGCTCTGATCCGCTCTCACGAATATTGCGCTAGCTCTGACGATACCAGGAGAACAAGGTAAAGGGAAGGAAATTGCTGCAGGCGGAGAAGACCAAATGTTGCTAGCCCTTACATCCAGACGCCATCCGGCAGTCGTCGAAATGGGAATCCTCGGGACTGTATTGATGGAAACGATTGTGGACGAAGGATCCAGTGTCAATGTGTTTCTTGAAGACACTTGGAAAAGCTTGGGACAACCGACATTATGGCCACCTACCTTCCAGTTGCTAACGGACGATCAACATGGAATGAAGCCATTGGAAATACTCACAGCGCAACCAGTGACAATTGGAACACAACCATTCCTGTTGGACTTCGTTGTGATTCCTCTAAGGTGGAAAGGGTACAATGCTATTCTGGGTCGGGGGTGGCTGATACAAGCCAAGGCAAAACACGATTGGAAGAAAAATACTTTATCACTTGAAAGCAAAGGTCGGAAGTATGTCATTGATCTACACACTCAGATGGTCGGAGAAGAAGCTCTATCGTTTTATTCCGAAGGAGAAGAGGATGAGAGGAGGCAGAGTATGGAACCCGATCAAGAGGGAGTCCTACGATTGGAAGGGGATAACGATCTGGATTCAGTAAATGGTCTTTACCACTGGCAGATAGAGGATTACGAGCTCTTTCCAAATTGTAATATGCTAAGGATCAACGAAGGTAAGAAAGAAGAAGGAAATGAATATTCGAAGGAACACAGAGAAACCAAAGGAGGAAATGAAAGTCCGAAGGAGCATAGAGAAGCCAATGGAGAAAATGAATGTCCGAAGGAACATGGAGAAGCCGAAGGAGGAAATGAATGTTCGAAACAATACAGAGAAGCCGAACAAGGAAACGCGGGTATGACTGAAGCTGAAGGAAAGAACATATAGTACGAACCCGTAAGGAGGAAAGATTCCACTGTACGACCGCGCAAGAAGAAAGTATTACGTCGAACCACAGATATAGTAGAAAGGTGCTAGCAGCAAGACACATACGGTCCACACAGAAAACAAAGCGGAAGGGTTTAATAAAAGTTATAGCAGTACGAAGTGGACGTGTTATTGACGGACAGAAGGGGTAGTTGACGGAGTCCATGGTAGCGAGCTTCGGGAACAAACTGGGCGATATGGAGATGACACAGAACAGGCGTAGCAAGTATCAACTCGGACAGTGGGTGTTGAAGTACGACGACCGAAATGAGATCAAACCAGGCAAGTTCAAAATTAAATGGGTCGAGCCGTACCAAATTCGGGAAGTGGGTGATAACGGAGCAATAAAACCATGAATACTAGATGGAAAGGAGGTGGCCAACGCAGTGAATAGGTGGAAGTTGAATGTCTACCATGAAAGAAGTAACGCACCTCCGTAGATGAACAACTGAGACAAGAACGACTGTAAGTACTGTATATATATAAATATTGTACAAAGTTATCTGCTTAAAATTTTTTTTTTTAAAACAAAAAAAAAGAGAAAAAAGAAGAGAGAGAAGAGCACCGTACAATCAAGTGACCGTACGACATTGTGAAGAACAGTAGACATCGTACGGTGGAAAGGTTGCATCACCGTACGATATCATCTTATATCACCATTCGGCTTGGAATGAGAACATAAAGGCAAGTTGGAAGCATTCATCACCGTACGGTGTTCCTAGTCACTCACCATACGATTTCTAAATTCATATCACCGTACGGCTTGGAATTGAAAAATGAATTCCGTATGGTTTCTAGTCTGTCAAACAAGTCATTTTTTCTTGAAGCACTGAAGGCATTCGTCACCATACAGACACAACTGGAGTACAAGTTGAACACCGTACGGCTTCGAGAGGTGTCCACATGGAGCCGTACAGCTTCTTTCTAGACAACAGCATTCAGCATTGAAAGTGGTAATCTTGTACGGCGTATTCAAGTTGTATCACTGTACAGTAGCTATATATTGGCAGTGCAGAAGAATGATGACATGAGGTTTTCAAAAAAAAAAATGACGACAAATTCAAGTTGTTCGGAATGAGTAGCAGATGATGCCAAAGGGAAGGGGAAGCATCAGTGGTTGCTAGAAAGAGTGTAGAATCGGTAGAAAATGACAGAAATGGTGTGTTCCGTGCAGTTTTGTGTGGGTTTCGGAATGCTAATTTGGTCTTGGCGGCGAGGGGCGCTGGACCCCCAGTCGTTGTAGATATCAGTCGTGAAGTGTGACCAGTTGAGAAGACTTGAAGCTGCTGCAGGCATGTATTGTCTGTGTACCAGAGGCACTAGGAGTAGGTGTTGGTCGAGAGGTTGTCTTGGGGGATGCATAGAGAGCTCGGGAGGAGTCGATCATCCAGTGGAAGGCACTTCAGCGACACTTGGCTTAGTGGACCCAGAGTTGGAAGCAGACTAAGCAACACGGGTGGCTATCAAGGTCAGCTAAGGAGACAGTTTTTGTTGTTTAGTCGTCAGAAGACGACTTTTCTTTTTGGGGGGGATGATGTCGTCAGGAAATAATGTAACGGGATGTATGCGTCAGTGTATCGGAAGGTTTCTGACGGTGTATCGGGAGGTTCCCGACGGTGTATCAGGATGTTCCCGACGGAGTATCGGGAGGTTCCCGACGGTGTATTGGGAGGTTTTTGTCAGTGTATCGGGATGTGTGCCGTCAGACCGACATGTATCGGGATGTATCCAGAAGGTTCTATTATTGTAGTTGACATGTTGTATGTGGCCGACGGATACCTTCGACAAGGTTCCTCGGACAGTATTTATATCTCCCTTCGGGATCATTGTAAGGATCATCATATTAGAACTTAATGTAATATCTTGGCATATGCGAATAATAAGAAGAGTTTTGTTGTTTGAGTTCGTGTTCATTATCTGTGTGCAATTCTTAATTAACCTATGCGGTAAACACAAAATAGCAAGTTTTATAGACTTGAAGACTAATTCTCCTTACAAACAACTATTTGACTTCCTCCACACTTGCAAATAATGAATGATTGATGAGCATTTAATGGTCGAATTTGACATGAGAATGGCAAAAACGTGGTCTTCAAAGACAAAAGCATGCATTAAAACTCAAAAAATGACCTCTATTGATCGAAACGAATGGGCTGAAAATGCCATTTTTGGGTGTTTTTAACAAAAAAGTGCCCTTTTTATGCAAAAATCTGGGTCGTTTTTGCAAAAACATGGCTATAAAATGAATGTATTTGAGTCGTTTTTATTTGGCAATGCAAAAACATCTTCCCCAAATGTATATACATGGACCCAAATTTCTGGGCGTTTTAGCAAAAACGTGATTCATAGGAGGCATGAAATGAAGCATTTTTGACATCTAAAGGCAAAAACGTGTTCTTCAATTGCAAATATATGGTCAAAACTTCAAAATGACTTCCATTTGAGCCAAAACGTGATTAAAATTGCCCCAAATCTGGGCTTTTTTCAGCAAAATGTGGCTAAAAAACACAAACATATGAGTCATTTTTGTCTTGGATATGCAAAAGCATGAACCCCCAAATGCATGTGTATGCATTAAAATTCAAAAATGCCCCCCTTGTGATGGATTTCAAGCCATTATATGGGCAGATCTAAGCATTTTTGATGGAAAACATGTTCTTGGAGGAAGAAAACATGAAGTTTTTTGCCCTTGAATCTTCATAAACGGGTTCTATCATTGCCAATGCATGAAATACATGCAAAACACATTCTCCAGGAGTGGTAACATGTTTTAAAATGCATGTCTTTTGCCTTTTTCATGCCAAACACACTCTTTAGGAGTGTGTGCATGTTTTAAAATATGCATTTGGTAAAAAAACGCACTCGTGGAGTGCTATTACACATTTTGAAAAAATATGTCATATAACTTGCCCATGTAAAACACTCTTAGAGTGTCATTACACATTTTAAAAATATGTCATATGCCCTCAAGGTGCAAAACACATTCTTGGAGGAGCATTGCATATTTTAAAAATATGAAATTGATAAGCCATTTAGTGCAAAACACACTCTAGAAGGGTGATTGCACATTTCAAAAACTTCAATATGCATTGCTCACTCTAGAAGGCTCATTGCATATTTTAAGTTTAAAGACATTTAAATGCCTTTAGTTCAAAAATGCATTCTCTAGGAGCATTTGCATTTTTTACATGCAAATGAGTTAAAAGACTTGTTTGCACAACTTAAGTGATCAATTAAGCACATGTTTAATTAATTTTTGAAGAAATATCATTTAATTGGGTCATAAATAATATTTACACTATATAGTTAATATATAATGTGCAAATATCATTCAAAAAATAATATTTACTAAGATGTTTTGAATTAAAAGTCAAAAATTAAATCAAACTATATATATAATATAGTCACTCGAGTGAAAAATTTAAAAAGCAACTCAACATGAAAATATAACATAAAGTGCACTATAATTAAAGTGATAAAGTAACTTAAAAACATAAGATGAAGTAATTTTAAGTTATATTTTTCAAAAAATGATTGTCAACATTAAAGTATAACATGATTTTTTAAATCATGCAGTTGCACCTAAAGAGTCCACTTTTTGGGCACTAAAATGATCACATCTTTTGATTGCTAACTTTGATTAAGCCGTAAGATAGATTAAAATGAAGGGAAAAATGAAAGCAATGATTTGAGCAAAGCGAAAAGATCAAAAGCTAGCAAACACACTCAAAAATAAGAAAAATGACATTGAAGGCTTCAAAAATCATGCATAGGCTCAACAAATAGAATAACTAAAAACACTTGATCAAAGCCCTTAGTAAAATGATTCATTATATCAATTGGGGTTGATTGATCGATCAGTACTAACCAATTAAATAATGAACTAAACTCAGAGAAATGTAAAACTAAGTTGAAAAGTTTCGTACTATTACGTACATTTTGTGGTGACAAAATGCAGAACAACAAGTAAAATTCTGAATTACATATGTACCTCTCACACAACAAGGCTGTGACGGTAGCCTTCACTACAGAAACATTCAATATTCTATGCAAGTGAAGCTACATAAAAAGAATGAAATGAAATGTATAAGGGTCGAAGGGACCAGTCATTGCCTGGAAATGATTGGTCGGCTTGTTCTCTCTGTTTTTCCTCATCAGCCGTCTTTGAGTCGAGGTCTCAACGTCTCTTGAGCTTTATGTCTTTATGGTCGGGAGTCCTGCACAGAAAGTGTAAAGTGTTGCATCAAATTAATCTAAGCAATGGTAGTTTTCCTCACCTCACACATAAAGCATTCCATTCATGATTTACTAGCACAAAACAGGAAAAAATGTATTACTAATGAAGTATCTGAATAATGCCAATTCACTGAGTATCAAAGGGACATTATTGCTAGAGGAGAAAAGGAATCATTCTGAAGCTGACTAACTACTTTAAATAGAAAGTGCTGACATGTTTTAATGTAATGCTGATATGCTGCAAGTATTATGAAAATTGGATCTGTTGAATCAGCTAACAAGTACATATATGCATATCAATCTCTGTGAGTAAAGTGCAAGTTATTGTATCATCTGAAGCAGTGCAGTAAAGATGTTAAAGCAAGATAATGAAAGAAAAAGTATTATGACAGACATCTAGCAGAGTAATCAGCAAGTGAAACAAAACAGGAAAAGAAAAGTTTCAGCATTGAAGTGGCAGAGTAACATATACTTCTATGAGATTTAGACATGCTGCTACAGGAATTAATTTATGTGATAGAAAGGCATATCCAATGAGAAGAAGAATAATCAGCAGTATGAATGGGATCAGACATTGCCAGTCGTTGGATCAGACTTTGCCATAGTATGAGTCAATATCAACATTGTCAAGTTCAAAATCAGCTAATAATTCGGCAAGAAAAAAAAATTGTGATCCTTCAGCAGCAGGAATTAGTTTGCTTTCATGTGGTTATCTATCTACACAGGAAATACATTGAATTTCAATCATCTTGTGGTTATAGAGCTTTTTCGATAGTCTAAGACATTGGGTAACAGAATATTGTGTGGATGGATTCTGTTGATGTTTTGTAGCTTTACTCGGATAAATCACACAATTTTTAAAAAAAAATTATATATATATATATATATATAGGTTGCTGTTTACCGCATAGGTTAATTAAGAATTGCACACAGATAATGAACACGAACACGAATAGTAGAACTCTTCTTATTATTATTCGCATATGCCAAAACATTACATTATGCTTGAATCATAAGATGAATACAATGCTTCCTGAAGGGGTTATAAATACTTTCCGAAGAACTTTCCCGAAGGAGTCCGTCAGCCACATACAACATGTCGCTACATAACAAAAACCTTTCCGAAGGGACCCGTCGGCTGATACACAATTTCCTTTCTGAAGGGACCCTTCGGCTGATACACAATTTCTACCGACGACATCATCCCCCCCAAAAAGAAAAGTCGTCTCCTGACGACTATTACAAAATCTCTAAGACAAATCAACAACCAAAATACATTGACTGACTAACTAGCCTTCAACACTGTCACCTTAGCCAATCTGACATCTGACCCTGATAGCCACTTGTGCCGCTTTTTGCCTTCCAATCCGGGTACACTGAACCAACTGTCGTTGTACTGCCTTCAATTGGATGATCAACTCCTCCCGAGCTCTCCCTGCATCCACTAAGACAGCTTCACGGCCAACACCTACTCCAAGTGTAACACCCCTCTCAAAATGCTTGTTTCATAGACCTCTGGAACACTATTCCTGTAGCAGCTCCAAGTTTCATCAATTGGTCACACTTCCCACGACTGATATCCGCAATGACTAGGGGCCCAGGGGGCAACGCCCCCGTGGGGTCTTGGGGCAGCGCCCCAGGTGTGCTTCCTGTCGCAATACAGGGCGGGGTCGAGGGGCAGCGCCCCTTGCCGCCAAGACCAAATCAGCACTCCGAAACCCACACAAAATTGCATGGAACTCACTATTTCTACGATTTATTCTGATCCCACACTCTTTTTGGCAATCTTTGGTTCTTCCTCTACCCTGTGGCATCATACGTTGCTCATTCTGAGCATTCTTGATTTGTTGACTTTTTTTTTTTTTTTAAAAATTTTTTTATAGAAAACCTCCTGTCACCCTTCTACATCCTGCCACCGTATCAACTCCTTCCTTATGCAATATCTTGTAACGTCCTCCAAAGTCTGAATGCAATAACAGGTAGAAGCCGTATGCCAAAATCTATAGAATCAATTCGCCACATTATGCAAAAATCGTACCCCATATTATGCAAAATTTGTATGGTGACCTCAGAACCATACAAATCAGTACAGCAAATGGAATCCGTACAGCATTAGTCTATAATGAAAACTTCAAAATCCGTATGCCATGCTTTGTCTCAAAAATCTGTATGTTAGGCTTTGTCTGAAAAATCCGTACGTCAAGAAAGTCGATTCGCCAAGTGCTCTGCTAAATCCGTACGGTACTTAGATTTTTATAACATCCGTGTGGTGAGGTAGACAGCCGTACAAGAACACAAGCTTAAAATCTGTACGATGGCCTATCAAAAACTAACTATAAAAATCCGTACGATAGCTTCACTCCAGAACTTCGTACGGTGACTCTTGCTAGAAATCCGTACAATGTCTAAAACCCGTGCAACAACCAATCCTCAGAAAATCCGTACGGTAACCTTTACTTAGAAACCGTACACTGCATTATTGTTATAAAATCCGTACATCACATATTAAAATCCGTATTGTTCCAAGCTCCAGAAAAATCCATACATTGCCTTCACTTCAGCTACTTCCAAAATCCGTACGCTGTACAGCAAGAGGATGCAAAAACCTGATGAAATCTGTACTGCACAAAAAATCGTACACTGAACTGAAAAATCCGTACAGGAAAAGCCGTACACTCAGACTTTATAATATGCAAAAACCATACACTTCCTCCAAAATCGTACGGTGAACAGTTAAGAATCCGTATGGTGCTTTATTTCCAAAATCCGTACAGTAGCTTTTTCATCATTTTTTTTCTTTTTTTCTTTTCTTTTTTTCCATTTCTTTTGTTCTTTTTTTTTTTTTCCATTTTTTTAAAATTTTTTTTTAAAAAATATATATATATATATATTTTTCCAATAGCAAAGTCAATTTTCCCTTCGACTGTCGGCATTGTCGATTTGCAACGACGAAGGGGTCGCTCGAAGGCCATTCTCTGACGCAGAAGTTTTTCGGTCGTGGTATACCTTCAGCTTCGAGCCATTCACCGCCTGAGGCACTTCCTGTCCATCCAAAGTCCATAATTTTATTGCTCCATTGTCCCCTACTTCCTGGATCTGATACGGCCCGACCTACTTAACTTTGAACTTGCCTGGTTTGATCTCATTCCGGTCGTTGTACTTCAACACCCACTCTCCGAGTTGAAACCTGCTACGCCTATTCTATGTCATCTCCATATCACCCAGTTTATTTCCGAAGCTCGCTACCATGGACTCCGTTAGTTGCCCCTTCTGTCCGTCAATAATACATTCACTCTGTACTGCTACAACTTTTATTGAACCTTTCCTCTTTGTTTCCTGTGCAGATCGTATCGTGTGTCTTCCTTGCTGCCGGTACCTTTCTGCTATATCTGTGGTTCGACGTAAGAATTTCTTCTTATGCAGTCGTACAGTAGAATCTTTCCTTCTTTTGGGTTCGTACTGTATGTTTTTTCCTTCAGCTTCAATCATACCCGCCTTTCCTTCTTCAGCTTGTCTGTGTTCCTTCGGACATTCATTTCCTCCTTTGGCTTCTCTGTGTTCCTTCGGACATTCATTTCCTTCTTCGGCTTCTTTGTGTTCCTTCGGACATTCATTTCCTTCTTTCTTACCTTCGTTGATCCTTAGCATAATACAACTCGGAAAGAGCTCGTAATCCTCCATCTGCCAGTGGTAAAGACCATTTACTGAATCCAGATCGTCATCTCGTTCCAATCGTAGGACTCCCTTCTAATCGAGTTCCATACTTTGCCTCCTCTCATCTTCTTCTCCTTCGGAATCCGACGATAGAGCTTCTTCTCCAACCATTTGAGTGTGTAGATCGATGACATACTTCTGGCCTTCGCTTTCAAGTGATAAAGTATTTTTCTTCCAATCGTGTTTTGCCTTGGCTTGTATCAATCACCCCTGACCCAGAATAGCATCATATCCTCTCCGCTTCAATGGGATCACGACAAAGTCCAATAGGAACGGTTGTGTTCCAATCATCACTGGTTGTGTTGTGAGTACTCTCAATGGCTTGATTCCATGTGAAGAGCAGTGTACGGATTTCAGTTACCAGCCATTGTACGGTTCTTTGAATTCAGCAAAGGGTTATATAAAATTTGGTTTTCGGCAAATTCATTTTTGAATGCAAGGTACGGATTTTTATGAAAGCAGTATATGGCCTCTTCCTTAGTATGGAATTTTGGAGCCAGGTAATTGTACGGATTTCCATCCATATCATTGGGATTATGAGATCACAGGTTCTGAAGATTGGAGTACGGATTTCAGTAGTAAACAAGGCGGTTTTTACAGTGTATCAGTTCTAGTTAGATTCAACATACTATGGTCCCTATACGGCTGATCAGTAAAGGGCATTGAAAATACCACCATACGGATTTGGGGAGGGAAGCTGTTGTACAGATTTGTGGTCTTCTGGTGGTATGGCTTTGTTATTTGATTTTCCTTCTAACTTTTTCAGAGTACGGATTTACATTTCAAAGGTTGCAATTCACCATACGTGTTTGAAAGATTTCTCCACTGTACGGATTTGGAAGATCGTTAGGAAAAGACAAAGATATAACTGATGGAGTCTGCAGGTAAATGACAGTGAAAAAAACAATTAGCACAGTCTAAAGTTGTGGAGGGCAGGAGCATGGCAGGTACAGGTAACCTGAATGAAGGCTCAAGCAGCAGCAAAGAGAAGCGTAAGACTACAGCACCTGCAGCAGCTGAAGTCACACCACAGACTACACAATTTGAAGGGTTGAATGGAACGGATTGCCGAAAATGGTGGCAAGAAGCCCCTGATGATCATCCAATAAAAGCAAGCATCAGAAGGGCACAGGTTGAATTGGCCATTTAGATGCCTGTTTTTTACATTCGAGATTATGAAGGGTATCTGTGTACCATGATTGAGACATATGGTAGAGCTTCTCGGAGGAGCACATTTCAGTATCTGGGCAGGAACTTGGTGGTATCATTCAAGGCAGTCGATTTCACACATGTTTTTGGCATTCCAGGGCAGCAGGGCAAAAAGATTCAGCCGAAGAAAATTCCAAAGGATGGGAAGCTATTTTTAATCAGATTAGTATATGGAGATTTGACTGAAGCAGAGCAGGCGGCATTAGCTGAGACATCGAAGGGAAGGGGTTTAAAGAAAACGGACATTCAGGAGGGGCCATGGCGATGTCTAATGGACTTGGTCAAAAGCAGGCTCATGGGATCCTCTAGGGCATTCGATATCTCATTTCCGCAGGTGTCCATGATGAATGGAATAATGACTGGGAAAGTGTATGATTGGGCGTTTGTGCTGGTTGAACAGATGCATGAGTTTATGACTCTCCAGCACAGGACCTTCTATATGCCCCATTACGTGATTGGTCTCTTCCTTGATGCAGCAGCATGGATGATTCCCACGGATGAGTTAGAGGCAAAACCTGGACCACTGGCTCCGGGAGAACCTCCTATCATGCGGTGGAAGCACTTGGATACAATCACTGGGCAGAAGGGTTCTGCAGGACAAAAGAGGCTTCAGATGGACATGGCAGGGGATACAGACAGCGGCCAACAGGAGACATCTTTTGAGCAAGGCAGTGTGGAGGAAGAAGGGGAAGGCGAGGACGATGAGGAGGTTCAGATTGTCACGGCTACCACCTTGCTATTTCCGCGTGCTACAATTCCTCTGACTTCCGAGTCGGTGCCAGGAGGTCTACACTTGGCTCACATCCCTGGGTTTGGACAAACACGATGATCGATGTTGATGACTGGTGGATCCCACCAAGCAGTCACACTAGCCGCACCGTGGCAACATGGGGTACGACCTTCTCCTGTCCGTTTGGGAGTTGGATTTGCTGTAGGCTTTGTCCACCTGATACCACCCGTCACCCGAGAGACTTCTTCAGCCCCTGCTGAAGCACTTCCGGTAGCAAAACCCGTGGCACTTGCTATAATTCAGCCAACAACAGTTGTTACCGTAGCACAATCAGCAGAAGTTCAGGAACGTCCAGTAGAGAACGTACCAAACGGAGGAATGCAGGAGTGTACAGACCCAGCGCAGTCCGAACAACCAGAGGTGATGGATAGAGCTAGTGTTTTTCTGAGGCAACAGTCCGACTCGTTCCTGACAGGCGTGGCCCGTCCATTCAGTCTCCCAGCTATTCTAGAGTAGCACCTATACCAGAGCCTCAGTCTCAGGAGGAGGGAATGCCACATACCATGGTTGCGCCAATAGTAGAGGAGGCGGCACCGGATGTGGGCATGGCTCCCGTTGATGAGGAGGAGAATAGTGATGCGGAATGGTTAATGGAGGACTTCGCCAAGGAGGATTACGGGTCGGATGAGGATAGGTGCAGGGACTACCTCAGGACTATGAAGTCTGCGTTGCAGAAGGGGCATGATGTGGCGATTCAGGCTCTGACTAGACGGAGGGAGTGGCATTTTCTCCGAGCGTATATTCCTTGAGGTTGTCCTCAGCGATTTTAGACTTGTTTTGTGGATAGAGGTTGGTCGGCGGTTGAGACACCAGAGATGTTGGCAGATTGGGCCACTGAGCCAGAGTTGGGACCAAGTGACACTCCGATGATGAAGCTGGCACATGAGATCGTGGGATTGTACAAAGAGGTTTACTATGCTCGGCAACGCGCGAAGGCGGATAAGGCAGCAGACAGTGTTGCAGCTCACAGATCCCTAGCAGTTGAGAAAGAGGCAAGAGAAAAGTTAGCCGCCCACTTGGCCGACCAGTAGGCAGCATGGGCAGCAGAGCGGGCAACACTATTGAAGGATATGGCAGCAGTTGTACAGGATGAGGACACGACTATCCGGGATAAAGATGCGGCAGAGCATGAGTTGCAGTTGGCTAGGAGACAGGCTATGGATGCTGCGCTTCTACTGAAGGAGGCCGTAGAGGTTAATTCTCAGATTTAGAACAGATCTGCGCATCCGGACTGACCATGTGTATGAGTTACATCGTCAGCAACACTCTTTTGGGACACCTCCTTCTCTCTAGTATTTCTTTTATTGTTTGTGGGTTGTCTCCTAATTTTGCTAGTCGTCAGGAGACGACTTTTCTTTTTGGGGGGGATGATGTCATCGGTAGAAATTGTGTATCAGCCAACAGGACCCTTCGGAAAAGTTTTTGTATCAGCCGATGGGTCCCTTCGGGAAAGTTCTTGTTATGTAGCCAACGGGTAAATAGTTGTAGCGGACATAATGTATTTGGCCGACGGATACCTTCGGGAAGGTTCCTCGAAAAGTATTTATAACCCCTTCGGAAAGCATTGTAATCATCTTATGATTCAAGCATAATGTAACATGGTATCAGAGCAAGTCGTTTGTTGGGAATATTTGAATGAATATTATAATGATAGCATGTGTTCAATTGACCAATGCTTTTGGCTTACAATGCGATAATAGGAGGTGTTGAAGGATGATCCAAGCTTGTGCATGAATGAATAGATTACAAACTTTAATGGAATATGATTGTTACATGATTCGGCTATACTAGCTAGCTTGCAATAACTGCAACTGTATATCATTGAAACATGGAATACATCATCCTATGCAATATCTTGGGTGATAGAAATTGCATCTTATTCTTCTTAGAATTTAAGTTTTTTGGTGGACTGTCCATCTTACACTAGCTCCAACAATTACGATCTCTGATGGGGCCAAGCAAATTAAACTATTATGCAACAGATATTTGGTATCTAAGTTGACTCCGAAAGTATAGTTAAAGTCAAACTACACAGAACCATTGAGGAACTCTCCTTGCTATCTCTAATAATTGTGGTTTGCAGTGGAATGATGGACTAGTAGAGGGCCCTTGTAAATCGTGAGGGTTTCAGTTCTTCTCCAAATCAAACACTCTTTCTGCACCTTCTATATGCCTCTGTTCCATTCTCCATGTTCTAGGCGAGTAGATATGTCTAAGATTAATCATACTGCTGAAGTTCTAGAGTATTGATGGTTGCAAACTTTCCTAATTGGAAATCAGTCCTCTTAGCACTTTAAATTAATGATCATTACTTCGTAACAATGACAAGGTCTCTTGTATTGTAACTTTTGGACATCAAAGAGACACGGTTGTGCATTTGAAAAGACTTTATGTGCTCGTTGAGATGGTGAAGATTGTGTAGAGTCATTGCTTTGTATCTAACATGACTTCATGCAACATCATCAGTTTTTGTAACCGCTATGTCTTTGTGTAGCATTGGACTTGTGGTTCTCTACGTCTTGAATTATTGAGAACGAAAGAAGAAAAGGCGGGGTCTGGCTCGTCTAGGTTGATGGAAATATTGTCAGTGTGTTGTTGGAATGTTTTTAACTCTAAGATAATGTATTGTGCAGAGCATTGTTGCAGGATCGTTGGAAAATTCAATGTTGTTTTTCATCAATATTGATCATTATCCTGTGATTAGCTTTTGTATGCAGGATATAGGAATGTCGTTTGATATTGAAAGTAGACGAGACATTTGACGTTGAAGAAGGAAAGTTCATTGGTAGTGATTGTTGGATTAAGAGTCATAAAATCAACGAATATAGGAAGAGAATATTCTTATGTGAATATTCAAATGTCGGTTCTCTTGCTCATCAAGGAAAATTGTCATGAATTAATAAGAGATTAATAGGAGACCTCCATGTTAGAGGAAAAACAATATTTTAATCATTCAGCCCCTATGATGTTGAATAAAATATAATCAATGCGGTGGTAGATAGTGCAACATAAAGGTTTGAAATAAATTAGATAACAAGGGTACGTATATTTTCAAATGTTCTCCTTATTTTTTGTTATTCTAATATTAACATAATAATTATAATGAATTAGTATATGAATAGGTAAGAAAATAAAAGTTATGTGGAATAAAATTAGAAATAATAATTTCATATAAGTTCTGAAATAGCATTCTCCTTATAAATTAGTATGGCTAATTATGTATATGAATATGAATTAGGATAGATATATATATATATATATATATATATATATATATATATATATATATATATATATATATAATAAAACAAATTCATTTCACCTTGTCTAAGGAGATAATGATAAGTTACATGGAAAGTAATAAAATAATGAGATCAGTATTTTCATTATATCTTCAATATTACTTTTGTGGTCAACCTCTTATTTGTAATTCTATATGTACTATATGAGCACTTGATATTTTCCTCTCAAAATGTTATTGTAGGCAAAGGGAGATTGAGATTTAGAGGGAGCTTGACATTTCATTATGGGCAACCTTGAAAGAGAGGGAGCGAGATAGAGGATGTGATTTAGTTAACCTTTGGTGATCTTGATCATATTGATTCAAAAGTATTAAACCATGTTAAGATGGATTCTCCAGTGATCAATAAATTATAGTAGTCAAGAGGACTGCGATTCATGATATACCTTGGTACTATATAATTTTAATGGGCTTACCCTCTGTGTACATCATCAGGAAGTAATTACTTCCCCCTGTGTACACCATCAAGAAGTAACGACTTCCAAATGATGTCACTTGTATTTGCAGAAGTTACTGTAAGGTGACAATTTTACAATAAGTTGTATTATGAGATCAAACAAATTGAGTATATGGTGAATGTCTTGCATCTCAACATTCTGAGAGGCCAATACTCTTGATATCAGATGTTTTATCAAAACCTTTTTGAGTACTTGGTGAATATCATTGATATTTTGGGAGGCTAATTCTCTTGATATCATATATGATATCAAAATCTTTTGAGTACTTGGTGGACGGGAGGCCAATACTCTTGATATAAGATGTGATATCAAAACCTTTTGAGTACTTGGTGAATATCATTGATCTTCTGGGAGACCAATACTCATGATATTAGATGTGATATCAAAATTTTTGAGTACTTGGTGGATGTCGAATGCCGATATTTTGGGAGACCAAGACTCGTGATATCAAAATATTGAATATCTTTTGATCAAAGATATTCTTATATTACATTGAGGTAATATACGGTCATGTGTTTATCCTCCCTAGCTAAGAGGGAGTGTTGATGTTTGGTAGCTTTACTTGGATAAATCACACCAATATATATACACACACAGACACACATAAGGAGACATTACATATAACTATAAGAGTTTAATTAGGGTAATGAACAGACATGTCCCATGGACATGTCTATTCTCCCACTCTCTTATAAAAATATAAGGAGAGGTTGCAATTGGAAAACACATACCGCATATTATGACAGTGTTATTACATTTGCAGCAGATCCTACAAATTTAACAGATTCTGATTTGATATGACAATAATCCTTTAAGTGCTCCTCCCTTTGTTAGGGCCATTGCAAAAGATCCAGTGTTGTCAAAGTGCAATATATTTGTTGAGTTGTGGGACTATTGGGGTTTATATATGGTAAACGCATGCAAGCCATATCACAACATCAATTTTATTAGTGCACATGATGGATTTACAATATACAATCTTGTTGCGTACAACTCAAAGTATAATGAATCAAATTGAGAGGATGGAAGGAATAGATGCAACGATAGCTACAACTGACATTTTGGTTTTGAAAGCATTACCGAAGAGCACACAATTATACTTTAGAGGGGGGGTGGGGTGAATCAGTCTAATAAAAACTTTTTCCAATTTAAGACTTTTATCCAAATAACTTTAAATGTTGGAATCAACAACTATGCACATAAACACAATAACACAATGATTTACATGAAAACCCAATGCGGGAGAAAACCACGACAAATAAATGCTTTTATATAAACTTTGTTCTTTTACAATGATTTTGTAGGCTCCAACCTACTAGAGGCTACGACCTCTATGTTTATGAGTATTGACTCACTGGAAGCTCCAACACTCACACTTCGCAGACACCAACCTACTTAAAGAACCAACTACCACTGTCGTCTTCGTGAGCACTGACCCACTGCACGAACTTCCTTTCCACCTTGGCAATACTGCTTACTCAACTGATGATGGATATTCTGATTGCACAATTTTATTTTCTTTACTTTGAAGTTTATCTCTAAATGAATTTTTCTATCAGCACATACACACTCTTGCTTCTAGAAGTCAGCATTCAATGATAAAATACCTTGATTTACAAAATTCTCTTTTTATATTTGCACACTTGCTTGTAAACTCTCTTCTATTTCTGAATATATATATTTCTTTTATTCAATCTGCTCACACATTTTATTTTTAATATTTTAAAAATATATTCCCTTTTCTTTTTACCTTTTTATATTACTTTACATATTTCTTACTGATATATATTAATTTTTTATTCTTCCTTTACTTCTCAATGCTTCTTCATTCACAGCTGACTTGTCTATATATTTTCATGTAACTAATACACTTCTTATATCTCTCATATAAAGAGATGTGACTTTTGAAAGCCAAGAGTTATGTCTCTTCTTTTTAACAATCTCCAATCACACTTTACATGATTTTAATCTAAATCTTTCATAGCATAAACATTTGAAAATATTATTTTCATTTCCCATGTTTAAACACATATTCCTTATTTTTTTTTATTTGATGGCAATTAGATGAACTGGTATATTTGACTGGCAAACACCTTCTAACATCTGCTGGGTATATGTTTGCCTTATCTGAAGTTTCTCTTTTAATCGCTATTGCATATACATGTTCTGTTTGTCCTTCACGCTGAATAAGGTGTTGACTTTACAAACTGGAACTATTATCTTTATATGGTTATTCCATGCTTTTTTTCCAAAATGATAATCTGTCATAAACACTTATGCACATAACATAATATGAGCTTTGTCTTTATCACAAGTTCCCCAAATCAATAGACTTGTCTTCTATGGATGACATGAATTTTTCTTGCCGTAAACATGCTTCCTTCTCGAGTCTATCGTGTCTTTTTCTTTCTCATCATGTCTCCCATCGAGATTATATGCATCGCTTCCTTTGCCATTTCTTTTTTCCGTCAAAAACTAAGACTCTGCCATGTGCGATTGATTAGTTTGCTTGTATATTAATTCCACTTCTAACGTCATCTGCTAAATGTGTTGCCGATATGCTGAAGAACTCCATTTTACTACCTGTTCGTTAAATTTTTTTGGTTATACTTGATACCAAGCTGCTCCCAACACCTTCATTTCTCCAGCGAGTTTTCAACCTTTGTTAACTTAGATGATAAGGCAAATATGGACAATGCAGGTTGTTTTACATGGGTTGCTACTTTGTTTTGTACACAGTATGTATACTCATAATCATAGTCTGCTGACACAGCTACAATAGTTTGTGATGCTTTCCTTAACAGTGCTTTAATTCTATTGACGAGCATAAGACTTTATCTGATAAAATGGCTCCAACACGACTCCAGCTAAGTTATCATTCTTCTCTTATATGCAATCGATTCTTTGAAGACTTCTTAATTTTTGTTCTGTGAAACATCTATGGTCTTTGTCTCTATCTTATATTCCCATTTCACCATCTTATCTAAGAAAACATGCTTACCATGGTGATGTGTGATGCAGATTTGTTCATTACACTGGCAGTTTATTTTTATTGAACTTGTCTTTCTTGGCTAATGTGGCCAGGAGATCATTCTTTTAGCTTGTCATCTTTAGATGATAACATATAAACCATTTTTGTCTTTTAGTCTTTAAGGTTTTATTGACTTCTCAGGCTTCCATCAAAACATAATATCTGCTGCGTATGTCTTTCCAAATCATATTTCTTGACCAATCATATTTCTTGATAAACTTACACAGAGCATCTATATTGTTTTTCATGGACTTCTATTGTACTGAAATGAGTCAACTTTGTGATATGTTGTTGTTGTTTCATATATTTATATTTATATGTAAATACAGATTCTTTGTTCATCTCTTTTCCTCTCCACAATAGTTCAATATTTTCTTCTAATTTACTCTTAATCACTATCTGAAACTTGTCATATATCATAGTTTAGCTTTCTCATCATTACATACCTATGACATTGATGATAGTTGTACCAACAATTTTATCTTTCCTAATGAAGTCCTTTGACATCAATGACAATTCTTCCATCAATCTCCCCGTTTGTCATTGATGGCAATACCAAATCTTCTGAATCTCGATCTTTGAATCTCTCTTCCCCGTTGACATCAATGGCAAAGGGATGATTATTTGGCTTTCTTCCGTAAAGTAGTCATCAAATACTTACCTTGTGAAAGTTCTCTAATACTCCCCCTAAGAAAAATACTTTATTATACTCTTGCATCTGCTCCTTTGAAGATTTTTCTCAACACTTTGAGACCACTGCAATCGGCTATCCATCTTCTTGATGTGATCAACTTATCTCACTGTTTTCCTCGAAGGGTTTAATGATTACTCTCATTAGTATCTCCCGCTGAACTTATGCAGCTTCTCTCAACTAGGAGGTGTATGAAATGCAAGTTGCACTTGCACTAGTTTCATTTTCTCCTTTAGTAATCTTCTTTTTGCAATCTTTTGTAGTTCTTCCTTTGCTATTATCTTTTGCATCCTGTCTCATGTCATCTATATGAGCCTCTCCATTATCAAGTCTGCAATGTTTTTCTATTTGCCCATAATTATTGCACAATGTTATAGTTTAAATATGGATTAAAAGGACTTCTTATTCGTGTTCTGCATTCTCTCTCATTGTGGCCAAAATAGTTGCATATGTAACAAAATCCATAGAAGCTAGGTTTAAATACTTGCTTTCTATAATTCTTTTAAAGTTCAATTCCTTTTAATTTTGTGGATGGATTTGCTTTATTACTTCCTTGCTTGACAAAGCCTTTGAATGTATGATCTCGATTGCTTTCTTCTGCTTCATAAACTACTCCAATCCTGCTTGTTGATGATCTTTGACTGTCAATAATATTTGTTATAATATTGGAGCTCTTTTCAAACTTGAGACACTTGTTCAGTTTGGTGTTACTCTCCTCTAGATCCTTTCTTAATTTTTTCAATTTCTTGTCTCAATTTGGTACACTTCTTTTCATCATTCTCAACTTGTTTGTATTGTATTAGTTGGGTCTTTAATTCTTTAATCTCCATTGTGTACTTGTTAATTTTTTCTTTCAATTTTGTATTGTTTTTGTATGCATAATGTAACTCTTCACGTCTTCTTCCTCGCAAGATGACTCATCATTTTCCTCTTCTTCATGACATGTCTCGTCAACATCTTCATCCTTGTTGCATAATTTATCAACATTTTTTTTCTTCTTGCTTTTTGGTCATGGCCAAAAAGAGTATCTCATCTTTTGCATGATCACTTTGGTAATCATCATTGCTATCTTTTGATGAGCTGCCTTCTTTCTTCGAGTATATACTCTTTTTGTGCTTGTGAAACTTCTTTTTCTTAGTGTGGTTCTTATCCTTTTTCTTTGAATCTTTTTCTTCTTCATCATCACTAGAATTACTATTGTTTAGAGGGCATTTTGATGCATAATGTCTGAGTCTTCCGCAACTGAAACATTTGAACTTTCCTTTGTTCTTCCCATTACTCTTTTTCAGCTTTCTTTTAAAGTAAGCATTTGATTCATCTGAATCACTATTTGAGCTTTCACTTGAAATTTTATTTTTGTTTTTACCGCTTTTAGGTGCCTTTAATGCTATTTCCTTCTTTTATTCATTTCCTCCAACCCTCATTTCATAAGCAATAACAATTGCATGCAATTCATCTTTTGTCAATGTATCTAAATCTTTTCTTGATTCGATTGCAGATATTTTAGAATTCAACTTCATAGGTAGTGATCTTAAAATCTTTTCAACCACAAGACTTTCTTTGACTTCTTCACCAAGGGCTTGCATTGAGTTGACAACATCATCTACATGATCAAGAAAAGTGGCTATATTCTCATCTTCCTTCATGCTGAGACTTTCAAATACTTTCTGATGAGTTTGTAGTTTGGATTTCTTTACATTCTTGGTTCCTTCATAAACATTTTTCAGCTTGTCCCAAATGTCCTTGGCCTATCTATAATGCATAACTTTTGAGAATATTGGTTTTGCAAGATTGCATAAAAATGCATGTTTTGCATTGGCATTGTTTTCTTTCTCTTTTCGGTTTTATTTGTTGGTGGGTTTTGCAGCAGTGTATAACCATCTACAACTGATTGCTAGACATCAAATTCAATAGCTGTCATATAAGTTTCCATCTTTATGCTCCAGTAGGCATAGTTCGTCCCATCAAACATTGGCATTTTGTTTTGAAAGTTTCGCCCATTGTGGTTTTTTAGATCTACCTTCAAGTGGTTAGGCTTGAGAGAAGGAACAAACTCTGATACCAATTGAAGAGCACATGATTATACTGAGGAGGGGAGGGGGGGTTAATCAGTATAATAAAAACTTTTGCCAATTTAAAACTTTTATCCAAATAACTTTAAATGCTGGAATCAACAATTATGCACATAAACACAATAACACAATGATTTACGTGGAAACCCAATGTGGGAGAAAACCACAGCAAATAATTTTTTTTATATAAACTTTGTTCTTTTACAATGATTTTGTAGGCTTCAACCTACTAGAGGTCATGACCTCAATGTTTATGAGCATGAATGCACTGGAAGCTCCAACTCCCACACTTCATTGGCACCGACCTATTGGAAGCACCAAATCCCACTGTCGTCTTTGTGAGCACCGACCCACTGCACGAACTTCCTTTCCAACTTGGCAATGTTGCTTACTTAACTGATGATGGATATTCTGATTGCACACTTTCTCTTCTTTACTTTGAAGTTTATCTCTGTATGAATTTTTCTTTCAGCACATACACACTCTTGCTTCTAGAAGTCAGCATTCAATTGTAAAATATCTTGATTTACAAAATTCTCTTTCTATATTTGCACACATCCTTGTAAACTCTTTTCTATTTCTGAATATATATATTTCTTTTATTCAATTTGCTTACACATTTTATTTTTAAATATACTTTAAATATATTCCCTTTTCTTTTTAGCTTTTTATTCTACTTTACATATTTCTTACTGATATATATATGTGTGTGTGTGTGTGTGTGTGTATCACATCTGAATATATATTAATATTTTATTCTTCCTTTAGACTACTGCCCTTCTTCTCAATGCTTAATTCTTCAGTCACAGCTGACTTGTCTATATGTTTTCATGTAAATAATACACTTTTATATCTCTTATATAATGAGATGTGACTTTTGAAAGCCAAGAGCTATGTCTCTTCTTTTTAACAATCTCCAATCACATTTTACATGTTTTTAATCTAAATCTTTCATAGCATAAACATTTGGAAATATTATTTTCATTTCCCATGTTTAAGCACGTATTCCTTAATTTGTTATATTTGATGGCAATTAGATGAACTGGTATATTTGACTGGCAAACACCTTCTAACATCTGCTGGGTATATGTTTGCCTTATCTGAAGTTTCTCTTTTAATCGCTACTGCATATACATGTTCTGTTTGTCCTTCACGCTGAATAAGGTGTTGACTCTACAAACTGGAACTATTATCTTTATATGGTTATTCCATGCTTTTTTCCAAAATGATAATCTGTCATAAACACTTATGCACATAACATAATATGATTTGTGTCTTTATCGCAAGTTCCCCAAATCGATAGACTTGTTTTCTATGGATGATGCGGATTTTACTTGCCGTAAACACACTTCCTTCTGGAGTCCATCGTGTCTTTTTCTCTCTCATCATATCTCCCATCGAGATTATATGTATCGCTTCCTATGCCATTTCTTTTTTCCGTCATAAACTAAGACTCTGCCATGTGCATTTTGATTAGTTTGGTTGTATATTAATTTCACTTCTAATGTCATCTGCTAAATGTGTGGCTGATATGCTGAAGAACTCCATTTTACCTGTTCATTAAATTTCATGTGTTATACTTGATACCAAGCTGCTCCCGACACCTTCACTTTTCCAGTGAGTTTTCAACCTTTGTTAACTTAGATGACAAGGCAAATATTGATGATACAGGTTGGTTTACTTGGGATACACAGTATGTATACTCATAATCATAGTCTGCTGACACAGCTACAATAGTTTGTGATGCTTTCCTTAACAGTGCTTTAATTCTATTGACTAGCTGAAGACTTTATCTGATATAAAGGCTCCAACATGACTCCAGCTAAGTTATCATTCTTCTCTTATATGCAATCAATTCTTTGAAGACTTCTTAATTTCTGTTCTGTGAAACATCTATGGTCTTTGTCTCTATCTCATATTCCCATTTCACCATCATATCTAAGAACACATGCTTACCATGGTGATGTGTGATGCAGATTTGTTTATTACACTGGCAGTTTATTTTTATTGAACTTGTCTTTCTTGGCTAACGTGGCCAGGAGATGATTCTTTTAGCTTGTCATCTTTAGATGATAACATATAAACCATTTTTGTCTTTTAGTAAATGAGGTTTCATTGACTTCTCAGGATTCCATAGAAACATAATATCTGCTGTGCATGTCTTTCCAAATCATATTTCTTGATAAATTATATTTCTTGACAAATCATATTTCTTTATAAACTTACTGGTGCAGGAGCACCCACATCAGATGAAGAATCTCACAAGTCCATCCTCGAGTCTCGCCTGGTTTTATTTTGCATTTTGGTGTCTTGTGTCAAGAAGTTGTAAATTTGTACATTTTGGGGCAATTTGGGAAAAGTTGTCTAGATTGAAGGATCTGCCTTGTGATTAGGATTTCCTTGTTTAGTGGGTTGGTTGTGATAACCTGACATCCTCTTTGAGCACTTCTGATTGGTGCTTAGCACATTTGGGCAGATTAAAAGACACTTTTGTTTGGCATATCTTCAGTGAAGGGGATCTAAGGACTAGTTACTCACCAAAGGACTATTCCACCAGGCTCCATTGCATCAAGTGGTATCAGAGCAATGTCTCATACTGAAGAAGAAGAAATACCTGCAAGGGTATCCAATGCTGAACTTGCAAAAATCATGAGAGAACAAAGGGCAAGTAATGCTGCTCTGGCAAAGAGGTTGAAGGAACTTGAAAGCAAGTTGGACAAGAACAAAGGGGCACAATCTGAAGAAGACCAAAATGATGAGGCTGAAGACCTTGAGGAAGGTGGTGAAGTGCTTGTAGAACAAAGACCTCTATTGAATGCTCTCAAGTCCACGGAGAAGAGAACCATGGAGGGGAAGTTGGAACTACCGACTTCCAATGGCAAGATGAATGCTGATGTAGCCTCGGATTGGATTGAGGCCCTAACTAGTTTCTTTGAATGTGAAGACATTCCAGAGAAACAAAGAGCAAAAATGGCAAAGTCCAAGTTGAAGGGGGCAGCCCTAACTTGGTGGAACTTCATCCAGACTGAAAGGGTGAAGAAGGGAAGAAGCATGATTTCTTCTTGGGATAGAATGGTGGCACTAGTCAGAGAAACCTACGTGCCTAAAGATTATGGGTACAACTCCATAGGAGGAAGCAGAGTTTGAAACAAAAGGATCTAGATGTCAGTTCCTATACGTAGGAGTTCCTAAAGTTGTGTATGAAGAGCAACACTGTGGAGGATGAGGAAGACAAACTTGCAAGGTACATGAATGACCTCAAGGTACCCATCCAAGAGGAACTTAGCCTTCACTCTCCCAATTCTGTGAATAAGTGCTGCCAGTTAGCCATCAAAGTTGAAGAGAAATGGAAGAGGAGGCAGGACAAAAATAAAGGGAAGGAGAATAACAATAACAAGAACTTCAAGGGCAAAAACAACTCTTGGAGCAAAGGGCAAAACAATGGCAAAACTTCTGATCAGAACAAAGATCAGGGGGAATCCAGTTCCAAAGCGAAGTACAAAGGAGGAAAGACCTTTGGCAAAGGCAAAGGAAGAGTTAATGGCACCATCAAGTGCTACAATTGCAATCAGTTGGATCACCATGCAGGAAAGTGTCCTGAGAAGAGGAATACCAATCAAAGGGAGAGAACTCGACTGCAGAGATCTTGAACCTGAGGAAGGTGCATGTTTGATGATGAGGCAAGCCTTCTTACAGATACCTCAAACCCAAGAGCCACCCCAAAGGAAGAACCTGTTCAAAACAAAAATCACATGCCAAGGCAAGGTATGTAGTTTGTTAATTGATTCTAGATCAACTGAGAATTTGGTGTCCTCTGAGATGGTTGAGAAACTTAGGTTGCCTAACAAGCCCCATCGCTTCCCCTATCATGTCCCTTGGCTTACAAAAGGTCAACAAACCTTAGTAACTGAACAAGCTTGTGTAGAGTTTTCAATTACAGATTTAAGAATAAAGTGCTTTGGGATGTAGTCTAGATGGATGCCTCCCACATTCTCCTCGGTAGACCATGGCAATATGACATAGATGGCACACACCATTGTAGGAAAAACACCTATTCCATAACAAAGATTGGGGTAACCTTTACAATGAAACCAATGCCTAATCCTAAGGCAGAGTCTACTATCGTCACCATAGGAGAGAAGGAAATGATGAAGGCATTGAAAGAACATTACTCCCAAGGATTCATACTGGTTTCTAAACCTAAGGAGGACATCAGTGCTAGGGACAAGGAACCTATTCCAAATGAATTCAAGAATCTACTGCTCAAACACAGTGATGCCACTGCTAGTGACCTGCCCTCAAGCCTCCCTCCCATAAGAGATATCAGTCATCAGATTGACCTGATCCCTGGCTCCTCCATGCCTAACAAGGCACCCTACAAAATGACACCAGTACAACAAGCAGGGATTGGAAAGAAAGTCAATGATCTGCTAGAGAAAGGACTGATTCAGAGAAGTCTAAGTCCTTGTGCAGTCCCATTTGTCCTTGCTCCCAAAAAGGATGGAAAGTGGAGGTTATGTACTGACAACAGGGCCATAATGCTGAGAATTGAGGATCTGCTGGATCAACTAGGAGGTGCTTGTTATTTCACCAAAATTGACTTGAAGTTAGGCTACCATCAAATCAGGATCAAACTAGGAGATGAATGGAAGACAACATTTAAAACTACTGAAGGTCTCTTTGAATGGCTAGTAATGCCTTTTGGGTTAAGTAATGCTCCTAGTGCATTTATGAGGCTTATGAATGAGATATTGATTTATTTTATAGGATAATTTGTTGTCATATACCTTGATGATATACTAATAGTTAGTCATAGCAGAGAAGAGCATCTTGATCATGTGGAACATGTATTGAGGAGACTTCATCAACATAAGTTGGTGTTCAACTTGGAAAAGTGCATCTTCATGAAGAAGGAACTTGTGTTCCTAGGCTTTGTCATTTCAAAAGGCATCCTCAAGATGGACCTTGAGAAGGTTGAAGCCATTGTCAACTGGCCTCCACCAAAGAATCAAGGTGATGTAAGGAGTTTCCATGGCCTTGCGACTTTCTATAGGAAATTCATTAAGAATTGCTGTCATGTGTGTGCTCCTATGCTAGACACCATCAAAGGAGGAAGGAAGAACAAATTTGTATGGACAAAGGAGGCTAATGATGCTTTTCAATATTTGAAGAACAGAGTTTCTCAATACCCTATCTTGGTGCTCCCTGATTTCAACAAGGTCTTCACTATTGAGACTGATGCAAGCAACTTGGCCATAAGTGCAATCCTAAGCCAAGAGGGCAAACCAGTAGCATTCATCTTAGAAAAACTGAATGAAGCAAATAATTACTCTACATATGACCTAGAGTTGTATTCACTGGTACAAGCCCTAAAGAAATGGAGACACTATCTAATCCCTAAGGAATTTGTAGTTTATACTGATAATCATCCATTTAGTTTTCTGAATTCTCCGGAAAAATTATCAGTAAAACATCTCAAATGGATTGAGCAACTACAAGCATACACCTTCATTATCAAACATAAGAAGGGTGTAGCAAATAAAGTGGCTGATGCTCTTAGTAGAAGAGTGGGATTAGTTGAAGAAGTTCAACTCCAGAGTGTGGGCATAGATTCACTAAAACATTTATATGCAGGTGATCCAGATTTTGGAGAAGCCTTTGAAGTATGCACAAAAATGGTAGACAAGTACCATATTGATTTTGCTAAATATCTGATTCAAAATGGACTCCTATTTAAAGGGGCTCAACTATGCATTACCAAGTGTTCCATGAGGATAAACATTACAACGGAGAAGCATTGTGGTGGCTTAGGTGGTCACTTTGGAATAGACAAGACAACAAACATGGTAAAGAGGAGTTACTTTTGGCCAAAGATGGGAAATGATGTCAAGAAGTTCATTGAAACATGTACCATTTGCCAACAAGCCAAAGGAGCATCTACAAATTAGGGATAGTATCAACCTTTACCAATTCCCACAAGGCTTTGGGAATCAATTTCAATAGATTTTGTAATGTGTCCGCCTAGAATTAAACAAGGATTTGATAGTGTATTTGTCATAGTGGATAGATTCAGCAAGATGGTCCACTTTGTCCCTTGCAAAAGCACTAATGATGCATCCCACATTGCACATCTTTTCTTTAAAGTGGTCAGAATCCATGGCCTACCCAAAACCATTGAATCAGATAGAGATGTAAAGTTTCAAGGGCATTTTTGGAGGACTCTTTTCAAAAAGTTGGGAACGAATATGACCTATAGCTCTGCCTATCACCCAAAAACTGATGGGCAGATTGAGGTAGTGAATAGGTCACTAGGAAACCTCCTAAGATGTCGAACCAAACAACATGCTCAAAGTTGGGATTTGCTCTTATAGAATTTGCCTTAAATGACTCCACAAACAGGTCTATTGGAAAAACTCCTTTCCAAGCAGTCTATGGCCTTCATCCCAAAGGTCCTTTGGATTTGGTTGAGTTACCATCTGATTTCAAGGTCAGTGAACAATGAGAGGAACTTGCAGAGCTCATCACCAAGGTGCAGCATGAAGTGAAGCACTTCAAAAATCTTCCATGAAGTACAAAGAACAAGTAGACAAGAGAAGAAGGGAAGTCCATTTCAAAATTGGAGACAAGGTATGGGCATTCATGAGGAAAGAGAGACTACCTAAGGGTAGGTATACAAAACTTCACATGAAGAAGGTTGGGCCATGCTCCATACTCAACAAAATGGTGAGAATGCCTATGAGATATCTCTTCCCCCTACGTTGCAAATCTCTCCAATTTTCAATGTTGCAGACTTCACTCCTTATAAAGGTTTGACAGGTTCAACAAGTGAATAGGGTCAGCAAACTGAAATGGATGAAGACTATGTTACTAACCTCCCTTAAAGCAAACCAGTTGAGTTGGAGGCAATATTGGATACCAAGTTGCTGAAACAAACAAGGCATATCAAGTACATGCAAAATCTAGTGAAATGGAAAGGACTCCCTAACAAGATGCAACTTGGATGACAGAGGACCAAATTAAACAACATAGCACCTCTATGGAACAGATAACCTCAAGTAGGAGCTTGAGTTCAAAAAGTGAAGGGGAGAATGGTACAGGAGCACCCACATCAAATGAAGAATCTCACAAGTCCTAAGAACCTATAGGATAGGTTAGTTTTAACATCTAAACATTTGGACCTACTTGTAAGGCCTAGTTCCAGGATTGGTATAATTATAAACCCTTGGTCAACTACGGTCAACTATGGTCAAATGGCTTAAAGTATTAGGATATTTCATGTTTTCATGTTTTTGGCATGTTTTGATCGTAGTTGGGTCATTTAGTTAAGGTTTGAACATATTTTGTTCACAATTTGCGAAAGTTGCTCAAAAGTTGTCGAGCAACTTTTAAGCAAAAATTGCAAAAACTTGTATTTTGATATCCAACGGCCAAAAATGGTTTGAAATGCTGTTATGACTGTTGGGGAAGCCTACCTAAAAGCCCTTTCAGGTGGGTGGTAGGTGCAATCATGTACTTTTGCATTCAAATCAATAAAAATAACTCAAATTTCCTGCCAAATTGATGTTGTAACGTGTATAGAAGTCTAACTTACATTTTCAGAAAGGTGGATGAATCATCTTTCCAATGCACTTGGTTTGAGGTCTTGATCAATCTCATAACTCAAGAAATTGCATTTTTGTAGAAGTTGTTCAGAAACCTTGTCATACCTAGGGTTTCATAAATAATTTGCCATATCTTAGGATTTCACCATGGGATTTGATGGCCTCTAGTGAAATCCAAGTGTGGATTATGTACTTTAAGATGTGCTTGGTCTCAAACTTGTATGTGCAGGTGGCTAATAGAAATCTGATGCCCTAGGCATGCAAGATCCATGTGCGTACTTATAATGCTGATCAACATCTCCCATAACTCTCTCCAAAAGTGACACGAGGTGTTGAAATTAGGTTTGGTATCTATTTATGCTTGCCCCTTCATGTTCCAATTATTGGTTTGAAGTTTGGGCCTTTGCAAAGTGTATCTCCTTTGTATTTGGAGACCTAGTGGGGCAAATTGCCTAGGAAAGAAATTGGGAAAACCCTACTCTGTATCTTTTGGTATTGGTGTTTGGGTATGTTTAGTAAATCCCAAAAGGGTACTTGAATATGTGATTTAACCTTAGGGTTATGTGGAGATTGTTGAAGTAAAGTAAGATTTTCATGAAAAAGGGCTACAAGCCTAATATGGTGGATTTGTGAAGCAACCATATGACAATTGGTGCATAGTCTAGTTTTAACCATCATTCCACCTTATTATAGACCTAAATAGACTCCAAGTCCATCCTCAAGTCTTCCCTGGTCTTATTTTGCATTTTGGGGTCTTGTGTCAAGAAGTTGTCAATTTGTGCATTTTGGGGCAGTTTGGGATAAGTTGTCTAGATTGAAGGATCGACCTTGTGATTAGGATTTCTTTGTTTAGGGGGTTGGTTGTGATAACCTAACATCCTCTTTGAGCACTTGTGATTGATGCTTAGCACATTTGGGCAGATTAAAAGACACTTTTGTTTGGCATATCTTTAGTGAAGAGGATCTAAGGACTAGTTACTCACCAAAGGACTATTCCACTAGGCTCCATTGCATCACTTACAGAGTGCATCTATATTTTTTTCATGGACTTCTATTGTATTCAAATGAGTCAACTTTGTGATATGTTGTTGTTGTTTCATATATTTATTTTTATATGTAAATATAGTGTCTTTGTTCATCTCTTTTACTCTCCACAATAGTTCGATATTTTCTTCTAATTTACTCTTCATCACTATCTGAAACTTGTCATATATCATAGTTTAGCTTTGTCATCATTAGATACCTTTGACATTGATGATAGTTGTACTAACAATTTTATGCTTCCTAGTAAAGCCCTTTGACATCAATGACAATTCTTCCATCAATTACAAAGTAGAAAACCTACAAAAACCCTTGTTTCACATATAAAAGCATCCAAAAGTATTAAGGGCTATGAGAAGATAGTAACCTCAGCATGAAGCACGTGAAGTTAAGGGTTCTAGGATTTCATGAAGCTCATGTATTATACTAAGCAACTCAGAGAAAAGGGGAGGGCTATTGGAATAGAGTTCTTCAAGGCCAATCGATAGCGAGCATCAGATTATGATAATTGGAGATTTCATACAAAAAGTTCTTTAAGCAACAATAAAGAATAATTATTGTTTTAAAATGTAATACTTATGCAAATGAATTACATAAAGACTACAAGATAAAATCATAGGTAGTTGAAGTTTTCCAGTAAGCAAAAAATGCACATAAATATCCACAATTGAGCCACAAAATGGCTTCAAAATCTTCAACAAACCCTTTTTGTTTTCATCAGTGGTGGCCATCAAATGTAAGAGTAGAGGCATCTCAAAAAATGCTATAGGAAAACCGGATTGAAAGCCACAACACTGAAGAATGTCATTGAAGAGATTAACGCCTACAACCATGAAATATAAACGGAAAGCAATGGTCGCCCACAGTATTTTCAAAGAGTAGATGTGGAAATTGCATAAAGTGTTGCTATTTTTGAACCAGAAATCCACTAGTTAAGGTTCAAAAATTCAGATAAAACCGTTTTGCCAACATCACATAGCTAGCTTCCACGACGGCTAGGGTTTCAAAACCCTCAAAATTGTCAAATTCTCCAAAGACCAATTGCAAAATGATGAGCTTTTACAGTTATCGGGTTATGTAAATGCCCCTTAGTTATGTTGGAATAAGTTTCAAGTCCGTGGCCATGATCTTTTTAATGGCATTTTTGTATGCCCTTTCCTTTATATTTTTATTTGGTGATATAGTGATAAGATATATGACTATATTGTTAAATAGGAATAATAAACTATTGTTATTGTCTCCTACTTGAAAATAATTAATTTTAATTTAGTAATTATTGATTGATGAATGTTATAAGTCAATTAATAAATATTAAAGCCTTTTAGTAGCATTCTTTTTGAGAGGGTGAGGGTGTATTTATAAGCTCGAAGACATATTCCTGGAGGTTTTATTAGTTTGTAGACAAGTGAAGCAAATCTAGGGAATGGTTGAGTCTATTTAGGGGTTGATTTTGACTCAATTTAAAGATTTTTAATGCATTTTAAAAGAGCTTTCATGATGGACTATGAGGTGGCTTGACTTTGTAATCAAGCACATGTCTTTTGGAGGTGTTTGGGGCCCATTTTTGTTTGGTTGAATTCGACCTAGTGGGCTGGATGAGATTTGTACTTAATGAGTTGGTAACTCATTTGTAGAGGAGTTCTCTCTTATTATGCAAATTTTTGGCTCTTAGTGACTTTTCTTTGACCTTTGGCCATTTTTCTGCTTTATTTTGTAACTCTATTGATGATATTTAGAAGCTACCTTAGAGACTATTTTGACATAATTTTTATCATCCGGTCATTTGCAGAATTGTGTTGGTGTGATTTGACCAAATCGTTAGTGAAAACTTCATTCTACTTTCAGTTTTGTCTTAGCTTTATACCTATCCTATAAATGTAATGTGCAGGTTGCAGGTTGTATAGAGTAGATGTAATGCATTCTTTATTGTAAAAGATTCATTTTCCTCTACTGAGCAAATAGGCATTTCAACCTTTCTGCAAAATATTAATGTGCATGCATGAGAAAGGCAAGTTGTATGAGGTAAAACATTGTTTCATAGTTTTCAAGTGTTAAAGTTTCTATGAATATCATAGATTTGAATTCAAGTGTATCACCATAGGTTTAAATTTACTTCCTGCCATCTTTCTATCCCTTTCCCTCAAAACATTTACAAGTTTTAAGTGAAGCACCTTATAGGAACCAGCCTAGAAACCGGAGGTATCACTTTAGTTATATGTCCCACATCGAAGTGATTCCTATGTCATGCCAAAATTTCTAAACTACCAAAATTTCTAAACTCTTAAAGTTTAGTATGGGTGCAAATTTTGGTACTTAACATGTGTATCATTTTAATATCATCTGGTTCTTCCCTAGCTGAGACATAAAAGAAGTATCTCACTTATCACAATAGCTATGTTGCATTAACAATTCCCATCATTTGTGAAGGAACGAATTAGTTATTTCCTTTAAATGTAACTAAACCATTGTTTTAGCTATTGTGTCGCTTCAATTCCAACATCTCTATTTACGTATAAGAGGAATAGAATCTTGCACTGCTTTCCTGATAGCTAAGTCACAAGGTTCGCCAAATTTTCGGTTTCAGATTCGAAATCCGGCGAACCTATAGTTTTTTTTAAAAATTCGTATAAATTCAAATAAAATTCATACGGTAGAAAAGATCACGTTTGCTTTTCTTGGAAACATATTTTATCAATCATTTTTTATCCGTTTTCTACTAATTTCCTCTGTAAATAATGCCCTCGATTCAATAAAATAATAGTTTGTTGAAGCCATTTGTTGCTCAGAGTTTTGAAAGATGATCTCCCTCTCATCGAAATATCCAAAATTGCAGAAAATCTAGGCTAACTTCGAGATCATCCCAATACAGCAAGGGCTTTCTATGCATCTTGGAAACTATCCCTTCACTCGCAACGAATTTGACTTTGAAAGCGATCTCCGTCATTGCCCTATTGAGCTTTCCTATCACCACCAAGCAAAGAACTAATGGAGGGAGGTTGCCGAAAATTTTCAATTTAATACTCCATCTGTCTCGTTTTTTAGGTTTCAGTTTTTACTTTTTAATATTTAAAGATTACATTGATAATTATGTTACTTCTTAATATTAGAAAAAAAATTAAGTTTATATGTTATGAATAGGTTTTATGCATATTATTTATTATTAAAACATTAATATCTAGTATATAAATTATTTATTATCATTATTAGTTCATTTATTATTATATTAATATGTCAAATACAATAATTTTGATCTTTTTAATTTTTATTATTTATTATTTTATTTTGTAAAGTTGAAATAAAAAATAAATATATCTCTATTTTATGTTTTAAAAGATATAGTCTAGTGATTTTATTTTGTTTTTAAAGTTTAATGTTTTTAAAAATGAAAGATAGTATTATTTGAGTCAAAAGAAAAAAAAAATTACTAGATATACTTATATAATTATATTTTAATAAGTTATATAAAACAAATTTAATGTCAAATTTTTTCAAAAAAATTTGCCTTGCCAAATTTCATCCGAACTCGAACTCGACCCTTGTGACTTAGCCTAATAGTCTATGATTTTCCTACATGTTGATTATTCTAAATTTTCAAATATTCACAATATCTATTTTTTGAATTCTTCTCATGGTCTTTGTAAATACAACGAACTAGTTTGTTCCTCTATAAATTTTGGCATTGTAGATGTCATTATTAACAGGCCTAGGAATTGCCTTCTTTGATACCGTGTAAAGGCATTATGGCTGCAAATGTTATAGCACTTCCTGTGATTTTTGTGTGTTCCAAAGGCATCTCTCTCTTGTATTTATATTGTGGATGAGACAAGGAGAGACATGTCCCTTCACGGTACATGTCTATTCATTTACACATTGTTTCGTTATTTATGATTAGTAATTATTAGACAAATGTTATATATATAATATAGATATAGATATAGATATATAATGTATGTACATACATTAATTGCCTAATGATTACTAATCAGAATGATTAACTAGTGTTAGTTGATACGATCGTTGCAATTGTCCAAGTACTGTCATGTTTAGTATGTGTTTTCTAAACGCAACGACTTCTTGTATTTATATTAAAAATATGAACCAAGAAGCTATATGTCCCTTCATGGGACTTTTATGTTCATTATAATGTAATCAATGTAATAACGATTATTATTTAACTATATAATATCTCACATATTAATTAATATTTAATTTATATATATATGTATATATATAATCTCTCTCTCTCTCTCACACACACATATGCACTTTTGTCTCATAGTTTGTCCAATAGAAGCTACCAAACATCAACAATCCCTCTTTGCTAGGGATGATAAACACGTTAATATTACACCATTGTTAATATTAGGAATGACAAATTTTAATGATATCTTTGATTAGAAGATATCCACCATTTTGATATCATGAGTATTGGCCTCCACAATATCAATATATTATATTCACCAAATACTTTGAGTATTGGCCGACAGAATATCAACATATGATATTCGCGAAGTACTCAATAAGGTGATGGCCTGCAAAATATCAACACATGATATTCACCAAATACCTATTATATATCTATACAAACAACCCATAGACCTTCAAGTGAATGACATCTAACACTTAGTTGTTGATTTACAAGATATAATCCATCGTGATCTGTTTCAACATTTACATAAAATATATATCATGACTTCAGTTATTATAAGATCCTCACCTTCCAAAAACTTTTGCAAATACAAGTGATAATCATTTGGAAGTCGTCACTTCCTCATGATGTACATAGGGGGTGGGCCTATTTAATCATGGAGTCACATGCATGATCCAAAAACTCGCTCTGATTCTGATGTGAGCAAGATCTTCAAGGATTAATTGAAACATATCCTCTATCTGCTCCTTCAATCGGATGTGTCAGACTCCCTCTGAACATCAATATTCTGAGCTCCTTTACCTTTGAAGAAGTGTCAAACTCCCTTTGAATCTAATATCAATCCTCCTTTTCCTACAAGAACATTCTCAGAGGAAAAGATCAAGGCACATAGCTCTTATAGTATGTATTGAAAATAAAAATAAGAGAGAGACTACAATAATACTCAATGATAATAAATAGTTTTGCATAATTATATAAGGACCATTCCAATAAAATATAGATAAATATCTAATTTAAATATATGCTTTGAACATATATGCCTATTTTCAATCCTCAATATATATATATTTTAAACATATTATTTGATGATAATGTCAAAAGAATTTAAATCGCACATTTCATTTATTTAAATAACACATTAAACATCATACTTAACTTTCAAGAATCGGGTAGCACTTTAAAACGTGGCTTGCAAAGTCACCTCCACCACTTCGTAACACTCAAATGGAACAATATTGATTGAACATTCAATCGGTAAAGAAACATTTGACTTTAAAAAATGTTTCACATTATGTATGCGACATAGGATACTATGAGAGGTCTATGTTTAATCTATCTTCATTGGCAGCAATAGCCGATTGCTCATATTCGGTGCCTTCCTGCACATTGTTCACAACTGTCATAATATCCCTCTTTGGACTTTGTTGAGATGGGTTTTGACGAGTCCTATAATGTTCCCACTTCCTAATTGGCTATTGAATTGTTTCGCAGTTTTTCTATTTTTAATATCCACTAGTTTTGTCTGATTCTCCAGTACCAATAATATGAGTCACTCCTTCCATAGTTGTTCTCGATAATTCCTTCTTGCTCATGCATGTCTTTGTCGTCTGAATGCTTGAATACATCGAGTCCTTTGGATATCTTTGGAGTCACATATCTAACGGTTCAAGTACCATGAGCGGCCCTTATTTTAATTTTAAACTTCATGATTTTGAGACATCTTCCCTTGCACGTGGCTGATTTCACTTTGGTCGTCCCTGTCATCTTTTCTTGGTCTGCCTATATTTGAATACTGCCTTTTCCCTTCCATCTCAGTGTTTTGGCCTCGAGTAACAATTATCTCTAAATATGTGCTCATAATTGTTTGTTACACCATGCATAAATGAGTTGACCCCTGTAATATGGTGGCTGCTTATTTTTTATTATACGTTTGACCCAAACATAGCATGCTCACTCGATATTAAGCACATTCATCGTAACTTGACCAGATATCTTGCAGATAGCGATATCCTTATTAGCCATGGATGTGGATGTTGTTAGTCTTCTACAATAAACATATATTTGTTCTTAGAAGATAGCTGAATGTTGGAAATCATTATTGTCGCCTCAATAGTTTGGAACTGTGGATGATTTGTGTTAACCATTTATCTTCATTCCACACATATCTTCTTTGTGTTTCCTTCCTTTTAGCTTGTGCTTTGGGTATTGCTATTTTGCTTGAAGATCTCTAATAATACATAGGAGGAAAATGTAATTGTTTATTCATACATTTGCAGGTTGGCTCTGATACCATGTTAATTTTCACAACCACTGCAAATGTACTAAGCACTGTCATGTTTAGCGTGTGTTTTCTATTTATATTAAAAATATGGGCCAAGCAGAGACATGTCCCTTCATGGGACATGTCTGTTCATTATAATGTAATCAGTATAATAACAATTATTATTTAACTATATAATATCTCACATAATTATATATATATATATATGCACTTTAGTCTCATAGTTTATCCAACAGAAGCTGCCGAACATCAACTACTAGTAATCATAACAATGTATCTCATGGTTAAATCAATCTGACTGAAGCTACAACATTAACAACATGTATGTCTTTGCTAAGTAATGATTAACAACTTAAGCCTTTATATGCATTTAATATTTTAGAGCTTCATACATTGGTTCATCCAAGAATGTTTACAAATGTATCAAATCATATACAAGAAATCCAGTGAAGATAGATTATAACTAATTCTTCCTTTGGAATATTGTAACCTTATAATCTCTTCCTCAATATGGGATAAAAGATTATGAAGGCTGCAATAGCCCCCCAAAAATTATTGTCCTAGATTAAGAATTTTAGAAATGAAGCACTATAGAATACCAAGTATCTAAAATGGCCTAAATAAGCCCGAAAGATTACAAATCAAAAAGAGTAAACACTGAATCGAATAACATAGAAAACCAAAGAACTGAATAACAGAAAAAAAAAACGAAAACAAAAAAAAACAGAGAAACAGGAAGAAAGCAAAAGATAGAAGAGAGGTGGGAAGAAATCTGCTGCTAGAAAACCAGAAAAGAAAGTCCAGATAAGATAATTAAAACTTCCACTAGGATGTTGTGGCCTTATAACTTCTTCCTAAATGAAGATAAGATTATACAATAACCAAATAAAAATAAATTATCTAAAAAGAGAGCTATGAAATTTTAAAAAACCAGATTACAAGACAACTTGAAAACCTCAACAGCCTGATAGATTCCAACGAAGAGAAAGACTACCGATGATCAAAAAAGAGAACAAGGAAACATGGAAAAGATATAAACAGGATCGTGAGAAGGAGAGGACACCAAGCATGGAATAAATAAGGAAGAAAGGAAGGAAAAGCCAGATGGCTGAGGAAATGCAAAATAAATTTCAGAAAGGTAACATACCATGATATTGAGGTCAGGGAAAAGTTTCAAGATGTCAATAAGAAAAAAGGGTAAAAAGGGAAAGGTCAGCACTAACTAAAACTGACATGACAAAGGTCTGGCACAGAAAGGGAAGACAAAAAAGAAAAATGGGGAAATTGTAACAGTATAATACCCAAGATAGATGAAGAAATAACTTAAGCAAATTTATTAACTATCTGTTTTAATTAACATTCAACATTCCTTCTATATTTCTTATGCCGTCTACTTTCGTGGCAAATAATGTAAACATAACCATTGTCTAAAGAACATTATAATATTTTTCTTCATGATTGAGAACTCTGTTAAAATCATGTCCCATTTTTCAGGAAAGGTTAATTAATAATAAATTCTAAACTAAATTATGGAATCTACAACCCATTGATCTTATTTTAACAGCCAAGAAATATAGAGATAACAAAGAAATATAAAAACAAAAGTAAAGTGCTATAAACAGAGCCTCATACCAATAGCTTGGCTTTCTTACAACCTTATGATCTTCCTTTTTAGAAGATGCCAAAATGAAAGATTATCAAGGTAGCCAGATGTAGGAAATGAACAAGCTATAACATCCAGAGTCAGAATGGGCATACCAAGAGTCCAACGTTGACCTGGAAGTATACTTTTTATTAAGTGGATGAATAATGCAATATGGGAGCATCTAGAGGGTAACAACTAAGACCATGCACAAATTCCTAAACCAAATCCTTTTTGCAATATTATTACAATTCTCAGAGAGGTCTCATGATAATTATTAATAACATAGCAAAAGAGGAAAGCACTAGGGAAACAGATATTATACGTACAGGGTGTACTGGCTCTGCAGATAATGAAATGCAGTGAACAATAACTTCAGAAAAGTCAACAGAATAGCGAATGAAGTTTCCAGACATCATTAGTTCGCGCAGACATCTCAGTAGCAAGTCAGCATTTTTCCTGAAAAATCATGAGATCCATTCTTCATTAGTATGAGGCTCCCCAATTTTTTAACACAAAATTTTTTTAAAAAAAACAAAAATGTCACTTTTGCCATCCCTGTTTGCCATCCTCCCCCGTCCCCAAAATTGGCAAAATTTTTTGCCATCCCTGTCCCGGAAACTCGGGGGAACATAGTTTTATAGTAGAAAAGTGTAAAAAATTGTCGTTTTATTGTCTTTCAAGCATTGTATTGCTGTTTGGCATCAAAATACAACAAAATATATTAAAAATTGAGAAAATAGAAAATACCCAAAAAAACATTGCCCACGTTGGCCAAAGAGGATTTGCAAACAAAACACAATGTTTTCATTTAGCATCCCTAGTCGACATCTTTTAATGGCTAGGCTGTCTCTAGTGCGGATTTTTGTTCCACCATCCCCTGCTGACTTCAGTCAACACTTCGGAAACTGTACCCTTTTTTGCGATTTAAGAATGGCTTTGGGGATGGTAAAATGTCGTCCCTGCGCCCCCTTTCCATATCGGCAACGGGTGCTGGCCCAAAAGCCCAGGGAATACATCCCCGTGGAGCATAGGTAAATATAACAGCATTATTGAAGTGGTTGATTATTGAAGATCTTGGAAATTTATCCAAAAGAAGATATGGTCTGAGATAGAGGCATATCTGTTGGAAAGACAACTGAGAAACAAGATATGAATTGAAAATAAGTTAGGAAAAGACAACTTGTACATATTTAACCTTTTCCTTACTGGTTAGTGGATGAAAATAAAGAAAAGATTACGCTCTCTGTTCCTGGCTCCTTAGAACAAACGCACAGAGGTTCTTGTGCACTAGGTGGGTTTCCTTGCCATTTGATTATAACCAACATAGATGAGAAAAAATGTGGTCCAGTGAGCGCTCAAAGATTTCATCTTGAGATGACTAAAAACAGACAGGTTAAATCTCAATTGTATTTAAATCTTGACCATTATCTTTTTCAATTAACAATTTCACGACTGATTTAAAAAATTATGGAAACTCTGATGTCTTATTTTGAGAAGATGTGGATTACTAAATATGCAATTTTATTGTGATACATTTTATTTGACGTTAGATATTTGTGGTACTTTTTGGATTGGAATGACATTGCTATTTTGCTATCATTTAATGCAGATTAATTCTAACTAAAGATTCTTACACACTCAAAATATCTTTCTTGTGATTAATAGCAAAACTATGTCTAACAAATATGGCCATATATTCCAACTATGATGTTACTTATTGAGAATACTAATGAAGAATGGATCTTATGATTTTTCAGGAAAAATGCTGACTTGTTACTGAGATGTCTGCACGAACTAATGATGTCTGGAAACTTCATTCGCTATTCTGTTGACATTTCTGAAGTTATTGTTCACTGCATTTCATTATCTGCAGAGCCAGTACACCCTGTATGTATAATATCTATTTCCCTAGTGCTTTCCTCTTTTGCTATGTTATTAATAATTATCATGAGACCTCTCTGAGAATTGTAATAATATTGCAAAAAGGATTTGGTTTAGGAATTTGTGCATGGTCTTCGTGTGTGTGATGATCTCTGAATGTTGAATTTTTTTAAGTAATGTGGATGTATTGGTTGGGTGCAGATGCTGGTTCAAGTGATTCAAATGTTTGCTGAAGCATCATCTCCACATCATAATGGAGAATTAACCACTAAGAATTTCAGAATGCAACCCCTTCCTTTCAGTTTCCTGTCTACAGCTATTAAGCATGTGTCTGTTTGTGCTAACCGTGTTGATAAACCAAAGAGAAGAACTCTGATTCACTGTGATGATTTTTTTCCTGAAACCAAAGATGCACTTTGCAAAGCAGATTCTGAATTAATGGCCCGTGCAGCATTAGCTACATTTTACATCCTTTGTAGGGAGCAAGCTTTGCAAGGTGCAGGTATAATTGCAGGTTATGTCCATGGTGGTTCAACTCAGACGCACTTAGAGGGAAGCGAAAATATTCAATGGTCAAAACTGCTCACAGAATTGCCTTTGCACACCTTACTTATGTATATGGAGTATCATTGGCTAGAATACGAACATCTATTGCCTCAGGTGCACTTATGCATCTGATAATCATCATTGTCTACAAAACAGTGGATTAACGTTTTAACTTCATTAATAAGAAAACTAATCTTTTTAAATTGCTATAAGCAAAATATTGTTTTTCAAATATAGTAATAAAAGAACTTGGTAATCTATTTTATTAGTTAGATTTTTAACTTCGTCCAGTTTCTGCTTCTTTTCATTTTTTCCTCAGAACAGTATACATTTTCATTCATATTAATATTGTTCTGCAGTGGCTCGGCCTGGCTTCACATCTATTTCCAGAGCGTCTCATTGTTTCAAAGCTGCTTGAACTTTCAGTGGAATCGGACAGAAAAACTGATTCTGCCAATGAAGGCATTCCGGTAGTTGAGGATCTGGAATGGATTGGAGGATATGAAACATTTATTACTTCATTGGACACAACTAAAGACAATAAGATATATTCTAATAGTTCTAGATCTTATTTTTCAGTGGATATTGTGTGTAGAATATTTAGAAATGCTCTAGCACAGCCTCTGCCTGCCCTCCAAATATTGAAAGCTATTCAGGTTGAGGCTGCTGAAAATGTATTTAATGTACAGTCTGTGATAATAAATGATTTGGTTCCATTACTACTGAAGGATTCCTGTGCCAGACCCTTGCAAAACTGTTTTTGTGACTGGTGGAAAACTCTACCACATGGAGAGCTGAAGGCCCTTGTTCCACTTCTTTTTAATTCCCTAAAAATTACTGACATCAACAAAAATAACAGATTCAAGGAGCTAAAGTTAAAAACATTGCTGGGAAAGCTGGATCTTTCAAAGGAGCATATGTCATATGCAGAACTTGCACAGGAGCCTCTAGCCTTGCTAGCTTGCAGAAGTAAAGTCTTCCGTACTCCCCTTTTGTCAACATTCTTAGACCTTTTAATGGAGTTGCTAGTAAAGAATAGAAGACTTCGTCTAGCTGGAGTTTCCCAGAGAGAGAAGAGTGGTGGTTCAAAACATGAAGAAATTGTGGGAGCACTTGCCCTGCAAGAAAGGTATGAAATATAAGGATATTGCTTTGTTGTACACTTGAGCGTAATGAAAGGAAAATGAGAGATTAGAAATTATTATGAAGACATGGTAAAGATAATCCGTAATTTTTAAAAGGTGAAGATACATAACATTACAATTAGAACCTTTAACTGCTAGTACTTTAAGCTAATGGTGGACTTGCATGTCTAAAGATTTGAATATTTTGCAGTACTGCATGTCAAATCCTTTTAGATGCTTGCCTTCAGAATCCATTACTTGGAGATGATATCCAATCAGGTCCCTTGCTTGAGGCTCGCCAGTTAATTTGTGCTTTCATATCATCTCTTCTTGATGTCAATCCTACCCTGCTCAAGGTTCTTCATTTGCAGGTAATCTATGGTTTCTAATTGCATGTTAACTCGTTTATATATTAGGCCTGTGTTTGTGATTTATAATTTTTTTATTAGTTCTTCTTCTATTGGGCTTTATAACACACAATAGGATATAACTGACCAAATGATAACGGAATATTAAAATTGAAATATCTTTTCTTTCTTCTTTCAAGGGAGTATTTTCAACATGGAGAGAGATAGTAAAGTTGTGCACTGAAGGAGAAAAATAAATCCTCGCTCTAAGTTTGAAGGAAGTTTCTCTTCATAGAGGAACTCAAGTTGCTTTTTGAGAGGATTTTATTTAAACAGCTCAAAATACACATTTTATAAATGTGTGCCCATAGCAAATTCTTGGTATACTGAATAATGAACCTTATGGAGAAAAATAGGAGAAAAAGTCTTTCCTACATTTATGTTTTTGTTTTAGTGCCTTGAACTTCAGAAATGAGCTGAGCATTTTAATTTTGTGCATTCCAATCAGTTCCATATGTTAAAATTTCTCTCTTGAAGGTAGTTAGCACCAAGTGTGAGTTATACCTCAGGTCATCTACTGAGATATAAAATTCTCACTTCAGTGATTGCGTTTCACCTGAGGGGTATTCTCTATTATCTACCATATTGTTTTGATTTGTGGATTTTTATTTTCAATATGTGGAAGGTGGAAAATGATTTTGTGAATGAGCTTTGAGTTAATATTGACCTTGTACCATGGAGCTCTATTAGTCGGGTGATGGAATCTCACTGGATTGTTTTTGGGAAATAATATTGAAGATAACTAGTACTAATATCTAGGATGCATGCCTATAACATTTCTTACCCTATACCCTGCTCCAGGGTATTCATATTTTTAAATTCAGTGTTTTCCGTTGATTTGTATCTACCTTATTTGTTACCTAAGATTGCTTAAGGGGAAATCTGAGCAAGAAGTGGCAATTTTTCTTTTCTTTTCTAATAATAGACTGAGAGATCGGAAGTACTTTGGAGTTAGACATTTATTTCCTCAAAGTTATATTTGATTATAAATCATGTATCTTCATCAAACAGTTCTATATGCTTGGGATCATATGAAAAGAAGAAGTTCTCGTGCCATCAATTCCATCAGAATTTCTTATATTGAGTCATGAACCCCAACATTGGCATCCTTTTCTATGTAGCTACTAACATTGAGTGGTTAAACATGTCACATTGTGATTTAAAACATGTTGATGGCTATTTGGTTTGATTTTTTTCTTCCTTCTGTTGGCCTAATTAGTACGAACTTCACAGCATAGGTCTTAATAGATGTGTTTTCTACTTCTGGGAATGATATTTTAGGGCATACTCTCTTCGCTTGGAATCACCGAAATGATTGCAGACTAAACTTAGGGAAACTAACTACAATACCCACCTTGGATAAAGATAATAGTAGATGGTATAGCAGTAGATACTGAAAAGGGTGTGGAACATCAATAGAAGAAAGCAATGGGTTATGTTTTTGGGAACAATATGTCCAAGAATGCAATTTCGATATTTTTGAAAATAATCTGCCTGAATAAAAGTCCTCAATATATCAAAATTTTGTGTCACTATGTCCTTAAAATTATACTTGTAGTGAACCAGTCCTTCATACCCAAACTTGGAACCAAACCCGAACCAACATCCTAGAATATTTGAGCTATACCAACTAAATTTAGGTATATCCACAGATTATACAAACATTCAGTCCTGTTCTACTATGTGACATTTTCACTATTCATTTTGGCTGCTTCTCTTAAAACATCACTCAACATGATCTGATGCCCATATAGCTGTAGCAATCTAGAAAATACAGTGGAAAAGTCATTATCAAGTTTTAGTCTTTTAACTATTCCAATTTGACTGCTTCTCTCAAAGCATCACCCAACACAATCTGATGCCTTTATATCCGTGGCAATCTAGAAAATACAATGAGGTCCTTACTGTCATGTATTAGTCTTCTCATCAGCAGTTGTGTATTTTACCATATGTGAAGATTGTGGTATAATGCTCCACTGAATACTCATTGCTTCTATTGATTTCAAAATTCGTGTTGGTTGGTTACAATTTTAAGATTTTGCATTACAATTCTCTTTTAACACATATTTAGACATGCTTATTTTTCTTGATATCAGGGTTATGATATACAATTGATACCAATGATGATGGAAGGAGTTTTAGCCATGGTCCAGTGCTTCGAATTCGTGCAGGAATTGCTGCAGAGAGCTCAACACTCCCAACAAATATTTGTAGTCGCCCTTATTGCTAATTTAGTTTGCAGATATCCAAATCATTATCGAAGCATGGAAGTTGCAAAACAGGTAATTTGAAAGCTATCATGAAAAGAAAAGTATTTTGTTGATATTGAATAACAAGGACCAAATAATGGTCTGCACTTTTAGTGTTACATTTTCATAAATATATCACAGTTAATCATCTCAAGTTTCATCTGATGTTAAATATCTAGATCATAGTTCCAGAACTCTCCAAGACTCTCTCTGAGTCCTGGCCAGTCCCGAGCCGAGTACCCCAAGCTGAGTCCCTAGGGGTGGGACTCTCCAAGAACTTTCTCTAGGCAACACTCACTAGAACCTGATTTTTTTCTGAATCCTGCCGAGTCTTGCTGATTTTTTGCCTAATCCTGAGTCTGGTCAGCCTTGCCAAGTCTGCATAGAGTTCCAGTCTTGTTTGTATGATCTAGAATATTTCCTTGATTTTCATGTACTTTTGCTTCAAAATTGTAAATGCCATCTTTTGAAGTATCATGCAATAACTAGCAGTGCCAAAGATCACAAGTTTATTTAGTAGCTCAAAAACTCTCCTCAATGTTTAATATATTGTTGTAATTTTTTCTACAATACAACTTTGCAGAAAAATGTATACTACAAGTGTATAAGTCAATTAGAATGCCTCCTTATAACTTTGTTTGTTTGGTGGTAATTTGTTATGAAGGAAAGAGGATCCATCCCCTGTTCCAACATAAAGGAGAAGGATAAGCATTATTTTTTGTTTTTTTTGAGTTGTTTCATACGCATTTTTAAAGAATAGATCTGCATCAGTTCTATTTCTAAGACAAACTGATATACACTTAAGTTTTACAATGCTACAATACATTTTATATTTTTTATGCCTCTGAGGAACCGTCTTATATCCAATACTATGCAAAAATAATCAAATTTTGAAACTTTTGTAATATATTTTTGTTTTAAAATGTCGTGCACAACTACTTGTTTTTGGCCGGGTCTATATATGCAATAATTGAAAAGTAGCAAAAACTAGATCTGTTTTTCTTAGCACGTTGTGTCGAACCAATGCTAGCATGGTCTATCTTGGGAGGGGGTTGATTATAGTCAAGAAGTTGGACAACTTGAGCTTGCTGCACCTATTTGTAACTACTCAATGTCATTCCCCTTTCTAAAACAGGTTGGCTCCAGCACTCTCATTTAAACACCATCACAATGTGTCTATTTTTTAATATTATAGTAATAATAAAATAAAGTAAATTAAAATTTCAAATTTATTTATTGTGCTCAGACTTAGGGTCAGGCCTCTCCTCTTCTAGGTTCCGTTTGGATACACTTTTTATGGGAGAATTGATCTTTTCTTTTGCAATCTGTGCTCAGGCAGAAATGAACAAATTTCGGGTGAGGATGAAACCCCTTTTACCCACATGTATCCCTTCACATTTTGGATTTGTATTTAAGATTGAATTCTCACTTCCAGATATTTACATTGGTCAAAAAATCCTTGCAGATCCAAGTACAGCAGTATATCAGGCAGTTGTGCAGATGTTTGACACCATAAGTCAGTTCAGGCCTGAGAAAACAGTGATAACAACTGTTTGCAACAACTTGGTAACCATTGACACTATACTGTAGAACTAGAAGATCAATTCAAAGTGGTGCAACAGATAGGTTAACACCACACCATACAAGGAAATTCATTGAGCAGGAGTCAAGGAGGAAGATGTAGATTGGAATAGCACACACTTTCTCACAGATATACAGAATAATCCAACTGATACATATGAAGTGCAATTTAGAACATACCATTCATACCACATTTCTAGTAGGCAAGGAAATGATTTCTTTATTAATACCAAAAACCAACATGAGTACATTGCCAATGTTCTAGACATTTATCGAAGGGTTGGTGAGTTGGAAACCAACCGACGCATTTCCTCACCACCTAACTATCCAACCCGACTAGTTTTAACAAGTACTAAACATAATAATAATTTTATTCTGACTACATCTAACCCCCCTCCCGAAAAAAAAAGAATTCGTCTTCCAGATGACTTTAGAACATGAAACCAACAAAAACAACTTTGACTTCAAGAAGGATGGGAAGACATCCCTGTGCTCGGAGTTCCCCTTAGCTGTTGCAGGTCTCACTTTGCTGTCTTCTACTTTGTCCGAACACCTTGTAATACCCGTAGTGCGTCATCTTTTTAGCTTCTGTTGTGCCGACCTTGCTCTCGTTCCAAGCTTCCTGCATAGCAACTTTCTCCGCTGCCCACTGCTGTTGAAGACTCTTTCTTTCTAGCCCCCAAACTTTAGCTAGGTTTTTCTCCTTTTGAAGTTTCAAAAAGGTTTCCCAAAAGGCAACCTCCATTGCTGTCAGCGCTTCTAGGAGATGCGATTGTTCCTGTCCCATGGAAATGATAGAGTTGCCTGTCCATGTAGTAGCCATGTCCTCCTTCGAATAACCACCTTGTTCTAATAGTTCCCAATCTGTGTGGTAATTAGTCTGCATAAAGGCAGCCAATGCCTCTACTGTGGTGATGATGGTCTCTAGATTCTAAGCCTTGGCCTGTTGCATGATCCTCCTAGTAGAATGCTCCATGGCATGAAGCTTAGTGAGGAATAATTTGGCCTTGGCTGCAAAAGATGCTATGTCTGGTGGTTCCCCGCGTTCACTTTGTATCTCAACTTGCTCCTCAATAGCTGTCTCTATGGGTGAAGACACCATGCCTTCCTCTTCGAGTAACCTGTCCACTTCCTTCAAGACGGTATCTGTCGTGGCCCCATCTATACTAGCTAGTGTCATCATGCTACCCTGGGTGTGAATTTTCTCAGTTTTCTCCTCCCCTACTGGCTGTACCACAAGAGCAACCGGATGGACTACTTCTGGACCATGGGGTGTTTGTACCCTTACTTTATGAGCACATTTTGTTTGGCACCTCAAATCTATGACTTTAGTACGAGAGGGTTGTCCCGGAAAGATAAGTGGTGCCATCTTCGGAATTGATACTCTAGAAGGCCCCTATTTTGGGATTTGTTGCCTGCCACCTGTTCCTTCCTTGACTCTTGCTTGATTTGGCTTGGAAGTATTTGTTGCCTCAATTTTGTTGAGATCACTAGGCGGTTTCTGGTAAAGTTCCAAAGGTTCTGCTACCCCTACTGGAAGTGGTCCCTCTGTAGGTGGTAAAAACGTCACTCCTTGTGAAATCCTCTAGAGATGACTGAGATGGATCTCTGCCTCCTGTGAGTCGGAGGAGGATGAATCCATATTGTTGCCTTCTTATTCTGAACTTTCATCATCCTCTTCCTCTTCTGCTTCTTCGATCACTACTGTTTGTTTTGGGTTCTTTTTCTTGGGTTCACCTCCATTGTGAGATCCTACATCCAAGGTATCTAGATGGAGCCAGTAGGTCATAGCTGGTTTATATGGTTTTAATTTACTAGCCAATACCAGTGTTTCCCGGTGTTCGCTACTCACCTGCGTGGGTACTGCCTCTAAGAACAAGGCCATCGTATGTTGAGGCATATAAAACACTTTATGTTTCAACTCCATAAATTCTTGCAGTCTCTCAGAAAGAAATTTTGCCCAGTTATATGCCTGCCCTTTATACAATCCATTCACTGTAGGTAGCATCCAAAGGGCAATGTCAGAAGTATGGTTGCCTGTAGTGAGCTTGCTTTTCACCAAATCTACAACATAGCCATTCATCATTTGCTATGAAAATTTTCTTTAGACCCCTATTGTTCTTCAAGAGGCCTTCCCTTTCCATGCTTGTAGATCTTTCTGGCACATTAATTTCAACCATTTCTTCTTGTCTTCTACTATCATAGAAGTTTTTTCCACTTCTTGCCCTCTATTGGGAATTCCAAAAACCCTACTTATTTCTTCTGTTGAATAAGAAACTCACCTGTTGCTGAAAATGCTATACTATAGATTTATGACTTGATTTGTGATTAAATTCCGTAGTATAGGTTCAAACTCTTTTAATTCAAAAATCGACATGAAAATGATTTTATCTACCTTGGCTGCACAATACTTTCTTCAAATGATGGTCCGCCTCGGCTTTTTCCAACCAAGTCTTACACTCGCTTCCCATCACGCTCTCAAATGTAATATTCTCAGCGGTGATTGTGATTTTCTATGCCATTTTCCTTTTGCTTTTTTTCATTTTCCTTCTGTCTTTTTTGACTTCTAGTACCACAAGTTTCTTCTTCTTGGAGTCGATAATGTTTCCTTTGCTCGGATTCCGTATGCCTAATTTCACCATTTTGTGTTGATGAGTCAATTCCCAAATCTCTTGAACTGTTTGTATATGCCACCTATACCACCCGTCCTTTTGAATTGATTGCTTGTAAGTAACTTCCTTGTGTAGCACTCTAGGCTGTTTGGAATTCTGTACGGATGCTTCTCCTCTTGCTTGTGTATCCCCTTGTACTTGTATGGCTAACTCTTGTCCTTCTTTTGCCCTTAGTACGAATTCCTCACATACTCTGAAGGACGCTTGTTTTGGCCACATGGGTGTGTATGTTTTCCATACGGAACTACTTTCCCTGCACCCTTGCCGTATGGATGTCAATCCTAGTTCCCGTACGAATAAGAATAGTTGTCGTACGGATGTCTGTAGTTGTCGTACAAGTGGAAATGGTTGTCGTACAAATGGAAATTACTGCAGTACGAATTGAATTGGCTGCCATACGAATGGAAATTGCTGTAGTATGAATTGAATTGGCTGCCATACGAATGGAAATTGCTGCAGTACGAATTGAATTAGCTGCCATACAAATAGAATTAGCTGCCGTACGGATGGGAATGTCTCTTTCCATACCTTATTCCTTTGAACCCTATTTCTTCGTACGTCGTTTCCTATGGTCTAGAACTGACCTAGTATGACCACTCTTCTCCCTCATACAGATGTCCGTACAGATATTTCTTAAACTGCTCCTTCCACCCTTCCTTAGTGTACAGATATCCGTACGGCTAACTGAGCTGCTTCTTCCTGTCCTTCTCTATCAATTATTATGATGTTTTGTCACTCTTTATAAGGACTCGGTTTATTTTCTCCTTCTTGGTTACTTCCACTTTTTGCTTTTCGTCCTTTTTCCTCCTTTATATTTATAAAATAGCTACTAGCCAATTTATTTCATCTCTCATACACTTTTAGCTTAGACCCATTTACTAGGTCTCTGATAAGTTTGTTATCCAAAGTAGATAACTGTATTGCTCCATTCTCCCTTATTTCTGATATTTTAAATGGTCCTAGCCATCGGACCTTAAATTTTCTTGGTTTTATTTCATTCTTCTCATTGTATCTTAGTACCAATTGTCCTTGTTTAAAATCCATTTTTTAACAATGTTTGTCATGCCAAAATTTTCGCCTTTGCTGGGCCACTTCTGTAGTCCATTGAGCAAATGTCCTCCTTTCATCCAGTTTGAGTAAAGTACATAGTCTTTCCTTGAGGCTCTCTTCATCCCCCAACTTGTTTTCAACTGGCACCCGTAAGCTTGGTACTACATGTTCCATTGGTACCACAGCCTCCTGCTCGTACATAAGGTGAAAGGGTGTATGTCTAGTAGTGGCCTTATACGTAGTTTTGTATGCCCAAACCACCATCAGGATTCGCTCTTCCCAATCCTGCCCTTCGACTCCACAAGTTTTATATAGGATGGCCACTATTACTTTGTTCGTGGCCTCTGCTTGGCCGTTTGCTCTTGGATAATAAGGATTGGATAAAGAATGAAAAATTTTATACTCACTTGTCATCCTCCTGATGGTATGATTGATGAAATGTACTCGGTCACTAGTTAGCTAGAGCGGAATCCCGAATTTGGTAACTTTTTGCTTGTACAAAAATCTGGCCATGCTGAGAGCACTGTTCTCTGGAAGAGCCCGTACTTCCACCCATTTCGTTAAGTACTCTGTTGCCACCACTATATACTTAGACCGATGACTTTTGCTTACCAGTAAGGGTCCCACAAAGTCTAATCCCCACCGTTCAAATAATTCCTGAGGTCTAGACGGAAATAATGGCATGAAGTCTCTTTTGAGTGGCCTTCTTGTTCTTTGACAAGTGTCACAACTCAATACCCATTCCCTCGCATCTGTAAACAATGTCGGCCACCATAATCCTCCCAAAAGTGCCTTCCTTGCCATAGCATCTGGTCCCATGTGACCTCCTGCCAATCCTTCATGGGCCTCCTTCAGGGTCCCTGGAATTTCTTCCTCCATTACACATCTCCTCAATATTCTGTCTGGTCCCATTTTGTATAATAACCCCTCAATTAGTTGGAATATGCTACTTTTTAACTTAATTTTTCTCCTTTCTACTGTAGGCATTTCCTTCAGAAAGATTGCTCTTGATATTAGTGTCCAATTTTTTCATACCATTGAGGTAACATTGCAATCTAAAATAGGTGTGCCTCTGGAAAATCCTCACACACCCCACTACCCGAAGCTTCCCCTGACTTAATCCTTGACAACTGATCAACAATCACATGAGATTTTCCTGGCCTTACAATAATTTTAAATGTAAATTCTTGCAGTAGAATTAGCCATCTACTTATCCTCCCTTGAATCACTGATTTATTCACTAAATACATTAGTGCGTGGTGTTCAACAAAAAATGTAAAGGGTGTAGCTAGTAAGTAATGTTTGAATTTCTGCATTGCATACACCATACCTAATGCTTCCCGCTCCGTGGTACTATAGTTACACTCTGCTTTAGATAGGAGCCTACTTGCAAAATATACAGGATGATTTTGCAGGTGTCCACATGGACACGAAATTCATTGTCCTAGTTGTGATATATGAGAATAGGGGCCCCGACTAATCTTTTCTTCAGTTCTTGGAAGGCCTCTTCCTGCTCTTCCTTCCACCCAAACCACTCGCCTTTCTTGGTTAATCTTTCTAATGGCATTGATACTTCGGCAAATCCTTTTATAAATCTTCTATAGTATCCTACATGAGCCAGAAATGACTTGATACTTGTTACATTGGATGACGCTTCCATTTCCAAAATCACCTTGATCTTATCAGGATCTGTCTTCAATCCTTCTTTGCACACAATATGGCCAAGCAGCCTCCCATGTGGAACCATGAACCTGCATTTTTTCGAATTGAGAGCTAATCTTGCTCTTCGACATTTCTCCATGCATTCTCCCAGAATTTTGCAGTGTTGCTCCTGCCCGCTGTAAACCGACCAGTCATCTAGGAATGCTTTGAAATTTCCCATAGACATTCCATCAAAGATATGTAGTATTATCCTCTGAAACGTGGCTGGTGCATTGCATAGATTGAAGGGCATCCTATTATAGGCATATACCTTGTCTTTAACCACAAATGTAGTTTTTAGCTTATCTTCCTCCACAATGCTAATCTAATTATATCCTGAAAATCTGTCCATGAAGGAATATATCTCATGACCGGCTACCTCCTCCAAAATGCTATCCGTAAACGAAATGGGAAATGGGTCTTTTATTGTTACCGTGTTCAAACATTTGAAATCTACACATATCCGAATTTGAGTGCCATCCTTCTTGAGTGATATGACTATAGGAGATACCCATTCACTCGTTTGTACTTTGAATATTATCCCTATTTCTAACATCTTTGTGATTTCTTCCCCAATCCTTTCTACATAGTTTCTATTCATTCTTTAAGGTCTTTTCCATACTAATCTTGCTCCGGACCAATGGGATCCGATGGACACAGTTCCGTAGGTACTCCCTTCAAGTCTTTGTATCTCTAAGCAAAAATGTCCTTATACTCCATGAAGATTCTAAGGGCTGTTGCTTTCAATACTAGGTCCCAATCATCTGCTATCCATATTTCCTTGTGTTGATCTCCTTCTCTGAGGTTCAATGTCTGGAGCTTGGCCTCTTTGTATTCCACCTTCTGTTCAAAAATGTGTGCAGGTGTCTTGGTGAGGGTTACCATCCTTTCCTTATACTCTATGTATCCTTTGGGGTATTGTTCCTCTGATTCAGATTCTTGTACCTCCAGCATATTACATTCCGCATGGAAAACTTCAGTCTCCCATTTGCCATGAAGTAATCCATTAAGGGAACTTGTGTCGTCTTCTAAGCATTCCCCTAATCTCAGTATTCCTTCTTCATCTGGTTCCATCCCCCTATAGTCTTCTTCTTCGGTGTCTAAAGCCAAGTCCTGACTTACTGACTGTTTCTTGAGGTCTGTGATGTACTTTTGTCCTTTCGACTCAATAGATGGAGTGTTTCGCTTTCACTTATGGGTAGCTTTTGCTGCAACCAGCCATCCCCTCCCTAACAGGGCATCGTATCCTTTCTTCTCTAGAGTGATAACCACAAAATCAATGAGGTATTGTTGCGTACCATCTATGACTTTTTGTTCCATTAGCGTCCCTATACTATTGATTCCATGTTGGTCCGCTCCCACTAGTTGAAATGTCAGAGGCCAAAGTGTAGGTTTCCCTATTTCCTTCCATGCTTCTTCTAATAAGACATTTACACTGGAACCTTCATCCACAATAGTATTTGAGAGTTTACACCCTAGTATGTCCATCTCTACTACGACAGGTGTTTTCCCATCCCTATCGTGAATAATGTATTGTCTTCTTTGCGTACTTCTCCATCCTTTTCTTTCTTTCGGGTTACCCCTTTCGGGTTTACCCCCTATGTTTGCCTGCAATTGTGGTAGTGTTTCTAATAGATCACCTATTTTCACTAGGATAGCAGTTTCCAGGACTTGCCGCACAATATTTGTTACACCTCTATTTGAAGTAGGCTTCTCCGATTTTACCTTTCCTTCCTCTCTCATGCTATCTTGAATGTGATTCTTTGTTTCTTGAAATCTCTTGGTTTTTGTAGTAGCATCTGGATAGGTTAATTTTCTGGCCTACATCCTAGTGACCCGCAAGAATCTCGCCTTCTGGATCATCAATGTCTAGCATATTTACTCCCTTTTGTCTTGGGCAATTTGCATCCGCATGGTTGCCTGGCCCACACCATTTACAGAGCATCCCTCCATTTTGTCCACCTCTTTGACAATCTCATGTAAAGTGTCCCCATTCATTACAGCTCCTACATTGAATCATCGACCTCCCTTAAAATCATACTGGAGTCGCAGTGTGTTCTTGTTGCTATTATTGTTACTATTGTTGTTGCTTCCTCTCTTGTTGTTTCTATATCCCCCTGGGGAGGCCTCTGTATTTGTGTTCTTCAATGGAGTGGAAGGAGGTGTGGATTGCCCCCCTTGGGTCAGGAATAGTTGGGCACTCCTTGTTTTCAAATTATAGGGGCAATTTTTAATTTCGTGCCCCAGTACCTGGTAGATCTCACAAAATGCTTTGTTCAGGCATGCTCCCTTAGTATGGCCTTCTTTTTCACACTCCGTACACCAAAGTTCTCTCCCTTCTTTCTTTTCTTCCTTGTTCCCTACCACCTCCTTTATCAAACGCCTCATGTCTTTCCTCAGGGCTTGAATGGTTTTAGATTCTTCTTCGCTCTTGTCCGAGCTTTCACTTGAACTTCCATGCCTTCTTGCCTTGGAAGTTTTGCTCTTGCTCTCTATGTCCATGGCACAGGTACATGCATTTGCAAAGGTAGATGGTGGGACTATCTTCATCTTTCTCTTAAGAGATGGTGTTATCCCTTCAATGAACCATTGTTTCTTTAGTCCATCTGCTGGCTTGTTATCTAGTTTTCCTATTAGCTCTTTCATTATTTTGCTATAGGCCTTGACAGATTCACTCTTCCCTTGTCTTGTGTTACAGATCTCCATTACTATTTCATCGTCATCTCTCAGGAGTCTGAATTCTTCCTCAAAAGTTGTGCGGATGTTATTCCATGTGTTTTTCTTTCCTTCCTCCAAGTACGTATGCCAATCAATGGCAATACCCCTTAATGTGGCCGAAAAGGCTTTTAGCCATTCCACTGTGTCATTTTGTCCATTCACCTACCATGGCAAGCAAGGTCCTCTGAGCCGTCCCCTGTGAACCTTGGTAGTTTTTGTTTGTCTATTGCCATTATGTGAACACCTCCCGGTGGAATGCATCCTGATGGAACACCTCCTAATGGAACACCTACCGATGGAACACCTCCTAATGGAACACCTACCGATGGAACGACACTTCTCGGTTGGAAGTTCTTTCTCAAGGAGGAACTACTGAAAATATCCCCTTCTTCTTGACTTTGCTCCTGTCAGAAGTCTCTTCCTGTCGGTGTCTCTAGGTTTTTGTATCCCAACTTCCTTGTTGATGTCTCAGAGATGACCAAATTTGCTATACCTTCAATTGTATTCTCAATCAATCCTTCGTGGATTCTCGTGGAATCCCCTTGTCCTCCTTTCCAGTTATGAGATCTCTCCTCTTGTTGTTGGAGACGTAGTATCCTCAAGACGACTTCTTTCTTAGTTTCTTCTCCCTGTGCCCACTTGGGATATATATTTGGAATTAGGGGCATGAATTGTTTTAATGTTTGTTTCCCTTTTTCGAATTTTCACATTCTTCGCGCTCCATTGTCCTCCTTTCCGCAAATTGTTGTACTTGTTGTCTCCTCCTTGCCCTTTGTGTCTCCGCTCTTTCCTCTTCCACTCGTAACAAATTTCATGCTAACAAGTGAGGGATCTCTCCCAAGAGATCGTACAATGTTGGTGGCACTCAAAGTTCGTCGTGTATTGTATTCTCAGGGACCGTTCTCTTAGAAGCTTCCCTTTGTATGTACTAATCAATTGCAACTTCCTAGGCCGTTACCAGATCTAGTGTCTACTAATCTTCCCTGGTTACTTCCTCCTCTTCCTCGACACTATTTGTTACTTGAATGAGCGGCACAAAGGGCCTTCCCATTACTCCATCCTACCGACCTCCAGGTTTGTACTTAGGCAACGATGCCAAAAATGTATATTGGAATATCACACACTTTCTCACAGATATATAGAACAATCCAACTGATACATATGGAGTGCAATTTAGAACATACCATTCATAACACAATACCAATAGGCAAGGAAATGATTTCTTTATTAATACCAAAAACCAACATGAGTATATTGCCAATGTTCGAGACATTTATAGAAGGTCAGTTAGTTGGAAACCAACCGACGCATTTTCTCACCACCTAACTACCCAACCTGACTAGCTTTAACAAGTACTAAACATAATAGTTATTTTATTCCTACTACAAAAGACCTAGGCTTTGAAAAAATTGAGAGAGTTCTGAGCTTGAGTTTGTGGTGGTTGAGAATAAGCATGAAGAGAAGATAGGAGGAGATGCTTGTGGTGGATGAGTTTGAGTTTGAAGAGCGGGTAGCATTTTTAGGATAACCTATTTGAGTTAGAGGAGTCTTATGGGACATAGGGTGCTTTGGTAAACAGGTCTATTACTGCGAACTTATATTCAAAAAAAGATGGTGTTTGTGTAATAACCCTTGCCGGTTATAGCTTAAACAAACACCAGTTTACCCCACTATTCAGTTGTTTGACATTTCGTCAAACACAGTGCATGCAAAGACTCTACCTACTATTCTGTGTTTCAATTTGTATTGTTTTGAATTCATATGCTGCAAATGATGTTTGGAATAGTTTTAATGATGCAAAATTGATCTGTAAGGTAATAGTGACAATATGCTACTTTGTATGCAACTTTCTGATGCATATGACTGACTAAAATGAGTTTCACAATGAATTACTGTAAAATAGAGGAACTTGTAGATGACTGTGAAATATATCTAATTTGCAGCAGAGCAAATATATACTGGCCACATTCAATTCCAAGCAGTGTGCCAGCTGAAATAGTCTTGTCGCTGCCTCTGATTTGCTTGCAGGAGAACATCAACAATAACAAACTTGGTATAGTGTCGAATCTCACAGCCCGATGTGGGTAATATGCAGCAGGGATGACCTTGAAAATACAATTGCAAACCCCTGTTATGACTGTGTGGTTATTGCAGAAGCTGGGTGTCAATAATTTGCAGCAGACAATTGCCAAGATTTGGTGGCGATTCAAACACAGAGCAAGGTGAGGTTATTTACCCAATCGCTGCAAATAGCAATGCTCCAATGAAATAGGGTGAGCAGGAATTAAATCAGAACTATTTGCCAAACCTGAACAGACCAATGCTATGCCAATAATCACCCATTCTGAACGTCTGGGAGCAGATTGACACCCCCTTGACACAATGGAAATCACAATTGATGCACAACACCAACCGATCTTCCAAGCCACAGTTAATAAAGTAGGAAGATGCCAAACAATACCTCAGTAAACAATTCACTTCTCAGCCACGGTGTAAAACAGTAGAGAAGTTACAAGCTCAGACTTAATCAATTATACATCAGCAATGGATGGAAACTCACAAGAGATAATAAAAAAGCAATAAACAAATGGATTATTCATTTGCTTCATGAAACCACCTTTCATAATTTATTTGGCTTCACCAACACACCATTAATTAGAAGCTTCCATTATATTCTTTTAATAAATAACTTTTCTAGCACATGGCTTCATGAAGACGCTTTTCACTTAAGAGGCTTTAAATTTTAAATATAACTCCTTGCACTTTTATATTGCTTGACTTAGGCTTATAAAAAATTAAATAAATGGCCCCTTCTAGTGATGACACAACCCTCAAGTGAAATTATAAAGTTAAGTTATAACTTTATAATAAGCCATTTAAAGATTTAATAATAAATTTGGCCACTAAAATAATAATAACTCCCAAAATACTTATCCTTTAAGTATGCCACCTGAAACAAGAGACACATTTTATTTCCCCATGTGACCATCACCAAATGCACTCTCCTAAAATAGAAAGGCCCCTCTCAATGATCACTTGACTTGCCATAAATAGCAATTGCATGGAACCGAGTCCAAATGAAGTCCAATATGAGCCAAACGAAGACCAAACTAGAACATACTAAATTGTGAAGAGGACAAGACCCTCCCATAGCCAAGTCTCTGCCTCAAAAGACCCTCTATCTACAATAATTAGCCTACGAGGATCACAATAATAGGCTAATCCATCAAATACTGATGCTAGCAAAAATGGGGACATTACATAGCTCTCTAATAACCTTTGTGAACCTTGTCTAAAATTTCAATGCACTAGAAAGATTCCAATCATTGGACAAAAGCCTACCCAAAAGGACATTGTTCAACATCTGTTGCTCAACAAATGCACTCATCTCCACCAAGCCCCAAGTGGTGAAGCCAATCAACAAGACTGAACCAAATGTCAGTGCATATACCACTTTTGCCAGATGGTCTGTTATTGCAAATATTTCTTCATAAAGAGACGGTGTTTGCCCAGTGAATAGTGATGACTGTTTACAACAGTTGGAGAGATCATTGTAGAACTATAATGTTCCTTGTTGAAATAGGATTTATTAATGAATAATGCTTACGAAATAAAAATATAATAGAATAACAGACTTAAGATATGATATAATTAAAATTTAATTAAAGTTAATGAATGGTCAAAAAACACAAAATGAAGAGTTGCAACTCCCTTAAACATGAGATGTTAGAGGGAGGAGAATTCATTTAGAAGGGGATATGGAGAAAGGAAGAAAGGAGGGAGGAAAATAAGAAAGCAAGCAGTAATGGGAGAAGAAAAGAATGAGAAGAGAAGGAAGTGACTTTTTGAAAGGGGCAACAATGATGATGGGTTGTGACCCTTTCAAAGGTGGTAATTGTGAGAGGTTCTAACCATTACAAAGAGGTGTGACTCTCCCACACAGTGGAGGATATAAGGGGTGAAGATTTCATTTGAGGGGATAAAAAGGGGAGATCAATTTGAGGAATAATATATTATTCTCAAAGATAACAATGAAAAATGGTGACTCAACTCTTATGAAAGGTGGTGTCCTTTCACCAATAAGGTAGGTATAAAGGAGAACTGATTCCAAGCATTGAAGTGGGTATAATTAAGAAATTAGACAAGAATTTATTTAGTGTTCAAGGTATTGATACATTGTGCAATTTGATTATTATTTTGTTCTGTCTTTCATTTGATAGCAATATGAATATATGCAAATATTTTGTTGCTTCTAATTCTAATGTATAATTAATAATGAAGTAGTAATGTGTGTATAATTTATGTTCATGAAGATTCCTCTAAGCTTATAACTAATCTGCCATTCCATTATACAAGGGATAATGTATATACTGGGAGTGCAAGTATAGCATAAAGGTCCATTCAAGTAGTCATAACCCTGAGTGGGGTTGGGAGGTTGAATTGAGGATGTTATTTTTGTGCTCGTGGACTTGATGGAAAGGCTTAATGTGAGTTGAATGATCTCCCATAGTGCTTCATATTGAGGATGGATTCTTGGAAAAAGACATGGAAAACCTCATGCACATTATGGTGGAATACTTATAAAGGATGCAAGTGGCACCTAAGCTTTGTTGGAGTAGTGGTAACCTTGAGTTGGACTAGGAGGGCGAATAGAAGTTGTTGTTTTGTGCTTCTAGGCTAAATGAAAAGTAATAAGCTTGAGGTGCATTATATGTTTGTCCAAGGAACTCTTTCTATGAAATTATTTATTTCATCATATTAAGTCAGTTTTCCAAACCCTAGTAGGAAAGATATGTTTTATGGATTATGTTTCAAGATTACCTGACATAATTGTAGGGTCTCAACTAAGATCTATCTTATTTCACGATTGGCTAATTATATTGGTAGCTCTATTCCATTTACGGTTGTACCTGGAATTGTAAATTTAGGGCAAAAACTAGGGTATCAGAAAAGGGGATATTACTAATGGTATCAAAGCTTAGATCCTATCATCCTACAAGGTAAAGGTAAAACAATGGACAATTCAGTAATATTTGACTAGTTGTCCTGTTTTAATTGTGGTGTGCCTTCTAGAGAGAGTATAGGCAAATTTGATTCACACATACTAAATCAAGTCACTTGGATGTTTTACTTATACTTACTGTTTATAGTAAGTTATTTGGGAGATCATTTGGCATCATATATATTTGGAAAGTAGATGGATCATTCCCGTGACTTGATATTGGGAATTCTCAAGGGTTAATTATTTAATCTAAAAAAATATTAAAGTTAAAACAAATTTAATAATTTTAATTATATTAAATGACTTATGATGTGACAACATAAAGGGGGTTAAAGTGTATTTAAGTGGTTTTCATAAAGTGACTTTATTTTGGCACCAAGGGAGTATAAGATTTTAAATAATTTAATAAAATGGTTTATAGAGATAGATGCTAATATTGTGAGATATAAGGTGAATATATGTGATGTTCCCAGAATTTATTGTAATAATTAAATTAAATTAATTAATTAATTGGTTCTAGGGATAAAATAAAATAATAAAAGGACCTTTAATTAATTACTTTAATTAATAAATATGTGGGCCCAAATTAATAAAATAAAAAATTTATATTTGGGCTGCCGATTGTATTTATATATATCTTCGTCCATCTTTTATTTTGGTCATAGGTGTTTGTTGTGTCGACACTTGTTATGCACCTCTAGAGTTTTCCTCTGATAGGGTATTTATGACTAACAGGTAGGATGTTTTTGGTATGCGTCTTGGATTTTATGAATGCAGTTTCGGCGGTCCATAGCACCCTACTTTGCCCTTGGAAATATCACTTTGATATTTCACTTGTGGGCTATAGTTGTTGATCGTTTCATTTGGAGATTGATCCATATTGCTCTGATTTATTTTTGCTCAAACCTTGTTTGATGCCTTTGTACTTTCATTGTCTATAAAATTATTTGAGTGGCTGGTTTGGCAAGAACTATCTAGTGTTTCATCTTTTCATCCATAGTATTATCGTCATCTTCTGCACATCTATGTTTCTTGGTGGCCATCTATTTGGGGTCCATTCTTGCACTCATTGTTGCAGTTTCTTTGAGTCCATTTATTATTTGTACTTGTGATCTGTGCAACAACATAATTCCCATATTGAAGGCCCTAAGGGCAAACACCATATTTCTGAGGATCATTTCAATTTAGCAACACTAAAAGTCAAAGGCTGAGAAACCATTGTATGGAAGGAAGCACCCACACCATCCTTCTTTGATTGTACAATGCTCGATGCCTATCCTATCCGTACAATAGTGCACCTTGTTTCTATAAGCCATCTCAAGGCAACAACTTGTCTCAACCTCCCCACCGTACATCACTAGACATACTTGTGTCATACAATCTCTCTGTCATTCATAGATTGTACGAACATACTTTGTCTATACGATCACTGTCACTCAATCTCTAATCTCATCATTGTACGGTCCTACAAGAGCATATCATTGTACAACATCTGTCATGTGCTTTCCCTCGAGTGTGCCCCTCGGGTACAGTGGTGGAAAACTTATGTGTTTCATTGGGAACATTACAATATACAATTAATTCATATGGCGTCTTTAAGTTCATTAAATTTTTATAAGGGTTACTTTATTATCCCAAATTGCAAGTCATATGAATATTAAAAGGCAATTTAAAAGAAGGGTTTCTAGAAACTTCGTGAGCATTATTAATAGGGATTTAAGGAAGTCATTTGACATACTTGGTTTTATAGTTGCTTTTTAAGTCAAACTCATTGACCCATGTTTCATGAGCAATGGTTACACAAACCCATCTCTCATTAGAATGAATGGAACACTTACCACTCATTGCATATAGGTAATTCTCATAGAGGTGAAGCACTGGACTTCATCAGAGATCACCAATGAATGCACTTAACTACAAAGTTACATCCATTGTTGTATCTTTATAATGATATTACGATTTGAAATGCTCTAGAAGTTATCTCCTACTTATCAATTCTTGGTTTTGTTTAATTTCTTTTTAAGAGCCTGAGAGCTTTGGGTTTCTTTTCTAGAATATATGTGGATGGAATCCTTCAAGTTTCTAGATTTTGTGGATGAAAATCCATTCAGCCTATTGGGTGGATTCATTCTAGAATTTCCATTGAGCTTATTGCACATATCTATCACTGAGGAGTTGAAAACATCATTTATTTTCAGGTCTACACCTGCTAGGGTTTGTTATTAACAGATTTTTAATAATTGTTCTTGCTAGGGTGGACTTGATTTGGACTTCAGATTGGGAAGCCAATTAGATGGAATAATATTTTTATCATAGCTGGAATATTTTATGAGATTTTGGCATAAGAGTTTGCATACTTCAGAAGGGTTGAGAAATGTACAACTAGGATTTGAAGGATAATGATTTACATCTAAACTTTTGAAGGCATTTGCTATTGTTATCGGCTACTTTGGTGATAGTTGAGCAACTGTACCATCTACAAGTTGTTGGGCTTCCGTACTTTCTTCCGGTAAGTGAGGATTCATTGTGATTTGTAATAAAATTCAAATCTGAAGTAATGTGTTTGCTGTTGCAACATTATCAGACTTATATCAGACCTGATTTGAGGCTAATAAAGTTGTCTTTTATTAAGAAATTTTCTGTTCATGTTTTATGCATTTATTGCTTTGTCTACAAAATTTTTTATCATTTGGTATTCAAAAAAAACATCAAAAACAAAATAAGAACTCAGAAATGAGAAATCAGACCTTGCACTCAAAGTGTTTATTAAAATGTAAAACATCCAAAACTGAAAAAAACAATTCAGATAGAGCAGATGTTCCTACAGCTATTCAGAGAATTTTGAAGGTCCACAAATGGATCGTTAAACTCTAAGTTACACGGGTACCCCCCCCCCCCCCCCCCCTCCGGACCTCGAACTAGTTCGAACCGGTTCGAGATTGTGGTCCGGTTCGACCAGGGTTCGATTTTCGAATCCTGGTTCGAACCCGGGTGGAACAGGCTGGGAAAATCGAACCAGGTTCGAACCCAACCAAGAACCCGCCCATGGACGCGGAAATGAAGTGATTTATTTGCATTTTTTAATAATTTTTGGGGTCCACGTACCCTAAAAAGGTGTTATGAATTGGGTTTTTGCTCTCTCATAGTCATTTGTTGTTTCTAAATAGGTTGTTTTGCCTTGAAGGAGAGCACATAAGTTTTTGAGCAAGCATCCGGTTGTGCAAGGAGGAGTTTGAAGATTGACTTGTTGGTGTTCTTGAAGTGTTTGTGCATCATTTATACACATTTGCAAACTTGCAATGGCTGGAAAAGGACCAAGAGGTAAGATCTTATTCCATTTACTATTGTTTTGTTCTAGTTTTTCCATTTTTTTTCATTTCTCTTTCAATCTTCATATGTTCTAAGTTCTTGAATCTTTTCCATTATTTCAAAATTCGTCATTTTCTTGCATATAGATTATGAACATATATCTAATTAGTAATTTATTGCCATAGGAAAGGTTCGAAAGTAATGTCATCTACCTCTCCATCAATAGGCAACACCGAACAAAGAATGGAAACCAACTCTGATTCTCCTCTATGGAAGTATGTAGACATTATAAAACCCATTCCAGGAGGTGGTGCATTCCGTTGGAGATGTCGAGGATGTGATGTAGAAAGAAATAGTTCTTATTATCGTGTGGTAGGCCATCTATGTGGTTATACTGGAAGAGGAGTCAAGAAATGCCCTGGCAAAAATGGTGTCCCTATACCAAATCACACCGTGTTAAAATATATTGAAGAGCATGAGGCAGCAGAAGAGAGAGAAGGACGCAGGGCAATAGAACTCGGTAGTAGTAGCAATAAAAGTAAAAAAGCTAAGGGAATGCAGCCCCCCTCAGATGTTATTGTACAAGACCACCCCTTCTTCAATACTACAATGGACACTGACACTGAATCTGTCCCCATTGTACACAAAAGAAAGGGGCCAATAGAAACTTCTTTTCAAAACAAGGCCCGGGATATTGCTAACATTAAGGTGGGAAGATGCCTCTATGCAAATGGGTTGTCTTTTAATGTTGTCCACTCTCCGTTTTGGAAAGACATGTTGAGGGGTGCCAATGAAGCTCCAAAAGGGTATTGTGGCCCCGGTTATGAGAAAGTGCGCACCACCTTGTTGGATGATGAGGTCCAACGGGGTGAAAATCAATTGAAGCCCATAAGGGACTCATGGGTTGAGACAGGGGTGACAATTGTTTCAAATCGCTGGAAGGATTCTAGGAACTATCCCTTGATCAATGTCCTTGCGGTGTCCCCTAAAGGGGCAATGTTTCTGAAAGTGGTGGATTGTGAGGGCAAAGTAAAAGATGGGCCATTTATTGCTGATATCTTAATTGAGGCCATTGAACAAGTGGGTGCAAGAAATGTTGTCCAAGTCATAATGGACAACGCAAAGAATTGTAGAGCAGTAGGTTTGTTGGTTGAATCACGATATCCACATATCTTTTGGACACCTTGTGCAGTCCATTCACTCAATCTTATGCTACAAAAGATTGGGAACCAAATTGAGTGGATCAAAACAGTGTATGAAGAGGCTGAGGACATACAAATGTTTGTCACAAACTACCACATGACTCAATCTCTTTTCAGGAACTACTCAAAATTGGAGCTATTGAAGGTAAATGAACTTGAACTCAAATTAGTAATTTAATTTTTAATATTTGACAATTTCTGATTTTTCATATTTTACTTGTGCAATTGCCAATGTGTATACTTTTCTTAGTTTTCTAAAATATGTATCTAATAGTTGTTTTTTGCTCTAATTTATGTCACAGGTTGCTGAGACCCGTTTTGCATCACATATAATCGTCTTAAGACGACTTGTGCAAGTGAAAGATGCACTTCAAGGTATGGTAATCAGCAACAATTGGGGTGTATGGAAGCAAAAGAACACTGAAAGGGCAAACAAAATAAAGGATAGGCTATTGGCTGACTCATGGTGGGAACGTGTGGAATATCTCCTTAAGATCACCGAGCCCATTATGAGCATGCTTAGGTACACTAACATGGATAGGCCTTGCCTTGGAGAGATCTATGATGGCATAGACTCAATGATTGAGAAGATCAGGCAAGTTATAAATGAGCAGGAGCAAGATCCACAAGAGACCTTTTTCAAACAAGTGCACAAAATTATTGATGAAAGATGGAACAAAATGACCACTCCATTACATTTGCTTGCCTATGCCTTGACCCCCAAATACTATAGCTCACAATATTGTGATCTACCAGGAAGGTTGCCACCATACAGAGATATGGAAGTGTCTGACGGGTACCAGGCAGCATTTAGAAGAATATTTCCTGATGATGATATAAGAGATGTAATCATGGATGAGTTCATAGCATTTGTCAATGCTACAGGTCTAAGTAATGATGCTCTTCGTCATCGGTTCAAGAAGCATGCTCATGGTTGGTGGTACCTCCATGGCCAAAAATTCCGAACATTGCAGCCCCTTGCAATCAAAGTTATATCACAAGTAAGTTTTATTTTTTTTTAAATTAGCTCACTTTATCTTCAAAAGAATTTTTTAATAAGATTAAATTAATTCCTTTTTAATTGCCTACCCTATGTTGTCTTTATAGGTTGCTAGTTCTTCTGCATCAAAAAGAAATTGGAGCACCTATTCTTTCATCCACTCGGTGAAGCGCAATAGGTTGCAATCAAAAAAAGCCGAGAACCTGGTATTTGTGCATAACAACTTGCGCCTTCTTTCGCACAAGAGTCAAGAATACAAAGAAGGGGAGACAAAGAAGTGGGATGTAGATGCAGAGATTGCGGACTTGGATGCTTCCACTGCTGTGCTTACAATTGATGATTTTGATGACTTTGATGCCAATACCATTGTTGATTCTGCTGCTGATCCCATTGGCCTTGGTGCAAGTAATAGCGTAGGCGAAGAAGGAGGAGATGAAGAAGAAGATGAATATGAAGAATGAAGAACTTAGAACTAGAAATTCAGAATTTTAATAGATTTTCATTCTATTAGTTACTGTTAAACATTGAACGTGGAACAATGACACCATTTTAAATGTTTTGAATCTTTCATCTTTGATGTTGAAGTTGATTGAATTATGTTACTATATGATGGTATGCTCACCATGATACATTGATATGTTATTGTTTATGCTGTTTTAAAGTTTTAAATGTGTTTATGGTACTATGCTACATTCTAATTTTAACTCATGCTTCATAAAAATGTATATATATATATATATATATATATATATATATATATATATATATATATATATATATATATATATATATATATATATATATATATATATATATAATTTTTACATGTTTTTGTACTAACGAACCCAAACGAACCCAAACCCCTTTCCAAAATTTCGTCGAACCAGCGAACCGGTTCTCGAACCCGAACCCGGAACCGAACCACGAACCGGGAACTTAGGTTAATCTCAATCCAAAACTGATATTTCAAAGGATGCTAGCTCGATGATAAGCAATCTTGGGCATGGTGGACCATAATGTACCCTTCTTGAGATAGGGATTAAAATTATAGTAACAAAATCAAAATATGATACAATTAAAATTTAATTAAATTTAATGAATGGTCAAAAGGCATTAAATGAAGAATCTTAAACATGAGATTTAAAGAGAACGAGATTTCATTTGGAAGTGGATATGGAGAAATGAAGAAAGGAGGGAGAAAAGGAATTAAGGAAGCATTTAATAGAAGATACAATTAGATAAATTTTAATTTACTAATGTCCAACAGGATACCACCTAAAGTGTCAAAGGGACTAAAATCATACAAACAAGGAAACAACCAACAAGAAGAGCACCAAATGGTGTCCAGGAAAGCAAACAAGAAAGAAAAAGTAGGCCATTGAGGCAAGGACTAGGGGTCCTTCCTTGGTGGGAAGAATTCCAGCACCGAGTACGGTCTAGGGCGACCGGGAACCCTAGGTCATTTCAGAGTGTCGTTGGAGGAGTGACATTGTCAAGTGAACTCGCTATGAGGTCTCATAGATCTGGAGTGGCGAGAGACAGGAGTGTTGGACGACCGTGGTGATGAGTTGATATGAGGCCTAGCTCCAGGGGAATAGGAACTGCAAAGTATGGTCGTGGAGTTGTGTGGCCTCACGAAGGGAAAGTGCAAGGCACCGCTGATTTGTGTAACTGAAAAAGTTGCAAGGGGCCTACACTCTCTGAACAGACAATAATATCTCCCTTTGATCTTGTAATATATGGGGCATCGAAAAATGGTGTCAAGGAAAGGAAACAACCAACAACAAGAGCACCAAATGGTGTCCAGGAAAGCAAACAAGAAAGCAAAAGAAGGCCACCGAGGCAAGGACTAGGGGTCCTTCCTTGGTGGGAAAAAGTCCAGCACTGAGTATGGTCTAGGGCGATCGAGAACCCTAGGTCGTCTCAGAGTGTCGCTGGAGGAGTGACATTGTCAAGTGAACCTGCTATGAGGGCTCATAGATCTGGAGTGGCGGGAGACAGGAGTGTTGGACGACCATGGTGATGAGCTTATATGAGGCCTAGCTCTGGGGGAATAGGAACTGCAAAGTATGGTCGTGGAGCTATGTGGCCTCGTGAAGGTAAAGTGCGAGGCATTGTTGATTTGTGTAATTGAAAAGAATTGCAAGGGGCATGCACTCTCTGAACAAACAGTAATATCTCCCTTTGATCTTGTAATATATGGTGCATCAAAAAATGAAGTGAATTTGGGAACTCCATCACAACCATCGTGCACAACCAACAGTTCTAGTCTGAATCTGAAGCCGGTGGGAACCAACTCTAAAGGAACCCAGAGAGATACATAGAGCATGGCTCTAGTGTCGAGACAAGTAGCCTGGATGTATAATGATCCCATCTTGGGTATACAAAAAATGCTAAGCATAAAAGGCCATCCATGCACGTCACCCCTCAGGAGGGTTACTCCAAGTAGTATTGATGTAATGTCTGTAAATATCAAGTTTGACGTGCCCGTTCAACTCTTGTTGCAAGGGGAGGATGTGAGTGGGAGCATCTAGCAAAAATTGAAAGGGAGGGAGGCAGCCAATCTCAATCCCAAACTATCTCAATATAGTAGTAGCTTGAGAGTACCAACAACGGGCCCTAGTGGCAGGGTCAGAACCAACAACTGCAACAATGGAGCAATAAACTAGGTATGAGTATCTATGGCTACCCTCTATAGAATCTGTAAAACTACAAAGACGGTGAGGAAACTAGACTAGATCAAAGAAGGCATCGAGCCTGAAGAGATGGGCACCAAACTCAACAAGAATAACACTATGTGGGGTGGATTGATGTCATCTGATGATACAAAGGAGGAGAAGAGTCTAGACCCACTCAATTGAGGTCGAATCTGAGTTTAGGAGAGAGGGTCCCCACACCACAGAACCATAAAGCACCGTTGGTTTGACTAAGGAGTCCATGAGGGACAACTTAGACGTAGTATCCTGCAAGCGATGTCTAAAGCATTTCTAGCATGGCAAGGGAGCCCAACCCCTTGCTAGTCCTAGGTTGAATGACGGATCCCAAGGTGAACTTGGGTCCAAAGAACTTTACTCCAAGATAAGTGTAAGAGGACCCAATCTTAACCTCTTGGCCCTGAAAGTAAAAATGGAGATGCGAGGTCTTCAAACAATTCAAGACCATAACCCAAGTCTTACCCAGGTTCACAACAAATTGTTGTAGGTCTCAAAAAGATGCAAGCCCATCAAGAAGCCTCTAAAGACCCTTGGGAGAAGAGGCTTAAAGAACCACATCATCGAAAAAGAGGAGAATGGAAATCGGGACCTAGTGCAAGTAACAACCATCATTGGGGAGCAAAGAATCTCTGAGAAAGGCCTCGAGCTCATCAATATAGATGCCAAACAAGGTAGGGGAAAGAGGGTAGCCCTGCTTCACCCCAATGATGCTCTAGATAGGATCGGAGAAAGGCTCAGGAGTCTTGAATTTGCCCACATCCGTCTCATATAACCTAATGATAGTTGTCAGAAGAGTCTCAGAGATCCCAATGTCTCTAAGCCTTTGAAAAAGGGCTATCTGGGAGATGGAATTGAAGGCCTTGCAAAAGTCCACCAGTTCCTACTTATTTATGGGAATTCACCGCAGTGTAGCCTCCAAAAATAGGCCAATGGCGTGGTGGGGCATGTAAAATGTGCGGTGTTGCAGGGTAATAAATTCATACATCTTATCTAGTAGCACAAATCCTAATCGTATACAACTCGATTTATGAGGTCATTCATATGAACTATTTGCAGTAAAGCAATATTTGACACCCAACTTGCTCTAGCGAGTCTACTTTTTATTACATTATGCATCGCCATGGGCCCTTTGGAACAAGTAACTTTTGGATGCCTCTACCCTTGGGTGCCTTACATATGGACTCTCAACTCTATTTGGGTGAGGTGATGGGAAATACTCTATCCAAAACTCCTTTCGTTCTTGTGTCATTTTCTATGTCTTTGTCTCGATTTTGTGCCCATCTGCCCCTATTATGCTAAAGATCCATACGAAATTGGCAGCCATGAATGAAACAGTTACCATATGCTTCTGATACTCGAATGTGCTCTTCCTTGTACGCCTGTCAAATGTATTAATCATTACCCACAGAGTAACCTCAAAATTTTGGATAGGAAATAGAGGCATTTGAATCGCCCAATCAACTCTAGCATTCCATAAGAATTTTTTCACCTCATCCTTCTTAGGGGTTTCTTGCCACTACTTTTGGCATTCCAGTTTGTTAAGTCCTTCAAATGTGACGATTTGATATGTAATCTGTTCTTTTGGGCAACCTTCTGAACCTTAGGTCGTATCTTCTTTATGTTACTTGTGGTTGCCTCCAGTTGTATTGTATTTCGAACTCCTAAAGGTAATACTCTTGCCCTCTTTTCCATATCCGACCTCCCTACTTGTAGTTGAGCTTTCCAATTTCTTTTACCTGCAAAATGCATTTTTGTTTCCCTCTTGCAAATTAAGAAACTATTAAGAAACTACTCGTCCTCCTTTCTTCTTGTGACACCTTCTCCTTAATCCATACCCGAAAAGAATGAGCACAAAATATGGAGCGAGGCCTTATATTTTCACTTTTGCGGTCTGCCAGTAATTTCCACCCAACAGGGTGCTTGATTGTGGTTCCATAGTTCGTTGGTCCCACCATTTGGTTCTCTCTTTGTAATTTTTTCATTTTTTTCTACAAAGCATCTATCGACATCGATTGGTCTTGCTCGTCATTTGTGGTATATTTTCAACCTTGACTAGTTCCCAACATTAGGAATTTCTCTACCATCAAGTGTCCATTATTTCACGGCTCCAACCTCTCGAACCTTGTAGGGGTCTAGCCACTTTACTTTGAATTTTTCGGGCTTGATTTCATTCCTTCCATCAAAATTCAATACTAATTGGCCCTATGTAAGCTTCATTTGACACTGGTGTTTGTCATGCAAAAGTTTCCTTCGTTGCTATGTCACCTCAGTTTCTCACTAAGCCATTACCCTTTTCTCATCCACTTTGTTTAAGGCATAGAGCCTCTCCCTCAAGCCCTCCATATCACCTAGCCTATTATCAATGGTCATCCGCGAACTTGGAACCAAAACTTAGTAGGTACTACTGCCTCTTGTCCATACATTAGCTTAAAGAGAATGTGCCCTGTGGTCACTTTGTAGGAGGTGCGGTAGGCCCACAACACTAAGGGCATTTTTTTCTCTCAATCTTCACCCTCAACTCCGTAGGACTTATAGATGACTCCTACCAAAATTTTATTGGTTGCCTCCGCTTGGCTGTTCGCCCAAGGATAGTATGGACTTGATAGCATGTGAAAGATTTTGAATTTCGTTGTGATCAATTTGATAACATGGTTAACAAAATGACCACCTCTATCGTTGGTCACCTAAATTGGAATGCCATACCTTGTTATTATTTGTTCATAAATCAACTTTGGAGTGCTCAATGGTGAGTTGTTTGGGAGTGCACATGCTTCTATCCATTTGGTTTAGTATTCGGTGGCTACTAAGATATTTTGACACCTTGTGGCACAACTAACCCTTAGGGGTCCGAGAAAGTCTAACCCCCATCTTTTAAACAACTCCTGGGCATGGGAATGGTTGAACAACATGAAGTCTCATTTGAGAGGTTTCCCTGCTCGTTGGCAAGTATCGCATCCCACAACCCACTTTCTTGTATCATTATGCAATGTTGGCCACCACAAGCCTAGCAGGAGCACCTTCCTTGTTGTATCAAGGCCCATGTGTCCTCCGATTAGTCCTTTGCGGGCTTCCCTAAGCACTCCTGGTACTTCTTCCATCATACATCATCTCAACACTTGGACTGGCCCCATCTTGTATAGCAATCTATTGATCAATTAAAAAGTCTTGCTCCTTAGGACCAACTTTCTCCGTTCTCCTGGGGGCATGTCTCATGGAAACTGGGTTGTGGACAAATACTCTTCTATGCTTGTAGACCACACAAGAAGTGCAATAGTTTGAAACAAATTTGTGTCTGGAAAGTCATCGTTTACTTCGATGGGTGGCTCGTCAGACTTAATGCAGGACAGTTGATCGGCAATCACATGGCTATGTCTTGGCCGCATTATGATTTTGAATGTGAACTCTTGGAGTAACATAAGCCATTGACTAACCCCCCACTGAATAATGGGCTTATTGACCAAGTACATGAGGGCTTGGTGGTCTACATAGAAAGTAAATGATGTGGCCAGTAGATGGTGTTGCAATTTCTAAAGGGAGTAGATCATTCCAAGGGCTTCTCTTTCTATGGTGATATACTTGTCTTCCACATTGGATAACCTACTTGCAAAATATATCGGGTGATCTAGTCCACGCACCCCTTCCTGAGCCAAGGTAGCTCAGATTGCATAATTTGATGTGTCCATGTATACTTGGAATTCCTTGTCACAATTGGGGAATGCAAGAATGAGGGCACTCAACAACCTTGATATTAATTCCTCGAAGGCTTCCCCTTGTACCTTCTCCAAGACATGTGACTCCCCTTTCTTTGTGAGCCAATCCAACAAGTATGAGATCTATGCAAAGTTTTTGATGAATCGGTAGTATTCAATGTGGCCAAGGAAGGATTTGACTGCAGTCATATCCGTAGGTGCCTCGATTTTCACTTTTACTCGTACTTTGTCTAGGTCTGTTTATAGTCTTGCCTAACAAAATAGGTGCTCGAGCAACTTCCCCTATGGCACCATAAATCGACACTTCTTCAGCTTGAGTGCCAGGCGAGCTCACCGACACTATTCCATGCACTCCCCTAAAGCCGCAACACACTTGTCCTTCCCACTAAATATGGACCAGTCATCAAGAAATGCTTTAAAGTTTCCTAGTGACATCTGGTTAAAGATGTCTAGTATGAGCCGCTAAAAGGTCATTGGCATATTGCAGAGGCCGAAGGACATTCAATTGTATGTGTATACACCATCCTCCACTACGAAGGTTGCTTTTAATTTATCTTCCTCCACAATGAATATCTGGTTGTACCCATAGAACCCATCCATCAATGAGTAAATCTTGTGGTCCGCTACTTATTCCAAAATGTTATTAGTAAATGGGATGGGGAATAGGTCCTTAATAGTGATTGAGTCGAGGCATCAGAAATCCACACAAATGTGGACCCAGTTTGCTTCCTTCTTCAAAGACATGACAATGGGGGAAACCCATTCACTCGTTTGAACTCGAAAGATGGTACCTCTCTCTAGCATTCGTTCAATTTCAATGTTCACCCTTGCAGCATAATTCCTATTGCTCTTGTTTAGCCTCTTCCGCACAGGTTTGGCTCCGGGAACCAAAGGAATTCAGTGTATAAACAACTCTGAAGGTACACCCTTCAAGTCCTCATATGTCCAAGTGGATACATCCTTTTACTACATAAAGATTTTGAATGCATTCCTCTTTAGTACCGGATTCCAATCATCCCCCATTCGGATATGTTTTGGGTTCTGCTCATCTCCCAGGCTTATTTCCTTCATTTTGGCTTCTTTGTATTTGATAGGCTCATCCTTGGAGAATTGGTGGGCAGGACTTTCCTTAACTCGAGCTTCTCCTTCCCTATATTCTTTATATTCCAGAAGGAACCCATTCAGCTCTTCCTCAATCTCCAACACATCACAAGATGAAGTAAAAATTTTGTAATTGCTCATCTCTAATGAAATAGTTCATTCATGGAATCTGCATTGTCCCCCGAGCACTCCCCCAACTCCGATATGCCTTTGTCATCAGGTTCTATACCCCTTTTCCCTTTGTCTACTCTGTTGTTGGATTCCAAGTCTGAGGAGGATGTCGTTTCCTCTCCAACCATCTAAGTTTTGAGGTCGATCACAAACTTTCTCTCCCCCACCCCCCTCTCCAATGATAAAGTATTTTTTTTCCAATTATGGTTAGCTTTGGCAATCACCAACAACCCTATCCCTAGGATGGCATCATATCCCTTCCGCTAAAGAGGGATTACTACAAAGTTCAAGGTAAACGGTTGTGTGCAAATAATAGTTGTGACATTAAGGTTTCAAGGGGCTTGATGTCATGTTGATCAGCCCCCAAGAGGTTGAAGGTCATCGATAACAACATCGTATTCTCGAGGCTCTTTCAAGTCTCTTTGGACAAAACATTCACCCCTAACCCACCATCAAGAATGGTGTCAATGAGAATGGTGCCCAAAATGCCCATCTCTACTATGACAAGTTTTCATCTGTTGTTTACTATAAGTAGCATTAGGTCTGCTATTGGACTGCCAGGAACCTCAGTTTGTTCTACTGTACTCATCGGAGCAATTTGTTGTCCTCAATTTTGGCTTTACAAAACTGGGGCAACCCCACACAATTTTCTTATGGATTCGTAGGCACATTGTCTGTGTTTTAACGCATCGATAAGGTGTCATGAAGATAATTTGTTATCCTTGAATTGTACTCTGTATAGTTCTATCTGTGTGTCCTTTTGAAGGTTTTCGTCAAGTTAAATCCCAAATTGTTTGCTAGTAAGAGTTTTTTTTCTTTGACTACAAATGCTCAATTTTTGGCAAACTTTCGTGTCTTTTTTTCATTTTTCTTTGTGTTTTAAATAATTCTTTGTTTTGTTTTGCCTTAGGAGAATGCCACTTGGAATCCCGCTCATTTCAAGCTTAGGTCTAAATTGGAGTTGTCTAGCTCAAATTATAAAAGAAAAGGTGGGGTTTTTCCGTTCAACTGCATATCTCGATTAAAAAACCTCATAAAAGTGAACTTTTTATTGGCAATGGCATGATATAAAATTATATTTAATAATTAAATTGGATTTTGACATCCATTTCCAAGTTTCAACTCATTTTGAGTTGATTTGACCATTTTTTAGTGTTTTAAGAAAATTAGTCTATTTCAAGTCTATTTTCATGCCATTTTATTGAAAACTATTGTTAAATATTAGATTTAATTACATAAGATATTTTAAATGCATTTAAGTGGCGTTTTCATTATTCATTGCATAAATCAACATGCAAATCACTATATGAAAACCCACTTCTAATAAATTATAAGTCCCAACATCATTTAAGTGCACTTTTTAAATCCAATAACACATTTTAATCTGTATAATGAGTTTTTAATATGCTTTTTCATATTTGAAACTTATTAAGTCAATTATAGTGGAGATTTTGAACCCATTTACACATGTTGCTCATATAAGTTCATTTTAAATATTTTAATGCATTTAAAATGAGTTTTTTTTTACCTATTGCATGTGCATTTTTAATAGCCACCTAAGTGGGCTTTTAAAGTTATTTACATGTTTTTATAATATGTAAATACATGTCTTAAGTAAGTTTTCATTAAGCTAACCAAAAGTGGCGATTTTTGACCCAATTGCATGTGTATGTGATAGAGGAAAACCCATTTCCACAAGCCTAACCAAAAGTGGTGATTTTGGGCCTCACTACATGTGTTTTACTTTTTAAGCATGTTTTTGAGTCTAAAATGTGAGTCTAAGCAAAGTGGCGAATTTTAACCCATTTGCATATCATTCTAATGTGTAAGTGGTTCTTAAAATCATGTTTTAATGACTTAAATCTCCACCAAAAGCAAAGTGGCGATTTTTTCAGCCATTGCATATGTTTTAAACATTCAAATGACCACCAAAAGTGTGTTTAACACTAAGTTATTGCCCAAATACTCAAAGTGACGATTTTTGTGCGTTTGCAAATACAAAGGTAAAGTGGCGATTTTGTACGTTTGCCCTCAAGAAGTGCATCCAAGAACAAGAAACTCATTTGTGAAGCAAATACATATGTATTTGCACCACAAATCTCCACCAAAGGTTGTGTTTTCCTCCTTCAAGGCAAAGTGGCAATTTTTGGAGAGATTGCATGTTCTTCAATACACACATTTGAGAAGAAACAGCCGATCTAGGGTATGTTTTTTTACCTAAAAAGGCTCATTTATGAGCATTTTATGCATTCAATTTTTACAAGGGAGCTTTCTTACGTATGTATTATCATTTCCAGCTTGTTTCTCATCATTTCAAAGCTTAAAATGATGCCCTAGATGCCTTTTTTTTATTGCATTTGCATATGGCATTGATTTAGTCAAAGGTTGTTGCATTTTTTGTGCATTTTATCTCTGTATCTACACTTGTCCAAATTCGAACCTTGACAATTCATTAGGATTGAATTTGGAATCCTATATAAGTCTTGCTGTCTCTAAAAATTCTAAATCCAAAATCTCTTGGATTTGTTTTCAGATTTTTCAATGATTTGAAAGAGAGTTATTTTGTTGTTCTTCGTGAAGAGGTAAGTTTTTCTTGTATTTTTCTTAAGATAAGTTGTAGAGTTTTGTTGTTGCCAAGTGCTATTGCAAATCTTTTCATTTCCATTTTTAGATTTGCATTGATTTTGTTTATAATATACTGCTCCTATTATTCTGTCTACTTCTCTAAGTTGCATATGCAAGGTTTCATTTACTTGCATATGCAGTTGGGGTAAAACCTGTTCTAAGGAGAAGGAAAACTCTTCATTTCCCCTCATATGAATGCAAGTATAAATCCCACCATCATGCATTTCATGAACTTCCATATGGCTGCCCTATGGTTGAAAATATTTTCCACATGCTTTTCGAATAAAATATCATGAGTTGCATCTGTAAATTTGTGTTGTGCCACTGACTTACTACTCATTTGTCGCTCATTTGCATAACTTAAAGCATGTTGTCCGCACATGTTATGCACACAAAAAAACTTGTTTTTGGGTTTTCTGGTCATTTTTGAGCCTTTTTGAGTTTCAACCCATTTGCTTGTTCGCTGCCAGAAATCATTCTAGATACTTTTTGTATTCATACCTTGTCCAAATCTATGTTTTTACACAGAAAAAGCTTTCTATGGACCCCTCATGTGATGATGTTCTTGCACTATGGAACTTTCATGAAACAATTGCACATCATTCTACAATGTCAAAAGTATTTGCACCAGAAAAAGGCAAAAATAAGAAAAAGATGAAGTAGTGATATTGCTATCAGGATTTAACTGAGTGAGTTTGAGTCAAACTCATTGACCCATGTTTCATGAGTAGTGATTCAACATGAATCCATCTTTCATGAGAGTAAATGGAACACTTAGCACTCATTGGATCTAGGTGATGCTCGCAAGGGTCAAGCACCAGGAATTCTCGGTAGGTCACCCATCCCAGTACTACTTTTCATGAGTAGTGATTCATCATGAATCCATCTTACATGAGAATAAATGGAACACTTAGCACTCATTGGATCTAGGTGATGCTCAGAAGGGTCAAGCACTGGGACTTCCCGGGAGGTCACCCATCCCAGTACTACTCCAGCCTGAGCGCACTTAACTATGGAGTTTCCTCCATGGTTAAACCCAAAGCTTGCAACCCCATTTGCAAAACCTTCACCAAGTGTTGTGCCTTATGAACCATTCATTAGAAAGCCCCTTAAGCTCGTCAATTGATAAGTAGGAGATAATTTCCATAGTAAGTCAAATTGTGATATTGCTATTAGGATTTAACTATGTGATTTTGAGTCAAACTCATTGACCCATGTTTCATGAGTAGTGATTCAACATGAATCTATCTCTCACGAGAACAATTGGAACACTTAGCACTCATTGGATCTAGGTGATGCTCGCAGGGGTCAAGCACAAGGACTTCCCGAGAGGTCACCCATCCCAATACTACTCCAACTTGAGCATGCTTATCTACGGAGTTTCCTCCATGGTTAAACCCAAAGCTTGCAACCCCATTTGCAAAACCTTCACCAAGTGTTGTGCCTTATGAACCATTCATTAGAAAGCCCCTTAAGCTCATCAATTGATAAGTAGGAGATAATGTCCATAGCAAGTCAAATGGTGATATTGTTATCAGGATTTGACTGTGTGATTTTGAGTCAGACTCATTGACCCATGTTTCATGAGTAGTGATTCAACATGAATCCATCTCTCATGAGAATAAATGGAACACTTAGCACTCATTGGATCTAGCTGATGCTCACAGGGGTCAAGCACCGAGACTTCTCAGGAGGTCACCCATCGCAGTACTACTCTAGCGTAAGCACGCTTAACTACGGAGTTTCCTCCATGGTTAAACCCAAAGCTTGCAACCCAATTTGCAAAACCTTCACTAAGTATTGTGCCTTATAAACCATTCATTAGAAAGCCCCTTAAGCTCATCAATTGATAAGTAGGAGATAATTTCCATAGCAAGTCAAATTGTGATAGTGCTATTAGGATTTAACTATGTGATTTTGAGTCAAACTCATTGACCCATGTTTCATGAGTAGTGATTCAACAAGAATCTATCTCTCGTGAGAATAAATGGAACACTTAGCACTCATTGGATCTAGGTGATGCTCACAAGGGTCAAGCACTAGGACTTTGTGGGAGTTCACCCATCCCAATACTACTCCAACCTGAGCGCGCTTAACTATGGAGTTTCCTCAATGGTTAAACCCAAAGCTTGTAACCCCATTTGCAAAACCTTCACCAAGTGTTGTGCCTTATGAACCATTCAATTTATCTTTGTTCTAATTTATAATCGTTTTTGCGAAGCATTTGAGCATTTGGTTTTGTTCTTGAAGACTTTGAGCTTTTGGAAACAAGATTGTTATAGTTTAGCAGTGGTTGCAAGTACTAAAAGTTAAGGACTTTGTGTTTTAATTCCTAGAATATCATTTCAAATTGGATAGTTGATAAGAGACTTTGTGCCTTGTTAACTATTTGTCTTTATTCAAAAAGGATTGATTGTAAGAAATTCTAGGTTCTTATTATCAATCACATAAGTTAAGTTATAATTGTTGTCTTAAAGTTGTCCTTATGTCAACTTCTAAGCCATCGGATCGTAGCAGTAGATGTCTTTTGTTAATTTACATATTGTAGTTGTTAGCGCAAAATTATTCCCGTAAAAAAGAGGAATTGATTCAGAGAACCACCCATTTGTCAATTCCAGTTTGGTTTATGTTGTAGCCACCTACAGTGAGAAGGGAGCCTACCCTATTGCTGAGAGGAGAGATTTATCTCACTACACAGTTGCCTAAAGTTCCCATTTTGTAAGTTGTAGTTCTACTAACTTACAAAAAGTTTAGCAAGGTTGTTCTTAGGTGGGGCATTATCTCAAGTAGGTCCTTGACCTTTACAAGTATTTCCAATTGCATCATCTGCCTCAAAATATTTTGTACTATCATTGCTCAGGTAGAAGTGTCAACCACATCCCTTGGCTCCCTTCGAGCCTGCAATTACTTCTCAATCCCAGTCTTTGCCTCCAATGCCTTTTTTTTTTGTACGAGGGTCAAGATGCATGGTCTTCTTGGCTTGTGCTCGTGTGATTTCCGAGATTTCTTTCTCCAAGCCTATCCCTTCAATGTGAAGAAGGTTAACACCAATCTTCGGGTAGTTGGTGTCCTTGTGGTTTCCCGACCCACGCCATCTGCACAACTTCTAAAGGGGTTCGTCCTTTTGGCAATCTCGGGTAAAGTGTCCCCACTGATTGCAAGTTCTACATTGTATCATTGGTCTTCCCTACACATCATACTGGATCCGAGTACAGGTATTGTTGTTATTGCTATTCCTTCGGCCTCCCTGTTGGTTATTTGTATAGTCACCAGATGATGCAATATTGTTATTGTTTTGAGTGTTGGTTCGAAATGTGGAGGGTTGTTCCTATGTAAACAACACTTGTTGGTTCCTGGCCCTCATGTTGTAGGGACATTCTTTAGTGGAATTTCCCATGATTTGGTAGATGTTGCGAAAGGATTTGTTTGGACAAGAATGTTTCCTGTGTTTGGCTTCTTTGTAGTCGGTACACCACAATTCGCCCTCCTCGGTTTTGTTGGATCTTCCTTTTGTTACTTGGAGCTCTTTCATTATCCTCTATAGGCCTTTTTGTAAGGCATGTACTTTTTTACTCAATTCCTCATCACTACTTTCCTCCAAGGACTCATCATTTGATGAATTTTTTTTCTTGGAGGTCCTATATGCACTCTCTAAATCCATTGCACAGTTGTATGCATTCTCGTATGATGTAGGAGGTACGATCTTCATTTTCTTTTAGAGGGAAATTTTCAACTTCTTCAATTTGTTGTCTGGCACAGATTTCATCTTTTCAAGTAATTCCTTTAGCCATTGCCCATAAGGTATGATGAATTCATTCTTTCCTTGTTTTGTATTGTAGATTTCAGCAAGGATTTAATTGTCATCTCGCAACAACTTGAATTCCATCTAGAATTCCTTCTTCATCTTTGTCCATGTTGTCAATTTGGTTTTATCCACATTGGACTACCAGTCAATGGTCCCTCCCTTGGTGTAGTGGGAAATTGTTTGACCCACTCATCTTGATCAGTAACTCTATTAGCCATCCAAATAATCTCACAATTTTTGCAATAGCGAACAGGATCCTCCTTCGCCTGGCCCATGAACTCAAGCAATTTCTACTTGTTTCAAGCCATAACTACTGGTTGTGTTACCTGTTGCACCGATTGTCCCCTTTGTGGTGGTGGCAAGGTCTGTGTTTGCGCATCGGCATTGCCTGTATTGCATTGAGGTGTGGTGGGGTTGGATATAAAGTTTTGATTACCAGAGTAGATTTCCTCGTTCAGTGTGTTAGGAACAAACAGGGCGTCTTGGCTACCTTGCGCTCGTGTTGCTTTGACACCTCCACCCATGTTGGTTCCTTCTCTCTTGCTTCGGGTTTCCTTCACCCATGGTATGTGTTGAGCAGTCGTTTTGCACGATGCTTAATGACAGAAATCCTTTCAGATCTCTCTCTTGAAAAGCTTATCAATGACAAACTCCAAGGTTCCGTATGACTATTTTTCAACTTACTGGGTAACTCAATTGAAGATGAATGTGTATGTTCACAAGGAGGCTTTTGTTGGTACCTACCAATTTGCAAAAGTCTGTTGAAATGTAACCACAAAAAAAAGATATATTTTTGTGTTTTCTGTTTTATGATCAATGCAATTTATCAATGCAACTATATAAATTCCTATTTTAACCAAGTGTTTGAAAAACAAATAACACAAATAGAGTAACAAGAGATTAAAGCAAATTCCTGAAAGGGAAATTCCTAACGGACATAAGCCAAAGTAACAACATGTCTGCGAATTAAATTATCAAAAGGATCTTGGTAGGAAACCAATGAAATTAGAAGCAATGCTTCCTCAACTCCATTGATGGGAACTTCAATAATAACCGAAAGATGTTTCACATTTCATCAAATCGCAAGGTCACGAAAAGTGCACTCACATGAGACAAAACACTATGCAAGAACACAGATGATCCTTTCTCCAATTCATCACAACAACGAAATTCATTAACATAATGCAAACACCAAAATTAAAAGATTGCTCAATCATAACAACGCAATAAAACCATTAGCTCCATTATTATTCATGAACATTCATTCACAAAATAACACACTCCGACAAGATTTACTACACTCGGAATGAGAGCACCAATAGCATACATTATTGCATCAAAATAACTGTCGTGAGTACATATTACATCCATGTATTTAAAAGAAATGCTCTCCTCCCTTTGTATAGGAGTGAGAGCTCTTCTAATGCAAACTCATGCTAAAAAACTAATAAAATATAGCTAATTACATACAAACTAACTCACTAAATGGTGCTAAGTAGGAAACCACCCTTATTTATATCAATTAATGGGTTGATGAGCCTTTACATGACTTAAAACAATAAAAGGAGGAGATAAGAAGATAGAAGCCATGAGATGATCTGAGAGTCACTGAGAGCTCTAAAAATGGAAGCTCGGCCTTCTTCGGGTGTTTATGGGAGTTGAACTGCAGTCAAAATGCATTTCTGATGCATGGAATGCTCTAAAATAGCAACTGACAGTTCATTGTCAGTGCACTGTTTCTTCTTCAAAATTGTCAGCACACCTTCTGAAAAAGTGCACTTTGGAAAAACGCACCTTGACAGGACTCAAAAATTTAAAAAATCTTCTAAGTCAAAACTTGATTTCCAGCATCTGGTTTTCTTCCCCTTTATACCAAAATGATGTTTGGATGCTTGCTTTTAAATTTCTCTATTATCTTCGCCACTTCATTAGCTTCTGGTAAATCTAATGAATGATACTTATTTCTAACTACTTGACGATAGTTGCTCACCTCTATATTGTGCAAAAGATTCAAATTACCTTGTATTATTTGCACTCCCCTTTTCTCAAAACTATGACGCCACTTATAACAAGCTTCCAAAAATCAATCTATGGGTGACCGTACTTGCTTCCTTTGTAATGCAGCCCCTAGAGCAATTTCGGGATTTGCAAAGTCTATCAGCCCCACTACCTCATTTAGGTATCCCCTCAATAGCTCATTATGTTTCTTAGGCATCAAAAGCTCTGATTTGTCTTTGTCCAAATGTTTGAATACTTGTTTGAGACTTGTAGTGATCAAAAGCTTCGTTGTGTCCACCATGGGTTTCCCTAATACTACCTCCTTTATTTGGTGGTCCTTAAGAGTCAATTCCTATGTATCTACGTGAGGGGGTGGAATGACAATGTGTGCCAGAAGGTCCTGAATCTTGATTCTTCATTATGAAGGCCAATGTTTTTGCATCACCCTTAGGTGGCTCAGGTTTCTGGATTGCCTTTATCAATTCTGCCATTTCCTCTTCGTCTGTCAATTCCATTTGTATCTTTTGTCTAAACATAACCTTCTTCAACCATGATGGTGTCATGCCTATTGGTGACATGCATTGCGTCAAAGAAGTCAGTTCTGCTACAGGTTCCTTTCCTTATCGCTCCTCTTCAGAGTCTTCTTGTGTTGAGGAAGAACTCTAGAGTGAGTTTTTGTATCATGTTGGGCTAGGGACCTAATCTCTGTATCCAAAGGAGCTTGTTGCCTTTCTTTTACTATTTGTCCTTCCTCAAATACCTCATCGGCATGCATTTGCACATATTCTCCTTCCTCTTGATTTTGACTTTCAAATTCAATCATTGGAGGAGACAAAGCCACTGATCCTTGATCCATTCATTTGGGCATACCCTGCACTGGTGGAGGAGGAAAGCCAAGAGGTCTCTGTGGTAGCAAAGGTAGTTGATTCCAATCTTCCCCCAATGGCTCATTCCTAGGGGTGTCCCATATTTTCTCTCCTACCATCTCAGTGCCTACAAACATGAAATCAAAATTCTAGAGGTCAAAAATGTCTACCCCCTTGCCCTCCATTTTTGCAATCCATTAATGTTGCTCGTCTTCAGAGGTCTCAACCTGGATGGGCTCCCTAGGGACAAAAGGCGGTGTCTAAGTCAAGCTTATTCTCCTCTCTTCTTCAGTTGCAGTAGCTAAGCGAGTCCTCTTATTCAGCGGTACAAACTCAATTTGTTGCCCTTCCTGCTCGTCTTCCACCTCAAGGATGGTTTCTAGTATTTAAGGTGAGGGAGTACTCTTCTTTCTCAGTTTCCTCTTCACACCTACCACTGTCATCTCTCTTCGGGATCTTTTGGGCACTGACTGGGAGGCTTCTTTTGCTGAGCCTCAAGGTGGTGGAGTTCTTTCATGTGCCAGTTGCACCTATCCTTGCTCTTGTCTGGTTGAGCTTGTTCTTCTTGAACAGCCAGCTCTGCTTAAGCCTCTTCCTCTTCCTCTCTTCTTCTATGGGTTGCCTTTCTCTTCTTGCCCTTACCCTTTTGTGTCTCAAAATACTCTTTCGGAGCTACCCGAGGGGACAGGTCAACTTGTGGAGTCCTACGACAAAATTTATGTGGTCTTTAGAGACAAAACAATGGCATGAGCCAAAGATTTTGTATCCAGCGGTATACCCACGGCGCAGGATGGGTAGGACCATCTTCATTGGCCAGAGAATCCCTACCTCCCACTCACGTTGGTGTATCGTCTCTGGTCTCACTGGTGATTTGGCAAGGTAGGTTGGTATTGTGACCTTTGTTCCTTTTCCTCTCTTTGGTCAGACTGTAGCCTAAAGAGGTAGGGCTTGGGGAATTGGATCCATCTGGAAAGGTATCTTGATCCATTCCCTTGTTAGTTCAACCACATGTCGACCCCGATGATTAATATCATCATTCTCCTCACACCCAATTTATAAATTCATAATGGGTCTTTCATAGATTTTGTTCCTGTTGTACAAGGGATCCATTATCTCGAGGACATTCTTGTCGGAGGTGTTGAGGGAAATCTCCATATTCAACACTTTTTCTACAAGTTGTAGATTCATCCTACAATAGAATAGTCCCTAATATGGACATCATAGTTATCTACTGCGTTCATCTAGTGGTCTTCTAGGGCTTCTTCTGGTACAAAATTCTTCCCCGCTAGATCGAATTATGGGTGAGGTGCCTGGTAATCCTCGAGAGGATATTGGTCCCATTCTGAATAAAACCTAGCAATATCTTGCTTTTGTTTCACCTCGAAGGCTCTAATGGTGATCAACCACACCCATGTCTTCTTGTGTTGTTTTCTTACCCTGTCATATGCAAAGGCAAGGTGTCGGCCTATTTCCAGTAATATCAGACTATCAGATGGATATCTCTGGAGCTTCTTAGGGCACAAGAGTACTAGCTACCCGAAGATAAGTAAAGGTCTTAAACTGGATGTAGTAAGCACAAACCTCTATTATCCATGTTGTAGCTTCTACTGACATCCTCTTTGTATAATCCCCTTCTATGATCCTAATGATGGCAAATATGAAACCATCATTGACCATCCTATATTCCACACTTTGTAGCGGGACCTTCTTCTTTACCAGTTGTGGATATACTACATTGGGCCAAGCATTTGCATCCTACATGCTTCCCTTTCTATACAATCTCTAATAATCTGCAGTCCTCGCTGCAAGAGATACACCATATATGAGGTCATATAAAAACGGGGATCATCCTTCACCGAGATCAATTGTTCGTCCAAATTGTCACTGAGAATTGTGGCCCAATCAATAGGCATCTTGCCCGTCGTGATAGTTTCTATAAAGTGTACCATCCATGTTTCCAAGTGGCTCGTTGTGGGAAGGCCCATGGCTCTACTCAAGAGAACTATCAAGTAGCCGATATCACCAATCATATATCCACATGTCATCAACTTTCCTTGCTCTTTGGCCCAAGGGTGTCTTATCAATTAGGTACTTTGATTGTACCAACAGCTTCACCTTTGTTTCATTTTCGCCATACCACATGTCTGCACCCTCATAAGAGATTCAAAGGTATTGATCTGCCCATGGAAGGTGGAAGACCTTTTCGATGTTATGCACCCTGAGATCTAGGACCATCTCCCCTGTTACACTCTTGATGACCTTCTCCTCAGGCATGTAGTGATGTGCTAAGGTCATGATCAGTTCAATGATTGAACTGATGTTGGGTTGAGAAGCCATGTTCACCAACCCATTTCAGATTAGAGCCGACACAATAGCTAACCTCTCCTTAGGTTTTTTTCATAGCGTGAGAAATACGTTCCAATCAATGTGTCTCATATCTCCATGTGTTATCTTGAAACTCGGATTTCTCCGGTGCTCCTTGACACTTGAAAGCCACCAACTTTGGTGCCATCTTTGCTGCCATGGAGGATGAGGATGACGCCATTATATCTACACAAAAGGAAGAAATGTTAGTATTTTGATGTCGGAAAACCATGATGACACTTGGATGGGACCCGGACTGACAAGAAACTGAGCAAAAATAGGCTAAAATTGACCAAAAATCCCTCTAGTGCCTGGAATGTGCACTTGTGCACCTGCACAGGTGCATAAGTGCGCTTGTAAATTTGACCTTTTAAAACAATGTGCGCATTTGCGCACATCCGCAAGGTGCGCAACTTGCACACCTATTGAGGGTGTGCACTTCCAACAGTTGACTTTACCTTTAAACAAGTTTTGAAGTCTTGGAGGTGTGGAGGAGTGGAGTAACATAGCTAGCAAAGATGAGGAGGTGTGCCAAAAGGTAGCTGAGCAGATTACAAGGGAGAAAGATTTGGGGTGGACGGGTATATATAGGCTTGGGCTCAATCCACACCTCCAAGGGTGCGCACATGCACAAGTGTGCATTTGTGCATCCTCTAAAGGAGGTGAGTGTGTTGGTGCGCATTTAGAACATGTGCGCACCTCTGCACTTAAGAATTGGATTTTTAACCATTTTTTACTATCCAATACTGCCCAATTGGAGATCAGGTACTGACGTAGACCTAGCGGAGGGTCCAAGATGACCGAAGCACCTTACCGGGTGCTCTAAGAGGATTTTTGAAACTAGGGGTCCCCATTTTGTGACTCAAAATGGGGCATGTTGTGAGATTACAACAAATAGCCCTAACAAAAGGGAATAAATGACGAGGATTTCTTCATCAGCACACATTCTTCTGACATGTGTCAAGTGACATATGGATTCCAAATTTTACAAACAACTTTCAAGTCTTTTGGAAGCCGAAAGTTCAGAATCTTGAATCTTCAGGCTTAGTGTATGCTTAGTGTTCCAATTCCTTTTGATGTCTCAAGGTGTCATCTATCATGAGTATCTAACAACTCAGAAAAAATCTTTCGCTTAATCAGCACAAACATTGGAAATTCTCATAAACTTGTTTATCCATCATTGTATGACTAGATGAGAGAATCCGTTCTGAGGGCTCTTAACGAGTTCTTAATTCCTTTTCTTTGAGTCTTTGTTAATCTTCTTTAACTTGCTTCGTGGAGCTCACGTGTTTCCACTTGATTCTTCCTTGAAGTCTTTCATTCATTGTATAGAATGGGATAACAATTCTGAAGTGTGTTTCCCTATATTTGATTACCCTTTTCAATTGTCTTTACATGTAACACCTTTGTGATTCTTTTTCCTTTTTGTTTACCCGGACCACATTTAGTTTGTGTGGCCAAGGCATTGGTGTTCTTCTCTAGATTGATACTTAGTTTGATAACTCTTGCGTTCCTCTTTTAATGAACTTTTTGGAAAACTCTCACGCCAAACAATGATCTTTACAGATCTTTGAAGAGACCCTTTACTTGAACCGATAAGTTATTTGAATTATCCCTTGCTACTGTCAACCTAGATTCAAAGACAACCTAGATGATCAATACTTTAAATTTGCAAATTGTCGAGACAGATCAATCTTAGATTCTGACTTCAAGGTAAGAAGTCCTTTATGATTACAAGTAATACCTATTTTTTCAGTTGGTACAAAGACCCAAAGTTATCTAAATGCTTTGATGGAGAAATACCTCTTCTCTAAAGTCGAAGCCAAATAGGGTGATCAAGTCATACATCAAGAATGAGTCTTGATTACATCTAATCCCAAGACCGACAAGAAAACAAACACGACTGAAAGCAAACACACATGCTGAAAGTAAACGCACATGCTGAAAGCAAAAACAAATTTTTTTCATTTAAAAAAAATAATTAATTAGTTTTTTTTTTTAAATTATTTATTCATTTATTTTATAAATTTTAGTGATAAGCTTTGAAATAATGTTTCAGAAACTGACCATCAACTAGTAATGGGAGCAATTCCCCTTGTAAATTACTCAACCTAAAAGTATTTTTTCCCCAAAATCTTTGCAATTTGATAAGGACCAATCCACAAGCGTTGAAACTTGGTATGACTACCTGGTTTTTCTTTTGCCTTGTCCCATAGAAGAACAAGGTCTGAGATTCTAAAAGATTTGATCGTGGCTTGCTTGTCGAACCAACGTTTTATGACAGTCTAATGTTTTGACATATGTTCTAAAGTTGCTGTCCTCGTCTCATCCAATTCCAAGAGATTCATCAATCTGATTTGGATGGACCCTATCAGCATCTTCAACATATCCTCTCATGAATTTCAAGACTAGAATCTTAAGATTGAGTGAGAATATTGGTTCCTCGCCATAGATTAATAGATACGGGGATGTTCCCAAAGCATTCTTTATCCCGACCCTGTCTGTCCATAATGCATATTTCAATTGGGTATGCCAATCTTTTGGATTCTCTGTGAACAAGCGTTTTATGACCGTAATCAAATTCTTGTTGGACTCGGCCACACGATTGCTTTGGGGATAATAACTAGATGAGAATTTGATTATGACTTGATTGTCCAATGTCCATTAAGAAAAATCGACACAAAAGATGACCCATTGTCACACACCAAGAAGAATGACATTCCAAACCTAGTCACAATATGTTTTTCGAGGAAGTCAGTGACCACTTTTGCTGTACAATTTCGAAAAGTTTTAGCTTCAGTCCATCGTGTGCAATAATCTATAGCTGTGAGGACAAACATGTCCTATTGATGATGGTAGGTTTACAGGTCCAATAAAATCCAGCCCCCACTTGTCAAAGGGGTGTACCTCAAACACTGGTTGCAATGGCGTAGTTGGGTTTCTTTCTCTATTGGCACTTGTTTGACAGGTGTGACAGGAACGTACATGTTCAAACGTGTCTTTGAAAATTGTAGGCCAAAAGTATCCTGATCTCAAAATTTGATGGGTCGTAGCCTCTGCTGATCCATGTCGAGTATCGTAATTGTCATGATACTGTTCTAGTACTTCTCTTGCTTCTTCGCATCCTAAACATTTCAAATAAATCCCTTCGTAGTTTTTCTTGTAACGTTTCCTAAGCATGTATGATTCACATTTCATTTTCAATCCTCTGCATTGGGAACTATTCATCCATTGAGGGTATCTCATTTTGCAAGAGGTAATATACAATATATTGGTACCAAACATTTGGGAGTATTCCTTTGTTAGTATCTACTTGACATACTATGATTTGTTCTTCATTGTTAGCTATCATCTTGATTAGTCCCTATCCTTTCACTAGCTTCATTGGTTGAATTTCCAAATCAAACTCTTTTAATACAGCCATCCATTATCCTCTTCTTTCACCTAACTCATTCTGCATCAGCAATGATTTCGCTGCAGGATCCAACACAATAGCTTATACTTTACTCCAGAGTATGTAGTGGCGCAATTTCTTGACTGCCTTTATCAAGGGAAATGATTGTTTGCCAAGATTGGAATAGTTCAATTTGGCATTCTTAAGTGGGCAACGTATGAATGTGATAGGTGTCTCATCTTCATTATCTTTATTTTGTGTGAGGATTCTTGCACGAGTGTTCTGAAGCAAAAGCATAGATTTTGAAAGGCAACTCGTAATCAGGACTTACGAGGACTGGGGCGGTGGAGATAGCCACTTAGATATCTTCGAAAGATTTTTTGGACTTCAGGAACCTAGGCAATTTTTTCTCCCTTCTTTAGTAAGTCATTGAGGGGGCAAACTATCTTGGCAAACCCGCTAATGAACTTTAATACGAAATTAATCTTTCTAAAGAAAGATTTAAGCTCTTTGCGACCACGAGGAGGTGACAACTTCAAAATCACTTCTGTCCTTTCAGGATCAATGGAAATACCAACTTCAAATATGATGTGACTCAGTAGCTTTCCTTTGGTAACCCCGAATGAACATTTCTTACGATTAAGAGATACTGTATTTTCGACATCCGTGAAAACTTGTTTCAGATCAGCAATATGAGTACTTTTGTCTTTTGAAAAGACCTTTAGGTCATCCATATAGATAACTATACATTTGTTTATCAACCCCTTAAATGCCTCATCCATTGCTCTTTGAAATGTAGCTCCTGCATTGATTAATCCAAAGGGCATCCTTTTGTATGCAAATGTTCCCCATTTTGTTGTGAATGTAGTCTTTAATTTGTCTTACTCATCTACAATCACTTGGTTATATCTTGAATATCCATCTAGGAAAGACATCATCTTAGACCCCTTTACAATCTATAATACTTCATCAAGTGAAGGCAAAGGGTAATTATCTTTCTAGGATGCTTGATTCAAATTCCAAAAGTCTACACAAAGGCGAATTTCTCCAGTCTTTTTCCTTACTAATACCAAATTGGCAACACATGTAGAATTTTGGATTGGAAAGATAATCTTGGCATCAAGCAATTTTTGGACCTCTTTCATTATCAATGGTTCAATAATGGGGTTTACCGGTCTCTGTCTTTGAAGAAAAGGTCTTTGTCTTTGAAGAAAAGGCTTAGCGACATGTTTTAACGGAATATCATGAGTGATGATGTCAGGATCATGTCTCGAGTTCTTCATAACTTCATACAATGACATCTTTGTATTTTGTGAGTAACTGGAGCATACTTTCTTGTTCTTGGGAATTACATGCCTTCTCAATTTTCACCAACTTAGGGTCGTCTTCCGTGCCTAGATTATAAGAGTCACATTCTTTGATTCCCTTTTCTTCGATGGTTCTCTTGTTGCATACTGTTTCGTCTTGGTCAAAGATACGTTCCAACTCCACCATCCACTTAGGAATAGTATTAATTTTGAAATTTATGATCCCATCTTCATCTACCAATTCATCTTCTTCAGGTTTGACATTGAGTGTGTCATCAATTTCTTGTCCTTTGAACAAACCATTGCACATGATGAACTCCAAAATATGTTGATCATCATGGAAGACTTGAAAGTTAGTAATGTTATCTGGAATAGATGGGGCAGCCACAAGTTCAACTAAAAACCTTTTAAGTTTCTTTCTTTTAATGGGCTGTAATGCACTGGCTGAAATTGCATGGGTGTCAGCTGCCATATTTCTTCTTCTTGGAATAGATCTTATGTTTAGGGCTTTGAAATCTTCCATCAAGTCCCAAACTCTCATTCGGTAAGCAACTAGTCTTATGTCATTGCAAGAATAGATCAAATTGACTTGTCAAATCACCAACTGAGAGACTCCTTCAACTATGAGAGCTTTGACATCCTTTTCTAACACGAAGAGAAGTCCATGGATCAAGGCTTCATATTCTGCAACATTGTTAGTACACTTGAATTGCAAACAATATGTAGCATAAAAAGACCTACCTTAGGGATTAATTTGTTCAATACCTGCTCCGGCTCAAACTTGAGTGTCCATATTGGTTGTTCTTTTGGCTTGACTTATTGTTTATTTGTTCAAAGCTTTTCTTTTACTTGGACTTTGAAGGTCTATTTCTTCGGGACCCATTGCATTCTTTCATGTGTTGGACTTGATGAATTACTATTGGTTGCTTTTGATACAGGGATTCTTCATTTCTTTTGTTCATCTTCGATTTCCCCAATCAACTCAGTGATTTTGTCAATTTGTGGTTTAGGTCAAACGACCATTGAGGTCCAACCTTGACCTTTCACAAAGTGTCTCCTTCGAAGAACTTTATTCCTCCCTCGTGGAGGAGAAGACAAAGCTCCCCCATTTGAAGAGGTGTCACTGTATGATACATTTAGATCTTCCTTTTGTTCTTTTTCATTATTCATGACTTTAGTCGTGCATGTAGGGCTTGAATTACCTTTGGGTATTTCACTTGTGGTTTGACTTGTTGTCGAGTGTGTCAATTGAGTTAGTACCCGAGCAATTGCTTCTTGACAATCTAAGCATTCAAACTCTAAATGGCTCACCTTATGCAACCTACAAAATCCTATAAGGAGCAAGATATTTGGATCTACCTCTTACCCTAAACACTGCAAATTTGCAACCATACTGTCTATGAATTGCGTCATGATCTCTTCTCATGGGCTAGGGTTCAATGATTCTACATCCATGTTATCGGGTTCTTCAACTGAAGTTATGTCAAGAGCCATTACCCTATATGAGCCTAAGTCTGATTGAAGAAATGCTACTTCATTCGGAGCATTGTACTCGGTGATGATTGTCTTTAGTTTTGGCTCAGCATCTATTTTAATCTAGTTGTTCAATCCTTTCCAAAGCAACCACAATTGGGTGAAATCAATTGAGAACCACCCTCTTAGGCATTGGGTCCATTCTTTGCTTAGTAATAGGCTGTATGTTTTCGGAATCTCCACCACACGTATGTCGATGATATCTTGAATCTAGGGGTTTGTGGTCAACTATATGCAAACATCTTTCAACATTCCTATAACCTTCACTTTTGTTTTATCAAGTTGAATCACTATTTGATTCGTGGGCTGTGGGGTGACTCCCAACTTCTGAGCTATCGAAAGTGGTATGACATTGCAAGAAGCTCCGGAATCTCTGAGACAATTGTGAAGGTTTCTTTTGAAAATTCTAAGACTAAGCAAGAAAGGGGGCACTTTGGCCTTGTCTTTATACATAGTAGGCATAGCCTCAGAGGTATTAACCTGCAACAATATTGTCTTCTGAGGGCTTGCGCCAAACGTTATCTTTGTATGATCAAGAGTCTTCAACAATGCTTCTCTTTGAGTGGGACAACTTTATAGCATATCATACATGAATATATTGGCCTTGGTCTTCTCTAGCTCTTCAATGGCACTATACTTTTCAGTTGGCCAAGTGAGATTCTCTAGTATTCTACGTATATTTCCCTTGTTTTAAATTTGTTGTCTAGAAAAGGATGCTCTTGCAGGTGTAGTATTATTATTTGCTCTTGGATCTGGAGGTGTGAAAGTCCCAATGTCCTCTCGAAACAGAATGTGGAAGTCCGTGGTCAGGGCACGTTCCCCTCCAAAAAGCTCTATAACTCCATCTTTTTGGTTATGATATTCTTGCTAATAGGTTGTCAAATTTATCCACTATATTCCATTACCTTCGTCACTTCCCAGATTTGGTCAGCAATGATGCCAAATGTTTACCCTCGTGGGGTAATAGGAACTTATTGCATACAGACAAAAAATCAAGGTATTCGATACAAAATATAGAGAGAACGCAACAACATTTCATTTATTTATTGATCACCATACACAATAGTATCTCCACATATCAATATTTCGTTCTATGGAGAGAGTTCATACATATAATGTCTGAGGGGATGCAAGGCGAACCGTTGCACCTATGTAACTCCCTTGGTTATGCAAACTATTTAACTATCCAAGTTTCCTAACAACATATGGAAAGCTTCAAATTTAGAGAGGGCGCAAAAGGTCAAGGCATTGGTCTTGGATGACAGTTTGTGGGCTCATGTGCAATTTGTATTGGATTTTACCAAGGCTACAATGACTATTCTCTGCTTTGTTGATACAGATCAACCATGTTTGGGGGATGTGTTTGATGATATGGACACAATGATTGGGAAGGTTAAACTTTTCATACTCTTCTTCCTTGGAATGGACCTTATGTTTAAGGTCTCAAAATCTTCCAACAAGTCCCAAACTCTTTTCTGGTATGCAAGTAGTCTTCTATCATTGCAAGAGTAGATTTATTTCACCTGTCTAATGACCAATTGGGAGTCTCCTTCAATTATGAGAGCTTTGACGTCTTTCTCTAATGCGAAGAGAAGTCTGCAAATCAAGGCTTCATACTCTGCAACATTGTTAGTACATCTAAATTGTAAGCGATATGTTGCATAAAAAGACCTACCTTGGGGATTAATTAATTCAATACCTGCGCCAACTCCTAATTTACATTTAGAGCCATCAAACCTAAATGTCCAAATTGGTTGTTCTTTGGGCTTTTTGGATTTGTGTTTATTTGTATGTAGCTTTTCCTTCACTTGAGTTCTAAAAGATTGTTTATTTGGGATCCATTGCAATCTTTCACGTGGTGGACTTAGTGAGTTACCACAATTTATCTTTGATACAGGGGTCGTTTGTTTCTCTTCTTGACTTTGAATATCCTTAATTAATTCGGTGATCTTATCTATTTGGGGTTTCAAATGAACAACAACTGAGGTCCAACCTTGTCCTTTTACACAAGGTCTTCTCTAAAGAAGTGTCACTATATAACACATTAGAATCTTCTTTTTCTTCTTCACCAATCCCCAAAAATTCAGATGTGCGCCTAGAACTTGAACTTTCCTTTTGTACCTCATTTGGAGTTTGACCATTTTTTGATTGCATTATCTGAGTGATTACCCCACCAACTGCTTCCTAGCAATGTGAGCATTCAAATTCTGAATGATTGACTTTGTGTAACGTGCAAAATCTCGGAAGAAGCAAAATATTTGGGTCTGCTTCCTTGCCTAAGCATTGTAAGTTTGCAACCATATTGTCTACAAACTGAGTGATGAGTTATTCTTTTGGGGTAGGTGTCCCAAATTCTTTATTCAGATGGTCGAGTCTCTTGGCTGAAGTTATGTCAAGAGACATCACTTTGTAGGAGCCTAACTTAGCTTGGAAAAATGCTACCTCGTTTGGTGCGTTGTACTCTGTGATCGTTGTCTTCAGCTTAGGCTCACCATCAATCTTGATCTAATTATTCAGCCCTTTCCAAGATAGCCATAGTTGAGTAAAATCAGTGGAGAACCATCCTCTTAAGAACTTTGTCCATTCTGTACTTAGCAATAATCCATATGTTTTAGGGATTTCAATCACATGTATGTCTATAATGTCTTGAATTCGGGGGTCTACTGTTAACTGTATTCTAACATCTTTCAATACCCCGATAGCTTTCACGTCCGTCTTGTCGATTTGTATCGCTATCCAATTTGAGGGTTGAGAAGTGACTCCCAACCTTTGAGCTATCAAAAATGGCATGACATTGCAAGAAGCTCCTGAATCTATAAGACAATTGTGTAGGTTCTTTCCGAAAATTTTGAGACTGAGCAAGAAGGGAGGCACTTCAGTCTTGTCTGTATACATGGTAGGCATTGCCTTAAAAGTGTTGACTTGTTGTGATGCTGTCTTTTGAGGGACTTTGTTTGCATTAGACATTGCCTTTGCATGATCAAGAGTCTTTAGCACCGCTTCCCTTTGAATGGGACAATTTTGTTGCATATCAAACATGGACATATTAGCCTTGGTTCTCTTTAGATCTTCCACTGCACTGTACTTTTCAGTTGCCCATACAAGATTCTTTAGGATTATAGGCACATTCCCTTGATTTTGATTTTGTTGCTCGACGTAGGGTGCTTTGGTAGGTATTGGGTTGTTATTAGCTCTTGGATCAGGCGGTGTTGGATGCAAGGCAGGAGGAATCCCATCAGTCATAGGTTCCCTTCGGTTGCATAAATTGTAAGTATTCCGATTGTCATTTTGAAAAGCTAGCGTCTCTTTTGATTAAGGACTCAATTATTGACTGAACAAAAAACTGAATTCTTCACTAGCTGGTTGTTCCATTTCAAGATTTTGTGGAGAATCATAAGCTTCTAACATCATAGCATTGTACTGCATAGAAGGCTTACCATTATTGCCTTGTGAAATCTGGTTCACTTCTTAATTTCCATTGAAATATGAGTCACCATCGTTAGGTACATTTTGATTACTGTCATACTAGTTGATGTCCACAAACTGAGCATTGTTGTTATCAGCAGGGATGCTTCCATTTTTTGGATGAGTATTCGATTGTCGATTCTGCCTTTGGAAACCGTTGTTGCGATCTAGAGGATTGTAATTGTTCCCTGTAGTGTTATTTCTCGCAATGTTATTTCCACTGAAATTCTTCTTGTAGTTCTGACCATAGTTGTTGTAAGAGGCTGCATTCATTCTTTGAAAGTTATTGTCATGCCCTTGCGATTACCTCAAACGGGTTAATTCGTTGGTAATTTGAGACAGTCTTCTTCATTTGACCAATCTCAAATGCAATGTTATTTTCTACTTCAGCGGACATTGTTGCCTTCTGCTTGAAGAAAGCAACTTTCGGAAGTTCATATCTTGGGTAAGTTATGGCTAAGACCGGTACAGTTGGTGCCTGTTGTAGCGGGACTGGATTCATTGGAATGAATTGACTAGGCGTTACTGGTGCTCTAGCAGGATATGTTGGTATTATTGTAGTCGCTTGAGCTGGTACCATCAATCCTCCTCCATTAGGATTGGCTTGCTTGGTAAAGGTAATTGCTTCTTCGAAAACCTTTTCTAATGTGTCGATGTTTGCAACAAGTAGCCTTCATAGAAAGATAGTAGTGATATGGTCCATAGTATTAAGATAAATTTGGATTGCAGCTTCAACTAGTATAGTAGAGGGTGTTTCCAACTTGTGGTAAGCCATATGAAAGCGATGATTGAAACGTGAAATGGTCTCCATCGGATACCTTTTGATTGATATGAACTAATGATGTATCACAGTTGGGTTGACGAATGTTTTGAATTGCTCAAGGAACAATTTTTCAAAGGCGGCCCAATTTTGGATACATCCTAGTGGCAAATTCACATACCAGTTAAAGGCAACTTCTCCCAATGAGTATAGGAATAAACGGAGGACCACATTCCCCTATTGAACTTGCTTTCGATTGCATATTTCTTTAAAGACTTTGATATGGTCCTCTGTTGTTTGTGTTTCTCCGTAGATGAACCTTGGGCAGAATTTCTCAGGATTCTTGGGAAGGTCATTAGTGCACCTTGCAAGTTAATTGGTGAATCTACTGTGTTTGCAAAAAAGGCCATTGGTGGAGGATTTGGTGGATCAATGGGTGGAGATTGGTTCAGAGGTGGAACTAGAGATGATGAAATTTGGAATTGAAGTGGTAGAATTTTTGGCAGTCCTTTGTCATTGCGAAGCTTATGAAAATGACTGAGTTCTAAGAACTATGGTTCACTATCTAAAGATCTTAAAGCTCGCTGAAATGGAGATGGATCAGGATCTTCGAGCTTGCATCAATTGTGGAAAAAGTGCACCTCTGCAGAAGTGCACTCGCTCAAACAGTGCACCTACGCACCTTCTGACAATTTCGGATGGAAAATTTTTTGAACTTCCAAAAACTGTAGAATTTCAAAAGAACAAGTTGTTTTTCTCTTCCAAATGGTTTGGGGCCCTCCTTCTAGTGCCACTTTTGTTGAGCTATCATTTTGCACAATGCTTAACGACAGGAATCCTTTCGAACTCCTCTCTTGAAAAGCTAATCTATGATCAACTCCAAGGTTTCGGGCGATATTGCGACCTACTGGAATCCGCTCAATCGAAGATAAATGTGTATCTTCATGAGGAGGCCTTTGCTGATTCAACCAATTTTGGATAAGATGTTTGATTTGTTGTTTTGAAAAGTAACCACAAAAGAGATATATTTTTGGTATTTTTTGTTTTATGATGAATGCAATTTATCAATGCAACTATATGAATTCCTATTTTAACCAAGTGTTAGGAAAGCAAATAACAAAGATAAGGTAACGAGAGATTAAAGCAAATAACTTGAAAGGGAAATTCCTAATGGACATAAACCACGGTAACAACACGTCTGTGATTTAAATCGTCGAAAAGATCGGGTAGGAAACCAATGAAAATAGGAATAACGCTTCCTCAATTCCACTGATGCAATCATCGATGGGTACTTAATAATAACCGGAAGATATTTCACTTCTCATCAAATCGCAAGGCCATGAAAAGTGCACTCATGCGAGACAAGGAGCTATGTAGGAACAATCGGTGATCTTTCCTCCAACTTGGTATGTTAGCGGAATTCGTTAACACAAGGCAAACACCAAAACTAAAAGGTCACACAATCATAACAACACAATAAAACATTGGCTCCATTATTATTCATGAACATGCATTCACAAAAATAACACACTCCAGCAAGAATAACTACATTCAAAATGAGAGCACCAAGAGAATATATTATTGCATCAAAATAACGACCCGGAGTACATATTACATCCATGTATTTATAAGAAATCATCTCCTCGCTTTGTGTTAGGAGAGAGAGTTCTTAAAATGCAACTCATGCTAAAAACTCATAAAACAAATCTAATCGTATATAAACTGACTCTCTAAAAGGTGCTAAGTAAGTCTTCACCCTTCTTTATATCAATTAATGGGTGTATGAACCTTTACATAACTTAAAACAATGAAAGAAGAAGGAAGCTGCAAGATGATCTAAGTGTCGCTGGAAGCTCTAAAAATGGAAGTTCAACCTTCTCAAATGATCTGGAACTTGCAGCAGTTGGGGATGATGAGGATGCGAATTATCTTGAGAATCGTTATGATTTTGAATCTGATTGATGAACATTGAATCATGAACTAAACTTTGATTTTATAATTCTAATATTTTCTGATTTCTATTGGAATCATAGACATAGACATATATGATATTGCTTATTAGTTATTTCAATTTGAATATTTGTGAACTATCAAATATCTTGATCAATAGTGAAGTATCATACTATCAAATGATTTAACTCTATATATTTCTTGCATTTCTTTGCACAGAGAGAGAGAGAGAGAGAGAGAGAGATGTGTGTGTGTGTGTGTGTGTGTGTGTGTGTGTGTGTGTATCCAACCACCCCCCTCCCCAAAAACAAATTCACACCTGGTTCTCACATCCACATCCGCATCCATATCGGTGACTTATTTTTTAATATCTTCAAACACAAATCTGATGGGTTTGGAATAATATGGTACATGAATATTGAAAACTCATAATGCCTCTATGGTTTAAACCATTCGGATGTTTGTTGGATTTTATTATGTCCAAACTTGCAGTAGTAGTGGAGATTCAACAATGGAATTACTAATGGGTATTTTATCCATGATGAGATTGAGAATAACACTTTTTACTTCAAAACCAACAACATTGTTTTATAAAATAAGAGGGAAATGACAAGGCATGACACTTTTCTAGGACTTTTTGTCTTTTCGCGCTTTTTGAGTTATATTGCTTGAAGAAAGCACACCAACACCTTTCTTCACTATGACATTGTTTTGAGTCCTGCCTTTGCACTTTTTAACCTTGTTCAAGATGAACATAGAAACTCAGTCCTTAAACAACCCCCCAAAATGCATCAATTTGTTCAAGCCTTGCACCAACTTAAACCTCACTTCTCACTAAATTGCTATTTCCAATGGTTCTTAGGGCTATGAAAAGACACGCAAGTGTTGTAGAATGCAAATGGAGACGATAAGGGTGAAAAAAGAATGGATTTTGAATCCTAATGCAAATATAGAAATTTTAGGTGAGTAGTGTTTCATTGCAAGAATGGAGGATGAATAACATGCTTTGATACCATTGACAAGCACAAGAAAGTACTGTGAGAAAATCTTGACAAATGAAATAAATGCAACTTGGACAAATAAAAAAACATTCAATGAAAAGTGCAGACATTCGTCCATTCAAAATGAGATGCAATGTACATTCTTAACAATATGAAAATGACTGTTCAACTTCTAGTGTATCTAAGAAATACATGATATAAAATATTATTGAATACACCTAGGATTGTAAACATTAGTGTTACAGAAACCTATATTATATCAATAAAAGAAATATTGTATGGGAGAAAATGAAACAGATGTGCATTTTAGTTATTGGAAGACTAATTAATTTCCTTGTGGATCGATAATATTTTCTGCATATGATCTATTCAACCTTAATTGATATTATTGAGAGGAACACACATCCATAGTAATATTTAGAGGGGGTTTTGGGGGAGGGGTGAGTACAAGGAATGTACCAATCATCACATTCACATCTTAGGTCGAATTTATATCATGTCAACCATTTAATTAGAGAAAGAAGAGAAGTGCGATATAAGAACTCTAAAATCCGTAAATCAGCATTAGTATATCAGCTAATTGTAAGCAAATAAATAGCATAGTGTTGTCTTCAAGGTTTATATGAGATGTATTCAGTTTAATTTTTCAAAGGCCTTGTCATAGTTATGAAAGCTGAGGAAGATGAAGTGAAAGAAGATACAAGTGACAAAATGAAACAAGCATTCATACAAGGGTAATGTATTTGGAAAAATAAAGATACTAACAAGCTTTTAATTCAGTCATGACAAGTTGCTTATTGTTAATTAAATTTTAGACAACTATGTTGCCTAACTTTTGTAAACTTATGTGTCTGAAGACATTTAATGTCCCCTATCAATTTGAACCAATTAGTTTGCACTTTTTTCAATTGAGTATTTTGTCAAACAGTTAGTATATATGTGAGAATGTAGGGTTTTTCCTTCGTAGTCATGTTTTGCTGACACTGAACTAAATATAATAGTCACAGTATCTTGGTATTCATTCATAGAAATGAACACAGGAAATTTATTGACAATACTACTCAACCTTCAAGTAACAAATTGCTGTTATCACAAACATAAAACTGATATACAAAGGAGGAGATTGCTAGACTGCAGAATGAATTTCTGAGCAGTAATGTACAAAATAACAAATTACAAACCAACCTAAGATTGTAAGCATGAACATTTGTTGTTCAGTACTTGAAAATGAAAGTTTGAAATTTAAAATAGCCGCAATGTATGGTGCACAAGTCTGCATTCTCAACAAGCTTGGAGAGTCCACTTTTCACTTCTGTGAATGCTGAGAACCTTTTTGCTGCCCAGATATGACCATCAAACTGACAAACTGCCCTTCTAGCTCGCAAAGCCACTTCACACACTGTTTGATGGACCAAATATCAAGGACTTGTTTTCTTTCTACACTAACACCATGAATGTATTCAAGGCCAGCAAGTTGAGATTTCTATGCCCAGCAAACAAGGTCTTCACCTCAACCAACCCATGCTAAACCTCAGTTTTTAATACCCAACAACTCACAAGCATCACACCAAGTTATTGATTTTTTTTTGCATCCAGGAATGAAGAAAAGAACCACTTAGAATTTCTTAATATTTATTCAGTCAGCTTTGAATAGCATTATTACCAACCCAACTGAATAAAATTTGTTGGAGTCCTCTCTCCCTCTTCCATCAGCCTAACCCAGCCCTTCTTGATTGTTTGAATTCAATCAAGAGCTTTCAATGGTCAAGCCTTGTTTCATGACTACTGCCTTGTATGGGTTGTTTCCCTTGACCTTTAGTTCAGGACTCTTCTATTGGTTGGCCGCTCCCCTTACCAGGGGGAGTTGCTTGGAACTCCACCTCCAAATCAAGGCTCTAAACTCCTTAACTCTTCTTTGTCAGGGAAGTCCTTTCTTATTGGTTCAACCTTCTGTATGTGGAATACCCTTACCCTTATTGTTGAGTGCTATGCCGTCTTTTACTATCTGCTATATACATGATCCATTCATCTGTCACATCACATATATAGTGGACAATGCATTCAACCAGTGTAACAACCACAATTGTCCATTAGAATAAGGATGGCGTCAGGAGGATGAGGGACTTTGTTAGATGTTTAGAATGCTTGGTTTTGGGCAAGCAACAATATGCAAACCACTTGAAGGGTTGATAGTCTGCACCTGATTAATGGAGTGAGGGTCAGAGAGAACTTTTCTGTAAGAGGGACTTGATAATTATTAGATTGAGAAGTGGGTAGTGAGCACCAGATCAACAAATGGCTTCTTTTGACCTCTGGGACAAGATATTTGCCCATTATTACAAGAGAGACCAAGAGGACAACACTTAATTGCATCAACGATGATTCATTCTCAGCCAACCATTTCAAATCTTTCCTTCAAATCTCACAAGGTTTGTTAGGGAGAATGCGAAAGGAGAATATTGATTGGGTAGCCATGTGGAAGTTGAGGAGCAAAGCATACATGATTTGTTAGCCCCAGGAAAATATATGCTCAAACTGTTTGTTGTCTGTCACAAACAACGTGTATTGTAGGCTTAAAGAAGAGGGGGCATTGGATAATGACAGTTACAGTATTTGGCTTTATAGCAATATATCTTTGAGCAGATGATCTGTTTAAAATTTTCATTTTTGTTGTTTCTGAAAATACACTAAGAAAGATTGGAAGCTTTCTATATTTTGATAATAAACTCTGTTGACAAGTATTGCCTCTTTCTTTTTGCCATTTTAGTTTTAAGTCCAAAATGAAAAAAAATTCCTTATTCTTCATGTTTTCTTACCTCATTTCTGTTTCAGATTGTGGAACTTGTAAAATATCTGATCTGTTTTAAAATTTTCATTTTTGTTGTTTCTGAAAATACACTAAGAAAGATTGGAAGCTTTCTATATTTTGATAATAAACTCTGTTGACAAGTATTGTGTCTTTCTTTTTGCCATTTTAGTTTAAAGTCCGAAAAAGAAAAAAAAATTTCCTTATTCTTCATGTTTTCTTACTTCATTTCTGTTTCAGGTTGTCGAACTTGTAAAATATCTGCGGAGTAAGGCAAATAACACTGGGACAATTCTGAAAGAGGTATTAGAACCTATGGTATGGTGTGCTATTACATTTCCATCATTGGCATTTGAAGTTACTGCTTTGCTGCAAAGTTGTATTAAAGATGCATGTCCACTTGAGCAACCTGATAGTGCCAGTGACCATGCACTTCAAGATGCAGCAGTTGCTGCTTTCAGGCTATTTTTGCAGAAAAAGGTTCTTCCCGGGAGGATGTTCTCATAAGGGATTACAAAATATGTATATAAAGTCAGTTGTCATTGAGAATTTTAGACAGATAGTTTTGGGAACTGCAGTCTGATTGTGTATTGCCTTTTTCTAGAATATGCATATACCATTGTGTTTCTCTTGCAGTAGTTTGCTTAAATTTTATAATCTTTGAGTGTGTCTAGTATTCTGTAATTTTATTTCTTGAACTGTTGTATCTTTGACTGCAAGCATTTGGGAGAAAAGGAATCCCAAGTGGGATGCATTAAAATGGTTATTTGACATGAATTTTGTGAGTTTTGGTCATAGTTAAAGGACTTGCACTCGCCTCTAAATTAAAAAAGTCAAAATCCGACTCAGACTCGGACTCAGCGATCGGGCTCGGCAAGAACTCGGAAAATTGGAAAACCCATGAAATTCAAAGATTTTTATAGATTTTAAAATTTTTTCATGCATCTTTTAGTCAATTAACATCAAATACACAATAATCGAGATAAATAGAAGCTACTTAATACACATACACAATTTTGCATAGATTACATAAGTATAAAAGTGAATTTCTAAAGGAAAAAAACTTGAATAACACAATATAAACTTAAAATAATAAACATAGTGGCACTACAATGTCAAATATCTATAATATTCGTCCATGGTATCAAAAGTTCTAAACATATATCAAAATAATTAGAGTGTAGAACAATAGAAGACTAAGGCTCATAATATCCTATGTCATCCTACAAGTACGCATAAAATAAGTCATAGAAGAATGTAGAGTCATCCTCTCTCCCCGTGTTTGAAGTTGAACCTCATTCTCATCCTAACCCACATAATCCTCATCATCAGACTCAAACCCATCATTCCTAGCCTCAGGGTTTGGGACTTTGTTTCCTTGCGCTCTAGCCTCCTTGATTGACATCGTTATTGCCAAGATCCACCCAATCAACCCACTCCACGTATTCATCACTGAAGACAAGATCAACAATTTCTATGTTTCACTTTGCATTTGGATTAACATTCTCTAATACAATTGGTGATGTATTGGTGCCTACGATCTATCTATGGCAAAAGTGAAGGTTGTAGTGAACAAAGACAAGATCATTCAATTTTTTCACTATCAACATATTTTGCTTTTTTGAGTGTATATGCTCAAATAGATTTCAATTATGTTTGCATTCTAATGCACTAGATGGTTGGCTCAAGATGTGAATTGCAATTCTCTGTAAATTTGGCACCTTAGTGCCAAACATTTTCCACCATCCATCTGAAACAAGAAAATTTAAAATCAATTCAATAACTTTGACTTTATAAAATTAAAATGTAGAATCAAAGAATTTTACCAAGCATCAATTCTATCCATTTTTCTTGCACAACTCCTGTGCAAAAAAGTCCCCTTGAGCTTTTTTAAACTCAATCTCATAGACTACAATTGTTCCAACTCTTGAATTAGGTCGCATTCTCTCTACAATATTATAGAGGCCGCTCCACACCTCATCATCAACCTTGAAATGTGGGTTGAATTGGTATACTGGATTAAGGGAGTAGGTTGATGCATGTATAGGCTTATGAAGTAGATTGTATCAACATCTATCAATGACATCTCATAAGGGCCCATACCTATCTCACTATTCATGCCCTCATAAATATAACTCATTGAGGGCTTCTCTCCATTAGTAGTTCGTAGGAGAACAACAATCGGCTTTACAAATTGTAGCCATTATGAAAGTTGGAAGAGAAAGTTAGAAACAATTAGCTTTAAGTTTTTTTTTTTTTAAATGAACAATTATTTATAACATAATTTCATAAGTAAAAAAAGTTGAAATGAGGACAAAAAAGAAAATTAGCATCACAATATCAGCAATTGATGTCCAAAAGGAAGCCTCGTCATCAATCTCTGCAGTGGTCTTTCAATATGATGATGCAATCCACTCCTCACTAACAAACATGCGTCTCAAACCTCCTTTTGAATCAAACAAAGCTTTGAAAGTGAGAAAATTGGTTGCAAGTTTAGTGACCCATGGACAATACAACTCTTTTTAGTCATTCTATTTTCTCGTGAGGTTGAGGACACATGTATGATTAGAAATTAAATTGCATACACTCCTTCATTGCTCTATAATTGTTTTTATCCAAGGGAGTTTACCAAGATCCTCTATTGGGCAAGTCTAAGCACTCTATTAGCTCTTTGTTTGTCAACTGTTGGAATGCAATGTCTCCCCATGGTCTTTGTCAAGCTTACTTCATGATGCAATTGGGTATGTTGATTTGTTGGTTGTTACCGAGACTCATGAGAGTCTTGCTTAGCCCCTTCTAGGTTACACAGGGTATCAGTGGTTTTTAGTTTGCAGAGAGGAGGTTCGCGCTTTAGGTGGTGTGTGTGGTTCCAATGGGGTTGCTTGTTTGATTAGAGATTATTTGTTCAGTACTACCACATTGATTCTTTCTAACATTCATGCTAGATTTATGTGGATCCGGGTTGGAGGCACTAGTTGCCATCAAAGAGATGTCTTCATTGTCGTATGTTACTTTTCGCCAACTTCCTCACCTTATGCCATTTATAATGATGAGGACAAGAACCCTTTTACAGACCTATCCGAGAGCATCTCCAAGTTTGGGGCTATGGGTGACATCATCATCTTAGGAGATTTTAATGCACGGACTAAAGATCTCTGGACACCCCAATATGATTGTAGGTCCGACTTGATTTGTACTACTAAGAGGGATCCTACTAGTATGGGGCTTCAATGTTTGTCTGAGGATTACAGTGGACCTCTAACTTGCTATTGTCACCATCTTCTCCAGCAATGTGAGTTCTCCAACCTAGTGATTTTGAATGGCCTCTCTTGCTTTCCAGGTTCTGAGCTTTTTACCATGTTGGCCTCATAGTAGGGGTGCGAGTGTGGTTGATTATATCCTCATTGTTGCTTCTTTCCTCCCCTCCATCCAAAACTTTACTATCTCTCGTCTTCCCTTGGCTAATCATGCCCTCCTTAGCCTTTCGGTTCATGTTTCTTCCCACCCTCTACCACCCACCTCTAGTCACCCTACTCAAATCTGCCCCCACACCTGTTTTTGTTTCGAGGATAGTGATCAAGACTTCTTCATTTTTCATTTGAGAAAATTCTTCTGCCCCGTTAGCTTCATGGATCACAGTCAGGTGTCCACCATGTTTCACTCACTAGCTACCGTGATTTGGAAGTTGGCTTTCCTCTTTATCCTCCACCACTCCATTCCCAACACTCCTAGATCTATTCGACGAAATACTTGTCCCATGAACTAGTGGTTTGATGATGCTTGTAAAACTTTCCACCGCTCATTGCGCTTGGCTTTTGATACTCATTCCCTCGCTTTCACCAATTTACGACTCTCAAACACTTTCTTTGCCATAAGTAATGATTATTTATTGCTTCACAAGGCAAATCCCTCCATGACACACTTATTATCTCAAGTTTTGGCGCATCATGTTCCCCCTTCGTAGCCAACCCTAGTCCACCCTTGACCTTCACCTCCTTGCCTCCCATATCTTCACGTTGTATGACATCCCAAGTCAACTTGCTCCTTTTCTCAACCCACTCCCCCATTGTTACTTATTCTCTACCTCCAACATTTACAAGGCCATCAGACTTATGAGATGCAATTTCATGGCTGATGAGGAGGGTTTTCAGGCTGAGCTCTTCAAGCTTAGCACCACGATCCTCGACCCTTATCTCTCTATAGTCTTTAATAGAGTGGTTTGTATTGGTTTTTCAGACTCATGGTCAAGACATGTTATTCACTTGATCCATAAGTCTGGGCTGGCCTCCGATCCCAAAAACTATAGGACCATCATGATTGTGCTTACATTTGCCAAACTTTATGCTATAGCATTGAATACTGTCTTATCCAGTGAGCGTGACAGGAGGAATTGCAGGGCTAAGGGTCAAGCAAGATTCAGGACAGACTACCAAACCATGGATCATATCTTTATACTACAAGCTATTATTGAGGAGGCTCGGCACCACCCGAAGAAAGTCTACTATTGTTTTGTGGATTTCTGTAAGGCTTTTCATTCCATCCTTAGAGTGGCCCTTTTTGAGAGACTGAGAGATATTAATATTTCTAAGATCTTACTGAGGACTATCATGAGGTTATATGAGATAGTGATTGGTAGACTCAAGACCAAAGAGGGCCTCCCCGACCCTATCCAAAGCACTAGTGGGGTGAAGTATGGTTGCCTCCTCTTGCCCACCTTGTTTGGGATCTACATTGATGAGCTTGAGGCTTTTCTTAGTGACTCCTCGCTTTCAGGTGATGGTTGTCATTTACACTAGGTATTTATCTCCATCCTTCTCTTTGTTGATGATGTGGTTCTTCTTGCCTCTTCTCTTGAGGATCTTCATAGGCTTTTGGATAGACATGCATCTTTTCGCGAAATGAGATGGTCATGAACCTTGAGAAGACTCGTGTTATGGTCTTTAACGGTTTGAAGACCTCACATCTCCATTTTCACTTCCAGAGTTGGGAAGTTGAGATTACATCATCTTACACATACCTTGGGGTTAAGTTTTCTAGATCTTGTTTCAACTTGAGACCGGCCATTCAGCCTTGGATCAGTAAAGGGTTGGATTCCCTTGCAATGCTCAAGATAGTGCTTCAGATACCACTTTCAAAACACATCGTCTAAGCTCTCCCTCCTGGATTCCTTAGTAAGACCCACAGTGCTCTATGGTTCGATGGTTTGGGGTCCTTCCCTTTTAGACTCGGATTGGGCCATGATCGAGCGTACCCAGGCTCTACTCCTCCATTGAATTATTAGATGTCATAGATCTACCCCCCACAATATTATTTTGGCTGAGTTTGGAGCTCACCCATTCAGGCTTTAGCCATTTTTGACCTGATCTGGTTTCTCCACCATCTTCGTGGCTTTGTAGACTCGGTTGAAGGCCAACATAGCCTTATTTAGCCTACTGCTTGTCAGTTGTTATTGCAAGACTATGATCTAGCCACTAGAGCCCGTTGTTGGTATGCTCAGGCTACTATCTCGCTAAGTTCAGTTGGGATCGACATTGACCGTCTCCCTCCCTACCAGTTCTCATTGGACACTCCTACTCATTTACTCCCCTCTCGGCAGGAGTTGAACGAGCATGTCAAACTTGACATTTACAAGCAGTATATCATACAAACCTAGGGCGATCCTCCAGGGGGACTACATTCGAGATGGATTTCTATGTCGAGCACTTAGATATTCAAGATGAGATTATTGTACGCCTTGAGTACTTACACAATTACTAGACACATGCTCTATGTATCTCCCTTGGCTCCTTCAGGGTGGGCTTGCACAGACTTCGGATCCAGTTTGATCACCATATTGCTAGAGAGGATCAGGGGTGTAGACTCTGTACCTTAGCTAATGCTGAATCTGACATCCATTTCCTTTTCAAATGCCCCATATACTACGAGATTAGAGGGAGATTTTATTGTCTATTTAGAGATTGTAGATCCCTCTCGAATTTTTTCAGGTACACAGATCAGAATTGCATTGCGCTCTATCTCTGTGAGTCCTTATAGCTTTGTGACCATACTTTATAGCTATCATTTCCCAGGAGTCAGACCCAAGCACAACTTATTATGACCACCTTCTCACCCTTAGCTCTGGCTCGGGGTGTGAAGTGATCGTACAGTTTCCCTAACATGGGTCATTCTAGATCTATGAGACCCCGTAGGGGATCTCTTCAACAGTGACACTCCTCTCGTAGCACTCAGCTTCATTACAGGGCCTCTAGTAGTCACACAGATCAATTGTTGTTGGACTTTTTCCTTGTGAGAACAGATACCTAATCTTTTTTGTGATGTCTTCTGCTTTCTTTCTTTTTTGTTGTACTTGTTCTTTTATAGACACCGTTTGGTGCTCCATTTGTCTGTTTTCTTCTTGATGTAAGCTTCGAGTCTCATAGACCCATGTTGTGGTATTTTGTTGGACATTAATAAAATTATTTTATCTTATCTAACATGTGGTCAATGCAGTGAGCAGCACAAGGAGTTCAAAATAAGTGAGAGTGTCTCTCCATAAGAAGCTTTCCTACAACAACATAATTTGTTGCATTATCTATAACTATTTGCACCACATTCTCCTCACCCATGTTCTTTATCACTTCATCCATTACCTCACAAAGATATTCAGCATTTTTAGTTTTTCCTAAGGCATCAATTGATTTCAAAACAATTGTGGCACCTGAAGAAAAAGAAACAAATTAGTTTAATGTTCAATGATGAATCATAATTTATAAACTTAATCACTTAAGTACAATTATCTAATGAGTAGACAAGAAAGTTGAGGAGTGTTTTATTCGTTTTATCAATCCAACCATCAGTCATTATGGTGCAACCCTTCGTCTTCCACACCTTATGTTGCTTCTTGATTGCACCTTCTACATTAGCCACCCTTTGTGTCAAAATAAGGCCTCTTAGCTCGTCAACACTAGGGGCTTTGAACCCCAAACCACAAACAATAACAACATCAATTGCAATTTGTCAATAAGGGAACTAAAAACAAATTAAATAAAATTTAAAGTTAAACAAATTAGTATATTATAATTAAATTTGAAAAGAAAATACAAATTAAAATAAACAAAATAAGCAGATTATTGTCTCTTGAAAGTTGAAACTTGAAAGCAAGAGAAGTAAGACATAAATTTAAATTTAAATAAATAAGTACGTTGTTGCATTGAATGAAATGTTGTTGTAGATGAAGAAGTCTCCATGTGCCAATTTTGCATAATCATGTTTTTACTTGTTCCAACCCGTGCCCTCAAGCGATGGTTGTGCACCTAGAGCCGTGCGTGGAACAAACATAGAATCAAGTGTCGGTCTTTGCTTACTAATGCGAGGCCCAATGGTTACACTCGTAGAAGCAGTAGCATCTGTAGGTGAAATAAGAGATAATTGAGAGTAAAAACTAGAAGATCCTTATTGAGCTAGTTATGTCATTTCTTCTTGTTGCTTCTTTTTCGATTCTTTTTTCTTCTAGAAGAGTTTGCATGTCTCGCATAACATCTTGGGATACATCTTTGCATTTTTTAGCATCACACCTAGGTATATGTGCTAGGTGATACTTCAATCTATTTATGCCTCCCTCGTTATGTACTACACCGCAATGCCAACATGTAACAACTCCCTTTTTGTGGCTCAGGATGGCATGTTTCCAAACCCTATCCCTTGCTATTGCAGTTGGGTATGCATTAGGGTTAAATGAAGCCCTAGTTCCACTTCCAGAAGGCTCACCCTGAGGCATGATGTCAATGTGTTTGCTGCTACAATATGAATATATTATAAATAGAAAAAAGTTAGCATCAAATCATATTTTTATACTTTAGGGCCTTCTTACTTTGTCATCAAGATAAATTAAAATAAATTAGATTCTAAATAGTAGATAGTAGAAGTAGAGACTAAAACAAATGCAAACAAAATGGAAAATATAAAATATAAAAGCAACTTGTTGCTTACCTCTTCAAATTCACACAAAGTCAAACAATAGAAATGCAAGTAAGTTTGTTGAAGCCTCCTTTAAATGCTTCTTTAAGCTCCTCTCAATGCTTAAGTGCAAGCTACAAAGTTGCACAAACTATCAACTAGTTTGCTAATTTCTCTCTAAAAACTCCAATACACTTCTCTAACTCGTTCTTCTCTATCACAAGCATAACCAAATGGTGGAATGACTTTTCTAGGTCAAATAGATGTTATAACAACAGAAAATTTGCAACTTAAGTCCTTGTTCATTTTAATTTTTTCACTTTAATATTATGTTTGTTGTCGGTGAGAGTCCTGGGCTCGAGACTCGGCAAGTCTAGCGAGTCCTTGGACTCGACGAGTCCATGTGGACTTGGTCGAGTCTGAGTCCAGATACCAATTGCCTCAGAAATGTCGCCTTTGCCTCGAACTCACAAAGTCCCAAAACACTAGTTTTGATTAAAATGTCATGGAGAAGGTTCACTAGAAAAGGTATTATACAATCTATTTATTAGATATGGTAACATTTTTTTCTGTAACTTGAAATGGAAGAAAGTTTTTCTCATTCAAACTTTTTGTGCATTTAATACCAGTGATTACTGCCTATAAAATATGGAAGAGAATTGTCATACTTTGAAAAATCAATTTGTGAATTTCTATATTTTTATGCCATTCTTTTGAGGATGTGTCATCTATGTGACACTAACAAATATGGGACATGCTAATCTCCATCCAAAATGTACTAAAGACAAAACAAAGTCAAACTTTTTTTAATCCAAATTCATGAAAACATAATGATTTTTTTTCCAAATTTTTTGTTGTTTTCTACTACAAACTATGCAAATCAAACACTGAATTTTTTAGAAAAATCTATGATGTTTTTTATTTTTTGAAAATTGGTCAATTGTACAGTTTAAATGGAGGATAGCCACGTCCAGCAAAAACAGTCACATTCTAATTGTGACATGTAAGTCTAGCAAGGTTAAAGGCCTCAAAACTTACACATAGATTTTCCAACATTCTTCTACACTTGTTTTATTCATGCTAGCTTAATTTGTTTGTCATTGCAATGAAATGAAATGAAAGTTTTTATTGACATTCACAAGACCTACTAGTGAAATGAAATTGTTTATCGACACCCATGAGACCAACTAGTCAAATGAAAGTTTTATCGACATCCATGAGACCGGCCATTCTATGGGACCCACCAGTAAATTCTTTTTGTTCTGACTCTGCTGATTTTGTTGCTTTTGCTATGGATTTTGATCAATTAATTTTCTATTTTTTCTTTCTTCTATTTAAATAGGGTTGCTATAGATCTCACACTGGCATATTTGTTTCATTGTACTGCAAGTCTTTGTATGCCTTTCACTTCATAATGTAAGTTCTACTTGGTCTCCAATAAACCCAATGAGCAGAAACATTATATTCTATCCACCTAACCACCTCTCTTTGTATTTTTTTAATTTTTTCATTTCACACCTCATGATTTAAGCCAGTTCTTAGTTGAGCTATTAGCATTTTACCATTCCACTTTGTATCTGCTCTCAAATAATACTTTTATTCATGATTTAATGTGGGATTAAAATATTTTAATCTAATGTTCTCTTTTTCATCCACATTATATCTTTGATGCTCTCTCTTGACATACATTTTGATTTTTACGTGTTTGGACACTCCTACATGTTGATGCCCTATTTGTTCATCCACTTGACGTTTTTCTTCGTTCACTTGCACTTCCCTCTAGTTTAAGTTTTCCTCCACAATTTTGGTTTGGTTCAAGTTTTTCCCTAGGAAAATGCTTGCAACTAGTGTCATTTTGAGGCAAATGTTTTGTATTGGCAAGGGTTCTTAGTTTTTAAGATATAAAACCTATTTTCTAATTTTTTTATATTATTGATTGTAGATGTAGAGCTTGGGTTGACACTGTTAAAGTTGTAGCTTCAGTCGGATAAATCCGATTTGAGATACATTGTTATTATTGGTAAATCATCACTTTCTATATATATGTGTATTCAAGTTATATATATATATATATATATATATATATATATATATATATATATATATATATATATATATATATATATATATATATATATATATAATGCTAATTATTATTATGAAATGTATGTATTAATTAAATGATGATTAAACCTTGGACATGTATACTCTCATATTTATATGAGATCCAAATGCTATAACAATGACAATATAATTACATTTGCAGAATCGATCCATGTTACTTAACATGGTATCAGAGCTAGGTTGTCAATTGCAAATATAAGAAAGGAATCTAAGGAGATATTCAAAACATTAAAATGGTTATTGGAGTCATAGTTTCAAAATACAAAGACCACTAGAGATGGTTATGTGCGATTATTTAATTCACATCTGTGTACCTAGAAGGGTAACGTTGGAGAATATGAATGGTCATGCCTTGTGCAAGGAAGGAACATTGGGCAAAGTATATGGAGACAATTTTCTTTTTGGAGATGTATCAAAGGAGGTTGAGGAAACTAATGATAACTTTAAGAAACCTCTCGTGAAAAAAAAAAAAAAAGCCTAAAATACTAGTGAATCCAACATTTTGTGGGCAGGAAAATTTTAATGTTGAGGGTGATCTTTTTATTCTATATAGGGAAATATTAAATGGCAATTTTTTTCTTGCCCTAGCAAAAATCATTTTGAATGTGGTGAATTAATATTTTTTCTTGCTGACAGATAAATAAATGATGGCTGTCATAGGTGAATTACTTGTTTTGTAAGAAAATGAATAATGATGGTATTGTCTAATCTTTAGTGGTAATTTGAAAATTTGTTAAATCCGAAAGTGAATTAGTAGTCACTTCAAGTTGTAACTTGTGTGTTGTCTTAGGTCTATTATTAATAATGTCATAACGTCGTTACGTTAGTGTCACTATTACCAAGTCGGCTACCGTCACTTTCATGTTTCGTATTGTTAATACAATAGTTTTATCAACTATTGATTAATTAGAGATCAACAACAGAAGATGCATTTCGGGGCCACTCACTTGAAAAGACTTGGAGTCACATGAAATTTTCTAGAATGGAGACACATGGGAAGTATTACACAGAAACCATTAATTGAAATGTACTCAATGTCAGGCACTTTCGACTGTTCAACATTAATGCGAGTACATTTTGCACACTTGAATATTAATAATAATACGAAAAAATAAGATATGAAAGATCACGAATGCCAAACAATTTAATGCAACTGCCATTAAATACCCTCTTTAATTCCTCTTTCATTATCATTTCTCAAATTCTTCAATCTAAATTCGATTTGTAGAGTTTCTTGAATCTTATTCATGGATACACCAATTCACCTAAAATGCACTACAATGGCTCTGCAAAAGCCCTTTTTGGGCAGGAGTCCTGACGATGTCCTTGCCATGGTTTGCAAGTCAGATGCCCAAAGTCCTTTTATCTGCCATACTATATTCATGGTCCTCGACCATGAATTATTAAGAAACGATAAGAGGTACCATGTGTCCATGAATATTACCTCTCGCTTCCTTGCATCTCTTCTCGACCTTGGAGGTAGTCAAATAGACATTTTAATGCTTCTACGTAATATTTTTAAAGAAACATTTTTAGAAGATGATGTCAAAATTCTTGTATTGGTCGAGCAGGTACTGACCCTAGGCATTGGCATCCCTTTTGCTGTAGCAAACAAGTGCTAGGAGCAAGGCATAGGGAACATTGTACAGAAGCATCCATTCCTGCTCGGCATGAATGAACGACAATTGACTCGCCATCGGAAGTAGGCGTGACTGAGAAGGAATTTTCTATGGAAGTGATGGTTGTTGGACGACGTCAGCGAAACTGACTTCACATGGCTAGACGAGTTCAATGACATCTTCTCCAACAAATTCCTCGTTAAGAGACTTGAAGACCTTTTTGATTGAAGGCTTCAAGCCCTCGACCCCTTAGCCCACTGATGCTTCCAGCCTCCCTGTTCCCTGTTTCCTAAATCTCATTTCCTTAACCCTTGCCCTTTGGGCAAAAAAATGGTTTTAAGATATCTATTTTTTATTTGGATTGGGCCTTACCCTTTAATGTAAATTATGAAATAGTAAAACTAGGCTGATTTAATTAGTTATTTTGAATATCTATGCTATGAATCAGTATTATGTACATTATACACTCTCAAATATTATCAATGAAAGCAATAGTTTTTGGCTTATCAAATCATTGGTCCTATTAGTCTACGACTTTTTTTTTGGCATCTCAATGCACTGTTGAAATGTTAGTCTAGGACTTTGTTATAAAAAATTAATTGTTAATAGTTATAAAGTTAGAACTTAGAAACAAAAAAAAGGGTTTCAACACTCTCTTTATGGTTTCATATTTGATTAACGATTTATAGTAAAAAATTATTCAATTGAAAATTATCCAATTAAAAGTTTTGTAATTTCTAAAACTATTTTTCTTTAATCTGATTAGTTAAAACAAATGGAGTGATAAGAGGGGATTCAAGAAAAATTAAAGATTATAACCTTAACAAAGTTAAATAAAATTTTGAAATTTATGTGTCAATTTTTTATTTCATACCTATCTTGTCACCTAACTTTTTTTCATTATGAAATATTTTAAATGATGAAGAATAGTTTATAGAAAATCATCACAATTATCAATATATGTTAATAATTTATAAATAATTAAATTCTATTACATTTTAATTTTGAAACTAAATAATAAATATGAATAAAAATATAGCATTTGTAATTATATTTTTAAATTTTAATTATTTTATTTAAATTAAACTATTGTCATTATTATTGCATATCTTGCACCAATTTTATTTTATAAAATTTAATATATCTTTATTGAATTTTTCATATCATCTTTACAATAAAAAGTTTATGATAGAAAAGAAAATTATTTATTTATATTATATTATAACTATTATAATAATAATATAATTATTATAAATTATATTTTATATAAATAATTAAATTAACATCATGATTTTGACATCAACTCCTACCCTCAACTACCAGACCCCTACATACCCCCACCAACTCACTTTTCTAGTACCTACCCCCACCCCTACCAACTCACTTCTCTCCCACCCTACCAGCCACCTTCAACTACACCTTCCCTCTAAATAATATAGAAGGGGCCCACCCCCCACTATTCTATTATGGCTGGCAAGGGAGGCGAGGTGGGGGACTCAATAGCTCCGGTGCACTTTTTCAACTGATTCTTCTGTAGCATTTCCTATCTATTCGCTCACTTGACCTAACCGTTGCTACGCACCATTTGTTCCCAAGGACTAGTGAAATCGAAATAGCAAGATTCTTGGGTCATCTCAATTGGTTCAGAAACCACATGTTTCTCTAGATCATCATAGCGTACTTCCACATATCCACTAAAGGGGGAGTCTTTTCGTAATGGATGACCCTCAAAATCGTGATCTATTAATATACGACATAGATCCGAGTGATTGATGGAATAAACACCGGACATATCCCATACTTCTTGCTCCTGTCGGTCGACTAACGGAAATGGACTGACTACATGAAAACTTAAAAATAAAATAATAATAATTAATAACAATTTATTTAATAATATTTATTTCAATATTTTTCTCTATATTAATTAATATGTTATTTAAATTCTTTTCATGTTTTTTTTTTAAAATCATTTTTTTACTAATTCTATCATTTTTTTGCCACAAACTCAATTGCTATGGAAACTTGTTTAAATAATTAATATTAGTTATTCGAAAGGTTTAAGTTTTAACGATTCACGATTTGATTTGGACCATTCAATGAATAATAGATCAACGACCACGATTCTATTTTGGGACAAATTTTAAAAGATTGAAGTTAAATTCTATTTCTACCCAAAATTGAGACATGTGTACTCAAAGATTCTACCCAAAATCTCAACCGCTGACTAGGAGAAAGATCGACGGCTTAAGATGAATTTCGGGCTGATTTGGGGAATGTTTTCTCATGTGCCTAGATTCATCCAGAATTGTGACACGAGTCAGGTCATTGCAAAGCTCTATTAAGTGTCGGGACTCTGTTAATATTAATAATTATTATGTTTAGTCTTTTAAAAAAATGATTACTTAATCTCGATTCAGTGATGTTGCGATTGTTAAGTAAAAGGCAAATCAACGCCAACGGCAATGAATCGAGATGAATTTGAAGTAAATTTTGGGTCTGCTATTGTTGTTGTGACATGTGTCCTTGACAAGTGTCACGATTTTGGATGACTCTTGACAACAGTGATAGCATTCCACAAATTGATCCGAAAATCATATTGATAATTAAGTTTATTTTTATTAATTAATTTATTTTAAATGAATAAATTTCAAAATTCAAATGTATATTAATGTAATAATTTTTTACTTTTTATTATTATAGTTATGTACATTACTACATTATTGAGTCTTTATGTCATTTACAAGTACATTGTACATACTATTAGTAAAGTACCTAAAACCATTAATTACTTAATACTTTCGTTTTAACTTTTAACTATTTACCTTCTATGTCTTTAGAGTATGAAGTTGAAAGTTCTCCAAGTCAAGAGTCCGATACGATAGGGTTTTCAAATTTCAACTTTTCAAAGACTAACTGAATTCCATTTTGTGTTCTGAAGACTAAAAGTGTGAAACTTGAGTATCATAGAACAACACCAATTATTGGATCTTGATTGTAGGTATTTAAATTTTTTAAATTATTTTTCATTGCAATTTGTAGCAATAGAAATCTTGATTTTTATCGTCTTAGGTTTACACTTTACAATTTTTTTAAATAGGGCTTGAAAAAGAATTTTGTGTAATTACTAGTAGCAGGCATAAGCAAAACAAAGTCAAAAACCTCCAGTACGAGTGCAAGCATAAAGGATAAGAAAGACATTATAGAACTCAGGCAAGTGCTTCAAACTCCAGGTTTCACCGATGAATGTCATGATATTTTTTATCCTGTTATTCATGGAGATTTTAGAATCATAGGAATTAGACATTCATTGTTATTAATAAGTGGAAAGATCCACAAAAAAGAGCAATTATTAGAAATATAACAACAGTATTCGTGCACATATAAATAAACTAGTTGCTTTGGTTATTGGATTAGCAAACCTCACTATACCTGAAGTATTCCCTTGCCCTGAAATTGTAATGTTATGCGCTCAGAATTATGATGAAAATAGAAAGGCAACTGTAAACCAAAACACTCGGGAGGAAATTTTATCCATAACTGAGAGTGAATTTTTCACTCTGTTAGACCTAGGGCTAGGTTTTAAACTAGAAAGCTTTAACAAGCGCATTGACTTGGAAAAACTAGCACATGCTTATGACAAACTAGAAAGAGTTTTTCAAGATTCATATATAAGGGTTTAGTAAACTCAAAGTCGTTTACTAGTGTTACATTGTACATAGACCATAAGCCTCCTTATCAGTATGATATTTTTGTGTCATGGGTTCAAAATACTATTTCTTTGTTATCATTTTGTCTGGGATTTGATAGTAACAAGGAAGTGAAGGCCAGTGTTCTTAAAATGATTTATAATATCCATTGTCGAGGTCAGTCAATTGAGAAGGTAGATGGAAGATATAATTTTGTTCAGCACATTGTTGAATCTATGTAACAACAATTACTAATGATTAAACAAAGTACAACTACAGGCAAGACGAAAACATTTAGGTTCACAAGTTACTTGTGCTATCTTCTTTTAACAAAGCATCGCCCAATATTTGACATAGAAAACAACAAGCTTGATATTGAGGTCTATAAATTTGATGAGAAAACTCAGAAGAAATCAAAGACTCCAAGTCTAGTATATGAGTGGACAATAAGATGAGGATGATTGCTAACAATAATAAGTACAACCATTTTGTAGACTTTTCTTTGGCACCTATTTATCAAAAAATCACAGGCACTTCGATGTCTAGATTGCTTATGTCTTGTAAAGATTGCATTCAATTGAGAAATCAAATTCAATTGGTTGATTGGTTCTTCATGAAAGAGTACACTGCCTTAAGATTTCACGATTTAGTGGTTGAACCATGCAAACTTCCAATGCATGATACAGAAAGGGTTTTTCCATTGGAATATGTACGGCAGATGGAGAACGTAGATGAACTTTTCACTAGACAACAAAAGAAAATGATATTTCCTTCCTTGCTTTCGCAATTGGAGCTCTCACATCTGAGATAAAGGCTTTCAAAGTGGCAAATGAATTGGTAACTTTTTTTGGCTTTGATTTTTTCAGTCACTAGAATTATGATCCACTGAACATAATAAAAACAAGACTTATTGTCAATGGGAACTCTGTGAGCAAATATCAACATCATGAGATGTTATTGATAAAAAAGTTCAAAAACAAGGATTTGTGGGATGAGGTTAAGAAAGAGATAGAGAAACATGCAACAGAGAATAATATTTCACTGCAAGAATTATCATCCCAAATTATGACATTGCACATATTAGTCACACAAATCAAAGCCTCTGACATACTTAAATTTCTACAAGAAAGCATCTCAACATTCTAAGAGGTCTATGCTGAAAGAAATTAAAGAGACATGTGCATCTAAATTGTGGTGTCAAACCAAGATGATTGATTTTTGAAAAAATGAGGCAAAATTTGGGTGAACCAAAGACATCAACAAGTTTTGAGAAAATTGAGGATGAACTTTTCATTGATTATTGGAATAAAAAGCATCCAACTATACTATATGATTTTGGCAATTGTAGTGGCAGTGATATTCAAAGACAAAAGGACCTCAAGTCTGGTGTTGGCATTTAAGGTATTCAGGGTTCTAGGTCAACCAGGGGCAGACATATTGTTAATCTTCAAATGAGTGATTCTATTAAACAATCATACAATAAAGGGGCAACTATGATACAAAAAATGGGTTATGTAGGTATAGGGCCCATTGGTGCAAGTGGTGAAGGGATTTAGAATCCAGTTCCAGTACCAGACCCACCCAAAAGAGGAAGTAAACCAATCATTAGACTCTCTGTTGAGATTGAAGATGATTCATCTAAAAAGGGCAAAAAAACATTATACTTCTACTTCTAAAGGTCATCCTAACACATTATTTGTTAAATCTTCAAATCCAGTTGTAGTTGATCCCACTAGCACTTGCATGGATGAACCTTGTGCAAAAAAGAAAAAATTTATGACAATTACACCACAAGAAATGTCAGCGGTTACTTCACCAATATATGCACCAATAACTTCTGTACAAAACCCTAAAAATAGTCCTAAAACACCAAGATTTGGAATGGGTCATATTCAGTATGTTGGCAATCTTCAAAATACAATTGTAGGTGGACCAAGTTTAACTGGAGTTGGAGGAGCATACAACAATACAACCGATAATTCAACTTTCAAACACTCAATTGTGTCAGCAAACCCAGATTTTAGTTTGAACGAGTTTGCATCAAAGCTTGATCAGACACGCAAAAGAAATAGGCAAATTATGAAGACTTTGAAAAGTGATCAGTTACTGAATGTCAGGGATCTCCTAACAGAATATTTCCAACATATGATCCAAACAATGAAATGATGAACTTCATGGTTGTTATGCCCCTAGCTAGAGATAATAATCCACCAAAAATGTAATAAATTGTAATGATGTACAACTTACCATTCTTGAAATGGATTTGTCAAAAGTGAAAAATATTGACAAAATCAATATATCAAAAGAGAGCAACAAAATTTTCTACTCTACACTTCTAAAAGCGGAGAGGGAAAACAAAAGACTTACAAAGCAAATAGAAAAGTTATAGGCAGACCTTGATAATGTGAAGGCCAAAGAGAAAGCAGCAAACAATAGGTTCAAAGAATTGCAAAACAGAATAAAGAATTATTCTCCTATAGAGGCAATTGTCTAGCAAGAAAAGTTGAATGAACAAGTGCCAAATTTGACTAAAGAATTGGATGAATGCAAAAAAAGAATTCAACATGAAAAAGCCTCTACTACACAGTTGTTCAAGTCTGTAGAGAGTAGTGCACAGGTCAATAATAAATCAAAAACTGACCTGGAATCTGTTGTCAATAAAAATAATAATTTCAAGATTGAATTGGAGAATGAAAAGAAAAAAGAGGAATCTACAGCAAGGATAATTGATAAAATTGTAGAAGAAATTGGGGAATGAGAAGAAAAAAGAGGAGTCTAGTGCAAACACAATCCACAATTTGAAGAAACAATTGAAAAATATAAAGAAAAAAGAGGAGTCAACTGCAAAAACAATCCTTGATTTGAAGGAATTAGAGAATGCGAAGAAAACATAGTCTAGTGCTACTGTAAACAGTAACACAATCCACCATATGAAAAAGGAATTGGAGAATGCAAAGAAAAAATAGGAGTCAACTGCAAAGAAAATCTTGGATTTGAAGAAGGAATTGGAGAATGTGAATAAAGAGGAGTCTACTCAAACACTCCATGATTTGAATAAGGAATTGGACAATGCGAGGAAAAAGGAAGAGTCTACTGCGAAGATAATCCATGATTTGAAAAAGGAACTTGAGGATGAGAAGAAAAAAGAGGTAACTATTGCAAAGACAATCTAAGATTTGAAGAAGAAATTGGAGGATGAGAGGAAGAGAGCAACTAATTGGCATGGGCAACTAGAGGAAATACAGAAAAAGAGTGAAATAGAGATGTTTGAAATGAAGCAAAAGATGGAGAATGTAATTGCACAAAATAGACCGACATCTTCTAAAGACCAGCATGTCAAGGATACTATAATAAACATGGTTAAGCTTATCAAACAAGAAAATTGGGACAAAATAATGAAGAATAGCGATAGTTTGTTGGAATGGCTTGATTTAAATAGCAATCTCAGACTTGTCTTTGAAAATGTAAAAAAGATGTTGAGGGTAAAAGAGGAATCTTCACCAATTCCTTAAAAAATCTTTGTAAACAAATTTTGAATAAAGTATAGAGATCTAGTGATAGAGATTTGGCAAACCATGGAATAAACAACCACTTGGATGCCTCTGTAATGACCTTTGTTATTTGTCACAATTGTGAACAAATAATAGAAATAGATGAAGCTCTCAAATTTGCTTCCAAAGACTTGATGAAGGTGAATCACAACATACTGAACTTGCTATATGTTGGATTACCAAATCCAGCTCACTGAGATGGCAAATTCATTGGAAAGAAGATTACATGAAAAAGTTGCAGAACACCATGAATTATGATTTAGGAAACTTACTTAAGGAAACCACTCTAGAAAGAATTGCAAGTTGCATCAAACCACTATCAAAAATGAATGCAGTTATAGATAAATTCGTCATTTCATGTAAAACTATCTCTATGAAGTATCCATTGTTGATGAGGTTACAACTATTTATCTACGACCTCAAACAAATAGAGCTTCCAAATGATGCAGAATGGAGCGCCCTAAAGAACTTCATTGGAGCTAAGTCATCTTCTCAAACTATTACTATTGTTGTCAGTGGCAGTCATAGCTAATACCACTAAGAAGTAACAACTTAGTAAGTGATAGTACTATAATCGTTTTGTTACTTTCTGCTCTTTAATTTCAAATTTTGGATTTAATTTCAACTTTGTTTAATGTTTATTATTACAAGAATCAAGAGCCAGCATATCAGGATAGTTGGACAGTCAGGCACTGGCATACTATTACACAGAGTAGATGGAAAACATTTCCCTAATCCTACTTGAAAAAATTGTACAATTGGAAATGTGGCAAATTGACAATGTGATTGTACACACAATGTATTATGTAGTAATAATCTAATTATATATAAAATTACAAACCAACCTACAGCTATTGTTGCTCCTTTGTATTTGCAAAAGGGAATTCAGGGTCATTTCAATTTGACATTGAGTCATTTGCAAAGGGTTGTAATTGTTAAATGTATTATGTTACAGGCTGACTTATAATTACAAATTATAATATAGTTTATTTTAAAATAGATTTTATTTTGTTAAATTCATTATGTTACAATTTCTAAAAGAAACTAGAATCAATGAAATTCTAGAAGTAAAAATGTCTAAAAACTAGAATGAATGAAAATCTCAAGTTAAACATGTACTATTATATTAAAACTAGAATCAATGAAAATCTCAACATGTTTAAAAAATATAGTCAATGAAAATAGATCAGAGCTACTAGCCTACTACTTGACTCACGCAGAAGTTAGAACTTGAAGTTGAGAAGTTGTTACAGTTGCCACTCCGCCTAGACCGGCTTAGCATCACTATTATCGGAATCCTCCTCATTTATTGCATATAACATTTCATTGTTTATTGTGTTTTCTTTAGATTCACTATCAGTGTCAATATGCATGTCAAAGTCAACATCATCTTCATTGCTTCCAATATCAGGACATGAACCACTGCCACAGCCACTTGGGTTTGAAATGTTGGTCATCCCTCTTCTTTGACACTTGTTTCTCCAAATGTTGAGAGCCCTGTCATAAGGGAAACTATCTACCTCATACCTATAATTATAGTCTCAAACAATTATCCAATTTTTTGTCTAATTTGTTTCTAAACTTTGACTTAGGAAGCCCAAAGTACTAAAAACTCTCTTATCCTCCACTGAACTCAATATTATTGTTAAACATAAATTGGTAAGCTTGAAATATTCTAGTATTAACTCTCTTAACTGATTGCTCTCACCAAGGTTTTTCCAAAGCTTTGTTACCGCTCCCTCTTCATTTGGATTCTCCATAAGATTATATTATTCTCTCATTATGTTTCCAAAAGAATATGATTGATTCTCGGTCGAGATTTATCTAAAATTTCATTTATAGTTACTTCATTAATTACTTTAAGTTTGCAAAAATGTTGAATCAAAGTTGTCATCCTTTTTTGAAAATCAGTTAGAGAATTTAGAGACCAGTATTGAGGAAAAACAATTGGCATTGCTTCGAGCAGTTCCTCTAGAGGGAATCTTAATCTAATTTTTGAGGAAAGATTATAGCAAACTCACTTGACAGAGTCAAGCATAGAGTCTTTGATCTTCTTGAAGTCTGCACTTGTAACACGTGAAAGTACCTTCTCTGGTTCTGATTCTACTTCGCTTCCTACTTCATTGGGGTTGGAGTTGGGGTTGATGCGGGCATAGTACTGCATTGGTATGTCAATTCCACGTACCCTAGCACATACCTCATCGTTTGTTGTAATGATCCCATCTTTTGGCCTTCACGTTCTCCAAAGTCTAAGTGGAGGATAAGAAAAATTAAAGTCATTCAATTAAAAATTAAAAGGTGACCTTGTATTAATTATTAAAGGAATAGCTTCTAGGGTATGTATTAATTATTGGAAGGACGAAAGCCTCTCGATTTAATTAATTATTGCCAGGGAGGAGTTTCTAGAGAATGCATTAATTATTGGAAGGAGGAAGCTTCTAGCCTTTGCAATTAATTAATGTTTTAGTTCCTTCCAGAAGGATGAAGAAAAGGATAAATAGGGCTAAAAGTCTCATTGCTGATCATCGGATGACTATGACTTGCATTTGATAAGAGCTTGGATGTGTGAATCACACTCCTTTTTGGGCAATAGAGGACATTCATTCTCTGTTGTAACATTCTAGACGTCATTCCCTTAGGGTTTGGCCTTTGGAATACATCTCTTTGTAATTGATTGCAGCATTCTCAGCATTAATATAAATTCAGCCTTGGTTAAGTTTGTGGGCATTCTTGGGTGTCCATTACAGTGGTATTAGAGCTCATTCCAAGGGCCCATTATAAGTCCTGCCATCCTGTGGAGATCATATAGATAGCCGGATAAAGGGAAAAGTGTTTGAAAAAATGTATATTAGTCCAGATCAAGATGTGATGTTCAAACAGTTATTGGGTACATTGGAGAAGGGGCAACGTATGCAACAGGAGCAGAATAGGATGCTAAAGGAGCATAATAGGCAAATGGATATGATGTTGCAACTTATGGCTAGAAAGATGGGCATCAACATTGACGATTTGTATGTTGCTCTAGAGCAGAAGGTAGTTGATTCCTCAGGTGGGATCAAGACATGTATAGAGCTAGCCAGCTATGATGTTGGTGATGTGGGTATTTTAGCAGAGTCAGTAGAGACATGCGTGCAAATTTTGGAGACCACATATGAAGCTTTGTTGAGAGATGGTGCTGCAGTAATAGTGGGATTAGGAGAACATGAGGATATTATCATATCAGCAGCCACTTCTATGTCAATTGAAGCATCCAAGGAGGAGTTTAATGGTATAAATGTAGTGGTTGATGTATTTTCTAATGAAGCCACACATGTTAATGATTATGAGTTTTCATCAACTACAAATTCAGTTCAGTTTTCTGTTGCAGCAGTTAATGTTGTTCCTATGTCCATATATTTTGATGCGGCAACATCTATTGTTGATACAATTAGCATGAGTACATATGGTTCACCTACAACTACATCTTTTTCAATGCATGATGGTGATAATATGCATTCCAATCCAATATATATTATGTGGATGGATAAAGGGAAGAAGATGTTTCATAGATCTTCTATGGAGTTGCCTTATGGTGACATTCTGACTTCATCAGCACAAGTTTTGAATGCTAGGCTACAGGGGTTGGTCCTAATGATGCGAGTTTGCAGTTGGTTTAACTTCCATATGGATATCACATATTGGGATCCAGGTGGGGGTTGGAGTCTATTATGTTACTTAATTGCTTGAGGACAAGCAATTTCAAGGAGGGCGGATTTGTAATGATCCCATCTTTTGGCCTTCACGTTCTCCAAAGTCTAAGTGGAGGATAAGAAAAATTAAAGTCATTCAATTAAAAATTAAAAGGTGACCTTGTATTAATTATTAAAGGAATAGCTTCTACGGTATGTATTAACTATTGGAAGGATGGAAGCCTCTCGATTTAATTAATTATTGCCAGGGAGGAGTTTCTAGAGAATGCATTAATTATTGGAAGGAGGAAGCTTCTAGCCCTTGCAATTAATTAATGTTTTAGTTCCTTCCAGAAGGATGAAGAAAAGGATAAATAGGGCTAAAAGTCTCATTTCTAATCATCGGATGACTATGACTTGCATTTGATAAGAGCTTGGATGTATGAATCACACTCTTTTTTGGGCAATAGAGGACGTTCATTCTTTGTTGTAACATTCTAGACATCATTCCCTTAGGGTTTGGCCTTTGGAATACATCTCTTTGTAATTGATTGCAGCATTCTCAGCATTAATATAAACTCAGCCTTGGTTAAGCTTGTGGGCATTCCTGGGTGTCCATTACATTTGCACCAATATGTAAAAAGTTTCCAGGATTGTTCAAATCTGTGATTTCTATCCACTTTGCAAACTTTGACTCATCTAATAGTAGTAATTGATACAGAGTATTCATACTATTACATGTCATTTTATGCAACTTATTATATTCTTCGATGTACATAGCTCTTTGTTGAACCTTTTTTATAATATTTCTCATGTCCTGTAGCATGGGGAGAATATCTATTAAAGTTAAGAGTTACTTAACATTAGTTAAACTTGAATATAGCCAAAGGAGTCTATCTCACACAAAGTGGATTAGCCCAAGCGCTGATAGATATTTAGAAATTACTCGATGTGCTGGTCCATCCAAAGAGATCCATCTGGTATCATTGTCTTTGAGAAGCTTCCTCCCATCAATAAGTCCTTGAGCAAAGTGTTGAAACTCTCGAACTCATTTTGGACTTCGACAAAAGTATTGGTAAATCTCTTTGATTGGAGATTCCACTTTACTTACATGACCAAAATTGTTTACAATTCCAAAAGCTAGATTCATTCGATGGGCCATAAAATGAATGAGAATAGCGTAGGGTGCCAAATCATTCTTAATCTTTTTGCAAAGACTGCCTTTATGACCTTGCATAACTGAAACTCTATCTGCTCCAACACACATTAACTTTTTGGCAATCTCCATGTTATCCAAACCTCCACATTCAATTAGAGTACTCTTTAATAAATTATATAAATTTTTAGTTGCCACACTACAATTCAGTTTAGCAACAGATAGTAGAAAGGGTTGATGACAAAGATCTTTTACAGTATAAACATGCATGCACACCCAAAAAGTATTATCAATTGTTGTAACTTCATCTAGAGACAATGCAATGAAATTTGAGTGTTTTATTTTTTCCTTCATATCTTCTTTTTCAACCTGTGCAAGACATCTAACCCATTCCAACTCGTTGTTTACTAACTAGTGACTGTTTGGATAGTTTCAAACTTTGAAAAAGCTCAATAAGGTAGTAATTGAAGGGTAGTCCATCATAGGACATCCTCTACTCAAAATATAAAAGACCACACTTAATTGAACTACTTTTCTTATATTTTGCACTTCCATTGCTTTCCCAATGAAATCTTCAATAGAACCTTTTACTGTAGAACACTTCTCCCGTAATTGTTGGTGTAACTCGTATATTTTGGAATTCCTAATATGCAGATAGTTATCATTTGTTTTCCAAGTTAGCACGTAGTTTTCAACTCCATCTATAGTTTTCTTTTTGTAAACTTTACTGACATACTTTTTTATGATATCAAGTTTAAACTGCAACCTCTTCTCCTTCTTTGTTATCTAGAGATACAAATCTTACATATGCATTCTACAAGAGGCTCACCATCAATTGGACTGGCCACTGGTTCAATGAACCAAAACTTTTCCACCCATTCTAATTGAAAATTCATTTTGGATAGATCCCAATGAGATCGATCTTTCTTTGATTCCAATTTTATTTTCCCCTTTTGTGCATGAACATGATTTATGGAATCACTTTTGGTTTTCTCACCTGACTAATCCAAAATTGACTCCAACTCTATAATATCAGGTTGTGACTCTCTAATCAAGGGAAGTACCTCCAAATCATATTCAAGTTCGTCCTCGACTAAGATATCAGGTTCACCAACTTGAACTTCTTCAATATGGTCTGAGTCTCCAACTTGTAATGAATCTCTTTTTTCAATAAGCACTGGAGATCTAACTTGTGAATCTTGTAGGTTGCCAACATTTCCACCACTAAAATATGTTGCTATGGTTCTATGTTTTGGTAATGGTGGCCTCTCTTGGCTTTCAGGGATCCTACCAGAACCCCTATTACCCCTCTTGTTTGACATTGCAAACCAATATAGGCTAAAATAAATAAATCAACTTAGTTGTTGAACAAAAGACTCAAATAGTGACGAGTCAAAGAATATGAACAATAACAGTAGACTACTTAGACTACATATAATAACAATAATATAATTCATTCTCAAAAAAGGGGTACTACTGCTAGGGTACTACAGTCTATGGTACTACCTAATATAATTTGCAAACTTATAGGCTATCATAACATGTGAGATGTCCAGTCACCAATGGACACTAGACAGTAAACGTAAAAAAATAACCAATACCACTGTCGACATAAAAAATAAATTAAAAATCACTTGCCTTTTATGAAAACCACAGTCCATGAGTCAATGGGCAATGCACTCAGTACTCTGAAACTTCGGTGGTAATAAGAAATACCAATCTCCAAACTAGAAAAGAGCAAATTCTATAGAATAATAATATCTTATAGTCCAATCTAGGTTGGCAAATTATTCGAGATTAACAAGCGGGAATGTCAAATGTAGGCGAAATGCACTTTCCTATGCAAGCCCACAATAGGAAACAAATGGCTAAACAAGGTTGGTGGTCGACACACGTCAAAAAAATGGTAGGCAATGCCCAACCCAAGGGAAAATTATTTGATTGTAATAATGGCGAAAGAATGTGGGCCAATAAGAAACAACATGCAAATGATAGCGAAATGTTTAAAATAAATGTATCCAAAATGTATATTGCATTAGCGATTGGACTGATATTTTTGACCAATCATGTGATAACTAATGGGTGACTACCATGAGTGTTGGACCCAAATATGATAAATATCCGACAACATGGTTGACCTACATTGCATGTGTTATTCTCTAAATGATGATCGACCCATGAGACGGGATCGCCAAATGGAAAAGATTCACTGCTAAAGTAATCTCTTGAGAAAATGTGTGAATTTGGATTTCGATGGACAGGGGCACATCTCACATCTGCTACAACCAAGATGTTTGTATCAGATAGGAGCTCACATTGAGGCAATAAAGATGGATTTGGTGAGTGATATGTTACTCTTATACCGAGATGACTTGTGCTAATGATGTTGTCAACTCAGGCTTGGTGGGCACTAGAGGATAAGATGACATTTTCAATCCATTTTCGATTCATATCGGAGATGATAGATCATGATCAATGGTTAGATGATTCCGGCTCAACTCCTATAATGGACTCAGATCTTAGGAGAGCACCACTCTGGGTTAATTGATGTAGCGGAGATTGGATTGTGCATCTAAATATCAAGGAGAAGATAAATCTCACAAGTCACAGTTAGGTAGAGTGAATTTAAAGAGGGGTTATCCATATCAACATCACAAATGAAGTCAATAAAGAGCAAAAGCCCGTAGATAACCAAAGCAAGAACCCGTTGGTAACAAACAAGCAGAGAACATCTAAAATGGATATTATAGCGGATTAGAAACAAAAGTGAAATGCAAATGATTTTACATTACCTTGTTGATATAGTCATTCCCTTCGAACATGTAGTGAGTCAGGCAAAACGTGACGTGGACCAAGCTCCAAGAAAGGAGTTGTAAGAAGTATAATAGGTGGATGGTCAACATGTCCAAGCACTCGTTGTGAGGAAGACTATTTACAAAGGCATCGAATGCACTTGGAATGCATTTAAAATCAAATACACTTAGGTCACTCTATCAAAGAAAGCATCAAACAAGTAATACACCTACAATATATTTGAGATAGGGCATTATGAAAGTCAAGGATAATTTTCCCACACAATCACCCCCTAATCATATCGAAGACATGACTAATAGAGCGCCAAAACATGAAAGATAGACTAACATGGAGTAACCCCTTCATTAAGGTTTATAAAACCAATATGCAAATTGACATTAAAGGAACGAAGGGTAATTACACAAGTCATGTGTCAAAGGTGACCTTGAAAGAAGGGTCAAGTCTTGCAAAGTGCAAGGTCATAACCTAGGAGCATATAAATGTTTGGAGACACCGCCTAAGCTTAGGGAGGTATGTCAAAGGATACCATATAAGGTACAACTAACTCATTGTTATTTCTATTAGATATATCAAAATAGATATTATGAGTTTGAAATATGTGTGGTTATAATTCATATAATTTCATATATTTACATAATGGTTAATAGTATCGAAAAGGTACTATGCACAAAATCTATGGACACCAATATTTCTCCAAAGGGAAATAACTATTCTCAAATATTATGATAATTTATAATATTATAATGAAATATAATTTTGAGTGTAATCATATATTAATATGATTATCTTCTAACAAAATTATAGTTTGTTTTCTCATGAGGAGTCTAATAATGGAAGTAAATGATGGATAAGACCATAAGAATATTTGTATCAATTATGTAGTAGATAGGGAGTATGCATAGGGGTAGTAGTAAATCGCTCATGTTGGGAGTAATAAAACTCCACATAGATTGTGTCCAAACTTGAGCAACTGTAAATATACCATCCACTGCGTGATCTAATACTTAGGGATTATGGACGTGATCTAGAATTATTAATAGAATTTAGTGATGATACTTACAAGTTGGTTTAAATATGGTTAACTATGTCAAGATTTGACTTCTAGAGAATCTCATATTCTTTTTTAGCTGAATTAGAAAAAAAGGGGGCATCTTTGAGGTTGTAATACTCAATTATTTGGCATTCCCATGAGGGTGAAGTGGTGTGAATTTCATATAATTATAAATGCCAACTATAATTTGCATTAAGATGATAGAAGAAACTACAAATCAAACTCTCACATACATTGTAAAGGATACCATTAGGATGAAGTTTATCATATTTAATGTGATGAAAAATTGTTTGATGATAAAAGTTTGGGAACTTACACATTGTGGGGCAGGGGGGATGATAAACAATGTTCCATTCCCACTTTAAAGGTGAGATGTTCCATTCATTTGTAGATAAGTATTTCTTATCTTTGAGTAGTATATTTATCTACTCTTTATATTCCTTCTATTAGTTGTAATTTTATACATACTATAAGTGTTATTTTCCTTGATCTTTTCCTTTATGTTTGAGGATGTTCTTATAGGAAAAGAAAGTTGGTACTTTACACATGCTACCAGATATTGTGCAGACTCAACCTAATGATAGTAGCTCCAAAGACCTTGATAATCAAGATGGATAAAATGAGGCTCTTGAAGCAAACATCTTTTATGATTAAAATTATGAGGTTTTTCTACAGATCTGTGAAGCAACTATGCAGTTTCCCTAACACAGGCCATTCTAGATCTGTGAGACCCCACAGGGGACCTCTTTGCCAGTGACACTCCTCTCATAGCACTCAGCCTCGCCACAGGGCCTCTAGTAGCTACTAGCCATATTATTCATTGTTGAACTTTTTCCCTTTGAGGACGAATACCTAATCTTTTCCGTGATGTCTCCTACCTTCTTCTTCATTTATTTTACTTTTTTTTTTTTTTACACCATTTGGTGCTCTATTTGTCACCTATCTTCTTGGTGTAATCTTCTAGTCCCATAGACCCAAGTTGTGGTCTTTTGTTGGACATTAATAAATTATCTATCTATCTACATTAAGAGGGAGTATGACACTTCTTCGAAGGCAATGCAAGAGCTTAGAAGATTGATACTCAAAGGGAATCTAAAAATATATGTTTGTGACTACTTGATTTTGATGGGCCTACCCCTATATACATCATGAGAAAATAATGACTTATCATTGAAGGTTGGAAGATTAATATCATATTTAGAGAGAGTTTGAGAGGCATCCTTGGGTGAAGAGAGTCTCTAAGGGAGTACCTACAAGACTCGACTTCCCAAAATCATTGGTTAGAGGGAGAAATTTTGAGATGCAATCCTTTGTGGATGATATCTTCTCTATGAGGAGAAGTTCTAAGTGAAATTATTTGTAATGTGCTCTCCTCTATGAGAGAGAAGTCTGAGGTGAAAACTCTTGTTCCACCTTTTAGTAGTAGCTATGGTGGGTCCACCCTCTGACTTGGCTCATGGTGGATATCATGTGAATTACTACATGATGTTGTTGTGATTATGTCATGAAAGGTGACAATCTTTCATTGATGTATATATTTAGAGGGGAATTATTGAAAGATTGTGATCTTATTAATAGTTGGACCTGTTATCATAACATATTACATTAAGTTGTTATCCCGGAGTACCGGAAGTTATGATAATGAATAGAAGGTAACTACTGTAAGGTGATGATCTTATCAAAAGTTGACCTATCTCCTAACACCAAAATGTATTGGAGCAAGTGTTATCTTGGTTCTTTGGGTTAGATTTTTCCAGACACCTTGATAACCAACTTATCATCATTCTTTGGGCCGGATTTTTCCAAACACCATGAAAATCAATTTGTTATGGTTCTTCGAGTCGGATTTTGTTGAACACCATAGCTTAAACCTATCATGGATCACACTTAAGGTGGCATTCAAATCTTGTATTATAATTGCTAAAATTCTCTCCTTGCTAAAAAGAGGGGGTGTTGAGAAATTTAGTCTCATAATGAATTGAAGCAAATTCCATATGTAATATATGTTAATGTATATTTGTGTTGATGGATTTATATTGATGTCCTTATATATGTCATTCTAGGAATATCATACTGAGTTGATATCTCTTCATATATTTGAGAGCACAAGGTGTTCTACAAATCCTGCCTACCTAAGAGGGAGTGTTAAAGTTGTAGCTTCAGTCATAAATTCAATTTGAGATACATTGTTATTATTGGCAAATCATCACTTTCTATACATATGTGTATTCAAGTAATAACAAGAGATGTAATGCATCAAAGTTCTTGCCAATAATTGGAGAAGAAGGAAAATGGAGATTTATAGGTAGAAATGAAGGATATGAAAAGAGAGCTAAAAAAGAGAATGATGTGTTATTATATGGACAATTAAAGGTAGAATGATAGAGAGAGTTGAAGAGAATTTTAAAAATATTAATAATTATATTATTTTAAGAAATATATAAATAATTATTATTATTATATTATATGAATGAACTAGTCATTTCTACCAATTTAGTTATAAGTTAAAATATTTGATTAAAAAAAAAATTACTTAATTACTTAATTCAAACTACCAAAATGTCTAATTAGTTTGAGGGGTAGTATTAATTTTACAATTTGTAAAATGGTATAAAAAAAATTAGAATAAGATTGTAAAATAATAGCCAATAAAATATAGTGTAAACTTAAAGAAATAATATTTTACAAATAACAAAAATAAACATCAATGTAAAACTAATCAATATATTTAAAATAAGAAATATAAAATATTTAATTCCATATTTAGAAAATTAGATAGTGAAAATTAATATTGATTAGACATTCATTTGTGAGGTGGAAGATAAAAATGATTTTTTTTGAAAAGTTAATCCACTTGTCACAAATGTGGAAAAGGTAAAGTTGTAATTAATGCATGATAGATTTGTTAGAAAATATTTGTATTTTCTTACAAATGACAAAAATAAACATCAATGTAAAACTTGAAAAGTTAATCCACTTGTCACAAATGTGAAAAAGATAAAATTGTAATTAATGCATTTATTAATGCATGATAGACTTGTTGGAAAAGATTTGTATTTTTGTTGGAGAAAATTGAATTTTCTCCCTACCAAATATAATATGGTCCAATAGAATGAATGAGAAAAAAAATGAAAAATTAAAAAAGATATAAACACTTGAAGTTTATTTTAATCTTTTAAATCCTATGAGTTGATTGGTCATTTGAATTGAAAAATTGAATCGAATGATTCCAATACTTTCTCGTCCAAAGGCAAGGCAGGAACTATTAATAATATATATTATTATATATAGTATATAATATACATATTATATATATTATATATATAATACTATATATAATACATATATATTATACATATACATATATTTTAGATATATATACACACACACACACACACATATACATATATATTATACTAATTATTATTATGAAATATATGTATTAATTAAATGATGATTAAACCTTGGAGACATGTGTCCTGTTCTCATATTTATGTGAGATCCAAATATGCATTTGGAACATATCTATAACAATGGCAATATAATTACATTTGTAGAACAGATGCATGTTGCTTAACAAACACAACATGGACTTGCGAACAACCTTAGCTTTCTTAGAATTTGTATTTTTCTCATGTTATTAAGATATTTTTAACTTTCTTGCTGAGTTTTCCTTACTTGCCATATCATATTGCAAGATCTTTTTTACTTCCTATCTCCCACAAGTATTAAATGACACTTTGTATGAGTTTTGGATATTCAATATAAATATGTTATATTCTATCTTGTTGGTGAGCAAGGTTGGATTTGAATTATCTTTTTCTCCAACATTGTTTATTGCATTTGTCCATCAATCTATCGATGATGTGCAAAATTAAACTTCAACTTTGCCTTCAACTTCTTCTACAAAGTCCTCCAGAAATACCCAACAAATGTAGCATCTCTATCAGAAACAATACTTTCGAGGAGCCCATGTAGCCTTACCACCTCTCTGAAAAATAAATTTGCAATATGCACTGCATCATGAGTCTTGTGGCATAGAATGAAATGCACTATCTTGGAGAACCTATCAACCACCACAAATATTGAGTCATGACCCCTTTTTGTCATTAGTAACCCAAGAACAAAATCCATACTTATGTCCTCCCAAGGCATTAATGGAATACGTAATGGTTGATAGAGTCCAATATTTTGACTGACTACCATTTTTTGGGCCTGCATAAAGGTTGTTTAGTGCTTCAAATCTGACTTTGAAGCATTCTTGGGGGTATCTAGGCAACTTCAAACTGCAATAAGTTTCAAGACATAAAGCATTTTGACCTGATTCTTTTTCTTGAGTACTTGAAATTACAAGTATAATCACCCCTCCAACTTACACCCTCTAACTCATCAAATTTATCGCTCAATTACAAAATAACCCATTTTCTACACTGATACGTATCTTGAGGTGCTAAAAAACACTAACCCATAAATATAATAGTTGAACTATGAGAGTTGGGATCTCTATTTGGCCCAAATGGGTATCCAAAAATACAAACACATTAAATAGAAACTAACATTAACCATATGTTTGGGTAATACAAGATTGCCCTTACACCACTAGATGCTCCTGCATAAGTAATAACTAGAATTTTACTATCAGTCGGTAATACAGGAAACAATTTGTTAATAGTTTGTAAAGAAGTGAATGAATGTTAAGTATTTAAGTTGGATGACTACACTGAATGATTAAAGTTAATTTTTTTGATGTTTAGTTAGTATTGAAATGTTTGAAAGGACTATATAATAGCTAGACATAAGTGATTCACCTCCCTCCCAATCATCTAACAATTTGGTATTAGAGTTAAGTGCCTGGAAAAAGAAGTTTAAAGGAACTTGAGCTAAAGATTGAAGATGTATAAGGGAGAGGAACCAAAGCTGAACAAGGAGAATTTTTCCTCATGGCAAGATTGAATGAAGTTGCATCTTTCAGGTATTGGATATAATGTCACACACTAGTTGGAGAATGAATATACCACACCTATTGGTCCTTGACTATGGAACAAATGAATAAAAATAGAAACCATAATAGTTTGATGATTGAGTTTTTATCTGCTCTCAATGATGTTGAATTTGATGATGTCAAGAACTATGAAGATGCGCATTCTGGATTCGATTGTGTGCCATTTTTTTTGCATCAACGTTTCGAATCACACTCTGTGATTCATCATCAGGATATGAATAGCTGGAGGAGAAAAAATGATGAGTTGCAGACCACAGTAGAATATAAGAGGGAGAGCCTAGGTGGGAGGAGGAGATGGACACGGAGAACAACGAGACAAGGTCATAACAATTTTTAATGTAAAATTTTGCTATATTAAATGTATAAGTAATGAGTTTAAAATAAATAATCTAAAGAGGAAATGAAAAAAGAAGGAGAAAAAATAATAAAAGGGAAGGCAATATCAAAAAGACTTGAAAAAAAAAAAAAAATAATAATAATAATAAAAAAAATAATAAAAAAAATAAAAAAAATAAAAAAAATAAAAAATAAAAAAATAAAAATAAAAAAAAAATAATAATAATAATAATAATAATAATAATAAAAATAAAAAATAAAAATTAATTAATTAATTAAATAAAAATAATAATAATAATAATAATAATAAATAAATAAATACAAAATTTTAAAATAAAAAAAATAAAAATAAAAAAGGGAGGAATAACAAAAGAACGAAAGAATAAAAGAGGGAAGTGAAACAAAAGATAAGTTCAAGTGTGTGGGAGGGGAACGAAGAAATGACAGTAAATGAGATGTAGGTTGCAGATAAGAAAATAAAACAAAGAGGGAAAGGAGGGGGAGGGTTCACCACTAAACCCAAACAAAAGCGAAAAAGGAAACAAGCGAAAGAGCAAAAACCCCAAAGCCAAAGAGGAAAATGGAAAACACAAAAAAAGGAAGAGGCACCACGGTCGGGAGAAGGGGGGGAAGGCTATTGAAGTTTAGCAAGAAGAGGATGCCAAGAAGCACTGATGCGCCAACCGTCATCACGATTAAGGTTGGAAGGGTGATTGTGTATTTCTATTGCCTCCCTGAGCTTTCTTTTGAAAAAATCATCTTCTCGAGAGAGCACCTGAGTGTTCTCAAGACAAATATGATGTTTAGTTGTGAGGGAGTGCTCCGCGAGGGCAGATTTAAGGGTTCGCTCATGGTTAATGTCAGCGCTGTGCTCTTTGATTCTAGTAATAAATGAGCGACCAGTTTCCCCTATGTAGGGGGCACCGCAAGAGCAAGCGATCTTATAGACCCCCGAGTCGAGAAAGATGTCTCTCCGGTCCTTGAGAGGGGGGTAATGATTTCTCAAAATTTGACAAGGCTTGAAAGAGCAACGAATGCCTCTTTTTAGAAGAATCTTAGAGATTTTGTGGGAAATGCCCCCGATGAAAGGAAGGGACGCACTAGGGACAAAAGGACAATCGAATCCAGAATGCGCATCTTCATACTTTATCTGATTGTGGAAATCTATTCTTGGATGTCAAGAACTGTTCAAATGTAAAGAAAAAGTAGGATAACCTGAAGCTAGTACATGGAGGAGATGATAATGTAAGAAGAGTTAAAGTTGAAAGTCTCAAAGGAAAGTATGATGATGTGGGAATGAAATAAGGTGAGAATGTTGTTCAATATGTGAACCAAATAAAGGATGTTGTAAGTGCAATCAAAGTTGTTGGAGGAGCTATTGTTGATTCTAAAATTATAAGTAAAGTTCTTAGAACTCTTCTGCATGTTTATGCTATCAAAGTTTATGTTATTCAAGAAGTAAGAGTTATACCTAGAAATTATGTAACACTTGATGGTCTAGTTGGGTGGTTGACTTCATTTGAGTTGAGAAATTATGATAACAATATTGTTACAATGGGAAATACTTGTAAGTCTTTACTAACCATCAACAATTCAAAGAAAGAGAAGGAATCTAAAGAATAAAGTGAGTCTAAAACTGAAGATGGTTTAGATGAGATTAAAGCATTGCTTGTAAGAAGGTTATCAAGAGGTAAAAAAAAATACAAAAATAAACTTCCCTTGATCTATTTCAAATGTAATGAGGTTGGTCACTTTGATACTTAATGTCCTAACTAAGGTAAGTCTAATAGAAATGATAGAAATGAAAAGAAAGGTTTGAAGTACAGGAAGAACAAAGATTACAAAGAAAAAGGAAGGAAGTCATGTTATATTGTTGAAGGAGAGCATACCGAGTCAAGTTCTAATGATGACAAGAAAGTAGTTGAAATGGTATATATTGGAATCAAGGAAGATCCAAATGTCGAAAGGTATGAGAATGAAACTACCCTTATTTCACATGTTACTAAGAATGATTCATGGATATTGATAGTGGTTTTTCACATCACATGACTGGTGATCTAAGCAATTTTGGTAAATTTGAAGAAATTGATGATGGTGAAACTATTATGTTTGGTAGTGATGTTCCATACTCAATGAAAGATAAAGGATCATTAATGTTGAATAATAAGATCAAATGTGATGATGCAAAATGGGTTCAAGGACTTAGATATAATCTTTTGAGTGTTTCTCAATTGAATTACACAAGTTACAAGCTAGAATTTGAGAAAAGAAAGGTCAAGATCTTTGATGATGAGAGAAATCTGATTGGAACGGGAATATCAAAAAAGGTAAATTATTCTACCATGATCCTATAATTGAGATGTGTTTATATGCTAGAATTGAGGACGTATGGTTAAGGCATAAAAGGTTGTGTCATGTAAACATTGAGAACATGATGAAAATTAGTAGAAAGAAAAGAGTAAGAGGCTAACTAAATCTGCAAAAACCTTAGAATTCTATGTGTAGAGAATGTCAACTCAGTATGATGACAAAATCAAGTTTTTCTAGCAAGGCACACACTTCAAATGATATTGTGGAATTGGTGCATATGGATCTATGTGGTCTAATTGGTGGTGATAGTTGATTTGGTGATAGATACTTCATATTTCTTGTGGATGATTATTCAAGGATGATGATTACAATGTTCATAAAAGTGAAATCATATGCATTTGATATGTTCAAATGGTATAAAGCTAGAGTTGAAAAAGAAATTGGTAAATGTTTGAAATTTTTGAGATGTGATAGAGGTGGTGAGTTTATATTTGTTGAATTCACTAACTTCTGTGTTGAGATGGTATCAAAAGATAGTTATCTACATCAAGGACACCACAGCATAATGGTATTGCTAAAAGGATAAATAGGTCTATCATGGATTGTGCAAGGACTTTAATGATTTAGAAGGAAGTCCCCCAGATATTCCTGAGAGAAGTTATCAGTATTGTTGTTTACACTCTCAATCGAGTTCAATTGAAGAAAGGAACAAACAAGACACCCTATGAACTATGGTATAGTCATACACCGAATGTAAGTTATTTCAAAATATTTGGAAGTAGATGTTACATTCATAAAGATACAAGGAATAGTAAACTTGATGTTCAAGGAGATGAAGGTATATTTCTTGGTTATTCATCTAAGATTAAAGCTTACAAATGTTTGAACAAGGCTACTAACAAGATGATTGAAAGTGAAAATGTAAGATTTGATGAGTTTGCTAAGAGGAATGATGTGGAAAGAAAGAAAGAACATGAAGATTACAACAAGTTTCTTTATGTCTATGAAGAGACACCTGATACTCTGCTCGAGTTACAACATGTAGCTACCAAGCACCAAACAAGGATACCCAAGTTACAGATAATTATACCCAAACAGAAAGTTAAACCTCTATCAAGTGAAGTAAATGTTGAGAATCGGAGAACTAAACCTGTATTTGTTAAATATGTAAGGAAGATCTATTCACCTTAACTAATAATTGGATATAGAAGTGTTGAAGTACAAACAAGAAGAAAGATAAGAGAATTTGCATGTTTAATAGTTGATTTTGAATCGAGAACAGTAAAAGATGCATCAAATGATGAATATTGGGTTAATTCTATGAGTGAGGAGATTGATCAAATTGAAAAGAACAATACCTAGACATTTGTACCAAGACCTACTAACAAAAATGTAATTGGAACCAAGTGGATTTTCAAAAATAAGTTGAATGAGAAGGGAGAAGTGGTAAGAAACAAGGCCAGATTAGTTTGCAAAGGATATGCACAAGAAGAAGGAATTGATTATGGTGAAAATTTTGCACTTGTCGCAAGATTGGGAGGAGTGAAAACATTGTTGGCTTATGCTACATACAAGAAGTTAAAGGTCAATCAAATGGATTTAAAATTTGTATTTATGAATGGAATACTTGAATAATTTTATATTTAATAGCCTAAAGGATTCATCGAATTTGAAAAGAATGACATGGTCTACAAGTTGAACAAATCATTATATGGATTGAAACAATTCCCAAGAGCATGGTATGAAAGACTACACTGTTATTTGATTAAGATTGGATATTCTAGAACAAGTGAAAATAATAATCTATATTTGAAGAATGAATCTGAAGATATGGTGTTGATTTTTGAAATATTTGTTGATGGCATAATATTTGGAGGAAATGACATGTTGAGTATGACATTTCCTAAACAAATGAGTACTGAATTTGAAATGTCAATGTTTGGTGAGATAAAAATCTCATTGGTTTACAAGTTCACCAAATAATGAAAGGCATATATGTTACTTAGTCCAAGTATGTGGAAGAAAGTCCAAGTATGTGGAAGAAATCTTGAAAACATTTGGGATGGATGAGTCTAAACCAATTGGTACACCTATGGTGATTGGAGTAAAATTATCAAAAGAAGGCACTATTGTTGAGGTTGATCACACACTATACAGATGTATAATTGGAAAGCTATAATATGTTGTACATAGTAGTCCAGACATTTCCCTATTTATTGGAATTATTGCAAGGTTTTCATCTAATCCAAGGGAAACTCATATGACTGCTATGAAAAGGATACTCACATATCTCAAAGGAATTTAAAATTATGGCTTATGGTATAAACAAGAAGATGACTTTAATCTTAAAGTATACGTAGATGGTGATTGGGTTGGTAATGTTGATGACATAAAAATCACATGTGGTGGAGCTTCTTTTTAGGAGAAAGATTGATTACATGGATTAGCAAGAAACAAAGTTGTATTTCACAATCTACTACTGAAACTGAATATGTTGTTACTGCAATCAATTGTTCAACTATTGTATGGATCAAACAATCATTGGAAGGAATGTAAGAAGAGGTAACCGAGCCTATCACTATTTACTGTGATAATACAAGTACCATAAATATTTCAAAAAAATCTAGTGATGCATGCAAAAACAAAGAACATATCAATCAAGTATCATTACTTGATGGAGAAAGTACAAGAGAAGCAAGTGAGGCTTCAATATATGAAGTCTAAGGAACAATTTGCTAATGTATTTACAAAGCTACTACCTAAGGATGCTTTTGAGTATCTAAGAGGTAAACTAGGGGACCTTCCCCTATTTAAAATTCACTAGAAGAAGTTGCCTACTACATCAATTCATGGATGGATTGTAATAGCTTTATGGAGTTGGTGCAAAAGTGATCACACTTTAGGAGCATTTTTGAAGTTGTATAGTTAAATGTGATGAAACTAAAGTAATTTGTACATGCAATGTACAAGGATAACTATAAAGCTTTATAAGTTTCATGTTGAAATTTATAATGACCTTTGGCATTTTTATCAAATGGGGAGAATAGACTAAATGTGAAGACTACTAATAAGGGAGAACAAATTGAATGGAGAAAATGATTAAAGAGAAATTTATGTCATAGGGGGAGATAAAATTATCCAAAGGGGGATTACTACAAAGATGAAGATGAGAAAGAAGATTGAACCTACACTAAGAGATCACAAACAAAGGGGGAGTAATGTTGAAGAAATAGACCAAGTACCAATTTGAAGAATCATAACGAAAACATTATTTTATTATCAATGCATACTTTTGATTTTCTTATGTAATGTTTTGTAATATAAAATCTTATGTTATGTGTTGCCATCAATGCTAAAGGGGGAGATTGTTAGCCCTGACTAATAATGTAATTGATAGTGGGAGATTGTTAGGTGATGATGTTGTGAATGTATGTAAAAGAGTAATATCAGTTGTTATATTGTCATTGATGTCAAAATCTTAGTTGGATAGACATTATGCTAACTCGGTAAAGTGCCACATCATTAGATTGAAGAGGATTTGATCGATGAAGAGGATTTGAAGAAATTATTATTGAGTGGTCATTTTGCATGATGCTAATGACAGAATTTCTCTCGAATCTCTCTATTGAAAATTTGATCAATGACCAACTCCATGGTTCCAAATGGCTATTTTCAACCTATTGGAGTAACTCAATTGAAGATAAATGTGAATCTTCACAAGGAGGCCTTTGATGGTATCTACCAATTTTGCACAACTTTGTTGAAACATAGCCACAAAAACAATATATTTATATATTTGTTGCTTTACGATGAATGCAATTTCTTATCAATGCAACTATATGAATTCTTATTTTAACCAAGTGTTTGAAAATAAAATAACAAAGATAGAGTAACAAGAGATTTAAAGCAAATTACTGAAAGGGAAATTCCTAACAAACATAAGCCAAAGTAAAATGCATCGACAAATTAAATTATCAAAAGGATCTAGTAGGAAACTAATGAAATTAGGAGCAACACTTTCTCAAATCCATTGATGCATTCATTCATGGAAACTTTAATTAAAACTCAAAGATGTTTCATGTTTCATCAAATCGTGAGGCCACAGAAAGTACGCTCACACAAGACAAAACGATATGTAAGAACAATAGTGATCCTTTCTCCAATTCATCACAACAACAAAGTTTTTTAACATAAGGCAAACACCACAATTAAAAGATCATGCAATTATAACAACAAAATAAAACTATTAGCTCCATTATCATTCATGAACATGAATTCACAAAAAATAACATACTTTGGCAAGATTTACTACACTCAAAATGAGAGCACCAATAACATTTATTATTGTATCAAAATATCAGCCTTGAATACATATTACATCCATGTATTTAAAAGAAATCCTCCCCTCCTTTTGTGTTAGGAGTGAGAGCTCTTCTAATGCAAACTCATGCTAAAAACTTAATAAAATAAAACTAATTACATACAAACTAACTCTCTAAATGGTGCTAAGTAGGTCTCCACCTTTATTTATATAAATGAATGGGTGCATGAACCTTTACTTGACATAAAACAATGAAAGAAGAAGAAGATAAAGAAGAGAGAACCTATGAGATGATCTGAGAGTCACTAAGACTTCTAAAAATGGAAGGTTTGCCTTCTCTAGGTGTTTCTGGAAGCTGAACTACAATCAAAATGTGTTTTTGATGCATGGAATGCTAAAAAATAGCAACTGGTAGTTAACTGTCAGCACACAACTTCATCTTCAAAATTGTCGACGCACCTCTTGATTTGGCGCACCTTTGAAAAAGTGCACCTTCTGACAAGATGAAAAAATACCAAATTTTTGCTTAGTGTCAAAACTAAATATCCAGCATCTGGGTTTTCTTCCCTTTGGCCAAAATGATGTCTAGATGTTTGTCTTTTAAATTTTCAATTATTGTTGTGATTTCCTTAGCTTCTTTTAAATCCAATAATTCATACTTATTATGCACCACCTGGCGGTAATTACTTATCTCTATTCTAGTATCTGTAGAATCTTCCAATTTGGAATCTAGTTATAGCAATGCTTCTTCTATTTTGAAGATTCGTCTGACATCATCTTCAGATGAAGCTATCTTAAATAATGCTTTGAATTTCTTCACTACTTCTTGTACTGAAGATAGTTGAGTTCTTGGCTCATCCTCAAAAATCTCTAGGCTAGTGGCATTATAATACTTGCTCACTTCAAAAAATTGCCCTCAAGCTTTATTCTTTAATTCTTGGATATCTTCATATAATCCTTCCATAACTTCACTTCATGCTGACACCTTCTCAATCCAATCATTTACCTTATCTAATTCTTTGACCGTATATATTTCCAATAACATCTAGTACCTTTGCCCTTTAATAGCCTTTAATTCTTGCAAATCATTAGTCCAGGTATGCACTTCATCCATTAGCCCAAAATCTTGGTTAATAATTAATTACAACCAATTTGTCAAAATTATTATGTATGTTGTGCAGAAGGTTCAAATTTCCTTCTATAATTTGTACTCCTCTATCTTCAAAATTGTGATGCCATCTTTTGCAAGCATCCAAAAATGAATCAATTTCCCCCCGAGATTTGTTTAGTCTCTTTTCTCTCTAAAGAAGACCCTAGCACAGTCTTTGGGTGATCAGGATCTATTGGACCTACTATTTTGTTTAGGTATCCCCTTACTAGCTCATTTTGCTTCCTCAAAACCAAGATTTTTGAATCACCTTTATCAAGGTGTAAGAATATTTGTTTTAGGCTTGCAGTGCTTAAGACCTTAGTTGTATCCACTATGGACTTACCCAGCACTATCTCCTTCATCCGGAAATTTTTTGGATTCAATTTTTACGTATTAGTGTGAGGAGGCAGAAGGCAATATGTGCCAACAAATCTTTTATTTGGTTCTTCATGATAAAAGCTAGTGTTTTAGCATCACCCTTGGGTGGTTCTGGCATCTTAACTACTTTTATCAATTTTGTTATTCCCTCCTCTTTGGTGAACTTCATAAGTCTTTTATGTCTGATCAAAACCTCTCTTCTCAACCATCCTAGAGTTATTCCCATAGATGACATGTATTGTGCAAAAGACATGGGTTCCGAAGCTGGCCCTTTTCATTTATTGCCTCATTCTGGGGTCTTTTCTCAATGAGGGAGAACCATTGATTGAGCATCTATTTCAGCTTGGGTGAAAGACCTAGCCTCCTTTCTGGGAAGACTTAGTTCTCCTTCCTCAGCAATGTGTCCTAGTATTTCATCAGTATGTAACTGGACATGCTCCCCTTCCTCTAAGGTCTGACTTTCTGGCTCTAATATTAGAGGAGGTGAGGTAACTAATTCTTGCTCCAATTAAAGAGGCGTGGTTGTAATGATGGAGGAGGTATACCGAGAGGCCCTTTTGTTAAAGGAGGCAACTAATTCCAATCTTCTCCCAATGGCTCATTCCAAGGGGTATATTGTATCTTCTCTCCTACCATTTTGGTTCCCACTAGCATGAAATCAAAGTCTAAAATGTCAAAGACATCGATTTCTTCTCCTCCTATCTCTATGGTCCATCCTTCTTGTTCTTCTTCTAAGGCCTCTACCTAGATGGACTCTCGGGAAATAGAAGGTGGTATTTGAGTTAAACCCCTCCTTCTTTCTTCTTCTACAACCCTTGCTAAGTGAGTCCTCTTGTTAAGTGGGATATATTCAATTTGTTCCCCCTCTTCCTCATCATGTACCTCTGGAATGGTTTCTAAAACCTGAGGTGACAAAGTTTTCTTTTTTAACTTCCTTTTCTTACCTAGCTCTATGGTTTTGGTTTGAGCTCTTTTCAAAAGTGACGAGGAGGCTTCTACTAGGGTTGTAGGGTCTACTTGTACTTGTACCCCTTCTTTTGTTCATTGAGCCCCTTCCTTTTCTACTTGGGCTTCCTCTTGTGTAGTTGGCTCTACTTGAGCTTCTTCTTCTTCTTGGTCTCTCACTCAAGTGACCCTCTTTCTCTTCTTGCTCTTTAAACTCTCAATCTAAAAGTATTCTAACTCTCATTCATGTTGATGTATCATTTCTAGCCTCACTAGTGACTTCATAGGGTAGGTAGGTACGATGACTTTAGCTCCCTTGCCCTTCTTGGGTCAAGTTGTGGCCTAAAGGGTTGGGGCTTGAGGAATTGGATCTAGACAAAAATGTTTTCTAACCCATTCTCTTGTCAACTTGATAAAATGTCAAGCCCTATGATGATTATCATCATTTTCTTCTCACTTGATTTTTGCATTCATGATGGGCCTCTTGTATATCTTATCCTTATTTTATAAGGGATCCAACACTTTAGGGGTGTCCTCATTCCATGTCTTGCCAGGTATTTCTAGGTTAAGCACCTTTTCTACAAGCTATAGACTCATCCTACAATAGTCCCTAATTCACATCATAGTCATCTACACAATTCATCCAATGATCCTCAAGCGTCATCTTAGGTACAAACTTCTTCCCCACCAAATGTTGTACCATTCCAATTTTGTCAAAATATGGTTGAGGTGATTGGTAATCCTCTAGAGGGTATCGGTCCCATTCTGAGTCTAAAGTGGCAATGTCCTGCTTCTATTTGGCCTCAAAAGCCCCAATGGTGATCGATCAGATCCATGTCTTCTAATGTCTCTTTCTCACCCTATCAAAGGCATAGTCTGATTGCCTTGTTATATCCAATAGAAGTAGTCTATCTGATGGATATCTCAGGAGTTTCTTTGGGCATAGGAGAGTACCAGCTACCTGAATATAAGAAAATGTGTTAAGTTGGATAAAATATGCTCCAATTTGTGTTATTTGTGGTACTACTTCTATTGACATTCTCATGGCATAATCCCCTTTTATAAACTGAATGATGGAAAATATGAACCCCTCATTGACCAACCTATATTCAGGACTTTTTAAGGGGAGGTTCTTCTTCACAAGTAGGGGATAAATTATGTATGGCTAGGCATTTGCATCCTGCATGCTTCCCTTCCTAAGCAACCTCAAGTAATTTGTAGATCTTGTTGCTAGAAGATATACTACACAAGAAGTCATATAGAAGAGGGGGTCATTCTTTACTAAAATTAGTTGTTCATCCATATCATCACTGAGGGTAGTAGCCCAATCAATAGGCATCTTACCCATCCTCATAGTCTCAATGAAGTGAACCATCCATGTTTCTAAATGACCAGCTACAAGAAGGCCCATGGATCTACTTAGAAGGATCATAGAGTAGCTAGTATCATCTATCATATAACCTCAGGTCATGTCGACCTTTCCACTTCTCTTGTTCAATGATGTCCTATCAATGTGGTACTTTCCTTGTACCAACTCCTTTGCTTTTGACTCGTTATCTATGTACCATCTATCTGTCATGTCATAGGTGATTTGTAAGTACTGATCTACCCAAGGTAGAGTGAAGACCTTCTTAATGTTTCAAGGTCTAATATCCAAGATAATTTCCTTAGTCACACTCTTGACCACTTTCTCTTCTGGCACATAATGGTGTGCTAGAGTTATAATCAATTCTGATGATTGAACTAACACCGGATAAGAGGTTGTGTTTACTAATCCACTTCTGATCAAAGATGATGTCATGTCTAACCTCTTCTTGGGCTTTTATTATTAGAAAGGCATTCCAGTCAATATGCCCAAGTTTTGTGTCTCAAATCTCTAAGTGCTTGTCTCCAAATTAGGATTTCTTAGGCACTCCTTGATGTTTGAAGGCGACTAGTTTTAATGCAATCTTCATAGCCATAGAGGATGACAATTATGTCATTTTATTGGCACAAAACAAATATTAGTATTATTGATGATGGAAACTTAAGACGACCCTAAAACGTGACTCAGATTGACAAAAGACTGCCCAAAATAGGAGAAAAATGACCAAAAACTCCTTATTATGCCAAAGAATGCACACATGTGCACCTTGTACACATGGCACACATGCGCATGTGCACAAGGTTCACAATGTGCACCTTTAGAAGGTTACAAAAAATCAATAAATATAGAGTGCACATGTTGCACACCTTTTACACATGCACACTTTACTTTTGTGTGTGTTGGGGGGCAGGCGGGGGGCGGGGGAGTGGGGTGTTTCCTTGTCTATGTGCATTATGCACACCTTCTAAGGGTGCACACATGTGCATACCATCTTCCCTCTGGTTTACCTCTAAAAAATGTAGAGGGTTGAGGTGTGGTCTTGCAAATATGTAGAGGTGCGGAGCTCAGGGAAGTGTGAAGTGAACAAGTGAATCATGAAGAGGGAGAGGGAGGAGGTATTTATATGCAAGAGCTCCACAAGGTGTGCACCTTCGAGGGTGCACACATGCGTATGTGTGCATCCATAGTTAAAGGTGAGTGTGTATGGTGCTCTAGTGCATAATTGCACTTTTTTGCACTTTGAAGCCAAAATTGTCTCGCAGACCTTCTAATATTACTGAAAATCGCATGTTCAGGTACCAAGCACTATCCTAGACTTAGAGAGAGATCCTAATCTATCAAGGCACCTGACTAGATTCTTTGAAAAGGATCTAACAATAGAGAGGGTCCCCATTGTGGAGTTCAAAATGGGGTGTGTGTTGTGAAACCACAAAAAATAGCCCCAATAAAAAGGGAAGAAATGACAAAGGCATTTCTTTGTCAGCAAGAATACTTCTAATTTGTGTCAAGTGACAACTTGACTCCAAATGTTACAAGTAGACTTTAAGTTCTTAGAAACCATAAATTTTGAATCTCAAATTTTCAAGCTCAGTGTGTGTTTAGTTTTTCAATTCCTTTTGATGTCTCTCGATGCCATCCATCATGAATGTCTAGCAATGCAAAAAAAATCCTTTGCTAATTAGAGTAGACATTGGAAATCCCCATAAACCTATTATCCATCACTGTGTGACCAAATGAGAGAACCTATTCAAAGGGCTCTTAATGAGTTATCAATTTATTTTCTTTGAATCTTTGGTAATCTTCTTAACTTGCTTCACAGAGCTTATGTGTTTCCACTTTATTCTTCCTTGATGTCTTTTGTTCATTGTGCAGAATAGGATAGCAACTGAAATGCTAGTTCTATATTTGCTTACCTTTGCAATTGTCTACAATCTTTTATGTGACACCTTTACAATTTTTCTTCTTTTTTCTTACCTTGACCATGTTTAGATTGTGTGGCCAAGGTGTTGGTGTTCCATTTCTAAATCAATTTCCAGTTTGATAACTCTTATGTTCCTCTTTAAATGAATTTTTGGGAAACTCTCATGCCAAATAGTGATCTTTATAGGTCTTTGAAGAGACCCTTTATTTGAACTGATAAGTTTTGAATTGTCCCTTTGCTACTGTCAACCTAGATTTGAAGACAACCTAGATGATCGATACTTTAAATTTGTAAAGTGTTGAGAGTGATCAACATAGATTCTAACTTTTAAGGCTAGAAGTCCTTTATGATTGTAAGTGACACCTACATTTTAGTTGGTATAAGAAATAAAGTTATCCAAATGCTTTGACGAAGAAATACATCTTCCCTAAAATGAAGACCAATTGGGGTGGTCTTGGTTACCAAGGAGAAATCCTAATCATGCCTTAACCCCAAGTTGAAAAACAAACTAAAACAAACACACATAACTTAAATCAACCACACGACTAAAAGTAAACACATTACTAAAATCACACACACAACTTTATCTTTTCTCTTGGGCTTCAAAATAATGTTTCAAAAACTAACCATTAAATGGTAATGGGACCAATTCTCCTTGTAAAGTACTTAGCCTAAAGGTTCCCCTTGAATCTTTGTAATCTAATAAGGACCAATTCACAAGCACTAAAACTTGGTATGACTGCTTGGTTTTTCTATTAAATTATCCCATAGAAGAACAAGGTCTGAGATTCTGAAAGATTTGATCATGGCTCTCTTGTTGAACCAACATTTTATGGCAGCTTAATGTTTTGACATATGTTCTAAATCCATTGTCCTCTTCTCATCCAATTCCAAAAGATTCATCAATCTGATTTGGACCCTATTAGCATCCTCAGTGTATCTACTCATAAATTTTAGCACTGGAATCTTGAGATTGAATTAGAATACTAGTTCTTGGCCATAGACTAATAGATATGGAGGTGTTCCCAAAGCATTCTTTATCCCAACCCTATCTATCCATAATGCATATTTCAATTCGGTATGTCAATCTTTTGGATTTTTTGTGAGCGAGTGTTTTATGACTGTAATCAAATTCTTGTTGGTAGACTTGGCTACACCATTCCCTTGTGGATAATTATTGGATGAGAATTTGATTATGACTTGATTCTCTAATGCCCATTGAGTAAGAAAAATTGATGCAAAAGATGATCCATTATCACACACTAGGAAGAATGGCATTCCAAACCTAGTCACAATGTGTTCTTCTAGGAAGTCAATGACCACTTTTGTTGTACAATTTCTGAAAGTTTCAACTTTAGTCCACCACGTACAATAATCTGTAGTTGTTAGAAAAAACATATGCATTTTTGATGATGGTAGGTTTATAGGTTTGATAAAATCCATCTGGTGAACCTCAAATATTGGTTGCAATGGCATGGTTGGGTTTCTTTCCCTGTTAGCACTTGTTTGGCAGATGTAACAAGAATGTACATGTTCAAATGTGTCTTTGAATATAGTAGGCCAAAAGTATGTTGATCTCAAAATCTGATGGGTCATGGCCTCCACTAATCCATGTCCATTACCATACTTGTCATGATATTGTTCTAGTACTTCTCTCGCTTCTTCATGACCTAAACACTTCAAGTAAATCCCAACATAGTTTTTCTTGTAAAGTTTTTTATCTTGCACCATGTAGGACTTACATTTCATTTTTAGTCCTCTACGTTGAGAATTGTTCATCCATTGAGGGTATTGATTTTACAAGAGGTAGAATACAATATCTTGGTACCAAACATTTGTGATTATCCCTTTAATAGTGTCTACTTGAGACACTATGATTTGTTCTTAATTGTCGACTATCATCTTCGTTAACCCCATGTCCTCTCACTAGTTTCACTGGTTGAATTTCTATATTAAACTCTTTTAAGATGGTCATCTATTTTCCTCTTCTTTTCCCTAACTCATTCTGCATTAACAATGATTTAACTGCAAGATCTGGCACAATAGCGTATACCTTACTCCTGAGTACATAGTCACAAAATTTATTGACTACCTTTACTAGGCCGAAGGATTGTCTATCCAAATTGGGATAACTCAATTCGGCATTTTTCAGTGGGGAACTCATAAATGTGATGGGTCTCTCATCTTCTTTATCTTTATTTTGCATGAGGATACCTGCACATGATGTTCTAAACCAAAAGAATAGACTCTAAAAGACAATTCATAATCAAGACTCACAAGTACCAAGGCAGTAGAAATTACTACTTTGATATCTTCAAATATTTCTTGACTTCTGGAACCCAGTCAATATTTGCTCCTTTCTTTAGTAAATCATTGATGAGGTAAACTATTTTGGCGAACCCACTAATGAACTTGCGTACAAAATTAATCTTCCCAAAGAAAGATTCAATATCTTTGCGACTATGGGGAGGCAACAACTTCAAAATTGCTTCTATCCTTTTAGGATCAATAGAAATACCAACTTCACAAATGATGTGACCCAAGAGCTTCCCTTTGGTAACTCTGAATGAGCATTTCTTAGGGTTAAGAGATATACTGTATTTCTAACATCAGTTGAAAACTTATTTTAGGTTAGCAATATGGGTACTCCTCTCTTTTGAAAAGAGTTTGAGGTCATCTATATAGATAACTATGCATTTTTTTACCAATCCCTTAAATGCCTCATCCATCGCTCTTTAAAATGTAGCTCCTGCATTGATTAATCAAAAGGGCATCCTTTTGTAAGCAAATGTTCCCCATTTGGTGGTGAATTTTGTCTTTAATATGTCTTCCTCGTCTACCATCACTTGGTTATATCCTGAGTATCCATCTAGAAAAGACATCATCTTAGACCCATTTAAAATCTGTAATACTTTGTCAAGTGAAAGCAAAGGGTAGTTATCTTTTTGGGATGCCAGATTCAAATTTCGGAAGTCTACGAAAAGGAAAATCTCTCCTGTCTTTTTCCTTACCAACACCAAGTTGTGACCCACATAGAATGTTGGATAGGAAAAATAATCTTGGCATCTAGTAGTTTTAGGACTTCTTTCATTATCAAGGGTTCAATGATGGGGTTCCCCAGTCTCTGTCTTTGGCAAAAAGACTTAGTATCAGGCTTCAAAGGAATATCATGAGGGATGATGTCAGGATCATATGTTTTGGGCTCCTCATAACTCCATGTAATGACATCTCTATATTCTATGAGTAACTAGAGCATATTTTCTCATTCTTGGGAATTATAAGCTTTCCCAATTCTCACCATCTTAGGGTTGTCTTTTGTGCCTAGGTTATAAGAGTCACATTCTTTGATTCCATTTTCTTCATTGGTCCTCTTATTGCATGTTGACTTGTCTTGGTAAAAAATGCATTCCAACTCCACCATCCCTTTAGGACTAGTATTAGATTTTAGATATATGATCCCATATTCATCTCCTAGTTCATCTTCTTTAGGTTTTCCATCAGGTGTGTTGTCAATCTCTTGTCCTTTAAACAAACCACTGCACATAATGAACTCCAAAATGTGTTGATCATCTTGAAAGACCTGGAAGTGAGTAATATTATCTCAGATGGATGGGGTAGCCACAAGTTCTACTGAGAATCTTTTGAGTTTCATTCTTTCCATGAGTTGTAATGCACTAGCAGAAATTGCAAGGGCATCAGCTACTACATTTCTTCTTCTTGGGATAGATCTTATGTTTAGGGCTTTAGGGCTTCAAAATCTTCCATCAAGTCCCAAACTCTCTTTTGGTAAGAAAGCAATCTTCTATCATTGCAAGAATAGATCAATTTGACTTGTTGAATCACCAATTGGGAGTCTCTTTCAACTATGAGAGCTTTGACATCCTTTTATAATGTGAAGAGGAGTTTGCGTATCAAGGCTTCGTATTTTGTAACATTGTTAGTACACATGAATTATAAATGATATACAACATAAAAAGACCTACCTTCAAGATTAACCAGCTTAATACCTTCTTTGACTCCTAGTTTTCATTTAGAACCATCAAACTTGAGTGTCCATATTGATTGTTCCTTTGGTTTCCTTGACTTGTGTTTATTTGTTCAAACCTTTTCTTTCACTTGATATTTGAAACACTATTTCTTGGGGACCCTTTTGCATTATTTCCTATGTTGGACTTGATGAGTCACTAGTGGTTACTCTTGATATAGTGAATGTTCATTTCTTTTGTTCACCTTCAATTTCTTCAATTAGCTCTATGATTTTAGTAGTTTGTGGTTTAGGTCAAATGACCACCAAGGTCCAACCTTGACCTTTCACAAAGTGTCTTCTTTCAAGAACTTTAATCACCCTCAATGGAGGAGAAGATAAAGCTCCCCTATCTGAAGAGGTGTCACAGTATGAAGCATTTAAATATTCTTTTATCTCCTCTTCATTGTTCATGATTTTAGGCATACATAAGTAACTTGAATTATCCTTGGGTATTTAACTTGTGGTCTGGCTAGTTGTAGAGTGTGTTATTTGAGTTACACTTGAGCAATTGCTTCTTGACAGTCTAAGCACTCAAACTATGGGTGGCTTGCCTGATGCAACCTATAAAGTCCTAGAAGGAGCAAGATATTTGGATATGCTTCTTTCCCCAAACACTGTAAATTTACAACCATTCTATCTGAATTGAGTTACAATTCCTTCTCATGGGGTAGGCTTATGTGATTCTGTAATCATGTTATCAGATTTTTTAATTGTAGTTATATCAATAATCATTACTCTGTAAGAGCCTGACTCTGATTGAAGAAATGCCACTTCATTTGAAGTATTATACTCTATAATCATTGTCTTTAATTTTGGCTCGGCATATATTTTAAATTGTTTGTTTAGTCCCTACAAGGCAGCCATAATTGGATGAAGTCTGTTGAGAACCATACTCTCAAGCACTGAGTCCATTCCCTACTTAGTAATAGGTTGTATGTTTTGGAATCTCTACCACATGTATATCAATGATATCTTAGATTTGGAGATCTGTAGTCAACTGTATGCGAACATCCTTCAAAATTCTTATCACTTTCACTTCTATTTTGTCAAGTCAGAAAACTATTTGATTTGTAGGTTGTAGAGTGACTCCTAACTTCCAAGATATCAAAAGTGGCATGACATTTCAAGAAGCTCCTGAATCAATTAGGTAATTGTGAAGGTTTCTTCCAAATATTTTGAGGCTAAGAAAAAAAGGGGGCACTTCAGCTCTGTTTTTATACATGGTAGGCATAACCTCAGAGCTGTTGACCTGTGGCGATATTATCTTCTAAGGGCTAGTGTCAAGTGTTGTCTTTGTATGATCAAGGGTTTTCAATAGTGTTTCCCTTTGGCTAGGACAACTTTGTAGCATATCATACATGGAGATATTAGCCTTAGTTCTTTTTTAACTCTTCGATGGCACTATACTTTTCAGTTGACCAGGTAGGATTCTTCAGTATAGTAGGTATGTTTCCTTGTGCTTGAATTTGTTGTCCTATGAAGGATGCTCTTGCAAGTGTAGGATTATTATTCACTCTTGGGTTAGGTGGTGTTGGTTGTAATCTGGAGGGAATTATGTTAGTCATGGGTTCCCTTCAATTATGTAAGTTGTAAATTTTCTAGTTATCATTTTGAAAAGCAAACACATTTTCTAGTTCAAAGTTTGATTCTTGGTTGAATGGAAAGATGAATTCTTCGTTGACCTAGTCTCCTATTTTAATGGAAAAATGAGTTGCCATTATTGGGTATACTTTGATAGGTGTTGAGTTGATGATGTCAATGAACTAAACATTATTATTAGTGTCTGTAGGGATACTTCCATTGTTTAGAAGAGTATTTCAGTATCAATTTTGTCTCTAGAAATCATTGTTGTGATCTGGCAGGTTGAAATTGTTCCCTATAGTATTATTTTTGCTATAATTCTTGTTGTAATTTTGACCATAGTTATTGTTTTACAAAGTTGTATTAGTTCTTTGGAAATTATTGTTTTGCTCTTGTGACAACCTCAGATGGGTTAGATCATTGGTTATCTGACACACGTTCTTTTTCATTTGATCTAGCTTGGTTGTGACATTATTTTCTACCTCAATGGATGGTGCAACCTTTTGCTCAAAGAAGGTAGATTTTAGAGGTTCATATCTTGGGTAGGTTATAGCTAGAGCTAAAGTAGTCAGTGCCTATTGTAATGGGATAGGAGTTAATGGAATGAATTGACTAGGCACTGCTTGTGCTCTAGCATGGTATGGTAGCACTATCCTATTGGCATGAGTTGGAACCATCATACCTCCTCCATTAGGGTTAGCCTATTTAGTAAAGGTGACTACTTCCTCGAATACCTTTTCTAGTGTATTAATGTCTATAGCAGGAAACCTCCTTAGGAAGATAGAAATGAGGTAGTCCATAGAGTTTAGATAGATTTGAATTGCAACCTCCCACTAGTATGGTGTAAGGGGTTTCCAACTTGTGGTATGCCATGGGAAAATGATGATTAAAATTTGAGATGGTCTCTATTGAATCTCTCTTGACGATTATGAACTAGTGGTGTATCATGGTTGAATTAATGAATGTTTTAAACTGATCCAAGAATAACTTTTCAAAAGTTTCTCAATTTAGGATAGATCCCGGTAGCATGTTCGTGTACCAGTTAAATGCAACCTCTCCCAATGTATATGGGAACAAACGAAGGACCATATTTTCTTATTGAATTTGTTTTTGATTGCATATTTCTTTGAAAACCTTGATGTGATCTTTGATTTTCCATGTTTCTCCATAAATGAACCTTGGGCATAATTTCTCAAGGTTCTTGTGGAGGTCATTGAGTTGACCTTGCAGATTGATTGGTGAATCTACTGCATTTGCAAACAAAGCAATGGATGGAGGATTAGGTGAAATGGTAGGTGGGGGTAAGTTTGACTGTGGAATAGATGAAGATGATGGGATTTGAAATACAAGTCGTTGGATTATAGGTATCCCCTTATCACCACGAGGCTTGCGAAAGTGACTAAGTTCTAGGAACTCATGTCCACCGGGTGAAGACCTTAAAGCTTGCTAAAATGGAGATGGTGGGTCAAAATCTTCTAGTTTGTGTTTACTCTGAAAAGTGCACTAAAAAATAAACCTTCTGACATTGATAGACTTTGAAAAGTACAAAACTTACAAAAATGTAGAATTGTCAAACAACTTGGTTTTTTGGGCAGAATAATTTTATGGCCCTCCTTCTAGTGCCACTTTTGTTGAGCGGTCATTTTGCACAATGCTAACAACAAAAAATCTCTCAAATGTCTCTCTTGACAATCTGATCAATGACCAACTCCATGGTTCTGGATGGCTATTTAACCTATTGTGTAACTTAATTGAAGATAAATGTGAATATTCACAACAAGGCCTTTGCTAGTATCTATCAATTCTACACAACTTTGTTAAAACATAGCTACAAAAACAATATATTTTTGTTTTATGATTAATGCAACTTCTTATCAATGCAACTATATGAATTACTATTTTAACCAAGTGTTTGAATAGAAAATAACGAAGATAGACTAACAAGAGATTTAAAGAAAGTTACTAAAAGGGAACATAAGCCAAAGTAACAATACGTTTGTGAATTAAATTATCAAAAGGATCTGGTAGGAAATTGTTGACACTAAAGTTTGCACCCTCGCCTAAAGTTTTTACCTAAAGGCAACCTTGTGCAACATGGAAACAATCTTAAAAGTGTGGGACTTGGCAATTAGAGATTGAGTCTTCAAAGAAGGTCGGCTTTCTTACTATTAAGGTGCACCTAACTACTTCTTAAGAGGAAAAGGGAGAAGGAATGCATGAAAAAAAACTACTTAATCTAATCTAGAGGAGGATGATACACAAAAATAGTATGTTCGGTCTTATCTCTGCCTAACAATGCACTATTCACCAATATAATCTTGAAATACATTCATTCAACCTTTACCTTAATTCAACGATCACATACAGATCAAGAACCAAATGAGATGCTATAAGGAAGGAACTTCACTCTATATCATTCAAGGCAAAATAGATATTGTCATGTAGATTAAAGAATGGAAGCAATACACTAACAAGACAAGCAGGTTTTGCACTTATATTAATAGGAGAATGAGGCACAAAAAAGAAATATATTCATTCATAGGAAAAATAAAATTACAATAGTAGAGCATATGATACAACTGCTATAGAATCAAAGCAAAAAGATCAACCCTTGGAGGGTTTACAAAACTTGCCTTTATAGCTCAAGCATAACTAAGAAACTTCATTCTTAATCTAAGCTCAACTACTGACATTAAAATCATAGAGAACAATCATTGCAAATCTGGGGAAGATCTTATCAAGGTACACATCTAGATGCAAGAAATCTGATCCTACATGCAAATCTGAGCCCTAAGAAGACATAAATGATGGCCATAACCAATCAGACTAGGTAGATGGATAGATAAAGAGGTGGATGAAAGGAACTATACTAAAAAAGCATGGAGAACACTCAAAAAAGTAGCTATAAGCAATTGAGGACCTATTCACCATTAAAGATTTGCTTGTTTTCATGTCCGCAACCATGCTAAGTGAGTTGTGTCAGCATTTGAATAATCAACCTCACCACATGGCCCAATAATCTTTTAGCATTCTACCATCAAATCTAGTTTCCATCATATGTTGACCCATTGACTGTCTCTACTTGTTTGCAGTTTCACAACTTGAAACCCTCTTTAACTGCATGGCCCTACAAAACCATGACTACCTCTGTCTATGCCTCATCACTGCTTCGTAGCTTGTTTTTGCTTTATTCCCTTAATTGCAATGACCCAACGACTACTATGATTGTTGCTTTGCAATTGATCTATGCCTTAGCATTTAAAACTAATGACTAGGCGAACAAGCATTGCATTAGGTGTTCCTGACCATTTTTGCCCAGTCACAACTTAAGACTGAGGGTGGCATAAAATGCTTATGACACTGTGACTACTGAAACTTAACTACCAGTGTTGCCTTTCGCATGATCACCACTTAAAATTTGACTCTGGCTCAAAACCTTAAGACCGTGTGAACACCATCCTTAACTATGATCATTGTTTTGTGGTTACAATGTGCTTTTCTCCATTAACTGCTATGACAACGCGAATCGTTATGTTTTCGCTAGGTCACAACTTGAAGTCTCAACCTCAGCCTAAACCTTATGAATGAGCAAACTGATAGGCCAACATTGGGGCAAATATTATGAAAGAATTAACGATTTATGATGGAATTTGGCTGGTCTATATGTGTCAATCCAAGAGTGTAAGCTTGCAAAAGGCGTCTGAGCAATATGCCATCAAGGGATGATAGTTGTGAGATGAGGGTTTATGAATGCATCTACAATACGCAAAATTGAATCTATGAAAAACCAAGTAAATCCCAACGACAAAAACTATCACTTCTTGGCGATAGGAACTTTAGAAATGAAAATAAACATTAATCTATAAAATATTAGAAACAATAATAAATAACAATAACATTACTAGTTATATAAATAATACATTTAGATCGAAAATAACTAACTTGAGAAATCAATAAACAGATAAAAATGTAAACATCTAATTTATCAAATAGACTAATTATGAAATTGAATGCTTAGCTAAAATATTTAAAAAAATGCACTAAACAAAAATACCATTGCGCTTCACCAAAAAGTGGACCCAAACTCCTTAGTTTGCATGATGCATATAGAAACAAGATCTATGCTATCGTGACCATCTGATAATTGATGTTTTAGTTACTTCAAAATAGTGTAGTCCAAAACTGCAGACAACAGTTTCTTCTTGCTGAAAATAAAATTCAAATTTGCTTCTTGTTTATAGGAATTTGCTTGTTCAAATATGCCTTACGTTTCTTTTATAGGCATATCTATATCAGGTTTTTACAACCATTTTTTTAATAAACATCATACGAATAATAATAGATTAGAACAAAGTTTGATCTCAAGCTAAGAATAGGTAATTATATGGATCATTCCAAGAAACTATAGTTGCTAATTAATGGTTTGAAATGGTTGTTGCATGCTAGAAGCTGGTACACGTGAGACGTGCATATACATTTGCTGATGTAGGAGCACATAAATATCAACAAATAAAAATTGAAGGTTTTTATACTGTTAAAGGATGTAGCTTGCATGAGTTTGAAACGTCCATAATAGGTATGATGAAGAGAAACCAACATGAGTAAACTATTTGCAGAAAGAACCAAAGGAGGGTAGTGTACAATCAGCAACCATGCCATAATATCCATTTCCTAATGAACAAATTTAGGCTATGATTATACAATATGTATCAAAGGGACAAATTGATGATGCCCATGCCAACTTCTCCTCCATGTGGTACATATCAAGAAGGTTCCATATTACATTGTATTCTTCAATGATTGGAAGAAAGTGAATGGTAGAGAATGTTATTGGTTCTTATTCAGCATGCAACAAGAAGAAAGTATGAAATAGGTGATACGAACATCTACACCCATTAGTGGACATGCTGCAATAATAAATATTAGTAAAAGAAATCAATTAACATAGTTTCCATATTTTAATCCCAAAATAATATTGAATACTACTTATCTATATTAAACCATATGCAACATAAAATAAGAAAATGGGATGAAAATGGAATAGGGAAGTAAGCATGATAGTGTATGGAATAGATTAAAATATGGCATAAAATTGGTTGTAAATGGCTCTCATCACAAACAATGTATGAATCTGAACTACTATTGGGTAAGTTTTGTGTGGTCACAACTGGAAAACACTTAGGCTTTAACTATCTATGACCATGCTAGAAAGGAAAGATTGCATCATCACAAGCATAATGCTTCCTTTGATATGCAAAAAATGAGGGCTTAGGAATAGAAGAAAAAGTCAAGATTTTATCATATCCCTATTGGTCTGCATGGAAATTATGAATAATAGTCAAATGAACATGAGCATGGCTTGTCACCCTAGATAAATTATATTTTTAAGAAGGGGGTAAAAATGGTGAACATTTATGGCGACTCAAAGGGGATTCTTGCATACTTAGCATGGACCAGTGATCTTTGAGTAATCCATTTGGCTAGAGTCACAAAAAATGAAACCTTTACACTGTTTGAAGCCACCAAACATTGCCTCTGTTGCAACTGCAAAAACTCTACTATGTCCAGAGAAACAGCTTCTGCTTGTGCACTTCTTGAAAACAAGGAAAAACTTTTTTAAAATGCCTACTCTACTATGTACAAAAATTTACAAACAAAATATCAAACAAAATCATTGATTGGCTTGTTGAAGTAGCTTCCCTTCTTCTTTACCTTGGAATGCTTGGCATGTTCAGGCCTCATCATCTCACCATTACTTGGCCTAATGCAATACCACACTCCACCTGAAGCTGACACAAGAGGCGGCTCACCTTTGCATTCATATCTCTCACTTTGATGAATTAAATCATCCTTTATGTATTTCAAGACCCAAAAATCATCATCAACCTCTTAAGAGAAATATATTCCTTCTAGCTGCTCTGTTTGTTCTTGCTACTCAAAATGTTCAACTACCGTTGACCTAGGTAGCACCTCCTCATTCTCAATAGTAAAGGTAGGGAGTTCATCAAAAGGGGAATTTTCCATCTCATCCTCTTTATCCATTAATGAAATCTTCTACTCCTTACACACCTTGGACCAAATGTGGAATGATAGTGTCTTGTTCATGGATAACATAGATTCTTGGTTCGGGTTCATTCATATGCCTGAATGGATCCAAGTAGCCTTCCTCCTTATCAAAGAGAGTACAATTAATGTTTGCAAGACTAACCATGCAGTAAGGCTCTATGTGATCAGTGTTAAAGGATTCTACCACGATGGAGGTCTTTGTGCCATTTCTAGTTATAAAAAACATTTGGGACCAATCAGCAGCAATATACCCACCACTAATTTTAGTACTGAAATCTCTAGATAAGCAAATGACAAAGTGTGTAGGGAGATCTATAACATATATATCTTGCAAAATAATGTAGCCAGGACATGTATGTAGGGCTACTTGTAAATCTTTGGATACCCCTACTATTCTACAAGAACTTCCATCTAATTGAGTGACCTCCTAATTCATAGGCTCATCCTTTATGCTTAGTTGATCAACAATCCTCTTACGCATGACTAAGGTACTAGCACCAGAGTCTATCATGCAATTATGAATGATTTTATCTCCTATGATTAAAGAGATATAAATGGGAGGTGGCTTTATTTTCTTGCTTTGATTTTCCTCCTTGTGGGGTTGTGCATGGATGAATGAATTTGAAGATTCACCCTTTGCTTATATAGGAGCAGCCTTAGACTCTTCTTCCTTCTTGGAACTCTGTCCTTTACTCTGATTTTGAACTGGTGTAGCTTCCCCATTTTCTATCTCTGGGTCCATGGTATCCATATCTATAGCATTGTTGTTCTTCTAACCTCTACCACCAAAATCCTCCCTACTAAAGATGGCATAAGAAGAACCTCCTTGCGTTTCAACTTGATATCCAACATTGGACTAATTTATATCATACTATTGTCCTGAAGTTGTTGGTTTCTCTTGTACATTCAAGGCCTGAGAAAATGTACCTTGATCATTGAATTGATAACCATGTGTGTATCCTTGTTGTTCTTGAGTGAGATTATTTTGATGAACAATTTCCCGTGACTGATTTGGGCCTGTATAGGGCACACCATTGAAATATTTATTTTGGGTCCATAGAGCCTGCCCTTGATGTGTTGGCTTATTTGATTGAAAATTCTGATTTCAAGGTTGAGGGGACCTAACAATTTGGGATTGTTGTCCTTTAAGAGTTATCACCTCATTTTCAAGGGTCTGAAATAGAAAATTCAGTTGATCAATAGCTTGTTTAATAGTTTTTGTTTCTATGCTTTGATCTTGGAACTTCCTATCCATACTTTGTATTAAAATTTGTATCATACTTTTCAATTCTCCCATCTCATTTGAGGATGTAGAGGCTATTGGGGTTATGGCTAGAGGTTGGCATCTAGATGTGGTAAGAATAGGGGCTATTGTAGGTTGATGAGTAGGCATGTCTGGGAAGAAAGACATTGGAGGCCTGGGAGCTAATTTCCCTCCTTGGATCAAGATATTCTCTGCCCTTATTGCAATTTCATAGGCAACTGGCAAGGTCTCTTCTCCCAAAGTCTGCAAATTGGTAGCAATATCACTATTAAAAGCTCCAAGGTAATGCAAGAAGGCATCACCAGGAGTAGGCTTTACAGTAATAGGTATTCTATTCCATATCTTTTGAAATCTATAATTAAAATCAATCATGCATTCATGGGGTGCTCTTTTAAAGGTAGTTAGCTACTCCAAAAGTGATAAGTGATCACTTTTATCTTTAAAATGCTTACACAACCTTTCACCTAACTCATCCCAATTAGTGATTGAATTATGTGGTAACCCCTATACCACTGTAAGGATTTTCCTTTTACAGATGAAGTTAACAATCTAACAACATCATCTTTTGTAATACCATGGATATTACAGATGTTTGAGACTTCTTGAATGTGCTCTAAGGAAGAGATGGAGGTTTCACCAATGAAGTCCAGTAGACTTTAAAGAGTAGCTATTGGGATGTCATGTCTTTGACCTAAAATGAGAGGACTCCCACCATTGAAGGTGACAAAATTATGCGCTCTAGGGAGGGTTATATGGAATAATGATTTATTCAGATGAAAAGATGGTACCCTAGGTCGTGAGATTTCAACAGGAGTAGAAAGAGATCTTGTAGATGTATGTGCTACTACCGAACTCCTAATTAGTGATAGAGAGAGTCTATCCTTCTTCTTCTAATATTTGAAAATGAAAGTTCAACATATTGCAAAATACCTCTCAAAGATGCCCTTGTTTGAGTTTTGGGCATGAATCACAACAACTTTGGTCTAGAAACCATTATGTAGAGATGGAGTCACCAAGTGCTTGAATGTAAGCCTCTTGAAGGCCTAGAATGCTAAGAGTAGCATTATCTTAGCATGAATTTGAAGTTCTTTTCTTTGACACCAGTGAACCAGTAGACTTAAGAAATACTTCAATGTCTGTCCCACTAGGTGTGCCAGAAATTGTTGACATGAAAGTTTGCACCCTCACCCAAAGTTTTTACCTAAAGACAACCTTGTGTAACATGGAAACAATATCGAAAGTGTGGGACTTTGCAATTGGAGATTGAGTCTCCGGAGAAGGCCAACTTCCTTACTATTAGGGTGCACCTAACTACTACTTGAAGGGAAAAGGAAGAAGGAATGCATGAAAGCAAACTACCTAATCTAACCTAGAGGGGGGTGATACACTGAAATAGTCTATTCAGTCTTATCTCTACCTAACAATGCACTATTCACCAATATAATCTCAAAATACACTAATTCAACCTTTACGTTAATTCAACAACCACATACAGATCAAGAATTGAATGAGATGCTATAAGGAAGGAACTTCACTCTATATCATTCAAAGCCAAATAGATATTTTCACGAAGATTGAAGAATGGAAGCAATACACTAAGAAGGCAAGAAGGTTTTGCACTCATATTAATGGGAGAATGAAGCACAATAGAGAAATATATTCATTCACAGGCAAAAGGAAAATACAGTAGTAGAGCATATGATACAATTGCTATAGAATTAGAGAAAAAAGATTGACCCTTGGAGGGTTTGCAAAACTTGCTTTTATAGCTCAAGCATAACTAAGAAACTTCTTTCTTAAGCCAAACTCAACTACTGCCATTAAAATCATAGAAAACAATCACTACCAATCTAGGGAAGATCTGATCAGGGTGCGCATCTAGATGCAAGAAATCTGATCCTACGCACAAATTTGAGACCTGAGAAGACAGAAATGGTGGCCATAACCAACCAAACTGGGTAGATGGGTAGACAAAGTGATGGAGGAAAGGAATTGTATTGAATAAGCATGGAGAATGCCTAAAAAAGTAGCTATAAGCAATCGAGGACCTATTCACCATTAAAGAGTTGCTTGTTTTTGTGTCCACAACCATACTAAGTAAGTTGTGTCAGCATTTGAATAATTAGCCTCACCACGTGGCCCAATAATCTTTTAGCATTCTACCATCAAATCCAGTTTCTATTATATGTTGACCCATTGACTATCTTTGCTTGTTTGCAGCTTTCTAACTTGAAATCTACCGCATGGCCCTACGAAACCATGACTACCCCTGTCTATGCCTAATTGTTGCTTCATAGCTTGTTTTTACTTTATTCCCTTAACTATAGCAACCCAACAATTGCTATGATCATCACTTCGCAGTTGATCTATGCCTTAGCATTTAGAACCAATTACTACAAAAACAAGCATTGTGTTAGGTATTCCTAACCACTTTCCCCCAGTCGTGGCTTAAGACTGAGGGTGGAATAAAATGCCTGTGACACCACGACTGCTAAAACTTAACTACTAATATTGCCTTTCACACGGTCGCCACTTAAAACTTGACTGTGACTCAGACCCTCATGACCATGCGAAAACCATCCTTAACTATGATAGTTGTTTTGTGGTTACCATCTAATTTTATTCATTAACCACTGTGATAGTGTAACTCATTGTGTTTTCGCTAGGTTGCAACTTGAAGTCTCAACCTCAGTCTAAACCCTACAAACAAGATATGAATCTGAACTACTATGGGGTAAGTTTCATGTGGTCGCAACTGGAAAATACTTAGGCTTTAACTGTCTGTGATCATGCCAGCAAGAAAAGATCACATCATCGCAAGCATAATACTTCCTTTGATATGCAAAAAATGAGGGCTCCGGAATAGAATAAAAAGTCAAGATTTTGTCATATCCCTATTGGTCTGCATGGAAATTATGAATAATAGTCAAATGAACATGAGCATGGCTTCACCCTAGATAAATTAGATCTTTAGGAAGGGGGGGAAAATGGTGAACAACAACCAATGAAATTAGGAGCAATGCTTCCTCAACTCCATTGATGTAATCGTCGATGGGAACTTTAATAAAAATTGAAAGATGTTTCATGTTTCATCAAATCACAAGGCCACAAAAAGTGTGTTCACATGAGACAAAACATTATGTAAGAATAATATTTATCCTTTCTCCAACTCATCACAATACCTGAATTTGTAAAACACCAGAATTACAAGATTGCACAATTATAATAGCACAATAAAACCATTAGCTCCATTATCATTCATGAATATGAATTCACAAAAAATAACACACTCCAAAAAGATTTAATACACTCAGAATGAGAGCACTAATAGCATTTATTATTGCATCAAAATATTGGCCTTGAATACATATTACATCCATATATTTAAAAGAAATCCTCTCCTCCTTTTATGTTAGGAGTGAGAGCTCTTCTAATGCAAACTCATGCTAAAAAATTAATAAAATAAAACTAATTACATACAAATTGACTCTCTAAATGGTGTTTAGTAGACCTCCACCCTTGTTTATAACAATTACTGGGTGCATGAGCCTTTACATGACTTAAAACAATGAAAGAAGAAGAAGATAAGAACAGAGAAGCCATGAGATGATCTAAGAGTCATAGAGACTTCTAGAAATGGAAGTTTGGCCTTCTCTACGTGTTTTTGGGAGTTGAATTGTCACCAAAATGTATTTCTGATGCATGGAATGCTCAAAAATAACAACTAGCACTTAAGTTTTAGTGCATTATTTCATCTTCAAAATTGTCAGAGCACCTCTTGATTTGGTGCACCTTGTGAAAAATACACCTTATGAAAAACACACCTTTGAAAAAGTGCACCTTCTAACAGGGTCAAAAATACCAAAATTCTACTAAGTGTCAAAACTAAATTTCTAGCATTTGGGTTTTCTTCTCTTAGGCCAAAATGTTGTATGGATGTTTGTTTTTTATCTTTTCAATTATTGTTGTGATTTCCTTAGCCTCTAGTAAATCCAATGATTCATACTTATTACGCACCACCTGGTAGTAATTACTTATCTTTATTATAGTATCTACAAAATCTTCCAATTTGGAATCCAGCTGTAGTAATGCTTCTTCTATTTTGAAGATTCTTCTAACATCATCTTCTCATAAAGTGACCTCAAATAATATTTTGAATTATTGCACTACTTCTTGTACCAATGACAATTGATTTCTTGGCTCATCCTCAAAAATCTCTAGGCTAGCAGCATTACAATACTTGTCTGCTTCCAAAAATTGACCTGGAGCTTTATTCTTTATTTCTTGGATATCTTCATATAATCCTTCCATAACTTTATTTCCTGCCGACACCTCCTCAATCCAATCATCAACCTTATCTAACTCTTCGGTCATATATAATTCCATTAACATCTGGTACCTGTTAGAGTAATTAGACATTTTCTAATTAACTCTAGTTTTCTTAAGTTAAAATTTAGGCATCTAATAGTTAATTATTTTATTAATTATTATGATGCAACCTAGGTTAGCCATTTGTAAGGTTTCGATCTATTTTATAAGTATGATCTCTCATTCTAAACATTCATTAAGATTCATTCACTTTTGATAATAGCAATATCTTTTTTAGTCATCAAGAGTGTCTCATCTATGGATCTCAGAATTCCAACCTCCATAGCTTTTGCTTCTCTCTTTCTATGATGTGTTTACATGTAGGTGATTCTTCGGAGTTGTGGGGTAGATCTTTCATCAACTTTGGCATGGTATCAGAGCTCCAAATCTTCATACCCCCATTCTATGCATGAGATATTTGGCATTAGTTTTCAAATCTGAGCTTTCAGAGGATTTTTTTATGAGATCTGGGGGGTCACTGATTTTCTAAGCACTTTGAGTGAAACAAACATCACTGTTGAGCTCAAAGCGCTAAAAAATCCCCCATTTCCATATAATGGACACTGTTGAAATCCAAGGCAAAAAAAATTCGCACCTAGGTTGTATTGACCTACACACACAAATCAAGATGGTGATTATTTTATTCAAAAGAATATTTTGGAGGAAAATGATTTTTGTTTGTTCATTTTACAAACAAAAATATTGTGCATAAGATTTTTTAAAGGTGTAGGTGTCGATATTTTTTAAAAGGAGAGGACATTTGTTTTTGCCCGCCCCTATCAAATCTCTACCCTGTACGAACTTTTTTGTTCCATTTTCATTGGTGGAGTGCTGATGTTGTGGGTATGAGCCCCTTTTGTTGACCTTGGAAACTGAGCACTTGCAATTGTAGATGAACCACCTTGTAATGCACCTGCTCCTATGCATTGGCATCTTGGATTGTGTTTGATATTTTGTTTTGGATATTTTGGGTTGCATGCATGTTTGGAGTGGCCACATCACCACCCTTTTTTGGGGACATGCACATTTGAGAAAGGGATTTCAATGCCACGTGAAATCTCCACTTCAACACCTTTTTAGGCAATATGCAAATTTTGGAGGCCGCTGCATTTATTAGTGGAGCCAAATTTGGAGTCAATTTTTTTTAATCATAACATAATTATGGTTTTTGGCCCTTTGGAGTTTTTTGGTGCTCTTTCCCTTAATCGATGGTTATGTGGATTTCTCATTGGCAGTTTAGCATAATTCTTATCTCCCACGTGACTTTTTTGGAGTTTGGGATTGGGACTTCGAGTGGATCCCACGCGCTTTGATTGTGCTTGTGAGTTTTTTGTGCCCACCGATGAATTTTTTCATCCTTGGAGGTTTCTAGCTCCCAACTATGGTCTTGATTGGTGTATTTGACCACCAATTGCTATTGGTGGTATTGGCATTTGTTTTGCCTTTGCAATGTTGTGTGAGATTACTGTACCCATAAGGGCCCTACAACCTCCATCTATTCTTAATGGATGCCCACGTGGCATCTGTCTTGGTGCCCTCTATGCATGACCCACGATACCTTGCCTATGCATGATATTACAAATTGTCGGCTTGTTCCTGCCCTTTGTTCATGGGCACCATTTTCTAGTGAAGGCTAAGAGAAAGTGCATGAACTAGTTTTTGTGACATATGATTAAAGATCCTTTATGACACACAGACAAAACTATCTCATCCTCTTGGAAATGGATATCAATGGTGGACTTAACATTCTTCACTATTTCTTGTCATTTCTTACACATAAAGTTGGCAACTTTTTAGGCATCTTTCTTGCCTTTAAATGGTTCACACTATTTTTGGAAAATTTGGTGGCATTTTTTAGTGTATGGAATTTGGCACCCTCGGCTCTCACATTCATTGTTTGGAAGAGCTTTTCCGTGGAACAATCCTGCTTGCATCACAACTCCAATACCTTGGGACCCGCCCACTTTGACATGCTCATGTACATGGGTAGTTTTTTTGGCTTTGACTATGGTTTATTTGGTGCTTCAAGTGATTATATCACCTTGTATGTGGTATTTTGGGTTTGGCGCGACATATGGTGTTTTATTGCCCATGCATCATTTTTTCCATGCATTTGACATTTTTCCACATGTCCTTTTTGGCCACCGAATATTTTTCTCCGACACTAGCTCTTTTACTAGCAACTTTTTGACATCCTTGTCATGTTTTCGGAAGTTGGATTTTTTTCCAACAGGGGTCATTTTTCAAGCATTTTTTTGCCTCGATGGTTGTTTGACTATCAAATTTATGCTTGTCACTTGCTGACATCAGCATTCCATTAGCACTTCTATAACCTCTTCAGGCATACAGACTACATTTTCTAAAAATGAGATATCGTCAAAAAGTTGGTTCTGAGCCTGTCACAGTGGTATAGTTAGGTTTTAGTTTTGATGTTTTTTTAATGGCTTTTTATGGCTATCAAAGTTAGGGGTACAATTTTGCACTCTAGGAGACATATCTTGAGCATCTAATCTTCGATTTAGAAATTCTTTATATCATTGGAAAGTTCTTTTTGAGCTCTTTTCAGTAATGCTAGTTGTTTTTCTAGATTTTTCTCCAAGCACATTCTATTTAATCTTCCATGTTTTTTTCATTTTGGTGGATAACTTGGTTGTTTCAAGTTTGAGGATCGATTTTGTTGCTTCAAATGATTTGTCATGACTAGTACTATCTATTGTGTTGGTCTTGTGTCTCTTCTAGTCTATTTAGATATCATTTGTATGCATTCTTGCAAACACACTAAGATAAAGTGCCATATTGCAGCTATATTTTCATTTTAGTTGTTTTCCCTTGTTTTGCCTTCATATTTGTGTAGTGTCATTTGAGGACACTCATGTAGATTATTGTATTCTTGGGACTCATTGTATCTTGTGCCTTATTGTACATGCACTACTCATGATTAAAGTGTCATGGGGGGTTGATGTTTTGCTTGTGTTTTCCATCTTCCTTTGTCTAGTAAGTGTCCCTTTCGTGACATTAGCCTCATGACGTGTTTGATATTGATCACCTTAGTACACACATATGTACTCTTTTGTACATCTTGATTGTGGTTTCTTGAAATGCAGTTTTTTTGGCCCACTTTTTCTGTTGCATATCACCTCACCCTTGTCTGTATTGGAGGGTTCTTTTGTTGTTTCTCATGCTTCCTTGGTTCGATTGATCAACTCTTTAGGATTTGGTGTTTCATGTCATTTGTATCTTCAAGTTCAGTTGTTTGCCTTTGTGTGCCTCTTGATTTGATGTAGATTATAATTTTCTCTACCTGGTTAGGTTCTATTTCAGTGGAGGTTTTTCAGATCAATAGCTACTTTTGATAGAGCTTTACAGCTTCTACATGCTTCAGTGGTGTTCTTCATGATCATCTTTTGTTCTTATCTTCTATGACATGCCCTAGTTTGGAGGTTTCCTTAGTCCTTCACTAGTTTCTTTCAACATGTTTTCCATCTCTTTTTGGAGTAGAGTTTTTCCCATGTGGTTTTCTTTATTTCTCCTATTTTCAGAAATTTTGTTGTGCTTGGGTACCTCATCAGGCTTTGTTGTTGGGACCCAAATCTTCTTTCTATAGTAGTTTATAGGTTTTTAGCTACTCCCTAAGTTTATCTGGGGGGGTTGTTAGAGTAATTAGATATTTTCTAATTAACTCTAGTTTGCTTAAGCTAAACTTTAGGCATCTAATAATTAATCATTTTATTAATTATTACGATGCAACCTAGGTTGGACCTTTTTAAGGTTTCAGCCTCCTTTATAAGGACGATATCTCATTGTAAACATTCATTGAGATTCATTCACTTTTGATAATAGTAATCTCTTTTTTGCTCATCAAGAATGTCTCATCTATGTATATGTGAATTCCAGCCTCCATAGCTTTTGCTTCTCTCTTTACATGATAGGTGTTTGCATGCAGGTGATTCTTGGGAGTTGTGGGGTTGGTCTTTCATCAACTTCTTAGTTAATAATTGTAACCAATTTTTTGGCATTATTTTGTATGTTGTATAGAAGGTTCAAATTTCCTTTTATAATCTATACTTCTCTATCTTCAACACTGTGACACCACTTTTTGCAAGCATCCAAAAATGAATTAGTTTCCCCTAAGACTTGTCTAGTATCTTTTGTCTCTAAAGCGACCCCTAGCGTAATCCTTGGGTGATCAGGATCTATTAGACCTACTACTTCATTCAAGTATCCCCTTAACAGCTCATTTTGCTTCCTCAAAATCAATATTTATGACTCACTTTTATCTAGGTGTGAGAATACTTGTTTTAGGTCTATGGTGATTAAAACATTAGTTGTATCCACTATTGGCTTACCCAACACTATCTCCTCATCTAAGAATCCTTTGGAGTCAATTCTTCGGTATCAATGTGAGGAGATGTAATGACAATATGTGCCAACAGATCTTCATTTTGGTTCTTCATGATAAAAGCTAGTGTTTTAGTATCATCCTTGGGTTGTTCTGGCATCTTAATTGCTTTTATCAATTCTTCTATTCCCTCCCCTTTAGTGAAATCCATAAGCCTTTTTTGTCTAATCAAAACCTCCCTTTTTTAGCATTTTAGCCATGCTAGAATCGTTTCCATAGCTGACATGTATTGTGTAGAAGACGTGGGTTTTGAAGTTGATCCTTTTCTTTTATTTCCTTGTTCTGGGGTCTTTCCTTGATGAGGGAGGACCACTGATTAAGCTTATGTTTCAACTTGGGTAGAAGACTAGATCTCTATCTTGGGAAGAGTTTGTTCTCCTTCCTCACCAATTTGCCCTTCTTTTGATATTTCAATAGTATGTAAGTGGATGTACTCCCCTTCCTCTAAGGTCTAAATTTGTGGCTCTCATATCAGAGGAGGTAAGGTAAGTGATTCTTGTTCCAATTAAAGAGGCATGGACATAAGATCTTGTGATGGCAAAGGAGGTATACCAAGAGGCCCTTTTGGTAAAGGAGGTAACTGATTCTAATCTTTTCCCAACGGCTCATTCTGAAGGGTATCTTGTATCTTCTCTCCTACTATTTTGGTTCCCACTAACATGAAATCAAAGGCTAAAATTTCAAAGATATTGACTTCTTATCCTCTTATCTTTGTAGTCCATCCTTCTTGTTCTTCTTTTGAGGCATCTACCTAGATGGGCTCTCGAAGAATAGAAGGTGGTGTTTGAGTCAAACTCCTCCTTCTTTCTTCTTTTGTAGCCCTTGCTAAGTGAGTACTCTTGTTAAGTGGGATATATTCAATTTATTCCTCCTCCTCCTCATCCTATACCTCTGGAATGATTTTTAGAACCTAAGGTGACAAAGTTTTCCTCTTTAACTTATGTTTCTTACCTACCATGGTTTCTGTTTGAGCTCTTTTTTGCACTGACAAGGAGGCTTCCGCTAGGGATGTAGGGTCTACTTGTACTTGTACTCCTTTTTTTGGGTGAGCCCCTTCCTATTCTGCTTGGGCTTCCTCTTGTGTGGTTGGCTCTACTTGAGCTTCTTCTTCTTGGTCTCTCACTTGAGTGACCCTCTTTCTCTTCTTGCTCTTTACCCTCTCAATTTGAAAGTAGTCTACCTCTAATTCATGTTGATATACCATTTTCAGCCTTGTTAGTGACTTTATAGGGTAGGTAGGCATGGTAACTTTAGTTCATTTTCCCTTCTTGGGTTGAGCTATGGCCTGAAGTGTTGGGGCTTGAGGAATTGGATCTAGACAAAAAGGTTTTCTAACTGATTCCCTTGTCAACTCAATAACATGTCAAGCCCTATGATAAATATCATCATTTTCTTCTTGCCCAATTTTTGCATTCATGATGGGCCTCTCTTATATCTTATCCCTGTTGTATAAGGGATCCAACACTCCAGGGGCGTCCTTGTTCCATTCCTTGAGAGGTATTTCTAAGTTAAGCACTTTTTGTATAAGTTGTAGACTCATCCTACAATAGTACCTAATTTAGACATCATAGTCATCTACATAATTCAGGACAATGATCCTTAAGCATCATCTCAAGTACGAACTTCTTCCCCACCAAATGTTTTACCGTTCCAATGTTATCAAAATATGGGTGAGGTGATTGGTAATCCTCCAGGGGGTATTGGTCCCATTTTGAGTCAAAAGTGGCAATGTCCTTCTATTTGACCTCATAATCGCCAATGGTGATTGACCAAACCCATGTCTTCATACGGTACTTTCTCACCCTATCATAGGCAGAGGCTAATTTCCTTGCTATCTCCAATAGCAATAATTTATCTAATGGATACCTTAGGAGATTATTTGGGCATAGGAGAGTACTAGCTACCTAGATATAAGAAAATGTGTTAAATTGGATGAAATATGCTCTAATTTGAGCTATTCTTGCTACTACTTCTATCAACATTCTCTTGGCATAATCCCCTTCTATAAACCAAATGATGGCAAATATGAACCCATCATTGACCAACCTATATTTAGGACTCTTTAGGGGGAGCTCCTTCTTCACAAGCTAGGGATAAACTATGTATGGTAAAGCATTTTCATCCTGCATGCTTCCCTTCCTAAATAGCCCTGGATAATCGATAGGTCTTGCTACTAGAAGATATACAACATAAGAAGTCATATAGAAGTGGGGGTCGTTCTTTACTAAAATTAGTTGTTTGTCCATATTGTCATTGAGGGTAGTAGCCTAATCAATCAACATCTTCCCCATCTTGACAGTCTCTATGAAGTGAACCATCCACGTTTCTAAATCACTAGCTGCAAGAAAGCCCATGGCTCTACTTAGAAGGACTATAGAGTATCCAATATCATATATCATATATCATATAACCTCGGGTCATGTTGACCTTTCCATTTCTCTAGTTCAACGATGTCCTATCAATGAGGTACTTTCCTTGTACCAACTCCTTTGCTTCTAACTCGTTATCTATGTACCATCTATCTACCATGTCATAGGTGATCTGTAAGTATTGATCTACATGTGGTAGATGGAATACCTTCTCAATTTTTTGAGGTCTAATATCCAAGACAATTTTCCTAGTCACACTCTTGACCACTTTCTCTTCTAACACATAATAGTGTGCTAGAGTCATAATCAATTATGATGATTGGACTGACACTAGTGAGAGGTTGCATTTACTAATCCACTTTTGATCAAAGGTGATACCATGAATGACCCCTACTTGGGCTTGTTACATAGTAGTAGAAAGCTGTTCCAGTCAATATGTCCAAGCTCTGTGTCTTGAATCCCTGAGTGCTTGTCTCCAAATTAGGAGTTCTTAGGTGCTCCTTGATATTTGAAGGTGATTGGTTTCAATGCAATCTTTGTAGCCATAAAGGATTAAGATGATGTCATTTTATCTGTACAAAAGAAATATCAATATTATTGAGGATGGAAACTTAAGATGACCCTAAAACATGACTCAAACTGACAGAAGACTGACCAAAATAGAAGAAAAATGACCAAAACCACTGATTATGTCAAAGAATGTGCACATGTGCACCTTTCACATGTGGCGCAAGGTGTGTAATTCACATCTTTATAAGGTTACAAAAAATAACTTGTGCATGTGTGGTGGTTTTCCTTGTCTATGCACACTATGCACACCTTTTGAGGGTGCGCACATGTGCATGTGCACATGCGTGCACCATCTTCCCTTTAGTTTACCTCTAAAAAATGAAAAGGGTTGAGGGGTTGTCTTGCGGAGATGTAGAGGTGCAGAGCTCCGGTATGTGTGAAGGTGTGGAGCTTGGGGATGTGTGAAGTGAACAAGTGAATGATGAAAAGGGATAGGGGGTATTTGTAGGAAGGATCTCCGTAAGGTGCACACCTTTGATAATGCGCACATGTGCATGTGTGCATGTGGGTATCCTTAGTTGAAGGTGAGTGCGCATGTTGTGTAGTTAGTGCACATGCACAAGTGTGCATGGTGTGCTAGTGCGCAACTATACTTTTTTGCACTTTGAAGCCAAATTTGTCTTTTTGACATTTTGATATTACTCAAACTCACTTGACCAAGTAACAAGGGCTATCCTAGACTCACAAAGAGATCCTAATCAATCAAAGTGCTTGACTGGTTGCTCTAAAAAGGATCTAAAAAAAAGGGGGTCCTCATTTTGGAGTTCAAAATGGGGCATGTGTTGTTAAAGCACAAGTATGATGAAGACATAAGTGACATGTAAGGTATTCAACGAGTACTTGAATGAGTTGGACAATGATAATGTATCATTGATTTGATTGTCTTACAATCATGTATTGTTGCAATATATTGGAGACCACAAGCTTACCTGAGTCACTAGGTTAATGAAGGGAGTCTGTAATCACCATGTGACTACAATGTTTGCTAAGTGATCAGTAAAGGAAGAAGGAAAACATAGTGCTACCTGAGGAAGCCAGTATTAACCGAGTGTTATGTTGCCCGAGTAAATGTTATTTTTATCGAGTAGCAGTTGAATGAACAAGTTTGAAAAAATGGAATCTGAGTCTGACTTTTGATGGAAATTTGGAAAGTTTGAGAAGGTCTAAGACATGAGTCAAAGTTTGGTACAAGATCTACAATTGAGAAAAATCAAGAAGGATATGATGAAAGAAATTGAATGAAGATAAGGATGGATACAAAGTTATATGCAAATTATATTTTCTAAGTGTCTAAATTCATTGTATGAAGGAATTTTGTTATAAACCTAAGATCAATTATGCTAATTAAGTGGAAAAAGATGGAAGGATCTGGAAGCATTGATAAAACTATTGAAGGAGGAGAACAAGAAATTTTTAGGTTGTTGGTACAAAGTTGATGTTGGCTAATGTTATTGATCAAGAGCTAACGATATTGATTAAGATATAATTGAGAGTTTGACCATCATCTCTCTGAGCATCACCTAGACCCAATGAGTGCTAAGTGTTCCATTTATTCTCATGAGAGATGAATTCATGTCTGAATCACTACTCATGATATATGGGTCAATGAATTTGACCCAAAAACTACGTAGTAAAATCCTAAGAGCAATATCACAATTTGACTTCTTGTGGAAAATATCTCCTACTTATTATTAATTAAAAGTTGCTGAGAAATGTGAAGTTGTTGAAGGAAAATGAGTAAAGAGTTCAGCCAGGTGAATTGAGTAGAGGAGAGAAAAAATAAGAAGTAGAATCAATGAAAGGAAGAATCAACTAAGTGAGCAAAAGATAGAGAAAGAGAAATAACAAATACCAGAACAAGCAAAGGTAGTTGTTATTGTAACAAATCATTTATATATTGTTATTGTTTAACCATTATAGCGTAAAATCTCGAAAGTATCAAATGGACCAAACAAGTACGTGAAATCCTATATGGTAGCATTGATTAGTGGTGTTTGTAAGTCCTTTATATCAAGCCACTCATTTTAATCAAGGACAAGGAATGATAAGGTCTAGATGATCTTTTGGTGAAATCCTATTACAAGGTCACATTAACAATGTGTTGCAACCTTTACATGGTTTTCTCCTAGCAAATCTCACTTCAGAAGAGTGAAAATTTTGGGTTACTGGTCCCAAGCTTCACAAGGTTTCTACGTTAAAAACTTGGTGTTAATTATGTGAATGTTTTTTTATGTTGCAAGTTGTTTTACATATTTTTACAGTTTATTGCAACTCGGTAATAACTAAGATATGACTAGGTAATAACTGGAATTTTACTGACAGTAGGCAATGCAAGATATGATTTGTTAACAATTTGTAAAAAAATCAATTAAAGTGTTAAGTATTAATTTGGATGACTACACCAAGTGATTGAAGTTAATATTTATGATTTTTAGTTGGTACTAAAATATTTGAAAGGGGTTGTATGATAACTGGACATAACTAATTCACCCCTCCCCCCCTCTCAGTTATCTAGCAAAACAAAACTACATCAAAACACCACACCTTAGTCTTAGAACCACCTAGCTACCTCTTCCTTTGAAATGTTTGGGATGCTTTACTCTGGATCCTCGATCAAAGGTGTCTTCTCCCTTGGCCTCTATCGTCATTGCAGCAAAAAATCATCCATAGCTACCATAGGAGGTCCCCCATTCCTCACATTCCTTCTCCGCTTTTTGCCTTGATTCGTAGCCCTACCACCATTCCTTCGCCTTGTTAGGAATTGCCTCTTAATCATTGCTCTCCCATTTGAATCCACTAGTGCATTAGATTGATGAGGGGTTGTTTTATAATGACTCTAGACACCTAAAAACCTTTAGAAAATAAAGTATTTTTATTTTCTGAAAAATTCTTGATGACATCATCATTTATTAATTAAATAATCATTTATTAATTATTTATTTATTTAATCTTGCAGTCCATTCTCTCCTCTTCTGCTCTAGCCTTGGGCATCTTATTTTCTTATCTTTGATGCCATGCCACTTTCGGCATCACATCAAAGAGGGGCAAAATGTAGACACCTAAAAACCTTTAGAAAATAAAGTATTTTTATTTTCTAAAAAAATCCTGATGACATCATCATTTATTAATTAATTAATTAATTAATTAATTTTTATGCCATTAAATCCCTTTATCTTAATTTAAAATATTTAATTAAGGAATCCCTCCCAAAAATGTTTAAATCTTATTTAAACATTATTTCCTTATTTATTAATTATTTAATTAATAAATTGACCAAAACACCCAAAATAAATAAAAATTTTATTTTTTGCCCAAAACTTGGCCAATTTCCTTAAGACCACTAACCTCTTCCAAAATCTTCTAATCCTTCTTTAATTTTGATTAAAGGCTAATCCCATCATTTCCTACCCCTAATCCCAACTCAAAATATTTAATTAAGATTAAATATTAATCCTCGTGTTTATTAAAAAAGTTTTAATAAATATTTCCTCAACCCAAACCCTTGAAATAAATAAAACTTTATTTATTTCCTAAAAATCTAATTTATCCTCATCCTAAGAAGTTCTAGACTCTTCTAGAAAGTCTTCATCCTCATCCTAGGAAGTTCTAGACTATTCTAGAAAGTCTTTATCCTCATCCAAAGTCTAGACTCTTCTATAAGATGTCTTTAAACCTAATCCTAATCCCCTCCTAACCTTGTCACATTCTCTAAACATGGGTTAAGACTTACTAACCCAAGCCAAAGTTAACAAATATCTCCTCCTTCACCCACCCTCATTAAATGCCATCCACTTGCCTATCCCTAAGCTAATCCTAAACCATCCTAATCCATCCTCTAATCATTTGCACAATCCTAAGCAAGCTTAGAACTTTCCTAATCAAGCCCAAGTCAAAATTCCTCTCATCTCCTTCAAAATATCCCAACCATAAAACTTTATGAAGCCCACTAGGCCATAAATGACTCTTCCAAGCCCTTTTATTGCTCTTACAAGCCATTATGAGGGTCTTTATGAAGATTTTATCCCTTGAGCCTCCTTTTTTGACTCATCCTTCCCCTTTCCTCCATCCTCTCACCCTGTGACATGTGTCACTCTCTAATTGGCTGTAAGGAAGCACTATCCATGTGCTCTCCTCTCATGCAATCTGAGCCCTCCATGAGCTTTTTCCCATCTTTGCATCTTAACCCTCAATCCCTCAAGCCTCTTGCCTGTAAATTGGATCCTTCCCCTTTGCAAAACAACACAATCCATGAAGTAAAGTCATAATGCCATTTTAAGAAGCCATTTTACATCAAAAGCATACACTCACACCCAAATTCCAACTCCATTTGAAGCCCTTTTTGAAGCATACAGCTTGAGCATACATCCTATCTATTTAGACAAAGCTAATCAACAAGAGAGCTTCTCATTGAGAGAGCCCATTAATGGCTCATATTCTCAATTAAGAGCTCATCTTAGTCTATCTTGAAGTTTATGAATTTTGTTTAGTTTGTAGAAGCTTTATTTAAATTTGGTTTCTATTAGCATACTAACATTGCTCATATACAATGACCACTCCCAACATATGACCTCACCTCCTTGGAACTGAAAAGCTTTGCCACAAATTCCTTCACCTTCTCCCAACCCTCTTCTAGTTTTGGCAGTTGAACCCATGGAGGGTAAGTAGAGGACCAAATAATCAACGGTTGAATTGGAGTATCCCCAACACTAATTATACACCATGGGCCAGTCCTTATGTCCAGACCCTTACCAATCACTACTTGTTCTACAATCTCATATACACCCTCTACCCACTAAGGCTACAGACAAACTTTTGCAATATGCCTCACCTCCTCCTTACTCAACCCCACCATGAGACCCATCACCAAAAATATTGATGCCAAATCTATGTTCAACCTTGGGTGCTAGTAATCCTCCAAATATTGAGGGTCAAACATTAGAGAAATTTCCTTCCAAAATTTTGTGTCCTAAAATTTAAAAATATTCCTAATTTGACACCATAAAACCTCACTAGTAAAGCCAAGAATCTACCTTGTTGTCTTTAAGCTGAAACTTACCAACATACTCGCCGCTACCTAACAAAATTTGCCCAATTTTGTAGAAGGAAAATCTATCAAGTCCTACTCTGAATATTCTAGAATCTCAAACCAAAAGGCTTATGGAAAATTGATGGTGTATTGATTCATACACATGCCCAGTTGCCTCTTCGTACTAAAAACAAGTTCATAAACTCTACCTCTTACTCTACCATCATCACTTGGAATGCTCGACTAACTTTAGAAGGGGTATGATGGGTTTAAAATCCAACACTGCTCACATTTCATCATGATCCAAATTAATTGAATGAAAACGTTCAAAAAAATTGAACTTTCATTCCAAAGACTCCAAGGCACCAACATTTTTCAACTTATCTGCTATACCATTAACTTCTCTGAAAGTGCGGGTCACCCAAATATCCTCTCTCTCTAAAACAAGTGATTTGACTTGTTTGATCTATTTGTCTATCTGCCACATCTCTAGATGACCTTTAATCATACCACTAACCACAATTTGAGAATCTCCTTCTTCCTTCTAAATGAATCCTTTTGCATCCCAATTTGATCCCAATAAGAATTGCCTCTATTGTTGCTTGACATTTTGCAGCATTATTAGTCCCATCAGCTAATCTTTTTGCCCTGAGTGCTAACACATTCCTTTTCTTGTCACTTGCCACAAAACCACACCCCGAAGTACTAGGATTGCCCCTTGAGGCACCACCAAAGTTAATCTTCACCCACATTTTTTCTAGTGGACACAAAATATAGTCTCTTCAATTGGTAGGAGGATTAACCCTCAAAGACCCATTAACGAGTCCTAGTCCTTTAAATTTTGAGAATATAAAATTAATTCAAAATATTTTGTTGATTTTTGTATATTAATGACACAGGTTGCATGGTATTGATTCAAACTATATGGATTTTGTATAGACAAAAAATAATGGCAATGGAAATGGAATTCTAAGCTTGTAGAAAAAGTTTCATTTTTTATGATATGACACTCATTATTAGGGTTTTTAGGCCCTCCAAATACAATGAGAAAATCTACTTTAGTCCAAAGTGCTTTAAATATTTGAATACCTCCTAGATTTGACAATCACATCCTAATGCAAAGAAACTTGATTTAGATAAAATAAAAGGTAAAATCATCTTTGATCTTTCCCTAATATCAATAGTGACTCATATTTGTTACAAAACATTTTACATTGAACCTACAAAAGAAGACAAAAATTAGAAAACCCCCAAAATTAATATTTCTCTTAAGTTATATTAATTCTCTCGGTATTCATATGATGCAAATAAAAACACATTCAACTTTACAAGATTTATTATATTACATATTCATCACGACTCTTAAAAATCATGTTGCTCAATAAGGAGAATGATTACTGGCTCCACAACTAGTTAAAAAAAATACACTATTATCTAGCCTAAGTGATGGTGGTGGTCAACATGCCACCCACTTGGCCTAAATGCCAAGTGCTTGACAAAATAATCTTCTACTCAACAATAATGAAGGTAGAGGCCAATAAACTTGAATAATTGATATACAAAACAACTAATTAAATTGAAATTGTCAATGCCACCATACTTGTTAGGACACCATGATGTTGGAAGGTACTTCAAATTACATGGAGCTAATGCAATGCTTGCAATGTTAATTATTATTTGTCCTTTCACTTTTGAGAATATAAAAAAAATTGCTAAAGTGTTTTTTAATTGTTGTAGATGAATGACATGTATTGGATGGTATTGGTCCTAATTTTACAAATTCTATATAAACAGAAAAATAATGGTGAGGACAATAAATTTCCTTTAAGGGATTAAAGAAAAAGTCTCTTTTGGCCCAAAGTGCTTCAAACATTTTACTACCTCTTAAGTTTGAAAATCACCTCCCAAGCTCAATATGGATGAAATAAAAGGTTAATTAAACTTTCATCTATTCCCCAATGTCAAGAGTGAGATCATATGTGTTGCAAAACATTTTACACTGAATCTTCAATAAAAGACCAAAAATAGAAAAATACCAAAATTAAAAAGAGCAAGTAGATTTCCACAATCTATGAGATTATCTAAATTACTTCCAACTTTGATTGTGTAGATTTTTTTTGCATCAACAATTTAGATTACACTTTGTGATCATCATTCGGATGAACATCTAGTACAACTAGACAATCAAAGCCAAAAGTAATTTAGACGACCCCAAAATTAATGTTTTGCTATTTTTTTATTTATTCTCTAGGTCATCATATAATGCAAAAGAAAAAAAACTTTTACCTTCATTACATTTACCAAGATCTTTCATTTTAAAAATAGCTCTACCCTAGTATCTAAGAAGGATTTTGAAAGACTAGAGCTCTAATACCATGTTAGAGTTGGTATATAATGCCTTGATACCATGTAGGAGGTAAAGTGCAATTGAAAACCCCAAGAACACATGCAAAAAAGATAACTTTCTATTAGAGAGTATGGAATAATTAGACTTACTCGATAGTAAGATCTATAAGAGACGATCGTCTTGTTTATGATACATAGTATGAAATGGTGTTTCTTATAAAGACAAGGTGGAAATATATAATTAGACAAGATGACAAGATGTGTCTTAATCTATTATACAAGGTATCTAACTCGATAAACATTAAATAGCCTAGGTTAGGAAGTAAATACCAAGCTAAGAACACATGGCAATTGGCACTTCAAAAAAGATTCCCTATGCCTTAAGAAAACTTAACATGTGAATTGAACCTACCAGTGAACTAAATTGGTAAAAACTCACCTTATTATGGGGAAGGACATCTACCACCCTTGAGATTGATGGAACGTCAAGGGACAAATGGGCCAATACCACCTCACTATCTAGTGCACTAGAGAGGTTTAAATAGATGAAGTGAAATTAAGATAATTATAACATGATAATGAAAATTACTAAAATAATTCAATGATATAAGATGGTAAGAATATTTAGAGTGTGGAATGGAAAGAGATGATAACTGAAACCAATGTGTACGCTCTACAAGCTCTCTAGCTAGGACACTTGTGTGATTCAATGGATATAACATGGACTCAAGATGCTAATGTGGTGTAGGTGCATCCTATACCAATAGGGTGTAGATGATCATACTAGGGAGGTACAAGATGATGATGAAAATAAATAAAAAGCAAAACTAAGTTACAAGCAATTAACAAAGATTAGGAATGGATTAGAAAGAAACTAATTTAATGAAAAAATAAGGGAGTGAAGGTCTCACAACCCTTCACATGAGACTCTTAAAACACCACTTTGATCCACTCCTTAAACATACACACATGATACTGAGAAAAATATTTGGGACAGGCTTGTGAAAGTGAACCCTTGTTTTAGTGTTTCTACCTCCATGGATAGCCAAGATAGAGATGCAATAATTAATGACCCATCAAAATTAGAGATTATAAAATATAGAATGATAAAATAAACTATTAATATGAATAACCAAATCAAAATAAGTTCATGTAAAATAAGAGTGATAACTTCATTTTGTAGTCAATAAGTTAAAGCTCACTGGAATGAATGTGAGAAAAAACTAATACATGAGATGGATGGTGAAGCACCAAAGTGAGATTGTCAAATAGCTATACAACACTGTTGAGAAGGTGGTGGAAGCAAGAAATGTAAGAAAGTAGTTCAATTGATAAAGAGATTCTTCAAGTGACATAAGAAACCCAAACCAAAGCTAACATGGACCTTAAAAAAATTGTGGAAGAATCTCAATGTTAATCAATTACCATAGGAGGAATCATAGTTCTAAGGAAAAAAAGGTGTAAACACTCCAAGAACCACCTTTAGTTTGCAAATGTGTGTGATGAGTGCACACTATACATATGTCTTGGTGATGTGTACATGTCTATAACAAAATGATTCATGTGATAAAAAATTCAGACAAGTAGTGAATAAGAAAGTTGAATGAAGTAGAGGCTTAAGTGAATATTTTGATTTAGCTAATGCAAAGGCATCATGTGACACAGAACACAATTTACAGTGTTACACTTTCACGTAAATAACTCTCTCTCTCTCTCTCTCTCTCTCTCTCTCTCTCTCTCTCTCTCTCTCTCTCTCTCTCTCTCTCTCTCTCTCTCTCTCTCTCTCTCTCTCTCTCTCTCTCTCTCTCTCTCTCTCTCACTCTTCCCATCTTTCGCTCTCTCCAACTTTATTTTCTTATTTCTACTTCTCTTTATTTTTCTCTCTTTGTCAATCTACACACATCTGCCTATACCTCCTAAAATATTTATTTCTATCACTATATATCACTACACATATGTGTCTTTATCTCTCCTTTTTTATATATATGCATCTCTCGCTATCATTGTTTCTCTCTCTATCCCTCTCCATCTATATATCCATTTCTTTTCCTTTCCTTATCCTCATCTATCTTCATTTTCCCTCTTTTATCTCTAGACATGTCCCCCTCTCTCTACCTATTTACCTCTCTCTTCCAAAACCTATACAGTTATATATATATATATATATATATATATATATATATATATATATCTATTTGCCTCTCTTCTTCCATCTATCTAGATTTCTTCTTCCATTTCTCTCTCTTTCTCCATCTCATTACCATCCCATATCTCCATCGTTACCTCTCTCCATTTCACTTCACATTTTATTTGAGTGTTTTTATCTCTCATCTCCCACCCTCTCCTATCTATATTTATCTCTTCCATAACTATCTAGCTCACTCCTCTCCTCCTTTTACTTGTGACACATGTCTAGGATGAAGAATCCCCATAGGAGATATCCAACCAAACAACAAGAGTAACACGTGGAAGCAATAACACAAAGGAAAATGAACCAACACAATTAAATTTATCTACTTTTAGATTTAATGACAACTAGCTTGTAATATATCGAGAAACAAGGCCTGTCTGGTTGCATCCTTACAACAAATACAAATCCACTAAGCAAACACTATATACATGTGAGCTTGACCTCAAGTTCATTCCACTAAGTTCCTCCACTATTCCTCCCTTTAGATACATCAAATGTATTACATATTTATTCACTTCAGCATACATGTTGACCTAGAAGATTCATACTTCCCTATGGTTAGGAAATGTGTTATAGCTTACAAGCCATTAAACCTCAAAGATAGGATTAGTGGCCAGGGCCATGAACAAATAGGAAGTTGATATCATAGTTATAGGGCTTTAGATATCCCAAGAATACTCACAAAGAGTCTTGAATGATCACATACAAGAATCATAAATCGCTTAATGGGAATTGATGATAGGTTAAAGTAGTGAAAACCTAATTATTGACGAATCCATCAATTGATGAATATCATGATTAGTGTATACACTACCTAAGAGAAAACAAATATTTTTTATTGATAGGGAAACGAAATGACACCTAGTCACATGATAAAAATATAGAATAAGTCCTTGTTGAGCTAGCATAATCGCACAAGCTATAATGCAAGATCAAAAGACTATAGATCATTGATATTGGTAAACAAGAACAAAGAACAAAACAAGAACACATGATTCGAGATTACCAATAACCTTATATTCTCCTACACCAAATACCTAGGTTACATAGTAGTGATTTCCACACCAAGGTTCATATCCAGCTAGAGTGAAACTAGAATGATCCAACTCAGATTGGGAAATCCAAGAACTATCTTCAAGTTTTCTATTCTTCCACTAAACTAAGTACTTTAGATAACTCTTTCCTCCAGTGCTCTTCCCAATCTTGCTATCCAAAATCCTTTCAATCTCATCCATCTACTTCTAAGGATAATCAAATTCTATGAATGAATCATCAACAAGCTCATGATATTCATACAAATTAGAAATATTGAGTATTGTTGAGATTCCCATATCAATGGGTAACTCAAATTTGAAAGTATTACCACCGTTAAATTTCCTTAGAATATTACATGGTCCAAATTTCTTTGTCTTCAACTCACCATATGTTCCAACATAGAATCTTCTTTTCTTTGGATGAACCATAACCTCGTCACCTATTGTAAACTCCTTATGTCTCCTAGTTTTATTAGAAAAATCCTTATACCTTTAATTACTATGCTAGAAGTCAAATTTCACCTCATTGTGCAAACTCTTCATGAGATCTATATAACCTTCTAACTCAACACTTCTCTTATCGTCTTGACAAATATCTTGTAAATTTACTATCCCTCTGGGATGCATGCCAATAACAATCTTTAAAGGTGTTTTACCAGTACTCTTGTTCACTAAATTGTTATAAGAAAAATTAACTTGAACCAAAACTAAATCTTAATTACCTGGTTTATCTCCAACTAGACATTTGAACAAATTGCCCAAGCTTTTGTTCACAACCTTTGTTTGTCCATCAATTTGTGGATGAAATATAGAACTAAACTTTAAATTAGTATTCAACCTCTTCTAAAGTGTTTTCTACAAATAGCCAAAAAACTTAATGTCTTTATATGAAATAATACTCTTTGGTAACCCATGAAACCTTGTAATTTACTTGAAGAATAAGTTAGATATATGCACTACATTTGATGTCTTCCTACAAGGTATGTAGTTTGCCATCTTGGAAAATATGTCCACATCAAAAAAAATAGAATCATTACCCCTTTGAGTTTAGATAACCCAAGGTCAAGGTATACACTAATATCTTCCCAAAGTTTGCAAGGTACAAGTAATGGCATATACAAACCCACATTACAAGTATCTCATTTACCACCTAACAAACTTTAAAACTCTTGACAAATTTTTGAACATCAACTTATATATTCAAGGCCAAAAGTACTTCTCACTAACCAAACTCACATTCTTATCAAAACCAAAGCATCCAACAAGTCCACCACTATGTTCTTTCCTTGATTATGTTCTCTCTCATCAAACATCTTGGTATACACAACTAAAAACCATTAAAAAACATACCTTCCTGAATGAGATAATCAACCCACTTCCCTTTATTACCTATCATTGTTGTTTTACAAGATTTCCAAGGTTCTCCAAAGTTTGTATTGGTTTCATAAAAGGTCTTCAAATTATCAAATCCAAGCACTTCCACTCTCATTTCCATCGACAAATTTATTCTTTAAATCAATGCATCAACAACTCTATTAGACTTTCCACTCCTGCACTTCAACACAAAAGTGAAATTTCACAAATACTCAGCCTACCTCACGTGTATCTAGCTCAACTTACTCTAACTACCTAAATACTATAAATATTTATGATTAGTTTGCAACAAAAATTACTTAGGATTCAATTAATATCTCAATTTCTTCAAAGTCTGGACAATAGCATAAAATTCTTGTTCATAGATTGAATACCTTTTCATAGCATCATTCAACTTTTCACTATAGTGAGCAACAAGTCTACCCTCTTGACTCAATATTTCTCCACCTGCATTCCCACTTACATCACAATCAACTTGAAATACCTTAGTAAATTTAGGTCAAGCCAACACAAGTAATTCATCTACCTTTTGCTTTGAAGTCTCAAAATTCATGTCAACTTCATGTGTCCACTTGAATTAGTTTTTATCACCCCCTATTGTCTCTTCCATAGAATTATAAACTGAATTGAAATTCTCGATAAACTTCCTATAATAACTAGCAAATCCATGGAAAGATCTAACTTCACCAACATTATCAGGTGTAAGTTGCTCTATAATACCCTTAACCTTCCTAGGTTCCATCTTCAAACTATCAACTAAAATAACAAAAATCATATACACAATCTCCTCTTTCATGAAAGAACACTTCTTCAAGTTAATCAACAACTTTTCCTCTTTTAACTTCTGCAATAACATACTTGTCTTGAATCTAACAAATGATTTTCCTTTCTCTTACTGAATATTAAAATATCATCTAGATAAACAATCGCAAACTTATCCAAGAATTTCCTTAAAAATCTATTCATTAACCTCATGAAAGTAATAGGTGCATTAGTCAAACCAAAATGCATAATCAACCATTCATACAAACCTTCACCTTCACCTGTCTTGAAAGAAAACTCCAATCTGCTTCTCTAATTTGAATATGATGATAACCTTTCTTCAGGATAATCTTGATAGAATATCTCACTCCATTGAAACAATCCATAATGTCATCCATTATTATTAAAGGAACCAAGAATTTACTATGATCTTATTTACAGCTCTGGAATTAATACACACATTTCATTCTTCATTCTTCTTAGGTGTCAACATAGCTAGTACCACACAAGGACATAAACTTTCTCTAACCATACCCTTTGGTAGTAGTTCTCAAACTTGCTGAGTCAATTCTTCATTATCTACATGTGTCAATTGGTGTGGTGATTTATTAGGCAAAGTGGCTCCTGGTATTAGGTTCATTCAATGATTCATAATTCTAATCAAAGGTAATCTATTAGGCACAATATCTGCGATACAATCCTTAAACTCTAACAATAACTCTTGAACTTCCTGTGATTGTTTATTCTCAATTCCTCCTTTAGTTTTGCTTGGGATTAAAGCATAACACATATCTCCCTTCCTCAAATCCTTTACAGACTGATTTCCTTCAATCAAGTAGACTCTAACAGTAGTGCAATTCTCACCCTTAGACTCATCTATCAAATGTAACAAAACTTGTCTTTTCCCATTAGCTCAAATAGTATACTAGTCTTATCTACTATCATGAAAGGCTTGTCTATCATACTATCAAGATCTACCTAATAAGATGTGACAACAATACATAAGCATAATATCACGCAAGACTTCATCACAATATGACCCAATATTAAATTTCACAAGGCATTGTTCACTTATTGATAATTGATAGGGCTTATGATGCTTCATTCTAGGCAACTACAATCTAGTAACCAACTCCTTTGATGCCATATTACAAAAAAATCCATTGTCAATGACCACTTTGCAACATTTATCTACAACTTTATATCTAGTCTTAAATAAGCTCTTCCTCAGCACAAGATCCTCAAAAAACTCTTCATTACACAAGGCTCTCCTAAACATCAAGTTTGCTCCCTCTTGTGGACCATTTAAGTATCCTCGCACAAGTGCAATCCTGCTACTGTAACCAACTTTCCTATTCGAATCAATTACCTCAATTATTCTACGATCACCTTCTCCACACTTGAAATGAATCCCCTTAAACCAAGTTATGTCTCCCCTTTTATGGCCATTTCCTCTTGAATAATTTCCTCTACCTCTATAGGAACCTTCTTATTTCCATTCAAGTTTTCCTTTGTTTTGATTAGTCTTTCCTTGATCTGAATAAGTTTTACTACGTTCATCATACAATTTTCTTCTTCCTCTAGGGAATCTACGACCTCTACCTCTCTACCTTTATCCATTCCTCGCATTCAACTTCTCTTCTACCTTTAATGCAAATTGATATGCCTCCTCAATTCTATCCATTTTGACCAAGGTAATTCCATCCTATATAAAAGTCCTTAGTCCATTCACATATCTAGAAATTCTTTTCACTTCATCATCAATGTGTCCAAATTTGATATCTAACCAATAGAATTCCTCCATGTAGTCCTTTATTCTCATATCCTTCTATCTAAGGTTCTACAATTTCTTTACTCGGTTAACTTGATAGTCACTTGGATGGAATTTAGCCTTCAACTCGCTATTCATCTCTACCCAATTCTTAATCTTTTCCTTTCCTCTTCTCTGTCTACCAGTTTGCAAATGTTCCCACGAGAGAGATGCATCTCCTTTCAATTTAGTACTCACAATCTTTACCTTCTTGTCAACATGTGTTTTCTCACATGCAAAGTACTTCTTCATTTTAGAGATCCAATCTAACAATTCTTCGACATCAAGCTTACCACCATACGTAGGAGACTAAAATGTGGCTTTGCATTCACTCTTGTCAAGGCTCTTAAGAATCTTTCATCACCTTTCTCAAGATTGGGAACTCATTCTTCTACTTCCCCAACCTCATTGTCACTAACATCCTCGATAGGCCTTCCTCTTCTTCGGGCTGTCTCAACAACTTCACGTCTCATTGTAATCTACCTCAACCTATCCATGACCACAAGATCTGCATTACCTCATCCATGAGCCATCCCTACAACCATCAACAAGTTATTGGTTAAACATAAGTTTACACCCCTGCAATTAATCAATTGATCTCTACAAGATTACAACCTCTACAAGTTATAGGTTAGATAGAGATCCACTACGCTACAACCAAGTTACTAGGTTTTCACACAATCCCAATTAAATCAACTTCTAAAAGAAACATAAACTAGGCTTTGATACCACCCAACACAAGTGTAGGATGAAGAATCCCCCAATGAGATATCCAACCAAGCACTAAGAGTAACAAATGGAAGCAATACCACAAAGGAATAATGAAATGACATAATTCAACTAATTAATTTCATATTCAATGATAGGTAGCTTGCAATATGTCGGGCAACAACACCTATCGATTACATCCTTAGAACAGATACAAATCCAATAAGCGATCATGATACACACACAAGCTTGATCTCAAGTTCTCCCCACTAACTTTATCCACTTTTCCCCCTTTACATACATCAAACATATTACATATTTATCCACTTCAATGCACAAAATGACCTAGAAGACACACACTTACCTATGGTTAGGAAACACATTACAACTCATAGGTTGAACCCCAAGGATAGGATCAATGGTCAAGACCATGAACACATAAGAAGCTTCTATCATAGATATATATCTTCCCATAACCCAAGAATCACCACAAAGAATCTCTAATGACCACATGCAAGATCACACATCTCTTTACGTGAATCAATGATTGGTCAAAGTAGTGAAAACTTAATGATCGATGAACACATTAATCAATGAACATAGCAATCAATGTACACAATACTTGAGAGAAAACAAAGAATGCTTGTTGATAGGGAAACCACATGACACATGATCATATGAGAACAATCCATAATAAGTCCTCATTAAGCTAGCGTGACTGAACATAGCAATCAATGTACACAATACTCGAGAGAAAACAAAGAATGCTTGTTGATAGGGAAACCAAATGACACATGATCATACGAGAACAATCCATAATAAGTCCTCATTAAGCTAGCATGACTACACAAGATAGAATGTACTATCAAACGACCATACACACAATCATTGATGCAAGTAAACACAAACTTGAAGAATGAAACAAGAGCAAATGATGTAAGATTGCCAAGAACCTTAGATGATCTTGCATCAATCTCCTTCTTTTCTGCACGTCCTTTTCACTCTTCGCCTCGAGATGCATCACCATCACCATCTCCATCCCCTATCTATTTCTTTTATCCTCCCACTCTCACTCTTCCCTCCTCTATCTATACCTCTATCTCTCCCTTTATCCCTACCCCCTCTTGATTTGAAATATAACACAAGCCTATTGATGATGGAGCTTAATTATCTTCCCACTTTAGAGACTTCATTTGTGTCATGTTTGGATCCCTCTAAGTGAATGGATAGTTTGATTCAAAGTGACCAACTTCTCCATTGAGATATTTGTTGCAGGAACACCATTATTTGTTGTGACCTACCAATCAACCTTGTTAGCTACATAATTGTACGAAAGAATAAACTTGAGTCGACTATAATTGATCTTTGACATACATAAATAGATATTACATAAACACATAAAATAAATAAACCACAACTTCTCATAATTGACCTTATCATTAATGAATATTTAAATAATTTACTTTTTAAATAACATATATAAAACCAAATGATCATAAACATAGACTCGCCACAACATAACAAAATTGCATATCAAATCACATTATATATAGAGAACCAAATAATCTAGATAGTAATTTTTTAAATTCGTACCATCGACTATACATTTGATCTGTTCTCTTCTTTGAGAGAAGGGTCCCAACAGCAAATGAGAAAAATAGGAAAAAATCAACAAATACAAAAAAATTCAAATTACCGTGAGCAATTTTAATATATATTATGATCGTCGGAGAAAGAAAAATGTTAAGAGGCAAGAAAATCGGCCCTAGCCCATTTTCACATCCCTTTTGCTTCTACCCACGGGAAGAGCAGTATCAACGCTTCACGGACTGTTCGCAAGTAAATCGAGAAGCCAGGATTCGGATCCTGGCTGGTGTAAAAGTTGTATTTACTTATCTTTACTTCTGTGATCCTCTGGGGCGAGTACATCTGGAAATCCTTAGTAATGGATTTGGATTTATGGATCGAGAAGGTAAAAGGTGGAGATCATCTCTCAGAGGATGAGCTCAAGCTTCTCTGCGAATACGTGAGTTTTAAATATATTCTTTTTTTAGTACAATTCTCAAATGTTCTGTATTTTCGAGGATAAACCCTATTGAGAAAATTTCTGTTTTTATGTAAGCTCGCGAAGTTTCCCTTTGTCAGATAAATATTGCAGTCCGATGGGCATTTTAGCTTTTAAGAGTTGAGATACTGAGGGCGTTTGTTAAGTAGCGCAGGACATCAATTGTCACGAGGGCTTGGACCAGTGCGTCTTTTTTCTTTGTATGATTTCATTGAATATTGAATGCAGAGAGTTTCAGCCCTAGTTTTCTTTGTCTAGTTGGTTGGACTAAATTAACATATGCTTCTCTCTTAGTACTCATCGAGTTAGATGTGGGCTGGGAAGATAATTTTGGGATTGTGAAAGGACTTCGGTCGATGCATTCTTTAGATTGATTTGCTCCGGTCTTATCATTCGTCAAGAGTATTGTGTAATAAACTAAAATAGTTCAGACGAGTATATGTTATCAGAATGTGAAAACTTTATCATCGTAGGACATTGTAGACCGTTTGTTTTCTCTTTATGTCGATAAGATAGATAAGCACAGTCAATTGTTGAAAACATCTCATCTGGGTTGATATGTAAGAAATCATACCGCACAGGAAACTATGCTGGAGACCACAATGCAAAGACACCAAATCCTTTGGGCATTCGAGCCTTAGGGGTGGGATCCTCACTTAATAGATGCATTGCAAATATGGATTTCCTCCGCTGATTTTGTTGGTACCTTAAGCTCCATCTGATACTGAACCCATACATTAGCGGTTGCTTTCAAATAATTGCGTGTGGACCTCTGGAGAAGGCTTACTTCCTCTTTTACTCTACTTCTAAGACTAAACAGAACTAAATCTGGCAAGTGTTATATTTTCTTTTTCTTTTTAAAATTATAGTTTGTTTTCATGTTACAGGTCAAAGAAATATTGGTGGAAGAATCAAATGTACAACCTGTCAATAGTCCAGTGACCGTTTGTGGTGATATACATGGTCAATTCCACGATCTGATGAAACTTTTCCATACGGGAGGCCATGTGCCAGAGACAAATTATATTTTTATGGTGGGTTAGGTTATTAATTTTGATGTATCTATGAACTACTTAAATAGTGTAATAGTTGGCAGACTTTTTCTATATTGTTTTTGGTTTGTCATTTTATCTAGTCTACAAGATTAGTTTGTGTGGAATCTTTGCAGGGAGATTTTGTTGATAGAGGATACAACAGCCTTGAAGTATTTACGATTCTTTTATTATTGAAAGCAAGGTATATATCGATTGTCAAATTATAATTACAAAAATGTGTTGTCTTTTAGTTTTTCTCATTAGATATATGTGAAACTATTCTTTTAAAATATGAAAAATTAGATTTAGCATATGTGTTTTGCTTGGAGCAGGTTGTAAATATCATATCATATCAGATGGGTGAACTTTGAAAATTATCGTAATTGCCCTTTCCATTACACTTCTTCTCCAAGCATTGGACATTGCATAAGTTTGCATGTGCTGAAGTCTTTTGATAATACTTTTGAGACAACAACATGGAGCTGCCAACAAAACAAGTAGAACAAAGTTTTCTTCTTTTATGTTTAGTTCATGATTGTATGGAACCCCTTTGCGGGTGGCCTAGTAGTGTTTCTAAAATTTAAATATTAATTATTGAGGAACCTGCACAGTCAGTTCTAGAAGCAATGTTTTTGCAGGCAATGTACCAGAGGCCTTATATTGTCTTCTTGCCTCTCATTGTATCTGAACAAGATCTTCTTTTTCAGAAGGTTTTGAATTCTCATGATTTTGTTTTATGTTAACAGATACCCAGCCCATATAACACTTTTGCGAGGGAACCACGAAAGTAGGCAGATAACTCAGGTATGCTATTTGCTAACGATTTGTTATCAAATGAAGCTAGGAGTTGCAAGATTTAAGAGTCAGATATGTACCACAAAATGAAACATGCATCTCTAATTTAGATCCAATCAATAAGATTAACTTAAAGATTATGTTGTCACATTTGTATTAGTTCAAAACTAATTTAAAAATAATTAGTTATTTGAGTTTTTCCTGTGTGGAAATTTTGAGGTGCAGCTTTGCAGTTGTATATATGTGGTTCAAAAAGATATTTATTTAGTGTTGGGAGGTTGGTGCCTCCGTCCCCTCTAGGTGAAGGTACTGTTCAGCATAGACTGATGGATTTGTGACATGTCCTTAACCGCCTCCCGTGGATCCTCGTTTTTGGTTGTTGTGACATTTATTGACAACTCGAGCTTTTGGTGCAATGGTAACGCTGATTCCAACAAGTGGTATTAGAGCGTTGGGTTACGGGTTCAAATCCCTCGGGTCATGTTGAGGGGGGGATTGTTGGTAGGTTGGTGGCTCCATCCCCTCCAGGTGAAGGTGCCTTTCAGCATAGACTGATGGATTTGTGACATGTGCTTAACTGCCTCCTGTGGATCCTTGTCTCTAGTTGTTGTGCTGTTCATTGACAGCTCAAGCTTTGGTGCAACAACAATGGTGATTCCAATAGATAGACATTAATTCGAGCTTTTCTAATGCAAGCCAGATGATTTATATTCCGTTTTTCTCAATTAGTGAAGTTTGGAATTCCTAGTTTCTTCTATGCTCTTGCTTCTTGCATTAGTATTTGTTCTTTTATCCTAGTGTTTTCAAGTGGCATTACTAACTAGGATATGGTTATGCAATGATTTGCAAGGTTGATACCCTACAGCTTTAAGAAGAGAATTCTTAGAATCAGAAACCTCTGATGGTTTCATATTAAATGGCATAACTACATGATTTATTAAAGCTACATATCGAGTTGTAGATTGCATCAATCTTGTGTGATGCATGGCCAATTTAAATGCCAGCAGTCTTTGTTAGTCCCTGACCATACGGATTTGAAATAACCTGACCCATTTGCAAGTGTCACACACATTCAACAATTCATACCTCCCTATCATTTATACATGATGGTAGGTCAGACATTTAACCATGGATATTTGTATGTAAAAAATTAAACATGCAAATTCATATTTAATATTTATTAATGAAAATCAGTCATGTCATCTTGATAGCTAAACCGATTTAATATTTGGAGTGGCCATAGTACATTCCAGGTGAATGTCTTCTTGTCAAATGATCCATCCCTCCCTATAAAAAGAGTGTCTTATTTTGCTATCTTAGCACCTCAATAGCTTATTGCCATAACACTTCATTTGATAGTTTATTGTCATCCTTGAAATTGATGAATTGTATAATACGGATGAGGACTGGGGGCCTCAAGTTAGGCAACTGGTCCAGGCAGCGTAACACAAAATATGGACAACAACAGCAATTAAATTACAGTTGCTCAGAGTTTATGACATCAAAATAACATCAATACAAATTCAGACCCAAGCTTACTGTGTCCTAAAACAATTGCTCAGCCCAAGAAGCAACTACAACAAAGTACTTAGAATATTCAAGTCTCAGAATTTCAACTATAACTTTACTTGCAGACACTATTGAAGAGCACACAGGAATACAAAGAGGTGGGGGTGGGGAGGAGGGTAATCAGTATTACAGAACTTTAAATTTCTTGCATAATCCACATAAAAACTTAACAAGAGCAACTGCCAAGACATTAAATTTCTTGCAGAAAGATTAATCAGTATTTCAGAACTTTAAATTTTTTGCATAATCCACATAAAAACTTAACAAGAGCAACCACCAAGACATTAAATTTCTTGCAGAAAGCCCTCTCCGTTAAAACACCAGGGCATACACAACTTATATTAACAAAATGGGCACCAACCCAGATTACAAATGTGGGCACCAAGCCATGGTGCATACTTGTTTTGCAAGAAGGTTATGTGGGCTGCAGCGGTACTCTGTATGTAAATGCTTAACATTAAGATAATTTTCTCAGTTGAAAGGAGACAAGGCAATACGTAGGCTTAATTCACAGGTATGGAAACTGCCTGCCATTCAGGATAAAATGCCTTAGATTTAATTTTAGATGTTCTTTATGAAGTGCTCGTGTATGTGGGTTTCTGCTGGAAGGAGTGAAAATACATGGGCTCCATTAGCAGGTAGGGAAACTGCCTGTCACAAGGGACAAAATGCCATAGGTTAATTTAAAATATTTCTTATGAGGTGCTTGAGGAGTATTTTTTCAATTAATAATGGGGGTGCACTGTAATATCATATTTCAATTAACAGAAGAGAACCGGAGTCTCAATGGGACTCGGTAACAGTTAGGATGGACTCCAGTAGACAAGGGAAACTGAGGATCTTCTACAGGTCAAGTGGATCCCACAATTACAACAAGATAAAGAATACAAGTGTATGCCCTGCATCAGGGTAAGACCATAAACAGGAAAGAGGCAATACACTGAGGAAAAATTTGAAAACCAAACAAGATCTGCAACACGGACAAAATCAGGAAAAAACTAAAATTGTTTGAAATTTTTTTGTCAGTTTTTCATAGATCCTGTTTGACAGTGGGACACAGGACAGGAAAGAGTTTCGGGCATTTTTTTGTTATCAAAAGGTGGCACGGACAGGGATATGGATACAAAAATGGCCATTTTCAAGATCCCTAATATGGATATGATTGGATATGGCCTTCATAAAAAATGCATACACATATACATAACACAATTTTCAAAGCTATTAGTGGAGATATAAATACTTTAGAAGAACACACACATAATTGCTCTGAATTCCAAAATGTTTAAAATTAAATATAGTCCCATCGTCAAAATAAAACTCAAATATAGTGATAGATTCACATTCGATTAAAAGGATCATCACCGTTCTCTTGAAATGGAGTCTGGGATCATCAAAATTCTTCGAGGAGCCAAGATAGTTGGATTAAGTATCAACACCAACTAGGCTCATTAAAAGCAAATGAAGATGAGTTGGAGGATTTTGTCACTAGACATGTCCATTTCTAACCTTCGCTGTCTTGAATTATCAAGAATGGTGACATTTTTGCAACGGAGATCTATGGTCCAATTTGATCCACTTTTTGTTGTTTTGATTCTTGATCAAACAAATGACAATGCCCTGAATAGTATCCTATAAATATCAAAATTTTAATTAAATATAAATAAATTCTAAATCGAGTTAACAATCTAATATTAATAATTTTAAATTTATACTATATATTTTATATTTGTTGTTTTAATTTCTTGAAAAATACAAACTTCTAGAGTGAAATTAAAATTAATATTAAAATAAATAAAGTAATAATAATAATAATTTTTTAAAGTGGTAAACGGCTGAAGCCTTTGATTATATTAAATAAAAATGTTACAGCTTGGGTTTCTCTGTTCAAACGAGCACTGGTAGGAAAGAACGGAGAAGAAAACCTCTAGTCTCGCTCGGGACCTTAGTCCTTTATTATTACATTATAAAAGGGGCATACCCCAGTTTCACAAATGAATAGTTATTACAAACAGAGCAGACAAGAGTCCTAATCTGAATATGACCGCTCTAGAAAACTCTAGATCAGCCAAATGTAATTTGCTCCAAACGAACCATCTGACCAGAGCTTTAGATTCTTAGTGGGCATCCCTTCTTTGCTGTTTTGTAGGAGCTCACGAAACTATTAAATAGAAGACCACTTAAGAAGAAGTCATTAGTATTGTTAGAAATTAATACAAATGACTTACCTGATTAGGTATTAACACTCTATGTTAGCCTCAGTCAGTTCACGCAATGCTAAAAGATAATGAATTTTAATATAAGACCTGCTTGATCTTACTTATCCTAAGAATACAGATATTGAAGCCAAATCCATCTATTAAAAGCAAGTTGTAATATACCATTCTTGGACCAATCTAATTATTAATAACGGATTTAAATCATAAAAGGAGGCTACAATCTAACCCTAACACCAGTAAATACCCGCCTGTCATTAAACTAAGCTCTATAAATTATGATCGGAAAAAATGAGGAAAACATATAAGATTATTTTAAGTCTGTTTAATTTAATTAACTTAATTAACTTTTTGGGCTGGAGATACCACACAGGACACTGTCATATTATGTAAGTTAAATAATACGAAGCATCAGAATGTAATTCTATAGATAAGAAAGAAATACTGGATCCAAACAACATCAATGGAGGGAGAAGGAACAAATTGACAAGCTCTGCATAATGCTTTAATAATTTAACTCGATTCCTTACCCTTAGATAATTTGGATTCTAGATATATACAAACTTGAAATAGTCCAAAGGATCTTAAGAATGAGCGTTGCCTTATAAGGAGATCTTAGCACTCAATATAGAAAGCATTAGGAACAAGTACTATAACAATAGCCTATTGAAGAGCCTACCTTAGAGGATTAATTGTAATAAGATATTATCCAGAGTACTTATTAACCTATTGTTCTGCCCATTAAAAGCTATTGAAAGCTGCTACCTTATATACCATATAATTTGGTCTTAAGATCTGTATCCTTCCGGTCTATGCTCTGAGCCAAACAGAGACCCATTTGATAATTGTTTGCAAAAATAGCTTAAAATGGCACTAAGAGCCAGAGCAGACCTTACTCTGAGAAATCATTCCAAAAATGAAAAGAACTAGTCTAAAAGTTCAAAACCCTAGCATTAATAAGTTTAAATATAGATGGGAACCTGCTTAAGACTAGGTTGAAATGATCAACTGGGAAACCATTGAGCCGAAAAAGCAGAGAAAAATTTAAGCTTTAGCCAAATTCTCATATTAAAACTGATCTCACAAGGAACGAAACAGAGCACCATAAAAATAAGATACAGATCTAGTCCAATTGGGAGGAACAAAGATAAGAGAAGATCTTGGAATAATTGAGGGCCTGACTGCTATTTTAAGCAAAGAGTTTCCCTGCTTAGTAACCAAAGCTACAGCCTACAGGGTATCACTTATGATAATAAATAAAGTAAGTATTAGTAAAATTTTAGAACTAAATTGAATAATAAAATTTACTTCCACATTTAGGTTTTATGCCATTAATTAAACAATGGAATTAACAATAAGAAAAATAAATATTAAATAAAAATAAAAATAATAAATTTGGTCACATATTTGATTTTATAAAATTCAATATAGATATAAATATTTAAATATAGAAAGCTACAATCATGCTTGAAGTTTTTAGAAATCTCCCAACTAGTAGACTACACCTAATTGTTCTAAAAGACAATAGAGTTATATGACACAAACATGACTTCCAGAGGCCCTCACAACCCATGTTCAAAATACCATGTAGTTTGCATGAAAAGAACACAGATCATTCGAAACATGATCAAAGTTGTCTTCATACATTTGGAGATGAACTATCCAAGATATCTTTGTTTGCTCTGCACCTCATCTGATCCATCCACATTTAATCTTTGATACATGGTTCCAACCTGCCATGTTTTGTTTGGAATGTAGGGAGCTTTGCCAGGGGTAAGTGAAATGACAGGACTGCATCACTTAGGGTGTTGGCCTGAATTTTCACTTGCTTGAAATCTTGTTAAAATCTGTGAAAATCAAGAAAAAGTTTTGTTTATCCTTGCTTAGGGTTTTTGAAGTTTGTGTAACCCTCATAGAAGAACCCTAAGGGCGAAATCTTGTTTTGTGTTTCGATGGAGTTCATTCAAAAATTGATTTGAAATCATTAAGTTAGGGATGTGGGAAATTTTCTAGCTTTTATTTTATATCCTTAAGTTTCAAGCTGATATCGTTTCATATTTCATTGACCTTTATATCCTTTAAGTTGTGACATTGCGAAATATCTTCAATCGCAACATTGCGCTGTTTTGCTCACTAACTGTCTTGAAGGTTGCGAGGAAGCAAAATGGCTTATGTTCAGCTTAGCGCGGCTTCGCAGTGGTTACTATCAACATCCATGTTAGAGTTGTGAACAAGTGAAACAAGGAAAAGTGCAAGATCGCAGGCCAATGAAGACTTAAACACTTTTAAGTGGTGATGTTGCGATGAAGGAAACAAGTAGCATTAAAAGGTCATTGCAAGGTCGTAGGTCGGAAAGCAGTGAATACATTTTAAGTTGCGATTTTAAGTTGCGAGTTAAGTGAAAACCCGGGTTAATGCAGTGAGACTGCGAAAGCCTAGGATCGCACCTTCGTAGGGTTAATGGTTGAGTTAAAAGTTTGAGCCGCGAAGCAGCGATAAAGAACAAATAGTCAAGCTGAAAGGTTATCGCATGATTGCACAATTGAGAAAGAATTAGGGGTTATAAGCCGTGAAGCAGCGAAAGACATCAAATAGTCAGAAGAAATGTTCATCGTTGTTTTGCAAATATTTTGAAGCAAAGTGAAATATTAAGTTGTGATGGAGCAATCAAAGAACTCAGAACAGTTAAAATTTTAGACTATCGCAACATTGCTTGAGTTAAAGGTTATCTCGGAACCAAAGCTGCGAGACTATGAAAGCCCATGATCGCATCTTTGTAGGTTAAGACCTGTGGTTAAGAAGTTAGGTTGCAACCTTGTGAATAAAGGAGAATATCACACTTGAAACAAGAAATCACATCTTTGCATGGTTCCATTTCTTGTTAACATCTTAAGCCGCAAAGTAGCGAAAAGACTGTTGATCGCACTTCCACAAGCTGTCAAAGACAATTAGAATATTGAGTTGCAGTGCTGCGAAGGATGAAGTAGAAGACAAAAGAAATGCTTAGCGCAACATCGCACAATTAAAATGTTTGTCATGATTGGCAGTTGCAAGGGAGTGATAAGGGAAAAATATAAAGCATCGTAACGTTGCGAGGATCAAAGGTGTTAGGATCTAAATTGCGGCAAGGATTTGAAATGGTAAATAAGCAGTCATCGTCAAATCACATCGGTCAAAAGGGTAAAGTGAAAACAAGTTGTGAAGCATCAAATAAAGGGAAATCACACCATCGCAAGTGAAACTTAACAGTTAGAGAAATAAGATGCGAAGTTGTGAGATAGTTAAAAATGATCTCGTTCGCACGGTCGTAGCCAAAAACGAGAAAAGAGAAGAAGACATGGTGAAGCAGCGACAAGGTGGTCTTTGCAACATCGCAAATGTCAGTTTTAAGGCATAAAAGCAGTTTTAACGGCCATGTTTGAGCTGGACAAAAGGAACATAAGTTGGAAGTACAAAATGTGAAAAAGCATAGATTTTGCCAACTTTTCAAGAATTGATAGGTTTTCAAGTGTGCTGATCTTAAATGCCAAAAAATAGATAAATTTTGAGGGGCACAAAGATTTCCTTGACTAGTTTCATAATTGTTCGAGTTTTTTGAGCAAATTTGAGTTGCAAAGTGATTTTCAGTAAATTTTCAGCATTCAATATACAAAGTTGATTGAATTGTTTGTAGAAATGGCTTAGAAAGAGGGTGAGTTGATTGCACAAGCAGTAATTGAAGAACCAACATCACCAGCAAAAAGCCCTAGCTCGTTTGTAGAGGAATGGATACACATTCTTCCTGGTTCTAGCAATGCACAAGCTGCAAATGATCACGCTTTTAGGGATTCATATGTCTTTTGTAGAGATGCAGAAGTTCTTGACAGAAATGGATATTAATTGTTCTGGTATTTTTACAAAAATAGAACAAAGAAGGTACCAGTTTGCAATCCTTGGGTGAGAAATTTGGGCAAGTTAATCATGCCAGAGGTTTTTGTTAATGTAGACCTAGTGAAGGCCTTAATTAAATGCTACAATTTGGTCAGCAAATCATTTCATAGGAGAGACAGAAGCATCTTCTTGGTCTTAGACAAAGAGACGTTTATCGAGGCATTTGACCTAGGAGGCCCAATGGCATTGCCTATTAAGGTGGATGAGCTAACTGATAATTTTGAGAAGCATAAGAATTTCTACATGGGTAGAGCACTGACAAGACACATCCCTTCGTGTCATAAAAACAAGGGAGAGATTCCAAAGAAGAAAGAAGTGGAGAGGATCATGCCTCTTGAATTCTTCTAGAGGTATTTTCAGAGTACTGTCTATGGCTTGAACAAGGTCCTAGGTTCAGATGGAACCATGAATGCCTTGGGTGGACATTATGTCATGGCTCTGAATATTCAAGATCCCGACACAAATGTTGGATATGATTATGTAGCATACATAATTGATAGGATACATGAAGAGATCATTGTTGCTTAGCAAGGTCAACTGGAGAATTTTAGATTCCCACATTACTCAACGATCATGAATTTGATCCTATTCAAGAATGTTGATTTGTTTGATCAAAGCTTCTTCGAGTCCACACAGGAATGGGGAGAAAGGTTACCAATGCGAAGGTGGACAAGAGAATAGCAAAGGTTTTATCCATACTCCAATATTATTTCCTTTTATAATGATTTTGTTTATCTTGTCTTAAAAATGATAGGATTAACTAATGAAAGAATCCCTAGGAGTATTAGAAAGGTTGTTAAACCTAAAATGTGTTTTGATGTTGGTAAACAATTAACACATGATTGGGGAAGTGTATTTTTGTTTGAAGAGTATACTGTCATTAGAATCTATGGATGTCCTTAGCCAGCTGCATTTTGCCTAAATTTGTCCCTGAGAGGCTAGGAATTGTAGAAGTTTTCTGGCAGTTAAGTTCATTGAATAGGGAGTATTTAGGGAAATTGGTCAAGAAAGGGACTTTCCTGTGTAGATGCACCAAGGTGGGAGATTTTGAAATAGGTAAGAATGCCATACAGGAAATTGACGCCTATCTGAGAACATACAAATTGCCAATTGGACCAGCTAGAACCTATGACCCTTGCGATGTAAAATTAGACATGCATTAAAAAATATGAGAGGATATCATTTGCCCCCTACAAAACCTATGTGGGAAGAGGATGTCATTGTTGATAGGTTGAATGAAGATGTCTGCAGGGAAAGGTTGATAAAGTATAGAGACATTGTTAGTTTTGAATAGGAGATGAGAAAAGCAGATCCATCCTTCAAGGTATTCTATCCTGAGGAAGATTATTGGTCTAAATTGGACAAGTGTGTAGAGAATTTAGATGAGTTAGCATCACAACTACCTGAAGCAATCAGAAAGAAGATTGACCTTGAGTATTCAGATGATGACATTGTTGTTGAAGTCACTGATGATGAGGATCGGCCTAGAGAAGATCAAAATGAAGACGACATTCCTGAGAGCTCTGAATGGGTTGAGCAAAGAAATAAAAGACAAAAGATGGTGGAAGTGCTACAGAAAGCTCAACAAAAGGCCCTCCAAGTTCTGCCAAGAGGTAGTAAATATTTTGATGATATTAGAAGAAGATTTTTGGTATCTCAAGCATCGAAGGATGAACAAAGGTCCAGGAATTTGTAGTTGCAAGCTCAGATGATTGATGATAGATTCAAAGAAGCAACTGAATTCATGAGTGATGACAACTTCATCAAGATAGAGGAGTTTAAAAGCTTTCTCTTAAAATTGTGGCAAAATGAGCTGTCTTTGCAGATGAAGCCAGGGGACTCTAATGAGGTAGTTGCTGAACTTATTTAGAAATTACAAGAGTATGACCCAGCCTTTGAAACCCTTATTGTAGAAGAAGCAAGGGACTTGGTAAGAAGAAGTGGAATAATTGTTTTCCCTAGATGGGATATAAGCTCTTCTTTCCTATTGGACCAAATGAGAAGACAAGATAAGTCTATCTCATTTGAGGATGAAAACCAATTAGGTGAGCTTAAGAGGCTCTAGATATAATATAGATGCCTAGAAAATGGCAATATGGAGTCTAGCTCCAGAAGACCAGAAGCTACCTCTGATGGAAATCAAGGAATCCCCAAGAGGGGATGTTATTTTCTGGAATGTACACTCTACTTCTAGTGATCAGATCTATGGAATGCATACTTCAGTGGCCCTATTGGTTAAAAACAAAATGGATACTCTAAAAGCACAGCTAGAAGGAACTTATGAAAGATACATAAAAACCAGGAGGAACTATGAAGAGGAAATGAAAAAGACATTTGTCTTGGAACGAAAGACTATCAAGCTGGAAATGGAGGTATCAACATTGAAGAATACTATTAAGACAGCTATAGAGATCCATGACAGGGGTGTCAGACAGAAGACCACACACCTGAAACAGGGGAGGCATCAAGCCATGCTGAAGGAGATTTGGAGGCAAGCAAGGAGACAAAAATCAGAACAATAATAAACCTGCTGGTTCACAAAATAAATGTACTAAAACTAGTCTCTCAGAATGTGCATAGTAGTTATCTTGCATTGTAGGGAGCAAAATATAGATGTTTAGAGGCTATTGCTCTATTATCTTCACTTTTCACTACATGGGGGCCATATGCTCCATTCTTTGATAACTTGGTGCATGGATTGGCACAAAAGAAAGAGTTGCCAAAGATAACCATTGTAAACACTAGAAAAATGATCAATAAAGTGAAGGATCTAAATGGTTTCTTTTGGGGTAAAATGCAGCTGATCCAGAACAATATGAAGACAATTGCTGCAGGTACACCCAATTTTGTGCCCACAATCTTGGATAGTGATGGCAAGATTAAAGATTGGGTAGAATGGTCATCTTCTTTTGATAATATTCTTGATCATCCCAGGTTTTTAGCTTATTGTAATGAAGAAGCAAGTATGACAACAATATATGATATGATTGATATATTCTACAAAATAGAGGTAGATATGTTTAAAATAACTGCTGAGGTGACATAACATATGCTAAATGGAGCAAATGCCTTGATGAGCTAGATACAATTAGAAATGCCACTTGGCCGGATGTTGATACATATATTGCTATCTGGGAGGCCATAGCAAATATAAAGGCCTTACCCTCCAGTGATAGTGATTAAGCAATGCAAACATTGCAGTTAAAGGTAAAAAGGAAAAAGAAAAGGCAAGGACAGCGACAGAAGCTTGAGGACAAAAGGATTTTGTTAAAGACACCTGCTGAGAATGCCACCTGCTAGTTTTGCAACTGCAATCAAGAATTTTGATCAAGTACAGAGAATGTTTTGTATTGTAAACAAATATAAATATCTTTGTATTTACTTTCTTTTAGGATTTTGATATGTGTCCTCCCATCTGAAGCTTGTTGCAATCCTTCCTATAAAAGGACTTCCAAGATGTGGAGTTGAGGTTCGAAATCCATGTAATTTTTAGTGTTATGCTATTTTGCATTCGGTCTGGTCAGTCTTTGTGTTAATTTTTGTGATGTATTCATCTGCAAATCTGAGAATACAAGTGAACATTGAATGGTAAGTTGCCCTGTTTTGAAGTATTTCTGAGTTTATACCAGTATTGTATGATTGTCAAAGAGAATTAATGCAAAAGGAATGTTCTGCCATATTCGATTTCTCTAGATTTTGTCACCATTTTTGTGTGCTTGTTATCTTGGGATTGGATGAGCAAGGTTCATACAATTTAATGCAACTAGGATAGGTTATATATCAAGTTGCTGATGCTGTTAATTCAAGGAATTAAATAAGAGCCTCAACAAATTGATAGGATTTCTAGTCATATAAGAGGGATATTCATAAGAATGAGGTTTAGGGTTTACTGCTGATAATTTGATTGTAAGGCAATTAAATAGGTCAAATTTTGCTGGGTAGACTTTGAATGCCAATGGATAGGGCATTGATCATCAATTCAGCTGCAAACTGTTAGAAATCATATGGTTGCACAAAGCATAAATATAAACCAAAACAACTTTTACTTTTGTGTAAGAAAAAATAATTGTTGGTCAACACTTATTTGCAATAATTTTCTATGTGTGATAGATAGCTGCTGTAATCAAGAGTTATTTGTAAAGTTAAGAAGAATTGTGACCATTTCTGCTTTAGGGGATAGATTTCGAAGAAAAGAATATTAGTGAGTGAATTGTGAAGAGAATATCAAGCATATAGTCATCTCAATCCCTAAGGTGCACCCGCCTAAGCTCTGCAGAGCTTGAAGTGTAGAGAATCTCTGTGATTCTATTAATGTTGGGTCCAGATCTGAAGAATTCTCAGTTTAAGATAGGAGGTAGCTAGCCCTTAGACTGAGATTTGTCTCAACACCTTGGTATCAGGGGTTTTGTTGCCAGGTAGTTTTAAAACACTAACATAGGGCATCTCTAAAATTCTGAAATTGCCGAACTAGCAAAAAATTGTTACACATCACCAGATCAGAATGCTACTTCATCTATCCAGAAAAGAAAGGCATCGATCAACACCTAACACAAATTTATAATCCTTAGCTTTAGAAAAATCTTTTGTCGCTGATAACTAATTTTGTTGCTAATTCCAGCTCTCTTTTAAATTGGTAGTCTTCTATATGATCCATAGAATTCGACTAGATATCAATTACCTGCTCAGGCCTAATTTTTTTGGTGTTTTCTTCTAAGTCTAAGCCCCAGGTTAATCTTAATTTCAAGAATTTTGTTCTATTATATGTTACTATAAAAGTACCAAGTGGTTTTTCAATTAGTCAAAGCAGCTTCAGGGAACCATACTGATAAAGTGAAAATTCATAACAAGCGTAGCATAGTTTTGTAAAGGTTGCTCTATAGGAGGGCCATTTCACGGTTGACATAATTTTTTCAAAATGCTAAAATTCTCTTTGTAATTGTGTTGCAATAGAATAAGAAATGTGCGAACCTTTTACTAAACAATGACAATAAAACTTCATCCACCAATTGGTATGCTATTTATAGCTACTAGTTGCCACATACTATAGAGCAGGCATTGATCTCACAAGAGAGGCCATGCTAGGGTAGCCATGGGATCACAATCCATGCTATAACCTTCATCTTGCTATCATCTATTTTCAAACATGAAGCTACTATGCAAATGGATGGTCAACCTTTATAACAAAATAAACACCAAAATTCCTCTTGTTGCCTTCCATTATTGCTAATTATTATCTTCTCCAATTGATCCACTCACTAAAGAAACTCTTGTTCCATTGGATCCTGGATCCATGCACAACCATTTGTCATGGTTTGGATGAAGCCCAGACCTAAAACATCTTCCACACTTTTCTTCAAGGCACATCTCCACTAAGGTCTTAACAATTGCCTTGGTCATGGAGCAGATTTCATTCTGATCTTCTCTTTGATTGAATAGAATTGTTTGAATCATAAAGGATATATTTGTGTTTACTTGGTGCCTATGCAAGGAAGAGATGAATTAGAATGTGTCACAAATAATCATTTTTATTGCATGTAATGCTACTACAACCTTAGTCATAAAAAACTTCATTAGTCTTAGGTCAACTATTCTTCCAAATGAAGGCAATTTTCCTTTATTTGGCCTTAAGATAAAATTTGGTATCCATGTATGCAACCATAAGTGTACACTTCCTATGTCATCAAGGAGCTACAAAAGCCATAATTGGTCTTGGCAGTTGTTGTACTTCACCTAAGTCCCACCTAAAGTTCATGTATCTCAAATCATTCAAGTTATCTAACCTAAGTCCCACATAAAGTTCATGTATCTCAAATCATTCAAGTTATCTCACATTATTGAATTTATTAACGTCACACAACATGTAGAGGTTTCAAACTCCAAAGCAAAAGTTGTCGTGAGTTGAAATGGAGAGTGCAATTACTCTGCTGCTGCTGCTTCCTGTGTTGGCTGACAACTATGACACATCAGAAGCAACCAATCGAATGAAGAAGGGTTTGAGAACTTGCCTCTGCACCAGCTTCCCAGCTTTGGGAGTATGCCAATATTTCTAGTACATTCTTGTGGGAGAAAACACTACGAATTCATCCATGTAAGTTAACCCAGCTCTTGCCCCTGGCAAAGTGGTAAAGAAGCTGCCAGTCCAGTCTCCTGAGGTGTAATATGAAATGCCATTTTTATACTGCAGAATAAAGTCCGTCTTTCCTGGGGATGGATTCATCTGGACAAAGAATTTCCCAGGCACTGGATTCAAAGAGGTCTTCCAAGAGTATAGATTCATGCCTTTCCAGAGCTTCATGATGGGCACAAAATGATCTGTGGAGTGCGCAAAACTCTTCCACATGGTCTCAGCCTCAAAAGTGTTTTGGACTCCTAGACGAGTCCAATATCTAATCTCCAATTCCACTGCTTGCACACATTCAATGCCAATAGACTTAATAAACACTGCACTAAATTTTAACACTGACCACTGCACAAAAAGTAGCAAATATCTCCTGTCAAGGCACATTGACAGAAGAAACAAATCTTCAGTACAGATCTTTTCTGACCCTTTCAAATTACATGTCCCTATAGTGCACTGTGCTATACGTTGGCATAATAAAGTTCAAAATAAAAACTTCATTGTGTGACCAATCATAAGTTTTGAAAAAAAAGTGAACAATGAATGTTCACAGTACAAATTTATATATTCACAAAGTTTATATAAACAAACATTATATCTGAATAGGAACAGATAAAAATTTTGAAATTTGATTGGCTCAATAAAATTTAAGTAAAACATCTACTGGATGCTATAGTATCCTGCCTGTGGCAGGAACTAAAAATAAGAAACTTACATATATTGGGCACACCTCCATTAATGAAGGCCATAAAGCCAAAACTCTAGTGGCAGTACGAAAACAATAGGCCACTAAGTTTAAGTAGAATGTTAGTCATTTGAAGCTCTTAGTTTACATCAATTATATGTGACATTATAGTCCTATAATAAGAATAGTAGACATTTTTTTCTTACCCATGGGCAAGCTCTTTTGTAGTGACTAATGAGTGTGCTTTCATTATGCTCAGTCAATGCCAGGTGAGGGAGGAGTAACAATAGTGGTAAGTTTTAAAAAATCATTTCCCAATTTGCTTGATATCTTCATTGTGAATGAAGGTTGGAATGATACATGAATTTATTAAATGACAAATTTGAAGTTGATTCACAGCCATGGTCTTGTGCCAAGGTGGAATCAGACAACAAAGGCATCTTCATCTATGATGGCTTTGAGGCCCTTTTGCCCTTGTAGGATCAACACTAACAATGCAGTCCAAATTGCCTTGTTGGGTTTCGTTACCTCCATAAACATGGCAAAACATATAGAGATATTTGTGTTAACCTGATACCTATATAATGTTGTAAGGAACGTGTCTCCTAATATGACCTTGATGACATGGATCATGACTATTGAGTTGGTTTTGACTACCTTCTTAATCTAAGAAAATCTTCGCTAAGGAGATTTATCCCTTTTTAGCTAACAGCCTAATAGTAGTGTCCATTGCATAGGAGAAAAGCCATAAGCAGTGATAAATTAAGGCAAAATGTAACCTTCAATATACCATTAAATTTCATTATACATGACAGATTTTTATGATAACACATGCTAAAGTAGTTTTCCCCACTGCCAATTTCATGAGAACATGTTTGTATCATGATACAAGTTCATTACTGAAAATATTGTGTTTTTTAGCTTTGCCAAGGCTCTAGAGACTCCACAACAAAGTTGGCTAAAGCATTCACATGGGTGTTGATCTCCCTATAAACATGTCTTACTGTGTATTTTGTTACATATTGTAGTAATGGACATACTTTCCTTGGGATCATATTTATTTTTCCAATTCTTGGTCCCTCGCATCTAATGGCATTAACAATAATTGTAGAATCACCTTCAATCGACACTCTTCTTGAAGTATGTGTATGTTTGATGTAATGTCCCTTCTTCGAAATAGAATTTACTAATAAGTAATAATATTGAAAAAATCAAAATATAAAAGAACAAAATAATTTAAATTAAAAAATATAAGAGTAATATTAAAATGCAGCATAATCAAATTTTAGTTAAGTTCGACTAAAATACAACATAATTGAATTTTAGTTTAAGTTCAATTCTTGGTCAGAAGGCATGACATGAAAAGTTGTGACTTCCTCAAACATCCTATATAGAAAGTTGTGACTTCCTCAAACATGAGATATAAAAGGGGGAAGAGAACTTTACTGAAAGAGGGGTGAGAGGAGAGACAAGAAAAGGGACGCTGTGAATCGAAAAAGCATTAATGGAAGAGAAAAAAGAAAGAAATGAGAAGTAAGTGAGCGACTTCTTTAAAAGGTGAAAGTCATAAAGGGTTGTGACCTTCAAAGAGTGACAATTATGGAAGGTTGTTACTTTCAAAGGGGCAGAAATGATGTAGGGTTTTGACTCTTCCAAAGGGCGGTAGTTGTGAAAGGTTGTGACTATTGCAAAGAAAAGACATGATGAATTAGAGTAGTGTGTCTACCTCACATTAGAACATATAAGTGGGAGAAGATTTCATTTTAAGAGGATATCCAAAGGGCGATCAATTTGGGGAATGGTATATTATTCTCAAAGGCAACAAGAAAATGGTGACTCCTTTCTTATGGAAGGTGGTGACTCTTTTATCGCTACAATTGAAAGGAGATTATACTCCAAGCATTTAAGGAGTGCTTAACAACCATCACTCATGAATGCATGCAACAAATCCTTAATCTATCAATCATTGATTCCTCAAGAAATGAAGCAAACAATCAACAAACAAAGATTAAGGCAACAATCATCAAATCCACATCAATCATCACCTCATCTTGGGATTAGGAAATCTTGCGATTTAGTAATCAAGCATCATTTTATCAAATCAACTTTCACTTAGTTATCATCGAACAATATATCAAACTAGTATTTATTATATTGTCACTTCTCAATTATAATCAACAATTATTTAATCAAACTCACCAATACCTTGAATCATCAAATCGAAGGTATACATTCAACTTGTTTAATCATTTAGCAACAATCAAATGATCAATCAACGAGTTTTCTTTCTCTAACAATCTTCAAGTTTGCTCTTCATTTTTCCCTTTCTTGTAAGTAGTTTTAAATCTTGTTTTTCCCATAGGTTAATAGTCCTCGGAATTCCGCGTGTTTCGAGCTATCTTAGGCCTCAAACAAATTTGTCTAGCTCAAGTTATAAAGGAAATAGTGGGGTTTTCAGATTGATAGGCTGTCTTATCTAAAATCCACCAAAAGTGGGTTTTTATTGGTAATTGTTCGAAATAAAATAATTATTCATATGTAAAGTGAACTTCGACCCCCATTTTCAAATTTCAGCTCAATCTTAGTTTGATTTGATGAAAATGGCTTTTTCTGGTTAAATTTCATGTTATTTTATTAAAAACTATAGCTATATATTAAAAATAATTACATAAGACCGATAAAAAAATAATAATTACATAAGACACTTTAAATGCATGAAGGTGGGTTTTTATTACACATTGCATATGATCCACATGCAAATTGCTTTCCCAAACCCCACTACCAATGAGTTCTAAGTTCAAAATGCTTAAAGGTGGACTTTTAAAATGCAACGGCATATTTTTATTCTTCCCTCTATGTAAGTGGGGTTTTTAAATGCATTTGTATATTAAAATCCTATTATTATAAACCTTTAATTACTTAAAGGCTTTATAGTGGGGAATTTGAACCCAATAACACATGTGATCGCATTTACTATGTATTTTAACTTGGGTAATGACTTAAGAGCCTAAAGATGGGGATTTTTAACCCAATAACATATGTTTTATGTGCAGGATTTTTAACCCAATAACATATGTTTTATGTGCATTTGAGTTTTAAAAGGTAAAAACATATGTTATTGACCTCCAAAAATTGTCTTTAACGACTTAAAGAGCTGGGTGCTTTCAACTCCAAAAAAGCTCATTAGTGAGCATTTTAACATGCATTTGACTTTAAGAAGTCATTTGCATATGTTTTCAATACCAAAAAGCTTGTTTTAAATAACCTAAAGGACAAAATGACTTTTTTGAGCCAAAATGCATGTTTTCTCAAATGAAAAAGCTCGTTTTAATGCTTTCATTCAAACAAGAGCACATGGGGTGGTTTTTTTGAGTCACAAAGCCTATGCTTTCATTTCCGAAAAACCCAATTTGGACATTTTTATTACTGAAAAACCTTTTAATACATTTAAATGCAAATATAAAACCCATTTTTGCTTATCTAAGACATTTTAAAAGTGTTATTATCATAGTTACAACAGCCTGGGGGATGTAGGGACAAGATTTTGCGACAGGGGACAAAGGGTCCTCAATTTGGGGACGGCAGGGGGGATACGAGGAGGGGACGGGGTGTATATAGTATATACTATACATATGATACTTAAAATACTAATTATGAAAAGATGTATAACAATATAAGACATGAAGATGTAAATTACTAGTTTACTAAAATAATAAAATTTAAATACTTGAGTCTTGAACATTGCATTGAGCATTGAACATGAAAGTAGAACTTTGAACAATAAATATCAAAATTTTAAATACTCAAAATGAGCAAATGAAAGAGTTCTAGTTTCTATTATATAAATATTAAATAATAAAAGTCATAGATATCAAGGTATGAGTATCTCATCATCGAGATGATTACATCGATCAACATGATAAGATATTCAATATGCCCAATAAAATATTAAAACATGTTTACTTTAGTTATTTTTTGGTTGGATAGGGATCCCCTGGAGGGGTTAGGGTACTTGTTCCTGTCCCCCGGTCCTCACAGGGGACATAGAGACGTCCCCCGGTCCTTGATGAAATGACGACTAGATGGTGGTGCTATTGTGAATGCGTGAATGTCATCCCCCAATCTCAAGTGTGTTGGGGAAAAAGGGAGGGGATGCGTCCTCGTGTTACTATGGTTTTTATGCATTGTGGATACATGTAATGGCCTCTAAAAAGCCACTTTTGGGTGTCTAAGTGAAATATGGCTTGTTTTAACACATGAAAATGCTCTTCAAAAGTCCCTTTTTTGGATGGAAGTGTTGAGAGACTACATGTATTGGATTTTTTTTGGTATTTTAAAACATGTTTTTGCCTTCTAAATGCAAAAACACCTTCCATTCTACATGTATTTTTTATTCTAAAGCTTGTATAGGGCATCCAAGTGCCAAAATGTTCAATTTCTTCATGTATTTGAAGCCAAAAAAACCCATTTTGCCCTCCAAGGGCAATGTCGACTTGATTACTACATGTATTTAGAGTTAAATCTCTCTGTTTTTGTTTCTCTCTTCCGTAGATTTACTTCTCTTTCTCTCTCTTTCGCTGTTTTACTTCTATTTCTAATGGTAACTCCTCTTCTCTATGTTTCCATATTCTCTCTCTATTCAATATGGAAAGTTTCTCTTTCTCTTAAGAATGTTTCTGTTTCTATACATTATTTTACTATAATATGGTATTAGAGCTATTTTTTTCTAAAAAAATAATAATTTCATTATTGAAATTTTCTCAGTTATTTTTTGAAATAGGTTTTGAAAATCTTAAATTTCTTCATGAATTTTTAGACTCGTAAGCTTTTCGAAAACTTCTACCTAGGTGTGTTCCATTTCTTTTGCAGGGTTGTGAGTTTTTTCAAAAAAAATCCATCTAGGGTTTGTATGTATATCTTTTTCTCTAGGTAGGCTTTTCTCTTGCAACTCGTGTGTCATTTGCCTTTCCCTTGCCCGTGTGACTAGCCTACCATAGTCAATGCACTTTAGACCAATATTGCAGAACATACAAAGCGGATTCCGTTGCAATTTTATATGTTTTGAAGTTTATTGACCATTAAGGGAGGGTATTAGAGTTAAATCTCTCTATTTCTATTTATATCTCTTCCTTAGGTTTACTTCTATTTCTAATGGTCTCTCCTCTTCAATGTTTCCATATTCTCTCTTTGTTCAATATGGAAACTTTCTTTCGCTTTAGAATGTTTCTATTATTCTCTCTTTGTTCCTTATACATTTTTATGTATACTTGTATATAGAGATCATTTATGATCTTTGTTTAATAACACATTCATTATTTTACTATAATAGTATTAGGCCCTCTAAATCCCTTTTTTGGCTTTTGATGACAAAACTTCTGATGTGTCATGTAATGGGCATAAAAATCCAGTTTTTGAGCTGTTGCAGAAAAACACCCATTAAAGTGGTTGTATATGTCATTCAAAAGCCCGGTTTTGGGCATTCTTCATCAAGAATACCAAGTTGGGCATTGGTTGCAATTGTCTTACATGCGATTGCAAGGGAAAACCTCATCCGTGTGCAAACATCTACTTTTGCAGGGTTGAATAAGCCTTGTTTGTTGCTATTATCATGCATTTTATCTCTCAACTATATACACTTGTCAAGGAAAGAACCTCGGCCTGAATGAACATTGATTTAGCAAGAAGATTTAGTCAAATTTGTTGTCCATATAGCTTCAAATTTGAGATATTTTGCTTTGTAATTTCTAGGACTTTTAAAAAAAAGTTTTTGTATATACTTTTGTACATGTTTAATGCAAATCTTTCATTTCTTTCCAGATTTGTATATGTATATGATTTTATTATTTTTGATTATTGTGTAGACTTTGAGCTGCCTATTGTATTTAGAGCAATTTGAACTTTTCAGACTTTGTGCTGGAGGACAACTTGTGATAGATATTAGTGGCTGCAATTACTAAGAGTTGAAGACTTTCGGGCTTCAGCTATAAGTATTTTTATTAAATTTGAGTGTCCAGTAAAAAAACTTGTAATTCTGATTGAATCGTCGTTTGAGACAAACGCAAGAGACTTTGGGTTCTTGTGTCAGAGATATTATTGTAGCAATAAGACACTATTGACTTAGTTGGAAAGTTGTAGTTGTCTGCAATCATCCCTAAAAAAGAGAAATTGATTAAGAGAACCACTCTCTTTCTAATTTCAGTTGAGTTCCTGTTGAAGTCACCTATGGTAAGAAGGGAACCTCATGTGCTTTGCCGAGGAGAGAAATCTCATGAGATGTTGTCTTAAGTCACAATTTTGTAAGTTGTGGTCATAGTGACTTACAAAATTTTTAGTCAACAGATGCTCATAAAGAGCAAATCAGTTCACAAGATACCAATGATCAGGCACTTAGATCAGATTAGAAATCACTATTAATTGCAGGCAATATAATTCTTATTCATTTGTTGTCTGCGTGACTATATGTTTGCAGATGATTGTGATATTGCTAACAAGATTCAACTGTTTAGTTTTTGAGTCAAACTCATCGACCCATGTCTCATGCAAAGAACCCGTCCTTCTTGAAAATGAATGGAAGACTTAGCAATCATTGTATCTAGGTGGTGCTCACAGGGGTGAAGCAATGGGCTTTTATGGAACGTCACCCATCACAGTATTGCTCCAACTAAGTGTGCTTAAACATGGAGTTTTCTCCAACATTAAACCCATTTAGCTAATGGCTTTACTCTAGTGTCCATGTACTACACTTCTGTAAAAATAATAAGTAAAAGGGAGATTCAATGTATACAAAGTTCAATCATGTATGATATTTTTCAAAGCAGGATTCTTCAAACTCAAATGATAGGGGCATGGTCAACAGTACAGTTTCCACTCAAGGTAGGTGGAAATGCATAATAAGATTTGTTGTCTCTGATATTTGTATCAGGTATGGTGGTATGTTACCCAGATGTAGTGCATATTTGCAACATTGCATTTATGTAAATAACATCAGTAAAAGAAGCTGCAATATACAAAATTGTAATGTTGTATGATATGTTCCATAAGAATAAAAAATCTTAATATGTGTTCACCCATCTCAAGTGGAAATTTAAATATTGATGAACACTATTGTTGACTATGTAGGACCATCTTTTGCATTGTTTCATGTAATGTTGGTCATGCTCTAAACAGTCTGAACAAATTTTGACACTCTTTTTGCAATAGCTGTTTTCAAAGATGATAAAACCTGTTGCCATTCATCATCTAAAAGAAGATTACTTGTTTCCAGCATTATGCATCAAATGAATGGGTTGTGTAATGGTATGACAGAAGAGCTTTAACATGTTCCCATTAAAGAGACTCACTAGAAACGTGAACTTGACTTGGAGGTCCAAAACAAGTTGCACCACCAATGTACATGCGTGAAATCCAAACATCTTTTTGATCATGATACTTATTTTCTGAATCATTTGACCAAAACCATATAAACATTATTTGAAATTGCAATCGACTTGGCAAAACAAGAGCATAAATGAAATTCAGTTGCTTGGGATTTAATCTGGTGCGGCCTAATACTTGTTTTGTTTTGCTTTTCAAAATAAAAACGGGGATCTCAGTGCAGTGGTTGGAGTCCAGAAGTAACACCTCTTATGGGTTTGCGGCTGGAACCTTGTGTGTGTTACACTTTTGTGATACAGGGTGCAGTTGGGCCCAAAGTGCTTTCTGTCAAGCACAAATCAAAGCTGTTGCACAAAGATGGCCGTGGCACATTCAGATTTTTTTTTAAAATACATTTTAAATGTCAAATTAAAATGACCATATTTTACATTCTGTGAGGGCCAGGTTGTCCAATTTTGTTTTTGGGTGGGAAGCCTTGGTGGGTAGTCTAATGCTTTGGTATCATGTATCAAATCAAAAGGGCAACATTTTTTCTTTGATGAAACAGCTCCATCGATTTCTTGTAAGAATTATGTGCAAAATATTCCCAAAATCACAATATTTTCTATTAATTTTTTGAAGGCTCCTTCCTTGGGTAATGTAATTCATTGCCTGCAGATTCAACCAATTCAAGATCTGACAGATGTGGTGGTTTGAAGTTCAATGACTGGAGTGCCTTGATTTCAATCAGGAAAAACCTCCAATCAAAAGGTGGTTCCTTAAATGCATATAAAATATTTAGAAGAAGAAAAACCTGAAAATGGTTTGTTTGCTCAACAAAAATATGACAAACATGATTAAATATATTTGGATCTAGCTCATATAATTTTGTTTTGGTCTTGCACTCACAACAATCAACTGATAACTCAGATGAGAATCCTAACAGGTGGTTGCTGCTTATGGACACCATTTGAGTGATTGATAAACATAATTGAAAGAGAGATTCGTCTTGAGTATTAGTTTAACTGGGTTCAATATATTGGTCTAATCATGTTATGCATTAGCAATTATTCGTAGAACAGCACATCTAGTGCAACAAATAAAAAGCTTAATATATCTGACGTAAATGGATACCGATAAATATTGATAGAAATTCCATGCAGATCGAAGCATGACTGAAGTCTACAGAGATCAATATTTTTTAATTTATCATTTGTTGTAAGGATGATCTACGACATTTCATTAAGCAAGAGGACAGTTCTAAGGAAAGGTTATTTTATAGGGACATCAAATGGGCAAATGTGCAGTTCAAATAATCAATAATGTGTATTGATGGTGATTTAGGGTTTGAAAATGTGGTGGATAGTTTTTATAAATGAATGCTAATAAAGCAAATCTAACATATGACAATTTGTTGAAATTGAAAAGTAGGTCATAAGGAATACACTGATATCAATGTAGTCAAATATTATAATCTATAACATGTATAATCCAAAATCTAAATTACCATATTCGGTCTTCTAGCAGTGAAATCACTAGTCGATTCGCCAGACATTCATATTCCGTTCTAAGTCGGCTCCAAATTGCTTTTTTCATGACAAATTCAGTCAAAGGAACCCTGGTCGAATTTGTAATCCTCTGCAGTGAATGTGGACCAGTCAATGCGTGCCCAAAATGAATTTGGTGAATTTCAAACAAATTTCGTTAATGATTTTTTTTGTAACTTTTATTATAATGTTTTTATTATTTTAACGGTTTAACCTTATGCGGGCTTTTCTTCTCCTCACACACACAGCATTTTCCTACTCACAGGGGCTTTTCATCTGCTCATGCACATGCAGCGTTTTCTTCTCACAACTCATTAACATCAAGGTTTTTGTGCAGCTCATCAACGTTGTTGTGCAGACGATTCAGATGTTTTTGTGGAGGCGTTTTTCCTTACAGTCATCAGCGTGTTTGCTCCCAGCCATCAGCATTTTGGCTCACACAACTGCAACTGCTTCATAAATAGAGTATTTCCTCTGTATGGCTTGTGAGGGTCCTGAAAACTATTACTTGTCCATTGAGGTTTACCACTTCTATGGACGGGTAGTTCAAGTTATATGCAAGAGGTGTGTTTGGAACACATCTTGTGGCATTGCTTGTCAAGTTTTTAAGCTGAGCAGGTGTGGCTCCATTGCTGCACAGGAAGTTCATAACGTCTTTCACGTTGTAGCCATAAAAGAGCCCTGGGTTTAATGCTGCCACTGGATCAATGTGCCCTGATCCATAGTCGAACGGTCCTGTAGATTTTCCAAATGGGCTTCTCAAAATGGGAATGCTGTTATTGTTGACCACTGATGCTACTCCACAATTAACAAGAATATAATTAATCTATAATTACTTAAAGCATACTATTCATATGTATAAACAATTTGATACTAAAAATTGAAAACATTTAATTTGATAAATAGTGGTGTATTTTGCTAAATTGCATTAATTTTAGCATAGTGGTGTATGAACTTATTTACTGCAGCAAATATATATATATATATATATATATATATATATATATATATATATATATATATATATATATATATATATATATATATAAAATTAAATTAAAAAAAATTCTTGTACAGACGAACCGAAAGGAATCCGAACCCAGACCAATTTTTTTTTGAGTGAATTTTGAACCTGAATGTTGAACCTGCATAGAACCAGAATCCGAACTGTCAACTTAGTCCAGAAACGATAATTGCTCAGATCTATTACAAATGGGGTCCCCCTGAGGTATAAAAATAGGATACCTAGCTTGGTAGAATGCACTTTGGCACTGGTAGAATACCTAAAACATTTCTTTCCACTTTTTCTGGGTAGCTTCGCTTTTAAGCTTTCTTAGTAAAGCTAGATAGAATTTTAAGCTAGTTATCTTCATACTTGAACTCCAACAACCGATCAAAAAATTGTTTGCCTATATGGTAGATGGTGATGTCACAGGACCCTTTTGGCTAAACAAGTATATATAGCATATATGTGCAACTTGTATGACCTTGTGGTAACATTTGAGATTTGAGATCATTCTCCTATCCTCTTATGGGTTATTCTCACTTTAAGCTAGTTATCTTCATACTTGAACTCCAACAACCGATCAAAAAATTGTTTGCCTATATGGTAGATGGTGATGTCACAGGACCCTTATGGCTAAACAAGCATATAGCATATATGTGCAACTTGTATGACTTTGTGGTAACATTTGAGATTTGAGATCATTCTTACTTTGGGTTTCACTTATTCTCACTGTATCCTGGATTTAAATCTTCAGCTCAGTCTATACTAAAAGATAGTGGTTCATCTCTTTTATTTTTAGGATAATTTGGTTCAAAGGTAGTGGTTAACAAATAGGCTGCACCTAGGATACAGAAAATTACAGGGATGGTATTCAGTCAGAGAGAGATGAAGAAATGCTGGAAATATCAGTAAAACCTGGGGACTCATACCGCCCACAAAACCTCGAGGTACCTGTCCATGGTATGACCTGCTTTGGTAATGAAGTATGCAAGTACCCCATCCTCCACCATGTACTCCAAGTACCCCATCCTCCACCATTCTGCAACCACACCACTGCCAGGACGGGTACTTGAATTTTGATTTTTGAATGTTAGTATTGGGTATGTACTATGCTCTAGGTTGAATGTTAATGGTTATGGTTCGTGTTGTAATTTTTCTATGTTCAAGTATTTCAATTTGGTATGTTAGCTAGCATTTACAGTTCTATATGTTTAGTATACAACATCCCCTTGCTTTTGCTGTCGCGAAATTGAGGCCCTTTGCCCCCCCTGTCTCGGAAACTTGTCCCGGTGTCCCAATGTGCCTGAGCACCTGTGTTACAGTGGGATTGTAATGTTCCCATTTTAGCAGTTGACCAAGTGTGTGCGCGTTAGCCTTGTTCTACATGGTCCCGAGGGCTAACGAAGGGTTTAATGGGATCTTGGAGTGTTTTGGCCTAGTCATTTCCAGTTTGGGCCAAAACGAAGTTGATTTACTCAGTTTTAGGCATACTTACTATTTTTAGTAAGTCGGCAGGACACAGTGCAGGTCAATTTTGGTGATTGGATTCGATACTCCTCGGTGAGAGCTTTCCGATGAGCTATCACTCGCATTATTCGGAGTCCGATTGCTAATACATTTTAATGCCTGAAGTTTTATTAAAGTAACGTCTAATTTAATTGTAAAATATTAAAGTGTTACTTTAATATTTATTTTATGGTGATGTGTACCCAAGGGAGACATAAGGGGTATTTTAATATATGTTTTATATTACACATCTTTTATCCCACATTGCCCATATGAGTTGAGGGGACCCGTGGGAATAGAATAAAAGGAAGCATTTGTGGCTTCATTAGACAGGTTGAATATGAGAAGAAATTGGTGTGTGAGTTGCAGCTTTGTTTTTGGCATTTGAGGACGTCTATCCTCTCTTGTAACATTCTAGACGTCATTCCCTTGGGGTTTGGCTTTTGGAATTATTTCTTATTGGCTTCATTATCAGGCAGTTTAGTTGCATTTCCGGCTACAGGCAGATTTGATATTTTGCTCATATCTTCTTCACTACTTGTCCGACGCTTATGCCGCTTGGAGGGAATGGTATTATGAAGGTAGTGGACTGATTGGAGGACAAAGTATTGTAGCAGCAAGTTCGTAAGCATGGGCTGGAGTATTATGACAATATTGCTGAAGTAATTAGTGAGTTGATAAATCTGCTATGTATTTGATTTTATGAATTCTGAAAATAACATTTTATTAGCAGCAGTTCATTTCCACTTTGCATATCATTGTAGTTGCTTTCTTGTTTATGTTGTATGATACCAATTCCATGCACGAAACACAACAAACAATAAACGTTTGATTTCCGGAATTATAAGGGGTTTAAAACATTAAACGGAGAAATAAGAAGTTGAATGCAAACTGTTTGACATAATTCCTTTCAGCAATTTGGTTTAGTTTTTTGGGACATCCAGGGGTGCCCATTACAGGGATCCACGGATTGCATTAGGGATCTTTAGATTTATTATTTTTTAGGCCATGACAAGTAAGCTTTATCAATGAACGAAGTCAAAGTTTGGGTGGTGACAGGGATAAATCATTGATGGAGGAAGCCAAGGAAACATGTGGCAAATGAACATGTATATGAGAGACCAACGTTGAGGTTATGATGAGGGAACATAAGATTGCAAAGTTAACATTTCCAATTCTTGCACCCTTGATGTTGCATTGTTCCTAGCATGCTTGATGTCTCTTCTTCTTTGCATGGCATGTCAAATACAAATAGAACGGCATAATTCATTCTATCTGTTGCAATGTCTTGCTTAATTCTTCCAAATCTTAGCCAAGTTCCTGGCATCCAATTCAATTGTGGTGGTTAACTGGAAAATTCACTAGTGATGTTGGGAAATCTACTCGACTGACCTTGTAATGGAACAGCTATCCAGTGGTGGTTACATAATTATAACTAAGTTATGGCATATCAAATCTTTTATTACCAAGGTGCACTATTTCACACCTTTCACCTAAGCTGTCAAACATTGATGTTCATTGTAAGTAGCTATAAGTTTTAAAACTATTATATTGACTCAATCTGTTTTATGTTCTTGGCATTCTTTGCACCAAACTGCAAAGAAGAACTTCTAGAATACTTAAATCTAATATCCTACAAGTTGTTTATGAGAACTTAAGGATGCGATGAAATGAAACAGAAGGAAAATTGCATCTGTGCAAAAGACAATATATAATGTGGAGCATAGATTTACTATTGGCAAAGTACTCTCCGAGTTGGAAAAACTGGTTGAGCTTTCGGCCCTGGTGAGTTCTTGTGACTTTTATTGACACAAGTAAAACTCGCCAAGTACTTGTGGAGTTTTTGACTCGGCGAGCTTTTGTTAAAAACTATGTTGTAGTTTTATAACATCACTTTAAGGCAAAAACGGGCCAATAATCTCATTATATTTCTTAACTTGTATTTTGCTGAGAGGGGGAAAATAATCTTCCCAACACTTGCCAACTGCTTTCTATCAAAGTGAAGCGGATTTAGGTGGTTTTTGAAGAGGATGACATCAATGATTTGGAGAGGCAGACTGTGGACGAGGGGGGTAGATTTCATTTTACACTAGATGACATTGAGTTGAATGAGTGCCTAGTCATTGCTAGCGCTAGGAGGAGCTAGAGCCAGAGCTACATCCAGGATGGAGGATGAGCCACAAACTGTCAGGCATACTAATCAAGAAGGCATAGTCATGCAAGTGCAGACTACTAGGATTAGACCTTTTAGTTCTACCTCTCTTAGTTTTTGCTAGAGCTGGGAAGAGGAAGATGTAATTGTAATGATGTATTTACTTTCACTTTTATTATTTATGTAAATTATAAAGGCGGTTCAGGCTATGTAGGAGGGGCGTGGATTTGGTTTCACACTAGATGACATCGAGTTGAATGAGCGAGTAGTCATTGCTAGAGCTAGGAGAAGCTAGAGGCAGAGCTACATCTAGGATGGAGGATGAGCCACAAACTGTCAGGCATACTAATCAAGAAGGCATAGTCATGCAAGTACAGCCTTCTAGGACTAGACCTTCTAGTTCTACCTCTCTCTTAGTTTTTGCTAGAGCTGGGAAGAGGAATATGTAATTGTAATGACTTATTCACTTTCTCATTTATATAAATTATAAAGGTGGTTCAGGACGGAGGGATGGAGCCCCTACTATTTTGCTTCTAGCCATCAGCAATTTTCTACCCACGTTGCATTTAAATATATCTAGACTAAGCTTGTTTCTTTTGTGCTCTCATTTATTGATCATTGGATGTATCGTCTCATTGCATTTGGCAAAAAATGCATTTTAAATTAAATTAAAGCAATTTTTTAAGTCCCTGAGTTTTTACCGAAAACTGGCCAATTTTTTTGTGAATTTTATTTTGAAGCCTTGGCGAGTTTTTGGCTTTGGCAAGTTTTTCAACTATGATGTGGAGTATCCTGGCATGGGGACTTGTGAACTCAGTTCAAATGTGATTCCAAATGTGCAATTTTTTTAATGGTGTCTCCTCTCTCACCTTTCAACTTTCTCTACTCATCTGAAAGCACCTTATAAAACATGGAGAATGGGCTTTACCTTGAAAATGCTTTGATAAATAACTCGTGAGATAATGTGGTAGTAATTAATGTCTTGACCGCATTGACCAACTTCTGAATCTCCATATATATATATATATATATATATATATATTTTTTTTTTTTCTTCTATATACTATTAGTATTAGATACATAGTTGACTCCAGTCCTTCCCTTTGTACCTATGATTTGATTATCATACCTGCATATTGGACACCAAGTAGATCAAATATCAATCAATGAAAACATTACATGACCCTGGAAAAAAGTCCTCACTGATTAGCCATTTTCTTTGCCTGTAATGAAGAATCAGTGGAGTGATGGTCTTCTTTACAGAAGTGATACTATCTGAAATTTACTAGAAGATTTCAGTTCAATATGCTACCTAGTATATCTCTATTTTGAATAATATTGAATGGCATCAGATTCTTTGGATTGATGTTAATTCAACTAGCTGCAAATTAGAGAATTCTGGTTTGGTTTGTGTTCTTTTAACAAGACAATAACTATTAAATTCCAAGGTATATGGTAGGGTCTGCTTTGATGCTTTTTAAAATGTTGGATGCATAACTACTGATACAACGTTTAATGTTTATAATGCTTTCAGAGATTCGTATTCAATCCTCTTATTGGACACTGTACAAATTCAGAAGTTAAATCTAAGAAGAATGCTTAGATTACTGTTAATATTATGTTTTTGTTTTTAGAACAGTGCAAGTTGAAGACTATATTAAGGCATAATCTGGTGGAACTTCACTTATTAAGGTTGTCTAGTCTCAGTTCCTACTTTCAAGGTCCCATAAATTCTTCTCTTGTGCCTCAGGTCTATGGATTCTATGATGAGTGCCAACGGAAGTATGGGAACGCAAATGCATGGCGGTTTTGTACCGATGTATTTGATTACCTCACATTATCAGCAATCATTGATAGAAGGGTAAGCTTGCTTCTCTTAAAATTTGCCAGAAATTTAAGTGTCAAGATTGTAGTGTACTGGTATGTGTTGAGAACATATTATTATAATCTATTGGTGGTTTTACAATTATCAATAATATCAGTCTATTATGGTTTATGCAAATGCATAGATTTTGTGTATGTTTGATCTTCCAAGATGACTGGAGGTGGCCTGTATAAATGTGAAGCAGAATAATTGTGTTTCTTGGGCTTAATCTCATTTCATTGGCTATTAAAATTAGGTCCTTTGTGTCCATGGAGGGCTTTCACCTGACATACGAGCAATTGATCAGGTCAGTTGCAAGATTTTTCAGACAAGCAGCTGTGATTTAAAATTTGAAAGATTTGAATTTAAGGTCAGTTTTATGATCTGATATATCTGTATTCTTATATCCAGATTAGAGTCATTGACAGGCATTGTGAAATACCACATGAAGGGCCCTTTTGTGATTTAATGTGGAGTGACCCAGAAGATATTGAGACCTGGGCAGTTAGTCCTCGTGGTGCTGGATGGCTTTTTGGGTCTAGAGTAACTTCTGAGGTAAGCAGAGCCATCATTTTTTCTGATGAGTATAGGATAAGGCTCAAGATATTGGTCTAATTTTGTTGGTGTTATCACTTAAACTGGAAAACGGTCTTTTAAAAACCTTGTTGGATCCACAGTTCAACCACATCAATGACTTGGAGCTTGTCTGTAGAGCACATCAACTGGTGCAAGAAGGTCTGAAGTACATGTTTGAAGACAAAGGTTTAGTAACGGTAGGCAAATGAAAATGCAATAGGTCTTAACACTGCATTTATTTTGCATACTATTAGATCAATGTTTTTTTTCAAATTTTAAATTTCACTATTGCTCGAATGTCATGAAATTGAAATCTCTTGTTTGTGAGGAATCAAGGATCACTAATCATTCACAATTTATCAGGTTTGGTCTGCACCAAATTATTGCTACCGGTGTGGCAATGTAGCTTCAATTTTGAGCTTTAATGAAAACATGGTATGGTTGAGAGCTATTTTATTTTCTGAACTATGCTGTTGAAGCTTTTATTGGTTTGTCAATAGACAGCTGACAGCCATTTAAATACAGGAGCGAGATGTGAAATTCTTTACTGAGACTGAGGAGAATAACTCTATGATGGGAGCTCGAACTGCGGGTTCATATTTTTTGTAGAAATTATTTAAATATGCTTAATGATTCATGACAAGTGTAACTTGTAATATAGATGAATGGAGGTCATGTTTCTGTGTATTGTAATACTTCACGAATTTCATGGATTGTTGGTATGATAATAGAAATATTTGTTAGCCAGATGGTTGTTTGATCATCCATATCTCTAAGCTGGCTTGATTATTCTGTGAAGTAACATTCCAAATGCTGGTTCTAACGCTTGATTCAAAACCAGTATGTGCAATATCGTCTAAATGCAGAATGGCAAATTTGAGATCCATTGTATAAGATAACATGTACGTCATACCAACAGCATTAAAACTCAATTAATCTTTCATTTCTGGAAATCTGGATTATTTGCACCGTTAAACCTTATTTTTATTGATTTTTTTTGGCAGAAGTAACAAGTTTAATTGTCATCTATTTCAGTTTTCTAGGTGATACCTTCTGCCACAAGTGGCAGTTTTTATCCCATCCTTGTGCTGTTTGTATCCATGTACGTCTTTAGACTATTTTGAAGAAAACGTATACTGGGAGTTGCATAAACTCTTTTCTGCACCAACTTAATGCATCAATTAACCATAGTGGATGAAATAATACAATAAAAAATGTACTAAATATGCGGTGAAGGACAAATATACGTGAAACTATGATAACACTAAAATTTGGCGGAAGATATTAAACGTGATTAATTATTTTAAGCAATCAATATAAATGTACGAAATAATATTTTCAATTTTCATTTTTCATTCGAATATTCAACAGATGTTACTTCCAATTTTCATTTTCAATTTTCGTTTTTCTTTCGAGTATTCAACGGATGTTAAGTGATATATATGCCGTCTGTAGGTTTTTTTGATAATCGTGTTGGTAACTTTGGATAAAGTTTGTTGAAGTGTCTCATACAATGCAATATTTTTGTGTGGGATACGTGTTGGTTATAACTATGCTACTATATTGAGTTGTTTATCTATATTTTACATTTGTTATAGAGTAGATGAATTTGTAGTAGGAAGGAAAACAAGTGAGGACACTATTACATTCTACTGTGCAACCCGAAACATCATTATATGGTTTTGTGCAACTTTAAACGGCACTATATTCTTATGGTGCAACCTTGAAGTGGCACATCAATGCCATGTCAGTGTAAAGAACCCACAGTGAAGGCATTTAAGAACGGTACAGGAAAAATAAGTATTAATTTTTTTTTTAATATTTAGAAGAAAACCAAAATTTAAGGATACACAGTCTAAACTTCTAGTTATATTGTAATTTTTTACAGCTTTTAACTTCTGTCCCAAAGTTTTCTAAAATGTATTTTATTTAGACAGTTACAAAAGAAAAGGGTTTCTTCTGCAGGAAATCCGTTCTTCTAATATATATGTTTTTATGCTCGAAAAAATTCAAGCATTGTTCAAAAAATAAAGTAGCATTGTCACTAGTGCTTGAAGTTTTGTCACAGTATTTTTTCAAGTGTTCAGAGGAATAATTTGACTAGATGGAAAAAGGTAAAGAAAATCACAGTTTGAAGACTTATGCTCAATTGTTAATGGTATAATAACTAGACATATGACATGTGTTGACAACCAGGGTCAACAATTACTTGGCTAGGATGATTAAGAAATTCAGGCTGTTAAGAGATTCAAGGTGATTATCACTATGTTTATGTATCGTATGTAGCCAATGTATGAAACAAAGGAGAGCTGGATTTTTCGCTTGTAGAGCCAATTGCATTAACGTTTTAACCTCAGAGGACATGGGAATCTCATGTTTTGGTCACAAACCAGGAGGGCAATAAGCCTTTTTGGTTTAGCAGCATACAGCTCAAGCCGCCACAGCATAACAGAGTACCTCTCATTCTATACAAGGGTTCAATGCCGCTTCTTTTTATTGTGCCATGCAAGTGTGCATGTACTAGAATGTTCTCTAATTTTGTAGACAATACGTTAAATACAATATGTCAAAAGTTCAAAACAAGAGCATATTATTAATGCTGATAGGCATTTTACAATGGCAGAATGTTTTATTTGTCTAGATTAAATTTGACAATTGTCTACATGTCAAAAGTTTAAATCTTATTAAAAATAAAATATATTTTTAAAATAATTTAATAAATACCACATAAAATATCCGTTTAAATTATAATATTTGAAGAATAAATCATCTATTTTTTAAGAAATTAAAATAGAAAAATTAGTAAAAACTTGAATTAATGGAGATAAACGAAATATAAATAATTTTAGATGTAGTAAATTCAATTATAATTATTTTGTAGTGGATATCTATTGGCATTTCTTTAGAGAGATTTATTTAAAATATCTATACTAATTCTTGTTCATATGGAAATTCGTAATTAGACAGCATTGATATTTTCTACTAATAATAGCCTTGTAAAAGAACACTATTATTAAAGTACAAAAGACTAATATTATTAATTTCTGCCATGATAGAGAACTATAGTCAAGTACTTCATCCTTAAATAGTTAATGATCTTGAGCTATGACATCTAATCAAATTGTCTATTTTGTTTGTTCCTATTTTAACATTGTAGCAGCTTAAAAATGATGCTATTTTTTAAACTCGTCAATTTTTTTCTGTGATGTGTATAGGCTAAGATAGGTGGAAAAACTATGTTAGGCAAGCTTTTATATTTTTGCAAATTTCGAGAGGCTCTGCGGATGTTAAGAGGCAAGAGAAGGTGGTAATATTAAGGCTCAAGGGCATTAGTACATGCATTGCTGCAGACCGTCAGGGCTCTTGTGAATGTCACGAGGCAGGGCAAGGTGCAGAAACATGTATAGTTTCGAATAGGTGGCTTTTTTTGTTTTAGAAGTATTGGCTAGAAGATGGAGTTACTACTTTATGCAGGGTCAAGAGATGTTAACCAACTTGCAAAGCGACGTCTTGATTAAAGCCTTAATCACTATTTATTGTAGAGTTTCGGAAAAGAGGTACTCAAGGCCCCTCAAATAGGAATCTTCTTCCTCCGCATCTTCCACTACTACTAACATCAAATAAGAATCTTCTTCCTCCGCATCTTCCACTACTACTAACATCAAATAAGAATCTTCTTCCTCCGCATCTTCCACTACTACTAACATCAAATAAGAATCTTCTTCCTCCGCATCTTCCACTACTACTAACAACAGTGCAAATAATGACAAAGCTGTTAACAAGAAGCTCATCTCTTGCTCATTGTATAAGCCTTTAGGTCTGTTTTTGGTTTTTTTGTTTTCAATGCTTATATTGTTGCTACTGAGTAGTTTTAGTACATCTATTGAGCATTTTGGTATAACAATGCACATGCTGCTAACAAGAAGCTCATCTCTTGCTTATTGTATAAGCCTCTAGATTTGTTTTTTGTTTTTTGGTTTTCAATGCTTATATTGTTGCTGCTGATTAGTTTTAGTACATCTATTGAGCATTTTGGTGTAGCAATGCACACGCTGCTAACAAGAAGCCCATCTCTTGCTCATTGTATAAGCCTCTAGGTTTGTTTTTTGTTTTTTTGTTTTCAATGCTTATATTGTTGCTGCTGATTAGTTTTAGTACATCTATTGAGCATTTTGGTGTAGCAATGCACACGCTGCTAACAAGAAGCCCATCTCTTGCTCATTGTATAAGCCTCTAGGTTTGTTTTTTGTTTTTTTGTTTTCAATGCTTATATTGTTGCTGCTGATTAGTTTTAGTACATCTATTGAGCATTTTGGTTTAGCAATGCACATGTTGAAGTTGAATAGTATACGATCTATAAGCCCCTCTTAGTTCAGTGTATAGGCCTAGACTTCCCCAAGTGGGTCTTCTTTGACACATGATTTTATTATGATTATATATTTTTCTTGGAAGGATTCTCTAAGGCAATCGGCCACAAAAGGTGGTGCCTTTTTCACACGAGCAATGGTTATATTTCTTAGAAATATAGTTTGGATTATTAAAACTTCATATGATAGGTCTTCCTTGTTGCACTTATATACAAGTAACATTGGTTGTAAGCACACACACAAGAACTATGGTTGTAGCAGTCTTGGAACACATTTTATCTTAAAGATAGTACATTAATGCTTTTTCAGTAAGTTTGATAGAAAATCCTTTTTGTTGATCAAGTTCGTTTCATGAGTCTATTTCCTGTCACCTTGATAGAGGTGAACATTTCTTACCTGTTGGATTGCAAACATTCTTGTATGGAATCGTGCTTTTTGTATGTGAACTCTACTTCTCGATTCGATGTTGCTTGGTATAGAGAGTGGTGATTAATGACTAAAAAAGCTTCAAATATGTTCAAAATTTATTGTGCATACCAATTAATATTGTTGTACAAGTTAATTTTCTTTAATGCATCCTTAGAAAGAAGAAAACAAGGAAAAACATAATTCAAATGAGTGGTAAGTGAAATTGAGGGCTCACTCCAATTTGTGACATGTTTGACCTTTTTTAGCTTCATGACTTGAATTGGCTTTATAGTTTGTACTCTTTTCAAAACTGTTTTCTTTCCCACTTTTGCGTGGAACTTTTTATACTTACTCATTTTTGGACTTAAAAAAAATATCACCCTGGTTCATGCTTGTAGTCTCAATATTTTGCTACTGATATTGTGGCACTTTGTATGCTGTTATTTCTATAGAAATATTGTTAAATTTAAATAAGATATATAAATAGAGATCTCAACTTGTCTTTCTTTTCTTGGTTGTTGATATTGAGGTAATGCGATCTTTAGTTGGGAAGAACAACTCCTTTGTCTACAAACTAATTTATGTTTGGAAGCAAATGTTACTTTTTTTGGTGGACATTTTTATTTAGGCTCATCTTTTTTTTTGATTAAGATAAAATAATTGGGAAGAATTTCGACCCAAAAATAAATCAGTAAACGTGAAATAAAACATGGCCAAAGTTAGTTGTCACATAAGAATAGAAATAGAAAACAAAGAGAACAAAAACAAAGGGAATAACGAAAAACAAGTATCCAAAAAATAGGTTTACCTTTTGTCGTGGGGAGACAACCTAAGAATTGTGCTACGAGAAGTTTCTATACTTGAATTGTGGTACAAGAAGTTTCTATACTTGATAAAAAAGTTTCTAGATCATTATGTAGATAGTATAATCATCCATTAGAGTTTGGTATCATTCTATATTTGTAAGATATCATGTTTTTTAAGCATGTGTTAGTCTAATGGCTTTATTTTCTCCTACAACCTTACAAATATCATTGTTCATGAGATCACGAGTGATGGCATGAGGATTACAATGACTATGTTTCAAGTTGCTCAGAAGCACATGAACTCTCTCAATGGAACAAACTTGCTTTTATTAAGTTGTGGGAAAATTCTTAGATCTTCCTTTTGTGCAATAACCAAGTTAATTATAGAGTATCATTATCACCACCAAGACCATTCATTAGCACATAGAAGATTGTGGATTTGATTTCTTTCTAACTATGAAAGGCTCTAGCTTAGGGCCTCAATCTTCATGCTTTTAGTTGATTGATGATTTTTGTTGGTTATGGAATTAAATGATAGTTTTATCAATAGAACAAATAATAGTGAAAAAACTTAAATAGATTTATTTGTGTATTAGTAAATTACAACAAAATAAACAAGTTGTGTGTAGTCTATTGAAAAAAAATAAGATGACACCTCTTAGGAGAAGGTAGGGTACTCCTTAACTTTCATAATTGTCCCATATATAGCTATAAAAATTGAGATATGTTATTGTTTTATTTTAGGAACTATGGTTGCTAATTTTTCTGTCAAATAAACACATTTAGAGTAGAGATCTATCACTTTACTTAGGTCCTATATGTGTTGTTCCTCCATACCCCAAGTAGAAAAGGTTAGTCTTTCTTGGTAGACTTGTTAATGAGAGACAAATAAATGTAAGGGATGATACCTCTATTCTATCCATTTCCACATTATTACTTTGCTTATGCTTTGTAGAAAATGTATTACATGGAACATGTAGTGATTGTGAGCAAGGGGTTGTAATGCAAAGAAATGTTTAGCATAAATTCTTTAGGTTTTTCATGGTCAAGCCTTTGTGTTATTCTTCGCATAACCTTTTCTAACTTCTCCTTTATCTCTTATTTCTCAAAAGTGTCCTGCCAACACTTGGCAGTATCTGTGTTGCCTTACATCCCTTGTTAATGTGACAAGGGAGGTAACGATTATTACGTTTAGAGTTGTAAAGAAAATCTCAATATTTAGTTGTAAACAAATCTCAGATGTTAGTTCTTCACAAATAAGTTATTTAAATATAGATTATAAGGTAAGTTTGATCAATGTTATCCATACAATTTTACATTAGTTCTAAAATTGTAGAAGTCTAAGGATAATATTATGCCCATGAAAGGGCACACACAAATACATTTCTTTGTTACTTATTCAATCTCAATATACTCTCTAAGACCTCCTATATGGTGGTTATCCTAGTTCACCGCTAGACCACAAGTGGTCTCTCTAGCATACTTTTATTAATCATGTAACTTCATATTTTAATTTTTGAAAATTCAAATTACTCTTTTGAGGATTAACTCTAAGATATTATTTTGATTTTGTAATAATTTAAATTTACAATTTCATAGCATATATATATTTTCATTATTTTTTGGGTTTTCATTTGTTTTAATAGATCTTAACATGTTTTGTAGAGTTTTTGGTGCAATAGTAATGTTTCACTCAACATCAAGCATTAACTTAATCAACCAAGCAAGGTGATTTAAAATAAACTCATTTTTATCATGGTGTCAACAACTTACTTGTGCTAATCTTCCATAATTAGGGTCATCCTCCAATCTTTCATGACCCTACCTATGTATCCTCTCATGGGAAGTTAAAGGCTTCATAATTCTTCCTAAGAGAGGGTTTACTCTCGCCTCTTGGTGAAATATCTTATCTATCTTTAAAAGATGACTATTAATTAAGTGTAATAAGTCCAACCACAATGAAAGATATACATTTCCATTAGGTATTGGTTCTATTCCCATCATTAGTAGTGTTAACTAACACACAGGGGTCATGCCACAAATCAAACACATGATTATCTTGAGCATACATGACATGTATGCAAGGACTAGCTCGTTCACATCAAAGGTATAAAATATGGATAAATTTAAAAATCATGATATGTATAGTGTGTAGCTCCAACATACATCACAAAGACAATTGTGACTGACTCATACAAGTAGATACAAATAACACAGTGACTGACTGATACATGAATCTCAAAGATAATCTTTATTGGCTCATATAGTCATCAACAATATAATTGTAAGTGAATCATGAGCAATGGGTAACCATTGCCCATTTACAGTGCATCATAGACAAAAGTAATGTTGGTGCATTGTGCACTACACTATGGGGTCCTATATTTTCTCTAGTCTTTAACACTAGCAAATACTTGGGAAGAGGTTTTAGTGCATTACATATTACACTAGGAATTCATCCTCAAGCCAATAGGGCCAAGTATAACGTTAAATAATTGGAAAGAGGATTCAATGCATACCATACTACAATGCAAGTCCATTCTTGATCCAAAAAATATCTTTATGTCATGAACTATCTAGCCTAGTGGATTCCAACTACAATCATCTATAGGAAACTAGCTACAAGTCTACCAAGTGCGGGAACACTTGACATCAATAATGCCCATGCTATACATGAATGCTAGTGAACCTTCTCAATATAATAATTAGGTTTGATTACAAATACTTACATGGTAAGGAAACTACCCATGCAATTGTTACCGTATCAAATATTGAATAGCCTCTAGTAACCATTCACCTTTGTGAGCCAAGTGAATGTTGGCTAATTCAAAAGGTACAATAATCTTCCAACTACTATCGTATCATATCCAATGTAGCCTTGGAAACTTAACCTCAATGAACTATGTGAATGTTGACTAGTCCCTTGTAGTAGCCTAGAAATCGATCATTGACATGGTCTAATGATCATTTTTCGCTACATAAACACCTCACACTAGTACATTTGCCCTTCATTTTTGACCAAAGGTCATTTTGGCTTGTGATTCTTACTTTTTTTTTTTGTTTATGTCCCGAAAAGGTCAAAATTTTGACGTCAATTAAGTCTTTTTGTAAAAATTTCAACATCACTGAAGTTAAATGTCAACATTTTGACAAAACCAGGATTAAAAAAAAGTGAAAATCACTTCATTTTGTTTTATTTGGATCATAGCAGAAGGAAGAGGTCGAGATGCGACGTGCGTCCAAACAATGGTAAGTTTGATAAGTAGGAGATAATTTCCACAGCAAGTCAAATTATGATATTGCTATCAGGATTTAACTGTGTGATTTTTGAGTCAAACTCATTGACCCATGTTTCATGAGTAGTGATTCAAAATGAATCCATCTCTCATGAGAATAAATGGAACACTTAGCACTCATTGGATCTAGATGATGCTCACAGGGGTGAAGCACCGGGACTTCTCGGGAGGTCACCCATCCCAGTACTACTCCAGCCTGAGCCGATTAACTACAAAGTTTCCTCCATGGTTAAACCCAAAACTTGCAACTCCATTTGCAAAACCTTCACCAAGTGTTGTGCCTTATGAACCATTCAATAGAAAGCCCCTTAAGTTCATCAATTGATAAGTAGGAGATAATTTCCACAATAAGTCAAATTATGATATTGCTATCAAGATTTAACTGTGTGATTTTTGAGTCAAACTCATTGACCCATGTTTCATGAGTAGTGATTCAACATGAATCCATCTCTCATGAGAATAAATCGAACACTTAGCACTCATTGGATCTAGGTGATGCTCACAAGGGTGAAGCACCGGGACTTCCCGGGAGGTCACCCATCCTAGTACTACTCCAGCCTGAGCGTGTTTAACTATGAAGTTTCCTCCATGGTTAAACCCAAAGCTTGCAACCCCGCAAAACCTTCACCAAGTGTTGTGCCTTATGAATCATTCATTAGAAAGCCCCTTAAGCTCATCAATTGATAAGTAGGAGATAATTTCCACAGCAACTCAAAATATGATATTGCTATCAGGATGTAACTGTGTGATTTTTGACTCAAACTCATTGACCCATGTTTCATGAGTAGTGATTCAACATGAATCCATCTCTCATGAGAAAAAATGGAACACTTAGCACTCATTGGATTTAGGTGATGCTCACAGGGGTGAAGCACCGAGACTTCCCGGGAGGTCACCCATCCCAGTACTACTCCAACCTGAGCGCACTTAACTACAAAGTTTTCTCCATGGTTAAACCCAAAGCTTGCAATCCAATTTGCAAAACCTTCACTAAGTGTTGTGCCTTATGAACCATTCATTATAAAGCCCCTTAAGCTCATCAATTGATAAGTAGGAGATAATTTCCATAGCAAGTCAAATTATGATATTGCTATCAAGATTTAACTGTGTGATTTTTGAGTCAAACTCATTGACCCATGTTTCATGAGTAGTATTTCAACATAAATCCATCTCTCATGAGAATAAATGGAATACTTAGCACTCATTGGATCTAGGTGATGCTCACAGGGGTGAAGCATCGAGACTTCTTGGGAGGTCACCCATCCTAGTACTACTCCAACCTGAGTGCGCTTAACTACGAAGTTTCCTCCATGGTTAAACCCAAAGCTTGCAACCCCATTTGCAAAACCTTCACCAAGTGTTGTGCCTTATGAACCATTCATTAGAAATCCCCTTAAGCTTATCAATTGATAAGTAGGATATAATTTCCACAGCAAGTCAAATTATGATATTGCTATCAAGATTTAATTGTGTGATTTTTGAGTCAAACTCATTGACCCATGTTTCATGAGTAGTGATTCAACATGAATCCATCTCTCATGAGAATAAATGGAACACCTAGCACTCATTGGATCTAGGTGATGCTCACAGGGGTGAAGCATTAGGACTTCTCGGGAGGTCACCCATCCTAGTACTACTCCAGCTTGAGCGCACTTAACTACAGAGTTTCCTCCATGGTTAAACCTAAAGCTTGTAACCCCATTTACAAAACCTTCACCAAGTGTTGTGCCTTATGAACCATTCATTAGAAATCCCCTTAAGCTCATCAATTGATAAGTAGGAGATAATTTCCATAGCAAGTCAAATTATGATATTGCTATCAGGATTTAACTATGTGATTTTTGAGTCAAACTCATTGACCCATGTTTCATGAGTAGTGATTCAACATGAATCTATCTCTCATGAGAATAAATGGAAAACTTAGCACTCATTGGATCTAGGTGATGCTCACAGGGGTGAAGCACCGAGACTTCCTAGGAGGTCGCCCATCCCAGTACTACTCTAGCCTGAGTGCGCTTAACTATGGAGTTTCCTCCATGGTTAAACCCATAGCTTGCAACCCCATTTGCAAAACCTTCACCAAGTGTTGTGCCTTATGAACCATTCATTGGTAAGTCTCCCTAATTTTTTTGTTAATCACCGCACGAAGGAAGAGAGTGCTAGTAATGTTAGAAAGTAAGTGAATGTAAAACTAGGGTCATTGGGCTAGAAAAAACCACAAACATAGCTAAGGTCGAATGAGGATAATTTGAATTGCTTGCTACATAATCAATAGAAGATCCTTCCTTTTCCTTTTCCTTTTAATCATTCTCTGTTGAAAAAGATATCTATATATACATGGATGACAAGGACACAACAAGAGACAAAATATATATTTAGTCTTAAATCCTAAATGAATGAATGAATAGCAAAACTAGTGGGGCCATTTCTCATCAGATCCCCCCTAGCTTTATAAATCAAAACCCCACATATTAGGGTCAACGAATATACTAGATGCATATATGAATAACCTTCCAATATTTTAAACTTATTGATTTTCTTGTGTGCTTTAGTGTTGTATCTTGTGCTGATATGATTGCCATGAGAGCAAGGGATGTTGTAAAACTAGTAAGAATTTTGATATATATTTTGAATTTCAATTTTGTTTATATATATTTCAATTATCCTTAAGTTAGCTTGAGTTAGCCTTGTTTAGGCTTGCATATCAATCCTTGGTGACCCATCAACTTCCGCAATTTGATTCTTGGTACAAAGTGCACATCATTTTTATTATCAATGTATTTAATAATGTTTGTCATTAGTATCAAGTTGAATGATAAATTATAAGTGTGTGCTAATATTGTACCAAATAGTTTATTTATTGAGAATATGAGCAAATGACCTTCCATAATTTCTCTGGTAGTAAACAACTAAAGTTTCTTTATATAAATGACACTCCCTTAGAAATAGTTAAGTGTCTTGTTCAAGATTGAAGTGGATTAGTTTCAATTTTATTGAACATAAAAGTTTATGGAATGTTGTCTCTAATGATGCAAAGTTCAGTGGGCTAATCCAAACTAAAATCAATTGACAACTTCTCACATCAAATAGGCTTGCTCATAACACTAACCAACTTCCCACAACATGAATAATATTAGGGTTCCCTCAATCACTCCTACTTCATGCATTCAAAAGACCTTCTATGGTCACTCAATCCTCATATCCACTTTGCTCCACATACTCTAATTCCCAACTCTGCTCAGCAACAAGTGCATATCAACATGATAACATGTTCCTGGTTCACATCCCAATATTTTCATAAATACCCTTCACCATGAATCCTAGACTGTACATCTCAAATTGGACATGATAATACTCTAAATCTAGAGCATTGTTTTTCTTGTAAAACTTTATTTGGTTTCATATTGTAAAAGAAATTGTGTTTTGAACCAAAGCTATCCAAACCCTCCTTTAGGGTAATTAGCCACTATTAAAATCTAATTTTACTTCTTATACATGTAGTACAACCCAAAATTTGGTATAATGATAGGGGATGATGTATTATATGTGTTTCAAATGATGTAGGTCTTCATGCAAGATCAGGCATGTGATTTGACCAAGGAAAGGTGACAATAGGTTGCCTCTATGATGATAAGACAATAATTAGGTAAATTGGTTTGGTCTTTGTCCATACAAGCTGAGTAGGGGTATTGTAATTTTTATGTTAAAGAGAGTGGAAGGCATATAAGATAAGATTATCACCTGGTGGGACATGGTTGTGTGTCTGAGATGGGGTAGTAAGGTGATTATTTAGAGAAATAAATTACTGCCATTTGTGATAGAAAAGGATATTGAACATTGTTAGCATAGATTGGACCTATTAATAGGTATTAGGGAATGGTGTGGACAAAGACCTTGAATTGGAAGAATTGGAGTTTAATAAATTAGATAAGGTTAGTTGGACCCTTCATTACATCAAGGAGAAAGTATGTTGCCATAGATTAAATCAAAGAGAATTGAATCTCATCCTTGGCTTCGTATCATCTTCTTTTCAATGACAAGGGGCACTTGTGATCTTTTGGGCTTTGATGTCCTTTGATCTTAGTCATGTACCTACTACTCAGATCCATCTTGGGAACATCTTCCTTGCATTTGGGCCAACTAGTTCCTAGTCACCTCTCGTCTTGGCTTGAGGTCTCATATTTGGAACTCTTTCAATTCCTTCTTCCATGCTTAGCCCTGTGACAAGAAACAAAATTAGGACTGTATTTTGCCTTAATCAAATTAGCACAAGTCACCAAATTAAAACTTTTTTTTGTTTATATCAGACATAGAAATAGACTAATCTTGACTCCTGATGCCTTTAAAAACTTTAAAAGCTAACTGGTTTAATGCTACGAGTCCTACTGCAAGTAATGTTAACCTTATGTTTTTCCTAAACTTTCTCCTGAAGACTTGATAAAATTGTAAAATCAGGTCTTCTATAGATGATAAAATTAATGAAAACAAGCAGAAACCCCCCCTTTCTAAACATTTAAACCCTTTGATATGATTAGAACAATGTGATGTTAGCCCTAAGCTTGAACTAGGGTTATGTTTGTGTGAAATTTTAATAGTTATTAGATGTGCAACAAAGTTAAATTTACTATTTGAAGGATCTATATGATGTCATATAGAGGAGGTTAAATCTTGATAATAAAGTGTATCATACCTTGATAATCAAAATGCTTTTAAAATGAGATCAAATATGTTGATGCGATAACTTATGAATAAACAAAAAATAAAAATAAAAATAAATGAAATCATGAGAGAAAAACCTCATGGAATAGATGTTGTAACTCACCACAATGACTTATTAAGGAGAAGAGAAAGATTATTTAATGAATATATAGATGGGTTTGGGTACCCTTCCTTGATAGAAAAATCCTTTTCTCAAGCTTTAATGGGGAAAGAAGTTAAATCTATGGAAGAAAACACCTTGATTGCTTGAGATGAATGAGGACTTGAATTACTTGAACTTGATAGATCTTGATTAGATTGGTTTGCTTGCTTTAACTTGAATAATTGGATGTTTGATCACTAGAGAAAATTGACAATAATGGATGCTTGATAATAGATTCATCCTCATGCAAAAACGAGGAGAGATAATAGGGGTTGTATACATCACACACCATTTTGGGGAGTTAAAATTAAACAAACCAATGACAAGATTGGATTTCCCCCAAGACCTTGGCACAAACCCTTGAGCCAATTTTGGAATAAATTCCTAGGGAAGAGGCTACCAATGGTAGCTTGTTCTAGGAAGAGGTTGCTAATGATATCTTGTTCCTAGGGAAACTATCCCAAATTGGAATTGGGCATCAGAGAGATGGGGTATGTGTGTGATTTATGATAGCAACTCAATCCAAGGTCAAGGAAGATCATGAAGGAAAAAAATAGGGCTACATGGCTTTAGTAAAGATATGAATTATGAGATTCAATAAAAAAGGAGGAATGTACCCAAAAATAAGGGCCAACCTCAAGTTAAAGTAAAACTAAAAGAAATGAAGGACCCATATTTGAATTTAGGTACGTTTTAAGTGCCATACGAGGTCCTACAAGAGAAACCCACTAAAAGTGGCCCAAAACAATCCTTAAATTATATACAAATTAGGTGCTTATGATTTGGGATGATACAAAAACATATTGTAGTCATCTACAATCATAACATGGTTATATTTGTATATAAAATTTAAGACAATCTTGAAAACCATTAAGAAGATGGGATCAATATTTTACCTGTGAAATATGAATTTAGTGATGTACAATAGCATATCGTAGTCATATGTAGATGAAACGTGGTTTATAATTATACATAAAGTTTGGGGTGATCTACAAAACTATTGAGATAGGGTGAATATTGTACCTTTTAAAGCTAATGCTAGTATGGAATTTGGTGATGTATAGTAAGATATTTTAGTCATGTATAGATGTAACATGATTGTAATTGTATTTTAAGTTTAGGGAAATCAAATATTTTTTAAGAGATGGGGTAAATATTACACTTATGGAAGCTAAAGTTAGTCACTTTCTTGTTTTATAGATTAAAGAATACCCCCACTCTAATATGAATAGAAAATATTAGCTCATATTCACCCTATAAATTTCAATGAAAAATTATCCAAAGATCAACACAAAATACAAATACACATCTAGAAATAAGAAGGGACTAATAATAATGGACATAAACAAAGTGATTCATAGACTAGTTTTAATGTTGATTTGTTAATAACTTAAACATGCTGTTTTGTTCTTGTTTCCTACACAATATGGAGTCAACCACAAATAAAATTCAACATAATTTTTTTAGGCATATGCTAATATGGTAATCATGATAAAATATGGTCTTGCTTATATACAAATTCAATTTCAACTACAATATAATCTTGCCTATTGTAGTTGTATCTAGGATGGAATGTGGTCTTATCTATACAATGCATAAGAAAAATTTATGATGACAAAGACTATCAATTGGGATTGAGGTTGTACAATTGTCTTCTATAATTTGTGAAGACTTGGAGGATGATGAAAAGGAAAGGAACTAACCTCCTCATTGGTGTTGTAGAAATGCTAAAATGGTTCGTGAGAATAATCAAGTGTTTGTTTCTTGTGGTAAATGGTACCTCCAATGCCTACACATGACTATCATATCACTAGCAACAAGGTTATCAAAAGGTCTTTTTGTTTTGAATACCTCTAATGTAGGCATTTGAAGCTAAATGGAAATGATACTTACCAAGTCCAACTCTTGTCACACTTGTTGGAGAAAGGTAACAACCATATAAATTAGACAATAAAATTTCATTGCTTCCAAAATAGGAATGACCCCTAGCATCAGTATTATAAGGTGTAGTTTGTTCTCGAAGTATTATTTATCATTGGATGAGAGGTTTCTAGATGTGCACAACAAAATTCAACTTCACAGAGATTAAAATTAGAATTTGAATGATTTTAAATGAAGTCTCCTTGATGAAGGTTGTCTGTAGCTTAGTGTTAAAAGAGTGAATTATGTTTGTATGTTGGCCCTCTATTGCAAATGTACGTAGAAATATTGATCTGACCCTTTCTGTAGATGTTAATCACAAAACTTTCCTTTGATTACCACTTGGAATTCAAATGTTAGCTTCTAATTTAGATTTGCTTGTGATGAAAATGATGTCTAAATTACTAAGCAACTCAATTTATACAGGGAATTTTCCATCAAATGGAAGTTACATTAGCATTTAATTCCCAAAAATGATATTAAATTATATTCCTCTTCTCAATTACAAATGATCATTGAATATAAATTCTCTATGGTTAAACTCATGGAAAATTTTGAATTGCCAAGGATCTTACAATAGAGTTTGTGCCATTTAATTGATTACTAAAACAACTTGTCTCAAACTTTAAATTGAGATTTACTAACATTTATTTCACTTTCATTTTACAAACAAAAAATGCATTGAATTTAGTGCCCAGATTTGTATTTTATAACTTCCAATATCATTAAAATAAACATTTATAGTGTCGAGATCAAACTTGGATATTTGACCACCACCCCCCATTTCGAATAAATACAAATGCATACAAAGATTTTCCCTTTCTAGGAACCAATGAAAACTCCCTTAACTACCAATTCAACCAACCCATATCTTCCCTTTATTATGATGACAACAAAATCTGAAAGATTATGCCATAGCATATTTATATAAGTGATACATGCTTAGGTCATTCAATCGAGAAACTATTTGTGGTGTGATATTTCAAGAGTCCATTATTTTGAATAAGAGTGCTTGTGGTATAAAAGTGTGTGGGAATTTCATTGAATAATGCTCTTGGTGCACCCTATGATGCATCATTGTCATGATGATAGTAATATGAATAACTTCTAATGACTAGACATGTGTACCTAATTTCTTAACATCTCTGATGAACTTTGATTAGGGATACTACAACATAATGAAAAGATCCAACAAAAAGGAGTTCAAATTAATACTAAAGAAGGAAGAAAGTTGAAATTGCAAACAATGATTTATTTCTTAAAAATTCATGAAATACTTAGGTCTGAAACTTGCTTACCTTTTAGCGTGCTTTTCGCTTTTTTTCCATGCACTTGCTAATTCCATTTTCTATCATACTTCAAAATAACTAGAAATAAAAGATTTATTATATTGCCCCTATAATTTGAGGGACAGTGTTGATCTTACCACTCTTAAAAAGGAGAATCACAAGACTAATTTTCCAATCTAAGGGAAACCCCTAGTAATTATTGTTGTTGAATTTTTTTGTAAGGTAAGATACAAGAGTCCTTATGCTTTAAATGTGCAAGCAATATTTTATTATTTTTGATCATATGCAAGATACTATTGAAGTTGATAAATGATCAACCCCACAGCTCCCAAGAATCACCTGCATGCAAACACCTATTACAGAAGAGAGAAACAAAAAGCTATGGAAGCTTGAATAGCTAGATCCATAGATGAAACATTCTTGATGAGAAAAAAATGAATTGCTATAAAAATGAATTATCTCAAGTTTTTTTTTACAATGAGAGATTGTCCTTATAAAGGAGATCAAAACCCAAAAAAGTAACGTAAAACTCTTTGGGGTATTTAATAATTACAAGATAATTATTAAATACAAGAAGAGTTGTTAATCTAGGTATTTAATAATTACAAGATAATCATTATATACAGGGAGAGTAATTCATCTAGGTATTTAATAATTACAAGATAATTATTAAATATTGGAAGAGTATTTAATCTAGGTATTTAATAATTACAAGATAATTATTAAATGCAAGAAGTGTATTTAATCTAGGTTGTATCATAATAATTAATAAAAGATATTAATTATTAGATACCTAAAGTTTAGCTTAAGCGAACTAGAGTTAATTAGAAAATATCTAATTACTCTAACACCCCCCCTTAAGATAAACTTAGGGAGTAACTAAAAACCTAGAAACTACTACTGAAAGTAGATTTGGGTCCCGACAAACAAGGCTTGATGAGGTACCCAAGCACGACCAAATCTCTGAAAAGAGGAGAAATAGAGAAAACCATATGGGAGAAACCCTACTCCAAAAAGAGATAGCTGAAAACCTAGTGAAGGACTGAAGAAGCCTCCAACTAGAGGAATGCTCCAGAAGATAGGAACAAAGAGTGATCATGAAGAAAACCACTAAAGCATGAAGAAGCTACAAACTCTATCAAAAGACTACTGATCTATAGAACCTCCTCTGAAATAGAAGGTTGCAACCAAAGTAGGAATGAAAAGAAAAGTGTCTATATGGTAAATGATCCATCTCACTGAAATGCTTAGGTATCCAATCACTACAATCACCTAGTACATAGGATCAAATACTGAATACATAGCTCACTCCATCAAACCAAGGAAGCATTAGAAACAACATAAGAACCCCCCTAATGCAGATAGGTTGAAGTGACAAGTAACTAAGAAAGTGGGCCAAAATTCTCCTGCAAAAAGAACCAAGAACATCGAGAGTGAGGAAGAGGAACAAACACCTATAAAGGCACATTTCATTGACACATCATGGGGCTAATGTCATGGAAGGTACACTCACTTGACAAAGGAAGATGGTACTAAAAGGAAAATAACTATGCCCCCATGGAACTTTATAATGTAGTGCGAGTGCAATAAATCACAATGATGAAAAAGATCCCAAAAAGAAAGGAGTGGCACTTTATCTCAGTGCAATATGCAGAAAAGATTACAAAAGGTCTCTCAAAGATCAAAAAAGCATAAGACTAATACAATAGATAGTACAAGTCATGAAAAATCATCTAAAGCAAAGAAATCGATCCCTGGACCTGAAACAACCAAGTTATCCACCAGAATGCAAAAATATGGAAGACTGAATAAATTGTGCCTGGAGTAGAATCTAGAAAAATAAATAGTATCACTAGAAATAGCATAGAAAGAGCTGTACCACAGTGATAGGCTCAAAACCAAATTTCCAGTGATATCTTGTTTGCAAAAAATAGAGTTCGTATGCTTGAGATATGAGCAAAAAGGTGAAGGTAGGTCCAAACAGATCCGACCAAAAAAAAATGTTGAAAGCTTAGATCTAAAAACCAATGTCAGATCCGATGCCAAATCTCTCACAAACAAAATAGGGGCATGAAGATCTGGAGCTCTGATTCCATGTTGAAGTTGATAAACAATCAACCTCACAACTCCCAAGAATCACCTGCATGCAAACACCTGTTACATAAGAGAGAAACAAAAAGCTATGGAGGCTTGAATAGCTAGATCCATAGATTAGACATTCTTGATGAGCAAAAAAATGAATTGCTATAAAAAATGAATTATCTCAAGTTTATGTTTACAATGAGAGATCGTCCTTATAAAGGAGATCAAAACCCAAAAAGGTAATGTAAAACTCTTTAGGGTATTTAATAATTACAAGATAATCATTAAATACATGAAGATTATTTAATCTATATTATTAATAATGACAAGATAATTATTAAATACATGAAGAATAATTAATCTAGATATTTAATAATTACAAGATAATTATTAAATATAGGAAGAGTATTTAATCTAGGTATTTAATAATTACAAGATAATTATTAAATACAGGAAGAGTATTTAATCTAGGTTGTATCATAATAATTAATAAAAGATATTAATTATTAGATACCTAAAGTTTTACTTAAGCAAACTAGAGTTAATTAGAAAATATATAATTACTCTAACAGTGGTCTTAGTTCAAAAAACAAAAGGTGATGGAAAATGTTATTGTTTTTGGAAAAATTGTAAGGGCTTAAAGAATCTAAGACTTCTAATCACAACAACTGAGAGACATTGTAGGAAACATTGTCACATTGAAGGGGGAAATAATTTTCGTCCATTGGTGAATGTGGATTTTTAACTAGGGGAACATGGAGGTATTGTTCTTATGGAAGAAGATGATCTTGCAAAAGGTAATGCTCCTATGGAAGAAGATGATCCTGTGACAAAGAACCTAATTGAAGATGTTGGTATTGGAGTAGTTGATCACGTGTTAGAGAACACGATTGAAGAAGATGGTATCGACATAGCTAATCCAGATGATGAAGATGATGATACTAGTGCATTTGATCATGATGATGAAGATAACCTTGATATACCTATACTTGAAAAGGCATACGAGCCCCTATACCAAGGCTCCCAATTTTTTTTTTCTCTATTGCATTGTTGTTGTTGAACTTCAAGGTTATGAATGGTTTATGTAGCAATATCATGTATGCTAAGATATGCCATTTTTTTCATCTTCTATGTTAGCGTACTATTAATATTATTTATATTAAAAAAATTATTATTTTTCCATAGGTTGATATACTACAACATTTGGGATCAAATTGCAATGACAATTTATGACAATAGTGTATTTTGTGGTGGTTTTCATATTTATTTTTTGCAATTCTCCTTGATGCTATTGCAATATCGATGTAGGTGTCATAATAGAAATTCTCGTGTAAGTATAAAAAAAAAGAAAAAGAAAACATTACATAAATCATTGTTGGCCTAGTGGTGGAGAACTTGTATTCTTGAAAGAGAGGTCACAAGTTCAAATCCCATTGGGGGGTAGGGTATGTACGCCTCGTTTGTAGCGCCAAGCGCCTCTTGAAAAAGAGTACGAGGTAGTCCCATATCACTGTCACCATATGTAAACCCAAAAACTATGGCATAGTGTCATGGACTATAAAACCCACTTACTTACTTTTTACTTTTATTCTCCATTTTTTTTGATTATGGAGAGTTGTGCGTGAAAGAGGGTGGAGAGATGTAAATGTTGTCGTTCCCTTGTAATCGGTGCATTTTGTTGTTGTGATCTCTGCATTTTGTTGCCATGCCCTTGCTCTATGATTTCGTTGCTGTGTCCTTGTGATTTTTGGCCTTGCTTTGTGATTTCATTGTTGTGCCCTTGTTTTGTGATTTTGTTTCCATGTCGTGCCCTTGCTCTGTGATTTTGTTGCCATTCCCTAGCTTTGTGATTTTCTTCAAGGGCTATACAAATGTTAATTTATTTTCCTTCTAACAAGTATCTCTTTATGTTTCCTTCTAAACATGTACATTTAGAGATGTTTTTGAAGGTTCTTATTACATTTTAGCACAACAAAAAAATTGATCTAGCTGCATAAATATTCTAGAACCCAAATAATAAAACAATAAGACTCGTTCAACCCATGCTAAATGACTTACCTCAAGATCCTCCACAAAAATAATGTAGACCAAGAAAAATGGGCAAAGTTTGCAAGAAATTTTACAAAAATATATCATAGTAGATATTTTTAGAAAGAAACTAGCCATAACCTAGTTAAATGGGTCTAGTAGCTAATTAGCTGGGTTGATTACAAATTCCTATAGAACTATCATTAGATTAGGTACAATAAAATGAACAATCATCTGTTCTAATCTTCCATGCAATATTTTTTTGGTAAAAGTATCACATGATCTTAGCAAATTCTATCACCTCGTCATAGTAAGTTCTGTCGCTCGACTTAAGCAAAAATATCACATAAAAGAAAATTGTTGTACAAGTATATTGAGAAGTATCATACGAGTCTTCCAATAAAAACTATTGCCTAGCTTGAATTTTCTTATTGTTTGAGTGGTTTGGTCAATTTCTCAATTGTTGCTTGCTATTTGTCTAATTTTATAGGGTTGTGACTGTTTGATAGAGGTCTATTTACATATTTGATTATATTTTGGGACTAATTTGTGGGAGTAACGATTGTGTTTGTAGGTTGTCGCCTTGAAACATTTGCATAATTTCCTTGAAAATAATGCATGTCAAAGATTCAAATGCACAAGGGCTACTAATACTTATTTTTAGGGCTGCCCAAAGCATAAAACCAAACTTGCTTGTTTTGTTTTATTCCATGTGTGGTATTATACTAGCTATTTTCATTTCATAGGTACATTAAACTTGTGATTGTGATTCTTTGGTGATAGGAGAGTATGTTCTTAACCCTTGTGGTGAATCAAAAATATTGACTTGCCTTTGGATTTCAAAAGCAAGGAGATAATTGAAGCTTATTGGGATGTTTGGGAGAAATAATCAAACTAGGAGAGTATTCTCTTCACCCTTGTGGTGAATCAAAAATCTTGACTCTTGAAAGTGGATCCAATTTTTTGTAGTTATAATCCTTTAGAGGGTATCCTCTTGGGAAACCAAGAGGAACAACTCAAGTGGGGACAAGAGAACCCAACTATCACAACGCACTATAAACTCAAGGCTATCAAGGACACAACACCTTGGTAGACATATTGTTTGTCTTCGCTTAGTGTGATTACTTGTGGGATTGGGACCATGAGGAAAATGCTAAGCAAGAATTCTTAAGGTGCTCTTTTGGCCTTGAGGTCTGTTACCCACCACAAGGTGGGGTATCCCATCATTGAGTGCAAGAGGAACATTATGAACAAAATCCCTTTCTAAACATTCTAAGTTAGTAACTACCCTTTTTTCTGCTCAACTTCTTGGTGTAAGGATTGATCCTAGTGAGCTATCTAGATCACCCTAAGATTTTACATTCACCATCTATGTTCGCTTGGTTGTGCTTATGGAACTTACATGACAAAGCCAATATCTCTTGTGGAAAACTACTTGGTGTGAGGCGAAGGAGGACTTAGCATGGGCCAAGTTATTGAGTAACGAACTATGAATTTAAGGTAGATTCCTTGAAAAATATTTTCGAATGTGTTAACCTATGTAAATGTTCTCACAAATCAAACATCTCGATAAAATTGGTAGGAAGGTCATTTTGATATCACAAATTCTTATTGACAAGGTTTTTTTGACCCTTGTTCAATTGTTTGAGACATGTTAAAAATACCCTTACTATTTGCAGAACTTGCTGTCCTTTGGAATGAACTAAAATCTCACACTGTCTGATCTAAAATTACATGACTATCAAACTAAAAATGTGAATTCTTGAGTCCAAACTATCCTTTTCATAGTTCACTAGAAAACTATCACACAGTCTCTATAGAAATATTGTGCGATACTTTTTGTCCAAAAACGTATTACTTCAATCCTTCCAGTTATATCACCTGGTCATACTGCATTGTCTCACACTTCTTAAGAAGAACTATCATGTCAAAGAAAAGTATTGCCTTCTTACTGTAAATTATGTTGTACGATACAAATTACTATCCTACTATCACTTGGGTTTTGGAGGAATATTTCCTGGGTCTTTTTGCTATCAAAATAGAGTTTGTAGTATGTTTTAATTGATCTAGGGTTTGGTCACTTGATTCCTTCTTAGGCCTGATCTCAAATCTGTATGTTAGGTGCTATCTTAAGTTGAAAATATGAGTTTAGTTTGTCAGATGTAAGTCTCAAAATTTCATTGATGATCACTTATCAAAATTTGGTTACTATTTTATGCTAGCTATTTCCTATTGAGCTTCTTTCTTGTTTTATCAGCTTGAGTCACTAGTGTTGTAAATTCTTGAACACTCTTGACAATCCATCTATTTTTCTTTTACAAGTGATTATTATTGATTATATGAGCTCCAAATCTAAAACACTTCTGTCATCCTATTAATCAAAGACATGTCCTTACATGATGGTCACAAATAGGTTCCAAGTTGGTAATGGTAGTCATCCCTCTTTTGTATTTGCACAGTTAGAGGCTCCACCTAGGCACCATCATGGACAACCTTGTATAGAAGATCTTGATTCTAATCAAACACAAATAGACAATGTCTAACACAATCCACTTTATCTTTTTGAGAGTCCATTTGGAACACCCTTTCATACACCCACAAGTGAAAACATTTTGATCAACATGCATCCTATAGAAATAAAATGCCACTTAGAAGAACAAGCCCGTGAAAATGAAAGACTTATGGAAGCCATTCATGCTAGAGAAAGATCTGATCAGCAAGTTGAGCCTAACACTCATACACACAATGAGGAAACTAGAAGAGGCTATTATCACAATCTATTTGATCACATTCCCCTTGGTGGAAATGATGCCAATCACTCACCTCCAAGGACTCCTAGATTCAACACAAGAGCATGCCCATCACCACCTAAACAATCACAATCACATCACGAAAGTGATGATGAGATCGCTAGTGAAGATGTCATAATATTTCAACAAGATGATCTCACTCAAAAACTGATGCTTAATGCTTTTGAGAAAAAATAGAACCAACACTTCTAGTCTATGACAACGAAAGGATGGAAACTCCCCCAAGATTTTGATGTAAAATGAATAATAAAAAAAAAGAGCCCACCGAGGCTAAAATCTTGAGAGAAGAAATGCAAGAATTGAGGAAAAAACTTGCACAATTACAAACTTCCAAAGAGTCACTTAAAACTTCATTTGTTGAATCAACATGTGCTCTTCCATTTGATAGGATTTTACACATGCCTCCATTTCCTAAGGATATAGAGGTTCCTAAGTATGAAAAATATGATGGAAATGGTGACCCTCATGATCATGTGAGGCATTTCTATGCTATTAGCATGGATTTCATGCATGAAGACTCTTATCTTATGTGTTTGTTTCCTAGGAGTCTAAGAGGGCAAGCTATGGAGTAGTTCAAAAAATTGACTCCCCCTATCAAAACATTTGACAAGCTTGCAAAATGCTTTATCCAACAATACTCTTATAATATTCAAAATCTCGTAACTATGTTGGACTTGTGCCAAATCAAACAAAAATAGGGAGAACTTTTTGCAACATACCTTTAGAGATGGAGATCCCTTTACTCTAGGTACCCACGACAAGTTCCTGAAGTTGAGAAAATTGACATCTTTGTCAAAAAACTTGTACTAGAGCTATACTTTGACTTAACAATTTTTTTTTCACATCCTTCAAAGTGCATATTGTATATAGGATGTTGCTATCAAGAAGGGTGACATTGTTGTGAACAAAGAGAAAAATGGTAAAGACAAAAGAAAACCTTAGAACAAGAACAAATATGTTGTCAATGATGGAGTAGTGGATGCTCCTAAGACCAAGGAACCTGTGTTTAATCTTTTCAATTCCATCTATGCTATGAAAGAACAAGAAGGTTCAAAACCAAAAACATATGACAAGAACACCAAGTTTACTAAGAAATAACATGTTTATGCACCAATGGTTGAACCTTACAAAGTGGTCTTAAAGACCTTAATTGCGAATAAACTAGTGACATTTCCAGACAATTCCCACCCCTATGAACCCCCCCCATTAAACCTCCTTGGTGGAAAGAGTATCATATCTGTAGTTATGACAAAAGAAAATGTCATAACACTGAATACTATTTTAAACTCAAAGATGTTATTCAAGATTTCATAGAGGCTAGTAAAGTTTTCACGGATGGTCTTGTTAAAAATTCTAACCATAAAAATTTCAAGAAACCCTTGCCTGAATATGAGAAAGGTGAAACTTCCAAGGCTCCTAAGAAGAATCATGATGCTAAGATCAACTATGCATATGCTAACACGAATAACGTTATCAACATGATTGAATCTATTGAGTATCTTTGTATGATAAATTCTAAATCCAAAAATCAACCCAACTATGATTCTGATGATCAAAGACCCAAAGTTTTCCTCAAAATGCACAATTATCTCCAACACCACAAGGACACTAGACCTAAGGTGGTACTTTGAGTGGCCGAATCTTCCTCTTCATAGAGTGAACTGCTTAACACTATCACTAGGAGGAAATCTAAAGTCATTCTAAAATTTTCTCATGATCCTAATAATGCATCATTAGCCAAAGAAGAAATTCCCTCAAAAATATCCAATTATGACCTTGTCAGCTAGCTACAACATACCCCAGCTCAAATCTTTATCTTTGAGTTGTTCAAATTATCCCCTTTGCACAAGGTCATCCTTGAAAAATCTGTACATTCTTCCAACATTCCCATGGATATTGACATGGAATGATTCCAAGATACGACGAACCATATCTCTTCACCTCACTACCTCACCTTTTCTAAAGAAAATGAAAGAGCTCTTAGTCACCCGCATAATCTTTTCCTCCATGTCAAAATTCAAATATTTTGTACTCACGTTTATTGAGTCCTAATAGACAATGTTGCAGGTTTGAAAATCATATCATTTAATGTGATCCAATAGCAAGGCATGTTTGAATTTTACATTGAGCCTAGGTGCAAGATCACTACCAAAGCCTATGATGAGGTCGAAAGACCTTCCAAAGGTCTAATTCGGCTTCCAATTATAGTTGGTCTAGTTGAGAAAGATGTCATTTTCTAAGTCCTAGACATACCACTTGCATATAATTTGTTGTTGGGGTGACCATGAATTCATGACATGCAAGCAATACCTTCCACGTATTATCAGTGTATCAAGTTCCCTTTTAATGTTACTAGGATAGTTGTACCCAATGACAACTCAATGTCTATCAATGCACTATCTACTATAGAAAAAGTGGTTCCACATAGTCACTCTTCTCATGAGTTGACACTGTCCTTTACAAAGTGTGAATAGAAATTGAAAATGATGAGCCTAGGCATGGGTGACTACACTCTGGAATCTATTGCTACTTTACATGTTTCCCCTTAGTTTTATGGGAAACCTTCTGCCAACAAGGAGCCTTCAGCTTCTACAATGACTCTTTTTGGCACCTTTGTTCAATCCTTAGTTCCCCTAGAAGTGGAAAAAGAAGAAGCAATCAAAGATTGGATATATAGGGAAGAGGAAGATGAGGAGGAAGTCACAATTACTACTACCATATCTCCTAAATACTATGGAAATGGATATAAACTTCTCGCAAATATGGGCTATCAGGGCCATGGGTCCTTAACTGGTAAAAAAAAATCTCTCGTTGAAACTTTAAGTCATACTTAGGGTCATGACACTTGAGATACTGCTAGCCTAGGTTTCGGGCTAGAAGATGAAATACCAACATTTGATAGAAGAACACCCATGTCTAGTGAATTAGAGGATGATGATCCTCCCTTTGTTGTTGACACTTTGCAAGATGAGGATTTCATGCCTCTCACATTTCTTCTTTTGGGAGAAGAAACATTAACTACCCACAATGATGCTAAAGCTTTCACTTCTTGACAACAAGAACAAGATGAATCTGACCATGAAGACATAAACAAAAGAAGGATTAGAAAAAATATTGCTTGCTTAATTACTCAAGATCAGAGTATAGACTCTCATGAATATGAATGAGAAAGCATATTAGGCACATCTTGTTAGTTAGGGGTGGGTGTCATTCACACCTATGCAACCCAATCAAATGTAGTCAAAGAGTCTAGTATAGGGTCAAACAAGTTTGGCTCACAAACTACTTTAGTGGATCATGCTGGTCCCTTTAGGTCTATTCCCGATCTAGATTCCTTTGCAACATTCACTATAGGTTCAAATTCAGATGTCACTAGAGATAACTCTTTTTGTATTAACAACCTTGAAGCTTCCACATCTCTCTCCTTGCTTCGTCCTAATCTTATAGATTGGTCAGTTCAACATCAAAGGCTTGAAATACCATTCTTTCAAAATGACTATAAGATCGCTTGCTACCTAAATACCATTGAACCTGTCACTTCTTCCACTAGTGAACGCACTATTAACATGAGGCAATCAAATATCAAGTACCTCAATCATAAAATTAAAAGAAAAACAAGTAGTCAAATGGAAAAAACCACTTTGTGGTGGTATTTGAACCTAAAAAAGAAAAAAAAAAGATGTATCCAATGGTGAAAACCTCCTTGAGGTGCCTATGGATGAGGCACTTGGTAGTCTACCAAGCTATTTTTAGGATAGATCTTTTGTTCTCATCAAACTTACATAGCCTATGAATTTGGAGATAGAGGAATCTCTTAAAATTATCCATGTGGCTCCATCATTGTCAACTGTAGAAAAGGAGAGTTTTTCCAAGTTCTTTCAAGACAAGAAGATTAATTTTGCATGGACGTACTTAGATATGCCAAGACTTGACACATATCTTATCATGCATCATTTATCTTTCTCTCCTAGTGTAAAACCTGTTAAACAAAAATTGAGAAAGATGCATCCACATGTAGCCCTCTTGGTCAAAGTAGAGTTGGAAAAACTCTAGAGTGCAAACTTTATCAGAGCTATTGATTATGCGGAGTGAATTTCCAACATTGTACCTATGTCTAAACATGATAAATCTATTTGAGTCTATATTAATTTCAGAGATCTAAACAAAGCATGCCCTAAGGATGACTTTCCACCACCAAAAATAGACACGATAGTGGATATGAAGGTCGATTAAGAAATGTACTCCCTAATGGATGGATCTTTTTGGGTATAACCAAATTAAGATTTCTCTAGTTGATCAAGAAAAGATGACCTTACATGTACCTAGGGCACCTTCTACTAGACTGTCATGCCTTTTGGGCTAAAAAATGATGGTGCTACATATCAATGATAAATAACCACCATCTTCCATGATATGATGCATAAAAATATGGAAGATTATGTTGATGAAACACTAGAAAAATCTAAAAAATGAGACACACATCTTGATGACCTTAGTTTGATCTTGGACCGTAAGGAACAATTTCAACTTAGGCTAAATCCAAAAAAGTGTGCCTTTGGTGTTACATCGGGAAAATTCTAGACTACATTATACGAATAAAAGGCATTTAGGTTGATCCTAAAAAGGTACAAGCAATCATGGAAATACCTCCTCCAAGAACTATCAGCCAACTCAAAAGTCTACAAGGACATTTGCAATCAATTAGAGGATTCATTTCTCAGTTGGCTGATAAAGCTCAATCTTCTAACAAGAATTTGCATAAAGGATCTACTCATATTTGGAATGAAGATTTCCAACAAAGTCTAGATCAAATAAAAGGGTACTTGGCTAAATCTCCTATAATAATGCCACCCATACCAAGAAAACATTTGATTTTGTACATCTTAGCTACAACTTCCTCTCTAGGAGCATTATTGGCACAAAGTGATGAGGTTGGAAAATAATGTGCCATATACTACATCAACCACACGTTTATGGCTTATGAGATGAACTATAGAAACATTGAAAAATCCTTCCTAACAGTGCTCTTTGCTTCTCAAAAACTCAAACATTACATGTTGGCACATATAGTTCACTTGATTGCTAAAATTGATCCCTTGAAATACTTGTTGAGCAAAGCTATGCTTACCATCCATCTAGCTAAATGGATGATGATTCTTTTAGAATTTGACATTCAATATGTCAAATGTAAAGCTATCAAGGGGCAGACCATAGCTGACCAATTGGCTGATTTTCCAATAGAGGATACAACACCTATGCAAATTGAATTTCTAGATGCCTCAATTATGCACATCACTGAGAGAACTTGGAAAATGTTCTTTGACAATTCTCATACATAGAATGTGTTAAATTGTGGTGACTAATCAGGGAAGTACTGTACATACTCCATAATTCCTCAGTAGGGTTCGGTGCTAGGTCGGGTCTCGAGCAGGGGTTTGGGGGTAGATCCCCAAGAAATATTTTCTGGGGCTACTTTATCAACATTTAATGGCTGACATATTGTAACTAATTTTAACCCTAAAGTTGCAAAATACTTGTATAAAAGGGCTTAGGGTTAGGGATTGTTTCATAAGGTGTGATGAAAAAATTGCTCCATGTGATGGTATTGAGCTGTAAAGGATTACATATTGTAATCAGGTTGTAATCACTAGATCATAATAATATTGGACTTGTTGTTTGGTGGACGTAGCTTAGGGATTGGTTGAACCGTGTTAAATCTTGGTGTCTTGTGTTTTCTTCTGTGCGATTCAATATTTTTTGATATTGTTTATATTTGCATGTAATTTTTATTTCTATCTATGGGTTAATCCTATCAAGTGGTATCAGAGCAAGGTTGTTGTTTTAGTTATCCTTTGTAGGAAAGTCTCATGGTTGAGTGGGAGCGATGAAAAATGAGGGTAAGTTGAGGGTTGACAAGTTTAATGGGTAGAACTTTTAGTTATGGAAGATGAAAATGGAGGACTATCTTTATTAGAAACATTTATGGAAGCTGTTGGAAGGAAAAACTAAGAACCAGGGAACTATGAAAAATAAGGACTGGGATATTTTAGATAGAAAGGCACTTGGAAGCATTTGATTATGCTTCGCACCATTAGTGACCTTTGACATTACAAAAGAAAAGATGACAAAAGAGTTGATGGAAACCCTAGAAAAATTATATGAAAAGCCCTCTGCAGCAAATTAGGTACTTCTCATGAAGCATTTATTTAATATGAAGATGGTAGAAGCTAGATATGTTGTAGTGTTGGTAAACAGATTTTTTCTTTCCAGTCTTGACTCACAAATGCCCTAATCAATGAAAAATTCTATTTACAATAGTTTGGAAAGTGACCTCTTGAAGATTTACTTTCCTCTAAATTGTTAGGTACAACTCCCTATTATGAATTTGTAATGAATTTTGTCTGTTCCTAAATCTTAAACAGGGTATGTTCTTAACCAGAGAATAGGAGAGGGAAAACTGTTGGAAATGATTGAAATGATCATAAGAAAAGTTGTTGGAATAATATATGGAACTGGTAAAGAATGTCCTCAATCATTGTTTTGTCATTGATGTCAAACTTGCTACTTGCAGGAACGCCAATTGCTTTAGTGATCCAAATACTATCAATTAGTTGATTGTCAAGGAGGAAGCAATCAATAAGATGTAACTAGAACACCTAGAGAAAGGTTGAAGTTATGATGTTGTAATGAAGTACAAGGATCAGCTAAACCATTGATGAAAAACTATATTTGATGACATACTACAAAGAATGGGCACATTGAAACATATCAAAGATTTAAGGTTTTAGCTAAGACTTTTGTAAAGCTTAAACTAAGTTCATTAGAGAGAAGGAGCCGCGCAAGCTAGTAAGAGCCGAGAAAATTCCTAGTTAATGCTGAGCAGAACCAAGTGCCGAGCAGAATCAAGTGCCGAGCGAAACCAAGTGCCGAGCAGAATCAAGTGCCGAGCGGAACCAAGTGCCGAGCAGAATCAAGTGTTGAGTGGAACCAAATGCCAAGAAGAATCAAGTGCCGAGAAGAATCAAGTGCCAAGAAGAACCAAGTGCCGAGCAGAACCAAGTGCCGAGTAGGTATAGGTTCCGAGTAACACAGAGGTGCCGAGCACCAGTAACTCAATAATGCCGAGTTGTTGCATTATTTTGGAAATCGAAGATTCGCCAGATCTAAGCCGATAAGGTTGTTATATAGAAGTTTGTGAATTGAAAGGAAGATAAGAATGATGAGTTGGTGGCACTAACACCATGTAGAACATTTTTCTTTTAGAGAAACAACTGGCAAAGTTTTTAAGAAAAATAAGATATGGGGTAGATACATTGTATCCTACCTAATCCATTTTGAAACCCTAAAATTGGAAAGGAAGAATTGAGCGACAAAAGGAAAATTAGAATTCTATATAAGAAGACATAAGTTAATAAAAAAAAAAAAATAAGAATAAGGAGAGAGAGGTGGTCAAGCATAAAAGAATGAAGTGCTGTAGAATGTGCTAAGGAGAAGAAAGCACAGGAACTCTGTTTGAATAGACAACCACAAGAATGATTGCATTGGCGGAATGAGTAAGAAGACTCAAGGAGATGAAGCTTGAAAGGGAGACAAGTAGTCAAAGCTGAAGTGATTGAAGCCAAGCATAAGGATTGAATTGAAAGTGTGATATGAAATCTGCAAAGTATGTTGTAAGTTATATCAGATCAAAAGACCATTATCGTTACTTTCTAGCAATTGTAACAGTAAGTCTAAATCCTATGGACTTAGGTTGGTTTAATAGCCATAAGATAAATCCTTTAATAGGGTGACATTCCAAGTGAATGTTCTAAAGACCTTTTACCAGGCCCATTCCTAACAGTTTGGTGAAATCCTCTAATAGGGTCAAACTTAATAGTGTGTTGTAAGCCTTTAATAGGGTAAGCTTTTAACAGGGCATCACTTCTGAAGAGTGAAAATCAAGTAGCATGTTACTGGTGGTTTTTCCCAAATTGGGTTTCCACGTAAATCATTGTGTCATGTGTTGATTTTGGATGTTTTGTCATTGCATATTGATTTACTGTAACTTGCTTATATGATTGATTTAAGTATTCGATGGATGAAAAGTATATGGATTCATTAAGAGTAGTAAAAAGGTATTAATAGGGAATTTTAGACCTTGAATAACTGATTCACCCCCCCTCTCAGTTATTCTAAAGAATTTTAACAATTGGTATCAGAGCCAACTGTTGATTCAGTTTAAAGGGACTACAAGCAGAAAAGATCAAAATGGCAAAGAGAGAAGTTCCCAAGCTCAATAAAGACAACTTTGTTGCATGGAAAAGTTTGATGAAGCTACATCTTGGATCCATAGGAGATTATGCCCAAAATTCAATTGTCACTGAACATGTAGATCCAACAGGTGCTCCTACTGCAGAAGACATGAAAAACAAGTAAGAACACAACCAGAAAATGCTGGAAATTGCCTCTGCACTCAGCTATGCTAAATTTGATGATATCAAAGTATGTGACACTGCATACAAAATGTGGAAAGCCTTATCAGAGATCTATGGAGGAGATCAGAATGTACAAAGAGCAAAAAGAGAAAGTCTCAGAGGAAAGTTTGATGACATGAAAATGGAAGAAAATGAGAATGCTGCTCAGTATGGTGCAAGAATAAAGGAAGTGGTAAGTGCAATAAGATGCTTGAGTGGTCAATTGGATGAAGATACTATTAATAGTAAGTTCTTAAGAACCTTTCTCCCTATCTATGCTATTAGAGTATCAGCAATACAAGAGCTAAGATGTATACCAGGAAATAATCTAAGCTTTGAAGGTATAATAGGTAGACTCATTGCATTTGAATTATCTAACTTTGACAACTACAAACCTAAAAATGCTGAATCTGCTTTTAAGGCCAAGTTATCACTGAAAGATGCCAAACAAATGAAATCAAAGAAAGGAAGAAAAATGAAGTATGTATCTAGTGATAGTAGCACTGATGAGGAAGATGTGGAACAATTGGAAGCATTGCTCGCTAGAAGATTTCACAGGGGCAAAGGAAAATTCAAAGGTAAGATGCCTATCATTTGTTTCAATTGCAATGAAGTAGGTCATATTGCTGCAAGATGTCCACAGAAAAAGGATTCCAAGGAAGGCAACAAATACAAGAACAGAAGAGATGATGACAAGAGAGATTACAAAGAAAAAGGTAAGAAGTGTTATATTGTTGAAGAAAATTCTGATGACAATGATGATGAAGTTGTTTATGTAGCCATGAAGGACCAATCTGATGAAGAAGAAGCCACAACACTGGTAACATGTATAAACAAGAATGACAGATGGATCATAGATAGTGGATGCTCACATCATATGACAGGAGACAAAAGTAAGTTTGTTAACTTTACTCAGTATGATGGAAATAGTGTTAGATTTGGTAATGGTGCTCTATGTCAAATCAAAGGAAAAGGTTCCATTAAGCTCACAGAACAAATTTCATGGGACAATGCATACTATGTTGAAGGATTAAACTACAATTTATTGAGTGTCTCACAATTAGGCAATATAGGTTGCAAAGTTGAATTTGGAAACAAAACTGCAAAAATCTATGATAATGATGGTAAATTGATAGGAAAAGGAGATCAAACAAAGAGTAATTTGTTTTACCTTGATATGGATGATGTTTCTTGTCTATTTGCAAAATTTGATGATGAATGGTTATGGCATAGAAGATTATGTCATGTCAACTTTGACAATCTAGTCAACATCAGTAAAATGAAGAAAGTTAGAGGTCTACCAAAATTGAAGAAGCCTGATAATATCATGTGCAAACAATGTCAGCTAGGAAAGATGACAAGATCAAGTTTCAAAAGCAAAAACTATACATCTAAAGAGATACTTGAGTTAGTTCACACTGACTTGTGTGGTCCAATGGAAATAAAAAGCTATAGAGGAGATAAATACATAATGTTATTTTTTGATGACTATTCCAAGATGATGACTGTTATGTTCTTAAAACAAAAATCTAATGCTTTTCAAATGTTTAAGTGGTATGTGGCTAGAGTTGAAAAGGAAACTGAAAAAAACTTGAAATGCCTAAGATCAGATAGAGGTGGTGAATTTACATCAAATGAATTCAAGATATTCTGTAATGACAAAGGAATCAAAAGACAAATGTCAGCTCCTAGAACTCCCCCACAGAATGGAATTGCTGAAAGAAGAAACAGATCTGTAATTGACTGTGCCAGAACATTAATGATGGAAAAGAATGTTGCTCTAAAATACTGGAGAGAAGCTGTAAGTGTAGCTGTTCATAAACTAAATCGAGTACAAGTCAAGAAAGGTACAAATACAACACCTTTTGAATTATGGTATGGTTACTCACCCAATGTAAAACATTTCAAAGTGTTTGGTTGCAAATGTTTTATCCTTAAAGATGTTAGAAATGGAAAATTTGATGCAAAAAGTGATGAAGGTATATTTCTTGGTTACTCCACTAGAAGTAAGGCATATAAGTGTTTGAATATTAACACTAAAAAAATTGTGGAAAGTGCAAATGTAAATTTTGATGAGCACACAGAAGTCCAAGCTGAAATACCAAAGAAAATGGAAGAGTATAGAACCTTTGTGTATTCTTATGAAGGAATGATTGATGAGAATGATGTTAATCAAATTGGAAATCAACAACAGGTATCAATTTTAGCTGAATCACAACCAGTAAATGCCGAATTGCATTTAGAAGCCGAGTTACAAAATGAAGAAAATACACAATCTGATTCTGAAGACAACATACATGATGAAGAACAACTTGACAACAAAGTGCATAGTGATCCTGAATCCGAAAGATCAAACATGGAAACAAGGACAAAGCCAAGGTTATCCAAATATGTAAAAAGACATCACCCTGCTGAACAAATAATTGGTGACAAAGATGCAAGACCAATGACAAGGAATAGACTAAGACATGAATCATGTCTGATCAGCCAATCTGAACCCAAGACAGTACATGGTGCATTACAAGATGATGACTGGTATAAAGCTATGGAAGAAGAAATTGATCAAATAAGAAAAAATAAAACTTGGAGTTTGGTTCCCAGACCAACTGACAAGAATGTGATTGGCACCAAATGGGTATTCAGAAACAAACTAGATGAGAATGGTGAGATTACCAAAAACAAAGCTAGACTAGTATGTAAGGGTTATGCTCAAGAAGAAGGAATAGACTATGGAGAAACATTCGCTCCTGTTGCTAGAATGGAAGGAGTAAGAACTTTACTTGCATATGCTACCTACAAAGATTTTAAAGTCTATCAGATGGATGTAAAATCCGCTTTCTTAAATGGTATACTAGAAGAAGAAGTCTACATTGAAAAACCAGAAGGATTTGTTGATGAAAACAATAGGGATATGGTGTGTAAGTTACATAAAGCACTCTATGGTTTGAAACAAGCACCTAGAGCATGGTATGAGAGACTTCACAAGTATCTAGTGCAAATTGGTTTTGAAAGAACTGATGATAAAAACAACGTGTACATCAAAGGAGAAGAAGGTAACGACATTATTGTATCTGAAATCTTTGTGGATGACATAGTGTTTGGAGGTAAGGAATTACTTTGCAAAGGCTTTGCTAACAAAATGAAACATGAATTTGAGATGTCTATGTTTGGAGAAATCAAATTTTTTGTTGGATTGCAAGTATATCAACTCAAACATGGAATATTTGTTACACAATCAAAATACATCAAAGAAATTCTTAAAACATTTGGATTGGAGGAATCCAAACCAGTCAGCACACCAATGGCAATGGGAAAAAGCTATCCAAAAATGATGAGTCAGCTGAAGTTAATCAAACAATGTACAAATTCATGATTGGAAAACTACAATATGTTGTACATAGTAGACCAGACATAGCATTAGCAGTTGGAATAGTGGCTAGGTTCTCTGTTAATCCTAAAGAAAATCATCTCATAGCAGTAAAAAGAATAATGAGATATCTCAAAGGGACTGATGACTTTGGTCTATACTACAAAAGGAATGGAGAATTTGAGCTCAATGCATATACAGATGTAGACTGGGGAGGAAACATTGATGACAGAAAAAGCACAAGTGGAGGTGCATTATTTCTAGGCAAAAGGCTGGTTACCTGGACTAGCAAGAAACAAACATGTATATCCCAGTCCACTGCAGAGTCAGAGTATGTGGCAGCTGCAGTCAATTGCACAAACGTTATATGGCTCACACATCTATTGAATGGAATGAAAGAAGAAGTAACAAAACTTGTGATATTGTATTGTGATAATACACGTGCTATAAACATATCCAAAAATCCAGTGATGCATGCAAAAACCAAGCATATTGCAATCAAGTATCATTATGTTAGAGAACTGGTAGAAGACAAACAAGTGAAGTTGGAATACATTCACACAAAGGAACAAACTGCAGATATCTTCACCAAACCATTGCCCAAGGATGCCTATGAATATCTTAGAGGCAAGTTGGGGGTCATACCCCTAACTCAAGCTGCTTAAGGCAACAAGAAAGCTGCCTTGCATCAACAGGAATAAATCATTGAAATATTAACAGGTTGATGCAAAGGATGACAACAGAAACAGAAACTCCAAATCAGTCACAAGCATGGTGACAGAGGGAGAAAATCAACTAGAAGCCAAAGCTTATATTCTGCATGATAAAGATGCTACATCTTTGGCATTTATGTCAAAGAGGGATAAATATGCAGAAAACTGATCAATACAAAGTAAGAAGGAGATATATATGAAAGAGGGAGATATATGAGATCAGTAGTGAAATGCAGCAAGCTAACGTATACAATCTTGGTGGTAACTGAATTGATTACTTGATCAGTTTGGTTCGCCATCAATGCCAAAGAGGGAGATTGTTGGAAATGATTGAAATGATCATAAGAAAAGTTGTTGGAATAATATATGGAATTGGTAAAGAATGTCCTCAATCATTGTTTTGTCATTGATGTCAAACTTGCTACTTGCAGGAATGACAATTGCTTTAGTGATCCAAATACTATCAATTAGTTGATTGTCAAGGAGGAATCAATCAATAAGATGTAACTAGAACACCTAGAGAAAGGTTGAAGTTATGATGTTGTAATGAAGTACAAGGATCAGCTAAGCCATTGATGAAAAAGTGTATTTGATGACATACTACAAAGAATGGGCACACTGAAACATATCAAAGATTTAAGGTTTTAGCTAAGTCTTTTGTAAAGCTCAAACTAAGTTCATTAGAGAGAAGGAGCCGAGCAAGCTAGTAAGAGCTGAGAAAATTCCTAGTTAATGCCGAGCAAAACCAAATGTCGAGCAGAATCAAGTGCCGAGCGAAACCAAGTGCCGAGCAGAATCAAGTGCCGAGCGAAACCAAGTGCCGAGCGGAACCAAGTGCTGAGCAGAATCAAGTGCCAAGCAGAACCAAATGCCGAGCAGAATCAAGTGCCGAGCAGAACCAAGTGCCGAGCAGAACCAAGTGCCAAGCAGGTATAGGTGCCGAGTAACATAGAGGTGCCGAGCACTAGTAACTAAATAATGTCAAGTTGCTGCATTATTTTGGAAATCAAAGATTCGCCAGATCTAAGCCGATAAGGTTGTTATCTAGAAGTTTGTGAATTGAAAGGAAGATAAGAATGATGAGTTGGTGGCACAGAACACCATGTAGAATGTTTTTCTTTTAGAGAAACAACTAGCAAAGTTTTTAAGAAAAACAAGATATGGGGTAGATACATTGTATCCTACCTAATCCATTTTGAAACCCTAAAATTGCGAAGGGAGAATTGAGTGGCAAAAGGCAAATCAGACTTCTATATAAGAAGACATAAGTTAATAATAAAAAAAAAAGGAATAAGGAGAGAGAGGTGGTCAAGCATAAAAGCATGAAGTGCTGTAGAATGTGCTAAGGAGAAGAAAGCACGAGAACTTTAATAGACGACCACAAGAATGATTGCATTGGCAGAATGAGTAAGAAGACTCAAGGAGACGAAACTTGAAAGGGGGACAAGCAGTTAGAGCTGAAGTGATTGAAGCCAAGCATAAGGATTGAATTGAAAGTGTGATCTTAAATCTTCAAAGTATGTTGTAAGATATATCAGATCAAAAGACTATTATCATTACTTTCTAGCAATTGTAACAGTAAGTCTAAATCCTATGGACTTAGGTTGATTTAATAGCAATAAGATAAATCCTTTAACAGGGTGACATTCCAAGTAAATGTTCTAAATAACTTTTACCAGGCCCATTCCTAATAGTTTGGTGAAATCCTCTAACAGGGTCACATTTAACAGTGTGTTGTAAGCCTTTAACAGGGCAGGTTTTTAACAGGGCATCACTTTTGAAGAGTGAAAATCAAGTAGCATGTTACTAGTGGTTTTTCCCAAACTGGGTTTCCACGTAAATCATTGTGTCATGTGTTGATTTTGGATGTTTTGTCATTGCATATTGATTTACTGTAACTTGCTTATATGATTGATTTAAGTATTGGATGGATGAAAAGTATATGGATTCATTAAGAGTAGTAAAAAGGTATTAATAGGGAATTTTAGACCTTGAACAACTGATTCACACCCCCCCTCTCAGTTATTCTAAAGAATTCTAACAAAAACTAAGTCAAACCTAAACAAAATTCAACTTAGGTAGAAATTAAAACTTTGAGAGTTATTCAAATCTAATGAATTCACACATCTTATGAATTCATAACTAATATGCACTGAGAATAATTGATCTATCTAGGAACTAACTAGTGGAGAAGATTATATTGAAAATCTAATGAATCTCTTTGAATTTAGAGTGACAATTCCTATCATGTTCAACTCATTGTATTAAAATAGGGGAAGTAAAACTCTATTTTTTCCTTGCTTCAATTCTAGTTAAAGAGAGAAACAACAAGCTAATAACAACTATTTACAATGGAATAGATAATGATTGATACAAAAATACCATTCAATTGACTCTACAACCTCAAGTCTTTCATACCAAAAATTTGCTAACCTTTTATTTATCTTTTATTATCATACATATAGGATTCCGAGATGACCCTTACAAAGGAAGTTTAACTGGTTCATCTTCTCAAAACTAACAAATGGAAAAGAGCTAGGTTGTCTATTACAAAGATTACAAAATGAAAATGGAAAGGGCAGAATATGAATCACTTCATCTTCTTTCTTTTCTCTGCTTTTTCCCTATAGGCCTTGGTAGCAACGATAATCAGAATAAGCTCTTCACATCTCTGTATATGCACATTAGTATATCTCAAGAGCCATCTGGAGTGTTCCCTAGCCAAATCTTTGACAAAATTTAGTCTATCTTGCAATTCCTCCATGGCTACCTCCATGGCTACATGTATGCATCTGCCAAGTTTCTGCAACTTAGACACTCTATTTTGGTGTCCTAAAGATATGCTTGTCAGGCTATCTATAAAATTAGAGAAATTGTTTTGCATGAAAATGACTTCAATTACTGCTTTTCCTTGCCCACTAGTTTGTGAATTTGTGTGTAGTCCTTTTAGAAGTTCATAATCTCTATCTTGATCTTTCTTTACCTTCTCTTCAATCTCCTTTAGACCTTTCTCTACCTCCAAGATCATTTTTGACTTGAATTGCATGCTTTGCAACCATTCAAATAGAGGCTCATCTCCTTTGGGAAAGATTTTAGCTTTGACAGCTTCCTTTGATTTCATTTGAATAATCATCCTCAATAAGGATACACAATCATCACTTTTAGTCCTCTCTGTGGCTAGGGTATTTCTATTAGAGGAAATGTTATGTTTTTGTATTTCTAGTGTTAAGATAACATTTCTAATTTGTTCTATAATGGAGAGTCCTTCTGATTTATGCTTGTCACTCCATTCTTCACCAATCTAGCCAAAAAGCCTATCTTCTTGAAGCTGAGAGATAAGTACTTGAACCTCAGTGGTAGTAGGATTACTAGTCATAGGCATTCCAAAGATACTCACCAGTGTAGTGACCAATTGCCTAATAAAACTATTCAACTCTTCCATCTCCACCTTCATCCTAATCTTTGACAATTTGAGGCTCTCCAATTGTCCTTCAATCACCTCATTTGTCGACTTACACAAGATGACCTTGGTTGCATGTTTGGCTTCACCAAGATCTACTAAATGCGGAGTAAAATCATTGGCAAACATATCTTCAATTCTCCCATGTTTGGTGGGTTTTGCAATCTCCATTTTTAGGTGCCATGTTTCTAAATCTTGTACCATAATAGACAAGGTCTTCTAATTCTTGACCTTACTCAATGCATATCCAGAACAAACTACAAGAGATAGGGTGTCCTTACTAGGAGCACCTTCATCCTTCCTCTTTCTCCTTCTCTTTAGAGTGTCCTCCAACCAGGAATCAATGTTTATCACCTTAGAAGCTATCCCAAGTGTTCTATACTAAAAATTTTCCTCTTAACTAGAGTAATTGCTTTCATGATTGAGGAGAATGGATTCTTTTGAACTTGAGAGACAAGCTTTGAAGACTCTTGGAATTTCTCCATTTCTATAGTCTTCTTAGCCACTTCATCTAACTTGGTGGACTCACTATCACTACTTCCTCCATCTCCCAAATTGACTACTTGCACTTGAGGGCTACTTGGCTAGAGAAGTGTAGCACTCATGGTTGGAATAGGACTACCATGACATGAAGGAACTGGAGTAATAATGCTATCTTTGGGTTCCTCTACTTTCTTCTTAGCTTCTAATTGTGTACCAATCACTAGAGAAGGGCCATCTTGACAAGTTTTTGTCAAAGGAGTGTTCTTATCTGGAGGTTGATCACCTCCACCTATAGGTTGAGCTGGTCCTTGAGTGATGTCTAGGGTCACACTTGATGTGCTAGCTTATGAGGGAGGAGGACTAGATGTTGAAGGAGCTTGAGTGGGGGTGCTCTTACTTCAACTTCTTTTCACCGTAGTCCACTCTACCTACCTCCTAGTCTTTTTAACAATTTGGGCCATCATAATATCTAAATCATCACCAACATCTTGATAGGGCTTTGAACTGATAGGGGTATTTCTTATCTTTGTCAAATATGTATTACTATACATATTATGCCCATCATCTTCAATTCCTTCAACATTAAGGTTGACTTGATACATTTTAACTTGATCCATTGTTAATCTGGCAAAAGCACAATCTTGACTTTCAAATTCATCTTTACAATCCGCCCAGTAGTCTTTGACTGTGGTGATGTGCTTGATCACATTCCCAATCTATAATGCTTCCCATGCATACCCATTTGGGTCAAACATGGGTCTTAAGACCTCGTACATTTCCAATTTGTATTTCATCTCGAAGGCCTTCAACATGTTCTTTGTGTTAGAACGAGACTCATAGGTGAAAGCTCCCACCTACATAGGGAAATCATATCCCTTTTTCTTCAAACTCCTACTCAACACGTTCACTTGGGTGGCTTGCCTCACTATCTTGATCAACACTATCATGTCGCTCGAGTACCTTAGTAGCTTCAAGGTGAATCCATCGAAAGCTGCAAGATGTAAATAAGAGAGATGAGAACTAGATAAAATAGCTCCCAAAATGACTAATAGTGGCCATTTCCTCTAGACTGAATCTCCTCCCCGAGCATCCTTGAAGCTCCCTATAAATTATTATTGTAAACACATCATTAACTCTTATATATTCAGCATAACTATTTTCCAACTACAAACATGGGTAGAATTCATAAGACTTCACATCATTAGGGAAATTTTCTACCCTTGGGAGGCCCGACCATAACTATAGAGAAGCTAGCATGTAAATCAGAAAAGAAGACATATAGAAGGTGTTGTAGAACTTCGTAATGCTAAGAGCATTGGAAAGATTCTCACTTACCTCATGAGCCCAGTCAATATATTGAGTATCTTAACAGATAACTTGTACCAAAAAGAAATATTGTTCAACAAAATTTAGAGCTTCTACCTCACCTTTCAGTCTGTGTAGGAGAACCAGAATGTCTACAACCTTGGGCTTGAGATTATTACTAGAAAGGGTCTTAGGGACCTTACTCTTTGCACTCCGTGGCTTTTGAAACCATGTTTGGATAATCTCCTTTCTCCAAACCATCTTCTTTGTATAAAACTTAAAGACAGCTCCACCAATTGTCAAGTTTGAAAACTCCTCTCGATTTGGAATTCATGGACAATTCACTACTATTTGTCTATCAATGGAGATCAATACCATATCATCAGGCAATACAATCTACCTGGTATCTAGATTGTAGTGATTTGTTCATTCATAGATCAATTTTAGAGCTTGGATTGCCACCGGGAAACCAAGTGCTTCCACTAGTCCATATCCTCAGAGCTTCTCAATTATGGGATGAATTGGCTCTAATTTCACCCTCTTGAAAATCTTGCATATCATAAAAATGGAGTGAAGTATCCGTAAAATTCTACAATGTGGACTTGATTCCATTTAGCCCATCAAAACCTGTAAACCTGGTTTCCATTCTATCTGAGAATAAAATGAATTGAATTTTGAATCTAGAAGAAGCATAGGATAATGAATTCACAAATACAGGCTATTTGAAAAAGTTGTGCAAATTAACAAAATAATAGTTCAAGAAAGGGTGGTAGTTTGAATAACTATTTATGTTTTCATCTATATAGGAGTCTCAATTCATCCGTTGATCTTCAAGATTCATGCCACATGAATGAATTAAAGGATAAATCTGTTGAAACAGTAAATAGGGGGGTCTTAACAGATAACTTGATTTCTTTTCACTATTCTGTTGGCCCAACGGTAACTTTCCATCCTTTCACACTTACTTTCCCATTTCCCTTTAAGTTTCAAGAAGTTATGAACATAGTACCTCGTAAGAAAATATCCGCTAGATCAAATTCTGCCTCATAGATCTTTCTCGAAATGATTAAATTATTTCCATTATCTTCTTGAAATATTTTGCATACGAAATGTGGGTCCAATTCACTTATAAAATTGATTTTTTTTAAAAATCAAAAAATTGTCCTCATGGGTTGAAAAGCCACTGAGGAGAAGATGATTTTCGTTTCTTTGCCCAGGCCTCTTTTTCACCTTTACCTTTTAACTTATTTCTTCCTCTGAGTTCAGAGGTTTCCATAAGAAATAAAAAACTTCATTAGGGGCCCCATCTTTTGTTTATTTCCTTTAAAATTGCCTTTTGCAGAAAACAGACTTCATGGGTTGAAAACCTGGCAAGGAGAAGCCAATTTTTGTTTTTTCACCAAAGAGGATTTTGAGAGCTGTGATGAATCTTTATACTTCTTAAGGCATATAATCATAAAGGAAATAGGAATTCCTTATAAGGCACTTTATCTTTCTCTTATTGTAGCACATATGCATCATTTGGTGCCCTTTGTGTGAAATTTCCTTCGTGGGTTGAAAACCCACTAAGGAGAAGGAAAAGTCCAATTTTTTGCAAGTTTCTTCTTTTAATGAAGAGTATGATAAGCCACAACTTTGTGAAGAATCTTTGCATGTTAAAAGAATCTCCATTGGATTAGGTACTAAGCTACCCGTAAGACTCACAACATAAAGGAAAACTACCCAACTATGAAATGTGCGGAAGGGAAAGATGAAAAATCCGATGAAGACTCCTTCCATCTAAAAGGACTTAAAACTAGACTTGGACCTACCTAGACTCTACTAAGACACAAAATTTTCCCACTTTGTAGAATGGTTACAGGGTGAAAAGTGGGGCAACAGTTGGCTCTAACTGGGGACTTGGGTAGACTATACACAAGCAAGGAATCCAAAATCTCTGGTTTCACAAAAATCAAAAGAGGAGCACACAACAAAAAAAAAGCAAGGAAAAACAAGACTAAAGCGAGGAAAAACAAGGAAAAAGAGGAAAACAAAAGAAACCTAACTAGGAAAACAAAAGAACAAGAACTAAACTTAACTATTGTATAACATAGGGGTTACCTGTTCTCAATTTGCAATTTGATAAAGTTTTAGATCTTGACCATAGTAGGTCAGATGTAGCACCTCTCCATCTTGATACACCAATTTAAACAAATTATTCTCAAAAGCCTGATGAATTATGAATGGGCCTTTCCACAAGGTGTCAAATTTCTTATGCATACCTTTTGGAGCTCTTTGTTTATCCCATAGTAACACACTCTCACCTACCATGAATTTTTGCGGTCTCTCCTTTTTATCGAATAGGTTCTTCACATGCATGTGGTTTTGAGTTATGTGATCCACAATTCCTTCCCTTTCTTCTTTGAGCTTGCTTAAGTAGAGAATTCTCTTTTCCAAACCATCCCTCTAGATATCATCTTCAATTGCTGTCCCCAGTTTGTTTGTGGCTAATTCCAATGGTAATGGAAGATTGGCTTTGGTCCCATAGACTAATTCAAAAGGGGATATACCAATTTCTCTTTTAGGTGTTACCTTGTTTTCCCACAATGCTTCATGATTTTTCTTGTGCTAGGTTTTCTGGTTATCTGCTACTAATTTCTTGACAATATTCATCAAATTTTTGTTACTAGATTCTGCTTGACCATTTCCTTGTGGGAAATAGTTGGATGAATGACTAACTATGATAACATGCTCAAAGCAAAAATTGGTAATCTCTATTGAAGAGAAATATGCTGCATTGTCCATCACCAATTTGATGGGAACACCAAATCTAACTAATATGTTTTCTTTAATGAATTCACATACTAATTCAGAAGTAGTTTTCTTAGTTGCTTTTGCTTCCACCCACTTAGTGAAATAATTAGTCATAGTTATCACATATTGGTGACCAACACTAGATGTTGGGTTGATAGGTCCAATAAAATCAAGACCCTATTGTTGGCAAGGTCCTTGGATGATGACAGGCTTGAGAGGTAGAGAAACTAATTGAGGACGTCTGACAAACATCTTACATTTTTCACATTTTTCCACCCATGAATAAGCATCATTGAACATTCCTGGCCAGTAGTAAGAGTATCTTAATATTTTGAAAGCTGTGACTGAGGATGAGAAATTTCCTCCATAAGCTTCATCATGAAATGTTCTCAGCAACCTTTGCTACTATTGTTTGTCTACGCACCTGAGGAAAGTGCCTTCTATAGCCTTTTAAAACAATCTACCATCCCAAATTACATATTTAACTGCTTTCAATTTAAGATCTCTCCTTTGCCTTGTAGTTAAGCCTTCAAGACATTCTCTATAGGTCAATAAATAAGCAATATTCTCAAAATATGAATCTTGCATGCCTATTGCTAATACTAAATGCTTTTCTTCTGATTCCTCTGCTTCTTCAACAACTCTATTTTCTACAATCACTTTGCACAACACATTGCCTCTCACTAACTTAGTAGACTTAATTTCTATATCATACTCTTGTGTCTTTGCTATCCATGTTCCTTTGGCATTAAACCCTACATCTTGCTTTGTTAACATACTTTTTACTACTACATCAGGGACATAGACCATATAATGTTAATGCAAGATGTAGAATCAAATTTTTTAAAGTGCTTTGACTACTGCGAAGGCATGTTTCTCAATTTGTGAGTACTCCAACTCATGATTCTTCAAAGGTATACTCATGAAGGCTATTGGGGCTTGTATCCCTTCATCATTATCTTGCATAAGTATTGCCAATAAAGTGAGTTTAGAGGCATAACAGTAAATGATGAAATCTCATTTATAATTTGGGTGACATAATATTGGAGCATTAGCAATGATAGTCTTAATGTTCTAGAAAGCTTGTTTCCCAGCTTCATTCCATTTAAAACTTGAATTCCCTTTCATCATATCTACAATACATTTAGTAGTTTTTGCAAAGCCTGGGACAAATATTTTGAGGAAATTTACCTATCTGAAGAAGGACTTAACTCCTATTTTGTTTACTGGCAAGCTTAACCTTCAAATAGCCTCCACTCACTCTGGATCAATCCTTATGCCATCCTAGAAAACTATATGACCTAGAAGTTTTCCTTTTGTAATGTAGAAAACATCCTTTTTGGGGTTCAGTGAGATTGCATGTTCTCAACATCTTTGTAAGACTTTCTTCAAATCTTCTATGTGATTTTTCCTTTTCTTTGAAAACACAGTGAGATCATCCAAGTATATGACTATAATACGATCTTTAAGGTCTGCAAATGTTTTGATCATGCATCTCTAAAATGTAGCACCAACATTAATGACTCTAAAAGGCATTTTTTGATACGCAAACATACTCCATGGAGTAGTGAAGGATGTTTTGTGTTGATCCTTCTCCTCTACTTGCTGCAGTGGCAGAGAAGAGAAACACTATAGGAGCTAACATTGTTGAAAATGTAATAGGGAATTTAATGTTATGTTTTAAATGCTTTTAGTTTTTGAAGTTTGTAATAACATCCTACATGTGGTGGCATACCTAGAGTAGCAATTCGATAAGCTCTCCAGATATAGCCACCTAGGACCAGGTGCGTGGATCTTAAATTAGAATAGTTTTTTTTAGTTCGTAGGTGGAGTGTTTAATGATTTTTAGAATCCAATAATAGGTAGTAGGCATTTTTTGGAATATTTTTGATTTAGAAAATGACTGTCTAATATTGGTAAAAAAAACGTTTCAGATTCTTATCCTTTTTTTGGATAGAAGACGTTCTTCTTTTCTAAATAAGAAGAAAATGTTTCACATCCTTTAATTAGAAAAAGAAAGTCAGTTTTAAAATGAGAGCCAGTCGGCTATGTAAAAAAAAAGAATCAAATTTGGAGAGATATGGAATGTTTTTTTGTCTTTGTGCAAGTTTTCGATGGTCTGAGTTTTGAACGGATTTTTCTTATCTTCTCACTAGAAACAAGTTGATAGTTTGCAGAAGATTAAAAAGTTTTAGTTTTGGGTCGAATTCAGTATGTTTGCAGAAAATTAATCTCAGTGCGTGGGTAATATTTTCCAAATGCACCATTGGATTCTCATGAGCTTTGGATATGTTATTATAGGCCTAATTATGCCCATCTTCACTAGAGGGATCAAAGAGTTTTGATCTGGTTCAAAAGTTATACATGTCTGTTCACAGGTCTATCTAGAGACAACAAGAAGCAATGTTTTGCAGAAAAATGTACTCTGATGCGGGGTCAATATCTCAAGTTTGAACTGTTGGATTTTTCTCAAATTTTTATATGTTGTTTGAAACCTAGTTACGCAAAATATCAATGGTTGAATTGAGAAGATATTGTCTGGTTCAAAAGTTATACATGTCTGTTCACGGGTCTATCTAGAGACAACAAGAAGCAATGTTTTGCAGAAAAATGTACTTTGATGCGTGGTCAATATCTCAGTTTTGAACCGTTGGATTTCTCTAAAATTTTTATATGTTGTTTGAAACCTAGTTATGCCAAACCTCAATGGTTAGATTGAGTAAATATTTTCTGGTTCGAAAGTTATTCATGTCTGAGTGCAGGTCTATCTGGAGGCAGCAAGAAGAAATTTTTGGGGGGATTTATTTTCAAAGTTTTGTTTATTGAATCTAGTGGATGGTTATAGGAGTCTTATGAGTTGAGTCTAAGGTATCTCTGGTTGTGTTTTCATAATAATAATAATGATAAGAACAGTTGGTTCAAATCACAATGGGTGGTTATAATATATCGTGTGTGATCCTGAAGGTTGTAGACGCCCCTTGAAGCAACTCAGTTGAGTGACTGATTCCTCCTGAGTTTTCCAAGGTGTGGCTCTGCATCACTACTTCTATTTGATTGTATCCTAAGAAACTATTAAGAATGGACATCATTTTAGCTCCAGCTACTGTTTGCAACAAGTGATCCATATTAAGGAAGCAAAATTATCTTTCAAAGATGCTTGGTTCAAATTTTAGAAATCAACATAGATCCTTATCTCTCCATTATTCTTCCTAATTGGTACTATATTAGCTACCTAGCTGGAATGATGAATAGGATAGATAATCCTTGCTTTTAACATTTTTTCCACTTCATAGAATATGGCATCAGCTACTTTAGGATTATAATTTCTTTGCTTTTGTCTGAAAGGGATTGCGTCAGGCTTTAGGGGAATTTGATGTTTCACTTTCCCATCCCTGTAGCTTTTCAAATCCTCATAACTCTAGGCGAATACATCCTGGTATTATATAAAAACCTATCTAGCAGCTTCTTTCTCCTTTGGCAAACAACACTTACCAATATTGATCATTTAAGGATTATAAACATCACTAATATTTACTCCTTCACATTCACCAGTAGTAGGTCCCTTTTTTGCTCTCTTTTGCTTTATGTAGGTGTCATGTCTATTAAACAATTTCTCCAAAGATACGAAGTAATGGGGAATGATATTACCTTGTAATTGGATTTTAACCATTTGATCTTCTTTTGGCTCATGATCAGATTCTCCATTATTGTCTCCATCAGACCGATGTTTGCAAGTGGCCTTGCCATTTTCTAGGAATTTCTACAAGCTCTTGTCATCTTCAAAAACTTGCTAGGATTCTATATTATCTGGGACAACTCGATACACAATCTCAATCTAGTACTTATCTTTGAATTTCAGATGGGGTAGCAGTAGAGAAGTAGAAACTGCTAAAGAATTGACTTTGGTGTTCATCTCTCTTAGTACTGCTTCAATAGTGAAAACTTCTAGGCCTTCTATTTTGTCCCAAACTCTGTTTCTATAGTTTTTTAGCTTATGGTTCTTTACAGAATACTGCCCCTTAATTTGTATCACAATAAGTTCCGCATCACCTTGGGCTTTCAAGATCTTTACCCCCTTTTATTTTGTAGCTATTATCCCAAGGAGTAAGACCTCATATTCTACAGTGTTGTTTGTGTTTACAAACTCCAATTTAAAAGCCATGGACTCATGTTCTTCTTCAGGAGGTATTAACACTACACCTACACTAGACCTTGAAGAGGAACAACTTCCATCAAACTCTAATGTCCAGATGTCTATTGACTCTTCATTATTACTAAGGATGTCCTTTTCTAGATTTCCACTTCTTTTTTTAGTAAGGGTTTCCTTAGTAAACAACATATAATTACCAAACTCTAGCTCTTGGTAGAGGATTTGAGCTTTAGGATCATTTGACTTTAGCACAGTGAATTTTTCTTTTTCTTCAAGTTCTGGTTTAACTTTCTTATTCCCTATGGGTATAACTACTTGGGACCAGTCTAATTTTATTTCTTCTCCTAAGTCTTGGAAAAAACTCCTGCTTAGGAGAAGCCCATAGCTTGCTGGAATATCCACCACTAGAATAGTCAGTAAGAGTTTTTTTTTTTTCTGGATGAGAAGCTAAGGCTACTTGAGCATCTTTAATCTGTCTAAGGGAACCTATTTGGCATCCATAAAGTAACATCTTCCATGAACTTTAGTGAGGTTGAGACCTAGGGCCTACTACAAAATAAGGCATAACATTGTCTGATGCACCTGAATCTATTATGTAATTGCTCAATTTGCATCCATTGATATATAGTGAAATATAAAATAGATCAAGTTTTTGCTTAGGAGAGGTTGCTAGGATGGTAAAATCCTCTTGATTAAATAGGTTAGATGTCAAAGTTTCATTTCCCTCTTCCATAGTCACATTGTGATTTAAATCTGAAGTACTTCCTTTACAATGATCTACCAATCTTTTCAACTCAAATGGATGAGACTTCAAATAATCTATAGGAGAAATTTGGATTTTTGACTCTTCAAGGAATTGAATGAAATCAAAGGGGATTTTGTCCTTACCTATTTGAGATGTTGATGCTCCTTGATCAACATGAATATTATTCGTTAAGGGACTGAGGTCATTCCTGGGAGCATGACTGAAGGATTAGTTTTTGAGCCTTTGACCTCAAGTCAACATTGTGTATGAAGTTCCATCAATGGTCGCATAAAATTCACCCTTAGGTTCAGAATTTGATTTGTAATCCAAAAATAAATTTCTAGAGTCACCATTTGAGTATGAATTTGACTTCGAACAAGGAGTTATATTATTCAATTCATTGGTGGATAAAAATTGTATCATACAAGCAATTTTTGGACAGCTCTCACTATCATGATTTGTCGTAAAATGAAACAAACAAATGTTTTCTTTTTTTTGGTGTGGCTTCAATCGCCAACCTTGATTGTGAACCTTGTGAGAATTTCCCATCATTATTTCTTCCTGGTCAATTTTGGTAATTCTGTTGATAAGATTGGTTAAATCTAGGTAATTATCTCTTTACTACTACCAATTCATTTGATAGTTTTTGAATCATTTCATTAGATAATGTGGTGTTACTGGAACATCCTTTAGTTTGAAGTTATCGCTTCCATTTTCTCGTGAAAATCAATTATCTTCAAATTCAACTGCCTTCTTTTGTGCATCTGCTAAATTTGTGGGATGTGCTCTTCTTAAGTCATAATTGATATCTAGGGGCATCACACTTATGAAGAATGTTTTTAGATTACCAATAGTGGGCTTGTCAACAATTGGAATTCTACTAGTAATCTTATTGAAAGTAGCAACAAAATCCCTCATACTCATGGTGGGTTGTTTTTTAATAGATGTCAACTGTGTTAACAAGACATGTTCATCTTCTATAGTTTTAAATCTTGTCTCGAAGGCCATTCTCATTGTATCCCAATTAGTGATTGAGCCATCATCTAGGTGATAGAACCAGTCTACTACACTTTCCATCAAGGTTTCCACAAATAATCTTACAACAACATCCTCATGTGTAACTCCAAGATGTGAGTAGCTATAAAGAAGGCCTTAATGTGTTCATCTATAGTAACCTTCCCATCACCTGAAAATTCTTCCTTCAACTAGCTGAGAGTGGGTGATAGGCTGTGAGTGCTAATGGACCTATTGCTATAGCCCAAGGAGCAAACATAATTGTTCTAGCTGCTACAGTGGCAGAGAAGAGAAACGCTATAGGAGGCAACATTGTTGAAAATGTAATAGGGAATTTAATGTTATGTTTTAAATGCTTTTAGTTTTTGAAGTTTGTAATAACGTCCTACATGTGGTGGCATACCTAGAGTAGCAGTTCGATAAGCTCTCCAGATATAGCCACCCAGGACCAGGTGTGTGGATCTTAAATTAGAATAGTTTTTTTTAGTTCGTAGGTGGAGTGTTTAATGATTTTTAGAATCCAATAATAGGTAGTAGGCAGTTTTTGGAATAATTCTGATTTAGAAAACGACTGTCTAATATTGGTAAAAAAATGTTTGAGATTCTTATCCTTTTTTTTTGGATAGAAGACGTTCTTCTTTTCTAAATAAGAAGAAAACGTTTCACATCCTTTAATTAGAAAAAGAAAGTCAGTTTTAAAATGAGAGCCAGTCAGCTATGTAAAAAAAAAGAATCAAATTTGGAGAGATATGGAATGTTTTTTTTGTATTTGTGCAAGTTTTTGATGGTCTGAGTTTTGAACGGATTTTTCTTATCTTCTCACTGGAAACAAGTTGATAGTTTGTAGAAGATTAAAAAGTTTTAGTTTTGGGTCGAATTTGGTATGTTTGTAGAAAATTAATCTCAATGCGTGGGTAATATTTTCCAAATGCACCGTTGGATTCTCATGAGCTTTGGATATGTTATTATAGGCCTAATTATGCCCATCTTCACCAGAGGGATCAAAGAGTTTTGATCTGGTTCAAAAGTTATACATGTCTATTCACAAGTCTATCTAGAGACAGCAAGAAACAATATTTTGCAGAAAAATGTACTCTGATGCGGGGTCAATATCTCAAGTTTGAACTGTTGGATTTCTCTCAAATTTTTATATGTTGTTTTAAACCTAGTTACGCAAAATATCAATGGTTGATTTGAGAAGATATTGTCTGGTTCAAAAGTTATACATGTCTGTTCACGGGTCTATCTAGAGACAGCAAGAAGCAATGTTTTGCAAAAAAATGTACTCTGATGCGTGGTCAGTATCTCACATTTGAACCGTTGGATTTCTCTAAAATTTTTATATGTTGTTTGAAATCTAGTTATTCCAAATCTCAACGGTTGGATTGAGTAAATATTTTTTGGTTTGAAAGTTATTCATGTCTAAGTGCAGGTCTATCTGGAGGCAGCAAGAATTTTTTTTTGGGGGGATTTATTTTCAAAGTTTTGTTTATTGAATCTAGTGGATGGTTATAGGAGTCTTATGAGTTGAGTCTAAGGTATCTCTGGTTGTGTTTTTATAATAATAATAATGATAAGAACAGTTGGTTCAAATCACAATGGGTGGTTATAATATATTGTGTGTGATCCTGAAGGTTGTAGACGCCCCTTGAAGCAACTCAGTTGAGTGACTGATTCCTCCTGAGTTTTCCAAGGTGTGGCTCTGCATCACTAGCAAGGTATGGCAGAAAATTAACAACTGGGGGAGCAGTGATTCTGTGCAAGGCCAATACCTGGTAGGTAGTATGTGAAGTGCTTTGATTTGTTGAGATAATGGGTGTTGCACACATTGCATAATATTGTTATAGTTTATTTTATTTTATTATGTAATGTTGTGCCTAGATGGACGTGCAACATGTAAAGATTCGCATAGAATATTCTTGATGAGTTGTATTATAACATTGTGATAATATTTTATGTAATTATTTAATATTGGGGAAAATAATTAAATGCCCAATATTAAATGGGGGGTCAGAGGGTTAGGTAGCACATGGTTTTAGCACATGGTTTATGTAATACCACTTAGTGGTTTTGTGGGACTTGCTACTATATAAGCAGCCACAAGGGTAGTTGTTGTAGAGAGAGAGTGACAAGGAGAAGAAAAAAGGCAAGAGTCAAGGAGGACAAGGCTTGACAAGTTAGCCAAGGGAGCATTTGTGAAGGTTGGAAGCATGGCATGGGATGTGTGGATTCATGCTTGTTCACATAGTTTTCTCGGTTGTGGCTATGGCCATGAAGGCTTCCATGGTTGTATGGAAATGGTATTTTTGCTGAATAATACATGGTGATGGATGCTTTTGGAGGCTGAAGTTTTTTCCCGCAATGAGGGTTTCCCAGGGTATATCTTGTGTCACAATTTTGTGGGTATGTTGTCTATTCTCTTGCATGTGGGTTTTTTAATTTCATGTTTATTTTAGATCTATTATGGGTTATGTGAAAACGGTTATATTCTTTATTGCCAAGTTTCCTTACATGATTCCTAATAGAGGAACCTGGTCTACTCTAACTTTTCTTTTCACCTTTCGGTTTAGGAATATCTAGGATGGGAAAACCAAGTTCTATAAGTTTATCAAAAATAGGGTCTTGCCCACCTTGTTCTTCGATACTTCTGAGGAACCTTGTTTATTCTAGGGTGCTAGGTTAGTTTTGTCATTGAGCTTCACGTCTCAACTATCTTTCTGCCCTTTAGATGTCTCTCCTTTGAAAAACTCTTTCTAATGCTTCTGCTCTAGATTCTTCTTCTTCCAATATTTGGCTGGCGTTCTTGTAATGTTCAACGTTCCTCCTATTTCTCCAAATAAATGTATTAAGAGATGAAATTATGTCTTCTTGGTCATCTTGGAATCCAAGACTTGGTTGGAGCACTGGGACAATATTTCCATGAGGTAGTACCATTTTCCCTCATGTTATAAGATCTATCAGTTAAGCGACTGTTCATTTCCCTAGCAGAGTCGCCAAAAATTTGTTGGTAAATAAATTTTTTCTTTCTAGCTTTGACTCACAAATACCCTAATTAATTAACAAATCCTATTTACAATAGTTTGGAAAGTAAATCTTCAAGAAGTCATTTTCCAAACTGTTGTAAATAGGATTTGATCATTAATTAGGGCATTTGTGAGTTAGAATTGGAAAGAAAAAAATTGTTTACCAACATGTAGATCATTTAAATGAGTTTAATACTATTACTAGTCAGTTATCTTCTGTGGATATTAATTTTGATGAAGAAATTATGGCTCTCTTAATTTGTATTCTTTGTCTGAAAGCTAGAATGGCTTGGTAATGACTATGAGTAATTCTATTTTTGGATGTAATACCCTAAAATATGATGATGTGATAGGTGTTATTTTGAGTGAGGAAACTCATAGGAAAACCTTAGGTGGATCTAGATTAGGAAGTGCTTTGAATGTGCAAAGCAGAGGCAGAACGATTGAAAGAGGAAATAATTTTGAAAATCATGAGAAATCAAGAGGAAAGTCAAAAGGGAAGAGGTCTCAATCGAGAGGACCAAATGCCTACTAGTATTGTAGGAAACTAGGGCATAAGAAGAAAGATTGTTGGACTCAAAAGAAAAATGAAGGAGATAAATCAAAGGGGAACAAGGAGACAAATGTGGTAAGAAACAAATCCAAAGAGGATGCTTTGTTTCTATCTTTAGAAAGTGTTGATGATTCATGGGTTTTAGATTCTAGTGCTTCATTTCATGCTACACCTTATTGAGGTTATTTTATTGATTATGTCCAAGGGGATTTTGGGCTTGTTTATTTGGGGGATAATGAACCCTGTCAGACTGTTGGAAAGGGAAAAGTTAAGATTAAGTTGTAGAATGGAAATCATTGAGTATTACATGAGGTAAGACATGTTCCAAGGCTAAGTAGAAATTTAAATTCAGTAGGGAAACTTAGTCACGAGGGTTGTGTAGTTACTTTTAATGATAAAAATTGGAAAGTTTCAAAAGGTTCCCTTGTAGTAGTGAATGGTGTGAAAGTAGGCACCTTATATCTTTGTATAGGTCATACTGTTCCTACTACTTTGATTATTTTAGAGAAAAATGAAAGTTTAGAAATAATTGCTATAGTTGAGCAGGGAGAACAAATAGTTTCTATAGATTCTAATTCAATGATGTGGCACAACAAACTGGGGCACATGAGTGAAAAAAGTATGAAAGTACTTCATTCAAAGAAAGTTTTACTAGGTTTGAAATACATTACTATGAATTTTTGTGAAAGTTGTGCGTATGGAAAATAAAAGAGAGTGAGTTTTGTAAAGACTGGGAAGGAAAGTAAAAGTGATAAAGTAGAACTTGTGCATACAGATGTATGGGGACCAGCTCAAGTATCTTCCCTTGGCGGCTTTCATTATTATGTTACATTTATTAATGATGCAACTAGAAAACTATGAATTTATTTCCTTAGACATAAATATGATGTATTTCAAACTTTCAAGAAATGAAAATGAGACTGGTAATAAATTAAAATGTATCAGATCTGATAATGGTGGTGAGTATTGCAGTCATGAATTTGAAGATTATTGCTCCACTAATAGTTTTCGTAAAGAGAAAACTATTCCAAGGACTCCACATGAAAATGGAGTGGCTGAACACATGAATAAGACTATAATGGAGCGTGCAAGGAGCATGAGGTTACATGCTTAGTTTCCCTTAAATATGTGGGCAAACACTGTCAATGCTGCTAGATATCTAATTAATAGAGGTCCCTCTACTCCTTTGGGTTGTGGTATCCCAAAGGAAGTATGGATTGGTAAGAAGGTGAGTTATTCTTTTTGTCAAAATCTTCAATTGTGAAGAATTTTCTCATATAGATTCTAAAAATAGAACCAAGATGAAAACCAAGTCAAAGAAATATGTATTTTTTGGATATGGCATTGGTAAATTTGGTTATAGGCTTTGGGATTTTGAAAATCATAAAATTGTAAGAAGTAGGGATGTTATATTCAATGAGAAAGTGTTGTACAAAGATATGTTGCAACAACATCAGAAGAAAGAAGATGATTATATGTGCTAGATGATACTCCAAAAGGTGATGTTATAGTCATTCCTCATGACCTGTAACAACTGCAACAAAAAATACCACATGCACCAGTGAATGTTATATGGTCAACAAGGCTAAGTAGACCTCCAATTTTTTTTTCTCCTTCTTTGTACTCTATTTTACTAACAGATGCTGGTGAACCTAAATGTTATGATGAACTTGTGTAGGTGGATACTAAGATTCAGTTGGAGTCTACAATGAAAGACAAAATGGACTCCTTGCTGAAAAATAATACTTGAAATTTATGCAAGTTGCCTACAAGTAAAAGGGATTTACAAAATAAATGGGTTTACAAATTGAAAGAAGAGGATGGAGGTAAGAAAATATTTAAAGCCAAGTTACTTTCAAAAGGATTTAAAACAAAAAAAGGCATAGATTTTGATGAGATATTCTCTCTTATTGTAAAAATGTCTTCTATTCATACCGTTTTAAGTATTGTGGCTACTGAAGATTTGCATTTGGAGTAGCTTGATGTTAAAAAACCTTCCTTCATGGTGATTTGGATGAAGAGATATAAATGGAATAGCCACAGGGATATGAGATCAAAGGTAAGGAGAACTTAGTGTGCAGATTGAAGAAAAGTTTATATGGCTTGAAGCAAGCACCTCGATAATAGTATCTAAAATTTGATAATTTTATGCATGAACTTGGATATAGTAGGTGTCATTCAAATGATTGTATTTACTTTAAGAGGTTGGATGATGACAACTACATTATTTTATGTTTATATGTTGATGATATGCTTGTAGCTGGGTCTAACATGGATCACATTAAGGGGTTGAAACACATGTTAGCACATGCATTTTCTATGAAGGATTTGGGGGCAGAAAAATAAATCCTTAGTATGAAGATTTGTGGAGATTGAAAGAATAGGAAATTGACATTATCTTAGGTTGATTATATTACGAAGGTGTTGCAATGTACCTTTACCTAGTCATTTGAAGTTGACTAAGGATATGTGTCCCAAGACACAAGAAGAGAAGGATAAGATGTCTAAGGTACCTTATGCTTCAGCTCTAGGAAGCTTGATATATGGTATGGTATGTACAAGGCTAGATATTGTACATGCAGTGGGAGTCGTTAGTAGGTATATGAGTCATCCAAGAATTAAGCATTGGATTGAAGTAAAATGGATTTTAGATATTTGAGAGGGACATCTAGTAAGTGTTTACACTTTGTGGGCTCTACTATTCATTTATAGGGATATGTTGACTTAGATTTGGCAAGGGATATTGATACCAAGTGGAGTACTATAGGTTATGTATTTACTGTTAGTGGGGTAGCAATGAGCTGGATTTCTAGGTTATAGAAGGTGAATGATTTATCTACTATAGAGGCAAAGTATGTTGCTACTTTAGAGGCAACCAAGGAGATGATATGGATTTAGTTCTTCCTAGAAGAATTGGGACACCCTTAGAAGGATACTTATTTGTTTATAGATAGTTAGAGTGCCATTCATCTTGCAAAGAATTCAACTTTGCATTCAAAGACAAAACACATTCAATTGTAGTACCATTTCATTCGATCAATTTTGGATGGTGGATAGTTAAAGCTAGAAAAGATACATACATATGACAATCCAACAAATATTCTTACAAAGGTAGTGAAAAGGGAGAAGCTAAACTCCTCTTCAACTTTGGTTGGTCTTCTAGAATGAACATAATAATTGAACAACTAATTCTAGGGTGGCTTGATCCAATGGGAGCCTCATGGAGTAGCAACATAGCTATAGGATTAGTCTCCAAGTGGGAGATTATTGTTTGGTGTGGAGCTCGATCAGTCCCCAATTGGGACATTGTTAGATTGTGGTGATTGATCAGGGAAGTACTGTACATACTCCATAATTTCTTAGTGGATTTCGTGGCTAGGCCAGGTTGGGGAAATTTTTTTTGGGGCTATTTTATCAACATTTTATCATTGACATGTTGTACTAATTTTTAACCCTAAAGTGGAAAAATAGTTGTATAAAAGGGCTTAGGGTTAGGGATTGTTTCATAAGGTGTAATGAAAAATTGCTTCTTGTGACAATATTGAGCTATAAGGGATTACAGATTGTAATAAGGTTGAAATCACTGGATTGTAATCATATTGGACTTTTCTTTTGGTGGATGTATCCCAGGGATTGGGTGAACCATGTTAAATCTTGGTGTCTTGTGTTCTCTTCTGTGTGATTCAATATTTTTCGATATCGTTTATATTTGCATGTAATTGTTATTTTTGTCTATGGGTTAATCCTATCAGAATGGGGCTGGAGTAGGTATCTTTTTTATTTCCCCTCATGGTTATACAATCCCCAAATCCTACAAGCTCTTATTCCCTTGCACAAGCAACATTGCAGAATATGAGGCATTAACAAATGGGATCAAAATGACTCTTGAATGGAGAATCATTGAAGTGCACATCTATGGAGATTCCCAACTTGTTACAAATCAAGTGAACAATGAATATCAAATAAAGGATAACAATTTGATACCCTACAAGAAGTTGATTGATGCTTTAAGGAACTATTTCACTTTTGTGACATTCTAGCAAATTCCTAGGGTAGAAAACAAGGTTGTTGATGCTATGGCAACTCTAGCATCTATCGTCTAGTCACAAGAACATGAATCATGATTTGAGTTGCTGGTGGAAGAACCACATCATCTTGCCTATGATTTCTTAGATAACCATGTGATCTAGATCGTTGTAGGTCATGATTCCTACCACTATGCTACTATCATCTCTTACCTACATGATTAGGGTATTCCTGAAACCCTCATGCAAAACCAAAAATGCTAACTCCTCTACAATGCTTCACATTACACTTTGGTATCTGGTGACTTGTATAGGAAAAATATAGACATAACATTTCTTAGGTTTTTAGAGGTAGAAGAGTCCAAAAAAATACTAGTTGAAGTCGACGATGACATTTGCGGGCACATTCCAATGGCCTTGCACTTCCTCAAAAATTTATTAGGGTGGGTTATTATTGGCCAACCGTGCAAGTTGACATGGTTTGTTATGCTAAGTCTTGTAAGAAATGTCAACTTCATGGTAATATGATTCATGCTCCTAGTTGTGAGTTGATTCCCTCTATGACATATTGGCCATTTCAACAATGGGCCTTTGACTTGGTAGGAAAAAATCATCCAAGTTCATCGTGTGGCCACAAGTTCATCATCACAACGACTGAGTATTTTACCAAATGGGTTGAGGCTATGCTACTATCTTCTTCTATAGGAAAACATGTTGCCCTGTTTATACTAAACCACATCATTTGTCATTATGATATTCCTTCTTCCATTGTTATTGATAATGAAGGACAATTTGAGAATAAGGACCTCAAAAAACTATGCAAGACATTTAGAATTAAACAAAACTTGTCCTCCATCTACTACCCTCAAGGGAATGACCAAGCTAAGGCCTCCAACAAAAAATTGCTAAAAATCTTGCATTGAATGGTTCACAAATCTGGGAAGGATTGACACTTACAGATCAATCCGATGCTATGGGCCTACATAACTACCATCCATACTCCTAACAGGGCCATGCCTTTTTATTTAGTCTATGGTTCTAAGGCTGTCCTCCCCTTAGAAGTTGAGATCCTCTCATTGCAAGTCTCCTTACATGGGTTGATAACTGATGAAGACCATAGGGCTATGCAAGTAAAGGAACTAGAAACTCTTGATGAACATCACAAGGCTACTTGCGATCAAAAGAGGGCTTATTAGAAGTGCATGTCTAGTCACTATAACAAGAAAGTTCACCCTCATGAAGCCTATTAATATCCTACATTTGAAGAAGTTTTATACTTAGAGGATAATGGCTTAGTTCTTTTGAATAGAATTATTGATCCTAAAAAAATCCTAAAAATTAGAAAATGTCTTGAAAAAATGATCATCTTAGTGAAAATCTAGCAACAGGCACTTTGATGTATCACCAAAAAAAAAAAAATTCAAAAAATACAATTTCTTTTGAAAAATTCCTGGAAAAATTTGCCAAGTGGTGAAAACCTAGAAATAGCCTCTACTTGAGACCCTTGCACCTATGTCTATTAGTCTCAATCACTCACTTTGCAATCCATTTCCTAGATTGGAATTATTTCTTATCCTCGTCTTGGGGCCACAAACACTTAGCCTACTGAGGTATCTTTTTGCATTAGGGTTTCTTTGGCAACTCACAAAATAATTTTCTCAACGCTAGCTACCTCCTTTGATAACAAGTGTTTCTCAACACTTTTCCAATAGTTTACCTATAATCTTGGATGTCACAATATTTCTCACTATCAAAATCAAGTCTTCAAGAAATGGTCAAGTGACTTACACACACACACTTAAATATTTAAACTGGCTAAGCTATGATGAACTTTATCTATTTTGTCTACTGCCAATGATGATTTATTTTCTATATGTTCCCTCCCTAATAATCTTTCGAGGATGTCATGAACTAGAAGACTGGGAGCATGCAGAATATTTTCTTGCTTGCTACTTGTGGGTATACTTTGTTCATCTACATTGATTAAAGAATTCATGCTTGTCCTATTTGACACTTTGACTCACAAACGTACCATCCTTGACTATTTTCATAAGACTGTACTTAGGGGTTATCCTAGTGCCTATGCCTTGATGCAAGTGTAATCTTGCTATATTAAACTTAGGGAATCTAATCATGTATCCATCTTGACTTACATGTCTTTGATGCTTAGATCGAATTTCACATTCCTATCTAATATTGATCATATTCATATCCTCATAATTACACTAGTGATGGTTGTATGATCTCATGATGTTCCTAATTAATGATCAATAATGAAATTAGAGTTTAAATGTTATGCATTTCTTTTTGATAAACCACTTTGTATATTAGTTTGCATTTTAGGTTCATTTTCTAGCTTAGTCTTGCATTTCTGCATGTGGGGATAGCTCTCTCTTCCTCCTTTTCAGACATGTTAGCTAACTGCTTTCATACCTTCTTTGCTTTCACCTTAATCATTTCTTTTCATCTTCTTTATCTTTTTCTTCACCTCTTTTTCTATCTTTTCATCACAAGGGGTTAATCTAAACATCACATCTAATTTATCCAAGTGTTACATTTTATGAAAACATAAGTCTACATCATACACATGAGAGCTAAACATCATACATGAGATAGATCCATGAGCATATCAACATGAGCATAAAAACAACACATACATGAGTAGGACACTAAAACATCACATGGAAACTTAAAGTGTTGAAACATCCATCAAAATGAGACAAGTACATAAAACTCTCAATCAAATTTAGTAACTCATATATATCACAATGTGTCACTATACATATACAATGTGAGATCTAAAATATGGATATATGTCTCAAAATACATGGGGTACAATAAAAAATGTCATGATCCATCAACTTATACCTAAGAATGAATCACTTCCTTTGCAGCTGGTGGTGGTCTTGGTGGAGGAGCTTGTCTACTATCCGATGACTGTATCACACCCTCCAATCTATTGGCCCACTTTGAGTAGTCAAGGAGTCCCTGCCCTAGCAACACCACACCCCTATAGGTGGCATAATAGTATGCATCTCATGCACCATGATGCATTGCCTCCCACCTAGAAACATCTCTCTAGTTGCGGAGCTCATCCACTCTTGCCTGGGAATCTATGAGCTGCTGATCTTAGTTTGTGATAGATACCTACATTGCCTACAACTTGGCCTCCATAGCTTGTAGCCTAGCATATCAATTATCCCCACCTCTGATCAGCTGCTCTGCATGCATCTCCATTTTCTCCACTCTCTTCCATCTTAGTGGCTACCCCTCTTCCTCCTCCTCCTCATCCCTCATGGCCTGGGCCCACATTCACCTCATCCTAGCTTGGTAACTGCCCCCAAACTCCATCCGTATACCTTTGCCTCTACCTCTACCACCATCTCCCCCATCTCTCCCCTTTCCTACTGCTATGAGTGGGGTATCTTGTTGAGTAAACTATGGGAAAGGATGTCTCTACCTATCATAGAGATATGCTAGAACAACACTTGCATATAATCCCAAGGCTCTCGCACTAATGCTACTATCTCTTAGAGGGTTATGTGATAGTCTAGAATGGGAAGTCAAATCTATGCCTCCTCTCCATGGAACCACACATAGGTGGTCATCTCCACTGAAACCACCCGTAACTCTGCAAACTACTGCCATACTTAGCTGATCACAAATTGCTCAATGATTTCTACATACCTACCAACTAGGGGTTGATTATAACACATATACTTTAGCTCCTAGGAGTCAGACCATCTATGGCATTGTCGATATGGATGCTATATAAAGGATGTGAGCTCATCTAACACATATTATGATATGCCAAATCTCTACTATGTGCCTATTGTACAAAATATCTATATCTAAATATGTAAAGTTGGCTATGCTCTTGTGGCTACACCTATGGTGGGATCATAGGAATGTGTTTCAATGCTCGCATATGATCTAGTACTACTCTGAATGTCCAAGAGTGTCCTCCATGATATATGATCTCATGCAGCTCATGATACATATCTACAAGGATCACCACCCCCCATGCCATCCTCCATGGTTACCCAATCAAGTCCACCACTAACCTGTCCCATCCTAGTGGGAAGCCCTTTTGGCCCATGTTAGTAACCAGAGCTTGAGCAACTAGAAAAAAAATCAAGTGTTGTAGTGAGTACTTATCACCATACTCATATGTTAGATTGTGGTGACTGATCAAGAAAGTACTATACATACTTCATAAATTCTTTGGGGCAAAATTTTTTTTGGGCCCTATTTTATTAGGATTTTGGGCCGACATATAATTATTAATTATAACCCTAAAGCGGTAAAAATACTTGTATAAAAGAGCTTAGGGTTAGGGATTGTTTTATAGTTGTGATGTGAAATTGGTTCTTGCAGTGGTATTGAGCTGTAAGGGATTACAGATTGTAATTAGGTTGTAATCACTGGATCGTAATAATATCAGACTTGCTTTTTGGTGGACGTAGCCCAGGGATTGGGTGAACCACATTAAATTTTGGTGTCTTGTGTTCTTTTCTATGTGATCTATTATTTTTTGTTATTGGTTATATTTGCATGTAATTTTTATTTCTATCCGTGGTTTAATCTTACAAGTGTTATTAAAACGAGGTTGTTTTTTCAATTATCCTCTGCAAGAAAGTCTCATGATTGAGTGAAAGTCTCACGATTGAGTGGGAGCGATGGAAAACAAGGGTAAGTTGAGGGTTGATAGGTTTAATGGGTAGAACTTCCAATTATGGAAGATGCAAATGGATTACTATCTTTATCAGAAGGATTTATGGAAGCTATTGGAAGGCAAAGCCAACAATTAGGGATCTATGTCAAATGATGAATAAGATCTTTTGGATAGAATGGCACTCGGAAGCATGTGATTATGCCTGACACCATTAGTGGTATTTAAGATTACAAAAGCAAAGACAACAGAGTTGATGAAAACCCTAGCGATACTGTATGAAAAGCCCTTTGCTTCAAACAAGGTATTTCTCATGAAGTATTTATTTAATATGAAAATGGCAGAAGGTGGATCTATTATTGATCAGTTAAATGAGTTTAATACTATTACTAGTCAGTTATCTTTTGTGGGTATCAATTTTGAGGAGGAAATTAGGGCTCTCTTGATTTTGTGTTCTTTGCCTAAAAGCTAGAATGGCTTGCTAATGGCTATGAGTAATTCTATTCTTGGATCTAGTACCCTAAAATATGATGATGTGATCGGTGTTGTTTTGAGTGAGGAAACTCGTAGGAAAACCTCAGATGGATCTACATTAGGAAGTGCTTTGAATGCACAAAGCATGGGCAGAATGACTGAAAGAGGAAGTAATTCCAAAAATCATGGGAAATCAAGAGGAAAGTCAAAGGGGAGGAGCTCTCAATTGAGAGGATTGAACGTCTGTTAGTACTGTGGGAAACTAGGGCATAAAAAGAAAGATTGCTGGAATTGAAAGAAAAATGAAGGAGATAAACTAGATGGAGACAAGGAGGCAAATGTGGTAAGTAACAAATCTGAAGAGGATGCTTTGCTTCTATCTTTAGAAAGTGTTGATGATTCATGGGTTTTAGATTCTGGTGCTTCATTTCATGCTACACCTCATAGAGGTTATTTCATTGAGCATGTCCAAGGGGATTTCGGGCTTGTTTATTTGGGGGATAATGAACCCTGTTAGATTGTTGGAAAGGGAAAAATTAAGATTAAGTTGTAGAATGGGAATCATTGGCTACTACATGAGGTAAGACATGTTCCAAGGATGAGTAGGAATTTAATTTTAGTAGGGCAACTAGGTGATGAGGGTTGTGTAGTTACTTTTAATGATAAAAATTGGAAGGTTTCAAAAGGTTCCCTTGTAGTAGCAAAAGGTGTGAAAGTAGGCACCTTATATCTTTGTACAGGTCATATTGTTCCTTCTACTTTAATTGTTTTAGAAAAAAATGAATGTTCAGGAACAATTGCTGCAATTAAGTAGGGAGAACAAATAGTTGCTATAGATTCTGATATAGCATTGTGGCACAACAAACTTAGGCACATGAGTGAGAAAGGTACAAAAATACTTCATTCAAAGAAAGTTTTACCTTGTCTAAAGTGTGTTAATATAGATTTTTGTGAAAGTTGTGTGTATGGAAAACAAAAGAGAGTGAGTTTTGTAAAGTCTGGGAAGGAAAACAAAAAAGGAGAAATTAGAGCTTGTGCATACCGATGTATGGGGATCAGCTTAGGTATATTCCCTTGGTGGCTCTCATTATTATGTTACATTTATTAATGAAACAACTAGAAAAATATGGGTTTATTTCTTTAGATAGAAATCTGATGTATTTCAAACTTTTAAGAAATGGAAATGCTTGGTTGAAAATGAGACTAGTAAGAAATTAAAATGTCTCAGGTCTAATAATGGTGGTGAGTATTCTAGTTGTAAATTTGAAGATTATTGCTCCACTAATGGTATTCATAGATAAAAAACTATTCCAAGTACTCCACAGGAAAATGGAGTGGCTAAACGCATGAACATGATTATAATGGAGTGTGCAAGGAGCATGGGGTTGCATGTTGGGTTGCCCTTACACATGTGGGTAGAGGCTATCAATAATACTATATATTTGATTAATAGAGGTCCCTCTACTCCTTTGGGTTGTGGTATTCCAGAGGAAGCATGGACTAGTAAGAAGGTGAGTTATTCTTTTCTCAAAACCTTTGGCTATGAAGCATTTGCTCACATAGATTCTAAAAATAGAACCAAGTTGGAAGCTAAGTCAAAGAAATGTGTATTTGTTGGATATGACATTAATGAATTTGGTTATAGGCTTTGGGATTTTGAAAATCATAAAATTGTAAGAAGCAAGGATGTCATATTCAATGAGAAAGTGTTGTACAAAGATCTATTGCAGCAACATGAGAAGAAAGAAGATGATTATGTAGTGCTAGATGATACTCCACAAGTTGATGTTCTAGCCATTCCTCATGATGTGCAACAACCACAACAAAAAATACCACACACACCGATGAATGTTAGATGGTCAACAAGGCAAATTAGACCTCCAGAAAGATTTTCTCCCTCTTTGTATTCTATTTTATTAATAGATATTGGTAAACTTGAATGTTATGATGAAGCTGTGTAGGTGGATACTAAGATTTAGTGGGAGTCTCCAATGAAAGAAGAAATGGACTCTTTGCTAAAAAATAAGACTTGGGATTTATGCAAATTGCCTGCAGGTAAAAAGGCTTTATAGAATAAGTGGGTTTATAGGTTAAAAGAAGAGGATGGAGGTAAGAAAAGATTTAAAGCTAGGTTAGTTGTGAAAGGATTTGCACAGAAAAAGGACATTGATTTTGATGAGATATTTTCTTCTGTTGTTAAGATGACTTCTATCCATACTGTTCTTGTGGCTACTGAAGATTTGCATTTAGAGTAGCTTGATGTTAAAAAAACCTTCCTTCATGGTGATTTGTATGAAGAGATATATATGGCTTAGCCACAGGGATTTGTGGTCAAAGGTAAGGAGAACTTAGTGTGCAAATTGAAGACAATTTTATATGGCTTGAGACAAGCACCTCGGCAATGGTATCTGAAATTTGACAATTTTATGCATGAGCATGGATACAATAGGTGTCGTTCAGATCATTGTGTTTATTTTGAGAGGTTGGATGATGACAGCTACATTATTTTATGTTTATATGTTGATGATATGCTTGTAGCTGGGTCTAACATGGATCACATTAAGGGGATGAAACACCAATTAGCACATGCATTTTCTATGAAAGATTTGAGGGTAGAAAAACAAATCCTTTGTATGAAGATTTGTAGAGATAGGAAGAACAAAACATTCATGCTATCTTAGGTTGATTATGTGGAGAAGGTGTTGCAATGTTTCTCTATGGAGAATGCTAAAGCTGTCAGCACACCTTTACCTGATCATTTGAAGTTGACTAAGGAGGTGTGTCCTAAGACACAAGAAGAGGAGGATAAGATGTCCAAGGTACCCTATGCTTCAACTATAGGAAGCTTGATGTATGCTATGGTATGTACTAGGCCAAATATTGCACATGTAGTGGGAGTCATTAGCATGTATATGAGTCATCTAGGAATTGAGCATTGGAATGCCATCAAATGGATTCTCAGATATTTGAGAGGAACATCTAATAAGTTTTTACACTTTGGGGGCTCTACTACTAATTTAAAGGGCTATGTTGACTCAAATTTGACAAGGGATATTGATACCAGACAGGGTATTACAAATTATTTCTTTACTGTTGGTGGGGTATCTGTGAGCTGGGTTTGTAGGTTACAAAACGTTAATGCTTAATCCATTACAGAGGCAAAGTATATAGCTACTACAAAGGCAACCAAGAAGATGATATGGCTTCATTTATTCTTGGAAGAATTGGGACACCCTCAGAAGGATATTTATTTGTTTACAGATAGTCAAAGTGCCATTCATCTTGCAAAGAATTCAGCTCTGCATTCAAAGACCAAACACATACAGTTGTGGTACCATTTCATCTGATTAGTTTTGGAGGATGGACAGTTAAAGCTAGAAAAGATAAATATAAATGACAATCCAATAGATATGTTGACAAAGGTAGTAATGAGGGAGAAGCTGAACTCCTCTTCAGCTTTGATTGGTGTTCTAGACTGAACATGAATAAAAGAATAGCAGAGTCCAGGGTGGTTTGATCCAGTGGGAGCTTCATGGAGTAGTGGCATAGCTACATGATCAGTCTCCAAGTGGGAGATTGTTGTTTAGTGTGGAGCTTGATCATTCCCCAAGTGGGAGATTGTTAGATTATGGTGACTAATCAAGAAAGTATTGTACATACTTCATAAATTTTTTGGGGCCCTATTTTATCAAAATTTTGGGGTGACATGTAATTATTAATTAAAACCCTAAAGCGGTAAAAGTACTTGTATAAAAGAGCTTAGGGTTAGGGATTGTTTTATAGTTATGATGTGAAATTGGTTCTTGCGATGGTATTGAGCTGTAAGGGATTACAGATTGTAATCAAGTTGTAATCATTGGATCATAATAATATTGGACTTTCTATTTCATGGACGTAGCCCAAGGATTGGGTGAACCAAGTTAAATCTTGGTGTCTTGTGTTCTTTTCTGTGTGATCTATTATTTTTAGTTATTGGTTATATTTGCATGTAATTGTTATTTTTGTTTGTGGTTTAATCCTAACATCATATATAAACCGCTCCCAACTCAAATGGTAGTATAAAATGGTGAAATCATGAAACATCTCTTGCACCACTTCTCTCCCCTCTGTCAGGGTTGATCAATAAACCTATCACATATAACAAACCTTTCATCAGTATACCTCACATGGATATCAAAATCTAAAATTGCAAAAGAACAATTGAACATAGAACTCACTGGATCACCTTAACATGGTACTCGAAGGATATGATATACATCCTCCAAAGTGATCGTTGCCTCTTGACTAGGCAAGTGAAAGGTATTATTCTCGCTATGCTATCACTTGACTAACACAGTCTACAACCCATTGTTTGCCCATATGTGGGGCATTCATGTGACCCACTTTAGCCCCATACCCAATATGGTAGCCTTCTTGTCATCAGTAAGATGATCTAAGACATGCAACCCCACCACTTTGGGAGCCCTAATAAGCAATGCTGGGAACACCATCTATAAAACAATGATAAAACAACATCAGTAACATCACAAAACAATGCTTAAACCTTCAAAATTCAACTAAAAAACACAAAAATTAGGTTGTGCGATACTTTTTCCTATATGTAGGTGATACTTTTTTCTATCTAGGTATCACATGATACTTTTTATAATACTATGGTGATACTTTTTGCTTGAGCGATATTTCACATCGGCTCATGCAACACTTGGGTATAGTTCATACGACAAAATTTTACAAAGGGCATGACATATTTTTTAATGCGAAATATTGTGATATTTCTCAAAGTACCTATGTGATACTTTTAAAAATATCACACAATATTCCCTATTTCAAACCCTAAAATGTGTGAAAAATGCTCATAAATGCATTTAAAATGAAATTTGTTTGATAACTTACCGATGCCTCGTAGTTGGGAGGTTGGTTGTGCAACTGACTATGCTCAAAATGGTGTTGGTGGGTCAGAATGCCTGCTAACACCATTTTCTCTCCCAAACTCACTCTAAGCTCTCCAAATTCACAAAAGACAAAATAATTTGAAAATGGCACTTGAACCCCTTATATAGCCTTCCGACCTAATTTTGACCCATTTTTCAAACTCCTTAGAATTTTACAAAAATTGCACCCCTAGCTAATTTTGACATCCTAAATCTATTTTTGGGATCGACATTGAAATCTGAGTTCATCTTAATAGTCAAGATCGTATTTCAAAATTCTACCTCCTTCTATGTAGTTATGTTGAGGTCTAATATTCGAATCTTTGTTGGGGCATCTTCATTTTTTCATGTCTTCATCATTTCTACACTTCATATCTACTTCAATTCACATTTTTATTTCTACATTCACCTTTCTACTCAATCTGACCTAATTTTCATGCTTTATCCTTCATGGTCAACTATGGTCAAACCGGGGCATTCTATCATTTCCTTATGGTCATTCTTTGGTTCTTATCATCTATCTGTCATTATGGACACTACTATATCTTAATTTACTCATATCTAGCTCATTTTTAAATCTCCCTTACCTCATTTCAATTTCAATCCCGAGGCGGCAAAAATACTTTATCACTACTTGCTACAACTATCTATTTCTTAGTAGCATATGTTTAATCTTTTCATTTTCTCTAGATCTATCTAATTTTCTTAGTGTTATAATTCTTCTTGAGTTCTAACATAGTCTCTTTCCTAGTTCTCAATACTATCCCTATCAGGTTGTACATTCATGATTTGCTATCTTTTTCTACATTTAGTTCTTTAGAATCAGATATCTCCATTGCTTCCTACTTGGCTTCTATTTTCTTTGACATAATGTGTTACAAAATTGATCACACATTAGTCAAAGAGGGGCAAATTTAATCACCTAAAAATGGTCATCTAGACTATTAAGCCCCCTTCTTAGCATTTTGGCTAAATTAATTAATCATTTGCCTATGCCAAATTGCTAAAAATTAATTAATTTGATTTTTAACCTATAGTTTTGACTATAATATCCTAAGTTCATTAGTTAATTAAAAGAAGATGTCCCCTTTTAAATAAATAAAAGACCCCTTTCTTCTAAACCCACTCAATATGCACACATAAAGTATTATTTCTATTTTACAAATTAAAGGAAAAAACTCTTTTTGTCTCATATGCAGAGTCAACTATTGGTTTATTGGTTGACTTGTGTGTGCACATGGATCAATCTCATTTTCAAACTCCACCCTTGATCTTCCATCATCTTGATCTTGATCTCCACCATATGTATGACTTTAAAAGAGAGAGAGCTTTCCCCCTCAAAGGATCCGCACTCTTGAGTACTGTTATGCTACAAGTTTATCATTCAAATTCTTGGTAGCATTTATGGAGAACTTCCATTTCTTGTCTAAATTCTCTCATACCATATAATTTTAGCTAAGAATCATGTTGCATGTTAGTTTATCTTCTATTTGCAATAATCTATCTCACATAGCTTAATAGTTGGATTGGTAATACTCTCATTCTTGTTAACATAGCTACATTTTGCATACTAGTTTAGTCTACATTTGCATTGCATTCTTATGGCATTCTTTGTATACATTTCAATTCTTGCACCTTGTCTCTAAGAGAACCTCCCATTGCATGGTTTACTAGTAAGAAATACATTTCTAAGGCTTAGCTGAGATGCCTCACACATTCAAATATACTTTCTTGCACTCCATGGATAGGGAGCTCTAAGCCGACATCCAAGCATTCTGAACTCATGGAATCACTTGGATAGAAGGGTTTAGAGTGTGACACTTTTCGAGTGTACACATACAACATTACCTATACCAAGAAAATACCTCTAGATATAAAAGAATATACAAACAATTAGGGAACCAAACTTACACATTGAATTCTTTTCCTTCCTTATTGATGATATTTTTTTTGCCATTTGTAACATTTGCAGCTCAATATGATCATACTCATGATCTATCATCACAATCTTCCATGCTTGGTCCATGAGCATACATGATAAACTATTCAATTTTCTCAATTGATAGAATTTGTGAGCAATGAATCTCACTAAAAATTCTATGAGTATATAAAAAATCCTTTTAATGGATAGACTCATCCATTCCACTCAACTCCTATATTTACCTCAATTTCTCCTCGAATCAAGCATCACATGGTTTTCATCTTATCTAGGGTTGGATAACCTGTAACCCTATATATCATTTTCTTCATGATCTCCACTAGTCCATTGTGTAACCAATACTTCATATCATGATATCTGTTCAAAATAACTTTGATCCATTCAATTATGAAATTTCTCATAAATTCTAGGGCTTGAGTTAACCCTTTCCTCTCCATAATCTAAAACTCATCCTTCAAAGTTCCCTCATTATATAGCTTCTCATAATCTTCCTTGATTTCAAAATCTCCCACTTCTCTAATTGACGAAGGGTGTTCCCCTTAATACAATAAAAACATAACATAAATAAAGAAACAACAACAATTGTGAGAACAAAATATGGGCCTCTTATTATTGCCACAAATGTGGAATTACATAATTCAGAATTATAATATGCTAATTACCACATGGGCATCTTCATTATAGTAATTTGCAAGACAAAGTTGTGAGCTATCACCCAGAGCTATCCTAGACAATGTTCATGCCTTTCTTAAATAGGTAATTTTATGTCACCCGGGAAGGTTCTAGACACTCAAACTTAATACCTAGGGCTGAAAGACCCTAACAATATATATAGAGTAGGCTAAATATACTTTTGACATTTATTTTAGAAGTTTCAGGTAGCCAAACTTTGGAAGACCATAACTCTTGAACCATTACTCCAATTGGTTATTATAACCACTTATTGAAAGCCTTAGCTCATGATCTACATGCTCGGATCAGTGTAAGCATCCATCTATCAAGTTTTCAGGCCTCATCTGGTCCTCTAAGGCCTTCAAAATTGAGCCTAAAGTTTTTATCCAAAATTACACACGAAAAATCTGTAATAACTTTACATATAGTCTAGCCATCAAACTCCATTGACAAACTAATATAACTAAAATGAGCCTTCACCACTAAAATCACAACATTCTGAGCTCGTATCATTAAGATAACCCTTATTGAAACAACTAAAAGGAAATATTTTGGCTGATGCATGATTGGTCATACACCCATGATGCTCCTACATCAAACACTCGGGGTAATTTGAGAAGTGACCCTGTCACATTTGAAGTATTAAGAGGAAAAAAAAGATGGTTAACCTCCTCCTTTTCTATCCATGATAAATATTCTACTATCCTCCCTTTCTATTTAAGTAGGTATTCTTCATAATATTTGTTCCTTGTACTTTTTCCAACACGACTATCTAGTAACTCCTTAATCTTCTTTGTAGCTGAACTAGCTGTTGGGATACTCCACTGCACTTCTGCAACTTCATCCCCATGACCTCCTTCATGGTACTTTGTCAAATAAAAAATATTAAATACTAGTGAAATATTCAATTTATCAGGCAATTCCACTTCATAGGGATTTCCATATTCATTCCTTTTCACTATCTTGCATGGTCCATACTTCTTCATTTTTAGCTTATTACATGTACCCACTGGAAAACACTCCTTTAAAAAATGAACCATGAAATCATCTCCAATATTAAATTCCTTATACCTCCTTTTCATGTCTTCCTTAGCCTTATACTGTGTAAATTCATCTTGATAATGTGTTTCTTCACCTCCTCATAGATATTCTTCAAATGTTCAACAAATTCTTCTACTACAACATTACTTATCTCTCCTTTATCCAACTACTTCAACTTAGAAGCATTTTTGGGACTACTCCCATATATAATCTAGAATGGTGATTTACTAGTACTCCTATTGAAAAAATTATTATATGCAAATTCTACTTGTGGTAATTGGCTCGTCTCCAACCAAACATCTCAACAAATTTCACAAACTGCAATTCATAACTTCTATTTGCCCATCAGTCTATGGATTATGTGATGAACTAAACTTCAAATATGTCTTCAATTTCTCCTACAATGTATGCCATAAATACCCAACAAATTTGGTGTCTTGATCTAAAACTATACTCTATGGATGACCATGTAATCTCACCACTTCTTTGAAAAACAACTCTGCCACATGAACAACATCACTAGTCTTCTTGCAAGGAATGAAATGTACCATATTTGAAAACCTATCAACCATAAAAAAATAGAATCATGCCCTCACTGAGTCCTTGGTAATCCAAGAACAAAATCCATGCTGACAACCTTCCACAGCTTCTCTGTTACATGTAATGGCTGATGAAACCTTGTATTCTGCTTCACTCCTTTCATTATTTGACATACTCTGCAACTCTATAAAAAATTCTTCACATCTTTCTTTAGTTGTGGCCAATCATAGTTCTCAACAACCAATGCAGTGGTCTTATCTCTCCCAAAGTGTCCAATCAATCCTCCACTATGCTTCTCCTTGATGGGATTCTGTCTCATTGAGCTTCTAGGAATGTACAACTAGATTGCTTTGAATAACATACCATCTTGGTTTATGAAATCCAACCACTTCATCTTGTCAAGTGTAATAAGTTTTGTGCAAGCCTTCTACGTTTCACCAAAATCAGTATCCTCTAGATACAAATTCTTGAGTTCCTTGAACCCAACCACCTCAAGCTGCATCTCTATTAAAAAATGTTGTCTTCTGCTAAGAGCATCTACAACTCTGTTAGACTTCCCACTTTTGTGTTTCAAAAAAAATGTATAACTCTACAAAAACTTAACCCACTTCAAATGCTTTTGGTTCAATTTTCCTTGACTATTCAAATATTGCATATCCTGATGATTAGTATACAAAACAAACTCCATAGGAAGAAGATAGTGTCTCCTTTTCTTCAATGCCTAAACTATAGAATTAAATTCCTAATCATAAACATAATATTTTCTTTTGGCATCATTCAACTTCTCATTGAAATAAGCAATAGGTCTACCTTCTTGGCTTAAAACAACTCCTATTGTAGTACTACTAGCATCACAGTGTACTTAAAACACCTTGTTAAAATTTGGAAGTATGAAAATAAGCTTCTTTGTAATTATTTGTTTCAATAGATTAAATCTCTTATCTACTTCTATAATCCACCTAAATTCTTTCCTATCCCCTCTCATTGTTTCAGTCAAGGGTCCACAAAAACTGCTTGAATAGTGTAAAAATGGATCTTTAACTATGTGTAGGACATTCACCACTATTCATTCATTTGTTTTAGAGTTGATATGAAATAAGTAATAGACATTATTGAAATTTGATATGATAAGCTACATACCTCAAAATGGAACCAATATGAAAATACTCATTTTTTGATGCCTATGAACAATTTCCAAAAAAATTGCAACTTGTTCCGGACTAGAAATGTCAAAACAGAAAAACCAAAAAATCTTTTGTCTTTTTAAAGGGAGGTTGGCCTTGACCTGATTGGTGGGGTACAGTCATGCCCCAAAATGTTGACCTTAACCTTTTTCACTCTGAGGAAAATTTCATTCGTGGATCTTAGAAGTTTTTCGAAAAGGGTATCCAAATCTGTGCTCTGATCTTCAAAGCAACACTTGCATATATCTAAATATAGGGTTTTGGGGTGGATATATAGGGTTTTTCCTTAGTCAAACCCCCATTTTGATGATTTCCACCTCCACAAATAGCTAGATATAATAGAATGTGCATGTGTGTGTGTATTGAATGTGTAATGTCAAGATCTAATCTACAAGATTGAAACCCTAGCATAAATATGTGCATAGAGTTGAATAAGATAAGAAAGAATACCAAGCCGTCGAGGCTAAAGTACTCCTACCAAACTCATGATCCATAATTACTATCCCATGATTGTATCTTTGAATGCTTGAATATTGGTAATGATGAATCAAGGAAGATTGGATCTCTCTTGCTCCAAATAGATGTTCACAATGGTATAGAAATGCTTGATATCCACAATAGCTTGATCTTCTATATCATTCTCTTATAATCTTGCATCTTTATAGCATTTTCTCTTGATTCTAGTTGTCCTTCTAGTTATCACTTATTTTCTAGTTGCAAAAAGATGCAAACAAGAGTCTTTATATAGAGGCTTCAAGGTGAGGCTCCTAGAGTAATGTGAGGAGCCATAATTCAAATTTCACTATGAATTATTGATGCAAGAGCATCCTGGGTTGACGTGTTATCTTATTCATTTGTGTTCATTCTTCTAGTTGTTGCTGAGTTGCAGTATTGTTGAGTTGTAGCAATTGCTGAGTGCTAGTGATTTTGCAATAAAAGCCGAGTTAAAGTTATCCCACATCATTTTAACACTCAGGTTAGCGTGTTATCCCATCTCACTCTATAGTGTGTGTTGAGTTCCAAAATGTGTATCAAGATATCATTCATGTGCTGAGTGATCCTTCATCTATTGAGTATTCCTATTGATGCCGAGTGTCAACATTTTGGATGCATTTTCTATGTTTTGATTCTTAATGGGAGATGACTTGTATGGTTAATTCTGATCATGACTTTTATGATTAGATATTGTCTTGGAATGTGTACACACCATTGTTGGGTTGGCCTTTCTATTTTCTAATGTTCTAGAATATTTTGTAAGCCATTATGGCAAGCATAAATAGGGTGTTTAGGCTTAGATTTAGGCAAAGATTTTGGTAGAGATTTGGGAGGACTGAGCAAGTCTATTTTGCATATGTGTCTGGAAGTGTGAATTTGAAGTTGGATCTTGGATCTTGAATGTATTTTGTATCTAGCTATAACATAGAAGGCCTTACAACTAGGCATGCATGCTAATTATTTGATGACTCAATAAAAGTGTTTCATTCTCTCTCTTTGTGTTGTTCTCTTTGTGCATTTGCTTCTATTGTGTTAATTCTGCAAGGTTGGTTAGATTTCTAGGTGTGCCTTATGTGTTTGGCCCTAGTTATTCTCACCCTCCTTGTGTCAGGCTGTCTATCCATTAGTCTGCACATGAAATGTAGAACTAAATTTCAACTCAGTACCCATCTTCTTCCACAAAGTTCTCCAAAAATAACCAACAAACTTACTGTCTCTGTTAGAAATAATACTTCTTGCTAATCCATACAATATAACAATCTCTTTGAAGAAAAGTTCAACAACATGCTCAACATATGATGTCTTCTTACATGGTATAAAATGAGCCATTTTAGAAAATCTATCCACAAAAACAAATATAAAATCATACCCCTTTTGCTATTTTAGGCAATCCAAGAACAAAATCCATACTGATGTCACTCCAATATTTCTAAGGAATAAAAATAGTTGTATATAATCTATTATTCTAACTTATTCCTTTGCAAAAAAACTCCACAACTCTTCACAAATTTTTGAACATCCTTATACATCTGTGGCCAATAATACTTCTCTTTTAGCAAATTCAATGTCTTATCAATTCCAAAATATCCAACCAATCCACCAAAACTTCTAGGGATACACAATTGAATACATTTGAACAACATACCTTCTTGAATAAAATATTCATCATACTTTCTAATGTGATCTATTAGATTTGGTTCTCTGCACTCTCTCCATGCCTAAAAAAAATTAGGATTAGTATCATACAACTCTTTCATTTCATCAAAACCAAGAACTTCAATCTTCATTTCAATAAGAAAAGAACATCTTATGCTCAATAGATCAAAAACTTTGTTAGTAACTCCACTCTTATGCTTGAACATAAATGTAAAACTCTACAAATACTCAACCGACTTCATATGTTTCTGATTCACTTTATATTGACTTCCCAAATATTGTAAAGCTTTATGACCAGTATACAACACAAAATCCTTAGGAATCAAATAATGTCTCAACTTCTTCAAAGCTTGAACAATAGCATAAAACTCTTTATCATACACAAAATACTTCATTTTAGCATCATTCAACTTCTCACTAAAGAAAGTGTTGAGCTATCATTTTGCACGATGCTTAATGACAAGAATCCTTTTGAACTCCTCTCTTGAAAAGTTAATTTGGGATCAACTCCAAGGTTCTGGGTGATCTTGTGACCCATTGGAATTTTCTCAATTGAAGATAAATGTGAGTGTTCATGAGGAGGCCTTTTCTGGTTCATTTAACAATTCAAATAAGATGTAGAATCTGTTTGCTATTTCAAAATCATAAAACACAAAAGAAATATATTTTTGTATTTTTCTATTTTATGATGAATGCAATCTATCGATGCCTCTATATGAAATCCTAATTTAAACAAGAAGTTAGTAAAGCAAATAACAAAGATAGGGTAACAAGAAGTTTAAGAAAATAACATGAAATGTAAAATCCTAATGAATATAAACTATAGAAACAACATGTCTATGAGTTAAGCTTTCGAAAATATTAGCAGGTAACTAATGAAAATAGGAGCAACACTTCCTTAATTCCACTAATGCAGTCATCGATGGAAATTCAATAATCATAAGATGTTTCACTTTTCATCAAATCACAAGGCCATAGAAAGTGTGCTCATGCAAGATGAAGAGCTATGCAAGAACAATATGATGATCTCTTCTCGAACTAAGTACATTAGTAGAATTTGTAAACCCATAGAAAACACCAAAATTAAAAGATTACACAACTAGAACAATGCAATAAACAATTGGTTCAATTACACTTCATGAACATACATCCATAAAATATAACACACTTAGGAAAGAATCACTACACTCCAAATGCAAGCATCAATAGCATATATTATTGCATTAAAATAATGGTAGCCTAGAATACATATTACATTCCTAAATTTATAAAAAATCTTCTCCTCAATTTGTGTTGAGAGTGAGAGACATCTTTATGCAATCATATGCTTCTAAACTAATAAAACAAATCTATTTATGTACAAACTGACTATCTAACTAGTGCTTACTAGGACTCCATCCATTTTTATATCATTAATTGGATGCATGAGCCTTTACATGACTTAAAACAAAAATAAAAAAATGAGAAAATAAGAAAGAGAGAGCCTTTAGTTGATGTAAGGGTGACTAAAAGTGTCAAAAATAAAAACTTCATCTTCACTAGGCATCTATCAGAGCTAAACTGTTGCTAAAATGCATTTCTAATGCATGTAAGGCTCTAGTTTTAGAATTAGTAGTTAACTATCAATGCACCTCTGAATTCTTCAAAATCTTTCAAAACAACATTGAAAAAACTCACCTGCACACCTGGTGCAGTAGTGCACCAATGCACCTCAGAGGCTTGTTCAAAAAATGCAAAATTTTACCAAGTGTCAAAATTGAAATTTTGGCTTCCAGGTTCTATTCCCCTTTATAACAAAGCTATGTCTGGGTATTTTCCCTTGAATTTCTCAATGATCTTAGTAACTTGGGTTGCATTTGGAAAATTTAAGGTTTCATATTTGTCTTTCACTTTTTTCCTGTAGTTGCCCACCTTGATGCAAGTTTCCACAAAATCTCCAAGTTTTACATCCAACTCTAACACCACTTCTTCTGTTCTAAATGCTTGCCTAATATCATCATTATTAGTAGCCTCTTCAAAAGTTTTCTAAAATTTTTCTACTACTACCTCTACTAGTATTAACTTCTCCTTAGAATCATCCTAAAAAATGTCTAAACACGCATCACTATAATGTTTCTTAGCTTCAAAAATTTGCTCTTGGGTTTGATCCTTGAGCCTGTGAATCTTTGCATGTAATGTCTCCATTACTTTATTACCATCTACAATTTTCTCTATCCAATTATCTATTTTATCTAACTCCTCAGCTGTATTCACTTCCATCAACATCCGATACCTTTGGCCTTTAATTGCCTGTAATGCCTGCAAATCCTTGCCCAAGGTTTGTACTTCATCCATCAGATGAAAATCTTGATTCAAAATGGCCACAAGCCTATCCACATTATCCTAAATAACATGTAACAACTTTAGATTTTCATGAATGATCTGCACACCCTTTTCATTAAAACTTTCTCTCTACTACTGACAAGCTCCCAAAAATGGATCCAATTGGTTTGTACCCCTATCTCTTCTCTTGATTGTTGCATTTAAGGTTTCCTTGGGGTTTGTAGGATCTAGGGGACCAACAACTTCACTTAGATATCCCTTTAGGATTTCATTTTGTTGTCATAGTGTTATTAATTCTACCCCATCCTATTCCAAGCTCCTAAATACCTCTTTTATTCCTACTGTAACCATTAGCTTAGTAGTATCCAAGGTAGGTTTCCCAAGCATGATCTCCCTGATCTAATAATCCCTTGGAGTCAATTCTTCAACATTAGAATGTAGAGGAGGGATAGCTACGTGAGAAAATAGGTTCTGGTTCTGATCACTCATGATAAAGGCTAATGCCTGTGCATCTTTTGGCGATGATTCAAGCTTCCTTAATACTTCGATTAATTCCATCCTATCCTCTTCCTCTATGGTGAATTATTGCTTCTTATTTCTTATTACTTCTTTCCTCAACCACCTTGGGATATGCTCCAATGGAGATTTACCTTTTGAGGATGAAGGAGTCTGCTCTACTATGCCCTTTCCCTTATCTCCCCTTTTTGGAGTCCTCTTGTTTTATGCGAGATTTGTATTGGGAGTCTCTATGTCTATAGAGTCCACAATCCTTACCTCAGTGTCTTGGGAAATTTGTTGAGGCTATTCACTTATCTACCCTTCCTCTGACACTTTCTTAGTAGATGCTTGTTGTGGCTCTTTCTCTTGTTCTTCCTGAACCTATTCTCATTTTGTACTTGGAGAAAGAGGGGTAGCCGATCCCTTGCCTACACAAAATGTGATTTATACTAGGGATGATGGAGCTACCTCATGACCTTGTGGTCGGGGTGGCTGCTGACTCTAATCCTCCTATTGAGGCTAGTTGGTTGGAGTGTCTCTTATCTTATCTGTAACTAATTTAGTACCAATGGACATGAAATCAAAATCTTACATCAGAAAGACATCATTTCCCTCAACATCCCACTCATCTATCCATTGTTGCATTTCATCTTCTAATGTTGTAGTATGCATGGGTTGCTCAAGGATAGATGGCTGCATGATTGTGGAGCTTCTTCTCCTTTTTGACTTTGTGGCTCTTGCGAGACGAGTCTTTTGGTTCAAAGGTAAATTATCTTCTTATTCCTCATCATCCTCTTCTTTTGCTACTTATGGGATAGGTTCAAGGATTGATGGGGATAGGTTCGAGGATTGATGGGAAAGGAATTACTTTCCTAATGACCTTTTTCCTCCTCTTGACTAGAGCCTTGATCTTTCTTTTCTTAGGTGTGGAAGGGGAGGATTGTACCTCTTGTTGGGGTGGAGACACCTCTTGCATTTCTTTTTCTACTTCTCCTTGGCCTTGTTCAGCTAGAGGTACTTGAGTATCATCTTGGGCTTGTGTAGCTTCGACATTCTTTGATCCTGAGGCCATAGAGGTGCCTGAGTCACTTCTTCTTCTTCTATCTTATCCCATTGAGGAGAATTTCTCTTCCTCTTTCCTTTCCCCTTTTGAGCCCTATAATATCCAACTGGTCTATCAAGCTTGTGTATTATCTTGGGTCTCACTGGAAACTAGGTTATAAATGTAGGCAATGTGACCTTAGCTCCTTGACCTTTAGTTGGGTGGGCCTGTGTATGAAGGACCACTATTTGAGGGATTGGATCAATTTTGAAAGGTCTCTTGATCCAATTCTTTGTCAATTTGATGATGTGCCTCACTCTGTGATTAATGTCTGAGTTCTCTTCTTTATCAATCTTGACATTCATGATAGGTCGATCACCAATCTTATCCTTGTTAAACAATGGATTGAGAAGATCCTCTATATCTTGTTGCACAATCTTCAACAAAATATTCACCTTCAAAGCACTCTCTACCAGATACAAAGTCATCCTACAATAATCCCTTATGTGGACATCGTATTCATCTATTGCATTCATCCAATGATCCTTAATCGCATCCTCATACTAGAATGTCTTGCTAGCTAGATGTTGCACTCTTCCGATATTATCAAAATAGGGCCATGGAGAATTATATTCTTTTAAGGGATATTGATCCCATTCACACTCAAAAGACAAAATGTCTTGTCTTTGCACCACACTGAAAGGTCCTAGAGTAATAGGCCATATCCAAAATATTTTGCACTACTTTCTAACTCTATCATATGTAGACATGAGTTGTTGAGCAATCTCTAGTAGAATAAGTCAATCACTGGGATACCTAGGGAGATTTTTAGGGTTGATAGTTGTACCCGCTACCCTCAAATATGTAAATGTTCAGAACTAGATGTAGTAGGCTCCAACCTATGATATCTTAGTAGCTGCCTCTTCTAACATCCTTTTCACATAATCCCCCTCTATGAATCAGATTATTATGAATATAAATGCATCATTCATGATCCTATATTCCTTTCTTTGCTCTGGAAGCTTCTTCTTTACTAGTTGAGGATATACAATGTAGGGCCATGCATTTACATCTAGCATGCTACCCTTTTTATAGAGCCATAGATAATCCATCACCCTTGTGGCTAACAAGTACACCAAGTATAATGTCATGTAATTTTTTTTAAAAATTCGTCATTGCCACCAGTTGTTCACCCAAGTTCTCACTGAGAATGGAAGCCCAATTAATCGACATCTTTGTCGTCTTGATAGTCTCAATGAAATGGACCATCCATATGTTCAAATGTCCAAATGTGGACAAAACCATGACTCTAATCAAGAGAATGATTGAATATCTAATATCCTCTTTCATGTAACCTCTTGTCATATCAACTTTGTCTACTTTCTGCCCTAGAGGATTCTTCTTGATGAGGTATGAGGACAGTATGATTTCAAAAGCTTCATCAATAAGTTCTTTGTACCATCTCTCATCTTGGTGATAAGTCAATTTGATAAATTGATCCACCCTTGGAAGATGGAACACCTTCTTTATATTGTTAGTTTAGAGATCTAGGACAATTTCTCCATTTATGCTCTTCACAACCCTTTCTTTGGGGACATATTTCTCTACTAGTATCATGACCAATTTTGAGAACTGCACTGAAACTAGATGTGATGCTGCATTAACTAGTTTAGAGAAAATCATAGTGGATATCATCGATGATCTTTCTATAGGTTTATTGCACAAGGTTAGGAATGTGCCGAAATCTATGCGACCCAATTCGGTGTCCTGGATCTCTGAATAGTTGTCTTGAAACTATGACTTGGTCAGAATACCTTGAAACTTGAATACTACAAGCTTTGGTACCATCTTTGCAGTGAGGGAGGATGAAGAAGAAGCCATTGAATCTGTACAAAAATAATTTCCATTAGTTTAAAGTTGAAGAAAAAATGATTAAATCAAACCCTCATAATGATACAAGAAAATAATGGAAAACCTAATTACCCAAAAACCTCTTAAAACCCTATTTTTAACTCTTTTTTGAAAAAAAGGGTGCACTTGGCGCACTTGATAGGTGCGCTTGGTGCACCATTATGTTTAGAAAAGTTTTAATATATGGGTGTGCAATAGTGCACCTCATGGGGTGTGCTGATGCACACCCTATTTTTGACTTCACACGCAAAGGATGATTTGTATTTAAGAGTGCATAGTAGCACACCTATTTAGGTGCGCTGATGCACACTTTAAATGAGGTATTTTTCTATGTGTTTTAAGTTTTAAGGATTTTTAGTTAGGTTTTGTAAAAAAGAGAGGTGTGTAGTAGCACACCTAATTAGGTGCACTACTACTCACCTTAGGTTATTTTGTTTGTTCTTTGATGTGTAGGTGAAGGCAGAGTGGGGAGTGAAGGAGAAGCACACCTAAATAAGTGCAGTACTATGATTGTGGAAGTTGAAGATGCACAAATGAAGACAAAGAAGAAAATGAGTGGGATAGGGGTCAGGGTATCAAGGTTATATAGCCCTAGGTCCCTGTGCACCACTTAGTGTTGTGCTACTGTGTTGCTACTGAGATGTGCATCACAAAGTAGTGACTTTTTTCAATGTGATTTGGTGCACTAGTGCACTTGAAGAAGTGCATTGGTGCACTTTTTTTTCTTTGTAAAAAATACATACCTCTCCAAAAATTTTATTTTTGAGATTTGGGTTTCCGAGTCGAGACCTAGTCTTGACAAGAAATAATAGAAAAAAAACCTAAAAAAGACTTAGACCTTGGACTAGGGTTCTAGAAAGATGGAAAGAAAAGTAGGGGGTCCCCATTTCTAGACGAAATAGGGTGTGCATTGTGAAACCACAATAGAAAGAAATAGGCTTACCTGCTTGACTCAATATAACTCCTATTGCACTACCACTTGCATCACATTCAACTTGAAAATACCTTATTGAAATTAGGCAAAGCCAATATAGGTAACTCAACAACCTTTTGTTTCAAAGTCTCAAAACTGTTATTAGCTCTATGTTTCCACTTGAATTCCTTTTTATCTCCTCTCATTTTCTTAGTCATAACATTACAAACAACACTAATTTTTTTTATAAACTTCCTGTAAAAACCAACGAAACCATGAAATGATCTTACCTCACCGACATTCTCAAGTGTAGGCCATTCCAAAATTGCTTTAACCATTCTCAAACCATTAGCTAAAATAACAAATCCCAAATACATTATCTCTTCTCTTAGAAAAGAGCACTTTTTCAGATTAATCATTGACTTCTCCTCTTTCAATCTCTGCAATACTTGTCTAACATGCTCTAACATGCTCAAGACGTTCTTCCCTAGTCTTACCAAATATTAGAATATCATCCAAATAAACAATCACAAACTTACCTAAAAATCTTTTTAGAATTTCATTCATCAATCTCATGAAAGTACTAGGTGCATTGGTCAAACCAAAAGGCATAACCAACCATTCATACAAACCATCTTTTGTCTTGAAAGTAGTCTTCCATTCATCATATTCTTTGATGATAGCCGCTCTTCAAATAAATTTTGGTAAACTACTTTTCTCCACTCAAACAATCTATTATGTCATCCATCCCTAGCATAGGAAACCTATATTTCACACCACGACCTTGTTAATAGCTCTAGAATCAATACACATTCTCCATTCTCCATTCATTTTAGGTGCTAATACAATAGGTATAACACATGGACTCAAAATTTCTTTGATTAATCCCTTTTGCAAAAAATCATGCACTTATTTGTTAAGTTATTCATTCTCAGTAGGTGTCAATCTATATGGTTCTTTGTTTGGAAAACTAGCTCCAAGAATCAGATCCATACAATGACTTATACTTCTCACTAGTGGTAAACCATTAGGAATATCCTCATAAACAATCTCTTTATACTCATTCAAAAATTCCATAATTTCTTCTGGTACTCAGCTACCACTATCTATTATTACTTAGTCATTACTAGCTTCTGCTATCACTTAGGCATTACTACCCAAACTCGGTCCTCTAGGAATTATGGAAAGATAGACTTGATTCTTCTTTACTTATTTTTCAAATTACTCTCCATTGACCATGCAAACTTGAACAGTAGTACAATTAACCTCATCTGGACTTTCAATCAAAGGTAGCAATATTTGCTTCTTCCCATTCACCCAAAGAGTATATTGATTCAATATTCTATCATGTACAACATATCTATCATATTGCAAGGTCTACCCAACAAAATATGACAACAATCCATATGAACAATATCACACAACACTTCATCAAAGTAATTTCCAATCTTGAACTTCACAATGCATTACTCACTTACCAAAATCTTATGCTCATTTTTGATCCATGAAATATTATAGAGTTTAGGATGCTTCAACCTTTGCAACTACAAATTTGTAACTAGGTTTTCTGATGCCAAATTTGTAGAACTTCCACTTGATCACCTTGCAACATTTTCCAACCATCTTACATCTGGTCTTGAAAAGACTTCTCCTAAGGATAGGTTCCTCATCACTTCCCTTATTACATAAGATTCTTCTCACCATCATATTTTCTCTAGCCTTAGGTCCACTTAGTGAACTCTCAATGTTTCCTTGAATCACAACATTTCTTTTAATTTTCCCACTTTCAAAGGATCTACATTCAAAGGATCTATGCCTTTCTTTACCACATCTAAAAAAATTACCATGAAAACCACCTCTAGGATAAGAATTACCTCTTCCATGGTAAGAACCAATACCTCCTCAATATGAACTGCCACCTTTCCACTCGGTCTTGTCTTTGTCATCATTCTTCCATTCAGATTTACCTTTATCTTGCATAGAACTGTCACATCTACCAACTTCACCATAAGATCTACCTCTGCCTTACTGAAATCTATCACCTCTACCTCTTTTTCTTTGTTTATGCTTCTTTGTCAAAATATCTTCAACTTTCAAGGCATATTGATATACTTCTTCCACACTTTCTAATTTCACAAAAAATGTTTCATCTTGAATTCTAGATCTCAGTCCATTTAGATATCTTGCAATTTTCTCAACATCATCATCCACATGTCTAGATCTGATATCCAATCTATAGAGTTCCTCAGTATACTCTTTCACAATCATGTCTCTTTCTCTCAAATTTTGTATCTTTCTCAGCAAGCTAACTTGGTAATCAATAGGAAGGAATTTTTTCTTTACCTTGTTCATCATTTTCACCCAAGTCTTGATCTTTTCCTTTCCTCTCCTTTTTCTATCAGTTTGTAAATGCTTCCACCATAATGAAGCATGACCTTTTAGCCTAGTAACCACAATCTTCACCTTGCTATTATCAGGAGTGTTTTCATACTCAAATAACTTCTCCATATAAGAGACCCAATCTAACATAGAATTGGTATCTAATTTTCCATCATATAGAACAAATTCTACAACATGATTTGAAATAGCCTTAGACAATACTCTCAACAATCTTTCCTCATCTTGATCTTCTTCCGGTTCCAAATTTGGGTTTGGTGTTCTCACTTCATCATCACTCACATCCTCAAGATGCACTCCTCTCCTTTGGGATGTCTCCACAATATCTAATATGGCTGCAATTTATCTCAATGTATCCAATACGATGCTATCAACATTTCCTCTGCCACAAATCATCTTTACAAATTAGGTTCTTGCAAGATCGTAACCCTCTACAAGTTATCAGTCAAATCCATAGATCTGCAACCTTTCAACCAAATTGACTCAGGGTTCTACATGATCCAATCTCCACAAGGACAAGCCTCACGCTCTAATACCACCTGGCACAAGGAGGGAAAGAATAACTAGGTCCAAAGGCACAAGGCACACCCAACAATCTAATCAACCTTGTAGAGTTAACACAATAGAAGAAAAAACACAAAGAGAACAACATCAAGAGAGAGAATGAAACACTTTTATTGATTCATCAAATGATCAACATACATGCCAAGCTGTAAGGCCTTCTGGTTTATGATTAGATACAAAATACATTCAAGATCCAAGATCCAACTTTAAATTCACACTTATAGACACATATGCAAAACAAACTTGCTCAATCCTCCCAAATCTCTACCAAAATATCTAACTAACTCTAAGCCTAAACACCCTATTTATGCTTGCCAACATGATTGATAGAAGATTCTAGAATATTAAAAAATAGAAAGGCTAACCCAATAATGGTCTACACACATGCCAAGACAAGATCTAATCATAAAATTCATGATCAAAATTAATCATGCAAGTTGACTCCCATTAAGAATCAAAACACAGAAAATGCATCCAAAATTCTAACACTCGACATCAATATGAACACTCGGTATATGAAGGATCACTCGACACATGAAGGATAGCTCGACATATGAAGAATAGTTCAACACACATTGTTAAACTTGGTACACACTACAAAGTGATATGGGATAACACGCTAACCTGAGTGTTAACATGATGTGGGATAACTTCAACTTGGCTTATACTACAAAATTACTAGCACTTAGCAATTGCTGCAACTTGGCAACAATTGGTAGAATGAACACAAATGAGAAGGATAATATGTCAACCTAGGATGCTCTTGAATCAATTATGGTCCAATCACAATAACCAACTAAGGAGGGAAAATAATTAAATGAATCTCCAATTAACCCCTTCTGTATTCAAATTTGAAAGCCTGACATTGATTTCAGAGCCCTTTGTGACCAAAAATGAAAAAGGGGATCAAACTCCTAAAGAGGTCAAGGATGATGTCAACCCTGACCTAGGTTAGGATTGACCTTGACCTTGCCCTAGGTCAAGGTTGACCTAGGAATCATCATCAGGTAGAGCAAAAAAGGGGTGATTCTAAGGATGCCCAAAAACCTAGAAATGACGTCTGAACATGATTAAATTCCCATAATAGACCAAGTCCTATAATGAATATGATAAAGGCTAAAAGGATCTATTCCTAAGTCCTACCTAAAAAATAGAGCTATTGAGGAGGGAAATTAAGGAGAATCTTTGAGATCTTAACCCTAGTTTCACTTTGAATGAAGGAATCAAATGCATAATGCATCCTTAATGCTAATCTATCATGGTAAATGTACTAAGAGAGGGTGCTAAACCTACCACAATGGAAGTGATTCCATTTTAATATAATACATTTAACCCCCACTTTAGCTCAAATATGACACTACATGAATATGCAAGCTAAAGTAAGAAAACATCATAGTAAATAAAAAGGATATAATGAAGTCCTCGATGTAGAGATCTTGCAAAAAACTATTAGAACCTACAACACGCAAGGTTAATGAAAATCCATAAACCACCTAAAGCTTACTAAATGATAGCTGAGAAGTGCATAAAGCCCCTTATGCCCGACTGTTTTGGCTTTCTACTTTTGAAGGGTGAAATAAGGTGATAAGGATAACTCTAAGCACTGAATATGTAGTTTGTTGAAATATTATTCCTTAAACCAATTAGAAGAGTTTGGAACCTTCCTAAATTGATTGAAGGAGTTAGGTATCTGAATCATGTTTCCAATGCCATTGATGACATCAAAAATAAAGTTACCGAGCTCAAGTTATGATAAAAAGAGTGAATGTCTATCTAAATGCATGAGACAAGAGGAATCCAAGTTTACCATGAGTAAACCCCAATAAAAACCCTAATTTTACCTATAAATAATGGAAAGTAAATTATACTTACTCATTCTTACCTTTTGTAGATTCAGAAAGAGGAAGAAATATGCTGAGGAGAGAAGAATTTTGAGTGACATGCATGGAGCTATTGAGATAGTGCCTAGCTACTAGATAACCACTTCTGAAGGTGAGTTTTCTATTGTTTAGATTCTATACCTTCCAAATATGCAATTTCTATAGGCAAGGTCGACCTTGACACTTAAAGGTTGACCCTATCCTAGAAATGTCGACATAGACTATTAGATTTCCTCTCATTTTAGGATGAGGTCATCCTTGACCTAGAAAGGTCAACCTTGACCTAGTAAGGTTGAACTTGACCTAGTCAAGTTTAATTTACAAATTTGATGATACAAAAGACTGATATGCTATTTATCTATACTTATAGGACATGATTAAACTCTGTGAGCATCCCTTTGGAGAGTTGCTTGTTACCATCAAAGAGAGATTGTTTGAGCTGGATGAGGAGGATATACAACTACTGAGACATGTAGGGCTATAATGGGTAGCAGTCCTACCACAGATTAGATTACATCGAGCCATGTTATCGACTCTTATAAAGAGGTGGGATGATGATACGTGCTCCTTTCATCTTCCCTCCGGAGTGATCACAGTTAAATTAGAGGATGTCTATAGGATCCTGCGCCTTCCAATATGAGGTGAGACTATTAGACCTAGAGTGTAGTGAGTTTGTGAGGAGACCTTGTAGACAAGGAGTATTTCTTGCAACATGTTCCACATATGTAGACCTGATGAGATCATGTCCTTCTATCATCCATATTTTTAGGCCCTAATCATCTATTACAAAGAGTGATTCTTGGTATAGTATCCTTGGTTGTGTTACCCAACTCAAAGGGTACTATATTTTTGACACCACTTACTCACATTATATAGAGGATTGAGAGGGAGAGGACCATATTATCATGAGGTCATAGCATGCTAGCTTAGCTATACCATGAGATATGCCAGTTGGTGAGATATCAGTGAGAGAGCTTGTCTATTTGCACTCTTCTATAGATTTGGTTGTTCAAGAACTTTATATGTACACATCAATAGGGTATCCCAATGATGGTAGATGTGAGCATAGCTAGAGTTTTTTCTTATCCACTAAAGAATGCCTACTAGTTTGGAGATATCTTGTTTTGGAGACTATCTCTAGACTGCATTCCTAATGTAGATGTGATATGCAGACCCTATTGCTAGATGACAGAGTGGCCCAATACATGATTCTAGATAAGATACCCACAGTGGCAAAAGATGCTAGAGAGTCATTTGAATCATATAGTGGTGCCTTACTACTATGATCAGGTGATGAGACAGTTTGGTCTAGTACAGGGAGCCCTTAGAGTAGTACCTCACTATGTACATCCGATGAGATATTATTAGAGACTCAGTGCCATACAATGACCATCAACAATAGATATAGAGGATAGTGATGCTGACAATATAGAGGATATAGAGGTACCATCAGATGTGAGCTATTCTAGCATGAGACAATATTACATTAGGTACTCGAGTCTACAGGGGTCCCATCCTATCTTCCCTCAAGATTATCCTACAAGTGATCCAGGTGCTTTAGAGAGGACACACCGATATGATGGTACAATAGAGGAGGATGAGGACATTAGAGATGAGGAGGAGCACATCTTTGAGGGAGAGCCCATGAAGGAGGAGAGAGAGAGGAGAGCAGAGGATAGAGTAGAGGAGAAAGTAGAGGAGATGCCCCTAGTGAGTGATATTGGTGCAAATGTATACATTTATCACATATCAACACTAAGATCTCGACATCCCCCATGCACCCACATAGAGACACCATCAACGAGGTCTAGTCACTCCATGCCCCCACCATCCAGACCTTTTAGTGATGTCCAAGAGGGAGACCTGAGTATGAAATATGAAATATGATTTCAAAAAGTATGAAATTGATAAATGTAAGTTTTATTCTACAGATAGCGTAGTAGAGTGGAGGAGTTTTGTATATGAGATTCTAAAGGATACATTATATCCTACCGACTACCAGTGAGCAAGTGAGAGTCCTCTCTTGGATACAAAGATCCCAAAAGGCATGCTAGTATCTTTGCAGTTGTCTAATGAGAGTTAAGGATGTGTAGGGAAAGGGAGGAGAAACTAATAGCTGAGCTACAAAGTGCTCGAGAGTGCTCACATGGTATGATCATATTTGGGAGTCATACATAGACACACAAATCTACCTCTTTCTATTATAGGCTAGAGAGATCCATCAGCCATTGGCTATGAGAGTGTAGTGATAGGTGTAGTGATAGAGAGGGCTATTGGCCATATATGTATCAAAACTTCAATCACTTTGTGATGAATGAATTTTTTTTTTTACTATTTAGTTCTATGTTCGATATAAAAATTAATAGAAATAAAGAAGATGTATAAATATATTCAATATGTGATTTTTCTAAAACTACATAACCTATAAAACAATTTCTATAAGGAATATATAAACTTAGAAAGAAAAAGAAAGAATCAAATTAAGGATAATAACATTTAAGATGCATAATATTAATAGGTTCCTTAAAAGAAACACCATCCATATCTGCAAGTTTATAAGCACCTGAACCAAAATATTCAATAACAACAAAAGGTCCAAGCCAATTAGGGCTAAACTTTCCTTTTTCACTAGGTAAAGCATTCACATTTCATTGATTCTCATATAAAACTAAATCACCAACAAAAAATGTTTGTTCAATTACCTTATGATTATATTGCTTCTGTGAAGATTTATGATAAACTTTTATATGTTCTAATGCATGTATTCATTGTTCATCCAACATTTCTAACTCTTGTAAATGTTGTTCTCAAAAAGTGTCTTTTTCACTTATCCCATGAAATGAAACATGCAAAGGAGGTATTTCTAATTCCAAAGACATAATAGCATCAGCACCATAAACAATATTGTAAGGAGAAGTACCCGTGGCAGTACAAGCACTTGTCGTATAAGCCCATAAAGCATATGTCAATTGAGTATGCCAATCTTTCACATGCTTGTAAACTATTTTTCTTCTTAAAATTTGCTCAATTATTTTATTTGATGCTTCAACTTGACCATTAGATTGAGGATAATAAGGAGTCAAAGATTTATGTTGAATTCAATATTTCTCCAAGAATTTTGTGACTTCTTTGTTTTTGAAAGAAGTACTGTTATCTAAAACTATTGTTGAAAGGATACCAAATCTTGTTATGATATTATTAAGAATAAAATCACAAATAACATCCAAAGTTGTTGAATGAAGGGGGACAACTTCAACCCACTTCATAAAATAATCTATAGTAGTTAGAATGTAAGTATGTCCTTGAGAAGAAGGTGGTGAGATTTTTCCAATAAGATCAAAACCCCAAATACTAAAAGGCCATGGAGAAATTTTATTACAAAGCTCATGAGTAGAAGCATGAATCAAATTACTATGTTATTGATATTGAGGACATTTCTCAAAAAACATAAAAGAATCTTGTTCCATCGTTTGCCAATAATATCCCATTCTAAGTAATTTATTAACTAGAGATTTTCCACCAAAATTTCTCCACAAGAACCATAACGAGCCTCTCCCAAAGCTACCAAAATTTTAGTTTTGTTAAGACATCTTAATAACAATCCTTCGTAAGAGCATTTGTAAAGTGTATCTCCTAAAATGATGTAATGTGCTGCAAGCTTCCTAATATGATTACATGTGTTTCTTGTTGCCAATTCAGGAAAAGTACCATATTTCAAAAAGAGAAAAATGTGAGAACACCATTCATCCAAATGTAAGTTAAAAAAATCAGAGATAATATTTTTAGAAGTTGCAGGGTTTTTAATAGTTTGTATAGTAAATTGAAATTTCTCCACATTATTTTCAAGACACACCAAAGAAGCTATTCTTGCCATGGCATCTGCATGTTGATTATCTTTTCTTGGTAAGATTTGAATTGTATAAGAAGATAATTGTGAAAGCACATCAAGAGCAAAATCTCTATATTGTGTCATTTTATCATTCTTAGTTTGATGACCTCCTTTAACTTGTTCAACAATCAATTTTGAATCTTTATAAAATTTCAAATGTTTGATGTTAAGGGATTAAGCTACTCATAAACCACTATAAGAGCTTCATACTCCACAATGTTACTAGTACAAGGAAAGTTTGATTTGTATGATAAAGGTATTGGCTTTTTTGTAGGAGGAATTAAGATAATACCAACACCGGATCTTGTCTTACATTTAGATCCATCAAAATACAATTCCAAAATATCATCTTGTTGAATAGCAAGAATACTATCATCAAGAAATTCTATTGAAGTAGAAGATGTTTCCGAATGAGGACAAAGAGCTTCGGCTAAATAATCTGTTAAAGCTTGTCCTTTAATAGATTTTCGAGAAATGAAATTAAGATCAAATTCTGTAAGTAACATCAACCAATTTTCCAAATAGCCAGAGAGATGATTTTGTGAGTGTTTCAAAGGATCAAACTTGACAATCACTTTAACTTCAACATTTATAAGATAATGCTTGAGTTTCTGACATGCATAAACTACAGCGAGACATTGTCTTTCCAAATCTATGTATCTTGTTTCATAATCAAGTAAATTCTGACTAATGTAATACATAGGTCTTTCCTTACCATCATCATCATTTTGAGCTAACAAGGCACTCACGACCTTCAAAATTGCTGAAGTATATAAGTGAAATGGCTTATCAAATTTAGCTGGTTGCAAGATAGGAGGATTTGCAAGATACTCAAATTTATCAAAAGTTTGTTTACATTCATCATTCCAAGAGAAAGTAACATCCTTTCTAAGAAAGGAAGTAAAATGAATTATTTGATTAGCTAACTTAGAAACAAACAACAAATATCTTGTATCTTTCCTTGTAGACTGTGTAGTTGAGAAATATTTTTAGGAGGAGGCATATTAACAATAGTATCAATATTTTCAATATCAACCTTTATGCCTCGCTTAGAGATTATAAATCCTAATAATTTACCAAAGTCAACCCCAAAAACACATTTTTTAGGATTCAATCTCATGTTGTAACTTCTAATCCATTCAAATATTTGTCGTAAAATAGTAACACAATCTTCTCTTTGTATAGATTTTGCTAAAATATCATCTACATACTCTTCAAGAATCTTATGAATGTAATCATGAAAAATCAAAGTCATAGCATGTTGATAAGTTTCTCCTGCATTCTTCAATCTAAAAGGCATCATGACCCAACAAAATGTTCCCCAAGGTGTTATAAATTCAATTTTAAATTGATCTTCTCGAGGAATAAATATTTTATTATATCCATAAAAACCATCCATAAAAGATAACAAAGCATGACCTACTGTTGAATCCACAATCATATCAATATTGAGTAATGGGAAAATATCCTTTAAGCATGTTAAGTTTAAATCTCTAAAATCAGTACACATCCTTATCTTATTTTCTCCTTTTGAAATAGGTACAATATTTGAAATCCAATCAAAGTAACCAATAGAATGGATAAATCTAGAATCAGATAACTTTTCAATTTCACTTTTGACTTAAAAAGAAATTTGTGGATTCATCTTTCAAATTTTCTGCTTCACAGGCTATTTGGTTTTAAAACAAAATTATGAGTAACAATCTTAGAATCAATACCTGACATATCTAAATATGTACAAGAAATTTTTTCCTTAAATTCCAATAAAAGGGAACCTATTTGATCACACTCATCCTAATTCAAACATTTCCCAATCTTTATTATCTTCTCTAGATTATTCTCATCCATTTGAATATCAACAGTCTTATTTATTAACAAATCACTTTGTATCAAAGGATCCATTGGTAAAGGAAGAATATCCTGATTATCATGTTCTCTAAAATAAGCATCAGCACTTAAACAATAAGGCTTTCTTTATTTGTGGTGGAACTTAGGTAAATCATCATAAATCCCAAAAAATTCCATTAAAATTTCATCTTCAGGAAAAATATCCACAGTAGGTGCTTGATTTATGTCAATAAGTAGTGGGTTAACCAATTTCAACTGACCACCACATATATGATTAACATTAAGAGGAAAAGCTGATGGTTGTTTATATGGATTAAACCCTACTCCATTCGTATGATCATAAATTTCATTATCCAAAGGTACTTGTATACCTTGCTCATATTTACCACATCCTTTTCCATTAAATCCCAATTAAATATAACCCCTAGAAATGGACCTATATTAAATGCAATTTAAGAGTTTACCATTTTGGAGACCAAAATAGCCGACCTAGAAGTGCGAAAACAATTCTTTCCAAAATATGACATCCAAAAATCATGAAACCTTAAAATTTGGACATGGGTCAACCTTGAAATAAAAGGTCATCCTTGACATTGAGGTTGTCCTTGATCCAAAATTCACGAAACTCAAGATTTTAGTTCAGAATGCCAAAAAAGTACAAAAAGAAAGTGGAAAGGGGGACAGAACAAGGGAAAAAGATAGATCCAAGTCAAATACCCATTCAAGGCACTTGACATTGTAGACACCTAAATTTGATTACACCGCTTTAGTAATCCTATTTAGTTATCTCTAAAGGCATCATTAATTAAATTCCTATTTAATTAATCCTTTGCCATCCCCTAGCTGATTAATTTAATTAATAATCTATAGTCCTAAATGGATAAATCAAATAATCTATCATTTATCAATTAAATCCTTTTCTCCTATCTAATTCCAAAAATCCCCATTTATTAAATAAATCTATTTGATAAATAAAATCCTCAAATCTAAAAGCCCCTAACTTATACCTAATCCTCCATTTAGCCTAATCCACCCCATCCACCCATACTAACCTAGCTTAGCCACTAACTCACCCAACCTCATTAATGCCATCCACTTGCACATCTCTAACATCCTTAATCTAATCCTAAACCCAAGCCTAATCCACCCCCTAATGTTGTCACATTCCCTAAACAAGTTTAAGACTTTCCTAAACCAAATCAAAGTCCCCTCTCCAAAATATCCCAATCACCAAGCCATGAGTGCTCTTACAAACCATAAAAGACTCTTACAAGCCCACTCATGACTCTTACATCCCTCTTCCATACTCAATCTCCCTCATCATTCCTTTAACCAACCCCTTATCCTATCCTCTCACACTCATCCTTCTTGTGACAAGTGTCACCTTCCCATTGGTGCTAAACAAGCACAATCCATGTGCTCTCCTTTGAGTGCATCCTAGCCCTCCTTAAGCTTTCATCTCTCCTTGCATCTAAGCCATCCATCCCTCTACCCCTTGGCCTATAAATTGAATCCCCTCCCAAGCCATTTCATCACAATCCTTAAGCTAAAGTTACCATGCTATTTTGAGAACCAAAGTCATCAATCTTAACCTTATAATGCCAAATTGAGAGCTCACAAGGCTACCAATTTTCCATTACCCATCTCCACCATTGAAGCAATTGGGAAAGCAATTGAGCATACATCTACATCAAAGGACACATCTACAAAATCAAGGAAGCATGGAGTGTTTTCTCTTTTGAGGTTTGCATTTCTTGTTTGCTTTCTTTGTCTAAACTTATATGTGAATTTAGTTTTAGTTTGTGAATGTTTACTTTAATGTTAATGTTCTTTGCACACTAAAATATTGTTCTACAAACATGACCCCAAACCACTTACTCAGAAGAAAAAAACTCTTAACATGGAAGTGCTTCCATTTTAAGACGATACATTTAGCCCCCACTTTAGCAAGAGTATGGACTCAATAAAAACTCTTGGTAAAGTAGATCATAATGAAAAGATAATCTTATTAAAATAAAAGGGACAAAGGGATCCTAAAGCCACAAGGGAATCAAGTCTTCATCAACTCCAAGATCACAATAAGAGAGACATCACTAGATAAAATAGAGAATAGGGAGAGAGGAGTTGCTAGCTCACCTAGTAAGATGTGTGTGTCTTACTGTGAACCACAAAATAAATAAGATGGCCCACCAAGAAAAAAATTGATAGTCACCCCATAAAGTTATGTGCCTTCTAGTGGCTTTGTGCATGTATATAGTGCATCTTTTGATGACTTTTATAAAGTACCCATGGATCCATATTCTCATATCACCATAGAATACATTTGTAAAATGTGCATCTCTTCAAGATTTAGCAACTTATGTGCATTACCTTCCAAGGATTTAGCATATTTAAAAATTGAAATGCGTGTCCCTTTAGGATTTAGCAACTTATGTATGTTACCTTTGGAGGATTTAGCATTCTACGAAACAAAAGTACAAAATACAGAACGAGGGAGGCCATAGATATGGCTGCCTCCTTAAGATAGAAAAGATACATACTATTTTGACATGTTAAGGAAAGAAAGAACAAGGATAAAGCCTTCATCAACATCAAGATATTATCCATACCTAGTCCAAGCCAAGAAGGTCACAACTCCTATGAGGCCTTGGAAGGGACAAATGCAAAGAGATATCATGCAAGAAGAGAAAAGGTAACCCTTGTGAGGGATAACATACTATTTAGCTTCCAAGGTGAGAGATTTATCAACCATGGAAACCCAATGTCCAACAATGAAATAGTTTATGATTAAGAAAATGGATCCTCTTTGCAAACCAAAATTTTCATGTATGATTGGATATCACATAATAGATAGATACTGCTTAACCAAGGAAAAATGGATCCTGAAAAGATAGAAAGGAAAGAGATGGAAGCCTTGCCCCCCAATCATAGGGACAAGGATGAAAGTGGACCTATTATATCACTTGCAACACCATATAAGACAATGAGCACCTAAGGATTAGGATAACATTGTTTACATAATGTAGAGCTCCATAATAGGAACATAAATTTTATTTAGAGAAAACAAGATTTAAATACAACTCATTGCCACATGATATATAAATAACCTTACTATCAATGAGCTTCCTAATCTTATAATGTAAAGCTTGACATTCATTAGTAGAGTGATCATGGAATCTATGATATAAACAAAAAAGAAGAGTCTTTAAGTGTGGACTATGTTTCTTTTTGTGTTTAGGTCAAGTAATCATCTAAGAACAAAGGAGTTTAGGCAAAAGAACTTCTTGGTCAAAATCCCTCATAGTTTCATCATATTTTGAAGTGTTATTTAAGATGTTTTTAACATTGATTTTTTGTTAAGGATTAAATCCCAATCCATAAGAATGCTTATGCACCCCATTCTATAAGGGCTTTTGAATTCCCTGTTTATGCTTACCACATACTTGACCATTAAATCCTTGTTTAACTAGGAAATGATAACTAGAACCATAATAAGAAGCCATATCAGAAGAAGTCAATGGAGCTTCATTAGTCACTGTATAATCATTAGTAGGTTTAACAATTTCATTGTGGATAGAAGTAGTGAAAAAGTTGTTACAAAAAGCTTTAGAAGTAAAAATTTGTTGTTCAAACTCTCTTTGTGGCTTCATAAAATCAAGATTAGAAACCTTATACTCTCCAATAAAGATAGGAGTAAAATCCAAGGTTCCCCAATCATCACCAAGAAGAGCATTAGAGGAAGAAAGATTACTATTAGAAATATGAGTAGTGTGGTTTTGAATAATCAAACAAGGATTTAGTGCATCATCCATATGAAGTGTATACACCTTGTTGTTATGTATAAACTTGACTTTATAGTGAAGGGTGGAAGGGATAATATGCATCTCATGCAACCAAGGTCTAACCAAAATAAGGTTATAATTGAGAGGTCCATGCATAACATGAATAGGTGTATTTAGGATGACTGGACCTACTTTGATAGGTAAGGTAATGATTCCAAAATTAATCTTACAAATGTTATCAAAGTCATGTATAGGATAAGGTTGAATAGTTGAAAGATCAACTCCAATTGCTTTGAGCATGTCCATGCTACAAACATTAAGCCTAGATCCATTACCAATCAAAGTCGTACAAATGATACTTTTATTGATATGACAACCACTATAAGAGCATCGTATTGATTTTGAACTTCTTTAGAAGGTAAATCCTTTTGAATAAATATAATGTTAGGAACACTTAGGGCAGTATGCATGCATTGTAAGAAGTTATTGATGTTCTCTTAATTAGGAGGTGGAGTGGGAAGAGTTGTTAGAGCTTTTTGAAAGGCTTCATAATAGGTAGGTGAAGTTTGAAGAAGCTCCTATAAAGAAATCCTTGTAGGGGTATTTTGCAATTGGTTTATCAAATCATACTCCTTGCTAGGAAGATGAGGTGGAGGAGGAAGAATGGGTTGAGAAGGTGGCAAAGAAGTAGAAACCACCGGATTAGGGTGAAGGTTATTCCTTGTATGATATGTGTGAGTTATAGAATCTTGGTCACTAAAAGATTCTAAAGACTCCATAGGTTTACCTTTGATAGTAATGAGAGGACAACCTTTGATAGTCAACAAAGGTTCTAGATAAACCATGTTAGTTGTCTCAACGCTACAAAAAAATTCATAAGAAGGAAACAAAGAAGACATCCTAGGAGAAGATAAGGTAGAATCTTGATTCTCCATTAATTCATCACTAAGAGAGAGAGAATTAAGGGAATTCATATCATTCTCCACTAATGCCTCATCACTAGAAGGAATCTCAAATGGAGGTAAAACATCAATAATGTTGTCTTCTTTCACTAAAATGTCTACATAAGGAGAGTGTGTTTTATAAAAAGAGTTATCATAATGTATGAATATGTCATTCATTAATAAATCACCCTCTTGTATCAAAGCTTTTGCAAGAGGAGGGGGTAAATCAATGTCTTTATCCACAGGATCATCCCAAAAAGTAGATTCAATCACAATGGTTTCATGAGGAAGAGAGTAATCAACATCCAAATCCAAAGGTTCATCCCAAATAGGAGGATTATCATCCCTATCAATAAAGCACATTGTAGGAGTGCCATAATTCACTAAAGCTTGATCCTGAAAGGGGGAAGAAGGTAAACTATATTCTAAAGTAGGCTAATAGAATAGACAAATATTAGGAGAAGAATTAACACCAATCCTCAACTCATGTCCATAAAGAGAAATATGAGGGCGAGATAGATTAAAGTCATCATCTTGATCTAATATATCCTTACAAGGTAAGTCAAAAGAGGACAAAGAAACATCACAAACACTAGGAAATATCATTTTAGGTTTATCAATATTGCAAATAGTGGAACATGAAGGAAACCATGGACACACCATATAGTAAAGGTCAATTGAAAAGGTCGTAGAAGAAGATGAAATAGGAATAGGATCAATGGAGATCTTATTTGACCAATTTTCATCCTCACTTCCATGTACCTTATTAAGGGATCTATCCTCTTGTACAATAAAAGCTTCATCAAAGTATTCAAAACAAGAATCATACATGTTGGATACAAAGTAACACTAAAAGCATGAAAAATGGAAATATTTTTTTGTATTTTTGAAGAAATTTTACAATTTTTTAATTTTTTTTTGAAGTATAAATGTAAGAATTCTAAGTAGCATGCAATATTTAACATAAAAGACAAATCTAACACCACAAAACACAATAGGGCATCTAATTCCACAAAAGAGAACGGGTAAGTGTGTCGGGTTCACACAAATCTATAGTGAAGGTGAACACACAAGATAATATGAAAGGAAATCTAACACAATAGGGCATCTAACTCTACAAAAGAGAGGGGGTAAACATGTCGAGTTTACCAAACTGTATAGTATAAAACATGTTTGATGAATATGGTTTAGAATAATGCACATGAAAGAGACCCTAAACCCACATTTTACACATACTTATAGATTATTATGATATGGAAAGTAAATTTGGATGACTAATATTGAAATGAAGAAATAAAAGGTACTTACCTTTAAAAAAGTCAGCTAAAAACCTTGTTAAACGAACTAAAAAATTGTTGATTTCTACGTACCAGAACTGAAATTGTGAGATCTACAAAACCCAAAAATATTTTTTGTTTTTGAAGGGAGGTCGACCTTGACCTTACTGGTAGGGTAAAATTGTACCTTGAAAAGTTGACCTTGACCTTTTCTGCTCTGATGAAAATTTCATTTGTGGTTTTAGGAAGTTTTTTGAAAAGTGTATCCAAATTTGCACTTTGATCTTCAAAAAAACACTTGCATACATTTGAAAAAGGGTTTTGGGGTAGCTATATAGGGTTTTTCCTTAGTCAAACCCTGATTTTGGTGATTTCCTCCTCTATGATTAGCCAACTATAATAGAATGTGTGTGTGTATTGAATGTGTAATGCCAAGATCTAATCTACTAGATTGAAACCCTAGCATGAATATATATGTATGAGAAAGAAACACATAGACTTGAATAAGATAAGAAAGCATGTCAAGCCCCCAAGGCTAAAGTACTCTTACCAAACTCATAATCTGTAATTGCTACCTCATGATTGTATCTTTGAATGCTTGAATATAGATAATGGTAGATCAAGGAAGATTGAATCTCTCTTGCTCCAAATAGACATTCAAAATGGTCCACAATAGCTTGACCTTCTATATCATTCTCTTATAATATTGCATCTTCATAGAATTGGCTCTTGATTCTAGTTGTCCTTCTAGTTATCGGGTTTGTGTTCTAGTTGTGAAAAGATGAAAATGTGAATGTTTATATAGAGGCTTCAAGGTGAGGCTCCTAGAGTAATGTGAGGACCCATAATTCAAATTTCACCTCAAATTATGGTCCAATCACAATAACCAACAAGAGAAAACAATTAAATGAATCTCTAATTAACCCCTTTCGTATTCAAATCCAAAAGCCCAACATTGATTTCAGAGCCCTCTGAGATAAAAAATGAAAAAGGGGATCAAACTCTTAAAAGGTCAAGGATGACCTCGACCCTGACCTAGGTCAGGATTGACCTCTTCCTTACCCTAGGTTAGGGTTGACCTAGTCGACCTTTCCCTAGGTCAAGGTCGAACTAGGACTCATCATCAGAAATATAAGAAAAAGGGGGGATACTAAGGGTGCCCAAAAACCTAGAAATGATGTTGGAACAAGATTAGATACCCAGAATAGAAACCAAGTCCTATAGCGAATATGATAAAGGCTAGGAGGATCTATTTCTAAGTCTTACCCAAAAACTAGAGCTATTGAAGAGGGAAATTAAGGAGAATATTTGAGATCCTAACCCTAATTTCACCTAGAATGAAGGAATCAAATGCAAAAATCATCCTTAATACTAATCTATCATGGTAAATGTACTAAGAGAGGGTGCTAAACCTACCATAATGGAAGTGCTTCCATTTTAAGATGACACATTGCTAAAACCTCTTATGAACTTTCTATAAAAACTAGCCAATCTATGAAAAGATCTTACCTTTGTAGCACACTTTGGAGTAGGCCATTCAAGGATAGCCTTCACTTTCTGTAGGTCCATTTTCAGACCTTTGGCTGAGACTACAAATCCTAGGCACACCAACTCCTTCACAGAACTACACTTCTTTATATTTATCAACAACTTCTCTCACCTCAAATTATTAAACACCTTTCGAATATGCATCAAATGCTCCTCCAATGCCTTACTAAAGATCAAAATATCATCTAGGTAAACAATGACAAACTTACGTAGAAACTCCTTCAATACTTCATTCATGAGCCACATGAAAGTGCTTGGTGCATTGGTTAGCCCAAAAAGCATGACTAACCACTTGTATAGTCCTTCTCTTGTCTTGAAAGTAGTCTTCCACTCATCACCTTCTTTGGAATGAATTTGATGGTATCCACTCTTGAGATATATCTTTTAGAAATACTCCACTCCACTCAAACAATCCATAATATCATCTATCCTTGGCAATGGAAATCTATACTTGATTGTGATATTGTTAATAGCACGAGAATCTATGTACATCCTCCATCCTTCCTTGGTGCTAATTGTAGTGTCTGCCCCTAGTTCACATTTCTGTTATCATTGTTGAACTCTTTTAGGCCAGTTTTACGCTTATGATTAGTAGCATTACTTTGAGTTTATCAGTTATTGTTTAAGATTAAGTTGATTTTTATGATGAGATTATTTGGTACTCTATATTTCATGTATGTATGATGATTATTCAGTATTTTTAGTTATTGGTGATGATAAGTTAGATGGATTATAATATGTGTTTCTTATGGATACTTACCCCATACTGCATGTGTATGGTGTGCGTGTTTGTTTTCTTATGTATGGTGTTTCTGATGTGGTTAAGGAAGAGAGTCGTAGTTACCTGCTAGTCAGGATCTACACGATGCACCACTTCCTGCCATTGCTTGTTTAGCTTAGAATATTGTGTCTGTACATGTGTGGATTTTATGCAGGTTGCAGGTACCAGGTATTGACTTCCCTGATTTGCTAGGATGAGCATACCCTATCCGATAGGACAAGTATCTGAGTCAGTTCCCTTTGAATGCATCAAATGACGTTAATTCATGATTATAACCCTTTTTGTTTGATTTGGTATGTGCTTTTCTATTTTGGGTTTTCATATGTTGCTTTATGAGTCTTTGGTGTAATTTTTATTAATTAAGTCTAATTAAAAGATTAATTAATGATTTAATTTAATGAAAAATTATTATGATATTTTAATATTTAATTATATTTAATTAATTGAGAAACTAATTAAATAAAAAGAATTAAATTTTGGAGATAAAAGTTTTAAACATAAATTTAGAATGTGATAATATTTAGTTAATTTAATAATAACATATTTAGAGTTCATTTTTAAATAAATGCAAAATATTATTATTATTTGAGTTAATAAATATTTTATCAATTAAGTTTCTAAAATAATTTAAAAAGTGAAAATATAATTATTTAATAAAAGATTTTAGATTTCATGATGCGTGCATGAGTATAAATAGAAGAAATTAATTAAATAAAAAGATATTTTAATTTCATAAAGTGTGCATGAGATTAAAGTAATTAATTAATTAAAAATAGAAGTAAAAAAAAACTAAATTAAGTTATTTAATAATTCATTTAACGTGCATTAAAAGATAAAGCAAAGATTAATAAAAGTTAATTTGGAGTTAAGAGTTGTGAGCAAGGAGTTCTCCCGAGTGAACGCACAATCAGTTCCCCGATTTAAGGAGAGAACTCTTTATCACAATTAGAGGGTTCATTTTTGAGGGACAGGAATTTGGAGACGAATTTGGGAGCAAATTTTGAAAAAAGGGAAAATTTGGAAAAGACTGTTAGAAAGAAGTTCTTGGATAGAAGCGAATTCTCTCGCAAATCTTCTGGGCGTCATGATTTAGCATCAGAACCAGGTAGGTTCTTGAGTTTTATGCACCTAGTTAAAATTATGTTTTTAGTTGATCCTGTCTTCTTCGTGCCTATGATTATTGTGATCAAATTTTTTGGATTTCGTAGTATGAATCTTTCGTTCTCTTGTCTGAATCTTATGATATTCATATTGTATCTCATCTGTACGCTAAGATTGAAAGAAAAATAACCAAATTGAAACTCTGTCCATAGTTAAAAGAAAAAACGTAGTAAATTTGGGAAGAATTTGAGATTTAAAAGAAAATTTTGTTTATTTTGAAATTTGATTGGTTAAATGTATTTTACCTATTAGACTAAAATTGTAAATGTTATAAAAAAAATTTAAAAAATAAAATAAAATTATAATTAATAAATAATATATATAATAATATTAAAAGTATAAATTTGGGGCAGAGGTCTTATTTTGGAAATATATATATATATATATATATATATATATATATATATATATATATATATTATTATGAAAGGACAGTTGTTTTCTTTAAAAAGAAAAGAAATTTTTTATTATTAAAAAAAAATATATATATATTATTAAAAAAAAAAATATATAATTAAAGTAATTTAATTGGGGGCAGGGGCCACCATATCCCCACCCCCCCACCTACCTGCTGGGTGACATGACTGACGCTAACACAGGGTACTGTGATAGTGACAGTCCTTGATTGTTGCAGCTGCAGGCCCCTGCGGCAGCGCAGTGGCTGCAACCTCTTTTAGAAGGTCGACAGGCCTTTTCAAATAAACGCTATATTAATGTTGCTTTTTTTTAATAAGTTTAGTTTATTAAACTTTATTAATATTGATTTTAATAATAGTTAATTTTAATAATTGATTAAATTAATATTAATGAAATTTAATAAGTTTATTTTAATTTAGTTATTAATGATTTTTATTAAATAGTTTTGTTAATTATTAAGTAATTAATAATTAATAAGAAAATTAATATAGTTCTAGGTTGTAATTAAATTTATTAAAAGATTTGAATGATTAATTAAATGTTAATTATTTAGTTATTTTATAAATAACTAATAATTAGCTATATTAACATTGATTTAATTTAATTTAAATATAAAGGGAGAAATTTTGTATTTTTACCTAAACATAGAAATGGGTTAATTGGAAATGAGTAATTGTGAAAACTTTTTACTTAAAACATATGTTTAACTAAAAATGGGAACCAATCATTAACTCAACAATTTATTGTCAATCAAATTCATACTTTGAAACGAGAACTGAAACTTTACTTTTAACCCTATCGTGTATTTTGAGATCAACCCAAATTATGAAATGGTACTGTTTTGTTTATGTTATCTATGTTTTGGGGTTGTTTTAGCTTGACCAGTTTAGGTTGTTACTAGAGGCTCAGGGTTATGTGATTGTGGTGATATGATGATTTGTTCTCGATCTTTCTAAACCCAACCATGGTGATTTGTTAGTGTGCTCTATGACATGACTATATTTACTGGTTGTTATTGCTTTCCAGTTTCCTTGTGTGAAGCTGAGGTGTATGTATTTGAGATACCTAACTTAACCATTTTTGAGTCTTGATCAGTTATATTTGATAACCAGTTTTGAGTTTCGATCAGTTATATTTGATAACCATTTTTGAGTCATTGATCAGTATATTCGATTTGCCTTCCAGTCGCTTTGAGAGGACTGAGATGTTTTGGATGATTTGTTCTGGATGATGTCATGTCGTGACATGTTTTGACTTGACCATTTTGGAGTCTTCGATCAGTATTGTGATTTACTATTGGGATACTTTTTGGTTGCTCGTTGGAGAACCATTGGATATTGTGATTTATCATTGATGCCTTCAGTTGCTAATAGAGAACTGCTGTGATCATATGATTATTATTTGATGCTTATCAGTTGCTCACGAAGAACTGATGTAATTATTGTGGCTTATCTTTTATGATGTTTTTCATTCGCTTGTATAGGACTGAGGTGATTTTATTATGATTCTTGATTTGTGATTTCATGAGCCTAGGGTAGGTTATCTATGTGTAGTGTCGGGAAGTGGCTTGCAATGGGGGTCGGGGCCCTAAGAGGCTGCCTGGAGAAACCCATTATAAGTTGTTTTAATAAGTGATAACATTTACACTAAATGGGGATTAAAATGAACCTAATAAGATAATTGTATGTTCTCTCCCATGCCTTGAGTGCTAGTACATGCCAGGATGAGGTAGAGAGAATGCTTGGTTAATACCTTGCATTCCGTAGTATGCCTCATCAATATGAGAGGATACTAGTGGCCACAAGGATCATTCGGGACTCGAGATTCCTAAGGGATTGCTCGGGTAACTTCTATGTGACTTTTGCGATGACACTTTTCTTGCTTGCATAGTAGGTTTCCTACGTGTCTTTGTGGTGCCTCTAGGTCTAGATGTCGATCTATGTGTTGGAACCTTTGAGTTAGTATACTTTTAGGATTTTTTGGACTTAGAGAGTACTTGTGTTATGTGATTTGTTATCCTGTTTGGGACTTGAGACTATCTCCTCAGCACGGTGGGAGTGGACCATTTAGGTTCCACATGGTCGGGTGGTAGTGCTTTTTACTCTTACCCTTTGGGATTCGTCTATAGTCACTGTGGCTGGAGCTTCTTGGTATGCTTGTTTATCATATTTAGATGATGTTGTTTACTTATGCTTTATTCTAGTATGTTAGATTTCTTTATGCATATGTTGTAGCATGTTTAGGTGTGACATCCCTATTATGATACTTCCGATGATCTCTTCGGTGGCTTGAGATGTTACGCGTGGGGGATGGCTAGGACCCATGATGGTCTAATGATGCTGTTGATGGTTGGGAGGAACCACACACTTAGATTAGTTGTATTTTATGATGTTATGTCTTTATGATAGATAGATGTATCATGTATACTATTAGTTTCATTTACTTTATTGTACTTTGTATCATAGATTCGAGGATGATGGCGAATCTTTATATGTATATTCTTTTAGCCTTTCATACCCTGTGACATGTACAGTGGATGATTGAGCATTCCGAATTAATTTTCCAAGAGGCATTCAGAACAAATGTATAATATGGACTTTGGATTTTCTCATTATTCTTTCATGTGGATGTGGTAGTTGTTAGACTTAGAATTAATTAAATTCAAATGTGACTCAACGTCTTGGGATCCTTAAGGAATGTAACCTGTTATGTATGTTTACAATTGATTGTATGTTATTGCTTCCGCTACTATGTGATTGATGTGAATGATTTATCTTTCTTGTTTTAAAAATTAAAAAAAAATGTTTAGCAAACTTAGTAAAACTTTAGGTTAATTCTTTTGGGTCCCTTGGCGGGGCGTTACACTAATATTGCCAATACAACACATGGACTTAGATTCTCTTGAATCAATCCCTTCTACAACTCATGAACTTGTCTATTCAACTCTTTGCTTTCTACTGGTGACATTCTGTGCACTTCCTTGTTTAGAAAACAGGCTTCTATAATCAAATCCATTTGGTGACTGATCTTCATCACTGGGGGTAATCCATCAGGTACATTATTTGACACAATATCAAAAAACTCTCCCAACATGTCTGTAACTTCTGTAGGTACCTTCTCTACTTCTTCTTTACCATCTTTTGGAATTATAGCAAAACACATATGCTTATGCTTCATATCGTTGAGAAACTCTTTTCCTTCTATAAAACATATTCTAGTAGCACTACATACCTTTTCTTCTTTCTCCCTCAACAACTTCGACTTTGTTGGAAATACAAATGGAAATGTATACTTTTGGGGGGGGGGGTGTGTGAATTAGAAGTACTAGACTCTAATCAATAAAACTTTTAACTTTAAAGCAATGCATGCATAAACATATTGAAATAACATGTAAAGTAAATGCATCCACATTAAAAACTTGACACCAATTATGTTTACCCAGAAACCCTCTAGTGAGAAGGTAAAACTGGGGTGGGGATGACACCCACAATTCTTCACTATTGCAACAATAAAGTTCACTTGTTAAGGTTACATATTTTGACCATTCTCATGATCTACCCTGTGAAAGGCTTACCCTGTTAAAGGCTTACAAAGGATTGTTAGATCCCACCCTACTAAAGGATTTTAACACCTTGTTAAAAGTGTGCCTGGCTAAAGGACTTTAGAACACTCACTTGGAATGTCACCCTATTAAAGGATTTCACAATGACTGTTAAGTCAACCTTAATACAAAGGATTTCATCTTAAGGATCACAATTTAGTCCTTCTTAATCCTTTCTGATCTGATATGGAATTGTTGTAACCTCGATCCTATGTTCTGATAACTGATTCTACAATTTTGTCCTTCTTCTACGTCACCTTGAATGTATACTAATCAATTCACCCCTTTCATTGCTATCATCACCTTCTCACATGCATTCTCTAATGCCCTCTCTCACACATACATGAATTATGGGGCTTCATCTCCATTTAAAAAGAATTTGGTGGCTTAGGGTTAGGTATGAATCTACGATTGAGATTCATCCAATTTTCCTGCTCAAATCCTTCCATTTTTCTTATTGGTTGCATGTTGATCACATAAGGAATCCACATAGATTCGATCTTATCTTCAAAGCTTTGAGATCTATCCATATGTCAGCTCAAAAATGGTTTACATAGTTGTTTATGCCATCACAAACAACTAGGTCAATTCTGTGTTACTCAACACTTGTTAATACTGATGCTTGACACATACTATAATTCTGTCTGGCTCAGCACTTGAACTGCTTGGCATCTATTTTTCACTCAGCGCTTGAAACTTGCTCAGCTCTATCTATTTTCTCGGCACTTACTATTTACTCAGCACATGAGTGACTCGACACTCATTGCAACTTGGCATCTGTACATATTATACTCGGCATATGTTACTAGATCGACATGAACGTAGTAAATTTCTTAAGTGCATTGAAACTCAATTTTCAAAACCAATCTGAGATCAACAGACTTATGCTTCGCTCCATCCTTTGTCAGAGTGTAGGTATTTGCTTGCCCATCATGTACAACATGCTTGTCAAACTGACATGGCCTATCTAGCAACATATGCCATATGTCCATAGGTATGATATGACAAAGCACCTAATCCTAGTAGCTTTTGATCTTGAACTTCACTAAGAATTTCTCACTAACTATGACCTTGTGGTCATCTTGCACCCAAGTAATATGATATGGGCATGGGTGTTGTTAACCATTTTAGCCCCCTCCTAAAATTCCAATGTTGTTAGTCCCGTGAGGTGCCCCAGGTGACGACCATGTTTCATCTTCCTTAAATTATTCATTTTATGCCATGCAAGTGTATAATTATTTTAATCCTTCACATTGAATGAAAGATTTCAAGTTGTGATGATGTGATTCCCCTTCATCACCTTGTTGCTCTGGTTTGTGACTTAATCGTCATATGAGTTGTGAAGGTGTGAAAGCAAACATACACAAAATCTAAAGGATTCATCTACGATTATGAATCTTGGTTGCAAGGTTGTGAAGGTCAAAGGCATTGACATTTATTATTCTCCATCATCAGATCTCATTATATCAAAGATTGTCATTTTCTCGCTTTTCAAAGATATGCGAAGTTAACTAAAGTGGGAATATGAGCATTCACCATGTGGACATAGTGGGATCATACTTACTTACGAGCCACAAAAGGAAATGTGCTAGGGTAGGTTGTCAAAATGGCAGCGTCTGATTGGTTGAGGGTGCTGACTATGACAAAGGATTTTCAGTTTCATATTGTTCACCAGATCTCAGTCAATCAATGGTTGTCGTGTTCCTACTTTTTGAAGATGCATAAAGTTTATCCAAAATGGGAAAGTGATTAGAGGATGCGTGTCTTGGTGGGGCTGATTGTTATGAGACCCTCATTGCATCATCACAAGGTTAGGAGGTAGTTAAATGTTAATCAGTTTTGAAGGAGTGTCTTTTTGATAAATGTAGACAAGCTTGAATAGATATCACTCCTTGATAAGCTTTAGAGTTTTAACTTGTGACGATGCGAAAGCTAACCACAACAGTCCATTTTAGTGTTTTTGCATCATCATGAGAAGTCAGGGTTAACCTAGAGTCAAGGTGGTGAGGTTGCAAAATACATTGATTCACACTATCGCAGGAGGTTCAGAGAAAACTCTAGTTTAGGCTATGAAGTGGCAAATGTCTTTATTCACTCATTCGCAGGGTTAAGGCTACGATTAAGAACTTAAGTCATGATGGTGAGATGATAGTCAATTTGAAGGTTAGTCATAGTGTCTCACACATTTCATGTTAACCTAAGTGGTGGAGAGGCACCTAAATTTCAAGAGAATAAGGAGGTTTAGAGTCCTTAAGTTACATATTGAATTAATGTATTCCATTTATAATGTATTTGAGTCTTTCAAGTCAAGATGTAAAGGCTAGAGAAGCCATTTGTAATTTAAGTTGTCAAAATTGTAAAAGGAGGGCTTAATATGATAAATAATGTCAAAATGTTTATTTAATAGGTGAATGGATCTATTTTTGTCCTTCTAAATTCATTTGAGTCATAATTTTGGTCTAAGTTGGGTTTATATGAAATTTGTAATGCAAAAGTGCATAAAGTTCATAAAATATTGTCAAAAACGTAAAAGAGCTAAAAGAATGTAATGGGTTGGTTTAGAAGGTGATTGAGAAGTTATAAAACACCAAAACTACTATAAAAGCATTGTATTGGTCGTTCCAAAAAGAGAGGAATGAATGAGAGGAAGAAGAGATCATTTTGAATCAATTGGTTTCTCAAGAAATTGTCATTTTGATTGGTGTTAACTATTTTTGTGTTGGTTCTAGGTCTAGTACGACCATTTACAGCTTGGAACCCATGTATGTTCTATAAACTTGAATAGTAGGATGAATAATCTTCTTTCTCTTTTTAGTTTGGAGCAATTTTGTTAAGTTTTGAAGAAGTTATGCTAGTTTTGGTAAAAGTGGTTATTTGCAGATTTGAGGATGCCCAACTATAGTTAGATTGAAATGTTTGGTACTGACACATTTGGATGGAACATAAATTATAGTTTTATTCATTGGAAAGATATGTGAACTAGAATTCATTTTCAATTGGTTTGAGATTTAGATATGTGTAAGTTATGATCATTTTAATGAAGACTGGTTTTTAAGGATCTCCGTTGAAGTTACAGATAATGATTTGTGCTTGTAGAATGATTTATGAATTGGGAGAATTAATGGCTTACATATTATGAAAATATATTCATAAAGGATAAATTTGAAATTGGTTTGGTTTCATTTGGAGTTTTTTTGAGGAAGTTATTAGATTCCCTAGGCAGGGTTACTGGTTTTACTTCTGATTTATGATAGAGAAAATGGGTCTACATCTAGAGACTATAACTTGTAATGGATTTATTATTTTTGGTTCAGCTTTGGATATGTTTTAGTATTTATAATGTGGAACAATTTTACCAAATGGTTTTGAAAGAAACATTACAGATTAAAAGTTATGAATAATGTAATCAGACATAGAAATCTGATTATGTGAATGAAGATGTTGTCTTAGTTGCCTAAATGTCAGGTTCTTTGTTGAAATCTTTAAGATGTTCTTTGTTCCTTGCGGGTGTACCAGTCTATTGTGAATCCCTTGAGTTGAACTAGGATTCCTTGAAGGTAAATACAGAGGGCTCTGCATCACTTGGGTATGTTGAGAATGAAGATAACTAGTAATAGGTTACAAGCAAGTAAATGAAGACAATTAGGTGACTATATGTTACTTGAGGCACCAATGGTCGCAAGTCAAAAAAGTCTTTTACCCTTCATAGGAATGAAGAAAATGAGTTATAGAGTCAATGTGAGAGAAGATTGGTACCTAATCAAGTGAGACTCAATCTATCCAAGTTAATAGCCACTTAGAGTCGAGGGTAGTTAGCACTGGTCACACTTGAAATTGTTGAATCTAGTGAAATGTTATCACACCTAATATTTGCAAGAGTGTTTGCTAGAGCATTACCTTTGTAGAGTGTATGAGAAAATGTCACTGAAGTGAATGATTCCATTCGAACCCAAGCACGGTGAAGAATATAGGCATTCTTCCAGCTATTTATTGACTTGTTTATACTTGCATTCAAAATAACCATCTTTGATGTGTAGACTCTCAATCTTTAGTTTCTTCGCCATAGATAATCCTTGGAGCAGAGCTTGAGCTTCAACCATGTTGTTTGTTCCATGTGGAATTGGTTATGCCAAAATTGTGATTATCTCCCCCTTATGATCTCTTAAACACGCCTCAATTCTATACATGTCAGGGCGACCACAAGAGCATCCATCAAAGTTCAGTTTAATGACATTTTCAACCAACAGAGAGCATTTCACACTCTTTCTATGCTTGACTGTCTGGAAGATAGGTCTGTTGAAAATGTTTGAAGGGGAGGGGAGACCCTCCCACGTGTTGGCAAGAATAATGTCCCAAGCCAAGATAACAAGGCATTCCGAAGTGTTTCTAACATGTGATGGAACCTCAACAACAAAAGATTCAATATTTTTTTAGGACCACATCTATTGGTGAAGAGACTTTCTTGAAAATACGTTTGTTTCTTTCCCACCAGATAGCCCATACAATTGTAGTAGGGTGCATATCCAAATGTACGAATAGAAAGAATGAGGAAATAAAATTGGCCAGCTTTGAAACATGTCCCATAATGTTGAAGGAAGAGGCATACAAATGTTGAGATTTTGGAGAATATGAGACCAACATTGTTGTGCAAATTCACACTATAGGAGAAGATGATTAGTAGATTCCAACGCTAAATTGCAAAGAACATATTGGAAGGGTTGCACAATGTTCAATTTGGAAAGTTTATCACTTGTTAAAATTCTTTGCTTCAGAGCTAACCAAGCGAAGCAAACAACTTTTAGAAGGATAGGGGCAAAGCAACTCAAATGATACTTACTTTTCCAAAATTTTCCTAAACATTATAATTGTAAAACAAATCTCATTCTGATTATATAACAATGTTTCCTTCAAAGTTGTACAAAACATAACAACATAAATTCTATTCATAGATAAAAATTACACTAACATAGACTTTGACCAACAAATCAATTTTTACATATTGATCACACATGACAAATGTTTTATATTTAAAATTTAATGTTAATTAGTTAAATCATTAAAATATCTTCAAAGCGTTTAAAATTTTCAGTAAGTTAACAATTATCAAAATCGTCATATCCAAAGTTGCCTATCCGCTGTTCCCTTGCACCTCCTATGGCGCAAGTGCTAGTATATCCTTCTATCAATGTCAGGGCATAGTTACCCATGACCAAATTTTCATGCTCATCATTGAATTCAAATTTCAAATTCCATGCTTGCTTTATTCACAAAAGACCCATGAACCCTACGCCTAGAGTCTAGACTCGTAGCCTTGCCAACCTTTTATGAACCAATGGCGACCTGTCGTCCTTGCCTACTTGCGCCATTTTTCTTTTTTCTTTTTGTCACATCGGTGGTGACTCATCGCATTGATGACTTATATCTACTATTGTTGTCCATCTATGACTTTCGGTGCTAACATGGGTGTGCTAGAGTGTATGCTAGTGAGTCTCATGACTGGTAACTTAATGCTTCTTTCTCCTTCTTCTTCCTTTGACTGGTTGTCACACAATTTGCCAATTAGATACTTTTAGCCATCAATGCCAACACAATATATTTTTTTCATTCTTCATGCCAAAGATGCATGTGGGGTTAACATAATTCACAAGTATGACCCAATCTAAAGCCTCATAACTTTAAAAATACTCCCATCTTAAAAACTTGAAATTCATCCAATTTTAATTTTTTACCATAACATCTTAATCAATTCAAAATTGACGTGATTCTTTCTTAAATATCTTAAAAGTATTCAAATCCTAAGAACTTAAAAGGCATCCCCTTTTAAGCATTAAACAATAGCACTTTATTGAAATTTGAACCTTGTTATCAAAAACAACAACCACAACTTTTCCATCACACCATACTCTTACCAACATCCTATTATATATATTTTTTAATAATTAATATTAAAAATTTTCCCAAAAAAAACCATATCATTTCTACATTTTAATTTCTCCATCTCAATTAGATAAATCTCAATTTACATCAACTAATTTCAACTTAAATAAACTAATTAAAATTTATCCTCGTTTTCCTTTCCAAGAGCAGCGTTGTTTTTCCCAGATAAACCCTTAAATCAGATCTCTGCCATTTGGCCGGCAACAGTAGACAAAACTTTGTTTTCCTCTACGGAAGCTGCAATAGTTAATTTCTGTAATCCGCTGGTTTTTGACTGTTCACTATTAAGTTTAATACAATATTAAAAGTTAGTTAAACTTAAAACAGCCCCAATCTGACTCCCTCGCCAGCTATTGCAAATTGATCGGTAAAGCAAATGGCTTCCTAAATTTCAAGCCATACTGTTGCATGTCTAAAATTTAAGCTAAAATGGCGCCTCTATTTGAGCAATTTCAAGAGCCGTTATTAAAATATACCGTTATGAAACACAAAAACCGAAGAAATTTGTGAAAATAATTACCCACTAATTACACTCGTATAAACCAGGATTAGACACGGCCAGACAGAAAGATCCACAGCCCATTTTTCCACATAAGTGTCTCTTACCTCCCCTTTTGTATGGATTATTATGCTGCCGGCCCATTACTAATTATCAATTCTTTAGCTACCTATCGAATTTTCTTGAAATCAGCTCTCTTCTGCACTCAAATGCTGTGAGTAGGCGTGAAATGTGATTGAAAGTATGAAAGTATAATGCTTTATCCCCAGAGTGAGAAGCTGTAAACCGACTGCAAGAGATCATTTATAGTACTTCTGATCTTCAAGCGATGGCTTGATTGATTTGTCCATCGTCGCAGATCTTCAATTTTCGTTGTCCGTCAATTGACAGTACAAAAATGTGTTGAAGCTAACGGTCGATGTGATGAGGATCCGAATTAATGAAATTGAATCATTTGGGTGTGTGCATATGGCCAGAAAACGAAGTGGGTATGTCGGTTTTCTTTAGACATTAGATCTGTCTACGCTCTTACAAAATCGCCGTTTTTGTTCACTGCAGTTCATCTGAAATTTATGAATCAGGAAGTTCTATTATTTTGAAGTCCGAGTTCGGAGGAACATTGATTGACTAATGGAGAACAATCAGTCTCTGTCGATGGATCGAAACTTCTTCAGAGAGAGCTTATGGAATGACGTCAAAGGATATGGCAGTGTTCAAGATTTTGGTAACTATCCTGCTTCGGCCTCTGGATGGGGTTCTGGACCTTCTTCACCATCTGTAGCATCTCAGACTGCTGGGCATGTAGATAAAGAATTGTACAAGAACTTAATTGAGATGATCCCTATTGTTGATTCTTTTATGGTATGCAATCTATCCGTTTCTTAACTTCATGCTTTAAAGTCCCAACATTCCAAGTCCTAAAACCTTTTGGCTTTTTGATGTACTAGAAGACTGAAATGTGCGGAATCACTATGGAACTTTTTTAAAAATTTGCTATGGAACCCTATGATATGGGTTAATTTTCTTTAGTTGTAATCCAGTTAGATACAGAAATGTGACTCTGCCAATATATGGAATGGCATTGATAATCCCCCTTTCTTGTTTTGAATTTTGTAGGAAAGCAGGGCAAACAAGTCTTATGCTCATCAAGGAACTCTGGTTTTTACCCCCAAACCCCCCAGGGATATGTCGTCCTCTCAAAAGGTAGAACACTGCATTTTGCTATTTTATGAGAGCTGTACCAGATATTGTGAGTTTATTTTCGGAGAGGCTGGATGAGATAAGGGGAATTTATATTTCACTTTGGCAATTAGGGACGGCAAATCTAAATGTTAAGAGGAATTGCTATTTGAATTTAGGTTTTTTCAAATATCTTTTTGTTGTTACAAAAATTAAAACATACTTCTGTCTTGGATGTTCTTCTTTCATACTGTTTGATTTTTTTTAACTAAGAGTGCTTGTCGCAGACATGGGGTTGTACATCTTATGTTCTAAGTTTTTCAAAAATTATCCTGTGCGAGGGGAACAGATAAAATACCGGAATGAATTGGAATTATTGGATTCTTTTCGCTCATGCTGTATTATCAGAATCCCATAATGAAATAAATTTGCTGGCTTTATCTTGTTTGAGTCTACTTTTAGATGTATATATGCTCTATGATCCAAAGTAACATGACTCAGTATGACCCGGCAAACCGAAATTACAAGTTGACATGTAGTAAAAAGAAAAGAAGAAAAATCTTGGTTATTATTCATTTTGGAAAACTGTCAAGATCTTTTGGGTTTTAGGCAGTTAACTAATTTTCCTCAAGCTGATACTCAATCAGGTAGGGAAATCGTTGTGTCGGGTCTATGGAAATATAGTCCACTCACCAAGATTATATTATATTCGATTGGCCAGTTTCTGTCCCCTGCTGTAGAATCTATCTAAAGCTGATAATTGATTTGAGTTCTCTAAGAGAACACCCAGAAACCTATTCAGTCTAGAAATTATTTGCCTACACCACTTATAGATAGTCTTATAAAACCTCAGGTTGTTCATAGATATTGAACTTTCTGTTAGCTCTTTCAAAACACCCAGAAACCTAGTCAGCCTTGCAATTATCTGCCCACTCCACTTGTAGATTGTCTTATAAAAACCTTAGCTTGTTTTTAGATTTGTTTTTTCCCTTTTCTATTTACTGTCTATTATAGAGTGCTTTTCAGTGTGAAAGCTAGTATTAGCATTCAAAGTTAATAGTATACGGGGAATACAATGGTTGCTTATCCAGATCAAATAAGGTTAAAGTTAGTGAAAAGCTTGAGCTGTCCTTAGTGTAAATACAATATCAATTTTTTGTGCAGACGCTGGAGAGGAAAGGGGTGAAGACCCCAGCGACAAGATGTGGCAAAAAGCAAAGAACACCAAAGGTAGGTGAAGTTGACAATTGCAAAAAAAATATCATGGAGAATGAAGATTACTTTGTTGATAAAGCACAGCCAGATTCGACAAGGTCATCTGCACCAGATAGGGAAAATCTAATTAATGGAAACAAGTATGAGCCCCTAATTAGTGAAAACAGCATAGAGCTACTTCGATTGCAAAGCCAGATTGAGGAATTGCAGAAAAAATTGGTAGAAAAGGAGGAGCTTCTGAAGTCTTCAGAAAGTTATGCCATTCAGATAGAAACGATGCAAGTCAAGCTCGAAGAACTTCAACAACAGAATCAAGAGAAGGATAGCTTGATCAAATCTGCACATCTTCAACTTTGTCATAAGAAGGTAACATGATTCTTCTTTGATAAGGCCCAGTTTTTGTTTAAATGAATTCACTCATTTATGAATCAGTTATTTCTGGAACTCAACTCTCACAGCATTCATCATTTTTAAATATACCTTATCTATATCTTTTGCATTAATGTATCACAATCATCTATCATCTGCATATAACAATGAATCTTTTTTATATTGAAGACCGTTTACAAACCTTGTGCTCATTTGAGCAACAACATGAGACTTATAAGCTTATTCAAGCTCCTTACGAGCAACCACACTAGAAACAACAATTGGAAGACCAAGAGTCACAACTCAGAATCCACCTTTTACAGCAAATGCAACCAATGGAAGACCAAGAGTCACCACTTAGAACTCCACAAAGATGTCCTTGAAATTTGAACCAGGATCTCCACAATGAGAACTCATGGCTTCAACCTAGCTAAACCCCTTGGACAACAATAAATCTTTTTCTAAGAAACGGCTCTTATAAATGCTATGAGCAGTTTTCAAGATGACAAAGTGTTCTGAGAGCAATTTCCTAGAAATAATTATGTATCTTTCTGTCAACTTGTTAATGTGTAATCCTAAAGCTTTGTTGATTGCCTCTTAGCAAATTTTTAGGAGACACAGAGATGAAATGTGCAACTATCTCTGCCCAAGAATCAAGATTTGTGTGATGAATGTTCATTTCTATTTGCATGAGTTGTAAAAGTTCTTGAGAGATATCCTCTCTGTTTGATAATTTGCGAATTGCAGAATGAGCTAGCAGATGTTAAGTCACTTTTGAGGAAGGCTGAAGAGGAATCACAGGCATCCAAGCAGAAGGCACAGAAGCTCCAGGGTGATCTAAATGGATTGCAAGGCCAGATTGCTGCTGTCGTTTCATTTTTTGAAATTCTTGAAGAGAAGTTCCCAGTCAATAAAACAGAAGAGGTTCACTCATATGAAGATCCAGATGTTGATCATAGCTTAATATCACATGATTCCCAACTTAATGGCCATCACAAGGTAAAATTTCAATGCATACATTCATCTTTATTTATTTATTTGGTATGATAAGAAAATTCCAAGCCAGTTGGAAAGTTTAAAATATCATTTTTTGACCCATGTTTTTTGGTTTGAGTTACCCCTATCTGGAGAGTGATATATGAGTTAGTTTGATTCACAGGAAGGGATAGAAGATGAAGAGTTTATGGCTTCCTATGAGGCAAACAAAACAGTGATGGAGGCTATGGACCAGGCAAGGAAAGGGTATTTAGAAGCTGTGATTGCCGCAAGGAAAGATCCATGTGAGAAGACTCTATCTGTAGCAGCAGATCTCAGGTTACAGTTACAGCAATTATTGCTGAAACCATCTTTGGAGAATATCATGAATGGTAATCTGTGAGAGAAAGCCTTTGTATTTCCAGTTGGCTAAGCAATTGACTTAGCTTCCACTATATCGGCTTCCATAGAGTCTAGAAGGTCAATATGAATAGCATAAGCTCCCCTCTAAATTAGATAGCATTGGCGATTGTTGAGGCTGATCGGCAAAGTATGGTAGTATTGATCAGGATGTGATTCAAAAGTTGTGATATATTAACTAGAAAATGGTCACATATGAGCATGGTGGTGTTGGGCATAAATGCTAATGGATGTTTTGGGGACCTGGTCCACTTATTTGATTGATTAAAAAGTTTTCCTTATGGTCTTTTTCCACTTATTGTAAAATTCAACTTGGGGAATGCTTGCTAGGAAGTATCATGCAAAGGCCATTGTAATCATCAGAATAACTTGGTCATAAACTGAAACAGCTTGCAAGCTGGATTATCTTATACTGAACAAGTTATCCACTGTCAATTTGAGGGCGCTTCCTTTGATTTGAACTTCTCATGCATTAGAAATCACAATGTTTGCAAACTATGAAGAACCCTTGTGTTCTGCTAAGCCAATACAATTTCCACTGAGAAGTTACAAGACGGTGACAGAAAGAAAGGAAGCACTACTATAATATGTAAAAATATATTTTGAAAATGGATGTGAGCTTAGCAACATAGTAACACTACAGTGATTACGCTGGCGCATAACTCGTTTGGTCCTGAATGATCCTTATATCGAAGGTTGGATGAGTTGAAACTACAGATATCAGTTGAAACTTGAGACACAATACTCCTTGAGCGCCATTTGATGTAATCCAAGTGAAAACCTCGAGAGCTTGAAATCTTTGTATTTAACTATAATTGTAATGTGCCTTGAACTGAATTTCTAAATCCTAGTTTGCAGGTCTCAATGTGTCAATTAATAAAGTGCCTTGTACTTGTTTTTGTATGAATGAAGCTCTATCATGTTTTTCTTTTTATAAAAGAAATATTGTACACCATACTCGTGGAGAAAGCTCCAAGTCTAAGCTAGATGAGGCCCTCATAAAATGAATTTTTTGAATGTGGAGTAACTATAAAAGCAGTAAACAAACTAACAAGAGTAATAAACATGACAGGTTGTATATCATGATCCTCAAATTGGGCTCTCACTAATTTGCAACTCTTGTCCATCAAAGCTGGATTCCCAGTCTGGGTTAGTAGCATCCTCGATATTTTTCATTCTTGATAGGAGCAATAGCTGACGCCAATTTGGGAACTTTATCATTCTACCTACCAGTATTACCCCAATTACATGGTTGAGAAGTAGAAAAGGGCAGAAAAAAGTGTTAGGAACATGTCCTAGGATCTATGTTGCCAGAGGATGACCATAAGAGCCATGAGGAGGCTAGGAACTATGATTATGTCCATGCCAACACCTAGAGGGTGGGAGTGGGGGGCTAGGAACTATGGTTATGTCCATGCCAACACCTAGAGGGTGGGAGTGGCGGGATTGGCAATTAGTGAAAGACTTGGCAAGTCTATATGGAGCATTACCCTAATGAACCCATAACACCTGTAAGGATGCAACTTTATTGTACTGGATTCGCTAAAGTTCAAGGTTCCTTGAACGCATAATCAACCTTGTATTGATAGATAAATGAAGATCAACAATTACCATAACAAAGAGTTGAAATATCATCTTTGCAAATGTTTAACAAAATTTTCACTCCAAAAGTATTTCGTATGTAGGTCGATTCATAAGAAGCCTCTGCCAATCCCTGAAAAGAGTTACATAACAATAAATGGGCTTTGACCTAGAAATCTTAACAAGTGTTGTGAATTCAATTCCAAGGAGTTTTTTTTGGCATCCATAAAAAGGACAGCCACGAAAATGCACTTCCTTACGAAGGAGAGGACTTAGAATTTTTTTTGAAAAGTTGGAAAAAGCAATGTAAAGGAAGTGCATTTTCGTGGCTGTATAGCTACGGGCAATATAGATTCAATTGGAAGACCCTAGTAAAAAATACACCGAGAAAAGTGAAGCTTTAGTCCAAGAATAGATTCAATTGGAAGACCCTAGTAAAAAATACACCGAGAAAAGTGAAGCTTTAGTCCAAGAATGGTTGTCTAAACAATTGGAATTTGGATTGTCACGAGTTGTGGATTGTAATATGTTAGAGTTTGTACACCATATGATAATATGGGAAGAGCTATTAATATCCTCACATATGGGAAGAGCTATTAATATCCTTTATGAGGTTCGAAACTAGAAAATGGGGTATATGGATAACATTTCCAATCTTTTCATTAAGATTTATTAAACCTAACTATAATTTGAGAAAACATTTTTGTAGGAACAAAATCTAAAATTATTTGTAAGTACTCAAAAGACCTTGAGAAAACAAATGGTGGAGGAATCTAAGCACCTTTAGAAAGTCAATCTTGTCAAGTGATCTCAAGAGACTACAAAATTGTAACATTTGAAATGGAATTATAGTGATTATAAATTAAAATATCAAAAAATAATATATAGAATATTATATATGATATTTTTTTAATAAAAAAAGTTGATTGCTATCTTTAAAAAAATTATTTAATTATGCAAATTTAATTATTAATGAGAGATACCAATTAGAAAAAAATTTGTTTTTGATGTATATATTATTGTATAGAAATTGAAAATTAAACTTGGGTATTATGAAATATTTCATTTGAGATGTTAAAAATTCAAATGGGACGCTAGGATTGGAAAGCTAGATCTTGCTAGCTTGTAGATATTCTTTTATGTGAAATTTAGTGATAGTGGTAGCAAATATTGTTAAAGACAACTTATGTTATTTGTAACGTCCTACCAAGGAACCCTCAAAACACAAGGTCAAACATGCATTTGAATAACTCTTTTATTTATTTATTTTTAAAATCAATGATAATAACATTAATGACATAAGTGCATAATCATAAAAACATTGCATAGGAAATAAAATAGCATAAAATAATTGTCAAGTGATCAACACACATATAAGCCTTACTATCTCTCAGGGTTCACATGCATTGCAATCTAAACATACCCAACTATAGGCCCTATGAGCTACAATATTACCAGATTTTAGAGAAAAACCCTTCTCATACCTTCTCCCAAAACTCCCAAGAAAATGCCTTTTCACTACAACATTACACCTTAACTCGACAGTCAGGTGCCAAAATAGAAGATTTAGAATTCCAATTAGAAGTAGATGCAAAAATAGAAGGTTCCATAAAAAGTAGTCCAACTTCTAGGACACAACTTTTGATTTGGGACTTTGATTGACAAACTGTTTACACCATCAGAAAGCTCTTTGAGTTCTCTATAGTGGCATGGATGGCCAGTGCTGCTTCCCATTTTTTGAGGTCGTACGAGACCATTTAGTGCCTCAAACATGACTTTAAAGGGTATATACGAGGTCTTTAGACAACTTAACAATGTAATATAGATTTCAAAGCATGAAACATTTTGACCTGATTCTTTTTTAGAGTGCTTAAAATTTCAATTATAACCTTCCCCTAAACTCACACCCTCTAGCTCTTTATAATTATGTCCCTCTTGCAAAATAACTCATTTTCCTACATTCTCATGTGTGCTTGAAATGCTAAACTAGAAAAGTAGCAATATAAATATGAGAGTTGGAATCTTTAATTTGCCCAAATGGGCATCCACAAATGCAAACATTCAAACATAAATTATCACCAGACATATTTTTGGGTGATATGGGATTGGTCTAACAAAAATGTATGCTCTTGCATCACCACTAGAACTTGTTGAAGTTGATGAAAGATCAACCTTATAGCTCCCAAGAATTACTTGCATGCAAACACCTGTTATAGAAGAGAGAAATAAAAAGCTGTGGAGGCAAGAATTGCCAGATCCATAGATGAGAAATTCTTGATGAGCAAAAAGAGAAATTACTATAATCAAAAGTGAATTGGTCTCAATTAATGTTTACAATGAGAGATTGTCCTTATAAAGACAATTGAAACCTGAAGAAGGGTTAACCTAGGTTGCATCATAATAATTAATTATTAGATGTCTAAAGTTTAGCTTAAGAAAACTAGAGTTAATTAGGAAATATCTAATTACTCTAACCCCCCCACCCCCTTAAGATAAACTTAGGGAGTAGCTATAAACCTAGAAACTACTACTAAAAGTAGAAATGGGTCTCAACAAACAAGGCTTGATTAGATACCCAAGCACAATCAAATCTCTAAAAAGAGGAGAAATAGAGAAAACCACATGGGAAAAACCCTACTCCAAAAATATATGGAAATAATGTTGAAAAGAACTAGTAAAGGATTGAAGAAGCCTCCAAACTAGGGAATGTCCCAGAAAATAGGAACAAAAGTTGATTGTGAAGAATACCATTGAAGCATGTAGAAGCTGCAAAGTTCTATCAAAAGTAATTGTTGATCTGAAGAACCTCCATTGAAATAGAACCTAACTAGGTAGAGAAAATTGTAATTTGCACCGAAACAGGAGGCACACAAAGGCAAACATCTAAACTCAAAGATACAAATGGCATGAAACACCAAAGCCTGAAGAGATGATCAATCGAACCAAGGAAGCATGAGAAACAACAAAAGAACCCCCCTATTGCAGACAAGGGTGAGGTGGCAGGCAATTGGAAAAGTGGGCCAAAAGAACTGCATGTCAAGAAACCACGATCAAGATGCACAAAAGAGTACATATGTGTGTACATAGGTGATCAATCTCAGACACATCATGAGGCTACTGGACAAAGGAAGATGGCAAACAAAGGCAAAAAATCAACCCCCCATGACACCTTAATCCTGAGTAATGCATGTACAATAAGGCACAAGATATGATACCCAAGAATATAGTAATTTGCACAAGTGTCCTCAGATGACACTACTACAAAACAACTTAAACAAAAATGCGGATGTAGTATGGTACTTTATCTCAGTGTGTTTGCAAGAATGCATACAAAGGGACATAAAACTAATACAATAGATAGTATAAGTCATGAAAAATCATTTGAAGCAATAAAATCGATCCTTGAACCTAAAAGAACCAAGATATCCACCAGAATATAAAATGCAAAAGACTAAATATAATGTGCCTAAGCAGAATCTAGAAAAATAACTAGCATCATTGGAAAGAGCTCAGAAAGAGCTTTCCAATGATATAAAGAATTCCCAAATTGGAGATCAGATGCTCAAGATATGTCTCTTGAAGTGCAAAATTGTACCCCTGAATTTGACAGTAGAAAAAAGCATCAAAAAAAATCAAAACTAAAAACTAACTATACCACTCTGATGGGCTTGGAACCAACTTTTTGATGATGTCTTGTTTCTTAAAAATAGAGTCCATATGCTTGAGATATGAGAAAAAAAGTGAAGGTAGGTCCAATAGAGCTAGAGGAGGTGACAAAAATGTTGATGCAATGCTGACATGGCATAGGCGTCAGCAAGTGACGAGCCCAAATTTGACAGGCAAATGACCATTGAGTAAAAAAAAGTCAGAAAAAGACCCTTGTTGGAGAAAAAGTCCAACTGCCAGAAACAAAAGTTGGATCAAAGGGCCGATGCTAGATTAAAAACTAGTGGCCAACTAAAGAGTACACCATGCAATTAAAAATAAAACAAGAGTTCATTGGTGCATCAACAAAAAAATTACTTGCTATTAATGCATGAAATAGTCAAAGTTTTGGAAACTCTCAATCCAAAAAGAGCATGGATATTCCAAAATCATGGGTTTGGAGTCAATGCGAGCCCAATGAATATCCTTCAATCATCGGCATAGATAGAGGTACTTGGATATGTTTTAAGGGAGCAGTTACCACCAAGGAACAAGAAGATCACCAACCCTTGCCAAAAAAGAATGACCCTCTTCAATGCAAACATTACTCTTTCATAATTACTTCCTCCAAAAAATGCCTCTCACCACAAAAAAGTCTGCTGACAACACACCCTTGCATAGAGTACTCCACAAAAAGTGTAGGCCAATCACAGTGCCAAAAGACAAGGCGTGATCACCAAATGTCCATCAAAACCAACTTTGCAAGGATTAAAAAACTTGCATTGCTTCCCATAAAAGGTGTAGATATTCATAAGTCATGGGCCTAATGACAAAGCTTAGACCCAAAGACTGAAAAATCCTTATCAAATCGCTTGAGAGGTGTGGATTTTAAGGTAGCCGCTAACACAAAGCATAGGCGATGCATCAACTTTCGGGAGTCATAACTTTTGACTTGGAATGGGTTTTGGTTGAAATTTTATAGGCAGTTGCATGAGGATGAGTTATTTGGATTATCGATCAAGCTAAGCTCAATAGGTCATTGTTTCAACATTTTTTTTGGGAGCCTGAAATTTCATCTTGACTTTTGAAATTGGCTTTTTGTGTTTTCTTCAGTTTTTTAGAAAGTTGCTTTTGTAATAAATTTGAAATCATAATTTTGATTTTGTTGATGAGTTGGCAATTCATCTTGCCTTAGTTGGGGGCTTTTCTTAGGAAAAATCAAGATTCATAGGATGGGTTTTGGAAATTACCAAAAATGGAAAGATTTGTTTTCCTGAAAATCTTCCAAATATGGTAAGTTTTAAAATTGTATTAAATAGCTATTTTCTTTCATTGTAGAAGCAGAGTAGAGTTGGAAGAATTGAATGAAGAATCTGGTATTCTAAAAATCCATGTTATTGTTTCTTGAATTATTATCATTGAAAGGGTTTGAGCTACATCATTTGGTATCCGAGTAGGAAGATGGTTGGGAGAGGAAGAGGAAGAGGAAGAGGAGGTGTGCAACACCTTGCCAGGGAACCCAAAAGAAATTAACCTAAAGTTTCACTAGGTTTGCCAATTTTTTTATTATTTAAAGATAATAACTTAATATCAACAAAAATAATATAGCAGAAGCAATAACATACAGATAAGCACATACCATAAAATAGATTACAATTCTTAAGGGTCCCATGACATTGAATCACATTTAAGTTTAATTAATACTAAAACCAATATATAACACATCCACATTAAAGAATAACTACAAGTACAAACCCATTTAAATAACATAAAATTATCCTGAATGCCACTTGGTAATGATCAGAATGCACAGTCATCCACTGTACAGGTCACAGGGTATGAAAGGCTGAAAGAATATACATCATAAAATAGATTACATCATCTCTTAAGATCCATGAAATAAAATACAATACAATAGGTATAACCATCCATCATAGAACACAAGAACAAAATGAAAGAAAATATAGAACATGGAACTCTAGCCACAACAATGAACTATCGGATCTCAATGGTAAAAGTAAAAAGCACTACCACTCGACCTCATGGTAACCTGAAAAGGGTCCACTCCCACTGTGCTGAGGAGATAGTCTCAAGTCCCAAACATGATAACAATCTCAAAAGCCAAAAACAACATCTAGGTCAAGGAAAACTTGAAAGCAATCTAACTCAAGGTACCAAGACACAAGTGACATCTAAACTCAGAGGCAACAATGACACGTAGGAAATCTACTATGTTAGTGGGAAAGTGTCATCGCATGAGCCAACTCTAAGGTTACACAGACAACCTGATTGGACTCCTACCCCTTAGTGACTCTATGTGGCACTAGTATCCTTTGATATTGATAAGACATACTAATGAAGCAAGGTCACAATCAAACATCCTCTATACTCCCATCCTAGCCTATACTAGCACTAGAGGCATGGGAGAGGAAAAACAATGAGTCTTATAATTCATTTTACTTTCATTTAATGTAGTGTTATCACTTATTTAAACAACCTACAATGGGTTACCCATGCAACCTCTTTAGGGCTCTGGCCTCTATTGCAAGCCACTTCCCAACATCACATATAGATAACCTACCCTAATCTTAGTAAAAGAAAAAGGTCTCATATGACCATAAAATACACATCAGTTCTTAAGCAAGCAACTGAAAATCACTGAAATATCACTAATCAAAATCATAGGTTTCACCAATACGATCATCCTAACAAGACTGATCCAACATCAAGTACACACAAACCAATTCCATGACATCACATGACATCACCAAAACAATAACTCAATATCACTTTAGTCCTATACAAGCAATTGGGAAGCAATCCAAAGATAACTGATCAAAGACTCAAAGGTTATATCTAAAAAGTCACACCATTCACTTTAGTTCTACGCAAGAGAAATTAAAAGCAATAACAAAACATCTGATCAACTCAGTATAGAGCACACATGACACATCACCAAGGTTGGGTATAAAAGATCATTTACAAAACATCATCATGCCCCCAACCCTTTTGTAAACACCCTAATTTGGTCAAAGCTAAGTCAAACCTGAAACCCAACACACAAGAAAACATACAACTTACAGTGTAATTTCATAGCTTTGTTTGGTTTTGAAAACATATAGTTTTAGTTAATAGTAAGGTTCAAGTTTTCATTTCGTTGTAAGTTTTCGATTTGATAAAGTTTATAAATTTCTCCTTACAACTTAACCCATTTTCACTTTTTAAATCTGATCACACAATTACCATTAACCTAAAAAAATAAAAAAGCCTATATTGGATATTATAAAATAATTAAAATAATTATTAAATTATAAAAATAATAATGATCAATTATTTAATAAATAATTACAGGATTATTAATAATCATAATAATTAAATAATAACATAATAAAAATTAAATTTAAACTTATTAAATAATATTTAATATTAATTAAACTATATTAATTAAATTAATTGATAATTACTAAAACTATAATAATTAAATAATTAATAAATTAATAATTAATAAACTATTAATAAAAACTATTAATTAAATACAATTTAAAAGAATCTTTTAAAAAAGCATCGATGTATTTAGAAAGCTCGTTGACCTGCCAAGGTGTGGCTACCGAAACAGGACCACTATGACAGTCCTCGTATGCCACCAGAAGGGTAGGAGAGGAGGGTGGTAGGAAAAGTGGGTGGGGAGGGGGGGTGGTGGCCCTTGTCCACCATAATATATATATATCTATATATATTTCAAATAAAACAAACAAAAGTCCCCCCCACCCCCCCGAAATCATTTTTTTAAATATTTAATAATGTAATTAAATAGTAATTACAAATTACATAGTAATTACATTATATATATATATATATATATATATATATATATATATATATATATATATATATATATATATTGATAAATTTCCTAATATAAATCTGGTAGAGAAATCTGGACCAAACAATAAACATCTATAAAACAAAACTAATTTTCTTTTTAAAACCCACATCCAGATTTTAACAATTCCAATACAAATCACCCAATTTAATCAAATGGGGGTTTCTAATACTCAATCCTCATATATAGATAATCTCGAAACGAAGAACAAATAAAATTTACCACAAGGGTCTCAACCTGAACCTAAAACTTAAAAATACATATTTATCCAAACATGAAGAAGATAAGAATTCGAAGAATGGAAAATCACTGTACAAATAAACCCACAAGATCCTACCTAGATATGATGCTAAGATGAGAAATGCATGGAGACCCCAAACAATTCCCTTTTTCTGAAACCCTTCTTCTCTGAAATTGCTCCTCCAAAACCCTGTTATTGCAAAATGAGCTCTAGATCTCTGATAAAGAGTTCTCCACTAAATTTAGGGCTTTGATTGTGCAATTATGCAAGAAAACTCATTGATATTTGTCTTTTATTATTTTATTATATTGTAAAATTCATGCACAACCTTTTTGCCATTTAATTAAAATATCTTTATTAATTAGTTTTCTCTCTCTTTAATTAATTCTTGAGACGTTTTTGATTTTTTTGAAAATTAATTTAAATAATAATATTTAGCAATTATTAAAAAAAACTCCTAAATATATTATTATTAAAATAAATAAATATTATTATGCCCAAAATTAGACTTTAACTAAATCTTTAAATTTAATTCTTTTATTTAATTAATTTCTCAATTAATTAAAGAAATTAATTAAATATCAAAATTTCCTAATAAAATTTCTATTTAATTAAATCATTAATTATACTTTTAATTCGATTTAATTATAATAGAAAATCACCAAAGACCCACAAGACTAAAAATGAAAATTCATAATAAAGCACATAAAACTAGGTCAAACTCAAATGTTAAAATCACAAATTTACATCAGTTGACGAATTTGGAAGGGTAGACAACTCAGATACTTGCCCTACTTTTTAGGACAATTGGCTTAAGTTTAGGATTTGGACTCAAGAGTTATCTCCCCTCTCTTAACATTGAGATATTGCGATAGGGTACACTCATCCTGGCAATTCAGGGAAGTCGATACTCGGTACTTGCAATCTGCATAAAATCCATGCATGTACAAACACATATTCTAAACTAAATAGGCAATGGTGGGAAGTGGTGCATCGTGTAGATCCCGACTAGCAGGTGACTATGACTCCCTCCCTCAACTATATTAGAAACATCATATATAAAATAAAACATACATGTACACCATACACATGCAAGTATGGGGTAAGTATCCATAGAAAACACATATAAATAATCCATCTAACTATTATCATGAAATAACTAGAATCACTGTATACTATTATCATCATCAAAGAGCAATCATGCATACATGAAATAACTAGTACCAAATTCACTCATCATATAATCAACTGAGTATGAAATAATATCCAACAATCTGGAAAACAAATGTAGTTGATCATCAAGCATAAATATAAAGCTAGCCTAAAAGAGTTCAACAATAAAATAGAAAAGTCAACTAGGAGTAGGCATTACAAGGTGTCACTTCAATGCAAAGATTTATGTTAGATATGTAGAGGCAAATTGAACGACTGAATGAGTGAATGGATAATCAAGGAATACTAGTAGCACAAGGAGAGGATGAATCAGACGAAGAGGGAAACTGAAGATGCGCTAATCAAAATGAAGAAAATGAAGAAGAACACTTGGAAGAGTTGAGATATGAAGATAGAGTGCTTTGGGCTTTAAAAGGTAAAAATGAAGGGATCAAGATCAAAATTTTTAGACTATGTTGGTAGTCTTCAGCCAAAAGAGTTGATAGACTGGTTAAATGAGATGGGTAATTTTTTTGAATGGAAGCCTATGGTTGAGGAAAATAAGATGAAGTTTGCATGCATGAAATTAAAAGGACATGCAATGATATGGTGAGATCACCTCCAGAAGGAACAAACCAGAAAACAAAAGGAAAAGATCAAAACATGGAGCAAGATGGAGAAAAAGCTTCGGGAAAAGTTCTTACCCTTGGATTACTCACAAACCCTATTTCATAAGTTGTAGAATTTGAAGCAAAATTTGTCTTCTGTACAAGAGTACACAAACGAGTTCTATAAGTTATCCATGAGAATAGAACATTAAGAAGATGATGAGCAGGTGGCTGCTAGATACATGAATGACCTTAAATTCTCTATCCAAGATGAACTGAGTATGCATTGTGATAACAATATGGAGGAAGCCTACCAATTAGCTCTAAAGGCTGAAGAAAAGAAGAATTGATAGTATAATCAGAGGAATAGAGGAGGAAGAAGGGGTCCCTCAACACTATTTTGAGGAGTTTCTAATTATGGTTGAGGAGAATCCTCTGAAGGATTCGAAAGAAGTACAGATTCTAGACAAGATCTTGCAGTACTCACATTGTTGACTCCAAAGAATGATGGCACATGGAGGATGTGCACTAATAGAAGAGAAATCAATAAGATTACCATTAAGTACCAGTTTCCTATTCCTCAGATAGAGGACATGATGGATGAATTAGTGGGGGCTAAGTACTTCAACAAGATTGATCTTTGAAGTGGCTACCACCATATTCACATTCGAGAGGGAGATGAATGGAAGACAACATTTAAGACAAGAGATGGTTTGTATGAATGGATGGTTATGCCTTTTGGGCTATCAAATGCACCTAGCACATTTATGTGATTGATGAATATAGTGTTGTGACCTTACAGTGGTAAGTTTGTTGTAGTTTACTTTTATGATATTATGATCTATAGTAGAAGCAAGCAAGAACACTTACAACACTCGAGGATCATCTTGGGTGTCTTAAGGAAGTAGAAACTCTTTGCAAACTTGAAAAAGTGTAGGTTCATGCAAACTAGTTTGACCTTTTTAGGCTTTTTCATTCCTCAAGATGGTGTTTAGATGGATCCAAAAAAGGTAAGAGTAATCCTAGAATGGCCTAGTCCTTCTAGTATAATAGGAGTACAAAGTTTTCATGGGTTGGCAACTTTTTACCAAAAGTTTGTCCTAAATTTTAGCAGTATAGTAGCACCCATAATGGACTATACTAGAAGAAGGGAGTTCACATGGACAACAAATGTTGAAGAGAGTTTTAGATTCTTGAAGAAAAAGGTAACTGAAGCTCCTATTTTGACACTTCCAAATTTTGACAAGGTTTTTGTAGTCGAGTGTGATGCTTCACATGTTGGGATAGGCATTGTTCTTAGCCAAGTAGGTAAGCCTGTAGCCTTCTTTAGCAAGAAATTGAATGAAGTAAAAAAGAATTATTCTACCTATGATCTAAAGTTTTATGTAATTGTTCAAGCATTAAGACACTGGAGACACTTTTTAGTCCCACATGAATTTTTTCTATTTGCTCATCATATTGCTTTGAAATATCTCAACACAAAAAAGAAGTTGAATAGTTGACATGCCAAGTGAGTATCTTTTTTATAGGGCTATACTTTTGTTCTAAAACATAAGTCCAGAAAACAAAATCAGGTTGTTAATGCCTTGAGTAGACATGCTACACTATTAACCACAATGGAAACAAAGGTCACTAGTTTTGATGCTATTAAGGCCTTGTATGAAAATGATGGTGAATTTTGGAAAATTGTAGAATAGCTAAAGGCTTCATCTTTTGGTAAGTTGGATCATGTGAAAGGTGACTATTTCATGTAGGATGGTTACCTCTTTAAAGGTAAAAAACTATGTATGCTAGGCAAGTCTATGTGGGAAAACATTATCAGGGAATTTCATAGTGGTGGACTAGCTGGACACTTTGGCAAGGAAAAAACAATAAACTTGGTTGAAGATAAGTATTATTGGCCCAAAATAAAGAGGGACATCACTAAATATGTGGCAAGGTGCATAATCTTTCAAGTGGCTAAAGGAAATTTATAGAATATAGGATTATACATGCCATTAGCTGTACCCATTGATCCATGGACTGACTTGAGTATGGATTTTGTATTGGGTCTCCCACACACTTAGCAAGGAGAGTACCAGAACTATTCTTTTCAAGAGTTGTTCATTTATATTACCTTCCAAAGACCATTACCTTTGATAGAGACACTAAGTTTTTGAGCTATTTTTGGAGGACTCTCTGGAGGAAATTAGGAACAAAGTTATAGTTTAGTAGTGCTTATCATCCTCAAACTGATGGACAAACAGAGGTAGTCAATTAGAGTTTGGAAAATCTGTTATGCTACATTGTGGGGGAGAAGCCTAAATAGTGGGACTTGGCATTGCCCCAGGCAGAATTTTCCTATAATAGTTATGTTAACGGATCCACTAGAAAATCTCCATTTCAAATTGTCTATGGTCAAAACCCTCAAGGTGTTCTAGATCTTGTGTCACTTCCCTTGGGAGATAGAATTAGTGATGATGGAGTTGCCTTTGTTGAACACCTTCACTAGCTCCAACAAGATGCCAGACAAAAGTTATAGGATTGAAATGTACCTTTTTCTGATTTGATATGGTATTTCATACCTCTAATCATATTTTCAAAATCAAACAACTGATATCACAAAGATCCACCAAATTTCTCAAGAAACCCCAAATCGGGTATGCCGAAAATAGTGCCAAAAGCTTCACAGCTTCACCTGTTATTAATAAATTTGAAAGTAGACATTTTTTACAGAAATTTGAGCAGCATAACAGCCTATAAAATTTCATTTCTAGATCTATATAACATGCACACAATAGCTCCCAAATGAAGGACAAAAACAATGCTCATTGGGCTCCCGAACTTAACACAAAAATGCCCGAAAACACCACAAAAACACTAATAAACTATCTCAGAAGTTTAATCATGTCCCAATACATATATTCAGCTCTATTTTAACAGCTTAAATTCTGAAATATAGCAGCAACCAAAACTGATATGAAATGCTCAACTGTAAACACCAAACTCATGCAAAAAAAACACCCAAAAACCCACAAATCTACACTGTTCAGCACAAAGGCAAACTCTGTATGAGCATGCACATGGAATGGCTTCAAACTCCCATCCTTAGCCTTCCTAGAAACCTGAAAACTCCTGTTCTTGGGTCTCCCTGGAAACCTGCAAACTCCCGTTCTTGGGTCTCCTTCTCCACAGGTTTGGCAGCCTCTGAAGAATAACAAAGAAATCAACAAAATCAAGTTTTGGAATCAGCCCAAAATGCCTCCAAACCCCTTAAAAGAGGGCATAACCGTAACTCACGTCCAAGAGAGGTTAATGAAACATATTTTAATAATAATTTTCATTTATTAGTCCAACGGTTTCCAAAGATTAACCCCCTTTTTCCGAAACTTCACTTTCTTGGGCCTGCCTGCCTTAGCAAAGATTATTATTTTTTAATTATTTGAAAAGGGGACATGACAAGGATAGTAATGCAAGTTATAAGATTGTTGCAGATGCTACTCGAAGACAATGAATATTTTCTATTGGTGACTTAGTGATGGTTTACTTGAGGCATGAATGGTTTCTTATAGGGACATACCAGAAATTGAAGTATAAAAAAATTGGGCCTTGCAAAATCATCAAAATGATGAATGATAATGCTTATGAGGTTCACTTGACATCTCTCCTATTTGTTATGTTTTTGATTTATACACATTCCATGGAGATGTTCCTAGTGTAGATGATGTCTAGAGAGTGGATTGGTAACATCACCTTCCCAATAAGAAGGAAAAGATTGCCAAAATTCTTGACAAGCAAACTACCTCCACAAGGCATGGACAACATAATAGATACTTTCTATAGTGGGATGGGTTACCTGAAATAGAGAGTACATGGTTATTTGAGTGGGTATTAATATAGTTAGATCCAATAAAATTGCAGCAATTCATAGAAAACCACTTGCAGGAGCTGTGTTTCTTTCAAGAAGGGGAGAATGATGCATCAACTTCTAGGAGTCGTAACTTTTGACTTGAATATGGGTTTTGGCTGAAATTTTAGAGGCATTTGCATGAGGAGGAGTTATTTGGATTGTTGATCGAGTGCAATTGGATAGGTGGTTGTTTTGACATTTTTCCAGCAGCCTAAAATTTTGTCTTGACCTCCAAAATTGGCTTTTTGTGTTTTTTTTCCCATTTTTTAGAAAGTTGTTTTTGTAATAAATCTAAAATCATATTTTTGATTTCATTGATTAGTTGGAAATTCATCTTGCCTTAGTTGGGGGCTTTTCTTGGGAAAAATCGTGATTTGTAAGATGGGTTTTGGAAATTATCAAAAATGGAAAGATCTATTTTTCCCAAAAATTTGCCAAATATGGTAATTTTTGAAATTGTATTAAGTAGTTGTTTTCTTTCATTATAGAGGCAGAGTAGAGTTGGAAGAAATGAATGAAGAATTTTGTATTTTATAAATTTGTGTTGTTATTTGTTTTTTGAATTATTATCATTGAAAGGGTTTGAGCTACATCAATAGGCCCACAAAGGAGAGGTGACCACTTGGAACTGGGAGAAGGGATGCATGGGAGGAAGATAGAAAAGACATGTGGATGCCACATGGAAGAGGCTACAGATCCCAAAAAATGGTAGATGGTACTCTTCATGTAGAATGTCGCCATTGTTGACTATGTTTGCAGATCCATCAAGATTGTCGCTCAAGGGTACTGACTGCAGGGTCATGAAAACAAGGTAGGTTTAGATCAAATAGAGGCAACACTTTGTGGAAAAATGTTTAACATTCCAAAAATACCACCAATAGACTTGGAAAAACCTCCAAAAAATCAACGATTCCTCCAAATATTGAGCACGAGCAAGAGAATAAACTGAACTTAATTTGCTTACACATAACCTAAGATCATCATCTTTGTTGAAATTTTAGAGATTGAAATTTGATAGCATCTACAAACAAAATCGCCTTTAATGTTGCCCAAAGTGTGTGCAGAGATAACTAGGTGACTATGGGGCCAACAGATATGAAGGCTGACAAAGACCAACGCTTGTAAATGGTCAAAAACCAAACAATTCCCACTTTTAAATTTTTTTTCCCTCCAAATTATTTTTTGGAAAATAAAAATTAATCATCCACCTCATTTTTTGAGCCTAGGCTAAAATGAATTGGGTGCAATTTTTTTTGCCTCAGATTTCAATAATGTCTAAACTGGACATATTTTATATAGAAATGGGTGTTTTCAAGTGCTCTGAGCTCAACATTGATTTTTTTTGGGCTCAAAGTGCTTTGAAAATAGGTCCTCCCCAAATCCAATACAAAAAAACCTCTGAAAGCTATAGATTTGAAAACTAGTGCCAAATCTCTCAAGGATAGAAAAGAGGCATAAAGATTTGGAGCTTTGGTACCATGTTGAAGTTGATGAAAGATCAACCCCACAACTCCCAAGAATCACCTACATGCAAACACATGCTACATTAGAGAGAAGCAAAATGCTATGGAGGCAGGAGTTTCCAAATCCATAGACGAGACCTAAAAAGAGAAAAAGAGAAATTTCTATAATCAAAAGTGAATTGGTCTCAATTAATGTTTACAATGAGAGATCATCCTTATAAAGGAGATTGAAACCCCAAAAAGGGTTAACCTAGGTTGCATCATAATAATTTGTAAAAGAATTAATTAGTAGATGCCTAAAGTTTAGCTTAAGAAAACTAGAGTTAACTAGGAAATATCTAATTACTTTAATTACTCTAAACTTTCTTGATGAGCAAAAAGAGAAATTTCTATAATCAAAAGTGAATTGCTCTCAATTAATGTTTATAGTGAGAGATCATCCTTATAAAGGAGATCAAAACCTAAAAAAAGGGTTAACCTAGGTTGCATCATAATAATTTATAAAAGAATTAATTATTAGATGCCTAAAGTTTAGCTTAAGCAAACTAGAGTTAATTAGGAAATATCTAATTACTCTAACAAAACCATTTAATCAAAATGGCATGAACACAATCCACAATTGCATCTCAAAGCCTATACAACATACCCCAAATTTTGAAAAAACTAAGCCATTCTACAACACACAACTTCCCAAGTGGAGATTGATGCTTGAACACCAACTATACTAGTTTCATTTTTAAACCAAATTGAAAAGCAAGTTAAACTATAACAATCCATGATGGAAAAGAAGAACTTGATACATGGAAATGGTCCTAAGAACCCAAGGAAACCAAATCCAAAGATCATAATTGCAAAAACCCTTAGGAACTACTCTTTGTTGCAAATGTACAAGATTAGAGCAGTTCATCAAAATAGACAAATAAAAGATTTCATCATATACATAGGATATTTGAACATATACATAAGATTGACAAACATATGAACATGGGTAACATATCAATGCACATATCTACCTAGAATAGCCTAATTTAAATATGAATTTTTGTGTTGACACCAACATATGACCTAATAAATGATAGCTCCACACCAGGGAGTATTAGATACACTAAATTATGGCCAATTACACTTGATTGCATCTTTAAACTACATATAAATATAATGTGCTAATTAAAATTACATCATGAGTATAGAAATCAATAAAGAGAGACGAAGGGAAGAAAGAGTGATCCAAAACATATCAAGGTCTCTCAATCAAGTCCATGTACACCAGTACCTAATAGTGGATGGTCATGTCACCCAACCATATGGAACCCATAGTGCTCACCCCATCACACTGATGGAGGTAGTTAGATGACCCAAACAAAAAATCAAGTATATAAGGGAATGTAGGTATACAATCATAGAAATTAATGTAGATAATCAATAAAAGATGGAGAACACTAAATATGTGAAAAAGCATCCATAATGTAATAGCAATGCAACACAATCACGATAGACCAGGATCACTACCCAATTCTAACAATAATTTTGTGTTAGTCTCAAGAGTGGGAGTGTCATCACATTTCATATGGTGGTCCATGCAACATTGAGCAATCCTTTTCTCATCAAGGAAGCTCAAAAAAGCCATATCAACATCTTTAGATGGAAAGGCTACTTGAACCATATCAACATGTGCAAATGGAATGATATTATTCCATATGAACATCCTCAAATGATGACAAGGCAAGACATACCATACCAACATCCTCAAATGATGATAAGATAGTTGCATTATTTCTTGTTTTTATGTTTTAATCTCATTCATTTATTTAGTTATCACTTTATTAATAAATCTCTAATGGTTACCCCCAAACTGGTTAGTGTCCTATCTTGACTTAAAGAGCCACTTCACTCCACTATTCAAACATCAAACAAGCCTATATTGTTATAAAAACAAGATAGAATACAAAACATTGAAACAATGCATAAATAAAGGAGAGACTCAAAATTCATAAACCCATATTAGTGCATGGTAAGCCAATTGGTCTAAAACCAAGAGTACACATCTCTCAAGATCTTGTCAAGAGTATAACTCTATTATGCTAAGATCATAGTCTCAAACACCATTAATTTGTAAATCAAATGGCACCTCAACTCAAGCATAAAGTTGACACAATCATGGAAGGAGTTTCCCCAATAGAGATGGTCCTAACCATGCAACAGAAGTCAACACAACAAAAATCACAAATTCATATGCAAGAATAGATAATCATCATGATACACATAACATTGGATTATCACAAAATCATGGATTTACATCAAGTTGTCATGTAACATGAAAATCAAGAAATGCATGCTTCAATTACAATAGAAATTTATATCCTACCCCTAGACCTAATCTCTAAAGATTAACTACTGGGATATCTTAAACTAAGGAGCAAATACCACAATATAGAATTTCACAAGCCATGAGTTGACCAAGGAGATCAAATTCTCCAAAGATGGAAAAAAATGTATCACACAAATAGGTCAAGTCCTAAATCTATAAGAACAACTCTAGATTGATATGGAACGAAATGCGATCACATAAAACCCTTGAACAATGTGCCTATTAGACTTGCAAGCTATGAAAAGGCTTTGCAAGACCCAAAACCTTATATTAGTTGTTGGCATGAAGTACAAATGGGTTTGAACCGAAAAATTAAAAAAATCTCCACCAAGATAGAATATATCAAGATACAAGCCTTGACATAGATTTGTCATGATGCCCAAAACAAGTCACTGGGTTCACATGAGCTAAGGTGCCAACTAGAAGGATTGAAACACAACATAGAGATTGACCAAAAGGAACTAATGAAAAATAAATTGAAAGGAAAATATTTTTGGTGGATGCAAGATTTCTAAGAAACCCAAGATTCTCCTATATCAGAAGCATACCCATACCAACTTGGCATATAGAAATCAATAAACACTAGGCCATAAAAGGGCTCAAAGATCAAGCTTTCATCATGACATGATAGGCACTCCATTGGTCATATACCAATAGCATAAGTTCCAAAAGGTATCTTCAAGCAGAAATATCTTAACAATTCTCAAGGGCACAATAAATTAACACACACATCAATACTTCCAAGGCAAACCAAATACAACAAAAATAAAGCTAAGAAATCAAAGCAATAAGATAGTACACAAGAAAACTCTATCATTGGAAAGAGCACACATCCTAAAGAAGTTTGACATAATAATGCACACAATGATACTAAAATCCCCATGTGATCCAAGATGTCCATTACATCCAAAAATCAAGAAAGAATCTCAAAAGGACAAAATAACCACAAAAGAACAACCAATTCTAACAATAATTGACTAGGTGCATAAACTAGAAAATTAACTTAGAAATCAATCTTTGGGACACAATAATAAGTAATTGGAATGTCCTCTATTCATTTGAGCTACATAATCCAACTAAAATCATGAGATACAACCAAGGACAACTTATAAAACATGCCAATATGTTGACCATCCTGAATAAGTGTTTGCACAAAATGAGGCACACATAAAAATGCCCAAAAATGGAACTCAAAATATCATGATGAAATTAAAAGCCATTGGTTCTTAGGGTCCCACTAACCCAAAAATGTAATAAAATCTTAATGTTGAGATCGTGGGAGGAAACATACATCTTAACAACAATAAATTTTCATTTTTGAAAACACAATTCCATACAAGCCCAATTTGGCATCAAATACAATAAGCAATGTGGAAAAAACATAGATAAACATACCACTATATCATTTAAAATAATAAACAACTAATACAACTAAGATTTAAAAGCCAAAGGCTCTACATCAAGAATTGACAAAAACCCAAAATGAGGAGATGAAATTTAGTGGTTGACATAAACACACACATGTCATAAGAAGCTATAGGGATCCCAACGTAGTTCCAACAAGTTGTCACCCAAAAAGATTGGATGCCCATGTAATTCTAACAAACAAAAGAGTGAATTTCTCTAAAGAGAATGAAACAAATTCAAAAAAAAACTCAAAATAAGAAGGTAGGAAAAATAAATCTTTCAAATTATGAAGACATTTTTGAAAAAGGCAACTTCCAAATTAAGTAATCCAACTAATTTAAAGAACTTAACCCAAAATAAAACTTTCAAAAAACTTAGGGAATTAATTAATTAAATTCCTATAATAGATTATGCTCAAGGCACAACTATTGGCAATTAATAAATCAATAATTAAATATATTAATCAACATATATTAATATATAATATAATTGAGACCACTACAAAATGCCTAAATACATAGGTAGATACTAGTCAAAATATAATACATGAAATCCAAGCTCTTGCCTACATGACAACTGAAATGTAATAATGGAAATCTGATGTAGGAGCATCTTGCATGGAAAAATTATTGGGAAAAAAAAAAAAATTGAAAAAAAAAAAAAAATTTTGTGGAGGAGAGAGAAAGTGACGAAAATTAGAGGAGAAATAATAAAAAAATAAAAAAAGGGAAAAAGGAGAAAAGAAAGGAAAGGAGGATTTCTATTTTCGAGGTGCATAGGTGGCATAATAGAAAAAATAAAAAATAAATGGTTGTCATTTCATTTATCAAGGTGTGTGGGTAGAATTCTAGAAAGTTATGAATATTGTAGAAAGTTGTGGATATTGTAGAAGGTTATGGAAGTTGTAGAAGGTTGTGGAGGAATTCTAGAAGGTTGTGGATAAGTCATGCATGGGGTGGTAAGTGCCTATTTAAGCAAGGCATATGAGCATTTCTAATCAAGCCCAAGGAGAAGCTCAAGGAGAAGCTTGAGGAGTAGAAGCTCAAGGAGAAGCTTGAGGAGTAGAAACTTGAGAAGGAAAAGCTTGAGAAGGTGAAGCTTGAGAATTAGAAGCTTTGGAAGGAAAGCTTGGAAAGATTGGAAGGCTTCAAGGTGTGAAAGAGAAGGAGAAAGTGAAGAGTGATTTTTCCTAAGTCTGTGAACAGAGCACCGAATGTGAGGCAGTTTATAGTAGGATTGTGATGGACTTGTGAATGTGTAGACAGAGCGCCGAATGTGAGGCAGTTTACACTTGGATCTTGGATAAGGTTAGAGAAGAGCTAGTGGCTACGGTTTAGAAACAAGGAGGTTGCTTGGTGGCTGCGAGCACAAAGCTGAGATCTCAAAGGTTTCTACCAGAGTGTGGATCTAGGCTAGCTTGGGTTTGGATTGGATCTTGAGAGATCTTGCCAAAAATGTTATTGTAATTACTATTGGATTTTCAATTATAATAAAATTGTCTTCATCTTGTTGCATTCTTTGTCATGAGTTGGTAAGGGTGGTGTGGCCCTTTGTCAGTGGTATCAGAGCGTATCTTCATCAGTGGTATCAGAGCATATCTACATTAGTGGTATCAGAGCCATACCTACATTAGTGGTACCAGAGTAGGAGTTCCTGAGTGTACAAGCAGATCGCCGAAGTGTGAGGCAATTTGTACCAGGACCTTGGTTGGATGAAATTTATCAGAGCAGGAGATCATGAGTGTACAAGCAGATTGCCAAAGTGTGAGGCAGTTTGTACTAGGACCTTGGTTGGGTGAAGTTTATTAGAGTGGGAGTTCTTGAGCGTGTAAACAGATCGTCGAAGCTGAGGCAGTTTGCACCAGGACCTTGGGAGGACATGCAGATTGATCGATGGATGCAGAGATGGAAGTCTGGACTTGTTGAGGGATGATTGTGGAGAGCTTTTGGATTGCAAATCCATGGTCCTAGAATTGTGATGTGGTTCCTGATTGTTTGTGTGAGGTGGTAGGTTGCAATTTGACTTGCAAACAATTCAAGGTTGTCACAAGGAGCGTGGGAAGGATTTGTTGCAGAAGGTTTATGAAGATCTTGGAAGATGGCTCCAAGAAGATTGGACCCTAAGATGATTGCAAAAATTCATGATATAGTGGAGAGGAATTTTTCTAAGATGTTTTCTCGGTTGGATGCTAGATTGGATGATCAAGCTAAGAAGGTCAAGGTGGAAGAGGATGGTTTTGCTGATAAGTTTATGAAGCCTGATGCAGAACCTGTAGAGCAAATAGAGGTTGTTGCTAAGGATATTTCTAACCTTTCTGATGTTGGGATGGAGATTGGTTTTCATGATCAGTTGGTTGAGTCTGACATGGAGACTACAGAGCACTTGGTCGTGGATGATCCGGTTGCTGTTGGTGGCGAGTTATGTATTGTAGAGCATTTTGTGAGCAATGAGGTTGCTGGTGTTGAGAGTTTGGCATGTATTGATGGAGATCTACATGTTGGTGCTGATATGGAGTTTGTTGTTGCTGATGCGGGGTTTGTTGCTACTGGTGTGGATTCACTAGTTGCTAATGTGAATGAGGGTTTGTTGATGAAGAATTATGTTCAGTTTGTTCCTGGGAGTGAGCATGCTAATTGGATGGTTGAGATTCTAGTGTTTGATAGAGTGATGCATATGTGGAGGATTTGCATGGTGGTTTTGTTGTCCCTATTGAGGTGGAAGCCTTTGGTGAAGATGAAGATGGTGGTAGATCTTACTTTTGGCATCAAAGTGGGACACACTTTTCTATCTACCGGGGGAGTCTGATGCAGGAGCATCTTGCATGGAAAAATTATTGGGAAAAAAAAAAAATTTGAAAAAAAAAAAAAAATTGTGGAGGAGAGAGAAAGTGACGAAAATTAGAGGAGAAATAATAAAAAAATAAAAAAAGGGAAAAAGGAGAAAAGAAAGGAAAAGAGGATTTCTATTTTCGAGGTGCATAGGTGGCATAATAGAAAAAATAAAAAATAAATGGTTGTCATTTCATTTATCAAGGTGTGTGGGTAGAATTCTAGAAAGTTATGAATATTGTGAAAGTTGTGGATATTGTAGAAGGTTATGGAAGTTGTAGAAGGTTGTGGAGGAATTCTAGAAGGTTGTGGATAAGTCATGTATGGGGTGGTAAGTGCCTATTTAAGCAAGGCATATGAGCATTTCTAATCAAGCTCAAGGAGAAGCTCAAGGAGAAGCTCGGGGAGTAGAAGCTCAAGGAGAAGCTTGAGAAGTGGAAGCTTGAGAAGGAAAAGCTCAAGAAGGTGAAGCTTGAGAAGTAGAAGCTTTGGAAGGAAAGTTTGGAAAGCTTGGAAGGCTTCAAGGTGTGAAAGAGAAGGAGAAAGTGAAGAGTGATTTTTCCTGAGTCTGTGAACAGAGCGCCAAATGTGAGGCAGTTTACAGTAGGATTGTGATGGACTTGTGAATGTGTAGACAGAGCGCCGAATGTGAGGCAGTTTACACTTGGATCTTGGATAAGGTTAGAGAAGAGCTAGTGGCTGCGGTTTAGAAACAAGGAGGTTGCTTGGTGGCTGCGAGCACAAAGCTAAGATCTCAAAGGTTTCTACCAGAGTGTGGATCTGGGCTAGCTTGGGTTTGGATTGGATCTTGAGAGATCTTTCCAAAAATGTTATTGTAATTACTATTGGATTTTCAATTATAATAAAATTTTCTTCATCTTGTTGCATTCTTTGTCATGAGTTGGTAAGGGTGGTGTGGCCCTTTGTCAGTGGTATTAGAGCGTACCTTCGTCAGTGGTATCAGAGCATATCTACATTAGTGGTATCAGAGCCATACCTACATTAAAATCAAATACATCATTCCATTTGGGATTGATATTAGCTAAGGACAAAATGGCCAATAATGACTATCTCTTGTAACCACCATGGAGGACAAAGATACATTCAAACCTATAGCTTAGGTGGAGTTGTTGCCTAGTACTTGTTCACTAAAATATGCACACAATGTATATAGTCGAAGCATATACATATAATAATCAAATTGCATTTAATAAGAGATGACACTCTAATGGCATAGCCATTTATATGTATTAGAATGTTAAGAAAATTTTCATTCCTTATTTAATCCTTAGTGTATAATATAATTAAATATTATATTTAAAACATTATATATTAATAATACAAGCATATAACAATCAAAACTCTACATACATATCCAACAACATGATAAAGCATTTAATATCATGGAGAATCAATAATAGTAATCAAGATAACATGAATAATGATCCCCAATCTAGATAACATCAAAATATGATAAACAATCATAATTTAGCAACCACACACATACATCAGTGAAATAGTCAAATCACATCATAAGCCATATAAACTAGATACCATCATTGCCTCAATAGTAATCTAAGAAAATAAATACAATAATGAACTAAACCAATTGCATGTTAGGATAATAACATAAAATAATAATACGAACAATGACCAAATCACATGAGAGAATCAAGCTCAAACCCAAACCATCGAGAATAAAATGAATCCACATAACTTACAATCATAGTCTTAAAAGGATTTTCATCATCAATTAGGCAAGAAACAAGCTACATCATTATGGTCCTCACAACCAGGCACAAGGACATAGGAATTTTTTTGATGCAACAACACAATCCATATAATCAAGAAGGCACGAATACATCATGGATCCAACATGATCATACATAACATGCATATATCAGTGACATAAGAAATGATAATATATCCAAAGCCAAAATAAGGTATTGCAAATAGATCTCATCTAACTATAGAAAATCACCACCACAATATAAAATCAAAATTGCATCCATCGGGATGTCATGCAAAAAAAGAAGGAGAAACACTACATTCTTCAAATGATAATATAAGCGAATATGGTAGATAGTGAGGGAAAGAATCCTTAAAATAAATTCTTATATATAAGTTTGAAAAAAAGATTTTTTCAATGCTATATATGCTGGATCAAATGCTCCGCATACACAAAATTATATAAATACTTCTACAATCAAAGTTAAAGAGTTCATGCATTATAACAATCTTCCCATTGAAATTCAAAAGATCATGTATTTTATCAAATTTCAGGAGTATGAAGGGTGCAAATATAACTCAATTTCAACCAACCTTCTATAATATCATTGAATTCATGGTCTAAGACAAATGTTCCTAGCACAAGTTTTGTGCCAAAAACTATTAAGTAAGGCTCCTATTATTTCCTAATATGAACTCATGAGTGTGTACACTTCATGAACTCAATCCTCAATAGGAGGTTAGATTATTTATACTAAAAATAGCATTATATTAGATTTTTTGAAGTTAAACAACACATAACAATTTCCAATGTAATTGTGATGTTATCTCTTTGCAGATACACAATTCATTTTCTCATAATCGCCTTCCCATCAGGTATTAAACAATGGATAGGGTTCATCATACATCAATGGGAAACACAATATTTTAAATTCCATATCACCATCTTCAATGAGAATGTCTAATGTTATGGATTATCATCATAATATTCGATACTACAATATCTCAAACTTCTTAAGAGAAATAATCATCATGCTAAGTTGATTGATCTTTCTCTAGACATTATTCAAATATGAAGTTAATAAAATTTATTGTTTATCAACAAATTTAATTTGATATCTTTAAAAGAATTATTTTAGATTAAATCAAAAATAAGTTTTGAAGGGACCCCAAAACCCTTAACAAATTTACAACAAGAAGATTTTCAATTAGGCATAAACAAACATAACAACTACAAAGAGAGTTGCAACAACCAAAACCATGACCATACAGGTACCCCATAAGAAGTAACCAAGAGGGGCTGACAAATAAAAATAAGGAAAGAAAGAAAGACCAATCTTCCCCAAGGGAAAGAAACCCCTCAAATAACTAAAAACAAGAAAAATACTAAGATTTCCATTTACCTCCCTTCTAGGAGTGTAAGTTCATGTCAAAAGGAGGAGAGGATTTCTTATGGTTTTTTTTTCTAGTAAATGAGTTCCACCCCTCCTCAACCAATCATATATCCTCCTATGATTCTAGAGAAAGAAAATTTGCCACAACATATCCAACACACTAGACATAACCAATAAGAATAGATCCATCCAATTGGACATAACCAACAACAATAGATCCAACCAACTAGATAAAACCAACAATAGAAGATCTAGTAAAAATAGAATCAATAGCAATAGAGACATAATTGGGAAAAAATCCCACCACCACTTGCATGAGAAGACCCCACACTAGCTACAATAGTTCCAACAATTTGGATAGAACCAACAACATTTGAACCAACAGATTAGATAGAGCCAATTGCAACAATTCCAACAACATAAGTATTAATGAAAATAGAACTAGCATTGGTAAAAAAACCTGTGCCATAGATTGCAACACCCTTACTAACCACATTATTACCCACCGTAACTATGATAGCCTCAGTCGAGTTAGTAGGAGTAAAAAAACCAACAGGCTCAAAGAAACCTACTCAATAGTTTGCATGACACTCTTCTTAGCAACAATATGATGTTCAAAAGAACCCCCTTTCTACCAAGAAGAGGGAGTTTTACCCTTAACCCCTTGAATACCACATTGAGTTACCAAGAGAAAAATGTTATAAAATTTTATGCACCTAAAGGGAAACCCTTCATAATCCAATGTTTGAATAAAACTACCACTAGGAAGCACCAACATGATCTTCTTAGGAACTCCCTTAGAAATGTCCATCTCCACTAGGATTCTTGTATAAGCAGAATGAATTACATTTGATGAATCTTCATCAACCATCAAGAAGTCACCAATGACATCTCCCACCACCTCCAAAAGGGAATCAACCCAATAATGATGGGGGAGATAAGGAAACCTCATCCAAATTCAAAACATAGAGAAATATTTTGATGTAGGGGAAAAATTAGGGTGTCAAAATTTTACCATTATTCAATGATTCTAGGACAACCAAGTGAAGGAAGAACCACAAATGATCTTCATTCTATCTTAAAAATTGTCAAATTTAGCAATAAAAACTCCCTTGGCCATAGAAAATATGTGAACAATACCTAATAAAATGGGTTCCCACTCAAAATAAATTCATGAGTACAAATTAGATAGAATCAAACATAAGCTCTAAAATAAGAAAAACATGACATGATTAGACAATATGAAAGAAAAATCCTTGATGTAATTCACCACATTCTCCTCTACAGTAATCTAGGTAGGGTTAAAGAATGGTATGGGAAGCTTATCCTTAGGGTCCAACCCACCATGAGGAATAGGATCTAAAGAATTTTCCATAACCTTAGTAGCATATGTCATATATCCACTTGATACATTAGCACTAACACTCACACCAATGCCAACACCTGTGCTCGCACCAGTAACCCTACCAAAACTCAAACTGGAACAACCAACCCACCAATAGATGGAGAAACCCTAGAACCAACACCAATATCAACATCATATCTACTACCATCATCAACACTATAAAATAATCTAGTTGCAACATTGACATTAACAACACCAACAAGAGGAATAATCCTAGCTCTAACACCTACCTTGAACACTACTACCAACACCCAAACTAGATGCTCCAATTATTGCAACATCACCAACATAATCCCTAGCACTAGAACACCCACCAAGACCAGTTCTAGACCTCAATCTAGATGCACAATAGCCAGCAACAAGATCCTTAGACCTCATGATAGGACCAATGCCAAGACTTGCACCAACCTCAACATCGATACCAACAACAAAAAAATAAATGTTTAATTGTGTAAAATTAAATAATTATTAGAAATAAAAATTGGATTTTTTTTGTTTTCAATGTATTTGTTATTGTATAGAGATTAAAAATGAAATGTGATTAGACATTATGAAATATGCCCACCAAGATATCAAAAATCCAAAATAAGATTTTATACAAAAAATATTTATAATAATTGATAAATCCCATAATTTGATGGCTTCCCAAGTCTTTGACATACTTTTCATCTTAGATTTTTGCTGGATTTGGATAGGTCTCTTTGTAAATAGAATAGGTTAAAAGCCTATATTTCTCTCAGATTTACCACCATAAGGAACACTTGAAGAAATGCAATGACAAACTCTATGGATTTGACAACCCACTTAGGATATAAGATTAAACCTTGATGGTTAATGTCAACAGGGACAAGACCACTTTAATCTTGGGAGAGATGACAAAAATCTCAAGCAACCATGTGAGACCTTTTCTCTACACCAGTGAGGCCAATGAAAGTTCTCGTAGAAGCTTTTAATATTTTAACATGAGGCCTTTGAGGGAACTTAACAACAAGAATGATAACCATGGGTGACTATTCAAATATTAGAAAAAACTTGAAGTTTTGATACAAGGGAAAGTGGTTGGATGATCCACTAAGATAATTTCATCTCAAACATGGGCAGTGATAGATGCCCACATGGAAGAGCAAGAAAAATTTAAAAGGATGTCAATTTTTTTATGAATCTCTCCATGATCAATCCATATGAATTTGTAATATTATATTATCTACAATTACATAAATAAAATATATATTGACTTTGAAGAGCTTATTTGAAATTATGCTTCGCTTCCAAAACAACAAGAAATCAATAATTTGCAAAGTGGTCAACAATATGTTGTTGGAGGAATTAGGAAGATTAATGCATTTAACTAGCTTTTGATAAATAATATGAGCCACAATATAACCAAACTAAATAGAAATACACATGTATAATGCAAGGGCAAGATGACATATCTTTTGTGTAGGACAAAAGATTCCAAATTAGGACAACACTTGAGCATTAGTAGTAATGCAAGCAAAGCATTAATGAAAGAAATTGAATAGACTACAAGAACTTGGAACTAAAAGATAATGCTTACATAACATAACAATTATAAATGGAAATACGCTTTTACATTCTCAATTTTGATGAAAATGACTTTTGTTAATGTAATACCCCTTGTTTACTATCATTGTAGACATTGTTATTAAAAATCTATCTGACTCTTCTGTGTAAATGTTAGCCCTTAAGTAGTATTTGAAATATGATACTTTGATATATATGATAATTGATTATACCAGATAGTAATGATTACTTACTTGCAATGATGATACTTTCATGTGTCTATTTGATGATTATGATTACCTTCGTAATGATGATGCTCTAAATAATTGTAGATAGTAAATGTGATTGCTTCCATAATGATGTCATATGATATGGGCTTTCAAATGATGATGACTACTTGTTTATATTAGAATATAATACCACTTATACTCGTGATTTATTGATTATACTTACCCCATGCATGTGTATGGTGTGCATGTCCATTTTATATTTATGTCTAACATGCCTGATGTGGTTGAGGGAGGGAGTGGTGGTCACCTACAAATTAGGATCTACACAATATACCACTCATCACCATTGCTTGTTTAGCTTAGATATATATGCACTTGTGCATGCTCATCTTTTATACACGTTTGCAGACCTACTAGGCATCAACTTTCCTAAATTACTAGGATGAGCATGCCCTATTGCAATAAGTCAATGGTAAGAATGGGGAGATAATGTTAAGGTCCAATCCTAGCCATAGCCTAATTACTTATTCTGAGAAGGAGGATATGTATTTGACTGCCTATCCTTACTAAACCCATGAGTTTGTCATTGCATGTGTTGTTTGATTTTGACTTTGGTTAGTTTTGCTTATGATGCTTTTACGTGAGTTTGACTATGTGATTTACTTGGTAAATAATTTAATTATGACTTTTGGATCAATCTTATGATATTATAATTGTTAAATATCAATTGATTAAAAAAGAATATTAAAATATGATGCTTTTAATTAATTAGAAATTAATTTCAAAAATATGTACTTTAATTTAAAAGATTCAATTGGAAACTCTAATTTGAGAAATTGGATAAAATAAATTAAAATATTAAAGATTTAATATTGATTTGTTGTAATTATTTATTTAATAATGATTAAATTAGAGCTACTTTTAAATAATGGACTTTAATCATTAATATTAATTAAAATAATAAATTATACTTTTAAAAGTGCTTTGCATAAATAATTAAGTAGAGAAAAGAAAATAAAAAGAATAATTCTATTTATTAAAAAGGGCTTTAAGTGTGCATGAAAGAATTGAATAATTGAAATATATATATTTTAATACAGCAAATGGCTTTTGGAAAAATAGGGAATAAAACCCCTAGTTAGGGTTATGACTCTTTATTAGAGAGTTTGTAGTTAATTTTTCGACATACATGTTTTGTGAGAGCGATTTGGGAATTGAAGTTAAATAATTGTTTAAAGTTTAAGAGTATTTGGATTGCATGTATTCATCAGATTTTCCATAATTTAAGCTGTTAGATTAAGGTAGGGTTTGAGAACTCCTTTGTAGAAATTATTTTGGAATATTTGCCTACCTCGTGTCTATCATGTTAACTAAATTTATTTTTTGAAATTTATGGAATGAAATATGTAGCATAATTCTAATTTACAATTAGGAAATAGAATTTGATTCATGCATTGTTTGGAAACAATTGTCTAATGTAAATTGAAGGATTATGCTATTGAAAATTGATTTAGAAAATCTAGATTTGAGCAACTAGTGAAAATTCAACATTAAATTTTAGAGGAAAATGATTATTATCAGCTTGGGTTTGAAGGAAATTATTTAAGAACTTCAACAAAAACCCCCCACAAAGATTTTTCAAACAAAATGCATATTTGTCTCAGATTTAAAGATAATTATTTGTTGAAAATCTTTCTGAAGAATAGGTACACTCAAGATAGACAACTAAGTATATTATGCTTGCATGTTTCAAAAGATCATAGACATGTAGAAATAATAATTGCATCCTTATTATTATTTAAAAAAATAATAATTTAATTTTAAATTTAATTTTTAAAAATGATTATTTATTAATTTTAGAAATTAAAAAATATATTTTTGAATTTTTTTTTATTATTTATTAATTTTAAAAATTAAATAAATATTACTCATTTATTTATAAAGTGGATGTTAGTATTAATGATTTCTTAAGCCTGATTAAACTATTAGTTACATATAAGTGATTATATATTTATTAATGGAAGTGGGAAGTTAATAATTTTTTTTTTTGTGATTTTGTTATATTAGAAGAGAAGGTATGGTGGAGTTCACTATGTAGTCATCTAGTTATAAATACTTATTATTATGAAAGATATTATAAATAATTTAATTAAATTATAATTTCAAGTTTGAGTTATTTGTAGTTGCATTATGAATTAAAGGAAAATAGATATTAATATTAGACTTTAATTTAAGTCAAATTAATATTTTAAAAATAAAATTGATATTAATAGTTAATCTTACAATATAAGTCATTTATGATTTAAGTTTATTTAAATTAATAACATGATTATATTCCATGACATTTTATATGCACAAAGAGATTTGACATTTAAATAAAGCATATTAGCTTAATTTTCTATGTAAACATGTATATTCTTACTTTATTGTTAAATATGTCCTTATGGCTCAATTTAAACATAGAAAATGATGTAATTAAAAAATATGGCTGAAAACTACACATTTTTATGTTTTATTTAAAGTCTCATGATATTTTTGTGTGTGATGGTTTTATGTGGCTTGTATAGTTGGCCAAACTAGGATGTGCACCACAGGTTTTTGTGATTTCTTTTATGATGATGATTTGATTGTATATCATGATGTATTTTATGATTCAAATTGAAATTTATGTTTATGGGTTTTATCTTTAATGATCATTTATGTTAACTTGGGTTTTGAGAATCAACTATTATTTTTGGGTTGCCTGTTATGGAGCCGAACTTGATCACTATGCCTTTTGGTAAGGTTATCTAGGTACATTTCTCTACGAGTGGCTTACAATGGGGGTCGAGGCCCAATGTGGCTGCTAGGGTAGCTCATTGTAAGTTGTGTAATAAGTGGTAACATAGTAATTAAAATATTTAGACAAACATTAAAAAGATAAGCTAGAGATATTTCCTTGCCCATGCCTTGAGTGCTTGTATAGGCTAAGGATGGGAATGTGATGATAACTAGTGAGAGGTATGACTAGTTTTCCTCATTTTCATGAGAGGGTATTCTAGTTCCACATGTGTTACATTGAGAATTCGAGGTCCATAGTGACCAGTCTAGGGTAACTCAATGCTTGAGGGTTTGGAATCTAGTGAGAGACTAGTCAAGGGTAACTCAAGTAGTTTGACCATGTGATGAAACTCTTTGGTATGTAGCCTGAGTCTCCTTTAGGGTTTTTATATTTGCCTCTAGTGGTGTATCTTTTGGTGGTGTATTTATTATGAGTTGTTCTTATTGTTGGTAATTTAATCTCATTTATGACCCTTATTTATCTGTTGGTTATTATACTTTTAACATTTGCCATTGATTCAAAAGTTAGTATTCTTTCATTGATTACATCTCTTTGGTTTTGATACTTCATTGTATTTATTATCTGGATGTTGACTTGGTATGTGATTTTGTTATTGGATGAGTGTTCTTTTAACTTTGGTTCTCTTTTCTTTATAAATAGTTTGTGTTACCCTTGAGGTAGAATGGGCTATTAGGATTCCTTTCTTAGGGTTGATTTTATGATTTGATATTCATATGTGGATCGTACAATATCTCCCTTGCAAGGTGGGAGTGAGAGTCTTATTAGTTGACCATGTGGTCAAGAGGTAGTGAATTTATACCATTTTGGTCCCCCATGAATTGGTATAAATTTTGGATGTTCGTTGATGCGATTATACCATTACCATTCTTATTCTTATCCTAGAGATTTCTATTTAGATGTTGTATCTATGTATCTTTTATTTTGAGATCATATGAGTTGATGTATTGTATTTAAGGTACTTGTATATATTATTACATACCCTATGACATGTATTACTTGAAAGTAGAACAACAACTAACAAGCAGAGTGACTAAACATGAAGCTCATTATCATTGAATAATAGATGCATATTTATACAATAGGTTGACCCACCAATATTCCTAAATGTTTGCTAAATAGATTGATAACAAACTACTTCATGATTGACAACACAGACATGAACTTGACACCTAACTAGATATGAGAGACACATCTATAACTAGTCATTGTTTACAACTCAATCTCTTTGCCACATATGCAACAAATATAATTAGAAATGATTTATTCACTACAGTTGAAACATTAACTTCAACACACCCACTTAATGTGACAACTAAAAAGAAACTATGTGGAAATTTATTCTTTGAAATATAGTTCATAGACTAGTAAGACTTCCTCAAGTTGCCCCCAACTGCTAGTATAGTCATGCAACTATCATCCAACTTTAAAACACCATTAGACACCATTTGCATGTGAAATACCTCATAACCTTTGTAAAGGTATGATGCCAATCTTCTAAATTTTCAAATCTCCCTAAACTATTTGACACCAATCCACACATGTGTGTCTCATAAACCCAATGAGGTATAGTTTCTCTGATCCTATAGTACCTCATACTATTAAGCATCCATCTAGCTTCTACTGCATCATTTCCTATATTTCCAAATATTGATCTCATCAAAATCAAACAATTTTTTTTTATGAAATCATAATCACCATCAAGATCTAGTGGTTCTTCTCTAGGCCTCATTTTCTTGATAGATTTTTGTCTAACACATACAATTTAATAGGAAGATGGCTCTGATGCCATATTAGAAAAATAGAACAACAATTAAAAAACACAGAGTCTAAACATGAAGCTAATTATCATTTAATAATAGATGCATATTTATACAATAGATTGACCTACCAATATTCCTAAATTACTACTAAATAGATTGACGACATACTGCTTCATGATTGACAACACATACATGAACTTGATACCTAACTAGATAGTGAAGACACATCTACAATTAGTCATTGTTTACATCTCAAACTCTTTGCCACATATGTGGTACACATAATTAGATATAATTTATTCATTACAATTGGAACATTAACTCCAATAGTTATTTGGATGTACTTCATTGTATCAACTTTTATTAAGCATCTTCTTATGAGATTATGTGTTTGTTATTCATTTATGATTGCAAACATTGTGCTTAAGGTTCAAACTAATAAATAATACCTTCTTAAACATGATTCAACATGAAGGAACCCTTGAGAAAATAGAAACTATATTTATAATTGCTTATGTGTACTTGATGTGTATGTGTATATTGCTTTTGCATTGTTATGTTGTACAAACATTAAAAAAATGTTTAGCAAAATATTGTAACATAATAGGTTAATTTCTCTTGGGGTCCCAAGTGGGGCATTATAGTTAAGATTATCTATCCCATTCTTCCTCCCATATGATAACAATATTGTCAATAATATCCCTAGAATAGTCATACATGATTTTTTTCAAAAGACATTTTGATGAAAATAAATTGTTGTTGAGATTGACCAACCCATTCCATTTCTTTCCTCACAATAGTAATACTATCAAGGATTTTCCAATAATTTATATATCTAGTTTTCTTAATATAGACAATGAGAGGAATAAAACCTCAAACAACATACTCATTTTGAGGTCTACCAAGCCTAAAACATTTCACGAGACAAATTTTTTGGATTATTGGATTCCAAATGCCTATCATCATTATCGAGCTCTTGAAAAGGTTTCAAGATATTTTAGAAAATCTTACCCACGATCACAAGTTTATAAGTTCCCAACTAGATAATTACTATAAAATTCCTCTATTTATCCTAAATGTATTCCCTACTTCTAATATTGATTCTAGTTGTGATATTTCCTTGAAGCTACTTAAGGAGAGAAGAAGGAGAAGCAAGAAAAATATTTATTTGGCACAAACTATTAGTTTAGTAAAATAAGGTGTGATTGCCTTGTACGAGGATTCCTAGGATGTTGGAAGACAATGATATCCTTTTGTATTGTCAAAGTTTTATAATCAAAGGATTAACAATGACTGAAACAACCCTCCTAGGTAGTAACTCCTCCAACATACTTGCGGTACTCAAGAAATTTGATCTACAACAAGAAGTTGGATAGTTTCAATCATTAAATTTTTTTGCAAACAAAACTTATTGAAATTTTTATTAAAATATGAAATGGGTACTATACACCAGTAGTGAGCCAAATAAACTATCTTTTCAATACAAAATCAATTCCTATTGGTATAATGTTCTTATAATAGCAAGAAAAAAAAAACTAAAACTTCTTCAAAACCCTCACTTCTCCCACACAACTAAACACCATTTTTTTTACCATGCATCTCTCTAGAAATAAAGCCTTTCTTGTAAATTGTAGTCCACTTCCACTCCCAAAATGGTACACACCCCCTCCAAGAGAAGTATCCAAAAATAACCCTCTCCACTTTTTTCCCTACATTTTTGAATACACCTATCCAACTACTAATTTTAGGCAACCACCTTTTGTTTGTAACACACATGATACATAATACAAATTTTTAAATAGTATGTTTTGGGCCATATAGATGCCCTATATCAGGTTAATTCTCTTTAGTAATGTCTCATCATTAAGAGATGTGACTTTCATTCCATTGGTTTGGTTATTCTTGTAGTTTCATATTATACTTTAACCTTTATTTATTTGAGGAAGCACACCACTAGTATTTCTAAGTGTAGACTTGGCTATTGGCATCACTAAGGGATAATCAATAATTTATGTTTCAAGGAACAATACCTATAACAAGTATTTGGTAGACTAATATAGAACTTGACTCTTTGGGGATTGGCATAATTGATCAATCTTAATGTCAATAGACTTCTTAAAGTCTTTTGAAAGATCAAACTTAGCACTTGAACTTATTTTTGAAGATGAGCTCTTTTTTTTTCGACATAAGAAACATTGTCTAAAGAGGTATCACTATAGTTATAAAAATGCCAACGACAAATATTTGGGTCTAGGGCAGGGATAACTTTAAGAAACCTATCCTAGAAAAATATGTAAAATGCTAGTGAACCCAACATTTTATGCCAGGAAAAATATCATCTTGAGGGTGATTTTTTTGTTCCATGTAGGAAAAAAAAAATTATATGTTGGCAATTTTTTTCTTGCCCTGAAAAATTCATTAAAAATGTGGTAAATTAAAAAAAGTCCTTGGCACAGAAATAAATGGTGGCGATTCTTTTGGTTAGCCCAAAATGATTTTGAAATGTGAGAGGTGAATTAATTATTTAGTAGGGAAACAAATAATAATGGATGTGGCTATTCTTTGGTGGAAAACTAAAAAATTATTTAATTTGATATCAAATTTACCAAGTGTTCTAGCTAGCGATCTTTAAGGATTTATGATTGGCAAGTGTAGTAACTAGTGTCCATTATTAATAATATCACCAACTTGTCTGCCATCACTTTGGTATCATTAATACTCTACTTTTATCTATTTTTGATTGATTAGAGATCAACAAAAAAATGTACTTCAGGGCTAGTTACTTAAAAAATACTAGGAGTTGCATGAAATTCTTTGGAATGGATACATGTGACATGTTTTGCACAATAAAAACTAACTAGAATGTAGTGAACATCATATCAAGTTAAAATCATAAATACAAGATTGGCAATTATAATTAGTACATTCCATTTCTAGCCATCTTGGCTAGCACTCTAACATTAATGAGAGTACATTTCCCACACTTGTGAATTAATTGGAATATGAAAACTAAAGATATGAAAGATCGCAAATAATTTAATCCAATTTCTATTTAAAGAGTCTCTTAAATTCCTCTATCGCTATCAAATTCTCAATTCTATTTTTTGTTCTCAATTCTACTAGTTTACAAATTTTCTTAGGTGTAGATTTGTTTTCTAGTTCCGTCATGGACACACCAATTAGGTTGAGATGCAACATACTGGATCTACAAAAGACCTTTTTGGGCATGATACTAGAGGATGTTCTCACTATATTTTGCAAGGAAGATACCATTGAGCCTTTTTCTGCAATACTTTTTTCACAGTCCTCAACCGTCAATTCTTTATAAATGAGAGGAGATACCACATGCCCATGGACATTACCTCCTACTTCCTTGCATCTCTTCTCACCTGAGAGAGATCAACTAGACATTTTGATGCTTCTACATACCATTTTTACAAAAATATTGCTAGAAGACATCATCAAAATCTTTGAATTGGCCAAGCAGTTACCAAGTGTTGGGATCCCTTTTGTAGACATAGTGCGCAAGTGTTGGGAGTGAAGCATAAGGAGAAATGTAAAAAAGTATCCCTTCTTGCTAGGCTTGAATGAATAAAAAATGAATCACCCTCGAAAGTGGGCACAACTTGGGTGGGATTTTTTATGTAAGTGATTGTTGTTGGATGATGTCAATGGTATTAACTAAACATGGCTACATGAGTTCAACGATATTATCATCTCTAAGAGATTCCTTGTGGAGAGGCTTGAAGATTTTTTTGGTTGAAGGCTCGAAGCCCTTTTCCTTGTTCCATGAATCCCTATTCCCTCTTTAATCAACCCATGCCCTTAGAGAAAAAAAATATTTTTAGATTTATTTTTTGATAAAAACTATTACTAGTAACTACTCGAAATTGAGTTTTGGATTAGGACTTTACCTTGCATGTAAATAGTAAAATTAGGCTGATTGAATCAACTATATTGAATATTTATGCTATGAATATATAAACAATCTTGAATATAATCAATGAAAGCACTAGTTTTTGGCTTCTAAATTTGTTGTTCTTGTAAATGTGTGAATTATTGTTTAATGCTTTTTTAAATATTAAATTGTTTGGTTTTAGATGTAACTGTTATAGAGTGATGATTTTTTCAAATATATTGTTAAATTGTTAATCTTTGACTTTGTTATAAAAATTTAACTGTTAGTTTATTAAAAACATAAAAAGGGTTTCAACTTTCCCTTTAGGGTTTCATAATTAATTCATGAATTATAGTCAAAGAATATTTGACTGGGGATGCATTCGACGGATTGAGTTCTCTACTAGGGTTTCTTGCTTCATGCGAACTTCCAATTTTTTTGTGTACGACTCTTCGTCTTAGCTTTCCTCTTGTAAGCACCACTTGTCAAACTGCAATTACTGCAGGAGCTTTTAGGTTAGGTTATAATGGCTCTGACTAGCAGTGAACTAGTTGTTTTTGGTTCTCTCGCTGCTGCTTCAGAATGCCATGGTGCCACCTCTGAACAAATGCCCACACAAGTTTGTCCCGAAGGTCTTTCACAAGGTAATCTTGATATTATCCTTCCTTTACAAGAATTTGATGCTGCTTGTGACTGGTTAGAACACCATACCTTGATAGGTTATTTTGTTGGTAGGACTCCTGAAGCTATGCTCTAAGACTAGGTTAACAAATGTTGGACTCCTCATGGAGTCTGCCTTGATTCTGTGAAAAACCTTACCAAAGGTTTTATTTATTTATTTCACTTTGCTAACCCATCGCAAGAAGACATGGTCTTTAACAATGGACCTTGGTCTGTGCATTCCTCTCTGCTTGTTTTCCAAAAATGGTCCTGAGACTTCACAGTCTCAGATGATAAAAAGCTTAGGGTTCTTGTGTGGGTCGAGTTTCCAGGTCTTCCCTTGCCATGTTGGCCTTTCATTGAGTCCATTGCCAAAACTCTTGGCAAAGTTGTCACCAAGGAGCTTGAGAAAATTTTTAATGCCCACCCACAGTGATGCATTTGTGTTGAAGTTGATCTTTCCAAGGATCTCAAGGATTCTATGGAAATCTAGATTAGAGATCAAGCCTTCTCCCAAAAGGTGCTCTACTTGAATTTACCCAACACCTGTTATAGGTGCCAGTCCGCAAAACACAAGGTCAAGGATTGCCCTCTGGCTATGCCCAGGGTCAAGCCCACACCTAAAGAAGTGCCTACCAAATAGGCCGAAGGAAAGAAGAAAGAATGAGTTACTAGTGGGTGCAAAGGAAAGGGTCCCTTGAATCCCTTGTCCCCCAAGCCATCTTATGCAAAAATCATCATGGTTCCTCCTATTCCCATAGGAGTGTCTGCACCAGCTAGCATGGGGCCACATGCGGCTCCCACAGTGCCTATTTCAGGGGTTTCACAGGTTCCAAACCCTGCTAGTATGTAGGGGATTAAGGTAGCCGCTAGGGTTTCTACCTTGGCTTTGGTTCGTGCTCCTATTGTAGTTTCTTGAACCATCGTGCCATTAGCAACAAGGCATTCTTGTAGTCCTCCTGGATGTGTGGAGAAACCAGAGATGAAATAGTAGTCTATTAGGTCAGATGATTTCTCATCTGGCTTCCACCAGGTTTCTATCTTCTTGCAGTATAGCTACTTCTCTCTTAAGGACAAGGATGATATGGAAGAGTTCTCATGAACTTCCTCTGCTGGAATGTTTGAGGTCTTTCTGACCTCTCCAAAAAATTCTATGTCTGGAAAACCCATAATAGGCTTGGTAATTTAGATTTTCTCTACTTGCAAGAAGTTAAGATTTCTGGTTTCATGCTTTCTACTGTGTGTTGTGTCATTTGACAGGATGATGTTCTATTTTCCTCTTAGCATGAACTTGGCCGAGGTGGTGTAGTTACTCTCTTGTCACCTTGCCTTCATTTTGCTATTATTTCGCACAGTTCTGACCCCATGTATAGAATTATTTGGCTTTTTCTTTCCATTCACAATCATTCTTTTGAAGTCATTAATGTTTATGCCTCCAATGATGCTGTGGAAAGGTCCTAGATGTGGGTTTGGCTAGCTGACAACTTGCCTCCTTCTACTTGGGTCATGTGTGGGGACTTCAATATGGTTGAAGTTGCATCTAACAAGGATGGCATTCTACCCCTTTGGTGGACAGCTAGGGAAAGAGAAGCTTGGTACTACATGCAAAATAAATTGGGCCTTTTTGATCCCAATACAAACTGCCACCAGGCTAGTGGGGTCTGGCACACTTGGTCCAACTTTCAAGTTGGCTTTGACAACATTTTAAAACACCTTGATCGTGCTATGATCTCTGCACAATCTTTTTTCTTTTTTTTTGAAGATCGAGATGTGCCTGTCATTCCCCTGGCAGATGTAACATTATCCGACCACTATCCCATCTATTTTGTCATTTCTTAGCAAAAAACTGTCCCCAAGGTAGCCAAGTCTCAGTTCTTCCTCAACACATCTATACTATTGCATGCTTCCACCATCTCACACATCCAATGTGTCTGGAATTTGGAGCCATGTACACCATCCCAGAGAGGATGGATTCAATGGTGGAATGATGTAATTACTAGAACTATGCAATTTTTGTGCATCAATGGGACCTAGCTGGCAATTTTCAAGAAACACTCTTATGAAACAAACACCCTCGCCCTCAAAAAAGCCTCTAAGGCTCTCACCTTCAACCCCTCTGATGTGGATTTGCAAATTAATCTTGCCAAGCTTTGCCATGACAAGAAAATTGTTGACAACTATGCTGCCCATGGAGCTCAAATCAAGGCCCGTCTCCACTGGTTGGAGGTTGGCGATAAAGCCTCGAAGGAGTTCTTTCAGGCTCTCTAGGCCTGTCATACCAATGTTGGGATTAAAAAGATCAAACAGGGTACGACCGTTCTATCCAGTCTCCCTAACATCCTACAAGCCTTCATTCATCAATATGAGAATGTTTTTGCTTCACAGGGAAATTCGGTTACTTAGGAGGAGGTTCTCAAAAAGTGTCTCTGTTACTCCAAAATGCCTTGCGGTTGAGCAATGTGCTTTCTGTGAGTAACTTCTTTCCCCTAGAGACCTTAAAGAGGTAGTTGACTCCATGGCAAACGACAAGTCTCCTGGATGTGATGGCTTTCCCTGTATATTCTACAAACACCTCTGGGAACAAATAGGTCTTGACCTGCACAAAGTCTATCTTGAAGCATACCATACTAAAAGCTTAGGAGTGATAATAAATAAAGGGAATATCAAATTCATACCTAAAGCTGGTGATCTTGAGGACATATGCAATTGGAGGCCTATTACCCTTCTGAATGTGTCTTATAAGATCATTTCCAAGGCGCTCTCTCTCAAAATCAGGCACATGTTGCCTTCAATTGTGTGGCCTTAGCAAACTAGCTTCATCAAGTCCAGATATATTCTAGACAACATCATTGCTATCTGGGAGGGTATGGAATGGGCTCGCAAGTCCAAGTAGTAGGCTATCTTTTTAAAGATTGATTTTTCTAAAGCCTATGATCGCATTGAATGGCCCTTCATCTTGGCTATGCTTTAGGCTCTGGGTTTTGGCCCCAATTTTCTTTAGTCTGTGGAGATATTCTTTGGTGATGCTAACACTTGCATTACCATCAATAATTTGCAATATGAAGCTTTTGGACTTTTTCATTTGATCAGGAAAGGTTTCCCTTTAGCTCTAGTGCTTTATGTTCTTGTTGCTGAAGGTTTTGGCTATTTGTTAGCTCATTTTGTGTCTTCTGGACTGGTTCGTGGCATTTTCTTGCCTGATTCTTCCTCCTAGTTAGTCAATGGCCATTTTGCTGATGATTCCTTTCTTACACTTCTTGAGGATGAAGAAAATATCAAAAATGACACCTTTTGTCAAGCCTTTGGCTCTGCCATCCAATGGCATAAAATGCTCTATTACCGCTAGTCTTTTTTGCCAGCTCCACCTTGGATCAGCTAGTTCTAGTGGAAATGGGTTACTCATGGGAAATCTTCCACTTTATTGGCATTCCCTTTGCCTTCCAGGCATCTCCTATGGAGCTTTGGAATGCTGTGCTTGCCAAGATTAGCAAAAAGCTCGACTATTGGATCACCAAGCCGCTTTCTCTTGCTGGCTAATTCCAGATTTGTTCTAAGATTCTGGCCACCACCCATGTCTACTATTCTTCCTATTGAGCACCATCCAAAGCTTCCTATCTCAAGCTGGAACATTTGCTCAGAGATTTTCTTTAGGCTTCTGGTTTTGACCATCATGGTTTTCACAAAATTGCTTGGGATTTGTGTTGTCTCCCAAGGGAGTTTGGTGGTCTTGGCCTACTTTCCACTCTAAAACAAGGCCTTGCTCTCTGTGCCAAATGGATTATCTGAGCTATCTTTGGGGAAAAAGTCTGGAAGATTCTAGTAAGGCACTTCATTTCTTCCAGCTTCCCTATTAACAGGCTGTGTGGAAGGGGATTGGTTTTCAAACCCTTCTCATCATGCATGAACTAGTGGCCATTCAGGGCTCATTTCTTATTAAGAGTATCTAGAAAGCCTAGGAAGCACTTAATCCATAGCTTTGTTGGGATGGAGATGAGTTCCGCAATGGGATTTCCTTGAATCAACAGAACATTTGGTGGTCTCCCCTGTTTTCTTTCCAAGGTACTCCTCTTGCAAAGATTCAAGGTGCCAGTGCTCTGTGTTTTTTCAAATGTGGCATCCACACTCCTAAAGATATCTTTTCAAGAGTCACCATGAGTTTTAGGTCATGGGAAGATATGCAAGTTTAGTACTGCGTTTTCAGTATAGATCAACAAACTTTTGACCTTCTGCTATCTTCCATCCCTGTGCACCTTGTTCATAAGGTGGGGATTCAGTCTGATCAGCCTTGGTGGCATGATTGGAAGTGGTATCCTGCCACTCCATTTGCCAATTATAAGCCCAGTATGGGGTACCGATGGCTCTTGCCTCATCTTCTGATGGTTGACACGCTTAACCAATGGTAACATTTGCAATCTTCGCTCTCTCAATGGAGAAATTTTTTTGACACCATTTGGAGTGCTATTATAGAACCCAAGATTGCCCACTTTGCTTGGTGCCTTGCCTTCCAAGGTCTTCCCCTGGGGCCTCAACTCAAGCACATTGGGGTTCTTGATCCTAGATGCCCCTTCTGTGGTCAACCTGAGTCCTTTTTTCATATTTTATAGTTTTGTAGGCATGCTCAAAATTATTGGCACTGGATTCATGAATTTTTCAAGCCTTTCAGGCCCAAACCATTTTCATGGCACATAATCCTGTTGGGTGATTCCCCCAGAATTCCTCAAAAATTCACTTAGATTTGGCATACCTTCAGGATGGAAATTTTGTTTTCTCTATGGAAATATAGGAATGTTGTTCTGTTCACTCATAGCTTTTAGATGTTAACATTTCTATATACACTAAAGCATGCATTTGTAACAATATTATTATGCAAATCCAGGTGCAAGCTAATAAAGTTTCCCTAGAAGTTGCTGACTTACAGGAATTGTTAAATCATTGGGGCAATGCTCCTTGTACCATTGCTAGAGTTCCTCTGGATGCCTCGACTGATGCCTCTACACCTTGTGGCTGCCATCCTTGCTGCCACTCCTCAGGCCACAACTCACACACACCGTGCTCCCAAGCTTCTCACCACTACTCTCCTAGTGGTGGTGATGGTGGATGGAGGTGTCGCTCTGCTTTCCCACCTTGTGGTGGTTCTGGCTAGTCCCCGGCTCTGCCTCCTAGGCCTCGGTGCATGCATTTTGGGAAATTTCCTTGCTTGGCTTTTATGATTTCTCCTCTGTGGCTAGAGGTTAAGGAAGCAGAGGCTACCCTTGATCTTGTTGCTGCTGATGATGGCTAGACTATTCCTAGTCTGCCCCACAATCCCACTGATATGTGGGGATTTCCTGATAGAGATGATCCTCCTTCTTCGACTGGCACTGCCTTGGCAGCCTGAGGTGGTATTTTTTTTTTTTTGATGAATAGTTGATGTTTTCGACTGCGGCTATGTTGTTAAGTCTAGCTTCGTCCGTGTGAACTCTTTCGTGGGGTGATCTTGTATCCCCCGACCCCTTTTTTGTGAATTGTATTCTTAGTATATTTTATTAATAAAAAAGGACCATTCATAAAAAAAAGAATTGGCCTAAACTCTAGTAAACTTCAATAGATGATGGTAGATGAATGCAAGGTTAGGCTAGTGCCACATAATTCCAGTTATATAATAATAATAATTAATTATTTTAGTTAATAGTTATAATAATTTAATTAATAATAATTTAGTAAAAAGTATTAAATAAATTAAAAATAGTTTGTTAAAGATAAATTTATGATGTACCATGCAATTTGAATTTTATAAATTATATTGATTTTAAAATAAAAAGTTCAAATTATAACTTATATAAAAATATTCATATAAAATATTGAATATTAAATTAATTCCAATTTTCAAATCTAAATTTATTTAAATATGATGAGATATTTTTTAATCATATTTTTAATTAAGTAAAAATTCTATGATTATTAAATTAAATTTTCATTATCAAGTAATTAATGATTTTAATTGTATAAGTATTATAATTATCAAGCAATTATAATTTTATATTTCATTTTTTCATGTTTAATTTTATTCTAATCTAAATTGGATTTGTTTGATGTTTAAATTTTAATATCCTCTCAAATGATTTTTTTTTCTTAAAAACATCTGTTTCAACAAAAGTTTTAAAGTAGTGATGTTTGACGGATTTGAGCAAAACACAAAACAAATCCATGAAGCCCTCGAATACCTGCATGTAGAAAACTTGTCACAGAGAAGAAAAAGACAAGAGGAGGCAAGGGTTTGCTCTAAAAATATGCAAATTGTATTCTCAAATAAAGAAAAGATGTTGATTATTACAAAAGATCAATCCTTACAAAAGGAGATCGAAACTTGAAAAGGTAACCTAAAAACTTACAAAGGGTAACCTAAAAGGTAAAAGCTATTTAGTAATTACTAATTAATTATTAAATAGAGAATCCAAAAAATGCATAAAGCTAAATCTTAAGAAGGGAGAAAAAGTAATATAATTAATGAAATGAAATTAACCTTTTTCTCTAACAAACCCACTTAAGATGAGAAATAATGCAGTTACAAACAATGTAGAAAGAGAAAGGAAACTGCAATGCAATGTTGAAGGCAAACTTGGGTCTCGACTACAAGACCTAATGAGGTACCCAATTGCAACCAAGTCTCTATGAAATGGAGAAATAGAGAAAACCTAGTGGGAAAAACTCTACTCCAAAAAGAGATAGCTGAAAACCTAGTGAAGGACTGCAGAAGCGTCCAACTAGAGGATTGTTCCAAAAAATAGGAACAAAGAGCAATCATGAAGAAAAACACTAAAGCATGTAGAAGTTGTAAAGCTCTATCAAAAGTAACTGCTGATATGAAGAACCTCCACTGAAATAGAACCTGACTAGGTATAAAAGACTATAATCTATATCAAATTATGAGGCACATAAAGGAAAATAACTAAACTCAAAGATACAAATGGCATGAAACACCAAAGCCTAAAGAGCTGATCAATCGAACATGGAAGGTTGCAACCAAAGTAGGAATGAAAAGAAGAGTGTTTATATGGTAAATGTGTTGGAATATTCAAATGAGATGAATACTTCTAAGAAGGGGGGGGGGGGGTGAATCAAAAGTAGCTAGTTTTTATCCTTTCAAACCCTCATTAACACATAACTGAAACTAATGTACATGCATGTAAACATATAAGAAAACATAAATGAAAGCATACACCAACACATAACACAAGAGATTTGGTAACCTAGAAACCCTCCAAGAATAAGAAGGTAAAACTGGGGTGGGGATGACACCCACAAAAATTACTGTAGCAATATGTTCAACCACTTTTGATGGTTTTCCCTGTGAAAGGCCTGCCTTGTTAAAGGCTTTACACTATGTCAATAGTGACCTGGTTAGAAGATTTACAAACACTTTACATGAAGTGTCACCCTGTTAAAGGATTTACAATAGGTTTTTAAACCCACCGAATACATAGGATTTTTATCACCTTCTCCAAAGGTTTTCCTACCTAGCTATTAAGTTAACCTATCAATATAGGATTTCAACATCTAATACAATGGTGAGAAAGTATTAGTACATTTGACCTGATAGAGTACAACCTTCAATTGTTGGGTTTAGGTACTAGATCTTCTCTTCTTGTTCTGATCCTTGCTTGATCTAATCTCTGTATGTGTTCCTTGTCCCTTGTGCTGCTCTGGTCAACTGGATATGAAATTTTTGCTCTGTTCCTCTAAGTCTTTCCTTCTCCTTACTAAAATTTCACTATAATCTCCCCATACACTATTCTCATTCACATATGCAATGGTGCATTCAACCTCCTTAAGAAGAATGTGAAGACTTAGGGTTAGTTATGGATCTACGATCCATATTGAACATCAAATTCTAGTGCATACTTTGCATTTTCCTTATTGGTTGCATGCCTTCTCCATTTTTTTGATTGGCTGCATGTAGATCACATAGGGAATGCAAATGATTCATCCTTATCCTTTTTCTCCTTTGAAATCTCTCTAAATTAGCTCCAAAAATGGTTTATATCTTAGTTTGTGAAGGCACAAACTATTATGCTGATTCTATGTTACTCGACACATAATATATTACTGATGCTTGGCACATGAATGTTCCTATATTGCTTGGCACATATTTCATCTGTAGTTTGCTTGGCAACTATTACACTCTATGTTGCTCAATACAAGAGTATTCCTAAATCACTTGGCACATACTACACTCTGTCTTGCTCAACATCTATTACTTGCTCGAAACCTGAAGTCACTCAACACCTATTAAGATTGTGACTCAACAGCTACTATCACTTACTCAACATACATTATGTACTCAGCATATATGGTGGAGTTGGTTAAGTGTGTTGACACTCGAATTTCAAGATCATTCTGAAACCAACAATCTCCCCCTTTGACATGAGTGTCAAAAACACTTAACTATGCATTAATGAACTGATCTCATGACTCCCCCCGAGTTGATTATGCCTAGTCCATTTTTCTTTATTGAAATTCTGTGCTGATGTGCCTGATTCTCTCTGTTCTTTGTCCTGTTCTTGTTTCCTGTATACTGTGTCTGATCTGTTTCAAAATTTTGCGTCTCCTGCTTTTTAGCTATCTATAGACTTTCCACTTTATTCTTCAAAAATGAAAGAATGTAATCAAAACTATCAAAATTTTGTATTCTGCATATATCTCCCCTAATGTATATATCTCACCCTTTTTGACCCTGATGTCAAAGGGTTCTAAGGAGTAATACCATATTTTGCCAAAAAATTGTTGTTTACCTCCATTATTATTTTTAGAGTTGCATCCCAATTGTCTAAAGCAATGTTCAATAAATTGTGCTAGATGGCAGTCTCTGTATCAAGGTGTAAAAGTCCATCTAGGGTAGAAAGATTTGGAACTTTCTTTAGGATTGTTTCTATGTATGCTTGCTCCTTGTGAGGACCTCTAGGTGTGGGGTTATGGAGGACTGGATTTGCATCAATTTTGCTTTTATGTTTGCCTCTTCTACTATTAATACAGCTAACTCCCTTTGTGTGTGAAGTGTCTATGCAAAATGCTTCTCACTCTAAGATGGATCTCTAGGTAATTGCATGCTAGATATTTTCAAGTTCCTTTCCAAGCTCATCATTCTTTTATTGGTTTCTTATGTGAAATTTGAAAAGTCACACAACTTCCTATACAATGAAAAAATGTTTTCAAGAACAATTTTGGCCTTAGCTATTGTCTTGGCCAACTTTACATGTTCAAGTGCAATTCCACTTGATATCTTCTCATTGACCTTTCCTTGAAACTTTCTTTCTGACCATTCCATTAATTTTTCATTTGTATCATGGTCTTCATTAGTCACCTAATCAACTATATCTGATAGTTGTTCTACTATAGGCCTTGTTTCATCTGGTGACTGCAAGTTGAAGGCATCCATGAAGATGTCCTTTATCTCATTCAATGCTTGCCTATACTTTTATTGTCTTCTTAATACTTCTTGTCTCTTTCTCCTATCTAGTGCACCTTGTATTTCATTTATCTTTTCTATGGTGAGGGTGTTGGATTCATAGGAGGGAATGATGATCACTTCATCAAGTTCAAGATCTCCATAGTGAAGTATCCTAGCTACCTTTCTAGAGCTTGAGCTTGGTGTTTGAACTTGCATTGATATCATATCAATGCTTAGCTTTTGAAGAGTCTGAGTGGGAGTACCAGCTTTTTGGTAATTCAACTAGTGTCTGTATTGCAGCTTCCTGCTCATCTCTTGTCTCTTCCTCTTCTTCTTGACTACCTTTATCAGTAAAAATTGTTGGGGGTGAACCTGTTGACTGTTCTTGTTTTCTTGTATCTTCCCCTATTACTGCACTCGACATCTAAAGTGCATCACTTATTGCTTTTGGTGGAGATGGTGGTGGAAGTAGTAGGATTTTAGTAGCAGTGTATGTAAAAGGTTGTTCCTTTGGCTTCACCTTTTCTCTCTGAGGTGCTGCTACTACTCTTTGTAATTCATCTACACTCACCAATATAGGGCTTGAACACAACTATTCCTATGGAGTAGATTGGTGAAGGATCTTTGAGAGATCCTTTGTAGTTAAAGGATTGATGTTTTCACATGAAGTGTCAATAACATCCTTTATTTTTATGGTCTTTGCAGGTGTGATGGTGGCATGAGGAGGGCTAGGAGGTGGCATTTGTGTGTCTTGCATACTTTGTTCTTCCTATTCATCTAATGCCTTTTCCTCTCCTTTAGCTATATTCTCTTCTTCTTCCTCCTTATTTGCTTCATTTTCTACTCTTCCTTCCTCACCTTTCTTCGTTTCTTCACCTTTCTTCTCTTCTTTATCTTTCTTCTCCTCTGCTTTCTCTATTATCTCTTTTATTTCTTTTCTCTTTAAGCTAACCTCAACCTTATATTCTTTGTCAAATACATCATCACTTGACTTGTATATTGATTTCCACAATTTTGTACAACATCCTCTATCTTGTTTCGGAGGATGCAAAATGCTCTATTTTTAGGAGAAAATTTGCAACTATGCCTTTTATTTGCCTTAGCTATTTGACCTTTAGTAAGGTATGGCAGTAGTGTATCTAGGGTTGATTCTCTTATCTACTTTTCCATTTGTAGACAAAAATGCCACTTATCTGCAACTATCTTGTATAGTTCTTTGGGCATTGTACTATCCAACTCTAAAGGTGTGTGTTTGTATTCAGCCATCATTGCATAGACTGATTCCTCTATTTTATTTTGCTCTTCTTTATTGAGCTTATTGAAATTTATAGTCTTTAAACCATTCAAGTTTTCTTTTCTAATATTTACACATAACTTATCAATTATAGACTTGGAGGGATGACTTACCACTCTAAATTGGCTATTGTCATCTGACTCTATTCTTTCTTCATCTATGTTTGGCTGGGCAACATATCTCCTTCTCTTCCTAGGTTCTTCACCAGTATACATTGTGGCTTTCTTCTTCTCTTTGGCTTCATCTTTTGCCTTTTGAGTTGTAGCCCTGGTGGTAGCCCTTGTAGTAGGCTTCTTTGTTTTGACCTCAGTGGGATTTGTCCCCTTCTTTGCTTTGGTCTGGAATGCAGGCTAAGTTTTAGCTTTCCTTTTGGTGGATTTGGCTTTAGTGGGTGCTTCCTCAACTTCTTCTTCCTCAGAACCTTCTTCTTTGTCCTCTCCTAGGCCCTGTGTGCCCCGTGTAAGTTCCAATGGCTCTTGCCCTTGCTCACCTTCTTCTTCAGTGTCACCTTCTACTTCTTCTTCCTTTGTTGTAATGTGTTCTGCTTCTATATTAGCTCCAAATGTTTTCTTGAGCTTTCTTATCATTTTATCTTTCTTCTTGACTTCAAAGGCTATCTTCAAATATGTTACCTTGGACTTGAGAATATCATAAGTTCCAAAATGAGGAGCATCCTTATCAATTTCTTTTGCAAGTAAAGCAATGATTGTAGCTGAAGCTTGGTCTACATCAAGCTCATATCCAAGTGGCCTAAGCCATATTACTCTAGGTATCACTACTTGGATGTAGGTGTAATCTATGTCAACCAAGAAATAAATATCATTTACATGCTGCTCAACTAGGGATACTAGTATCCTCATCCTTTGTTTCATGGACTTCTTGAAGTCCTCAAAGTAACTTGTCATCTGAGCATCAAAATTGTCTCCCATTTGTTCAATAAACTCATTGACTTGTGTAACAATTTTCTTGTTTGGATCCCATCTTAGCTTTCCAACTGATGGAAATTCCTTCATGACATAGAAAAATATGCAAACCAACAGTGATCCAAATTTTCATTGAGCTCCTTTTGATTTCCTTATGGCTCCCAAATTTTCATTAATTTGTTGTAGCATGAGCTCAGCTAGATCATAAGTGTGGTCCTTCTTTACAAGTTTATATGCAACATCTACTGCTATGCATGGCACACTGTTCAATCTGCTTGATTGATAAAATTTATGAGATATGATTCTGACAACGAAATCAAGTAGGGGATTAGTGATGGTATCAATAGTCATTCCCCTGTTCTTCCATTTGGCACCAATGTTTTTCTCTATGGCTTCCTTTTTTTCACTTCTCAGGGTCTTGGGCCAATCTAGGGTTGGGAATTTAGTGACCCTATGAACAATTTTCTTTGTGATCTTCACTGGATATGTTTCTAACCAAAATGATCCATCATGAATTTGGCGCAACACTATCTGAATCCATTTAGTCTTAAATACAATGGTGAAAACTAGGGCTTTAGTTAAACCCTTCTTTTCAATAATTTGAAAATCGTCCTTCAATATATCTTTGTCACACAACTTATCAAAGGCATTGAAAATTTCTAGGTCACCTATGGCTCCAATCTTACAATTATAGCATTTCATGACGTCTTGGACCATTACTACTTTGTCTAGAATAACTGACAAAGCACTGGCTAGGTTATTTTTATAGGAAACTTCAGGTATTGGCTTAAATTTAGGTTGTTTAACCTCATTGTTAACAAGTTGAATATCACGATCATCCTTTCCCTTTGTGGTTTTTGACCCAGATGCCATCTTGATTGAACTAGGGTTTAATATTTGAATAAACTTTCAAATACTGCGTAGCTTGGCACTTGATGAAATAACTTTAAATCAAAGAGTTTGAGTTGGATTGCTATTGAGATCGGTGCAAATAGCTACAAAATTACTGTTTGGTCACCTTTTTTTTCTGTTCTCATTTTCGCTCTATGTTTGAATGGCTTGAAAATGAGTGATTTTAAACTTTATTAGGTTCAAAACCTAGAATTTATTGCATAGTGCTTACAACTGTACACTTGGCACTTGAAGGATTTAGTATAACTCGACTCCCATTGTAATTATTTTACTCAGCCTCCACTAGACTTCTACTTCACTCAGCTTCAACTATCAGCTCGATAGCTATTGGAAACTCAGCATCCATTAAAGCTCGTCATCTTTTACAAAATTTTAATTTTTAACTTGACATCTTTTCTCATGTAGATTTCTTCTTGACATTACTTCTTTGTTCTTTTGGGCTGATGTATGATACGTCTTTATGCATATCAGCCCCATATACCTATCTTGTGCTTAATTAGATGAAGTGTGATCACTTGACCTCTTGGGTGAAGTGATCTCTCTATTGGATGAACCCGATCCATCTCTTCTTTGCCATGTCTTTTTCATTTCTACCCTGATGTGTTCCACATTGACTTTTTCTTTACCCTTGTTGATTTCTAGCTTGGGTGCCTTGGCCTTTGTTGGGCAATTCCTGTTGACATGTCTTGTCTTCAAGAAACTAAAACATGTGATTTGGCTTAACCATTTGCTGTAATTTCCCTTGAAGTGTGTTCTTATGTGGTTTTGAGGAACATGACCATATTCCTGATAGTAGTGACAACTTTTCTTGGTATTGTAATCCGAATTGTAGTGGTGTACACTGTTGTTTCTCCTTACAAACTGATTAGGTGTCCACATAGGCTTTGATTTGCACTCAAAATCTCCATGTCCATACTTTTTGCAATTGTAGTAGTGACCTTCAAATCTTGGTGTCCTCGTGATCTTGGTTCTGTAGTCTTGTGCTAAATGTCCTTGCATGTTACACTTGTGACAATAACCTTTATTTTTGGATGTGTCCTGCTGATTGGTCTTTCTACTCCTGCAAACATTAGTAGTGTGCCCCTTTTTATTACAAAAATGACAAGTGGGTTTGATGTTCTTACCTTTGTTGATCCTTTCTACTGTAGCCTTGGATGATTCTCCTTATTCAATATTGGTGTAACCCAGTCCTGAAGTATCATTACTAGCCCTTGGTGATTTCAGTAATTTTTCAAAGTGCTTGATAGCCTCATTGGGTTTGTTGTAGCTTTTTGCTATCTCTTTTTCTCTCTTAAATTCATTCTACAATTGTTCATTCTACATCTTCAAGGTAGAGATCTCAATGTCCTTCATGTTTAGCTCATGATGAGCATTCATCATCTGGCTTAAGGTGTCTAGCTGCATGTTTGAGATCTTTTCAAACTCAATTGTCTTCTCTTCTAGCCTATTGATGAGATTTCTCTTGTCATCTTCTATCATGGCCTTGTCTTCAATAACTCTTTTCTTTTGTTCAGTCACTTCACAAAGCATTATGGCTTGTGATTCTTGTTCAAGCTTGAGTAATTTGATTTCTTTAGCTTGTGCTATATTTTTCTCCATCAATTTTGCTATCGCTGCATCAAATTTCTTGAAATCTCCATTGGAAAACACTTGTGTGGTATCATTCTCCTTGTAGTGTAAGTCATTTTTAGCTATGACTATCTCCTTTATTCTTTCCAAGGATTTTCTCAGTTCCTCTCTGGCTTCCTCTACTTTGTGTAGAGCTAGATGCACATCAATCACTTGATTGTCAATGATCTTCCCAAGTTTGAAGACTTCCATCTTTTGACCTTTTTCTCCAAGGTGTTAGGCTTCTCCTTTTGAGAACTAGAGCTCTGATACCAATTTTTGGAATGTTCAAATGAGAAGAGTACTTCTAGGGGAGGGTGGGGTGAATCAGAAGTAGCTAGTTTTTATCCTTTCAAAACCTCATTAACACATAACTGAAAGTAATGTACATGCATGTAAACATATAAGCAAACATAAATGAAAGCATACATCAACACATAATACAAGAGATTTGGTAACCCAAAAACCCTCCAAGAATAAGAAGGTAAAACTGGGGTGGGGATGACACCCACAAAAATTACTGCAGCAATATGTTCAACCACTTCTAATGGTCTACCCTATGAAAGGCCTAACCTATTAAAGGCTTTACACTATGTCAATAGTGACTTGGTTAGAGGATTTACAAACACTTTACATGAAGTTTCACCCTATTAAAGGATTTACAATAGGTTGTTAAACCCACCTAATACACATGACTTTTATCACCTTCTCCAAAGGTTCTCCTACCTAGCTATTAAGCTAACCTATCAATAGAGGATTTCAACATCTAATACAATGGTGAGAAAGTATTAGTACATTTGACTTGATAGAGTGAAACATTTAGTTGCTGGGTTCAGGTACTAGATCTGCTCTTCCTATTCTGATCCTTGCTTGATCTAATCTTTTTATGTGTTCCTTGTCCCTTGTGCTGCTCTGATCAACTAGATATGAAATTGTTGCTCTGTTCCTCTAAGTCTTTCCTTCTCCTTACCAAAATTTTGTTATAATCTCTGCATACACTATTCTCATTCACATATGCAATGGTGCATTCAACCTCCTTAAGAAGAATGTGAAGACTTAGGGTTAGGTATGGATCTACTATCCATATCAAACCTTAAATTCCTGCTCATACTTTGCAGTTTCCTTATTGGTTGCATTCCTTCTCTATTTTTTTGACTGGCTACATGAAGATCACATAGGGAATGCAAATGATTCATCCTTATCCTTTTTCTCCTTTGAAATCTCTCTAAGTCAGCTCCAAATATGGTTTATATTTTAGTTTGTAAAGGCACAAACTATTATGCTGATTCTGTGTTACTCAGCACATATTATATTGCTGATTCTTGGCACATGATGTTCTTGTATTGCTCGACACATATTTCATCTCTGGTTTTCTTGGCACCTATTACACTCTATGTTTCTCTCCACAAGAGTATTCTTGAATCACTCAGCACATATTATGCTCTGTCTTGCTCGACATCTATTACTTGCTTGACACCTGAAGTCACTCGACATCTGTTAAGATTTTGACTCGATAGCTACTATCACTTACTTAGCATAAATAGTGTACTTGGCATATATGGTGAAGTTGGTTAAGTGTGTTGACACTCGAATGTCAAGATCATTCTAAAACCAAAAAAATGATCTAGGTCACTGAAATGCATAGATACCCAGCCAGGAATCCACCTAGTACATAGGAACAAAAATTGAATACATAGCTTACTCCATCAAACCAAGGAAGCATGAGAAACAACAGAAGACACCACCCCCCCAATACAAATAAGGATGAGGTGACAAGAAACTAGAAAAGTGGGCCAAAAGAACTACAAGTCAAGGAACCATGATCAAGATGCATAAATGAGTACATATGTGTGTACTGAGGTGATCAATCTTAGACACATCATGAGGCTAGTATCTCAGAAGGGAAGCTCAATGGACAAAGGAAGATGGCAAATAAAGGAAAAATATCAACCCCCCATGGCACTTTGATCATGAGTAGTGCATGCACAATAAGGCACAAGATATGGTGAATCACAAGAATACAATAATCTACATGAGTGTCCTTAGATGAAATTACTCAAATTAGAAGGCAAAACAAGGAAAAACTACTGAAATGAAAATACAGATGTAATATGGCACTTTATCTTAGTGCATTTGCAAGAATGCATATAATAGATGTCTACAAAGACTAGAAGAGACATAAGGCTGATACAATAGATAGTACAACCCATGACAAATAATTTGAAGCAACAAAATTGATCCTTGGACCTGATACCATGTTGAAGTTGATGAAAGATCAACCCCACAACTCCCAAGAATCACTTGCATGCAAACACCTACCACGGAAAGAGAGGAGAAAAATCTATAGATGCTAGAATTCCCAGATCCATAGATGAGACATTCTTCATGAGAAAAAGAGAAATTTCTATTAATCAAAACTAGGTTTTCAACTACATCTCATTTGAGAAAACTAGAGATCATATACTCAAGATATGAGAAAAAAAATGAAGGTAGGTCCAAACAGAGCCAAGTAGGGTCATAGAAGTATTGATGTTGTGTTGACATGACACTCATGTTAGCAAGTGACAAGCCCAAATTTGATAGTCAAATGGACATTAACGAAAAATAATCTAGAAAAATTACTCCTACTAGGAAAAAATCCAATCACTAGAAAATAAAGGGCTAGTGCCAAAAACTAACCTGGTGGCCAAAAAGCATGTGCCAAAACTATGAACCTACATTCAAAAGGTTGGCAAAAACAATGCCACACAGGCTGAGAAACCCAAACCATAGTTGAGGGTGGGTACCCATATTTTCAATAAAATAAAATAAATAAAACTTGTGTTGCATTATAATAATTAATAAAAGAATTAATTACTATATGCCTAAAGTTTAGATTAAGTAAAATAGAGTCAATTAGAAAATATCAAATTACTCTAACATTTTTTTATGTGAAAGGAATTGATCTAGAGTGTCAAATGTAATTTAGATCAATGATTGTGGCTCTATTTCAAACCTAATTTTAAAATTTATAACATAAAGACTATTTCTTCTCGAAATTAGGACATGTGTCCCAAATTCACTCAAGAGTCAATGTGATCACTAATGACAACTGTAGTATGTGTTATGTCCAACTATTAATTATAAGAAAGATCGACGACTCGAGATGAATTTTATGTTGATTTAGGGAATGTTCTCCCTTTTTCCTAGATTCATCTAGAATCGTGACTCGTGTATACTTATTGTTCGATTAAGTGTCACTTAAACTTTGCAAATTGTATGTTAACAATGTTATCACTTATCGTGAAAGGAATTGATTTGGATCATTGAATGTAAGATGGATCAACAACCTTGACTCTATTTTGGACCTAATTTTAAAAGTTATAACATAAAGTTTATTTCTTTCCAAAATCAAGACACATATCACAATGTCCCAAGTTTACTCATTGTGATCAGTGATGAAAGTTGTACTCTTAGTCTTTGTTAATAGTTATGTCTGACCATTGATTAAAAGAAAGATTGATGGCCCAGGATGAATTTTGGGTCAACTTGGGGAATATTATCATCGTTGCCTAGAGTCATTTGAAATCATGTTACATATCATCTCACTGCCAATATTGGATGACACATGTCATGATTCTAGATGACTCTAGGAAACAATAATAACAATCCCCAAATAGACCCAAAATTCATATCAAGCCATTGATTTATAATTTCTCTTTTTATTATTTAATTTATTTAAGAATTGTACCAATGCAATTAATTATTATAGACACTTACTACTTGGTAGTTTTAACTTAACACTTTTAAGTTTACTTGTTACAAATTACATGTACATTGTACAATACTTTAAACCATTAATAATTAATAATTACTTAGGTTTAAACTTTTAAACTTTTTCTAATAATATTTTTAGAAGTTTTTGAGAGTCTGAGATTCAAGACTATAAGGTTTTCAAAGACAGTGACCAAATTCTATTATGAATATGTAATGTCCCCTTTTTAGCATTCATAGCATGATGTTGTCGTTAGCCTATTCTCCACGGTCTCGTAGGCTAACCAGGACATTAAAGGGACTTAGAGGCCATTTGGCCTAGATAGTTTTAGTTGCAGGTCTTTTTGAGGGGTTTTGAGGCAACTTTGGGCATACTTACTATTTATAGTAAGTCATCTTGGGCATGGGCGGACATCCAGTGGCAATGATATGTCGATGGTAATTGTTTAAAATTGACAAGAAGACTTGTTTATCATTGATAAGATTTGTTTTTCATTGATAAAGCTATTTTATAAAGTTAAATTTAAATATTTAACTTTATTAATGCATAGACTATAGTTTGTGGGAAATATTTAAATTAAAAGAGTCCCCTATATTTTATAACATTGGAGACATAAGTTACATAAAGGGAGTGATGTTTTATCCCACATTGAGAAAATGAAGGATTGAGCTCTTTTAAGAACACTATAAAAGAAAGGGAAGAGCTTCTTTTAAGTATGCTTGGAAATATCAAAGAAATTGGGGAATTTTCTGGAGATTATGTCTCAATAGTTTGAAGGACAAAATCCTTTCAAGCTAAAAATCTTGATGACATTGAAAGATATGGTCTTGAGATTCAACATAGTAGCAATTCAAAAAAGCAGATACGAAAAAGCAGTCCGAAAAAGTGGAATCAAAAAAATAGGCTAAAAAAGTAGGTACGAAAAAGCAGTATGAAAAAGTAGGCTGAAAAAGCAGGTACGAAAAAGCAGTACGAAAAAGTAGAACCGAAAAAGCAGACCGAAAAAGCCGTTTGAAAAAAGCAAAGTAGAAGGGGCAGCATTTAAGGAAATTATTACAACCATCTACAACTAGGTTCTTTGTTAGTATTGCTTTTTAGGGTGTTATAAGTTTTTAGCTGTAAGTGTGCATTATACTAGCATTATCATTTTGTAATCCACATAAATGCCAAAGTCTTGGCCATATTTCATGAGCATTGTATTTTTCATTGCAATTAAGAAGATAATAGTTGCTGGTGTCATTTAAGCAATTTAATATCATTATTTATCAGCTAGTTAGTTTGCATACCAACTGTTTGTAAAAATGGCAGTTGGCTGTAGGTGTTCATTTCTCATTCTTAGATCATATATATGCACTGAATATTGTCAAAATTAGTAGCACACTCATGTTAGGTCATTGTGTAGTCCATTGTAGTCTTTTAGCACAAGATTCTCATTGATGCAAATTGAAGAAAAAGTCATTTGAAGCTAGCTGAAATACTATATCAGTCATACGTCCATTGCATGTGAATTGTTTGATGAAATTCCTTGAGATTTCATCAGCATTTTTTGAGGGCAGATTTGAGGAGTGTTATTACAGAATACTGAAATGTGAGGATCATAAGAGAGTACTCGTTGTCTCTTTTAGCATCAATCCGACACAACTCAAATTCAAATTAGAATAATAAAATCTTGATTCTTGATTATGGATATTTAAAATTTAAAACTTAATTTTTTGCAGCACAATGATAGAAATCTTAGGTCTACAATTTGTAAATTAGGGCTTGAAGTTTGTGCAATACTAGTAGCATGCATGGGAAAAATAGAGTAAAAAACCTTCATTACAACTGCAACCCAAAAGAAAGACATAATAGACCTTAGGAAACTGGTAAAATCCCTAGGTTTCACTGATGAATATCATGATTTTTTTATCCCATTATCTATGGAGATATGAGAATCATGGGAATTAGACATTCATTATTTAATAAGTGGAAATATCCACATAAGAGGAGAAAATATTTCAAATTTACCAAAAGTATTGGTGCATGTACAAATAAATTGGTTGCATTGGTTAGTAGATTAGCACTCTTGGCAGTACCCCAAGTATTCCCTTTCCCATAAATTATAATGTTATGCACTCAAATTTTGATGAAAATAAAAAGACAATTGTAAATCAAAACACTTAGGATGAGAGTGAATTTTGTACTATGTTTAACCTATAGTTTAACATAGATAGCTTTAACATGTGCATTAAGTTGGATAAACTAGCACATGATTATGACAAATTGGAAAGAGTTTTTCAAGATTCCTATATGAAGGGTTTAATAAGCTCATAGTCATTTACTGATAATACTAGTGTTATTGTTAAACTAGAGAAAGATCATAAGCCTCCTTATAAATATGATGTTTTTGTGCGATGGGTTTAGAATGCTAATTCACCACTAGCATTTTTCCTAGGATTGGATAGTAAGAAGGAAGATGATGCTAGTATTCTTGAAATGATTTATAATATCCATTGTCAAGGTGATTCAATTGACAAGGTAGAAGCAAGATATAATTATGTTCAACACATTGTTGAATCTATGCAAGATCAATTGGTAGTGATTAAACAAGGTACACACAAGACATTTAGGTTTACAAGTTACTTGTATTACCCTATTTTATAAAAGCATCACGTAATATTTAAGACTAACAACAAAAGGATTGATATTGAGGTCTACAAGTTTGGTGAGAAAACCTAGAAGAAATAAGAGACTCCAAGTCCAATATATGAGTGGACACAAAAGATGAGTATGAGTGCCAGTGGTAAGAATAATAACTGCAAGCATTTTCTAGACTTCTTTTTGGCACCTATTTACCATAAAATTTTGGGCACTCTGATGCCTATATTTCCCATGTCTCGTAAAGATTGCATTTAATTGGGAAGTCAATTTCAATTGGCTGATTGGTTCTTCATGGAAGACTATATTGTGTTAAGGTTTTATGATTTTGAGATTGAATTGTGCAAACTTCCAATGCATGTGACAGAGAGGGTTTTTGTATTCGAATATGCATGCCAGATGGAGAGCGCAGATGAAATATTTACTAGACAACAAAGGAAAATGATATTTTATTCCTTGCCTTTTGCATGTGGAGGGCTCACATTTGATATAAAAGATTTCACAGTGGAAAATGAATTAGTAATTTTTTTAAAGCTTTGGTCATGTCACTCACTTGAATTATGATCAACTCAAAATAATAAAATCAAGACTTATTTCCAAAGGAAAATCTACAAGAAAATATCAACACTAGGAGATGTCATTGGTAGAAAAGTTTAAAAACATGAATTTCTGGGATGAGGTTAAGAAAGAGATGGAGAAACATGCAATATAGAATAATATTTCAATGCAATAATTGCTATCCCAAATTATGACATTGCACATATTAGAGTAACACAAATCAAATCCTGTGAAAAACTTCAATTTCTAAAAATAAGTCATTGAACCTTCTAAGAAATCTATTCCAAAAGAAATTAAAGTGGTGCACAAATCTGAATATTAGTGTCAAACCAAAATAAATGTTTTTTGGGAAATGAGGAAGAATTTGGGTGAACCAAAGACCTCAACACTTTTTGGGGAATTCAAGGAGGATGAAAATTTTAGCAATTATTGGAATGAAGAAAATTTGTCTATAGTATATCAATATGGTAGTGGTAGTGATAGACAAAGTAAGTTTGAATCTAACAAAGAAAATTAGGATACTCCAGACCCTGGGTTGACTGAGACTCAAAGAGATATTGATAAAATTGAAATGAGTGATCCTATTAAAAAAACGTATACTAAAGGATCAACTATGATACACAACATGAGTTATGTAGGTATAGGCCCCCTTGGTTCAAGAGGTGAAGGGATTTGTAATCCAATTATAGTACCAGTTCCACCAAAAAGTGGAAGTCAACTACTCATTGGACTCTCTAATGAGATTGAAGATGATTCATCTAGAAAGGGAAAAAATGTTATACTTCTAAAGGTCAACCAAATACAATATTTGTTAAATATACAAATATAATGGAACTTGATACCACTCACACTATCACGAGTGAACCTAGTGCAAAGAAGCAAAAAATTATAACAATTTCAATGATAATAATGAATGAACCAACAACTTCTAGAAAAAACCCTCAAAATAGTCCTAAAACACCAAAATTTGGAACGAGTCATCTTTAGGTTGTTGAAAATCCTTGAAAGACAATTTTAGATGGAGTTACTAGAGTTGGAAAATAATACATTAATACATGTGATAATTCACCATTCAAACACTCAATTGTCCCAGGAAACCCATATTTTTATTTTGACGACCTTGCAGCATAATTTGTTTAGAAAAACAAAAGAAATAGGAATATTATGAAGACATTGAAAAATGATGTAATTGATGCATCCTGTCATGAAGATCAGGCATCTAATACTAACTGTATATTTTGAACATATGACCCAAACATAGAGAACTTCATGGTTGTTATGCCCCTAGGTAAAGATAATAGTCCACTAAATACCAATGATGTATAAGTTAGCACTCTCAAATGAATTTCTCAAAAGTGAAGAATATTAAAAAAATCAATATATGAAAAGAGACCAACACAGTGATATACTCTACACTTTTGAAAGTTGAGAAGTAGAATAAAAGTCTTGCAAAGAAAATAGGAAAGTTACAAGCCAAACTCAAAAATGTGAAGGCCAAGGAGAATGGAACATACAATAGTTTCAAAGAATTGGAAAAGAGGATAACAAATTCTTCTTCTACAAAGGTGTATGGAAAATTATGTGACCATGCGTAAACTACTAATGTAAGAAAATAAACGCATACAAAATGAAGGATTGCACATCAAAATGGAATATTTACCTTTCCTTACTAGTTGCAATGTACCTTCATTGTCCTCCTAGTCTTGAGTTATCCTAATTTTGTGAGCCCTCAAAATATGATCAACTCCCTTCTTTAAGATTGCTTCAAGGTATTGGAGATTGTGAAATTCAATGTAACTTCTAATGAAATGATCCTAAAATAGCTAAATGAAGATGGAGATGAATGATGAAAGAATTGATATGCAAATGGATCTATGGAATTGATGACTAATTGCTTGGAAATTCCTCCAATGCTAATCCAAAATTCAAAATTTGAGTATGATTAAACTTTGGGTAGATCCTAACCTAGGTGGCAACATCTGACAGTTGAGAGATGATTTCGAGTTGATGGATGAATGAGATTAATTTGGTTGGAGAGATGGGGGAAATTAAGAATTTTAGTTGAGTTGCAAGAGAATAATTAGGGAGAGGAAAGACACTTGGCAGACATCTCATCGAGACCTCTTGAGAGGACTCTAGCTTTAGAGAGGACTCCATGGACAAGTGTCTCATGATCCCCTATTGACCACATGAGGTGGATTGAATGACTCCAAGTTGGTAGAGGAAGTGGAAGAGGACCTAGTCACAATGAGACATGTGTCTCATAGGTTGATTTAATCAAGGCCACATCTCCTCCTTTTGACCCATTAAATAGGACACATGGGTGAGGATAAATAGAAATTTTAATAATTAACTAAAATTAATTATTGGTGCAACTATGAGGTGACACATGACATGGATTGACTAGTTGACTGGAAGACTCAGTAATTTGAGTGAGTGGATAATAAAGCAATTTAAATAAATCACTTAATAAGACTATTTAGAAGACTTAGGATAATGTAACTGACTTAGCTAAATTAGTTTAATAAATTAAATAATTTATTATTAATAATAGAATAATATTAATTAAATATAAAAATATTTAATTAATTTATAGAAGATGAATTAACTTAATAAATTAAATAATTTATTAAAACTAATAGAGGGCATTTTTATAATGAAACATTAGAATATTTAATTAATTGACTTGACAGTTTTTAAGTGTATACATTTTTCTCCTCTTTGGAATAATGTTTGGACAACACATTGTTTCAAAGACAACTAACGCTTGACCTTATTCCCCCTGCCCTAATATTTGGAACCACTTGGACTTAATGACATGTCTCCTCAAAAGATTAAAAAAATTAATCTTATCAAAGTTTCGACAAGAGAATTATGTATGGCGAAGGTGGGGAAATAAATAGGTAGATGGAGGGCGAAGAGTTAAACTCCAATGAAATGGGTCCCATGAGTATAAATAGGAAAAAGACAAGGTGGATGAGTCATCATTCGCACACTTGAAGTTAGGAGATTTGAAGATAGTGAGTAGAGAGAAGATGTTTTTCTAGATCGCAAACCACCGATTTGAATGAGTCTAAAAACACCAAGGCCAATGGACTATGGAGAGTCGATAGGTGATTTGGTCCCTCTTAGAAAATTGATAGTTGTAGCATGAGATTTGTGATAGATTGATAGATCTTTGGTAGATTTTGGTAGGTTGATAAGATAAGGTAGAAAATGTTTTCAATTTTTTGGTATGCACAATTGTATCACACAAATGCACATGTGTACTATATAGTTGCATAGTTAGGGATTATTGTGCACATTTTAAGGCTTACTCTATGCATAGGTAGAATGACAACTCACTTTTGGTAAAAAAGCACATGTGTAGCATGATGAGGCACATATAGGTAGGGATGTTGCACATTTATTAAAAATATGCAAGCCTTTTTTTTTGTTACACTTTTGTTTAGGGTTTATGCACATTTGGTAGAAATGCGCAAGTGATTAGAGATCATGTTCTTGTGTGTTTGATACTAGCACAATGCTATATGCACAAATGCTAGATAAAGCTACACATCTATTGAATAGAGTTTGGCATCTGTTATTGTTGGTAGAAATGGCTAGAAAGCATCTAGGATGTGGTTGAAAATGATTCGAATAATGTTCAAGTGTTTATGTAGCATAACTTATGTGACTAATGTAGGCATTATTGTAGCAATGCTATCTACAAAGACCATTAGATGTAGACAAGTGATAAATTTGTTGATACTCATGTGATAAACATGTGATAAGATCAGTTGTTTGATAGAACATGTAGAAACAACTAATAGAACATGTAGAAAAAAGAATTCTAGGATAGCTAATTTCATGCTTTGTTGATTTGTGTAGGAGGACCTATCAGATATTTTGATGTTGAGGGAGAGATTTCTAGACACACAGTTATTGAGGCCTTTATTGATTGAGAGTGAGTGAGTATTTATTGTAGTTTGTAGACTACAACATGCATTGCATTGGCTTGTAATTAGGGAAAACCTTGGAATATTGACGACTCTTGTAGAGAGGTGGCATTCAAATACAAGAACCTTTCATATTCTAACTAGAGAGATGAGTGTGATATTGGAGGATGTTTATTAGATACTAAGGTTATCGAAACGCCTTTTTTATTTTATTTTTGATTTTTAGTTTTTTGGAAAATATTCAATTTTTTTGGGTATTTTTCATCCCTTGCACTGGGATTTTAGACATAGAACTTCTTAAGGTGTATGTTGTTGATAGGTTCATCTAATTAGAAGTTGATAATTGATATGCCCTAGATCCAAATACAACATTGAATACAAAAGGACCTAGCCAATTTGCTTCAAATTTTCCTTTCTTTTATCTGTCAACTTGATTCTTTGGATTTTCTCTTAGGACTAGGTCATCCACTTGAAATTCTCTAGGTTTCACTTTTTTATTGTACTCACAAGACATCCTCTATTGATAAGTTATCAAATGGTGAAAAGATTTTTATCTCTTTTTATCTAGAAATTCCAATTCTTGTAAGTGTGATACTATGTAGTCTTCATCTAGAATAAGATCTCATAATGTCACTCCTAGAGATGGTAACTCAACCTCAAGGGGAAGTATCGCTTCATTTCCAAAGACAAGGGAATATGAAGTGGCTCCAGTTGTGTGATGAGACCACAGTGCTACACTAAGTTGAACATGTCAGTCATGACCAACATCATTGATAGTTTGTTTAAGGATTTTGACATTGGTTTTATTAGATTCATTAGCTTGACATTTTCCTCATGGGAAAAAAATGGAGAATTAATGATGGGTGATGTAAAATTTCTCACATAGTTCTTTGATATCCTTATTTTGGAATTGCTTACCATGATCTATGATTATGGATTTTGGAATACCATATCAATAGATGATATAGTTAAGGATGAACATGGATACTTGTTTTTTGGAGGCACTTATGAGTGGAATGGCCTCAACCCATTTGGTAAAATATTCTGTTGTTGTAAAGATGAATCTATAGCCATTGGAAGAGGATGGATGAATTTCCCCAATGAAGTCAAGTCCCCACTGGCTGAATAGACATATTGTTGTAAAAGGATGAAGCTCCTGAGTTGGTGCATGAATGAGATTCCCATTTATCTGGAACTTTCTACATTTCTTGGCATATTTAAAGGAATATGACTCCATTATAGGCTAATAATAACCCATGCACATAAGTTTCTTAGTCAAGAAAAGACCACCGGAGTGTGACCCACATATACCCTCATTTACTTCTCGTAAAGTAGTTTTAGATTCATCATGTTCAAGACATCATAAGAGAGTACCTTGAAGACCTCATCGATACAAGGTATTATCAATTAATGTGTAACAATATGTTTGGAAAAGGAAGTTTCTCTTTTGGTTTTGGGATAAATTAGGTGGTAGGATATTGTCTTTTATATAGGCATAGATTTTTCCATAAATTGGGGAATCCAAACTCACCAAATGACATACAATGGAAGAGTCAAGATCATCATAAGAAGGATAAGATAAGAATTCCAGTAATAACTCAAAATGATCTTGTGTTTTTTCCATATCAAGCAAAAAAGCAATCGTTGCTATGACATCTGCAACTTTGTTGTCCTATTAGAGAATCTTCTCAAATGTGATCACTATGAAATATTGTTTGAAGTCATCTACCATGTGCTTTTATGTTAATAAATTATCATCTTTGGTTTGATATTCACATTAACTTGATTAATGATCAATTGGAGTCTCCATAAACATTCAACTCTTTGTTTTTTTTCTATTGTACTCCCATTTTGAATCCTATGAGTAATGCTTCATATTCATCCGTATTACTAGTACAAGGGAATACTAGTTTGTAAGACTTGGGTATTGTACATAATGTTACACAAAAATTTCATATCATTTCCAATTGTTGTAAATAATTGATTAATTGTGTATTGTCTTTAATGTTACACAAAAATGTCATATCATTTCCAATTAGTGTATGTTGAGATGACTTAGGCATTGAAGACAATTTCTTGTGTATGTCGAGTATTTCAAAGTTTTCCTAGTTCAAAAGTCAGTGTCTATCGAGTTCACTTGGGCGACAAAGGAAGGTTTGCAAAAGTTGAGTGTTAACCAAACTTACTTCGGTTAATGAAGGGAATGTTGGATGGAACCAATATTAACCAAGCTCACTTGGTTACCAAAGGAACTTTGTGAATATGTAGTGTTAACTGAGTTCACTTGGTTAACATAGGAAAATCACTTTGAGTTAGTATCTACCGAGTAGGGTCGACTAATGAAGGATTTTCTTGTTTTGGCATATTGAGTTCAATTGAATTTTTTTTTGGTTCTAGCCGATTGAGGAGATTGATATTAATTATTCTAATTAGTATTTAGGTTGACTTGACAATGTGTAAGATATAAATATAAGGTCAAGTTGAGGATTGAATATGTGGAACATAATTTAAGATTTGATGATGCTTAGAGGAAGCAAATTAGAAGGATAAGCACAATATCCTTTTTGAGCTGTAGAGATACATTCGATCAAGAAGGATCAAGTATACAAGCCAGAATTGAGATTTGTAATCAACAATTTAGTTGCATAAAAAATTAGGTCATCTCATTGTTACCTTCTAACCATTGTAGCAGTGATCTAAATCTTTTAATAGAGTTGGCTTAACAACTATTTATAAATCCTCTAACAAGGTGGAATTTCTATTGAAGTGTCTAAAGACCTCTAACAAGGCCACTCCTAATAGGGTGATTAAATCCTCTAACAAGGTCACACCTAACAATGTATTTTGTAACCTTTAACAAGGTTGACTCCTAACAGGGCTCACTTCAGAAGAGTGAAAATCAATAACTAGTTGCAATTGGTGGTTTTTCCAAAATTTGGTTTCTACATTAACTATTGGTGTCAATTGTGTTCATATTATTTCTTTGATGTGTATGCAACTAAGTTAAAGTAAGATTAAACACAAATAATATATTAATATTTTCATGTTAAGCATTTGCCAAGTTATTTTAGTGTTTACCAAGTTACAACATTTTGCCTATGTGTTTGTTGAGTTACAACAGAGTTTAGTCTACATAGAGTTTTAATTTGTACTGAAATCTGAGGGATCTAGGATTTATTTTTGTGGTAACTAGTTTACCCCTCCCCTCTCAGTTACTCCTCTTATATTTCCAACAATTGGAATCAAAGCTTTTGGTGCTTGCAGAGAAGGTTTCAAGGACCTAAGCTACAGATCAGGATGTCTTATAGAAGAGAGATTCCCAAGTTGAACAAAGACAACTTTGCAATATGGCAAGGACTTATAAAATTAAATTTGGAGACTATCAGTGATTTAGGTTGTAAATATCTTGATAGTTAATACAAAACTCCTATTGGAACATCATCAGTTGAAGAAATTACTAAAAAGAAAAATATAACATCATGATGATTGACATTGCTTCCACTCTTAATTATGCTGAATTTAATGAAGTGAAAAGTTGCACTACAACTTATAATATGTGGATCAAAGTAAAAGCCATCTATGGAGCAGATGATAATGTCAGAAGAGCTAAAGCCAAAAGTCTCAGAGGACAATTTGATCAGATGAAGATGAGAGAAGATCAAAACATTACAAAATATGTTAAGAAGCAAGTGTGAGCGCAATCAAAGCATCTGGAGGAAACATTGATGACAAAATAGTTGTAAGCAAGGTAATCAGAACCCTTCTTCCTATCTATGCAATTAGAGTGTTTTCTATTCAAGTGATGAGATGTTATCCAAATAGAAATATAACTTTGGATTCTCTAATTGGAAGATTGACCACTTATGAGTTGGATAACTATGATAACTATGTCCCTAGTTCCAAATTTATCGAGTTTGCATTTGAAGCCAAGATTTCACTCAAGAAAAGGAGTAAGAAATCAAAAGATAATTAATTAGAAAGTGAAGAAGAGAAATAAAGTTTAGACAGTGATCTTGAAGTTGTTGAAGCCCTACTTGCAAGGACATATTCAAAGGTAGAGGAAAGTACAAAGGTAAGATTCCTCTAATCTATTTTCCTTGTGAAGAAGTTGGTGACATCATTGCAAAATTTCCCAACAAAGAAAGCAAAGAAGAAAAGAAAAGCATTAAGTTCAAAGGCAAGAAGAAATTCAAGAACTATAAGGATTACAAGGACAAAGGTAAGAAATCTTGTTTTATGGCTTAAGATTCTGATAATAGTGAAGATGAATTGGTATATATTGCTGTAAAGATAATTCTGATGATGAAGGAGATAAAATGACACTTATCTCTCATGTTAGCAAATATGATACATGGATTATTGATAGTGGCTACTCATATCATATTACTAGTGATAAAACAAAGTTTGAACACATGGAACATTATGGTATTGGTAGTGTGATATTTGGAAACGGTGAACCTTATTGCATAAAGGCAAAAGGTTGTATCTCACTAACCAATGAACTTAGATGTGACAATTCTTATTGTGTTGAAGGACTAAACCATAATCTACTAAGTGTGGCACAATTGAGTAGCAATGGATTCAAGGTAGAATTCATGAATAGGAAGGCCAAACTACTAGATGAAAAAGGTAATTTGGTTGGGTCTGACAAAAAAACAAAAGGTAATCTATTCTGCCTAGATCTAAGTGAAAGTTCATGTTTTATTGCTCAAGTAGAAGAAAAAAAGTTATGGCACAAAAGATTATGTCATGTGAACTTTGATAATCTGATCAAGATAAGAAAAAATAGAAGAGTAAGAGGTATTTATAGCTTGAGGAAACCTAATATGGGTCTATGCAAAAATTTTCAAATTGTTAAGATGGGAAAAACTAGTTTCAAAAGCAAGAACTATCATTCGAAAGAAGTCTTAGAGCTTGAACATACATACTTATGTGGACCTACTGGAATAGAGAGTTATAATGGAGATAAGTTCTTCATTCTTTTTGTTGATGATTATTCTAGAATGATGATTGTAATGTATCTAAAAGAAAAGGCTAAAGCTTTTAAAAAATTTAAGTAGTATTTGGCAAGAGTAGAGAAGGAAACTAGAAATAAACTAAAATGTTTGAGATCAAACAGAGGTGGTGAATTCATTTCCAATGAGTTCAATGAATTCTAAATTGAAAAAGGAATTAAAAGATAGGTATTAGCCCCTAGTACACCACAATAGAATGGTATAACTAAAAGAAGGAACAAATCTATCGTAGATTGTGTAAGAACATTGATGATAGAAAAGAATGTTGCAATCAAATACTAGAAGGAAGCAATTAGTATTGTAGTGCATACCTTAAACAAAGTATAGTTGAAGAAGGACTCAAGTCAAACTCTTTATGAACTATGGTATGGCTACAAACTTAAAATAAGTTGAAATTATTTGGTAGCAAATGTTATATCTTGAAAGAATCTAGGAAAGATAAATTTGATGTCAAAGGTAATGAAAGCATATTTCTAGGATACTCCTATAGAAGTAAAGAATACAAATGTTTGAATTTGTCTACTCATAAAACCCTAGAAAGTGCACATGTGAGAATTGATGAGTTTACATAAAAGAATGAAGAAGAGAGCAATAAAGAACCTAAGGATTACAAAAGATTTGTTTATTAAGAACCTATTTGTTACTCCTAAGGATTTTTAGTAGAAATCTACTAGGTAGTCAGGAGACCTCACCCCCCAAGTCCCAAAAATCTCCAAAAGGTACCAAGTTGCATCCAGTGCAACTTGAGTCATAGTTTGAAGGACTTGAGTTGCAATCAAAAGCTACCAAGCTATTGCTAGAGAAAACTAAGTCTGACGGATCCGAGTCATAGACAGTGGGACTTGAGCTTAATATAGAAGATCATGAAGAGGTTAGTGGAAAAAAATACAAACCAAAAGTACCTATGTTAGCAAGATATGTTAGAAGGCATCATGCACCTGATTAGATCATTGGAGACAAGTCAGATGAAATAATGACTAGAAATAAATTGAAAGATACATGTTTTCTTTCTAAATTTGAACCTAGAAATGTTAAAGATGCTTTGGATAATGCAAGTTAGATTGAAGCTATGAATTAGGAAATAGACAAAATAGAGAAGAATAAGAATTTGACTCTTGTTCCTAGACCCAAGGATAAAATGTTATTGGTACAAAGTGGGTATTCAGAAATAAGCTAAATGAAGATGGAGAAGTTTCCAGAAATAAAGCAAGGTTATTATGTGAAGGCTATTCTCAAGAAGAAGGTATTGAATATAGTGAAATGTTTGCTCTTATTGCAAGATTAGAAGGTGTTAGAACTTTTCTAGCATATGCAACTCATAGAGGATTTAAAGTTTATCAAATGGATGTAAAATCTACGTTCTTGAATGAAATTCTTGATGAGAAAGTCCACATAGAATAACTTGAAGGTTTTATAGATCCCAACAAAAGAGATATGGTCTACAAATTACATAAAGCTTTCTATGGTCTCAAGAAAGCTCCAAGAGCTTGGTATGAAAGACTTCATAACTACTTGATAAAGATTGGCTTTCAAAGAATAGATGATAATAATAGTCTATATATCAAAGAAGGACCAAACAAGTAGATTGTGTTGGTAGAAATATTTGTGGATGACACTTTATTTATAGGAAATTATGAATTGTGCAAAGCATTTTCAGAAGAAATGAGTAAGGAATTTGAGATGTCCAGGTTTGGAGAGATAAAATTCTTTGTTAGATTGCAAATCAAATAGAAGAAAGATGGTATCTACATTACTCAATCTAAATATATCAAAGAGATACTAAAAAAGTTTAGAATGGAAGATTCAAGACTAGTTGGAACTCTTATGTCTACTAGACATAAGATTTCCAAAAATGATGATTACAAGGAGGTAGATCAAACCACATATAGATCAATGATTGAAAAATTGTGGTATGTAGTGCACACAAGGCCTGATATTGCATTAGTAGTTGGTATGGTGGAAAGATTCTCAGCAAATCCAAAAGAAAATCACATGGTGGAAATCAAGAGAATCATGAGGTATCTGAAAGGTACTAAAGAATATAGTTTATGGTACAAAAAGGAGGCAATTTGGATTTGAAATTATTCACAAATGTTGATTGGGCTGGATGTGTTGATGAAAAAAAGAGCACCAATGACAGAGCATTCTTTCTCGGTAAAAGACTAGTGTTTTGGAAAAGCAAGAAACAAAATTTTATTTCTTAGTCCAATATAGAGGCAAAATATGTGGCAGCTGCAGTTAATTGTTCAAATGTTGTTTGGTTCAAGCAACTATTGGTAGGTATGAAGATAGAAATCAAGGATCTCATGGTATCTTCTATGATAACACCAGTGTAATTAATTTATCAAAGAATCTTGTGATGCATACCAAAACAATACACATTGCTATAAATTATCATTTTTTGAGACAATTGGTACAAGATAAAGAAGTAAGATTAGAATATGTGAATACTAAAGAACAAATTATAGACATATTCACTAAGCCATTACCTAAGGATGCATTTCTATATCTAAGAGGTAAGTTAGGGGTCATTCCCCTGTCTAAAGCTCACTAAATGAAGTTTAGTGATGCATCAACCAAAGCATGTTGAAGATCAGTCAGTTGATGTAGTATGGACAAGAACACATTGCAAAATAATTAGCACATAAGCTATATTGAAATCCATTAAATATTGTCTTTGGCATGAGATATCAAAGAGGGAGAAGTTTACTGTCATATCTCATAGAAATTTTATAAAGATAAAGAGAAAGAGATGTCAAAGAAAGGGAGTTTGCTATCAGAAGAAGATGTTGAAGACAAAGTTTTGCTGATAGAGGGAGAAATTGAGGGTAGAGGGAGTTCACACTAATAGAGGGAGTTCTAATGGATGAGAATCAAAATGAAACTAAGGTTATGTACCTTATTTTATTCTTTCTCTAAAATTTCTTTGCATTATGACATGTTGTGTTGCCATCAATGCTAAAGAAGGAGATTGTTGGAAATAATTGATTAATTGTGTATTGTCTTTGATGTTACACAAAATGTCATATCATTGCCAATTAGTGTATGTCAAGCTCACCTAGGCATTGAAGTTAGTTTCCTATTTCTGCCAAGGATTCTAAAGTTTGCATACTTTAGAAGTTAGTGTCTACTGAGTTCACTCGAGTGACAAAAGAAAGTTTGCAGAAGGTAAGTGTTAACCAAGATCACTTGGTTAATGAAAGAAATGTTGGGTGGAACCAATGTTAACCGAATTCACTTGGTTACCAAAGAAAATTTGTGAATATGTAGTGTTAACTGAGTTCACTTGGTTAACATAGGAAAATTTCTTTGAGTTAGTGTCTACTGAGCAGGGTTGGCTAATGAAGGATTTTATTGTTTTGACATATTGAGTTTAGTTCAATTGTTTGTTGGTTCTAGCCAATTGAGGAGATGAATATTAATTATTTTAAGTGGCATTCAAGCCAACTTGACAATGTGTAATATATAAATATAAGGCCAAGTTGAGGATTGAATGTGTAGAACATAATTGAAGATTTGATGATGACTAGAGGAAACAAATTAGAAGGATAAGAAAAATATCCTTGTTCAAATGCAGAGATACATTCAATTAGGAAGGATAAAGTATACGAGCAAGAATTAAGATTTTTAATCAACAATTTAGTTGCATAAGGAATTAGGTCATGTCATTGTTACCTTCTAACCATTGTAGCAATGATCTAAATTTCTTAATAGAGTTGGCTTAACAACTATTTGTAAATCCTCTAACAAGGTGGCATTTCTATTGAAGTGTCTAAAGAACTCTAACAAGAACACTCCTAACTAGGTGATCAAATCCTCTAACAAGGTCACACCTAATAGTGTTTTGTGTAACCTTTAATAAGGTTGGTTCCTAATAGGGCTCACTTCAGAAGAGTGAAAATGAGTAACTAGTTGCAATTGATGGTTTTTTCCAAATTGGGTTTCTACATTAAATCTTGGCATCAATAATTTTCATAGTATTTCTTTTATGTGTATACAACTCAATTAAAGTAAAATTAAGCATAGATAATATCTTAATATTTTCATGTTAAGCATTTTCCAAGTTATTTTAGTGTTTATTGAGTTACAACATTTTTTCCTATGTATTTGTCGAGTTACAATATAGTTCAATCTACATAGAGTTTTGATTTGTATTGACATCTAAGGGATCTAGGATTTATTTTTATGGTAATTGATTCACCCCTCCCCTCTCAATTACTCCTCTTCTATTTCCAATATTACATCCTTTTGGTTCAACAAATAATAATCCTTCTACATAACTATTTTGGGTAAAAGAACCATCAAAATATAATTTCCAAGATTGTGTTGATAATTGCATGATTTCAACATCTATAGCTCGACATGTATTGGATGTTCATGTGATAGTGGATAAAATTTTGACTGTTCTTCTATAACTTGTTCCTTTAAGGATTTTTGATCCACATACTCAATGTTAAATTCAAACCCACTTTTCTAGTTTGCTTGTTAATGTTAATTTGTTAAGCAAATACTTCAAAGGATCTATCTTTGCAATTAGCATGACTCTCTGAGATAAAATATAGTGTCACATTATTTGTGAAGAAAACACTACTATCAGACATGCTCTTTCAATTGATGAATAGTTAAGCCCATATCCTACTAGAGTGTGATTGATATAATAAATAGCCTTTTCTTAAATCCTTCATGGTCTTGTTGTGCCCATAAGGCCCCCAAAGAGTTTTCAGTCACTAATATATATAACAATAGTTGTTTTCCATGAATAGGTGACATCAAAGTTGGGTGATTTGTCAAGTACTATTTGATCCTTTCAAAAGATTCTTCACATGCAACATCCTAAGAAATGACACATTCTTATGTAACAAGTGCATGAAAGGATGACTTCTGTCATCCAACTATGAGATGAAGCTCCTAATGGATTGTAAACTTCCTTATAATGATCTCAACTGACTTATGTTTTTTAGGGGTAGAATTTCCATGATTTCCTTGACTTTATTAGGTTTCGCTTATATTCCTTTTTCAAAAATTATATATCCCAACAATTTTCTAGATTTAACACCAAAAACACATTTCTTGGGATTTAATCTGATATTGATTTTTTCCAATTTGTTGAATACCCTGTCAAACACTTGTAAATGATCTTTCTAGGTTTTAGATTTTCCTATGATATCATAAACATAGTCTTCCATTATGGTATGCATCATATTATGAAAAATTATAGTCACACCCCTCTGATACTTAGCACTTACATTTATTAGACCAAAAGGCATGACATTCCAGCAATAAGTACCCCAAGAACATATGAATGCATTTTTCTCTTCATCTTTTAGTGCGATTTTGATTTGGTTATAACCAAAAAAATCCATCCATTGAAGATAAAATTTTGTGTCCAACTGCAAGATCTACAATAGTACCAATATTTGGAAAAGGAAAATCATCTTTTGGAAAAGATTTGTTTAGATCTCTAAAGTTAATGCATACCTTGATAGACTTGTCTAGCTTTGAAACAAGAACAATGTTTGATATCCATTTTGCATAATTAATTTCTCTAATAAATCTAGCATCCAATATTTTCTTTAATTTATCCCTAACAAGGAGTGCTACATGTGGATAGATATTTATAATTTTTTATATCATTGGTTTGTCTCTTGGAGATATAGACAAATGATGCATTATGAGATTTGGATCTAGACCTAACATATCAACATATGGACATGGAAAATTGATTTGTTTAGATCTGAAAAATTTTAGAAACTCCTTTCTTTTTTACTCTAACAAATATGTAACTACTTTTAGGATGTGTTGAGATTCTTTTGTTCTAATGTTGATAAGCACTATTGATTCAATGTGCACTGATGATTTCTCTTGGTATAAATAATCTGGAAGAGTGTCAATCCTATCATCTTTAGGTGCTTGGAGAGATTTTCACCCTTAGATATGTCTTTTGTTTTTATTATTTTTGGATCTAATATTTCCATAGAGTGGTTTTCATCATTAGATCTATTGATTATTTTCATATTTTTATGACTAAAAGTATCGACATTCTCACCGAAAGAAGCCTTGTTATTGAGTCCAATAGGGAACCCTTTCTTATGATCTCCTCATGGTATATAATTTTTGATTTCAAGGTAATCTATAATCATGCCATCATTATGGAAAACATCAAGTTTAGGAATAGGAGGTGAAGCCTGGTTGATAAGTTTAGGATGTACTAGTGGCAAGGGATTGTTTAGGTCATGTTCAAAGGTGGAGATTTTTTTGAGGTTTAGTAATGTATCAAAAAGGTCTATTTTCATACTCTTATCGAAAATGTCAATTTTCTTATCTTCAATGAGGATATTGGAATAATTTTCACCAAAATCAGTATCTTCTTGTTATCTCTAATTTGATTTAGGAATTCTAGGGTGACATTTTGTTTCCCTTTTGTTTCATATATTTTTTCTGATCTTTATCCCAATCCTCTGGTATCTCTTTGATAATTTAGATTTCTTAAAATGGGTTGTAAGACACCTTCTCTTTGCAAGCCAAGAGGTTCACTTCCTTTGTATCCCATTTTTAGCAAGATGCCATATCCTTTCCCATAATGTTTAGGAGATATATATTCATACTTGATGATCTCCTATTTATTTTCTTTGTAAAGGAATTTATCAACATTTTTATCATTTTCTTCATCCGTTAAGGTGACCCCACAAAAAAAAGTTCCAAAAATAGTAGTCGGAGATGGTTCTATATATTGTTTTGTTATCAAGGATCATTTATATGATCTAGGAGATAGGGGTAATTATGTGATACAAAAAGCTTACCCAAAGGTATATTCTCCCATGCTCTATTCTTTGAAATAAACTTTTACATCTAGTTAATTTGAAGTAGATGTTATATTGGTATGATCCTGACTGAGAGATGTGGATATAAACTGATTATATCTTATTACATAATCTATTGCTGACTTTAGGGTATTGCAATACTAAAAATGATTGGGAGCTCCTTTAATTATGATCTCTTTTCCATCATGAGGGAATTTTACTAGTGATGAAATGTTGAAGGTATTACTTGCATAGAGTGAATACAAGGATGTCTTAAAAGAATGTTGTAGGTTAGTTCCATATCCAATGACAAGGTACATCTTTGACCACAAGATCGACTCTGATTGGTAACACAACTGATCCTTTAGATGCCTTTTCTTGTTAATCATAAGATTTGATTATGATTTTATTTTTAGGATCTACTACATTTTCAAAAAATCCCAATGCAAGGACTAGTTTTAGAGTACAAATATTCAATCCAACTCCTCCATCTATAAGGACTCTTTTGATCTTATGATTTTATACAATAAATTCAATATGGAGTGGAGCATTATGAGGTTGGTGAATGTCAAGATAATCATTTTTAGTAAAGGATATGAAATGTGGCATAGTCAAATGTCCCACCATAGCTTGGAATTCTAATCTAGATTGATAGGTACTATGGTCTCTATTAGAGGTTTTTTGAGAATTTCTCTGTGTGATGTTGATAATTTAAGAATCTTTAATATGGATATCTAGGCTAGTGTTTTCTTTAATTTGACCCAAAGGTTGTATTGTTTTGATGTTCCAAGTGTAGACTTTGGTACATAGAAAATTTTTATTTGAGATGTGGATGGTTGGGATGAAACACCTTGTAGTGTAACCTTAGCTTGATTCCTAGTGATAGCATTAACTTGTTTGGACTCATCCTTCTCATGAAAGGTAATGACATTGGCATAATACAAACAAGGATCACATTTGGATAGGTTGTTGATGTATTTTTTGGATGTAGTATTGCAACTAGTTTGACTATCAATTTGGTCACTAGAGGCATTTCCTTTATCATGACCTAGAAATGGATCTTTGAGTATGTGTCTCATTTGAGGTATGTTCATCAACATTTACTTCACCACTCTCAACCAAATATTGTATCAAATTATTTATTATTTGATAGTCATTTTTTTATGTCCCTTGCCTCTATGGAATTCACAATAATCATCATCATTCCACCATGATGGTTTCACTTTTGGTTCATAATCTTTCACTTTAGGAAGTGTTATAAGTTTCCAAGTGATTAACTTCCTCAAATCTAACTCAAGGGATTCACCTATAGGAGTAAATGTTGTTTTCTTGGGTATAAGAGATCTTCTCATGAAATACTGATTGTTATGGATATCTTGAGCATTTTGACTTGTTTGAGGAGTAGATTTTTTACCAAGATTTAGCATGGGTTGTGATGTTTTGACATTTTGATTATCTAAGTTACTCCATCACTCACAATGTATTTTTGTTTTTGTTCCAATAATTGGATTTTTCATTATTGGTATTAGAATTGTTGTTGTTTTTAGTTGAAGAGATAGCATTGTCTTTTGTGTAAAGTTTGAGCTCTCCTTTTTGGAACATAGCTTCTTCAATCTTTACACCATTCTTAAAGAGCTTTTTGAACTTTGTGTTGGAAATACAACAGGGAAAGTAAAATCTGAGAGTGGGGAGGGGGGGTGAATTAGTGCTTCAAAACTTTAACCATAAAATCATTCACCACACATCCATCTCAAAATTTCCATGTAAACTGAAATAGCTAGCTAAACATATTCATCCATAGCATGAAAGAAAATAAAATTCAACACATGTACGACACAAGATATTTGGTTACCCATAAACCCTCCAATGAGAAGGTAAAACTAGGGTGGGGATGACACCCACAGATCTTCACTATTGCAATAATAAAGTGTATCCAATAAAGACTACAATGTTTAATCATAAACTATGATCTGCCCTGTGAAAGGTCTTCCCTATTAAAGTCTTCACAGATTTTTAGATCTTACCCTATTAAAGGATTTCAACACCCTATTAGAAGTGTGTTTGATTAAAGGACTTAAACTTACAATGAATTAAGCACCCTGTTAAATGATTTACAATAGCCTAGTAGGACCACTTTGTTAAGAGATTTAACTGATTCACCTATTAGAATGTCTCATCAATGATCCTTTGGTTAGTACTTTGCTACTAGATAACATATCCCCTCTTTCCTAATGTGTACTTGATCCTCTCTGATCAAATGTGTCACTTCTATCCTCTAATTTCTTTCCTCTGTTGTCCTCTAACTAATTTTATAATGTATCTCAATTCATAACTCCTTAGCCACCATGAATTCTCTATTTGCACAAGCAAACTTCTCCCTCCACTCCTTCCACACTATTTTTCTTTTAGGGTTTGTCCTCCTTATCAAGACTTAGGTGACTTAGGGTTAGGTACGAATCAACGATTGTGATTCACCCATTTTTCCACTTAATCCATTCGTTTAACTAATTGGTTGCATGTACTACATAGGGATCCTCAATATAGATTTGGCATTATCATCTAGAATCACAAAACAATCCTTAAGTTAGATAAAAAATAGTTTACATAGAAGTTTGTGTCATTACAAACAACTATGTCCAAAATTGTTTTACTCAGCACTTGAAGTGTTTGATGCTCAACATCCATTGTATCTTCAATTTTGTAACTCAACCTCTAAATGACTCAGCATCCATTGATAACTCGACATCTAAATTACTTGGCATCAATTGTCTGCTTGACACTTGAGTGCCTGGTTAGTTACTATTTGACAACTTATGCTCAACATACATTACTTGTTCAACATGAACTAAGAAAATGACTTAATTTTATTGTCACTTATATGCCAAACTCAATATGAGATTAACAATCTCCCCCTTTGACATGAGTGGAACAAACACTTGGTCATGCATGAATAACCTTAGCTCTTGAGCATAACTCAGATAATCTCTATTACTCAACTTATATACAAAATTTCAAAACTTCAAAATTTTGCAAAAACTTATGACTTATCAGTTATACCTCAAAATTCTAATAACTCCTCCTAAGTTGATTTTTCTATTCTAAATTTGAAACTAAATGCTCCTGTTGAGTAGATCTGTTGTGCTAGCTCTATTTTTGTAGTCTCCCCCTTTGTTTGGTCTCCCCTAAAACTTATTCTCACCTTTCACTAATTCTCCCCCTTTTGACACTTATGTCATGAGTGGTACACGAATTGTATGTTTTTCCAAGAATGGTTTATGGGATTCCATCATAATCTTCAGTGTTGCATCCCAGTTGTCACACACTACCTCTAGAGATTTGATCTGAATGTCAAACTTGGCAACAAGGGTGACTAATTCATCATGAGTAGAAAGATGGGGATCTTTCTTCATCAACGTCTCTACATAGGCTATTTCCTTTTGTAACACTTGCATGTGAGGGGTTAACATGGAAAAAATGCTAGTTAGTGTAGCCCTAATATTTTCATCTTGAGCTTGTAAATTTGCTAACTGACCTTGTGCTAACAACACATTTTTGAAATGAGATTGGCTTTGACCAAGAGATTGTTGTAGAATGATACATGTTTTCTTCAAATCTTCCTCTAGATGGTCAATGTGTCTCTACACTTCTTGTGTGAACATCACACAACTTGGTGTAAGGAGAGAAAATGTTCTCCAACATCTTCTTTACATCATCGATTCTAATTGCTAACTCAACCTAGTGTAGTGCAATGACACTAGATATCTACTCATTCACCTTTGTTTGAAATTTCTTCTTGGACCATTCCAGTAATTTGACATTAGTATCTAGGTCTTCATCATTGATCTTCTCCACAATATTTTTCTTCTTTCTCAACATAGAAGTTGTCTTAAAATCCATTGTGATCTTTGACTTTGCTACATCATAATTTCCATATGCAGTAGCATTCTTATCTACTTCCTCTACTAGTAAAGCAGTGATGGATGCAGATGCCTCATCCACATTAATCTCATAAGGCAATGGCCTAAGCCATCTCACCCTTGGAACAATAGCTTATACATAAGTGAAATCAACATCAACTAGAAAACAAACATCATTGAAATGCTTCTCTACCAGTGACACTAGAATTCTTAGTCTTTATTTCATTAACTTCTTAAAGTCTTCAAAATAAGTAGTCATCATAGTCTCAAAATTACCTCCAAGTTGCTCTATGAATTCACCAATGTGCACTACAATTGACCTGTTACTCTTCCAAGCTACTTTCCCAAATGTGGGAAAAGTGTTTTGCACATAGAAAAATATACAAACAAGTATTGAACTGAATTTTCATTGTGCACTTTTTGTCTTTCTTATGGCTCCCAAATTTTTTGATAACTACTGGAGTTGTAACTCGGCAAGGTCATAAGAATGGTCTTTCTTTACTATTTTGTAAGCCAAATGCATAGCCATACATGGTACATTGTTCAAACTACTAGATTGAAATAATTTATGTGCAATAACTCTCACTACAAATACAATTAGGGGATTAGTAATTATGTCTATGGTCATCCCTCTCTTGTTCCATAGTGCACTTGTATTCTTCTCAATTGCCTCTTTTGCATCACTCCTCATAGTCTTTGTTCTATCTAGGGTTGGATACCCTATCACTCTATGAATAATCCTCTTAGTTATTTTGATAAGGCCATCCTCCAACCATACAGAGTTGTCACGTATTCTACTAAGCACAATCTTAATCCACTTTGTCTTGAATATGTTAGGAAAATCTAGGGCACCAGTTAACCCTTTCTCTCTACAACCTTATTTCCTCTTTCAATGCTCCATTCTCACACAACTTTCCATATAAGTCTCTTATTTCCATATCGCCAATGCTTTCTACCTTATAAGTTTAGCAACACCTTACATCTTGTATCATTAAAACTTATGGTGGTATCGTAGATAACACACCAGACAGGTCTCCTTTATAAGCAATATCAGGAATAGCTCTAAAAATTGATTGTTTGATCTCATTTCTTATCAATTGAACATTTAAAACTTCCTTTCCTTCCTTAACCACAACAACAAAAGAGCTGGAAACCATTAAAAATATCTAGGGTTTGTGAAAATTCAAACAACATAACTTGACACATGATAAATACCTTGAAAAATCTAATGTCTAGTGTCGAGTAGGAATTGAATTCAGCTTACAAAAGCTTGAATCAATTTCTCCAATTATCCTTATGCTCTTCATGCTCTTTTCAATCTTGAATAATTTCAAATGAGTTAAAAATTGGTCATATAGCCCTTGAAACCTTGCGATAAATTCTTAGTGCTTACACAGTTGTAAACTCGGCTACAATAGAAATTTTGCCTCACTTGGCTTTCGTGTAATTCTAACCACACTTGGAAATCACAATGAAGTTAGCCAACACCATCACCTTCGATAGCTCAACATAAACTAAACTTTCACTTAGCAACAACAGTGAAACTTTTCATCTTGGACAGTAACATGAAAACTTATAGATTTCTTTTAAGTTCTGACCAATACTTTGCATCTTACTTCATGCATATATGATCTTTTCATTACTAAATCCTTGGAACTAATGTATAATTGAACTTTGAAATATCAGTCCCACACATACCTCTTGATTTCCTAGTTGGGGGTAGTGTTCACCTAATCCATTTGATGAAGTGATCCCATCTGAACTGGATGTACTGAAATCTTCCTTTTTATTCCATGTCTTGTTCATTTGTACTTTAACTTCTTCAACATCAACCTTTCCTTTTCATTTATTGAATTCATTGCTAGGTGCTTTTGATCTTATTTGACAATTTATGCTAATGTGACCAATCTTCAAACAACTAAAACATGTAGTTTGACTCAACCATCTATTGTAATCACTTCTTAAATGTGTTCTAATGAAATTTTTAGAAACATGTCCATACTCTTGACAATAGTGACAACTGTACCTTGTATTATAATCCCAATTGTAGGTTCTAATACTATGGTTTACCTTGGCTTGCTTATTTGATGACTAGTTAGGCTTTGATATCCATTCATATGCTCTATGTCCATACTTCTTGTAGTTGTAGCAGTAACCTTCAAGTCTTTGTGTGCTTGATGTCTTGGTCTTGCATTCATGTGTTTGATGTCCTTGATTGTTGCACTTGTGAAAATTACCCATGAATTTCTTCTTAGGGTTCTGATTTTTATTATTTCTCCTATAAACATTTGTTGTATGACCTATCTTTCCACAATTATGACAAGTTGGTTTGTAGTTCTTACCTTTTTTTCTTCTTTTTTCACCACTTTTAGATGATTCTTCTTCTCCAATATTGGTGTAACCCAATCCAGTAGTATCACTGTTAGATCTAGGAGATCTCATTAATTGCTCAAAATACTTGATGGCTTCATTAGGTCTATTGAAACTTTTAGCAAATTCTTTTCTCTTTTCAAATCATTTCTTAGTTGTTCATTTTGCAACTTTAGTGTTGTGATCTCAATATCCTTTCCATTTAATTCATGATTGGAAATCATCATTTGATTCAATGTTTCTAGTTGCATTTGAGCAATCCTATTTACCTCTGATGTCTTCTCTTCCAGTCTATTGGTCAGTATCCTTTTTTCATCGTCAATCATGACTTTATCTTCTTCAACTTTATTTTTCTACTCGGTCACCTCACATAGCAATATTGATTGGACTTCTTGTTATCTCTTAAGATTTTTGACCTCTTCAATTAGGGCACCCTTCTTTTCTATTAGATTTGTAACTGCTACATCAAATTCACTTGAGTTTCCATCTACAAACAATTTAGTAGTGTCAATCTCTTGGTAACTGTGTCATTCTCTCCAATAGCTATCTCTTTCCTTTTCTTCAATGAGCACTTCAACTCATCTCTTGCTTCATTCAGCTAATGTAGGGCAAGCTAGATTTCAATCTCCTGGTTATCAATAACCTTTCCCAACTTGTAGACTTCCAACTTCAAGATCTTTCCACAAAGTTGCAAAGCTTTCCTTTCTAGAGAACAAATCTCTGATACCAATTGTTGGAAATACAATAGGGAAAGTAAACTCTGAGGGGGCCAGGGTGGGGGGGAATCAATGCTTCAAAACTTTAACCATGAAATCATTCACCGCACATCCATCTCACAATTTACATGTAAACTGAAATAGCCAGCTAAACATATTCATCCATAGCATGAAAGAAAATAACATTCGACAAATATATGACACAAGCTATTTGGTTACCAAGAAAACCTCCAATGAGAAGGTAAAACTAGGGTGGGGATGACACCCACAAATCTTCACTACTCTAGTAATAAAGTGTATCCAATAAAGGCTACAATGTTTCATCATAAACTATGATCAACCCTATGAAAGGTTTGCACTATTAAAGGATTTCAACACCCTATTAGAAGTGTGCCTAATTAAATGACTTAAACTTACAATGAAGTAAGCACCATGTTAAAGGATTTACAACAACTTGTTAGACTACTTTGTTAAGAGATTTAACTGATTCACCTGTTAGAATGTCTTAGAAATGACCCTTTCATCAGAACTCTGCTGCTAGACAAAAAATCACATCTTTCCTAATGTGTACTTGATCCTCTCTTATTAGATGTGTCACTTCTATCCTCTAATTCCTTTCCTCTATTCTCCTCCAACTAATTTTTCAATGTATCTCAACTTACAACTCCTTAGCCACCATGAATGCTCTGTTTGCACATGCAAACTTCTCTCTCCACTCCTTCCACACTATTTTTCTTTTAGGTTTTGTCCTCCTTATGAAGACTTAAGTGACTTATGGTTAGGTATGAATCAACGATTATGATTCACCCATTCTATGACTTAATCCATTTCTTTAACTGATTGGCTGCATGTGTTGCATAGGGATTCTCAATATAGATTCATCCTTATCATCTAGCATTGAAAAAAATCCTTAAGATGGCTAAAAATGGTTTACATAGAAGTTTGTGCCATTTCAAACAACTACGTCCAAAACTATTTTACTTGGCACTTGAAGTGTCTGATGCTCAACATCCACTATATCTTCAATGTTGTAACTTAGCCTCTGAATGACTCGACATCCATTGATCACTTGACATCTAAATCACTAAGCATCAACTATCTACTCGTTTCATGTCCCCTTTTCAAATAATTAAAAAATAATAATCTTTGCTAAGGCAAGCAGGCCCAAGAAAGTGAAGTTTCGAAAAAAAGGGGTTAATCTTTGGAAACCGTTGGAGTAATAAATGAAAATTATTATTAAAATATGTTTCATTAACCTCTCTTGGATGTGAGTTATGGTTATTCCCTCTTTTAAGAGGTTTGGAGGCATTTTGGGCGGATGTCAGAACTTGATTTTGCTCATTTTCTTTGCTATTCTTCAGAGGCTGCCAAACCTGTGGAGAAGGAGACCCAAGAACGAGAGTTTACAGGTTTCCAGGGAGACCCAAGAATGGGAGTTTGTAGGTTTCTAGGAAGGCTAAGGATGGGAGTTTGAAGCCATTCCATGTGCATGCTCATACAGAGTTTGCCTTTGTGCTGAATAGTGCAGATTTGTGGGTTTTTGGGTGTGTTTTTTGTATGAGTTTGGTGTTTTCAATTGAGTATTTCATATCAGTTTGGGTTGCTGCTATATATAAAACTTTTAAATGTTAAAATAGAGCTGAATATATGTATTGGGACGTGATTAAACTTCTGAGATAGATTATTAGTGTTTTTGTGGTGTTTCCGGGCATATTTTGTGCTATTTCGGGAGCCTGATGAGCATAGTTTTTGTCTTACATTTTTGAGCTATTGTGTAAAGGCTATACAGATCTGGAAATGTCAATTTGTAGGCTGTTATGCTGCTGAAATTTCTGTAAAAAATTTCATTTTCAGATTTATTAATAATTTGTGAAGTTGTGAAGCTTTTAGCACTATTTTCAGCATACCCGATTTGGGGTTTCTTGAGGAATTTGGTGGATCTTTGGGATATTAGTTGTTTGATTTTAAAGATCTGATTTGAGGCATGAAATATAAAGTAAAATCAGAAAAGGGACATTTCAGTGGTATCAGAGCCATGATCTTGCCAGCCTGAGGGTTTGTAGAAGTTTGCATGTCAGTTTTGAGAACTACCCAAATCTTGCATGTCATAATTTATGGTTGCATGTTTCTTCTAATCAGCTGCATGTCAAAATTTATGGTTGCATGCTACTTCTAATCATTTTCATGTTAGTTCTTGGTGAATTTGGTGGTTGTAGAAGTTTGCATGTCAGTTTTGACAACTACCCAAATCTTGCATGTCAGTTTTGACAACTACCCAGATCTTGCATGTTAGTTTTGACAACTACCCAGATCTTGCATGTCAGTTTTGATAACTACCCAAATCTTCCATGTCAAAATTTATGGTTGCATTCTACTTCTAATCATTTTCATGTTAGTTCTTGGTGAATTTGGTGGTTGCATGTTGCTTCTAATCAACTGCATGTCAAAATTTATGGTTGCATGCAACTAAGTGAAAGAGAAAAAAGATATTTGCAGCGAGAAAAGAATAAAGAAATTTTGATCAAACCTCCAGTTGAAAGTAAAAGTACAAAATCCAAGGAAGGGAAAAGTATGGCTGATATAGATGAGATGGCAAAGAAATTCTTTCAAGACATCCAAAATACTCAGAAGCAAATAGTGGATAGTTTGGCAGAAACTAGAGAGGCTTTGCGAATATTGACAAAAAAACTACAAGGAGTTGCATCGATTAATGAGAAAGGGAGCACTTCAGAGGAGCCAAGAAATCTGAAATCCACACCATCTAAGTCAATCAAAACTATTTTCTTGCCTGCAGATGAGCCACCGGTACCAAATCCAGCCATTAATCCTATGGAAGAGGTTACAGGTAACTTGATTACATTAAGAGCTACTTATAATGGCTTAGATGATGACTTTTGTAGTTTGGTTCCTTTTAGAGAATATGTGGATATGATGAACACTTTGATGCCCAAGAAAGAGTACAGAAGGGAGCACGACATAAGTGGAAGAGAGCTCAAAAATAAAATAAGCAAGTTTATAGCACCTACTTTTGATGGAACAAATAAAATTTTAGCTAGAGCATGGCTACAAAAATTACAGACCTTCTTCACACTTAACCCCATGAAGGAGAGTGATGTTGTTCAAATTGCAAGTCTACACTTGGAAGATGCAGCCTATGATTGGTGGTATCATGGAATGACTACTCAAGGTCATGATCACGTAACTACATTTGATGATTTTAGTCAAAGAGTGATAGATAGATTTGACCTCAAGGATGATGATTATGAGGATGTTGTTGTGCATGATGGTGAGATACCTGGTGGAGATGAGCAAACATTGAGCATTCATGACTTTTCTGAGAGAGAGTACCAGGCACAGTTAGATGCTTCGTCACATGAGGTTGAGGCTAGTAGTACTTCACATGATTTATCCTGCCAGCTGAAGGTGAGTGAAGACAGTATTGTGACTACATTATCTCATCATGACAGGTATGTGGAGTTAGTTGGTATTGGTCATATTACTCAAGTGAATATTTTGCTTCAGTTACCATCTGATTCTAGTTCACAGATATGGACTCGAGATTGTTATATTGGCAATTGGGGTTCAGTTGACTGTAAATCTTTAACACTTTTTGGTAGTAGTGATTGTTTGGGTGCTATCATGGATTTGATTAGCAGATTGCATGGTGTTGTCTTTTCTTGTGCCAGGAGCTTATCCGATGTTGGTATTAGTTTTTATACACTGGCGTTGGGCTTTGTTCATATATCCAGTCGACCATACTTGCTGGAATGTGTTGATGATATTTCATATTTGGCAGTGTGTATAGATGAGTCCCAGGATCATATTGGCATTGATGACATCCAGGAGGATGTAGTGGGCAGTTTTGAAGACTTAGTTTCCTTGGGTACAAAGGAGTTGGACAGTAGTGCTAATGTTTTTGATACTCCATATGTTGATATGAGCTTTAGATTTGATTCACAGGGTAATGATTGTAATACTCTAGAGACTAGGGACTTTGAGGATACTCCTTTAGACAATACATCAGAGGAGGTTTGTACGAGACAGTCAAGCCAGTGCCATCATGTGTCTAATCAATTAAGAGTTAGTGATCGAGACATTGCTATCACTTGTCAGCATTTTGATGCTGCTCATCAGTTGTTAGCAGTTTATGGATGGGGTTCTCCTACTAGTGATGAGCAGGAAGGCAGTTATCTTTCCTTGACAGAGATCCACTCTTTATGGGAGGCTATTCGGATTTTGAGACAGAATTATATGCAGTTGGTAGCTGACAGAGATTATCTTATGGAGTGGGGCAGTACATCATATGATGCATTGTTGGCCAAGGAAGATGAGGTGAGTGAGCTTACTGGACATCTTGAGGTGACTTCTGAGATTCTTGAGAGTACACAGTTGGCTTTCAAGGAGTCACAGTTTCATTTGGCTAAGGTGACCATGGAGTTAGAGTGACTACAGTCTTTACCTAATTCTATACAGTCACAAGTTGTGGTGTTTGGTGATCCGAGGATGTCCATGGCCGAGATTGTCAGAGACAGTGGAGATGGGGATGCATCCATCCTTGATACTAACATTGGCATATTAGGTTCATTCCCACTAGAGTCAGGTTCAGTTGAGTTGGGTCTTGTAGTAGATTGTTGTATGCCTGACATGGTGGTGGCCTCTAGTACTAATGACATAGAGACTAGAGATGTATCAAAGATCATGTGTGATGTTGGTGAGTCGACAGTTGGCATGGTTCCTACTAGTAATACTACTCCCTTGGTGATATCTTCAGAGGTAGTAGTCAGTTCCAACATGGTTAATGATCAATTGCAGTTAGTTTCATCTGGATTACAGTCTGAGCCACTAACTGAGATTGGCGCATTCTATTGGCATTACACTATGAGGTACGCTCATCAATTTACCTTTGATGACCATGTTGATGAGATTATGATACATATATGTACTTTGGTTCCTAGTGCTTATCATTAGTTATGGAATAGTTTGATGCCTCGGGATGAGAGTTGTGATGGGCACAACATGGTGATAGGTCCTGCAGTTGATAGCTTGATAATACATGACTTAGAGCAGGAGTTTTGGAGTGATGCTTCAGCAGGTGTTGTTATTGATTCTTCTCCTTTGGCTATGACATCTCCTGACTTAGCTAGTGATCAGTCACAGTGGGTTGTATCACTTGTTCATGGTGAGCTATTGACTGAGGTTGGTTTTTTTAATCAACATTATATTGCAGGGTATGTACATTAGTTAGCAATTGATCCTTGTGTTGAGGAGTTGATGGCAGGAAAATTTGGTTTGGGTTCCATTTCTTGTTGTTTATCTTGTGATGGCTTTTCACCATCAAGGGTGCATGGGAGTTATGGTTATGAGATAGTGGCCAATGATCTACAGAGTTGTGTTGACTGCAAGAGTTATACAGTGTGTGGATTCTCTATACTTGGTATAGTTTCATTTGAGAGCATTCACCATTGTTGCAAAGTTGGATTATACATTCTGTATAGGCCAGTGGGATGCGTTGATGGTATTTATTGTGTTGGCAGTTTGATTTGTCCACTTTACTTGGGTTTTAATGTTCTAAGAGTTTGTGTCTCATGGGTTTTTGATTGTGGTAGTGGTGATTTTGGAGTTTGGTTGAGCTGTAATTGTCAGTTTGATTATGGATTCCTCTTGGTCATATTGCAGAGGATATTGCAGGAGCCTATGTTATTTGGCAGTAGTATAGTTGATGACTACATTTGGGATCCAGGTGGATTTATTGGTTTATTATTCAGCCATTGCTTGAGGACAAGAAATTTTTGGGAGGGGAGGACTTGTCATGTCCCCTTTTCAAATAATTAAAAAATAATAATCTTTGCTAAGGCAAGCAGGCCCAAGAAAGTGAAGTTTCGAAAAAAGGGGGTTAATCTTTGGAAATCGTTGGAGTAATAAATGAAAATTATTATTAAAATATGTTTCATTAACCTCTCTTGGACGTGAGTTACAGTTATGCCCTCTTTTAAGAGGTTTGGAGGCATTTTGGGCGGATGTCAGAACTTGATTTTGCTCATTTTCTTTGCTATTCTTCAGAGGCTGCCAAACCTGTGGAGAAGGAGACCCAAGAACGGGAGTTTACAGGTTTCCAGGGAGACCCAAGAATGGGAGTTTGTAGGTTTCTAGGAAGGCTAAGGAAAGGAGTTTGAAGCCATTCCATGTGCATTCTCATACAGAGTTTGCCTTTGTGCTGAACAATGCAGATTTGTGGGTTTTTGGGTGTGTTTTTTGTATGAGTTTGGTGTTTTCAGTTGAGTATTTCATATCAGTTTGGGTTGCTGCTGTATATCAGACTTTAAAATGTTAAAATAGAGCTGAATATATGTATTGGGATGTGATTAAACTTCTGAGATATATTATTAGTGTTTTTGTGGTGTTTCCGGGCATATTTTGTGCTCTTTTGGGAGCCTGATGAGCATAGTTTTTGTCTTACATTTTTGAGCTGTTGTGTAAAGGCTATACGGATCTAGAAATGTCAATTTGTAGGCTGTTATGCTGCTGAAATTTCTGTAAAAATTTCTATTTTCAGATTTATTAATAATTTGTGAAGTTGTGAAGCTTTTAGCACTATTTTCAGCATACCCGATTTGGGGTTTCTTGAGGAATTTGGTGGATCTTTGGGATATTAGTTGTTTGATTTTAAAGATCTGATTTGAGGCATGAAATATCAAGTAAAGTCAGAAAAGGAACATTTCAACTCGACACTTGAGTGACTTGGCACTTAATATCTAACAACTTATGCTCGACACACATTACTTGTTCGGCATGAACTAAGAAAATGACTTAAATGTATTATCACTCATATGTCAAAACCAATTTGAGATTAAAAATTTGGTGGAAATTGAAATTATACTCTATAGCTCATGTTTAGTGTGAGATTTTCTATAAGGATATCCATCTTTTCATGTTCAGGAATGATTCTTGGATTTTTTGATAGGAGATGGCACCATCTTTGCAAAATGGTAAGGAATGATTCCCCATTCTTTTGTTTTGTATTTCAAAGGTCTAACTTAGTCACCTTATGTCTAATGTTGTAGGAGTATTGTGGTACAAACATATCAACTAGCTCATTGAAAGACTTGATACCAGGTGACTTAGAAAACCATTCCATAGCTTGGCCTCCCAAAATTTGTGGAAATAGTCTCATAAGGTAAGTCTTGTCATGCGCTACTCCAATGTAGGTAACAAAAAATTCTCTAACATAATCTTAGGGATTCATATTCCCTTTGTATTTCAAAAATTTTGGAACCTCAAATTGAGGAAACATATTCATGAACACAATTTTGTCAAAATGGTACGCACATATGTCTTCTAAGGTGTACCTCTTGGATGAAGATCCATTTTGAATTTCTTGGATTTTTTGTTGAAGCACTTGGATCTGTTGTGCCAAAGGATCTAGTGATAATGTATGTCCATATGGGGTATTTCCTTGAATATTTATTCCTTAAGGATTTTGACTATGAGTGTTCATACTAGGAATTTTACAACCCTGCTGATTAGGTCTTGGGAATGTTGGATTTAGTTGTTGAAAAGGACTTGATTGAACATATGGTGTAGGTGTGTGTTGAATATAACCTTGAGAAGCAACATGTTGGGGATGAGCTTGTTGTGTAATGCCTTGTGGAGTCATCCCTTATTAATAAGATCCTTGATATGTTGAGTTTTTTTGTTGGTAAGGACTTTGTTGGGTTACGTGTTATGGACTAGGACCTTGTTGGGTTACACCTCATTGATGCATACTATGTTGAGTATAACCTTGTTGAGGAGGTCCTTGTAAAGTTAGCATTGATTCACTAGGACCTTTTTAATTTACACTTTTTTGGGTATAATTGTGTTGAGGAGGTCCTTGTAAATTTATCGTTGGTGGACTAGGACCTTGTCGGGTTACACCTTGTTGAGGAGTACTTTGTTTGTGTACCACCTTGTTGAGGAGGTCCTTGTAAAGTTACAATTGATGGAGTAGTACCTTGTTGGGTTACACCTTGTTAAGGAGCACTTTGTTGGATATAACCTTGTTGAGGAGGTCTTTGTAAAGTTACCATTGGTGGACTAAGACCTTGTTGGGTTACACCTTTTTGAGGAGTACTTTGTTGGGTATAATCTTGTTGAGGAGATCTTTGTAAGGATAAATATTTTTGATGAGTATCTTGCTGGATTAACAATTGGGATGTTGAACCTAATAGAGAACCTTGAGAAGAGGGACTTTTTTGAATGAGTCCTTGTGAAAGCATAATATTTTGTTGAAAAGGATCACTTAATGGTAAAGGACCTTGTGAGTTTGAAACTTGTTGAAAAATATCTTGTTGGGTAAACCCATATTAAGGAGGCTCTTGATCACTAGAAGTCTCCTTAAGCTGATTGAGATCAAAATTAGTAGGGAGCTTGACACTTTTTTTTGGCAAGTACCATGAAACATCAGTCTTTATCTAGGTTTAGTATAATTTCCATTATCTTTTCAAACCTAGGATCTTTCATGGCATTCTTAATCTCTGTGTCTATTGGCTCATCATCCATTAAATATCTAGAAGACCTAACAATTTTTGTGGGCCAATGGTCTCATATGCATTTATTTCTTCCATGTTGGTTTGTTATTGTTGGGGTTTCAATTTTTGAGCTATAGTTTGAACTACCATAAAATAGAAATGTGTAGATGTTGGTTGAAGGATTTTCTAAAGTTTTGACAATTAGGGTGTAAACAATGAGACTCTAAGTGTATAGGAGATAGATACTCGCTATGATGTGGACAAAGAGGATTCAAAATGTCAAATATAAGTAAGTTTCTAGATGAAGGATTATAAATGCTAATAAGGAAACTCACTAAGATGGAATTGTTCAATACTAGAATTTGATAATGGATGTTTAGGAATTTGATATGCTAGACTAGGACATAAAATGAAGATGATGTTCAAACTAGTTTCTTGCTACTTGAAATTTTTAATTTTTGATAGAAGTGGAAGGATAACTCAAACGGGTACCCAAGAATGTTTTCTATTTTTCCTGAAAGGTCTATAAAGATCTTCATGACAAATGCACAAATAGATTGAACAAACGTAGATAGTAGTGACAGATGCATAGTTCTGAGTATTATAGATGTGTAGATATAATGAACATATATGAATGAGTAATAAAAAAATAAATGCAACACTATAAGAAAAAGCACATATATGCATAATGAAAGTGCATGTATAATAAATGAATGTGTAGATATAGGATATAAGTGCAACAGTTTGGGACAAATGCACAAATTTGATGGATTTTGGAAAACTTGTTTTGATTTTTCTATTTTTCTGATATTTTTTCTGTTTTATATGATTTTTGGTTAGAAAATATGCACACATGTTAAATAGTGTGAATGATTCCTAAAAGTATTTCTAAAATGCAATGCACAAACACACCACAATCCTAGGTTGGTCAAGATAGATCTCTTGAATTCCCACTTGGGCAAGGTTCAACCATGCTAACTTAATGTGGGTAGAATAGTAACTTAGAGGTAGGAGCTCCCCCTTATAGTGCACTCACTTCTTGGGCACACCAAGAAATGAAATCCCAAGGAGGCACCACCCAACAACAAAGCCATGAGAGGTGTGGGTGTTGAAATCTGATTGAAAAGATTACTATGAAAGAAGGGAGATTGTTGATAAAGAATGTTTTCAATCATTCGTTTGTTACTAATGTCAATCCTGCTATTTGATGGAATGAAAAATGCTTATAAGATCCAAGTACTATCACTTAGTTGATTGATGAAGAGGATTTAATCAATAAGATGTAACAAAAGCACCTAAGGGAAAGGTTGAGTTATGGTTTTGTAATGAAGTACAAGGATCAATTAAGACAATGATAAAATGATGTATTGATAATACACTTGAAGATATAGAGGTTGGCTACACTTAAACTTTAAAAGAACAAGTTGTAATAAAGCTATTTGCAAAGCTTGACTAAGTTCATTAGTGAGTGCTAAGCAAGCTAGTTCATGCCAAGTAGATTATCAACAAGTGTCAAGAAAATGCAAAATCTAGTGTGTGCCAAGTGAAACAAAAGGAGTCAAGCATGTTCAGGAGCTAAACAAGTAATAGGTGCCAAGCATCAGTAAAATTTAGTTGATGCTGAGTGAATCCAAAATAAGTGTCAAGCATCAGTAAAGCACAGTAGGTGCCAAGTAGTAGAATATGTGCTGAGCATCAAAAATTCAATATTGTCAAGCTACTGCATTATTTGAAAAGTCAAAGATTTGCTAGATCAGAGCTGACAAGTTTGTTACCTTGAATTTTGTAAAACAGATGGAAGATAAGAATGATGAGCTGGTGGCACAAAATTTTAGGTTAACCATTTTTAGGTGAATATAGGAGGATTCTTCATGATGTTTCTAGAAGGAAAAAAATAAGGGGTAGATTTATTGAATCTTACCTAATCCATTCAAACCAAAATTAAGAGCAGAAAGATTAGAACAAGAAAATAATTCTAGACTTCTATTTAAGGAAGTTATAGATTAAGAAGCAAGAGTGTTTGGTTGGAGAAGAGTATGTCGTGTCAAGGTGAAGGCATTGAGAAGGAGGAATAGAGTACAATGACCTTGCTTCGATAGGTGACCATAGAGGTGATTGCATTGGTACATCAAGCATGGAGACTCAAGGAGACAAAGCTTGAAAGGAGGATAAGCTGCCAGAGCTGTAGAGATTGAAAGCCAGGCAAATTTGAGAGCTAAATTGAGATCTAAAATATACAAGTTATGTTTTGAGTTGTATCAAATCAAAAGCCCTTATTGTTACTCTCTAACAATTGTATCAGTTAGGGTAAAATCCTATAGACTTAGGTTGGTTTAACAACCATTGTGTAAATCCTTTAACATGGTGACATTCCAAGTGAATGTTCTAAAGTCCTTTAACTAGGCCCACTTCTAACAGGGTGGTTGAAATTCTTTAACCATGTCACATTTAACAGTGTGTTGTAGCCTTTAACAGGGTAGACCTTTCACAGGGAATCACTTCAAAAGAGTGAGAATTGAGTAGCATGTTATTGGTAGTTTTTTCCAAATTGGGTTTCCACGTAAATCATTGTGTTATGTGTTCATCTTTCATGTCTTATTCCTGCATGTTGATTTTACAGTAACTTGCTAAGAAGAATGTTTAGCTTGGATGCATGATTAGTTTAAATGGGCTCATTATAATTAGTTAAAAAGTTTTATCAGGACATTTGGACTTTGAATAACTAATTCACACCCCACCTCTCTCAATTATTCCAAAGCATTTCTAACAATTGGTATTAGAGCCATCTGCTGATTTGGTTTAAAGGTACTAGAAGCAAGAAGATCAAGATGTCCAAGAGAGAAGTTCCCAAACTCAACAGAGATAATTTTTCTGCATGGAAAAGTTTAATGAAGCTGCACCTTGGATCAATAAGTGATCATGCACAAACCTCAATTGGAGTGGAACATGTTGATCCAGTTGTCCCCACTGCAGAAGATATGAAGAAAAAGAAGGAGCACATTTAGGCAATGCTGAAGATTGCCTCTTCCCCCAATTATGTTGAATTTAATGACATCAAGGGATGTGACTCTACATTCAAGATGTGGAAAGCCTTAACAGATATTTATGGGGGAGATTAGAATGTCCAAAGAGAAAAAAGAGAAAGCCTTAGAGGAAAGTTTGACAACATGAGAATGGAGGAAGGTGAGAACATTGCTCAATATCCCTCTAGAATAAAAGAAGTAGTTAGTGCAATAAGAAGTTTGGGTGGTCATTTAGATGATGAAACTATCAATAGAAAATTCTTAAGAACCTTGCACTCCATCTATTCTATTAGAGTGTTAGTCATCCAAGAGTTAAGATGTGTACCAGGAAACAAGCTAACACTTGAAGGTATAGTGGGAAGACTTACTACATTTGAGTTATCCAACTTTGATAACTACAGACCTGAGAATCTTGAATCTTCTTTCAAGGCCAAGTTGTTGTTGAAAGACATTGAAGAGGGGAAACCAAAGAAGAAGAAGAAAAAGGTAAAATATGCATCAGTGACAACATCACAGATGAAGAAGATGTGGAACAATTGGAAGCATTGCTGGCTAGAAGATTTCACAAAGGAAAAGGTAAATTCAAAGGTAAGATACCTATCATATGTTTTAATTGCAATGAAGTAGGACATACTGCTACAAGAAGAAAAAGAACTACAGAGAAGGAAACAAGAACAAGAATAGAATAGAAGATGATAGCAAATATTACAAAGACAAAGCCAAAAAGTTCTACATTGTTGAAGAAGAGGATTCTGATGAAAATGATGATGAGGTATTCTATGTAGCTATGAAGGATGAGTTAGATGAAGTTGAGGCAACAATACTGGTAACCTATGTAAAAAAAAATGACAGATGGATCATAGATAGTGGATGCTCACATCACATGATAGGAGACAAAAGTAAGTTTGTACTTTTACTTAGTATGATGGAAATGGTATTAGATTTGGAAATGCTGCTCCATGTCTAATCAAAGGAAAAGGTTCCATTAAGCTTATATAGAAAATTTCATGTGATAATGCATATTATGTTGAATGATTGAACTACAATCTATTAAGCGTGTCATAGTTAAGCAATGTAGGATGCAAAGTAGAATTTGGAAACAAAACTGCCAAAATTTATGACATTGATGGAAATCTAATAGGAAAGGGAGAGCAAACTAGGAGTAATCTATTTTACCTAGATATGGAAGATGCAACCTATCTTATTGTTAGATTTGATGATGTGTGGCTATGGCATAAAAGTCTATGTTGTGTCAACTTTGATAATCTAATTAGCATCAACAAAATGAAGAAAGTCAGAGGTTTGCCTAAACTAAAGAAGCCTAAAAATACAATGTGCAAATAGTGTCAACTAGGAAAGATGACCAAGTCAAGTTTCAAAAGAAAACCCTACACTTCCAAAGAAGTACTAGAGTTAGTGCATACTTATTTATGTGGCCCAATAGAAGTGCAAAACTACAAAGGAGACATATATATAATGTTGTTTGTTGATGACTACTCTAGGATGATGACTACCATGTTCTTAAAGTAGAAATCTGATGAATTTCAAATGTTCAAATGGTATTTGGCCAGGGTTGAGAAAGAAATAGGAAAGAGTCTAAAGTTCCTAAGATCAGATAGAGGAGGAGAGTTTACATCAAAAGAATTTAAGACATTTTGCAATGATAAATGAATTAAGAGACAAACATCAGCACCTAGAACTCCCCCATGAAATGGAATTGTAGAAAGAAGGAATAGACCAATGATAGACTGTACTAGAACATTAATGATGGAGAAGAATTTTGCTCTAAAGTACTGGAGAGAAGTTTTTAGTAATGCTATCTACACCTTGAATCAGGTACAAGTCAAGAAAGGTACAAATGCAACACCTTTTGAATTATGGTATGCCCACTCACCCAATGTAAAACATTTCAAAGTGTTTGGTTGTAAATACTATATTCTTAAAGATATTAGAAATGGAAAGTTTGATGCAAAGAGTGATGAAGGCATATTCCTTGGATAATCCACTAGAAGTAAAGCATATAAGTGTTTGAATACTAACACTAACAAACTAGTGGAGAGTGCAAATGTAAACTTTGATGAGCATGCATAAGTTCAAGATGATGAGTCTAAGAAAATAGAAGAGTATAGATCCTTTGTATACTTCTATGAAGGAATTCCTATTGACGAAGAAGCTACCAATCAAGTTGGGAATCAACAACAAGTTTTAGTATCGGTTAAGTCACAACCAATGAATGTCAAGCTGCATTTAGAAGCTGAGTCGTAGAATGAAGAAAATGCACATTCTAATTTTGAAATTAGTACACATGAAATAGAAGCTAAATTACTTGAAAGAGACGTGCACAGTGACTCAAAATTTGAAAGATCAAACATGGAAACAAGGAAAGAACCAAGACTATCCAAGTATGTGAAGAGACATCACCCTGCAGAACAAATTATTGGTGACAAAGAAGCCAGACCTATGACAAGGAACATACTAAGGAATGAATCATGTCCGCTAAGCAAGATTGCACCCAAAATAGTGAAAGATGCACTACAAGATGATAATTGGTGTAACGCTACGGAAGAAGAGATTGATCAGATAGAGAAGAACAAAACCTAGACTTTAGTTCCAAGACTAGTTGATAAGAATGTGATTGGTACCAACTGGATATTTAGAAATAAGCTAGATGAGAATGGTGAGATCACAAGAAATAAGGCCATACTAGTATGCAAAGGTTATGTACAAGAAGGACTGGACTATGGGAAAACATTTTCCCTTGTTGTAAGGATGGAAGGAGTAAGAACATCACTTGCATATGTTGCTTACAAAGGTTTTAAAGTCTACCAAATGGTTGTAAAGTCTGCTTTTCTAAATGGTATACTAGAAGATGAAGCCTACATTGAACAATTAGAGGGATTTGTTGATGACAATAACAAGGATATGATTTGCAAATTGCATAAAGCACTCTATGGTTTGAAGCAAGCACCTAGAATATGGTATGAGAGACTTCACAAATACCTAATGAAGATAGGATTTGAGAGAACAGATGATAAAAACAACCTGTATATCAAGGTAGAAAAAGGTAAAGAAATTTTGATATCTGAAATCTTTATTGATGATATAATATTTGGAGAAAAAGATGTCCTATGCAAAGATTTTGCTGACCAGATGAAACATAAGTTTGAGATGTCAATGTTTAGAGAAATCAAATTCTTTGTTGGATTACAAGTATATCAACTAAAACATGGTATATTTGTGACCTAATCAAAATATATCAAGGTTATACTTAAGACATTTAGCTTAGAGGATTCAAAACCAGTCAGTACACCAATGGTAACAAGACATAAGTTATCCAAGAATGACGAGTCAGCTGAATTAAATCAAACAATGTACAGATCAATGATTGGAAAGTTGCAGTATGTTATACACAATAGACTAGATATTGCATTAGCTATTGGAATAGTGCCAAAATTTTCTGCAAACCCAACATAAAATCATCTTATGGTAGTAAAAAGAGTAATGAGGTACCTAAAAGGAATAGATGACTTTGTCTTATACTACAAGAGGACAGAAAAGTTTGAGTTGAAAGCCTACACCAATGCATATTGGGGAGGTAATATAGATAACTAGAAAAAGCACCAATGGAGGAGCACTTTTCTTAGGTAAAAGATTAGTCACTTGGACTAGCAAAAAGCAAAGTTGTACCTCACAATCCATAATAGAAGCTAAGTATGTTGCTATTGCCATCAACTGTACCAATATTGTATGGATCAAGCACCTATTGAACTTGTGATACTCTATTGTGATAACACAAGTGCCATCAACATATCAAAGAATCCTATGATGCATGCCAAAACAAAGAACATTGCAATTAAGTATTACTATGTAAGAGAATTGGTGGAAGACAAGCAAGTGAAGATGGAATATGTCAACTCAAAGGAACAAATTGCTGATATCTTCACAAAACCATTACCTAAAGATGTATTTAAATATCTTAGAGGTAAGTTAGGGGTAATACCCCTATCTGAGGCTATTTAAGCAATAGCAAGACTACCCTACATCAAATGAGTTGATTGCTGAAATGATATAAATTGATGTAGAGGATCCTTACTTTAGGTTTTGCCTAAAGTAATTAAAGTACTAAAATTCCAAAAAATTCACAGGCAAGGTGATAGAAGAAGAAATTGGAGCTCCTGCAACTACTACACCTACATGATAAGATGCTAAAATATATGTCTTTGGCATTTTTGTCAAAGAGGGAGAGATAATAGAAACTGATTAGACATGTAGAGGAATTCATGAGAAATAATCTCTAGGATCGAATGCGTAGAGGGAGAAATATAAAAAAATAGTAGAAAGGAAACAACAGCTAAGAGGGAGAAGCAGAAGAAAAGGAATCAGAAAAGGAGCAGAACAAAAAGGGAGAAGATCGTGTATCAGCAAGATAGATATCTCTAATACTTTGTAAGAGGGAGCTACTTATAGAATTTAGAGGGAGTCATAAGAAATTCAAAATTGCTAAAAGAATGAACAATTTTGGATACAAAGTTTTCTTTTTGGCATTTGATTTACTATTTTAACTTACTTAGCAATTTGATAACTTAATTGATCAGTTTGGTTTTCCATAAATGCCAAATAGGGAGATTGTTGAAATTTGATTGAAAAGGTCACTATGCAAGAAGGGAGATTATTGAGAAGAAGGGAGATTGTTGATAAAGAATGTTTTCAATCATTGTTTTGTCATTGATGTCAAACCTACTATTTGCTGGAATGAAAATTGCTTATAAGATCCAAGTACTATCAATTAGTTTATTGATGAAGAGGATTTAATCAAAAAGATGTAACAAAAGCACCTAAGGGAAATGTTGAGTTATTCTTTTGTAATGAAGTATAAGGATCAATTAAGACAATGATAAAATGATGTATTGATAATACACTTGAAGATATAGAGGTTGGCTACACTTAGAAACTTTAGAATAACAAGTTGTAACAAAGCTATCTGCAAAGCTTGACTAAGTTCATTAGTGAGTGATGAGCATATTATCAATAAGTGCCAAGTAAATGCAAAATCTAGTGTGTACCAAGTGAAACAGAAGGAGCCAAGAAAGTTCAGGAGCTGAGCAAGTAATAGGTGCCGAGCATCAATAAAATTTATTTGATGCCGAGTGAATCCACATTAAGTGCCAAGTATTAGTAAAAAATAGTAGGTGTCGAGTAGCACAGTATGTGCTAAGTATCATAAATTCAATAGTGCTGAGCTGCTGCATTAGTTGAAAAGTCAAAGATTTACTAGATCAGAGCTGACAAGTTTGTTACCTTGAATTTTGTGAACCAGATGGAAGATAAGGATGATTAGCTGGTGGCACAAAATTTTAGGTTAACTATTTTTGGGCTAATATATGAGGATTCTTCATGATGTTTCTAGAAGGAAACAAGATAAGGGGTAGATTCATTGAATATTATCTAATCCATTCAAACCAAAATTAAGAATGGAAAGATTAGAGTAGGAAAAGAATTCTAGACTTCTATTTAAGGATTTACTAGTCAAGAAGCAAGAGTGGTTGGTTGGAGAAGAGTATGTGATGTCAAGGTGAATACATTAAGAGGGAGGAATAGAGTACAGAGAATCTGCTTCGATAGGTGACCATCGAGGTGATTGCACTAGTACATCGAGCATGGAGACTCAAGGAGATGAAGCTTGAAAGGAGGACAAGCTGTTAGAGCTGCAGAGACTAAAAGCCAAAAAAATTTGAGAGCTAAATTGAGATCTGAAATCTACAAGTTATGTTGTAAGTTGTATCAGATCAAAAGTCCTTATTGTTACTCTCTAACAATTGTATCAGTTAGGGTAAAATCCTATGAAATTAGGTTGGTTTAACAACCATTGTGTAAATCCTTTAATAGGGTGACATTCCAAGTGATTTTTCTAAAGTCCTTTAACTAGGACCACTTCTAACAGGGTGGTTGAAATCCTTTAACCAGGTCACATTTAACAGTGTGTTGTAGCCTTTAACAGGGCATGCCTTTCACAAGGCATCACTTTAGAAGAGTCAGAATTGAGTAGCATGTTATTGGTGGTTTTTTCCAAATTGAGTTTCCACATAAATCACTATGTTATGTGTTGATCTTTCAGGTCTTATTCTTGCATGTTGATTTTACAGTAACCTACTAAGAAGAATGTTTAGCTTGGATGCATGATTAGTTTAAATGGGCTCATTATAATTAGTGAAAAAAATTTATCAAGACATTTGGAACTTGAATAACTGATTCATATCCCCCCCCCCCCTCTCAGTTATTCTAAAGCATTTCTAATAGTGGGATGTCTTTAGGAACCCTTAACACCAATAGATATAAGGTTTTTGGAAATCTACAACAAAATTTTTACTAAATGCATCCATTTGGAAGGTTATGCATTCGACAACTTATACTTATTAAGGGATCCCTCAATCTATATAGGTTATGCTATATAGATTTTTACGCACCATGTGGGTACTAAGAGATAATCGTATCTTGACATAACAATTTTACAACCATTCCATGAAACTTTTCTCCCAATGGATTTTTATTTATAGTGGATTGGAAGAGGTTGTTGTTAGCCCATTATCACTTGGGTTTTTCCCTCTCACTAGCTCTACTAATCTCAGGAGGCAGGCCTTGTAAAGATTGCTACAAATTTTCTCTTACATCCAAGATCCATGAATGGCAAGGGGAGAGGATACTTCTTCGTACTAAAATTGGGTAAACATAGAATGTGGCCATTCTACAAGACACAATTGACACAATGATGTACTCTAAATAAAACACACAAAAATGAAAAAGGATGTTGTATTTTAAGCCCAAATGAAGGTTATGGTTTTCATTTGATAACCCCTTAGACATATCTACAAACAAAAGGGACAATCAAATATGTTTGAGGGTCCTTTGACACAATGTCCTTCAAAAAAAAACCTACACAACTACTAGAACAAATAGTAACTTGTCAAAATGTTAGAAATCTGCGATGCAATCAAAAAATTCTATTAAATTGTAACTAATGGAATGAATGTGCAATTTTGTAGAATGAAGTGTAGTAAAAAGAAATAGAAGTGTAGATAGAAGTAGGGCCTAATGAAAATCAATAGAAGCGTAGATATACAAAATGAATGAGAAAAATGAATGAATGCAAATTTCTAGTGATCAGATGTGCATTTATGGTAAATGAATGTCTAGAATGAACAAATGTGCTGCAATAATGAATAGAAGCACTAGAGTATGTAACAAATGTGTAGTTTGAAAACACAACAAAAATGGATGAATATGAAATTATATAGAATGAAAGTTTTGAAATGACCTGTACGTCACCTACACACATAAAAAATTCAAACAGAGATCAAATTTTGGTGGCTGGGCACCAAAGACATATGTAGAATTATGTGACCATGCCTAAATAATTAATCTAAGAAAATAAATGCATACACAATGAAGGATTGCAAATCAAAATGGAATCTTTACCTTTCCTTACCAACAACAATGTGCCTTCATTGTCCTCCTAGTCTTGAGTTGTCATGATTTTGTAAGCCCTTAGATTATGATCAACTCCCTTCTTCAAGATTGCTTCAAGGTGTTGGAGATTGTGAACTTCAATGTAAGATCTAATGGAATGATTCCAAAATAGCTAAATGAAGATGGAGATGAATGATGAAAGAATTGAGATACAAATAGATCTATGGAATTGATGACTAATTTCTTGGAAATGCTTCTAATGCTAATTGGAAATTCTAAACTTGAGTATGATTCTAGATGTTGGAATGAGGAGATAGAGGTTCCTTTTATAGACTCTGGGAAGAATCTACCCTGGGTGGAAACATTTGACGATGAAGATATTATTTGGGGTTGATGGATGGATGAGATTAATTTGGTTGGAGAGATGAAGGAAATTAAGGATTTTAGTTGAGTTGTGAGAGAATAGTTAGGGAGAGGAAAGAAATTTGGTAGGCATCTTATCAAAGTTTTGGAGAGGAATCTAGCTTTAGAGATGGCTCTAGGGACAAGTGTCTCATGAGCCCCTTTTGACTGCATGAGGTGGATTGACTGAATCCAAGTTGGTAGAGGAAGTGGAAGAGGACTTAGTCACAATGAGACATGTGTCTCAACGGTTGATTTAATCAAGATCACATCTTCTCCTTTTGCCCCATAAAATAGGACACATGGGTGAGGATAAATAGAAATTTTAATAATTAATTAAAATTATTTGTTGGTGCAACTATGAGGTGGCACATGCCATGGACTGACTAGGTGGACTGGAAGACTTAGTAATTTGAGTGAGTGGATAATTAAGTAATTTAAATAAATCATTTAATAAGATTATTTAGAATACTTAGGATAATGTAACTGACTTAGGTGAATTAGTTTTAAAAATTAAATAATTTATAAATATTAATAGAGGAATAATATTAATTAAATATAAAAATATTTAATTAATTGAGAAAGAGGTGAATTAACTTAATAAATTAAAGTTAATAGAGGAAATTTTATTAATTAAATATTTGAATATTTAATTAATTGACTTGGAAATTTTTAAGTGTATTCAAGAGGTAATTATTCAACAAGAAAGGATAGATGAACAACTAAAAATACTGATTAAAGATTTGGATAAGAGCAAAAAAATATTTGAGGATGAAAAGGCCTCTAGCACACAGTTGTTCAAGTATGTAGAGTATAGTGCACAAGTAAGCAATAAATTGATAAATGAGCTAGACTATGATGTCAATGAAAACAAAATTTTTGAAGATTGAATTAGAGAATGAGAGGAAAAATGACTCCTCAACTGCAAAGACAATCAGTAATTTGAAGATAGAATTGGAGAATGAAAAGGAAAAAGTGGAGTCCACTACAAAGAAAATCCTTAATTTGAAGAAGGAATTGGAGAATGAGAAGAAAAAATAGGAGTCTATTACAAAGAAAATCCATGATTTGAAGAAGGAATTGGAGAATGCAAAGAAAGAGGAGTCTACTATAAATAAAATCTATGATTTGAAGAAAGAATTAGAGAATGCGAAGAAAAAAGAGGAGTAGACTGCAAAGATAAACCATGATTTGAAGAAGGGATTGGAGAATGAGAAGGAAAAAGAGGAGTCTAGTGCAAAGAAAATCTATAATTTGAAGAAGGAATTGGAGGATGAGACAAAAAAAAAGAGTCTAGTGCAAAGACAATACATAATTTGAAGAAGGAATTGGAGGATGAGAGGAAAAGAGGAAGGAAAAAAGAAAAAAGAGTGAAATAAAGATGTCTAAAATGAAAAAAGAAGACATGGAGAATGCAATTGCACAAAATATGAATACATCTTTCAAAGACCATGTCAACTTCAAGGATATATTAAGAAATATAGTCAAGCATGTCAAACAAGAAATTTAGGGAAAAATAATGTAGAATATCGACAACTTGTTTGAATGCCTTGAATTTAATAACAATATTAGAGAGGTCTTTGATAATCTAATAAAAATGGTTGAGGATAAAAAAGGATCTTCCCCAGTCCCATGCAAAATATAGGGAAATAGATTTTGCATAAAGTATAGAGATCCAGTGACATGGAATTGGCAAGCTAGGGACTAAACAATTACATCGATGCCTCTGTAATGGCCTTAATTATCATCCAAAATTATGAGAAAGTAATGTAAGTATAGGAATCTATGAAAAGTTCTTCCAAAGACTTGAGGAAGATGAATCACATCATACTCCATGTGCTAAACATTGGATTACCAAATCTTGCTAACTCAGAAGGAAATTTCATTGGAAGAGAAGATTACATGAAAAGGTTGCAGAATATCATGAACTCTATATTAGACAACTTTCCTAAGGAAACCAATCCAAAAAGAATTGCAAGTTGTATGAAACCATTGTCAACATTGAATGCAACTATTGATAAATTTTTTGATTCATATAATAATATCTCTTCGAAGTATGCACTCTTGATGAGGTTACAACTATTTATCTACAACATAAATAAGATAGAGCTTCCAAATAATGCAAAATGGAGTGCCCTAAAAAACCTCCTTGGGTCATCCAATAAATCGTAGTACCAAGTTCTAACTACTTAGTAACTAATAGTAATATGAATATTTTGTTACTTGTTGATCTTTATAATTTTAATTAAATTTCAATTTTGTATTAATTTCAACTTTGTTAATTGCTACAAAAATTAGGATAGCTAGAGCCCTCAGCCTAGAGTAGTTGGATTTTTTTCCTAGTCCAAACTCCTACTTGAATTTTTTTTATAATTGCCAATGTACACACATCAATATAATGTAGTACTAATTGTTACTTTTGTAGAAACCATCATGTAGCTTTTGTTGCTCCCTTGTATCTATAAAAAAGGAATCTGGGGACATTTGCAAAGGCTTTTAATATTCTACTTCTCTAGGGCCCTAGGCTTTAAATTTGTATTATTCTATTGTCTAATATTTCTACATAGAGACAATAATATTAAACGTATTATGTTACACACTGATTTATTATATAATTTTTTGAAAGAAATTTTATTATGTTAAATGTAGTATATTACAATTTCTTTAAGAAACTAGAATCAATGAATATCTCAACATGTCTAAAAATTAGAATCAATAAAAATATCAACACATATTTAAAATAATTTTAAACATCTAGAAAAATACAAATAATGGTATAAATTGACTTCTACAAAAAAATTAATTAGTAGATAAAGTCTTAGTCTTTAGAGATGTATAACTTAGACATTGGTAAGACTAGAGAACATAAATTAATTTGAATTGAAATTGGTAATACTCTAGAGCTATTAGCCTACTAATTGACTCTTAGAGAAGTTGCTATAGTCACCACACTCGATCATCATCACTATCATCATAATCATCGCCATCTACTTTATATAACATTTGATTGTTCAATGTGTTTTCTTCATATTCACTGTCAGTATGCATGCCATAGTCAACATCATCGTCTTTTCTCCCAATATTAGGATAGGAACCACTAAAAGTGTCATTATTTGTGATACTTCCACTGCCACTTGGGTTTGAAATGTTAGCCAACCCTCTTCTTTGATATTTTTTCTCCAAATTCTTAGAGCCCTGTCATAAGGGAAATTATCTACCTCATACCTAGAAGTATAGAGCCTCAAACAATTATCCATATTTCTATCTAATTCATTTTAAACCTTTGACTTCACAAATACCAAAGTACTAAAAACTCTCTCATCCTCCACTTAACCCAATAACATTGTCAAACATAAATCGACGAGCTTGAAATACTCTAGTATTGACTCTCTTAGTTGATCAATCTGATTGAGGTTTTTATGAAGCTTTGTTACTGCTCCCTCTTCATTTGGGTTCTCCATAAGATCATATTGTTCTCTCATTATGTTTACAAAACAAAATTATTGAACTCTCAATCAAGATTCATCTAAGATTCCTTATAGTTACTCCATTGATTACTGTACTTTTGCAAAAATGCTTAATCAAAGTCATTACCCTTCTTAAAAAATCATTCCAGTTGCTCGAAATCCAATATTGAGGAAAAATAATAGATATTTCCTCAAGAAGTTCCTCTGGAGGGATTCTAATTCTAATTTGTGAGAAAATACTGTAGAAAAATCACTTGACATACTCAACCACAGAGTCAATGATCTTCTTGAAGTCTTCAGTTTTAACACGTGAAAGTACCTTCTCTAGTTCACTTACTAATTCTTCACTGTCAGACTCAAGGTCGATGCAGACATAGTACTACATTGTCATGTCAACTCCAGATACCCTAGCACATACCTCATCATTGCACCAATATGTAAACATTTCATTGGATTGTTCAAATCTATGATTCCTATCCACTTTGAAAACTTTGATTCATCTAATGGTTGTATTTAGCATAGAGTATGCAGGTTCAGACATGTGAATTTATGCAAATTAACATATTTTGCAATGTACATAGCTATTTGTTGAACCTTTTTCATAGTATTTCTCATTTCCTCTATCATGGGAAGAAGAGATGTTAAAGTTAAGAGTTTCTTAACATTAGTTAAAGTTGAATAGGGTTGAGGAAATTTGTCTCACATAGAGTGGAATTGTCCAAGAAAAGATGGATATTCAGAGAATTCTCGATGTGCTTGTCCATCCGAAGAGATCCATTTGGTATCATTATCTTTAAGAAGCTTCCTCCCATTAGTAAGTTCTTCAAAAAAGTGTTGAAATTCTTAGACTCATTTCGGACTTCGACATAAGTATTGGTAAATTTCTTTGATTAAAGATTCCACTTTATGAACAAAACCAAAATTGTTGATGATTCCAAATGCTAAATTCGTTTGGTGAGCCATGTAGTGAATGGGAATAACGTATGGTGCCAAATGATTCTAGATCTTTGTGTAAAGACTACCTTTATGACCTTGCATAACTGGAACTCCATCTACTCTAATACATACCAACCTTTTGGCAATATCCATGTTATCTATACGTCCATAGTCCATCAAAGTACTATTTAAAAAATTATATAAATTTTTATTTGTCATACTAGACTCCAATTTAGTAACAAATAGTAGAAAAAGGTTGATGGAAAAGATTGTTTACAACATGCATGCACACCCAAGAAGTATTATCAATTTCTATAACTTCATCTAGAGACAATGCATTGAAATGTGATTGTTTGATTTTTGCCTTCATATCTTCTTTTTCAAATTGTGCAAGATAACTAGCCCATTCCCATATGTTTTATACTGACCAGTGACTGTTTAGATAGTTTTAAACTTTCAAAAAGTGAAATAAACCACTCATTTAAGGATAGTCAGTCATAGGATGCCCTCTACTCAAAATATAAAAGGTGACACTTAAGTGAAATTTTTTCCCCATATTTTCCACTTCCATTGCTTTCCCAAGGAAAGCTTCAATAAAGCCTTTTACTCCAAAACACTTTTCCTGCTATTGCTCATGTAACTTGTATAATTCAGCATTCCTAATATGCATACAATTATCCTTTATTTCTAAGTTAGCATGAATTTTTCAACTCCATCTATAGTTTTCTTTTTGTAAACTTTACCGACATGCTTTTCTATGGTATCAAATTTAAGATGCAACCTCTTTTCCTTCTTTGATATCTCTGTGCAAATCTTAAATCTTCATTCTATAGGAGACTCATCATCGATTGGATTGGGCACTGGCTCAATGAACTAGAACTTTTCCACCCATTCTAATTGAAAATTCCTTTTCGACAGATCTCGACGAGATCAATCTTTTTCTATTCCAAGTTTCTTTTCCCGTTCTGTGCATAAATGTCATTTTTGGAATCACTTTTGGTTTTCTCGCCCAAGTCTATAATATCATTTTGTGACTCCTACTCTAGGAAACTACCTCGATATCATCTTCAAGTTTGTCATCAACTAAGATATCAGGTTTTTCAACTTGAATTCCTTCAAAATGTTCTACAACTTGTGATGAATTGCCTTCTTCAATATGCACTAGAGATGTAGGTTTTGAATCTTGTAGGTTGCCACTATTTCCACCACCAAAATATTCTAATAAGGTTCTGAATTTTGGTGGCCTCTCTTGGCTTTTCCTAAATTCAAGGATCCTATGAGAACTCTTATTTTTTGACATTGAAAACCAATAAAGGCTGCAAAAAAAATATAAACTTGTTGAACAAAAGACTATGATAGTAGACCAATTAGACTACAATGCTACATATAATAATAATAATATGATTCATTCACAATCTTATTTGAGTAGTGAGGAATGAGGTCTCCAAAGGGTATTTACTACCCAGGCTAGTAAAAAAGAAACACATAAAAATAAAATAAAAAATCACTTACCTATAAGTTTAAGGAAAACCATGACTGATGACTGGAGAATGCACTCAGTGCTCTGAAACTTTGACAATAATATGAAATGCTAGATCAGAAAAGAGAAAATTGTGTAAAATAAAAGTATCATATGAATGTATGTATACCAAACTAGGTTGGCAAATTGGGTGGGATTCACAAGTGGTAATATAAAAAGTAGGTGAAACGAAGCTTTCTATGTAAGCCCAAATTATAAAATACTTGGCTAAACAGGGTTAGTTGGAGACACACATCGGTAAAATGGTTGGCAACACTTGACCCCAAGAAAAATATTTTGTTATGCTAAGGGAAAAATAATGGTGTCCAATAAGAAAACATTCAGTATAGGTTAACAAAAATTGCAAAATAAATGTATCCTAAATATATATTACATTGGAGATTGGACCAGGAATTTAGACCAATTATGTGTAAACTAATGGATGAATGACCTGGGCTTTGGGGCAAAATTATGTAATATTTTGGCGATGTGGTTGACCAACTATGTTTGTTTTATTCGCCAAATGATGATAGCTCGATGAGATAGAATTGCCAATTGGTAAAGATTTACGTGCTAAAAAAATCATTGGTGTAGGGATTGAAAACCAACAAAGATCATGGATCATGCTTAAGAAGGACAACTGTCATAGTTTGCTTTTAAGATAGAGAAAGAAAAAATCTTTTGCAAGCTTCTAGATAACAATGATGGACCTAGAAAGTGTTGACCCACTATGAAATGTGCTTCTAAAGGGATACATCCAACAAAATAATTAATCAAAGTACAATGTTCAAGTGTTGTAGATATTATCAAATTTAGATATAGACTAAAGGGGTTCCCAAGATTTAACTCAAGAAATATCTTTTGTAAAAATTTGAGAAAATGGTAGTTTGAAAGTATAACATTTTAAAAAAATCAATGATAATATAAAAGTAACCTATTTGAAATATTGTTTAGAAAGACTAATTAAAAGAACTAAACTCATAAAAATTAAGTTAAGCTCAAATTTCTACTACAATCTTCACACCAAAATATTACTAGTTTCTTGCTTTTCATTTCTAAACTCTATAGGGATATTAAGAATATGTTTTTTATAAAGATATTTTATTTAACTTTACATTAATAAAAAGAAAATAGGTCAATTGTATTAATAAGATATTAATATATAAATAATAATTAAAAAGCCTTATAAACACTATTTTTGTAGCTTAGTTTTGAAGCACCAATCTATTTTGTGAAGAGCAGATGCATCTGAAGAAATAGTTTTTGTCTTTTGATGCTGATTGTATTTTATGCCACTAAAAACTTTCACACAAACGGATGTTAATGTAGCTTGAGGAACACCCAACTGCATAATGTTTACAAAGTCTCAAAAATATCATTACCTATCTTATGCATTTTTTAATGACTTCTCATGCAATGCTTCCAAAGAGAAACCAAAACGTGCTTATTAAATAAAATTCATTCTAATTGAAACACTGCTCCACAATTTGGGTTTAATAGTTTAAGATATAAACAAGCTCATTTCCTTGTTATATGTATAAATCTTCAAATTCAGCTTCCAATACAGGCTTTAGTCATACAATCTTTGTGTCAAGCATATAGACATTTTAGTGGGTATTTCGTTACAAAGAAGATAAGGATTAATAAAACAAGAAACATATCATCAATCTTGAAAAATAAAATGATAGATTCAACTATTAATTTCCAAGTATTAAAATTATGTACTCTATTCTATTAAAAACCAAGAAGAGGAAAAAGGCAACTAGTCATAAAATGGCTCTAATCAGATGGTTATGATAATATCCAATTTTGATTGATATTGAACACGAATCTATGTTATTGTCAACAGATTGAATATCTTGACAAACGATATTCTTCTATTAAGGGGCCCATCTGTACCAAATCTGAAGTGACAGACTTTTCAGCCAGCTACATTGGGCCTGAAATTGAAATGATGCCTTACAATAGTGTATGACTTGTGAACTGCAACAATGTGGATCAGCAGTAGTAATTTGTAGAAGTTCCATTGATAATGACAAGGCATCTAATTAGATGCGTTGATTATTTTCATGTACATGTGATTCCCACTTGCAGCAATTGACGACCTAGTAAGAATGGTATCCAGCAACCACTTTGCTGTATTTTATGACTCACTGGCAACCACTGACTTTTGACAGAGTTGGAAAGGAGAGTATTAAAATGAATTAACTCTTTTTTGTTTCAAACAAGTTTTAGGTATTCGATATGGGTCCACATGTGCCTAAAATCTCTTCGGCTAAGAGCCAAAGACTAAGGAGCATTCACACTGTCAAATTCACGGCTAAGAGCCAAGGACTAAGGAGCATTCACACTGCCAAATTCGCCCGAGCACGATCCCAGCCTCATCCCTTATGATGTCTTCCGACCTTGCACTCAACAAGACTTGATCCCTAGTGCACTCTTTGTGAGCCATTCAACACCAGTATACCAAGGGCCCATTGACAAATTAGCTTTTATTGTATAAATAATAGTTAATTTTTTAGTTCATTACATAGTCTAAAGGTGATCTAATGTGTTTGTAAGTTTGAGTTTCAACATTGGTAATTAAAGACAAGGATTTGAAAGCTATTAGAGTGTCAATTTTTACAATTACTAAATTAGTTTTAATACTAATAAACTAAGAATGAATTATTTTTTAATCAAATAAAATTAATATATTATCTACACTATTATTATTTCATTTGATCTTATCATTTAAAAGATTAGTGCATTATAATTTTAAAATAATAATTAACATACCATATCTTTTTTATTAATATTTTTTATCCTTGGTAAATAAAATAAATATTCATTTAAAAAATAGATATCTCATAAGCAACATATAAAGTTAATATAAAGAAATTTTATAATAGTAAAATACATAAAAAATAATAGAAATTATATATATATATATATATATATATATATCTTTTTATCTTTTATTTATTATATCAATTAATTGTTCTAATATTCAATTTTTATAATTACAGATTTAAAAGATGGACCCTAGATCATTACAAATTTATTATACTACACTGTATTTCAATTCATTGATCTTATATGTTATTTTAATTTTAATGTTACTAACGAACATTTATTGATGTATGTGCTGATCATTAAAGATGAGGACTTGAAAGCTACTAGAAAGTCTAAGACCACCATCACTATTATCTTTAAAAGTTTACGTGTCCTTTAAAAAATATTAACCATCAATTAAAGAATTACAAATAACTATTAAGAGTTAAATATCTCCCAATCTAATTTAAATAGTTATATTAATATTATCATTTATTTCATAAATTGATAAAGGTGAATACTATTGTCATTTACTTTAAGAAAAATTTGGTAATGTTTGAGATCATCTGCTCGTAATAGTGTGTCTGCTTTTACCTTTGAGAGGACGCATTCTCAAAGGCCAGAGTTTATGTGTGCTATTTTTATTATTTTTATTTATTTATGATGGCATGAAAAGGTGTCATGTATGGTTTTTTCCTACGTTGAATTTAGCATTTTTTTGAAGGGTTGTGTTACTTTTCAAAGCCAATTTTGTTTCATTTGGAAACAAACTAGTATCATGTTTTAGTCGTCTCCTGACATCAAGTTATTAATACTATTTTATTGTACCTTTGGTTCTCTTCATGATTGCATTGTATTTTGAAATATTTAAAGAAAATTTATAAAGGGGATAGTTATTTTATTGCTTTTAGATAAGAATGAGATGTCAAGTTATTATGGGTTGTTGGACTTTTGAAAACTGTGATATAACTCTTTATTTTTAGTTTGTTTCATGATTACACTATCTCCTAAAAGAACTAAAATTCATAAACATACAATGATATCATTTGACTTCTTGTAATTTGAAGTACAAGAGTGTTACATACTAGCTATATACATATTATATATTTATATAATATATAGATAAGCCGAGATATATCTAGGCTTTAATTTTTTATTGTGATTATTTACAAATAAATTAGAGCCTCGATATCTCTAAGCTTATATATATATATATATATATATATATATATATATATAGTAGCATTGGGAGGGGACGTTGTGCAAACAAAATTCTTATATTTATTATATAATATTAGATTAGTACATTAATTCTCTAATTTAGATTTGTATAAAATTGTAATTATATATTTACTTTTTCTAAAAGAATTAGATTTTCATTGGGAAAATGGGTCTAATTTAATATGGGGTTGGGGTTGGGGTTGTTTTGTTCAATATTAAAAATGGTCAATTTGAGTAGGATTGAGGGTCTATTTGGTTTAGGGACAAGGTTTCTTTCTTTTTAGTTTGGTTTATATGATTAGGTTGAAATAACATTTTTTTTAATGATAGGATTATATATTAATTAAATGTTGGGTTTTCATTATATGTATAATTGAACTTTTACAAGATTATATAAAGAATAAAAATTAGGTTATTATTATTATTATTATTTTATAACAACAAGATTATATATTAATTATATGTTGGATTTTGATTATATGTATAATTGAACTTTAATAACATTATATAAACAATAAAATGAGGTTAATATTTTTTAAAATATATTAATAAGATTACATATTAATTGAATGTTGGGTTTTGATTATATGTATAATTGAACTTTTCTAGGATCATATAAAGAATAAAAGATAGGTTTTAGCCTAAATTTTTTAACATAATTGAATGTATGGGTTAGCACTCAAAATGACTTTTCAAGCAATTGGGGTTAGGATTATCTTTCATTTTGGTTTTCTATTATCATTTATTTTGGTTTAATAGAAAACCTATTGTTCAATTATTTTAAAAAAATCAAATAGAATGTAGGTGTTGATATCACAATAAAAATTAAATGAAACACTAATTTTATAAGTTTAGGATTCATTACCATTTATAGGTTTATTAGGTTTAAGGTTATGATTTAATTTGTTTCAACATTTAATCACTAATAAGGTTCACTTTTGGCTAGGGTTATTATGTAATGAATTAATGGAAGGTTTAACATTAAATTGTATTTAAGGTTATTTTGTGGTTAGAGTTTAGTTTGGTTTAGTTTTGGCTCTATCTTTTAATGTACCCTCTCTCTCTAATAATCTCTTTCCTCTACATAACATATACTTCAAACCTACATATCTCACCCTCTCCCTATTTCTCTCACATTAATGACACACACACACACACACACACACACACACACACACACACACACTTTATCCACTTCCTTTCTTGTGATATATTCTCCCTATTTATATTATTTTAGCTACCTCATGTCTCTCACCTTGTCCCCATTCTCTCTTATATACCCACTATAATTACTTACTCTCTATCTTTATCTCCATCTCTCAACCTCCCTCATTTCACCATAACTACCTACTTTTTTTTTTGCATAATATTTGATCTATTGTTGCATAATAGACTTGAAATTTGAGCATTAAAATAGGTTTCATTTCTTTGATTATCTCTATCTATCAATATGTCAAAGATCTCAAATGAAGAAAATTCAAAGAAATCAACTGATCCTAAACCGCTTACAGTCCTCAAGGAAGACCCAAGATATAGAATGTGGTTTGATTTAATTGATGTTATGTTTAGTATGCTTTATTAATACACCATTATTATTTAGATTCTCTAGATAGACACCTATACTCTTATTCATATACTTGATGATATCGATAAGATAAGACAGAAACATAACAACAAAGTTTAGATATTTCTATTTTCTCTTGCAATCTCCTCTTTTATTTGAACCTCCTACTCTCTAGTCACCTCCACATTTCCTTCTAATCAAAAGCATGACAATATATTTTGATTCAATTTTAAATCAAAGTTACACATAAAAATGTCAACAAAATATTAAGTGAACACAAAGTGAGATTTTGAACCTGGTATTGATGGTTGCCAAAGTGTTTCTTGCTCAATCTTCTTATTTTTTCATCTCTTTTTTTATTTGTATAATAAGACAATGAAAAAGAGCTTAGTGGTTCTAAGCTATAGAAAGTTTAGATATTTCTATTTTCTCCCTCGATATCCTTCTTTTTTTTTTGTTCCCCCTGCTCTCTAATCACCTCCAAATTTCTGTTCTAATCAAAACCATATCAATAGATTTTGAATAAGGTTCAAATTAAAGTCACACATAAAAATGTCAAAAAAATATTTTATGTGTATGTGTGACTTTAGTTTGAAACTGATTGAAAATATAATGTTATGCTTTTGATTAGAAGGAAATTTGGAGGTGGTTGGAGAGCACGAGGATTAGAAAAAATAAGGAGATAGGGGGAGAAAATAGAAATATTTAAACTTTGTATACCTAAGAATCACTAAGTAGTGTACCATTGTCCTATTATAGAAATCAAAAAATAGAGGAAAAATAAGAAGATTGGGTGAGAAACAATTTGGCAACCATCGATACCAGATTCAAAATCTCGCCAACCATAAGCACATAAAGATGTCTTTTTCTATTCTATTGCCATGGGAAGGAAAATGCTCATCCACCACAGAGATGAGATATGAAAATATCTGGTATCTGTGGTGGATGAGTGTTTAATTGTAAAGATTATTTATATTTATTATTTAAACAATAATATGATTATTTGTAAGTTGTATAAAGTAATCTAGATCTCTTAAATACACTTTTATCAACTATAAAAATTACTAATCATGAAATATAAGAAAAAACATACATATTTCAAATTCAAGCCAAATGAAAGTCTAACATATATTAATAAACATAAATGTGATTGATTATGTATATATACTTCAATACACTGGTCTTTTCTATCAAGTATGTATCTGAACTATAAACATAATTCTAAACAAGTCTGTTCATAAAAGTTACAATATTGTAAACTAATTGTTATGATGCAATGACCTTATAAAATAGTCACCAATGAGAGTAGTGTTACGACCTTCATTTTCATCATGATCACATTGCACTTCTTCCAAATATTTTGGAAATTGAGAAACTTGATTAAACATCTCCCGCACCTTATCAAAAATAATTTGCATTCACAAAATATCATTATCTGAAACATAATCTATTGACAATGTTGTAGATTCAAAGTGTTGAATCATTTGGTAACAACATTGCAGTACAGACTTTTCGCATTTATCAATTGGTGTTTGAGGTGTGCCATCAGAGTTTAAAGAAACAACGAGACTTGGTGCGATAATTTTAGATTCATTGTCTGATAAATCCATTTTTTAATCTTTCCTGAACATGGAAATATTTGAAGAAAGAATTAGATTCTATTATTACTTATCAATTAAAGAAGGAAAGAAATATATAATACAAATATAGGGAAAAAAAATGAGAAGGAGGAAAAATAATAATCATATTGAGTTTGAGACATAGATCAAGGGAAAAATATATGTAAAATATATTATTGAGAAAAATGAATGTAATGTATAACATAGGTAAAATGAATGTAATGTATAACATATGTCAACTCAAAAGATAACGAAAAACTATTTCCATAATTAATGCGACTTATGAAATTTTTAATAATTAATAACAATTTTGAAAACAATTGAAAACATCTATGTTTAATCTTTTAACATGAAAAAATAAATGTTAAAACTTACCATATATCGAATTATTGCACCCAAAAGAATATAAATCATATATCTGTAAAAATAAAATAGACATATAAAATATTTGAATGTAAATTGTAATATTTGTACTAAACTTTATATATATTTAAGTAGGAATGTTCACCAATTTTATAGTAACATGAAAGTTACACTTTTTTCAAAAGTAACAAAGAGATAAATATTCTAATTAGAATCACTATCATCATCAAATCAAACAATGTTTCGCTCAAACAAAACAAAGTCTGTAGGATCTAAAATATTGAACAAATAGAGATTTTCGTAAGTTCTATGCTACAAACACCATGTGTTTGTAACTCCTCGCCTTATTCTTTGAAAATCACAAGTAGCCTGTATCCATGTTGGTATTTTCTTTGCAACAATCTTCCTTATTCTTTCATGGATTGGTAGAGTTGGGAAGATCCCTTGAGGTCCCCATCTATCCACCACAACTTGATTCCATAGGGTATTTTGTAATCCATTGAACTATAATCTAAAAATTTGACCATGATAATGATAGTTTACTAGACTTTGAGTACTAATTTGTGGAGGCCAGAGCATTTTTTCTAACCAAATAGGACCATTTTATGCATAATCCATTGGATGAGGAGATTGCTCAATCCAAATCTGTACAGAAACAAAATAAAGCTCTATGGGGTCACAATCTTCACAACAAAGCAATTGTGAAAAAATAGGATCTTGGTAGAAGTGACCAAAATTTCGAAGAGATGGTGGATAAAATTTCAACAACCTTGCTACTAAAAGATTTCTTTTATAAGATAAATATTTTTTTCTTTCTTGAGCATGTATTGTTTGAAGATCAAAATGACAATATGTATCATCAACTTTAATCATTCTTTGCCTCAATATTTTTTTCCCTTTTAATATCTAGAAATTATTAAAAAAATGTATTAAAAGAGACAAATTATATTTTCTATCTATTCTGTAAATAATATTTATTGAACCGCATTAAGTTCCAACAATGTATTATATACAAATAATTGATGAACAATAAAAAATAAATATTTAATGGCAATTTTAAACTTTCCACAATCATTTTTTTTGGTAAATCTTTATCAACAATTTTTTGTTCTATAAAAGAAGAAAGAAATTATAGAAGTACAACGTGCATTGAGAATGATGAACATCAAAGTAATGTTCTATAAATAATATTTATTGAACCACATTAAGTTCCAATAATGTATTAAATACAAATAATTGATGAACAATAATAAAAAATATTTAATGGCGATTTTAAACTTTCCACAATCATTTTTTTGGTAAATCTTTACCAACAGTTTTTTTTTATATAAAAGAAGAAAGAAATTAAAAAAGAAGTACAATGTGCATTGAGAATGAAGAACATCAAAGTTTAATAACATATTTGTTCTATTATTTTTTCGTCCAATTTTATTTTCTTTGCTCAATTAGTATAACTATGCTTATAACATGTCTATATACAAATGCATATTATTTAATAGTTGTAGAAAAGACCTTATTAAACTATACAATCATGATGGTTTATTTCTAATGCCTTTAGCCTTTTTTCTTCAGCTTTTCTTTTTTCTAATAGTTTTTCGTTCTTCATCTTCTCGTAACGATCAAAAGAAAATGGTGGCATTATCCTCAAACCCTGTAGTGACTTTACATGAGAAATCCCAACAAATGTCATTCCTATTATTTCTCTTGGTCCAATATCAATTGTTGCTTTTTCAAGTGTCAAACCTTGTGATTTATGTATTGTCAGTGCCCATGCCAGTCTCAACAACATTTGAGTGGTAGAACCTCTTTGTATAGCACTAACAGGTACTACTTTAGGGTGTTCATTATTGAATGGAAAGTTAGAGTAGGCATCAAAATTTACCATGACATATAATGGTAGTTAAGGTGGTGCACTACCTGGCTTATAGACTATTTCCTCAACATAACCCAAAGCTCCATTTACAAGGCCTACTTCTATCCACAAGTTTGATGTCAACATAACTCTTGACATCCTTGAAATCAATAATTCAATATCAAGTTCATCAACACAATTATCATCTACTGAACTATAATTTGACAACCTTGTAGCAATTACACGTGCAACTAGTTCTCGAAGAGAATGGAGTTTTCTTTAATTATGTTTGTGAACATTATCATTTGTAGAGAATAAATGAACATTGTTGTCAAAATCATCATTTAATTTTTTTGGAATATTGCATGTTGTACGTGACATTAGTAATTTCCAATCGTCAATTATTGGTTGAGCATCTCTAATATTTGTGAGCAACTGGCATAACTTATTTTGATCTAGATTCTCTCCCTCTTGTCTATAAACTTTTTCCAATGTAATCACAATCTTGAAGTTTTCCCATAGTAATTTTGCACGTCTCCTACTATCATATGCTACCCTATCTTTCACAAGAGGGAGTTGGCCAAGATCACCAACCAAAATCACTGAGATACCTAAAAAAAATATAAAATATTTATTAGCAATTCTATAACAAAAAAAATTCATGCTAGTTTTTTTGTTTCTCTACTACATCAATTATAAATTTGTTATAGAATACCTCCAAAGTTAAGATGGGAATTTTGAGGAAATGCTTGACGAAGTTTGGATTCTATATTCGCAAGAAACTTCTCCCCAAGAAAGCTCATTTCATCTATTAAGATATATCTTATTTGACTTAGTTCTTCTTGGAAACTTGTCAAACGTGTTCCTTCCAACTGTTTAAAATCATTTACTTGAATCTTCAATTTGGAATGTATAGTTGAACCACCTATATTGTATGTAGCCACTCCTATCAGTACTAGAATTAATAATGGACAACACTCAGGGAATGGAGAATCTTTAAAAAAATTATTGATTGCACCCATCAAAAATGACTTTTTTGTGCTAGCTATACCATGAATTATCATATAAAGGGGTGTTACATTATCACTTCCATTATAGTGTGTCGCAATAACATCAAATGTCCTTTTCTATTTTTCACCCAATTTATTGCTATTAATTTCGTGTTCATGTTGAAGATTTATAGTGCATCCATTTTCTCTCATTCTACCAATAAAATTGATTGCATCTGAAGTATATTCATCTAACCTGTATTTCTCTGACCAACTATGTTGCCTATCCATGTCCCTTTTTCCTAGCATATCAACTTCAAAAATCTCCATCATTTGACCATGATTTATCCGTGAGATGATTTCCCATTCATGGTCTATAATGTTACGAGGACCCATTACATTGTTCTCATTTTCATAGTCAGAATTGCCATCACTACTTTCTACATCCACTCTTATTTCAACATGCCATGGAACATAATCTAGTGACTCCCAATTTGAAACTATTGTGATATTATCATCACCAATCAACTTGAATGTCATGGAATGGTTTATACAACAACAAATATGAAAGGCAAAAATCAACAAACTTGTCTGATACAAGTGGCGGAATAGAAATAAATTTTGGATAGACTCTGACAATTGCAACCTTTTTTCTACGCTCCCACTTAAATCATCTTTCTTTCTATTTTTATTATATATCCATGCTCTAGAGGCATCAATCAAAGTGATGGAATCCATAGAAATAGGTCATCTTCTATATGAATCTATGAATGATTTTGTTTTCTTTTCAATACAATCTTCATTCTTTGTCTTAACAAGTTTGAATATTTTTTGAGAGACGTTTAGATTAACAAATCTTCTACTACATTCTACCAATGGAAGTTCTAGGAACATGTGACATGTTTCTTGAGCTCCAACATCTCTTTCAATAATAGTTTCAGTTAAAAGGTTTTTGTAGACTTTGGATGCAAAGTCATTAGGATTCTCTATATTTTCCATCCATGTCAACATTTGATGGTAGGTCTCAGAACTTTTCTCTACTTTAGATGCATACTTTTTAATATACTTACTAACAACATGTGTTGACAAAACTGCTTGCCAATCTATATTTGCTCTCCACAATTGCAAAATGTAATGATTATGTGAGTTGACTCTATCATCATTCCTTTGAGGTTCAAAAAAATTTTCTCCACATTCTGCGTCTATGTACAATTTTGATCCATTTCTATTTACTGCGCAAGGAGCATTATACCTACAATTTAAGTTCAGAAAGTTACAATGCAATAAATATTTCATTGGAATAGTTTTGTCAAGAAAAAATGAAATAGATAGTACTTGCAAGTCAGTTTGCCCCCTTTTTTTTTTCTTTTTCTGAGACATGCTCCCTCTTTATAGACTGTATGTCATTGTACGATATTCAATATTTCTTCATAATCATGGTCCACATTCATTTCTAATATTTGGTTTGTGTTTCTGAGACATGGATGTTGTGCATAATTCTAAAATGGCTTGATGAAAACAAAGACTTTTAAATGGAGAAACAAAAAGATGGCAGCGAAAATATAAGGATCATGAAAAATAATTATAGAAATGTCTACATAATGAAACTTAGTGTAGAAATACCTGCATAATTTTTTAGTGCTACATGCCCATGGATTCCATGCATGCACAACATGATGGAAGAAAGAATCAGCTTCTCTTACTTGTTCTTCATTATGCCAATCTAACTTATCCATATTTGGAGCTCCATGAAGCCACAAAAAACTATGTACATGTGGAGATCCCCTATGTTGTCATTCATATCTTGACCAAAAGTCTTTAACATTGAAACCTTTCTCCAAAATTTATTTATGAAACATAGTATGTCTGAGGTGCATGTAGTGTGCAACAATATGAGGATAGTCTATAACATTTTGTCTCTTCCAATTTTGAGCCTTCCTTGGATCTGATGGTTGAGTTCTAGGCATCAATGCATGTAGATTAGGCCAATACAAATCAATTACACTAAGTGTAAAGAAAATTGTGGGGGTCCCTAGCTATTTCAAAAAATCATATAATTATGCCTAACTTTTTTTTCCAATATGACCTTGTACCTCTTAAGGTTGTTCCAAAACACATTAATTTATTAGCAAGGTGTGTGCCAAACAATTTTTTTATATGTTCTCTGTGATGAACCTCCTTATAGCAATATCGTGAGAATGCTCGAAATAACAGAATACAAAGTGATAGCAGAACTCAGAATGAATCTACTGATCGCAGGCCACTTCGAGGGGGTAACCTCCTTTGAGCAAGCTCAATACAATAAATTCGTCCGTGTCCATCAAGGGCCTCAACCTATTCTTATATACTGAGTACGATCTAGAAAAGTAATACTACCTATGCATGTGGGATAATAAAATATACTCACGGGACGACTTACAAAGCATATGCGTCCAACAACACTACTCTAACAAAATAAACAGAAGGAACACACAGGTTCCTAACATCCCCTCTCCCTTAGAAAAAAGCTTTGTCCTCAAAGCTTAAGGTGTGGAAATTGTTGTTGAATCTGAAGAAGGGGTTCCCAGGTAGCATCCTCTAGTTGCATGCCATGCCACTGAATCAAGACCTCAGAGATGGAGCGAGAGCGAAGCTGGCGAGTGCGCTGGTCAATGATTGCCACCGGCTCCAGGATAATGGATCCTTCCGTATCCATTTCAGGGAGAGTAGTTTGTGCTCTGACAGTGGTACCCAGAACTTTCTTTAGACAAGAAACATGAAAGACTGGATGAATGCGGGAAGAAGGAGGAAGTTCCAGTTTATAAGCAACTGAACCAATCTTCTGCAGAACCTTATAAGGCCCATAAAATTTTGGGGCCAGCTTATGACGCCCTTTCAGCTTTAGGGAGGATTGTTTGTATGGCTGTAGATGAAGAAAAACCATATCCCCAACTTGAAATGAGCGCTCAGAACGGTGTTGATCTGCTTGCTGTTTCATCCGATTACGGGCCATGTGAAGATTATCCTGTAAGGTACGAAGAATCTGATCCCTGCTGCGGAGAACTATGTCAACTGCCTGGACTGGTGAGCTGTTGGGAGTGTAGGGAAGGAGCACTGGAGGTGCCTGACCATAGACTGCTTCATATGGAGTCATTTTAGAGGCAGTGTGGTAAGAGGTATTGTACCACCATTCAGCTAAAGGGAGCCACTTGGCCCACTGATGTTGCTGTTCAGAAGTGAAGCAACGAAGATAAGTTTCCAAGCATTTATTGACAATTTCAGTTTGACCATCAGTTTGTGGGTGATAGCCTGAACTCATCTTCAGTTTGGTGCCAGTTTTCTGAAACAGTTCAGTCCAAAAATGACTGGTAAAAGTTGCATCACGATCAGAGACAATGGAAGAAGGGAGTCCATGAAGACGAAATATCTGGTCCATGAAGATTTGTGCAACAGAGGAGGCAGTATAGGGGTGGCTGAGGGCACAAAAATGACTATATTTCGAGAGACGATCAACCACAACCAAGATCACTGTCTTGCCACCGGATTTAGGAAGCCCTTCAATGAAATCCATAGAAATATCAGTCCAAATCCGTGTAGGGATGGGCAATGGTTCGAGCAAGCCAGGAAGGAGGGTCGTTTCACCCTTGTGGCGTTGGCAAGTATCACATTCAGCCACCATCTGTTGAATCGTCTGCTTCATCCCTTTCCAAAAGAAGTTTCTCCTTGCTCGCTCATAAGTTTTGAGGAAGCCTGAGTGCCCTGCTGAAGGAGAAGCATGGAGTTCATAAAAAATAGCCTGATGTAGAGCTGGGTTCTGAGGAAGCACTAGCCGACCCTTGTATCGAAGAGAAGCACCATCCCAAGAGTAATGTGGTATAGCAGAAGGATTATTGGCTAGCTGGTGAATGATTTGAGATAAAGAAGAGTCACTGTCATAGCCCTGCTAAACAGACGCTAACCAATTGGGAATGGGCATAGAAATAGCGGAAAGGGAAGCTTGATTATCAAATGTGCGAGAAAGAGCATCTGCCACAATATTCTCCTTACCTTTCTTGTAGGTGATCTCATAATCATACCCCATGAGTTTGCTGACCCATTTCTGTTGTGTAGGAGAGGATACCCGTTGTTTCAGGAAGTATTTCAGACTTTGGTGATCGGTTCTGATGCAAAAATGACTCCCTAAGAGGTATGGCCGCCACTTCTGTACAGCATGCAAAATAGCCATCATTTCTTTTTCATAAGTAGAGAGGGCTAGATTCTTACCAGAGAGGGCTTTGCTAGTGAACGCAATAGGATGGTCATCTTGCAGGAGAACAGCACCCAATCCATTGCCGCAAGCATCACTCTCAATAGTGAAGGGTTTGGAAAAATCTGGCATCGCGAGAACAGGTGTACTGCACATAGCCTGTTTCAGTTGTTCAAATGTAGTCTCAGCAACAGGGGTCCAGGAGAAGGCATCCTTTTTTAACAGAGCTGTCAATGGTGCTGCAATTTTCCCGTAATCTTTGACAAACTTGCGGTAGTAGCCAGTCAACCCCAAAAAACCCCGAAGGCTCTTGAGAGTTTTAGGATGCGGCCAAGTTTTCATGGCATCTATTTTTGTAGGATCCACCCGCACTCCATGGTGTGCAACAATATGCCCGAGATACTCCACTTCCTCCTGGCCAAACACACATTTAGATAGTTTTGCACAGAGTTGATGATCAGAGAGAAGTTGCAAGACAAGCTCCAGATGATGGAGATGCTCAGCCCAAGTTTTGCTATATATGAGGATATCATCAAAGAAGACCAGAATGAATTTCCGGAGGTATGGTCGAAATATGTTATTCATCACTGCCTGAAATGTTGAAGGAGCATTCGTGAGGCCAAAGGGCATGACTAAAAATTCATAGTGACCATCATGTGTGCGGAAGGCAGTTTTAGGTATATCCTCCTCATTAACCCGAATTTGATGATACCCAGAACGAAGATCTAACTTGGAGAAAAAATGAGCCCCATGAAGTTCATCAAGAAGTTCATCAACAACTGGAATGGGAAACTTGTCCTTTATAGTGAGATGATTAAGTGCTCGGAAATCAATGCAGAGTCGCCATGACCCATCTTTTTTGTGAACAAGCAGAACTGGAGAAGAAAAGGAACTGGTACTAGGGCGAATAATACCTTGCTTCAGTAAGTCACGGACAAGTATCTCAATTTCGGTCTTCTGATGAAATGGGTAGCGGTAGGGCCTGATGTTGGGCGGAACACTGCCAGGAAGGAGCTGAATACGGTGGTCCTCTGGACGAGAAGGAGGTAATCCCACAGGTTCAGCAAATACACCAGAATACTTGTCCAAAATGTGTTGGAGATCGGCAGGAGTGCTAGAGACTGCTGATGGCTGCATCTGAATGGAATGGAGCTGAGCGATGACACCATGTGAATTCTTCTTAAGAAGTTTTTCCATACGGTGTGAACTGATGATGCTGAGAGACCCTGGTTGTAAGCCTTTCAAAGTGTGTTGGTGCCCCTCGGCTGAAAACTGCATCCAAAGTTCAGCAAAATCCCAGAGAATGGGGCCAAGAGTGCGTAACCATTGGGCACCCAAAACCACATCACAGCCACCTAAGGGTAAGGCAAACATGTCAGAGCGCATGTTATAATCTCCAATAGAGAGACGCACATTGCGACATTTCCCTTTACAAGGTAAAGTGCCCCCATTGGCAATCATGACTTCAAAGCTAGAGCAGGGGCGAAATGATATTGCAGACGTTCTGCGGAAGTATGAGCAGAAACAGAAAGCAAACAAGGAAGCTACGACTAAAAAACAGAAAAATTTTTACTCTTTTTTTTTTTTTTTTTTTTTGAACAGTCGACTTGGAAAAAATTCACTCACAGACAGAACAAGTGAAAAGAGTTATTGCAATAACAAGAGATATTAGAAGTGAGAGGAACCTGAAGGCCACGACAGAAAAAAAAAAATTGATGTAATTTCCACCCAGCGAGCCCAAGAGAGTGCTCTGATACCAGATGTGATGAACCTCCTTATAGCAATATCGTGAGAATGCTCGAAATAACAGAATACAAAGTGATAGCAGAACTCAGAATGAATCTACTGATCGCAGGCCACTTCGAGGGGGTAACCTCCTTTGAGCAAGCTCAATACAATAAATTCGTCCGTGTCCATCAAGGGCCTCAACCTATTCTTATATACTGAGTACGATCTAGAAAAGTAATACTACCTATGCATGTGGGATAATAAAATATACTCACGGGACGACTTACAAAGCATATGCGTCCAACAACACTACTCTAAAAAAATAAACAGAAGGAACACACAGGTTCCTAACATTCTCATGACTCATCAATGGTCATTGGCAACTCTTCAATGTTTTTTTTTATGAAAATTGAACTAGAATTTTGTGCACGATGCCTCATTACCATGTTTTCCATGTAATATCTAAATCAAGGATGTCTACCAAAGTGATAATCCCTATAATGGGTGATCCCACAATAATGGGTTTCACTTTTTGACCAATTTTGACACTGAAATCAATATTTTTGCAACAAACGTCACGTTCAAGTGACTATATCTCCAAAACTATAAATAATTTCATGATGACATAAACTAGTGATTTTGAGTACTTTGTTCCTACTTTGTAACTATATTTTTTAATCTAAAAAAAAAAAAAATTATGTCAATTTTTTTTTATCTCCTCCGAAAAGTGGTACATAATAAAATTCAATATTTTAAAAAGTGACAGTCCGTTTGACACACATAAATTTTTTTCTAGAAATGATAATGAAGTAACTCTTTCAACGTTAGATTTGTAACATCAATATCCAGAGGATGCATTTGGTTTGATTTATTTTGGTTGAATATTTTATAGTTTATGAAGTTTTGAAGTGACATGAACTATAATTCAGACATACGTTCCATTTGACATAGATAATTTGAAGTCAATTTATCATAAACCATTTTTTTTTTGAATAGAAAGGTATCTCAATAAGCCAGTTCTTCCATATTTTTCAAAAAAAATTTGACCTAGTTTACTAATTTTCCCGAGGTGTCAAAGTCGGTTGATGTTCAATCGGTAATGAACCTATAATGAGTTAAACTCATATTTGAAAGTCTTAATGATTAAATTATGTATTAAAATTATAGTCGTTGGAAAGCTTGCTCCGAGCAACAAATTTTGACATTTTTTATTTTACAGTAGGAGATCATTCTCTTGTAATTATGGAAGTCAAAAGAGAAATTTTTTTTTTTTGGAAAACAAGTGAAATTTTTTGTGATTTTGTATGTTCGCACGAACACGAAATTCACTCAAACATGTTTACCATGTTCGCGCGAACATACACCATAAAATTTTGCGGCCGTCGAAAAAGTTTGGGCACATGTTCACTCGAACATATGTAATTCAATGTGTTCGTGCAAACACCCAAAAAAATTTGAAAAAGTTGCCATTTGTATAACTATTTGCCATCAACCTAACCTACATGCATTGTTTGTCTTTGCCATGAATTTTATTCGCAAAATTAGAAGCATCAATTTGGTAAAAATATTGTACATTTAAATTATTTATTTATTTATTTCTTTCATTAGTGAAGTTGTTTGACAGATGCATTGAAGTTAAATTAAAAATTAGTAACATATTAATGGTGTTAAAAAATGTATATTCTTATTGTGTTACTAATGGTCTCCTTGCAGCATGTGGCAATCGTGGCATAAAGACATGATCGTAATAAACAACTAATGCTTGTTTTGCAGGACATTGTCGAAGACCATTGTGTGTTTGTCAAAACCATGTGTGTGGATTTATTAGATTAAATAACACTTTTTTTGGTACTTAAAATGAACTTTTTATTTTCTGTCTGGTGTGTCTACAGTGTTTAAATCCCTAAGAGTTGCATTGGACATATCCTCTCCCCTTGCCATTCGTGGATCTTGGGTGTAAGAGAAATCCATGTAACTTTTATAGGAGGCCTGCCTTGGACCAAGATACTCGATATTGGGTATGCCAAGGGATGACCTCAGAGCGATAACGGGCCAAAAATAGGTCAACGTCCCAGTCGCTATATAAAACTTGATTACGGTGATAGTCGTGTCGGCGGTATTGTTGAGTGATAGCTCTCCTCCAGTACCCTTATGTTTTGTCAAACCCTGGTTCTAGGGGCTAGGAGACCTTTTGAGGAAGTTTATCACTCACTTTCTGAACAGAATGCCCTTACTAAAAACCATGTTTTAGTGGCCAAAATCCTTTCTATCTATTGGCTCAAGGGGTCACCCATGCCCGTGAAGACATCCTACATTCTCGCGGTCCTTAGTAGAGATAACAGTCCCTTGGGAAGTCATGTCCCTTGAGACGTGGATCTTGGTAGCCCCGATAAGTGAGTGCACTATAAGGGGGAGCCTATGGTGCCAAGGTCCTAAGTTGTCCACTCTAGATAAGCACGGTTGAACTTTGGTTCAAGTAGGAATTCAGTGGATACAGTCCTAAAGCCTAGGTTGTTGTGTGATTGTTCACTTTTAACAATATCTATTCTTGTCTTAACGTGTCTTGCGTGTGTGTAAAACATAATCAAGATAAAAGCTAACATTCAAATTTACACCTTGGAAACTTGCAAAACCTTGTCAGAACATCAAACATTGTCAAAACCTTGTCAAGATTTCACCTAAGTTTAAAAAACCTTATGTATACCTCTATCATTAGCATAATCATATTCCTAAATGTCATTTTTGACTTACCCTAGTAGTATATCCCCCTCATATTGCATTGTGCAAACCCTAGCATCATTTTCACTATCAAACCCTATCAAATTGTCCATCAACCAACTTGTCTTCTTGATCACCTATCCTCATTTTACATTGCCTAAGTGTCATTATCAACCCTAGGAAACCATCCCTTGCATAGTCCACTTTGTGTATACCTACCTTTAGCATCTTTACCAATTCCAAAACATAACTCTAACTTTCATTTTGCATATCATAATCTTCATCTTGCATACCTTCAAAATGACACCTTGCATTTGCACTTGCATAACATCCCTAGGACATTTTCACTTTGCATATCAAAACCCTATGTCATTTAGAATTTCCTCACATTTCATAACATCTCTAAACACTTAAAAATCTCAAAAAAACTCATATCTTGCATACCCACATCTTAATTATCAAGTTTTGACCTCTTTTACCAATTGCAACCCTGTTTTACCAACTGCACACTTCATGGGTGAAGTTGGTAGTTTTAGGGCACAGTTGGTAGTTTTAGGGCACACTTGGTAATTAGGTGTTTCATTCTAAGTTCAAGAACCCTAATCTGCACTTCCACACCTTGCATTGCATCCCAAGACCTTAGGAAACACTCTAAATTATTCAAAACGCTCAAAATTTGCATTTTAGGCACCCTGCAACTCTATTTTACCAACTGCAACCTTTTTTTATCAACTGCACACTTCAAGTGTAGGTAGTCTAGGTACGCATTTGAGAGGCATAAAGTTCATTTAAGTTTCCCTCCACTGCATCTGCATTCTGAGGTATCATGCCAGCACTCACTAGGACACAACCTTTGGAGTTATCAAATGCAATAATGACACCTATAAGGTCTCATCAAGAATCAACCATCGAAATCATCTAAGGTACATTTGAACACATCAATGTTAGTCCTTTGTTTGACGAGATACCACCAATTCCTAAATATCCCAAAAGGACGTTAAGACTTGATTTTAGGACTCACGTCATTTGGAGCTACATCATTTGGAGAAGAAAGAAGGACATGAGAGATACAAATGAAAGAGGGGATTTCTAACATTTTGTTTGCTTCTTTTGATAGTTGATGCCATTGTCTTTTATGCAGCAATTTATTCTTGAAGAATATTTATTATAATGTTTATTCTTGAAGAATGTTTGTGACTCACAGATTTTAGTCATATTATAATGAATAATATTTATGCTTTGTTGCAGATGACTGCATTCTATTGATTTTTGTCAAACAATTTAAAAGTACCAACAATGATAGACAAATCTATACAGTGGTTTTTTATCTAGTTATTGTGCAAAATTTATCTTGAGGCAAGGGATAAATTATTATTATTATTTTTTTATAATGGGAAACAAGAAAGGAAGGAGAAACAAATATGCAAGGAAAAGATCTGATGAAGCAGAAAAAAAAAATATTTAGAAGACTGTGGCACATTATCATCGAATTAAACAAGGTGAACAAAATGTTGAAGAAGGCTCAACAAAAGTAGAAGTAGTGCATATGAGAGAGAGGTCAGGAACACTCCCTATGGAATCTCAAACAATGAATGTTGAAGAAGGTTCAAGATTAGTCCCTACAAAGGTTCAAATAAAAAAAGTCAGAGAAGGGTCAGAATCTTTCCCTGTTGAATCTCAAACAATGGATGTTGGAGAAGGCTCAAGATTGGTCCCTGTAGAAATTCCAGTAACAGAAATCAGAGAAGGGTCGAGATCAGGTATAGGAATTGGTATGGATGAACTCTTAAATATTGTCCAATCTGTAAAGTATGGTATTTCTCATAAGAATTTAGATCATTTACTTAAAATGGATGTAGATAAATTGAGAAAACTTGTAGCTAGTGTTCAACCATTAAGTTTGTCTAAGAGAAGGTCAATGAAGAAGAAGATAAGAGAAGTTATGACTCAATTTGATAATACTGAAACACTTGAACAAGCTCAGTTGCTTTCACTTTTGCTTACAAAAAAAAAGTTGCAAGAGGCATTGAAATTGTTAAGTGTAAACACAACATCAAAGAAGAGAAGATTTTCTAGCATGCAAACTGATTTGATTGAAAATGTTAAACAAGGTTTGAGAAACATATGAAAACGCTCTCGAACTAAAGATAAGTCTATGGCAAGAAAATTGATGTTGATGTCTGTTGTAAGTAAAAATATGTCTCAAAATAGACAAATATCATCAATTTGTCTGAAATGGGTTTTAGTAGGAAAACAATGAGACAATATGTTAAGAGAAGATTAATTGTGGATGATAGTACTATGGAGGGCAATTGGGCAATCATGTTTAGAGCACCTTGTTCTAATAGAATTGAAGAGTTATTAAAAAATTTAGTCATATAATTTTGGATTGACAACACTCATCCTTCATCAAATAGTAGAGATGTTATCAGGCATAAGATTGCACTTGGTCAATATGAACATCATACAAAACATTGGTTGGACACAACACAACATGAGTTATATGTGTCGTTTTGTAATGAACATCCTAATGTAAAAGTTGGGAAAACATTGTTTGAAAAATTGAAGCCATACTTTGTGAGGTCAAACAAAGTGTTTGAAACTTGTTGTTGTCGTCATCATATTGAGTTTGATCTCCACTATCAGGTATTTCGAAAGTTTATAGAAGACACATATGGTTTTAATGTTGCTCCTCCTAGTAGGAGAAGTGAGTTTATATCATCCATTTTGTGTGACAACATAGATGATCCAACTGGTAAAATAAATTGCATCAAAGGATTATGTGAAATATGTGGTGAATTGGCTCTATTTTTTTTGAAAACTAAAAATATTGATGTAACAAAAATATTGAATTGCAAAAGTTACAAGTATGTCAAGAATAAAAAAAAGTTGGGGAAAGAAACAAAAAGGTTGGAATATGTTGAAGAGGAGTTGCCTATTCTAACATTTATGGACAGATTTAAGAAATTGATTCAACCTTATATCTGTCATGCATTTTTTGCAAAGTGGCAAGCACAACAATTTCAAACTCTGAGAGATAATTTTCCACTTGGAACAATTGTATTAGTTGTTGACTTTGCAGAGAACTATTCATTTGTTCATCAGAAAGCAATTCAATTAGATTATTACTTTAATAAGTAGGTCACTATTATGGTACATGTTTTTTATAGACATGCACAATTAGATTTGGATGGTGTTCAGAGTACAGTTCAAGCACGAGTAATTATAAAGGAATATCATTTTTATATAAGTGAAGATAAAGAACATGACATTCACTATGTAGAACATTACTTCAATACGTTCTTTTCTTATTTGAAGGAAAGAAACATAAATGTTGATAAACATTATGTTTGGTCTGATGGATGTGTCATGCAGTTTAAATCATCTAGACCATTTTATGCATTGTGTAGATATCATCGCAATGAGAATATAAAACACATGGAATTTCTTTGAGAGTGGCCATGGAAAAGGTGAACATGATGGTGCTGGAGCTTGCATCAAACGTGCTTTGCGAAAGTATCAAATGAATTATCAAGGAGTTTGTATAAATGATGCACATGATGTTGTTGAATGGTGTAAGACTCATTTTGCATTAGATGAGGTCAGGACATCATCAACAATGAGTCGACATACACCATATAGAGTCTTCTGGGAGATAACAAGTATGGATGTGTACGTCTGTTTAACTTTTATGCACAATTCAATTATAAAATTTTATTGTTAAGTTTTATTTTTGAATTCATTGAAGTTTAAATTTAATTTTTCTATATTTTCAATTTAACGAACTTTCAGGTGTCAATAGAAAAAACATGCATGGTTGCAAAATAGAAAAGACACGTTCCTTACATTCAGTCATGAGTACATATAATTTCAATTGGACATTGAAGACAAGAGAATACTCATGTTTTTGTGATAGTTGCATTGATGAAAACTATGAAGAATGCATCAATCAGACACATGGATATACAAGTGCATGGATTTCGGTACCACTTGATGTTACCGATACATTTGATAAAGAAAATGAAAATTTTGATGATATTCCATTGATTTTTGATGATTATAATCATATATCTGGATTGGTAAAAGTGGGTGAGTATCATAAAAATTAATCTCAACTTTTTATTTAATTATTGATTTCAACTGTCTTATATATATTGTACACATGCATTCATGTATACTTGTTATGCAGGAGATGTCTTTGTAGTGATTGCTGACCATGGAAATCATGAATGTGTCAGTTATTATTTATTGCGATGTACTGCAGAGAGGACAAAGTTATATGACCCTAAGGAAAGTGATGGAATGTTGTTCCCATAGGTAAATTATACATATACATGTACATGTACATATATATTTAAATAAATAAATAAATCTAGGTAACTTCATATCTATCAAATTTTAAAACACTTAAATTTTTGGTATAGGTTCTATTGTGATAGAGGGAACATATTTGAAGCAAGAGAAAATAGTCCAACATGGAATACACTTTGTTGATTATCAACCTGACAACAAAGATTTACAATATAGCCACCTGGTCGTTGCTACAAGGCTTTGTCTGCATCCAGTCAAACTTAAGCATGTACGTCGCAAGTGGAGACTAGACAGTGAAGATCATGAAAAAATATTGCATGTTATAAGTGTACATCATGGTTGATTAGATCTTTGAGATTTATTTTATAATAATCTAAATATCAACTTTGGTGAAATGTGTTTTCAATTGTACTATGGTGAAATTGTGAATATCAACTTTGGTGAAATTGTGTTTTTAATCTGAATATTTGAGTTTCAGTTATCATTAGTTTATTTTAAAATTATAATATTAATTGTACTATGGATGAATTTAATAATTTAACAACTCGATATAAATAGGCTAGAAGTTAGTTTGAACTTACACAATTTCATTATCTATGTTACAATTCTTAAATATCAACTTCTTTTCAAACTATTGAATTTCATCTTGAATTAAATGTGTTTAGATTAATTGTACGATCATAAGTTCTTAATTTTCATTAATTTATTAAAAAATTATATAATTTAATAATTTAAATTAATTGTACCATGGATGAATTTAATAATACTCCACCTTAAAAAGTTCCAAGGAAATTCAAGTAGTTGCAAACAATAAATATGGTGATTTTGTATCATTGTAAAACAAAACGCATACTTTCTAAGCCCACGGAGGTCCTCCAAAACTTATAATTAAAAACCATCCGTTACAGAAGATCAGAAACATTATTATTATGATAAGCTTCCACGACAAACCACTTTAGAGTTAGTTCAAAGAAATTCGTTGGACGACTAAAAATTGAACTCTCGTTAAAAAAAAAAGTATTTCATGATTGTAGACCTTTATAAAATTAATTTGAAAACAAAAAAAAATTACTATTCTTAGTTAGGGTATGTAATCCTTTGATTTGACAATTTAAAATTAGTAGAGAACATTTTGTTCTAGTTAAAATCCTTTTCCATTTTTCAAGTAGTCTATTAACATTGAGTTATTTACAAAAAAATGAGCCTACACATTGATCAAGAAAAATTATTAGCTAAGGCTTTTGAGTGCATTATTTCTCTCACTTCCATCACAATGCGACGAAACTCATAATTTAAAATAGATACAACACAACTTATATGTATTCCAAATTGATGAAGAGCAACTTCTGCTCCACCAATACCAAAAAATAGAGAAAGTACTCTGACGCCATTAGGATATAATGCTTTCAAGACTGATAAATGATATGCAACTGTATCTGTTTGGAATGAATTACCCAAACAACACAACCAGTCAGTTGGAAAAGAAGTTCCACGAGTGTGATCTCTATCAAATTTTAATATAAGCTCTATCTCATGGAGCTCTAGAGGGACGAGGTCACCTGGCCCCACCCATACCAAATTCCACTCTTCACACTTTTGTAGTATATATTTTTGCGCACTATCTTGCAGTTGCGATCGTGCATTCTGAATCATAACTCTCAGTTGATCAATAAGGACAGTGCCACATTGTCTTGAGTCTATGGAATTTTTTTTTCGTCTAATCCCATGAAGGCCAATACTTTTTTATTTGTGGAAGTGCTTCCTAAATAGTCATGGGGGGAAAGGTTCTACTTGAAATCACTCTTCTATTGGAAGGTTATGCAAATACCCTCTTGGTCTTCTAGAAGCTGAAAAGAACATTGAGTCCACCAACTCTGGTTCAACACTATTAAATTGTTCGGATATTGTCTTCCAAATATCCTTCGATGCAAAAGAATCATTCTCATAGTAGAAGAAATGTGGCCCTTGCATGAACACATTGATTTCCTTTGAACGTTGGCCAATAGGTTTCACAGGAACTCCAAAACCAATTAGTTCCTTGAGACACAAATTAGGGATTGCATCACATACTTCAAACATTGCTTGCTTGTCTTGCATACCCTCTATGTATTTTTCATACTTCAACACTTTCATTATCTATGTTACAATTTCAAACTTACACAATTTCATTATCTATGTTACAATTCTTAAATATCAACTTTTTTTCAAACTATTGAATTTCATCTTGAATTAAATGTGTTTTTAATTGTACGATCATAAGTTCTTAATTATCAAATTTAGTTTATTAAAAAATTATATAATTTAATAATTTAAATTAATTGTACCATGGATAATTTAATAATTTAAATTCATTTATCAACTTGTTTTCAAACTAGATTGAATTTCATAAGTGAAAATTAAAGTATGTGTTTTTAAAATTGTAAGATTATAAGTTCATAGTTATCATTTAGGTCAGTTTATTAAAAAACTATATATTTTAATGTTTTCTTATTACATCTATGGTCATGTACTCTTAAAGTTTAAATTAGTTTAAATTAATATTTTTTTTAATATTATATTTTGTAAAAGTTCTCTAAAATAATGTATTGGCTTACCTAATTAACATATTTTTATCCACATAAAACTAATATTTATCTTTAGTAGGTTAGTAATTGATAATTTAAGAAATATGTATCTTTCTAACTTCTTACTAATTGATAATTGATATACATGTACACATGTGTCTCAAGATTATGTTCTATAGCTATAGCACAAAAAAATACACATATGTACACATATACACATCTTAAGAATAAACATCTACAGATCTAATATATCTCTATGTATCTGAAATGCAAACTGTAAATATCAAATAAATATACGTATGTAGAAAAATATAAAAAGTCATATATACGTACATGTGATGGTATCTAACACTGAAATACTCAATAATCAAATAAATAGTGAAAGAACATGCATGTCATTGAAGGAACTGAAATACATGTGTACATGTAAACTGGACCTCCAATATATATGTATCAAAAAAATATAAATCTGATCTACTACTAGAAGGACCCCTCAAGATGCATACGAATAGAACGACCCTCTGATCGAGTCTCCTGTACATCCTCTCGCCGAGGCATATCAACCAAGCCCTGCAAATATATATACATATATACATACATGTGTTAGAGTTCTATCTTTAAAACATATATATACATGCACGCATCATGTACATATACATTCAAATTAAATAAAAATTTGCATATACATAGATATATATCTAGTTTTCAAAATATTTATAGAACTTTAAACAAACTATTTAAAACTCAAGTACCTTAGCACTACTAGGTGCCTCAATAGAATCATCTCTCTCATGTATATGATGCCCTGAACCAACAGTATGTGTAACCATGTGCTCAGCGACCCGTGCCTACATGATTTATTACGAGTTAAAGATTAAATTAAATATCTACATATATATCTGAACTAAATTTTTCAATAAATGAACATATTTTTTAATTTCATATATATTTAAAATTAAAAATAAATTATATATGTACCTGGGTCTTCGGAGGTGGAGGATGATCAGCAGACTCCATCATATCATCTACTAATGCATTTGAGCCTAAAACTCCATGTCTAACTGCTAGTAAATCTGAGTGAAGTGGACTGTGTAATTGGCTGGGTACATTTGGTGTAGAATCAGTGCTGCCAGGTCTGAATAACAGGTCCATGTATGATGAAATACCTAGGGTCGAACTAGTATCAATCTCAGATAGGCCTCACAACTGCTCAACAAAATTATCAAGGCCCTCAGCTATGATATGGACATCTCCAACTTGTATGCTTGAGTCATCTGTAGAGTGTCATGAGTCTGGTGCCGAATGTTGTGAGCTACGCATAGGTGTATCATCTGTCACTGGTGTGGCGGCCTATGTCTGTGGAACTGTGTTGGGGCTCTGATGCTGTCTAACAACATTCATCACCGCGTGTACTGGAATCCTCTGTGTATCAAAAATATAGCTAATAAAGTGCAACATATCCTCCAAAAAAATACAGTGCCATATCCATATGTGTCTGCTATCCTGAAAGACCATGAATATCGCCTGGCAATGGTAGCCCAACAGCTCTATATGCATCATCGGAGGAGGCACCTGAAGTGCTACTAGATTCTTGTGAAGATGGTCGACCAAGTGGACGAGGACGTTGACTATGAAGATAACAACCAATAGAATCTGATGTGATACTAGCTGCCACAGATGTAGTGTGCCCAATAGTGTCAATTGCTTCCCTCTGGGAAGCAATGACGACTCTATCTGCAATAGGCACATGTGTAGGAATCACAGGAGGCATCCTCGGTCCAACAAACTGTCTAAGATCTATAGGTGGAAGACGATCTACATTGTGATACTAGTCACGATCTGCGATCTGACCACGCCCCTATCTGCAATAATTAGGAATATCCAAGTAGTTGACGTTGAGCCCTATACGAAACTCAGCATACAACTGTTGTGCAAAATAAAGGGGTATTTGGTCATTATTAGGATAACGACCATATGTAGCTAAAAATTGTGGATAGATCATGCTACCAATAATAGGGTCTCTACATCGTGTGACTCTATAGTCTCTCACCCTACCCTATGTCCCCTCATAAGCTGGGAATAGCTCTCTAGATGACGTCTTTAGGGGCTACCCTCTTGACGTCATCGAATGATGCATCTCTTGAAACCTTAGCCCGAAGCTCCCTAGATATGGAAGCTAATATGGTAGGAGTAAATGAATGGTGACCTCTAAACCTAGCTATCAAATCCTGTAAACTCCTACATATCGTAGTACATATGTCTCTATAAAGACCATCATCAGAGGTCAATATAGAGTGCTACAGTCTAGCAACCTCATGCTCTGAAAATGCCAATAATGCATTGATATTGATGCGTGGAGGTGGTGTAGCAGGACCTCCAGTAGGAGCTGCACGTGCAGCCTGACTTGGAACATGAGCCACACCAAGAGCTGGAACATGAGCTGCATGACGAGCCCTACATTGAGGTACACAAGGAGCCCCACCAGAAGCTGCAGCACGAGCCCCACCACGAGCTGCACAAGGAGCCATATTGGGAACTGCATCAGGTGCTACAATAGGAAGCGCATCAACCTATGCTGCAGTAGGAGCCGTAGTAGGAACTACATCAGGTGTCACACTAGAAGCCGCATCAAGCATATTGTGTGAAGCCATATCTGTAGAAATGTATGAAGAGCTAAATTGCTTGTTGTACATAATTTTTTATTTTTAATATTAAAAATTATACACATGTAATTAAACATACATCACACATCATGGACCTAGATAATCTGTAACACATCCAGACCTAGATTAATTTGCATATAAGTATAAGATAACTTTAAAGTTGAGAGTTTGGTTATGGTTAGAGTTAATTTGTTGTGCTAAGATTTTATTATACTTTGGGGGGTATTATTAGAGAATTCAATTAAAGGGTACCTAATAAATTATTTATATTACTCTTAAATGATAATGTTTCGAGGTTTAGGTTTGAAGTTGGGTTACATATATATCATTTAAAACAAGGGCCATACTTCATGTATGTACATGTGTTTGAATGTATGTGCATGTATCTCAAATGTAATTTTTAACAATTTAGGATTAGGGTTAACTTGTTTTAATTTTATGTAAGTTAGGCTTCAATTAGGTTTTCAAATAGGGTTTTAGTGTAATTAGGCTCAATTTTAGGGTAAGATTTAAGACCTTATGACACTGTCAGGGTTTACACAAACTTAAATAATTTCTAGCATTAAATTTAGGGGTTAATATTAAAGTCCATGGTTAAGAATTTAGGATAAGGGAACTTAGGATATGAAGTTTATAATTTGGTTCAAGATTATGATTTAGAGTATTTATTATCATTTATAATATTGGGTTTAGAAATTAAATTTTAAGATCAAGGTTAGGCTTAGGGTTTGGATATGGTTAGGGTTAGGGTTTGGTTAGGTTAGGGTTAGGGTTTGGATGTACATGTACATTATATTCATACCTAGATATGCAAATTAATCTACATTCTTATATATGTATAATTTAGGATCTCCCCTTAAGACATGTCATTGAATTATATAGTGAATTATATACTTCTAATTATTAAGACATTAAAAATAATAACATATGTATGTACATCTATATCTACCACATGAACATATTTACATGTACATTTATGAAATAAAATATACATTTTAATCTACATTCTTATGTATAATTTAGGATCTCCCCTTAAGATGTGTTATTAAATATAGTTAATTACACTTAGTTATAAGATAAATTAAGATCAGTAGTTAACATATACACAAATTATACATATAAAAATGTGAATTTATTAAAAATATGTACATACATCTATTTTTAACCATGAACAAATATACATGTACATCTATGTTCAAAATAAAAAATTATACATTTTAATCTATATTTTTACATATACAATTCAGGATCTAGACCCTTAAGATATGTCATTTAATTAAACTTCTAAGATTAAGACATTAAAGTGAATTTGACATATATACATTTAATGTGTGTGTGTGTGTGTGTGTGTGTGTGTGTGTGTGTGTGTGTGTGTGTGTGTGTGTGTGTGTGTTTTTAAATTTGTTTTCTAAAATTTTGTAATTTTTTTCTAATTTTTAAAAAAATATTTTTTGTAATGTTTTTCTAAATTTATTTTCTAAATTTTATATTACTATAAATTTTCTAATATTTTTCTAATATTTTTTCAAATTTTTTTTCTAAAATTTATATTATTTTAAAATTTCTAATATTTTTCTAATTTTTTTCTAAATTTGTTTTTTAAAATTTATATTAAATTATAAATTTTCTAATGTTTTTTCTAAATTTGATATTAAATTCTAAATTTTCTACAGTTTTTGCAATTTTTTTTTAAAAATTGTTTTCTAAATTTTATATTAAATTATAAATTTTTAAATATTTTTTCTAATCTTTTTTTAAATTTATTTTTTAATATTTTTTAAAAAAAAATTTAATATTTTTTTAAAATTTTATATTAAATTATAAATTCTCTAACATTTTTGTAGTGTTTTTTTCTAAATTTGTTTTCTAAATTTTGTAATGTTTTTGCAATATTTTTTTCTAAATATTTTTAATGTTTTTTCTAAATTTTTTGAATTTTTTTAATGTTTTTAAACTATTTTTTATAAATTTGTTTTATAAATTTTATATTAAATTATAAATTTTCTAATGTTTTTGTAATGTTTTTTATAAATTTTTTCTAAATTTTATATTAAATTATAAATTCTCTAATGTTTTTGTAATGTTTTTTCTAAATTTGTTTTCTAATGTTTTCTATATAATATTTTTCTATTTTCTAAATTAATATAAATAAATAATAAAAATATTAAATTAACATTTAGATATGTTTTCAAAACTATTAAAAACGTAAATAACATTCAAATATGTTTTAAAAACACAAAAAAAATGCATTAAAAACATTAAAATCTACTTTGATAATATAAAAAAATACTTCAAAAATGTTGAAAACATTAAATTAATATTATTTTGACATACCCAATAATGAAAATGAGAACGAAAACAAAAGGATGATGTTGACGGAAGGTGCTCAAGCCACACGTTTGCTTGAACGCTCAATCAACAGTACTCGCCGTAAAAATGAGGTTGGAAAAGTGAAAAAAAGTTTTTAAGCGCTGGAAATTGGCTCAATGCATGTTCACACGAACATGTATCTAGCGCATGCTCATGCGAACACGCGCTAGGTAAATGTTTTCGCGAACATGTCTAAGGTGTTCGTGTGAACGTATGGTGAATAGAGATGCGAAAATTTGTCAACTTTTTCAAGTTTCTTCGTCCCATTAAAGTGGAACCCATTATTGTGGGTTCACCCCTATACCGAATTAGATGCTTCACATATTCATGAAGGTATACTCTTCATAGACATGGCTCCAATGAGTCACATTGTCCATTTGGAAACAATATTGGAAAGGCCATGTCTATTAAACCTGGTGTAACATATTCATTCATTGGAGATGTACCTATTGGTGGCCAGTCAATCAAACTCATAGGATCTATATTGGAGTTATTAACCCATGCATGTATGAGTTCCATTTCCTTTTGAAGATTCAATGGTCTTGTTGCCATTGATGTGGAATAATTAATGTTTGTATCATTAACATCATCCATCTCATTCTGTAGACATATGATTTGTTTTGATTCATTGTCAACATCTACATGAACAATCTTTATTTGATGGAATATATTACAATCATTATGCATTTCAATGTCATCCAATGCATGAGTATCTACATTAACATCAGTATAAAATTTTTCATTTTCAAGTTTATACCTTAGAGCATAGTACACTTAATTTCTGTTAACTGTAAAGTCATAGTTTGTACCACACTGATCTTTTTTTTGAACTCTTATTGTAGGCAAGTCTTTTATTGGGCATGGTAGACTTTGATATACATGCTCAATATTTTGTGGGAAACTTATTGTGTGTCCCTTGTATTTATATTGCCCCCCTATTGCATGTGTTACTTGCAGAATTGGACTTACACGTGCAATTAACATTTCTTCTGCTTGAGTCAAATTTACAAGTTCAAGTGGTTGTAAACCCTGGTCTATATTGTTTTCTATTGAGAATATGTTATTTCCTTTTTCTTGTTGACACCTACTATATATTGGACCTTCTTTTGTATTATTAACTTTAATGCCAACATAACACTCTTGACACATGTAGTACATTGTAGGCATAACCAAATTATCCAATTGACATTGAAAGAGTTTTTGAAGGTTTTGATAACTATTTCCAAATATTTCATTGCAGTTCCTCTCAGTCTCTATACCACAACCAGCATCTTCATTTTGTTTACTCATGTTTTCATCCATGGAATTCAGTGGTGCTACACATGTCAATGTAGGACGATCATTTTCACCTACTGATGTAGTTGTCAAACTATTATTATGGACTTGTATTTCTTCTAATATTCTATGTGTTCTTCTTCTAGCATTATGTTGCCTATCTTGTTGGTTGTGAATGAGATGTTTATTTTCCTTTTTAGCTTTTTTCATTTCATCTTGTCGTCATTTTCTATAATCTTTATGATATTGCCTCCTACAATTCCTTCTACCCACATTTCTTTCTGACATGTTTCCACTTTGTGTTCCTTCCAACATTCTTTGCTCCATGCCTCTAGCATTATGCTCATCTTGTTGAACACTATACTAAGTGCAATTTTTTTATTTTTGGCTTTCAGCTACCTCTTCATGTTCATGTGATATATAGTCCATTTGATTTTGAGATATTTGAAGCATGCTATTCTCTATAGAAGGAAAGTTAAAAGATGTAATTGAGAGTTGTTCATTTTCAACTTATGATGGTCTATATTGTTTAGAGACAGTTGGACTACCTAAATTACTTGTACTCCTTAGAAATTTATGTTCATTGTTTATTTTTGTATCCATCATGTGTTGTCTTTTACTAGCATATCTCTCTCTTCATTTTTCATTATAGAGAAGACGTTGTTTCTCCTTTTTTGTATCATCCATCTTTTCTTTTTGTCTAAACCTGTAATCTCTTTGATATTGTCTTCTCTCATCTTCAAACTAAAAATTCACACATCTTGGTGGCATAGCTAAAAATTGAGAAGTAAAAGTTTAGACTATTTTCCTTTGCTTTAATTTTTCTAGGATTTCAAATAAAATAAAGGACTACAAAATTTTACATAAGTAAATATGATTTTAATGTATTTTCCAAAAGAGTAGACTGTATTAGTATATACATGTTTAAAAATATCATTGAAAAGAATTATTCTATTTATTCCTTTACATATAAGTTGACATTATTTTATCCTTGTTACTTCTATATTTCAATGATATAATTACAAGAATCCCCCCCCTCCCCCCCTTTTCTACTAAGTTGAATACTATCTATAAAATTAAAAATATAGAATGAGAAACATAATGAACTTTTAATACAACACACAATTTTTATTTTTTAAATGAAGATTCCATTTAACAATTTTTAATTGGACAACACATGAGTACATAATTTTAACAAATAACTAATCTAGCAATATCATTTGAAGTAATAAATTATCAAAGTATGCAAAAAATATGCATCATCTTTAAAAAGAGCATGTTGTATTAGTCACACATGAAACCACTATTGAATAGTGAGATTGTATGTAAAACATCATGACACATTTAAATTTAATGCATTCCAAACAAATAAATATGAGAACTACATTATAGAAACTAAAAATTACATTACGTATAAAATTATAAATCACATAATTAGAGTATACATAAAACATATATGATTTTATAAAAATAAAATGTTCCATCATTGGCATATAAAAGTAACTTTGTTGACATTAATTTTTTTCTATATAGAATAGTGTCATGCAAATGTAGTAACAATTTCTCTCAACAGGTTCTTGTCAGGACCCAAGTGGTACTTGAGCTTCACGTTGACAGAGTTAACAATATTTTTTACACTTTTAATAGTATCCACTAAATCTGAACTTTGTGCCTGAAAGTCACATATCATATTTTTTTTCAGCATCATAATATCAATGTCCTCTTTTTGTATTTTCTTTTGCATTGACCTAGAAAATTGTTGAATGACCTGATCGGTGGAACACAATTAAGAAGAACTATCAAACAAATTACAACCCAAACCTTCGATGAACTTTTGTATCCCTATCATGGATATATTTGGAAAAAAATTTATTGTGTGCAATTTTTTATGACAATTCATCAGTGTTGATCTTCTCAAATTACACACCCTTAATAATTCTTGGAGTGAGGATTTGCTATGACTAACACCAATTGAGACTAATTGATCAACATGCATTTCCTTCACCTTTATTACAATTGGAATATCCTCTTTTAAAAAATCAAGCTCCACAAATATTATTCCATCAATCTCCTGTGCCACAAGTACCTTCTTAAGAAATTTTTTATATTGTTTGACTGCCTTTCGAATCATACAAATACCTAGCATTTCCAAATCATATCTCTATTCTATAAATGCAGTGTGTATTCCATCCTCATTGTTCATATCTGAAAGAAATATTGTTTATTTGGCTGGTGATAGAGAACAATGCACATGTTCATATGATTAAACAATAGGTGAATTGCATGTATCTTTACCAATTTGTGGAGATTCAATTTGAAAATTTTGATCTTTCTTTAGACCATCATAACTCACATTGTTGACCCCAACTTGAACAAGAGATGAACAACCTTCATCCTCACCTATATTGTCATCATTGATGATTAAATCATTATTCACACTAGGAATTCTATCTGAAACCATAGTTGGGTCTAACATGACAACATTTATTACTAAATCCATTGCATTTGTGGAATTTTTGATTTGATATTCAAATGTGTGGTATATTGAGTGTATTGGAAGTAATGTAAATGGGTTTTGGAGCCACTCTATTGACAACAATATGACATCCATTGTTTGACTCTCAATCAAAGTTTTTTCTTGAGAGTACCAATCTATCGAATCAATTTGGAGACCAAAAATATTCTTTGTTTCATATAATGGATGCCACTGATTCCCATCTTCTTTTATGTCTTCTACAATCTTATGGATTTTGCAAGATCGCATGAGCTCTACTGACAATCTACATTAGTCCCTTTTTCTTATTTATTTTTCATTTACACAATTTTCCCAATGGTCCTCTAAAGTAGGCTAGTGTTTGTAACTTTTCTCTACGATTGAAAATATCCTTCCTAAGATCAAAGTTATATCACACATTGCCAATAGTATTAATTCAAAGATGAGCAACATCTATTTTTGCACTTTTTGCTATGTCAAGATTAGCACCAGAGTAATTACCAATAGTTATTGGAAACTTAAATAAATGCAAGCATCGATCCCCAAATTGTCTTGTTACTTGAACAATTTGTCTACACAACTCCAAAAACAAGACTTTATCAGAAGGGTAACATGACAACATCCATGGATAACCATGGAAGCCAAATACCCTTGCATAGGTAAATGTTCAAAATTGGATTTACCAAATTCCATATTTTTCAATTTCATCAACAACCTCATTGGATATTCTTCTTTACATTTCATCATGAAGTTTTCTTACTATATTGAATGTGAAAGCATCATTTACTCTACAAAAATGTTTTTCACTCTCGATCATTTCCAATTGAGGAAAATAGTTGTAAACTCTTGGGTGAACCTCTTTGAACCTATCATTCTTATTTAGACCCGGGATCTACATGGACGATAAATACACCAAATCGGATGTCATATAGAATTTTTTGTTGTTAAGAACATCAATTAATTATTCATGCAAGCATTTGTTGATAATGGATGCCCAATTGAACTATTTTTTTGTTCCAAATTTTGTGGATGAAATAAAGTATCCATTTCTAAAAATGAGTCGAGCCAGGACATCCAAAAACCATACTCAATAGAGTGATGTAATCTCTATCCTCTTCTATAAAATTAACTTTGTGTTGTCCTCTGGCCAATTTTTTAACATTGATACTTTGTTGACGCATTAATTTATCATTCAAAAATCATCTTGCAATTGAATCAGATTGACAATAGTAATCATTGGCAATCTTCATGTCAACAATAGCATATTGGTCATAATGTGGAATATTGAATGCTTCTCTTACAATTTCAGGTGTATTATCTAGCAATGTTACACCCTACAAATTTTTAACTTTCCTATAATCTGCATCATAATATTGTGCACATGCCAAAACCAATTCCATGGATTGAAGAGAAATAGGGAATGTAGCTACTTTAGCCAGTCCTGAAGTTGTCAATCTATTCCACAAAAGAGACATTCCCTCACCCCTTTTCATTCTATTTGAACATTCAATAATATTAATGATCTCCTATCTCTTTGTAACCTGAATCAAACTTAGACTTTCAAAGATTCCTCATAAATTTAAACTTCATTGCGAACAATATAATATTTGTAACTTGAAAATATTATTATTCCAAGAAAATAATCAAACAAACCTAAGAGGAAAATTATGTTTGTATTTAGATTTAAAAAAAAAAACAAAAGTGTAGACGCATATAAAATGAACACATCTATCATTATTTTTATAAAAGAAATATTTAATGATGTGAAGTAGTGCAATAAAATATTAAAGCATGGAAATAAAATCATAGGTAGACAATATTAAATAATTGATGCAAGAAATATTTTATGGTAGGAAGAAGTGTAATGAAAGATTAAATCTTGGAAATAAAATATCTTACTCGTTAAAAATAATTTATATTATGTCAAATGTAATACACTTGCAAAGAAATATGGATCTCCACACAAACAGAACAATGTCATATTCAAATCCATTATTTTAGTATCCATCTTTTGTTAGCCCATTCATGGGCTTGATGTAACTGGGAATGAGAATATGCTTGAAGAGTTCGAGTATGTGGAAAGAATACTTCAAATAATTGTTGGTGACTCAAAGGAGACTCAATACTATCTACAACAACACCTGTCTAGCAACAATTATTTTTTAACACATCAACAACCAGATCCATTGAAATATATTTATGTAGACTAACAACTGAAGGTGAAGGCCGAATATATTTAGAAGATAATTCATCTGCAAGATGCCCATGGGTCCATTCATCTGTTATAAAACTATTATATTCAATGATGAACTTAGGCCTCTGTGCATTGGTGACATATCCAATTATGGTCGTAGGGAACCATGCTCCACCAAAACCCCCTTCATCAAAACACACTTCTACTTTCATCCCTCAATGAAAATTCATGCTGTACAACGTAACCTTGAAAATATTATATGGAGTATTAATTTTCTAATTAAAACATTTCAATCAAATGCTAATTTAAAATTTAAAAAAAAACAAAAATTAATTTAACCATTAAAATGAAATGCTAATAGAAAAAAAAAAACATATGTTCAATAATTCATAGATTGGTGGGGGGAGGGGGAGGGGGTTTCTCTTATGAGACTGGAGTAGCACATATTTATATAAAAAATTAAAATGTAGATATAACTAAAATTAGCCCACAATGACACTTACAACATCATTAATACTTAACACCCTAAACTCTAGCTTTAAGTAGGCTATTTGCATACTAAAATAATTTTAAAAAATCTTAAAATCCAATACATGGTTTATAAGATATAACTACATAACACATATTAGTAGTTTTTTGTAAAGTGCTATTTTTTAACTTGTGAATAATTTAGTTCTGTTTCTCAAGATTAACTCCAGCACATTTTTTAGCTATAAAAAATATAGATAAAGATGTTGATGGAGGTATAAAAGGTAATTAAGATACATACTATAATATTATTCATTTTATCTATTGAGATGTTCATATCTAATTTTTTAAATTTTTTACTTGAATCCTACCAAAAAAATATAAAATTAAAAAGATTTTAATAGTTACTACTTCCTAAATTGTCTAGTTTCATTGAGTTGGAAATTTTGGGCTTCTCAATTATGACACCACCTACCGTCCATCTTTAAATAGTACACTAAAAGTCTCCTAACTATTATATTCAATGATGAACTTAGGCCTCTGTGAATTGGTGACATATACAATTATGGTTGCAAGGGACCATGATCCACCAAAACCCTCTTCATCATAACACACTTCTACTTTCATTCCATAATGAAAATTCATGTTGTACAACTTAACCTTGAAAAATATTGTATAGAATATTAATTTTCTAATCAAAACATTTCAATCAAATGCTAATAGAGGAAAAAAAACACACAATTTAAACATTTAAATGAAATGCTAATAGAAAGAAACAAAAAAAACAATATGTTCAATAATTCACAGATTGGGGGACAGAGGGAGAGGGGGTGTCTCTTATGAGACTGGCGTAACACATATTTATGTAAAAAATTAAAATGTAGATATAACTGAAATTAGCCCATAATGACTCTTACAACATACATCATTAATACTTAACACCCTAAACCTTAGCTTTAAGTAGGATATTTGCATACTAAAATAATTTTAAAAACTCTTAAAATCCAATACATGGTTTATAAGATATAACTGTATAACATATATTAGTAGTTTTCCATAAAGTGTTGTTTTTTAAATTGTGAATAATTTAGTTATGTTTCTCAAGATTAACTCCCCCACATTTTTTAGCTATAAAAATATAGATAAAGATGTTGGTGGAGGTATAAAAGGAAATTAAGATAAATACTATAATATTATTCATTTGATCAATTGAGATGTTCATATCTAATTTTTTTAATTTTGTACTTGAATCCTACCAAAAAAAAATATAAAATTAAAAAGATTTTAATAGTTAGTACTTCCTAAATTGTCTAGTTTGATTGAGTTGGAAATTCTAGGCTTCTCAATTATGACACCACCTACTGTCCATCTTTAAATAGTACACTAAAAGTCTCCTAAAAACTTCCTAGTATCACATATTTGTCGATAGACAAGTGTATGTGTTTCCAAGTCCAAGATACAAGGGAGAAAGGTACAAAATAGAACAAAAGCACTAATCCAATCCAATATAACATTAAAAATATTTCAAACCAATCTTGAATCATGTTTAAACTTTTAAGTTAAAAATATGTTTATAGTTTTTTTGAGATGCATTAAGAATCTACAATACAATTGAACACTTTTATTGTATAAATAAAACTACAACACATCTAACACATTTAATATCTTAAAATTATATTTCTTTTATAAAAGTTTAATATTAGTTTATTACATATAATTTATAAAAGTTTAATATAATATTTCATCTATGTATTTAACTTATTCTAAAATTTCATATTAGAATATTTTATAAATTACAAAAATTTATAATCTTAAATTTTTTAAGATAAAATAATATGATACTAAAAATATTGATAAATTAATAGTATATACAAAAGTAGTCTAACTATATATGTTATATAGATGCAACTTTTCTTTAAAAATTTAAATAACTAAAAACATTCATATCCTCTCATATTTTAATAAAATATGCAAAAACATATCAACATATAATAAAACTTCCAAATAATACGAAATATTATACATTACTCCTACTAATAATAAATAATCCACCAAGTATATACAGTACAAAAGTTAGAAAACAGGTATTCAAACTATGAAATTCATATTTTGATTTTGCTTTAACGCCAGTGAAAGAGCAAGATGGCTAACAACATTAACTCCATGATCTTTAAAGCGAAAAAACATCCCACCAAACCTAATTATTTGAAAAATCAACAATGTTTGAACATTACAATGTAGCTTAAATTATTGTTTGAAAAGACAATCCATTAAGTGAGTTTATGCGAAATGTTGAATAGAATCCTAGCCCAGACATACAAATAGTCCACGTGCCTTATCTAAGTTTCCACATTCTTGTATATACCTACAGAGATAAATACATTTTATCTCTATCTAAAATTTTCATTTGACATACTGCAAAAATCTTTGTCCCAAGCAAATTAACACCTTTAAATATTTGGATTTTCTATTCATTCTCACTGGAAATGTATTGAAGTAGTCTGAGACAGTGGATGGAGGCACTTAAAATGGGGAAACAACATTTGATCACAAGGACAAAATGTTTATATTTCTTATATTTTGGTAAGAGTCTAATTTAGTCATCCCTCATTTCATTATTGAAGGGGCCAAGGCATTCCATGGCTACCTAAATAAAACAAAATGGCTACTCAACTACCAACAATGCTTAGATTGAGCAAATGCTGAAATGACATGTTGTGCACTTGAAAGGTTGTGAAAGCGCATGCCAAGTAGAAAGTAAGAAAAAAAATTAGAAAGGATATCCAGAGAAAGAGGTTTTCCTTGTTTGGGATGCTCATTCTTATCAATGGTACGCACACAAAAAATTCCTTTCTTGAAAAATTACTTAGTATTTAGTAGATTTTGTACGAACCATTTTCAATGTCCTCTATTTCAATTCCTTCTTTAATGTTTGTGGCTGAGGATTTAGACCTACAAATTTTGTTATTAGTTTTGACTTTATTCTGGAACTATTTACAATGTTTTAATTTCTCTCCTTGTTTTATGACTCTTTATGTGAATGTGATTATGATTTCCCATCATTGGGTGCACTATAGAAAAGGCACAATTTATTAAACCCCAATTTTACTTTCTCCCTATAACCTAATGCAATAGTAGAATTTTTTCATTCTAATATATTTTCTCATAGCCTTTCCTAACTTATCAATTTTCTCCTATTTCCCAAACCATCTACCAACTCTTGCTAGGAACTATGCTGCCATGCAGCTCCTATTCATCTAGAACCTAAGGCTTGTTTGGCTTATTGATTTTTCTTATTTATTTTTGGTTCTAATTCAAGAGTCAGAGTTCTTCCCTTGTTTAAATATTAAAAACAATATATTTCTTACTAATGTCAATAAAAAGAAGATTAATATAAGTTTTCCTTTGTTGGAGAGATGCCGAGAAAATTATACCATTCATTACTTTTTAGAGGTTGATAAATTATCATCCTATTTGAATCCTAAGTATTATCTAGCCCTAATTATAACCATACTGTTAACCATAACCCTAATATTCACTCTTTCTAAACACTAAAAAAAATATTATTTAAAACTATAAGAATTTATCTAAGGGAAAAATTCACCTAGGAACTAAGAACTCAAACACAAGCACATAGTAGACTAGGAGAGAGAGAGAGTATGATCAGAATGATGATATATTCAGTATGCCATGATTAGAGTAAACTAGGAGTGCCTGTATATAAAGGCCTCTGAGATGCATCTAGAATGCCTCATAATCAGCTACATGGTATGTCAACAACCAGGCACATGTCCACTAGATATGGGTTATCCTCCATTAAGCACAAACATATGTGTGATGATGAGAGGATAAGCCTACAAGGGTGTGGCACACAAATCAATGTTGTAGACACTATGTGCTAAAATAGAGTTGCATACTCCTGTGTTGTCTACATGACAGCTCAAAAAGATGCGCAAACTCCTAACTGTCTCACAAAATAAAATAATAAAATAATTCATTAACCTAAGTAAACTTAAGTAAGTGTAAATAGTGAATATGTATTTACACCAACACCCCCCCTTAAGTGCAACTTAGGGGAATGCCCTTAAGCTTACAAACTAGGATGAAGATGCATAATGGGTTTCAACTACTATGCCATGTTAGGTACCCATGTACATAATGAAAATGCAATCTCTCATAAAGTGAAGAAAGAGGGAAAGCCTCATGGGAAAAACCCTCCCCCAAAAAGAGAGATAAATAGGGATGCATGGATGGATGGAGTAATCAAGACCCCCCCCCACCCCCCCATTACAACATACATCTAGTATATACATAAGAGAATGATGATAGAAGGAAGAGAAACAGAATAGGCTCCCCCCCCCCCCCTAAAGAAGAATGCCGACAAGTGAAAGTTGGTCTAAGGAAGAAGTTAGTCTAAGAATGCAGAATACTGTTCCTCCCCTTAAGAAGAAACAATGGAAAAGGTACACTCCTGAAGATGTATGTTGGCCCTAAAACCTGCTCAAGTATCCTTGTGTTGATGTTGATGCTCACCCCTTCCAACTATGCTGAAAAGAACTAATTCAGATCTGGCATGGATGTCTGTTAAACTTGTTCCACTAAACCATATGTCTCCTCAATTGACAAAGAGACCTCCACTGATTGTTGTTCATAAGGATCCACAATCACACCAACTTGTACAGATTGATCATGTAGAGAATGGACATGAGGGTCAAAGTGAGCCCTCATAATAACTGTAGAAGGATCACCTTCATCAATGAGAAGATGCAAGTCCTCAAGTCTGTCTCCCAAGTCAATTGAAGTTGGAGTTGGAAGACAAGATGTACCATTATGTGATGGACCTTTCACTATGGCAATATAAGCATGTGGACTGGACTGATGTGACCTCTCACTGCAACTATCGATAGAACACCATGTGTCTAAACCTATTAAAGTACTATCACTGGTGTCACTATCAGTTTCCACTATGTATGAAGTGTAGAGAGGAGTAGAGGATAAGCTAGGAGAACTTTTCTCAAAATGAACATCCTTCTCCACAAAAATCTCATGTGTCTCTAGATCCATCAGTCTGTATCCCTTTGCATTTTCTTCATAACCAATGAAGGTACAAGGCCTAGGTGTTGGTGCCTTACAACTCCTAGAAGATAGGTTTACCCATGTTGGACAACCAAAGACTCTAAGGTGACTCACAACTAGTTTTTTGCCGCACCATGCCTCAAAAGGAGTCTTCCCATCTAAGGCATTATGAGGAGACCTATAAAGTATGTGAGTAGCACTACTAATGGCATCAACTTCTAATGTAGGATCGAGAGACTTGGCCTTGATCATGCAACTTGCCATGGTCTTGAGATTCCTAACCCTCATAGCTACAACATCTATCTTATGCGGATTGAATGCTGGTGGGTTCTGAAGATCAATCCCCTCAATTTTGCAGAAGTCTCTAAGTCTTTTGTCTACATATCTATTCTCATTGTCCACCCTTAGTACCTTGATGGTTTTCCTTTACTTGTGTTCAACATGAGTCTTGAAATCTTGAAGCTTATGAACCACTTCACTTTTATGATGAAGAAAGTAGACCCAAGCATATCTTGAAAAGTCATCAACAATTGTGAGTATGTAGTAGCCTTGGCTGACTGAAGTCACTGCAAAGGGTCCTGCTAAAACCATGTGAACTAGGTAAAGAACAACTAGAGCTCGAGAAGACTTCCCTTTATCATACTTCTCCTTGAGATTCATATCCACCAAACAAGATGAACATTCTCACTTAGAAAAGTTGATATTAGGTAGACCTTTGACCATGTGTTTTGAGAAAAGTTGTTGAAGAGAGCGAAAGTCAAGGTGACCAAACCACTTATGCCATAAGTTGATTTGTGAAGTAGAGTGAGTCAACAAGGCTTGAGAAGGAGACTTAGGCACAAAATGGGAGAAGGAATAAAGCCTCTTGTCATCATTGACTTTCCCTACTGCAACCAATGAATAATCTTTTAGACTTCACACCATCACTAAATCTAGAAGGAACTCAACTTTATGACCATCTCCAAGGTGAGTGATTTGGTAGACTGATAGGAGATTGGAGCTAAGGTTTGGAATGTAGAGAACATCTATGAATTCCCCATTTTCCATTTCCACGTGTCCTTTCCCTTCAACTTCTATATTAGTATCATCTCCCACGAAGATGTGTGGTACCTTTGACTACTTCAATGAAGAAAAGTCTTCCTTTGAAGAACCCATATGATAAGAGGCACCTGAGTCAAGTATCCATTTCGAAGAAGAACTTGTGTTTTCCATAAGTTCTTTCCCTTTATCCTTTGAAGAGGTTGAAGTTGAATCCTTGGAAGTACTTGTCACTCGAATCTTGTTCTTCCTGAGTAGATTCTCTAACTCATCAATTCTTTTTGTCTTGCAATGATGCTGATCATGATTTGGCTTTTTACAGTATGCACAAAAGAGTTTGTCCTTCTTTTCATTACTTCTCTTCTTGTTGGAAGAAGAATTGTCTTGTTGAGAGGAGGATTTTTGTGTCTTAGATTGTGTTTTCTTCTTCCACTGCTTCTTGTTGTTGTTTCTTTTCCCTCTTAACTTGATTTGTGCTCATCACTAGCCACCAAGGCTTTGGTCTTTGATGACTTGAGAAGTCCTAAATCCATCAAGTGAGATTGTTCAAAAATCAACATCTCTGCAAATGAATCAAAGGAAGGCTTGTGGTAAGTAGATCCCATGGTCAACTTATGAGTATTACAACTCAAAATAAAGGAAGCATACTCAGAAGGTAGCCTCTTCAAGATGTGATGAATCAACCTGTCATCCTTCATGGGATTTCCTCAATCTTTCAAAAGTTCCCTATAATCATTGGCTTTGATAATGTAATCTTGAATTGTGTCAAAATTCTTCAGATCCAAGAGAAGTAGATCATCCTCAATCTGAAATCCCTTTTCTTCATCCACTTTACCATACAACTATTCAAGTTTATCCCAAGCTTCTTTAGATTTTGAAATTTTTTTAATGTGAAAGAGAAGATCCCCATGTACACAAATTTTGATAACTCCTAAAGCTTGTCGATCTTGAGTTTGCCAATCAATGACTTCTTCAGCATCAGTAGGTTTAGGAATTGTACCATCAACATAAAGACTATATCCTTTTTCCATTAATCTACTCCATGCAAGATCTTTCCATGTAGAATGGTTGTGTGAAGTTAGAGGAGGACATTTAAAACCCATTATGTAGAAAATGAAAAGAGTACAATAGAGAGACACAAAAAACACAACACACACCCCCCCTTTTCACTCAATCAAAAGACCCCCCCCAAAAAAAGATGTTGTTGGCACTTTATAAGTGTGTGTTTACAATGGGCCACTTGTCAAAATGATCAAAGTGGACTTTGTGATTTTTCTTTTACAACTGACTTATGAGGCTTAAATCTGTCACTTAAGCACTATAGCTTAGATTTACAAAATTTTTGAAAAAGAATCAAAGCTTTACGATGTTGAAAAAGGCCTAATTCTAAAAGTGAGATTTTGGTCCACACAACCTGAGAATTTGACTTCAAATTTGGAAAGTAGACAAAAAAAAATGCACTTTCAAAAAAATGGAACTTGATAAAGTGACTAGATGTGCCTATACGGAGCATTTGAAGTTGTAAAATGTAGGATTATGGAGGTACAGTCGCCAAAAAATGCAATTTCTACAAAATCTGTGCACCAAAACTAGAAAACAACACCACCACTAAAAAATTAGAAAATTTTACCCAATTTCAAAAAAAATTGCACCTAAATCAGAGTCTGAATGTCTAAGTTATGGACTTGTGAAGTCAGGCTACCAAAATGAAAAGCAATTTGGAGAGGGGTCTGGAGTAAAAACTACAAGTCTAAATTTGATGGTCATCACTATAGTTGTAAATCTCCTCGTTTTGATGGCCAAATGACTGTCAATTTGAACTTCAGGAAAAAATGATGTCAACAAATACATCTGGCCCTCTGTTGATATGTCAGATGAGGTGGTTGTCCGTACAGTTGTACAAATTTGTACATGTGGCAAAAATATGTACTGCTAACATGTCAAAAAGTCTGAGTTCCACGTGGTGACATTGCAATCTCAGCTAATGTGTCAAACGACTATCCATGTGTAGCAAAGGCTTGCATGGAGGTACTGATATTTGTGTGGCAGAATCTGCATGGCATAATTTGTGGTGTGACATGTGTCCTATGCTACAAATTGTCAGTGTTCTTGAACAGTGCCTAGAGTTGTAGATCTGTGTGCTAGAAACTTAACACGTGCTCATAAAATCTTATTCAGGTTGGAAAAGTTTTAAAAAGGTCAGAATATCTGTCTTCACTGCAGAGGCTGAGAATTGGAATGGGCGAGGGTCGGTAACCAAATGATGTCACTGCCAGAGATCGTTGATGGAAGTCTTCACTACGAGTGTCAAAGTTTAAATGTATGCCGGAGACATTGCATGCCTGGAAAAGCTAAATGAATGCCACTGGAGGTCATTATGAAAAATCCCACATGGATAAGGTGTACGGGCTTCGACCTATTCAAAACAAACTTGCCATGCTTTGTAAAAAAAAAAAGGTGTCGTCGAGGGTTAAAGGCTTGGGCGCTGGTTGCTCTTGCCTATTCTATATGCTATGGCCATTGAAAGTTTGATAAGTTCGCTGTGTGCCCATAAAATTAGGGCTGAATTTGTGCAGTATGACCTCTATCATAGTAAATAGAGGAATAGGCCTGCAGAAATAGTACAAATTTCTCCTATGAACACACAATAAATTCCTCCACACCACAGAACTGAGATCTAATAGCCTAGTTTTGCAAAAATTTCTTTGCTAGGAAATAAATTCCAAAAATTTGCACAAAAATATGACAAAAATACAGAGAAAATATAGATCTGAATTAAAATTAAATTACAGATCTGAAAATAATGACCATACCCAAATTGCAAATCAGGGTTTCCAAATTGCAATTTGCAAAAAAAATTTGCCTCATGATTGACTTTGGGCCAAGGTAGCCAAGTTTATAGTCATTTTTCACTGACTTAGTGTTTTGGATGCAATGACAAGGTTAGATCTAGCTCCAGACACTCCCAATTTTTGTAGTACTCTAAATTCGGGCTGAGGTGTTGAAGTAAGCATGGTCTTGAAAAACTATGTGATGAGAAAGTCTCCAAGCTCTGATACCATGTAAGAATTTACCTAAGGGAAAAATTTACCCAAGAACTAAGAACTCAAACACAAGCACATAGTAGACCAGAAGAGAGAGAGTATATTTAGAATGATGATATATTCAATATGCCATGATTAGAGTACACTAGGAGTGCCTATAAATAAAGGCCTCTAAGATACATCTAGAATGCCTCATAATCAACTACATGATATGTCAACAACCAGGCACATGTCCACCAGATATGGGTTATCCTCCATTAAGCATGAAAGTAAGTGAAATGATGAGAGGATAAGCCTACAAGGGTGTGGCATGCAAATCAATGTTGTAGACACTATGTGCTAAAATAGAGTTGTGTACTCTTGTGTTGTCTACATGACAACTCAAAAAGGTGCACATACTCCTAAGTTTCTCACAAAATAAAATAATGATAAATAATAAAATAAACTTAAGTAAGTGTAAATAGTGAATAGGTATTTACACCAACAAAAACCTCACCAAACTATGATTCGAGTCATAGCCATAATAATTGTTAGAACTATAGGATAAGATTTGCTATCAAAATCTCTAAGAAGAAAACACATTATAAACTAAATTACAACTTCACCCTAATAGATTTTATTATAAGTAGCGAATGGTTTATAGTAGCATCGACTCTTTTTGAAATAAATTGTTTAGAATGCAATCGCCTCTTTCTGAGACATCTTATAATGATTTACTATCTATTCTATGTTTTTTATCTGGATTCTTCAGTCTCATATAGTTGTTTTCTTCATTATTACAACATTTCTTTATCTTATTTTATTTATAAAGATGATGATTTTTTTTATGATATATATATATATATATATATATATATATATATATATATATATATATATATATATATATATATATATATATATATATAACATTTTATGTAGTAGTTCCCTAAATGAAAGGGCAAAAAACTTTGGTGGTCATTTTGGATCACAATTGAAATGGGTGGCTCTCATAAAACAAATAAATAAATCTTGTAACATAAACAAGAAAGATACATAGATATTCCTTTGAAGGCAGTTTCCAAAATTATTTTTTTCACATTTGATATGAAAGTTTCAAATTTAGATCATTCCACTTCAATTTTTTTATTAAACAGAAACTAATGAAGTAATTGATATTTGTATCTATCATGTTATTCTATATGGTAGTCAACATAAGCTTAGAATACAGTTAGTCAATTTTATTTTTTCTTCTAGAATCCATAATGGAAGATTGAAATGACTAAATAGTGATAGAAATCTATAATAGAAATGAGTGAATAGTGATAGATAGCTCATTTGGTTCAATTTTAAAATGCTCATAATATGATGTGGAAAAAAAAGATGGGTTTTCATTAGAAAGCTCCGTTATAAAATAAAGGAGTAACTGAAAGGTTGGCTCTCATAGAATCATAACCCTATGAAGAACATCAAGTAATTGTTCATGCAAGCAGTTGCTGATAATGGATCAACAACTACTTGTATGAACAATTTTTTAAAGAGAAACAAAATCTTTGCCAACAAATCAGTTCCTAAATTCCTAAAACCTTGGACTCTGATCAAGAGCGTACAATCATTTCATACAACTTATTTTTTCCAACACCCTAAAGATATAATGGAAAGGTGAGTCTAGGTCTAACTATGAGGATGGGTTCGTCTCCTTGACAATTTTAAAATAGAAATAGTCATATTTTAGAACTTTTATAATCTTTGCCAATGACATGTTAAGCTTTAAGAAGTTCAAACACAAAGTTTTGATCTAGCATTCACAGAACAAACAATCCTTCATAGAAAATTTAACTAAATGTTAAAAGATTATTTTCACCCATGGAAAATAAGAAAAAAATTTCAATAGGTGCACACAGAGCCATATTTGGAACATGGTTCAGATGATTGCCAACTAATTTCTCCCCCAGTCTCTTTTTTCCAAACCTCTTGCTCTCCAATCACTTTGAAATTTTGTTCTAATGAAAAATATAACATCAAATATTGAATGAATTAGTGATACAAAAGAACCATTTCAAATTAACATCAGACATAAAATTCGCACCCAAATATCAAAGTCTTTGTTATTTAACATCTAGAAAGTGTGGATAACATCTAGAAAGTATAAAACTGAAATGAAATGAAGAGAGAAGATACTTATAATTTTATTTGCATATTATAATGAATGCAAAGAAGTAATAATGTACAGTTAGAAACAACACAATTATAACAAGAGACAATTATGAAATATGGTTACTAGTTTGATGTGGATAAACAGTTCTAATTATTTTGAATGTTGTAACTGAATGCATCGCTAGTACTATAGTATATAGTAATATGTAAATATATTACTATATATTGTTGAATATTGAATGAAATGCTACTCTCAACTTTTATATCACCACTCTCCGCTAACAATTAATACATGAGTTATACACAGGAGTCAATACATGATTTACAGCAACAACACCTAAATGGGAACAACACCTAATTATTTTTTATTAATTAATAAATGAATTGGCAATTACTATTTATTTTCTTTTTGGTTTCACGGATTGGGGGGATCTCTTATGAGACTGAAGTAGCCTTTCGATTAATTATGATCTTATTTTTAGGTATAAAAATGCTAATATGTTGTAAATTGTATTATATCTAACAAGTGCCATATAGTACTCTTAGTATTAGTACAAATTTAGTTTTCATTTAATAAATTTATTATAGTATATACAATATTTAAACTAATAAATACATACATACATACATACATATACATATATATATATATATATATATATATATATTGTATAATATAAGTGTATATAACATTTTTAATTGAATGAAAAAATTAATTTGTAAATATAATATTAAAAGTACAATATTAGAAATCTTAAAAAGTTACAATCCAAGTTAAAATGTTATAAATCACATTATAAAAATATATAAGTCTTAGAAACTATCATCTTTTACAATCCATGAAATTCGGCTAATATAAGAGTTAAAATGATTCATCCTAAACTATAGAACTTTGAGTTAACGTGCAAGTACTAATAATATAGATATCTTAAATAAATTGATTTAAAGAAATGCTCATAGTCAATTGTCAAATACTTAATATAAATTTAATATTTTTTAACTATATGAAGAAGATCTTAGAATTGATGCCTTAGCAGCTAAAAGCAGGGGTAGGCCTCCTGGTTCCAAGAACAAACCTTCTAGGAAGAAATCAAGAGAGACCTCAAATAAGGCCTTACCCTTAGTGGATGAAGCTGGAGCTGTGTGTTCTACCTCTAATAATGTTTAGCAATGAATTGCTTATCATGGAATGTTACAGGACTTGAATCTCCTAATAGGAAGTTTTTCATTAAGTGTCTGATTAACTCATTCCAATATATGGATGTTCTTATGATGCAAGAAATTAAAGCTGTTGGATTCATGCTTGAATCCAACCTTAATTTTATAAGGAAGGAGACCATCAAATTTTTCACTAATCATGATAGAGGAAGAGGAGGAATCGCCCTCCTTGTTACCCTAAATGGGGAAAATCCATTACTGATAATGGTAGTTCCCCTTTCTAGAGAGTTGTCGATGCAAGAGCATCCAATGGTGTAAAGGCGATCCTGTATCACCCAAAAATATTCTTAGAGATAGTTTCTATTTAATGTGTTTTTATTTTTGGATACCCATTTGGTTCAAATAAAGGTTCCAACTCTCATAGTTCCACTATTAGTCTTCTGGGTTAGAGTTTTTAAGCACCTTGGGATATGTGTAAATACAAAAAATGGGTTATTTCATAATAGAGACAAAATTATAATGAGTTAGAGTGTGTAATTTGGAGGGATGATTATAATTGTAATTTAAAGTGCTCCAAAAAAAGAATCAAGTCAAAAGACCTTACGATTAGAAAGTTATTACAGTTTTAAGTTTCTTGGAGACCTTCTAAGAGTGCTTCAAAGTTAGATTTGGGGCACTAAATGGCCTTTTGTAGGACCAAAAAATTGGGGACAAGTAAAGCTATCCATAGGGCTATAGAGAACTTCAAGGGCTTTCTAGAAATGTAAACGGCTCATCAATTGGAGTCTCGGTTCAAAAGTTATGCCTCCTGGAAGTTGGACTACCATTTCAAGATTCTTCTAATTTTACACTGACTTCTAACATGACTTCTAGAACCTTCTATTATGGTGGTGGATGCCAACTGGCATATTATAGAATGTATTCCTAACCCTAAATGAATTGGGGTTTATTTAAGAACATTTCTAGCATTGTAAAGGCAGTTCTTATTGGAGTTAGAGAGAAGGTACTGTGTGGAGGATTTCTTTCTCCATAATAATACTATTGTAAGCCCATTGGGCATTTTTTATTGATAACAATATTTTCCTTTTCCTATGTGTTCATTCTGGTCTTTGGTTGTGTCTCCATCAAGTGGTATCAGAGCAAGTTTTCCTGAGTGAGTAGACAGAGCGTCGACTATGAGGCAGTTTGCACTAGGATTGTGTGGTTGTGGGTTTGAGACAAGAAGATGCCTCCATGAAGGGAACATGGTGGAAGGGCCAAAGTTGTTACTCTTGAGGTTAGATCCCTCTAGAGAAAAGTTCAAGCATTTTAGGAGGAGACCCGCAGAGAACTGAATGTTACCGTAGACAACGAAAGTGAGGAAGAAAATGAAGAAGAAGAAAATATTGGACAGGAAGGGGAAGATGAAGAGGAGGTCCTAAATCAGGTAGAGGAGAGGCTTTTTAGGGCCATTTCTAAGCTTGGAAAAAGACCTACAATTGACATGGGTATTTTTTTGAGAACTCTAAACCCAGATGAGTTGATCAATTGGATCAATGAATTAGAGGAGTATTTTGAGTATGAGGATATCAGGGACCCAGAGAGAGTTAAGTTTGCAAAGTCCAAAATGAAAGGCCATGCCAAAATTTGGTGGCAAGATATTTAGCTAGAAAGGAATAGAAGAGGGAAAGAGAAAATCACAAGGTGGGATCGTATGGTGGAGAAACTAAAGAAGTAGTTCATTCCTATTGATTACGAGCTTGATTTGTTCAAGAAAATGCAAGGGTTAAAGCAAGCAGGAAAATTTGTCCAGGAATATATAGAGGAATTTAATTAACTTCTTATTAGGGTAGGGCATGTAGAAGCTAATAAGGAGAAGGTTTCCCATTAGCTCAATGGGTTACGACCTAGCATTTAGGAGGAGTTAAGTTTGGTTAAAATGACTAGCATTGAAGAGGCATACCAATTTGCCCAATGAGTTGAAGAGAAGCCAAACAAAAAGTTTGATGGAAGGGAAAGAGGGCACAGTCAAGGAGGAAGGGGCAATGGTAGGTCATTCAGAGGCTGAAATGAGACCCAGAAGAAAAATGAAGATGTGGATATAGTAGGAACCAGAGGAACGAGGGTTTCAATCGTTCTCATTATCAAAGCTTTGGAGATTAGAGAGGAAGAGGCAGAGGATGTGGACAAGGTCCATGGAAGCTATTTTCATTGTAGTGAAGAAGGTCATCATGCATTTGAATGTCCTCAATGACAAGGAAGGATAGATAAGAGAGTTGATGGTCAAGCAAGGGATGCTCATGTGGATGACGATGCACAATAATCACATTCTAAGGATGAAAAAAGAGGAGAGGTTCTTCTAAATGAAAGGGTCTTACTAAGCAGTGAGATCAAACTTGGACAAAGGAGGGAGGAGTTTGTTTCATACCAGGTGCAAGTGTGAGGATAAGTTTTGTGATGTGATTGTTGATGGTGGTAGAATTGACAACTTGGTGTCTAAGGAGATGTTCTCTAAGCTAAAGCTCAAGAGGGAGAAACACCTCCAACCCTATCAGATTGCTTGGGTGAAGGATGATCATAATGTCTTGGTCAGTAAATAGTGTTTGGTGAAGTTCAAGATTGGGAATTAACATGATGAAGTTCTCTGTGACATTATTCAAATGGATGTATACCATTTATTGTTGGGAAGTCTATGGCAATTTGATAAACATGTTGTACATGATGGTCATGAAAATACATACTCTCTGACAAAAGATGGAGTTCTCCACAAATTGAAGACCTTGATAAAAGAAGGTGAAAATGTATGCAGTAGTGCTAGGATATGTCTTTTTGATGGAAGAATTTTTTTGGATGGTATGAAACATCAGCATATGTGTTATGCTTTGGTTCCTAGAAGAGATAAGGAAGGTAGTAGTGAAAGTCTACCTAAAGTTTTAGGCCTATTAAGTGAGTATGGAGATGTCATCTCTAATAATATTCTAGAAGGGTTGCCACTAGTAAGGTAGATCAGTCATCAGATAGATTTAATCCCTCGAGCTAGTTTTCCTAACAAGGCTGCTCATAGGATGACTCCTACTGAAACTAAGGAGCTAAACAAACAAGTTCAAGAGCTATTAAGGAAGGGTTTGATTCAAGAGAGCTTGAGTCCATGTGCAGTACCTGCAGTACTGGCACCAAAGAAGGATGAAGAGTGGAGAATGTGCATAGACTCTTGAGCTATAAATAGAATAACCATCAAGTATCAGTTTCCTTTTCCAAGAATGGATGATCTTATGGGCTACTTGAGTGGAGCTCAGTACTTCACAAAGATAGATTTTAAGAGTGGCTATCATCATATACAGATATGAGAGGGAGATGAGTGGAAGACTCCATTCAAGACCAAGGAAGGTCTATATGAATGGTTAGTCATGCCCTTTGGACTAACCAATGTGCCAAGCACCTTCATGCGGCTTATGAATGAGGTACTAAAGAAATTCTTGGGAAAATTTGTTATTGTCTATTTGGATGATATTTTAATTTTTAGTAAGACTTTGGACGAACATTTATTACACATTTGTAGTGTCCTTGAAAGGTTGAGGGAAGAGAAAATGTTGATTAATTTTAAGAAATGTAGCTTTGTAAAAAAAGAGTTAGTCTACTTGGGGTTTTTTGTATCATCTGAAGTCTCTAAATGGATCCAGAGAAGGTAAAGGCCATCTTGGAATGGCTTACTCCAAGGTTTGCTACTAAGGTGAGATCATTTCATGGTTTGGTTAGTTTTTATAGGAAGTTCATTAAGAATTTTAGTGGCATATGTGCACCCTTGATTGAAACAATAAGGGGGGATAGGAAAGATTTCATGTGGACTACAACAGCTATAAGGAGTTTTGAATTTTTGAAGAAGAAGGTGACAGAACAACTTGCATTGGCACTTCCTAATTTTAGTAAAGTGTTCTAGGTAGATTGTGATGCTAGTGGTAGTGCTATTGGGGCTGTATTGAGCCAAGAAGGTAAGCTTATTGCATATTTTAGTGAAAAATTGAATGATGCAAAGAAGAAGTATTATATTTATGATTATGAGTTCTATGCAATCATTCAAGCTTTAAAGAAATGGAGGCATTATTTATTGCCAAAAGAATTTGTCTTGTATACTAATCACCATGCATTGTAGTACCTAAATAGCCAAGTTAAATTGAACTAAAGACATATGAAGTGGGTAGAGTTCATGCAGAGCTATACATTTGTGTTGAAACATAGAAGTGGAAGGTCTAATAGGGTTGCAGATGCATTAAGTAGGAGATAGTTGTTGCTTATAGTAATGCAAGTTGAAGTGGTTGGGTTTGATGAACTCAAGAATCTGTACCCAGAGGATCTTGATTTTGCTAAAGCATGGAAGGCTTGTAAGGAACTTTTATTGTAGATAGAACTAGGTGGCTAGATTATTTGATTCAGGATGGTATGTTGTTCAAGGGTAGTCAATTATGCATTCCAAGGAGTTCCATGAGGGAAAACTTGATCAAAGAGAAACACAGTGGGGGAATGGCAAGACACTTTGGTTGAGATAAGACCATTTCCATTCTTAGAGAACATTATTTTTGGCCTCAAATGTCACAAGATGTGAAGAAATTTTTGTAGAGTTGTCAAGTATCTCAAGCAGCCAAAGGATTTAGTCACAATACTAGACTTTATCAGCCATTGCATATTCCATCAAAGTCTTGGGAGGACATGAGTATGGATTTTGTTCTTGGATTGTCGAGGACACAAAGGGGTAATGACTCAATATTTGTTGTGGTTGATAGGTTCTCCAAGATGGCATATTTCATCCCATGCCACAAGACTCATGATGTTGTACATATTGCAGATTTTTTTTTTAGAGAGGTGGTGAGACTACATGGTCTCCCAAAGAGTATTGTTTCTGATAGAGATGCTAAAATTTGGGGGTATTTCTAGAGGACTTTATGGAAGAAGTTGAGGATAGAACTGAGGTTCAGTTCTACACATCATCCACAATCTGATGGATAGACAAAAGTGGTAAATATAAGTCTAGGAAATTTGCTGAGGTGTTTAGTGGGAGATAAGCCCAAGGGATTGGATTTGATTATGCCACAAGAAGAATTTGCTTAAAATAATTCTATAAATAGGAGTACTGGTAGATCGCCATTCCAAATTATGTATGGTAGTAGCCCAAGGACTGCACTAGAACTAAGGAAAATTGAGCAAGGGGAGAGGACAAGTGTCGAGGCAGAAGAATTTGCTGAACATATCAAGAGCCTACATGAGGAGGCCCATGCACACATCACCAAGATGAATCAACAGTATAAAGCTAGGGCAGATCAAAGGAGGAGACATAAGGAGTTCCAAGTAGGGGATCTAATTATGGTACACTTACAAAAGGAAAAATTTCTAGTGGGTACTTACAACAAGCTGAAGATGAAGAAATTTGGCCCCTATAAAATTTTGAAGAAACATGACTCAGGAAATGCATATGAGGTGGAGTTGCCAGATGGGATTCATATTTCTCCTATCTTCAACATTGCAAACTTAATAGAATATCAAGATGATGGTGTAGATGAGGGGTTGATGCTGGAGCCATGTCCAATTCCTACTTCTAAGGAGGAGATAGAAGAGATTCTGGATAGTCGTGTGGGTAGGAGTACCAAAAATAGACAGTATGAAGAGTACCTAGTAAAGTGGAAAGAATGACTAATAGAGGGCTCAACTTGGATATGAGTAGTGGAGGTTGCCCATTTGGGTTTTCCTCTACCATAAAGTGATAGGGTCACTTTTCAATCTACCCTAGGTGTTTGATGTAGGAGCATCTAGTGGTGTAAAGGCAATCATGTATCACCCAAAAATATGTTTAGAGATAGTTTATGTTTAATGTGTTTTTATTTTTGGATACCCATTTGGGTCAAATAAAGGTTCCAACTCTCATAGTTCCACTATTAGTCTTTTGGGTTAGAGTTTTTAAGCACCTTGGGATACGTGTTAATGTAAAAAATGGGTTATTTTGTAATAGAGCCAAAATCATGATGAGTTAGAGGGTGTAATTTGGATGGATAATTATACTTATAATTTAAAGCACTCTAGAAAAAGAATTAGGTCAAAAGATCTTACGGTTAGAAAGTTATTGTAGTTTTAAGTTTCCTACAGACCTCCTAAGAGCACTTCAATGTCAGATTTGGGGCACTAAATGGCCTTGTACGGGGCCAAAAAATGGGAGACAAGTGAAGATTTTCCATAGATCTATGGAGCACTTTGGGAGCTTTCTAGAAATGTAAATGGTTCGTCAATCAGAGTCTCGGTTCCAAAGTTATGCCTCCCAGAAGTTGGACTACTATTTCTAGATTCTTCTAATTTTACACTGACTTCTAACGTGACTTCTAGAACCTTTTTCTATGGCAGCGGATGCCAAATGGTATATTATAGAATGTATTCCTAACCTTGAATGAATTGGGGTCTATTTAAGAACATTTCTAGCATTGTAAAGGCAGTTCTTAATGGGGTTAGAGTGAAGGTACTGTGTGGAGGATTTCTTTATCCAGAATCATACTATTGTAAGCCCATTGGCATTTTTCATTACTAACAATATTTCCCTTTTCCTATGTGTTCATTCTGGTCTTTGGTTGTGTCTCGATTAGCTATTTGGTTTACTATTCAGCATGATAATAGTTTATTTAGCATTTTCTCTATCTATGCCTCCAATGACACTAAAGAAAGAATTGCTCTGTGGAATTGGTTGATTAATCTCCCTGTTATCCCTTGGTTTTTTGGCGGAGACTTTAACATGATTGAATCTCAAGATGATAAATTGGGGGGCAACCATTTTTGTTGGAAGGATAATGAAAAATTTCATTGGAACAGATTCTTAAACTCTACAAATCTTTTTGACCCTATTGCTGGTAATAAAGATGTTAACCCTAGTATTTAGCACACTTGGTGCAATTTTCAGCAAGGTCAGTCCCTAATTTATTCCAGACTTGACTATTTTTATGCTAACAAGCATTCTTTCTCCTTCCCTCCTGATAGACTTGGTAATATTGTTCATGTTATTGCTACTACTCTTTTTGACCATCACCCCATCTTCACCTGGGTCAATTTCATCATTGGTCCTCTTCCTCATAAGGTTAGTAGCTGCAAGATCATTTTGAACTCCAATCTCCTCCTAGATGAGGATGTCCTTTCTGTCATCCAGATTATTAGAGGTATCAATAGGGTTAATTTTCATCACCTTTCCAATCTTTATAGATGGAATGTCTACCTTCCTGCTTGGAAGAGTTTCCTTTAGACTTTTGGTCAAAAGCAGGCCAAGGACTATAGATATATTGAAAAGCAATTATGTTTTGATCTTTAGGATGTTGAAAGCAATATTCAAGAGGACTCTTCTAACATTGACCTCTTATCTCAAGCCATGGCTACTAAGGATGCCCTCAAGAATCATCAACAAGTCAAAATTCATGGTGCTAAGGTCAGGTCTAGGTCCCATTGGCTCCAATATGGGACTAGGGTTCTAAGTTTTTCTTTAATCTCCTTAAGGATAAGAATTGCAAAGAGTCCATTGACAAACTCTCAATTGATAACTAGGATATCTCTGATCTTGAGGCTACCATCCAAGCCTTTGTTGATTATTACAAGGAGTTGTTCACCTTTAAGGACTTCAAGGAGGCTGAGGATATTAGAAATAAGTGTAAACCTTTGATTCCTAATAAATTGGATTATAGTGATATTTCTTCTTTATCTAAAGATATCTCTCTTGAGGAGATTGAGATTATTATTAAAGCCCTTAATAATGATAAGGCCCCTAGCCCTGACGGGTTTCTTGTTGAATTTTATAAGGCTAATATAAGCTAGACATGTAAAGATCTTCAAGAGCTATATATTGAAGCCATATCTAATAGCATTTTAGGTCATGAAATTAATAGGGGCATCATCAAGCTTCTTCCCAAAGATGGTGACAAGGCCCTTATAAATTATTGGAGACCGATAATGCTTCTCAATGTCTCTTATAAGATTTTGTCTAAAATCTTAGCTCTCAGATTGGTGAATATTCTCCCTAAATTTGTCTATGCTACTCATACTAGTTTTTATCAAGGGTAGATATATTCTTGAGAATCTTATTACTAGTTGGGAAGCCATGGAGTGGGCTAAGTGCTCCCATCAAAACTCTACTATATTACTTCTTGATTTTGAGAAAGCTTATGATAGGGTTGAATGGAAATTCATCATCATGATGTTGGAAGCCTCTAGCTTCCCCCCTTTCTTCTGTAATGTTGTTTAGGTGCTTCTTAATGATACCTCTGCTCAAGTTGAGGTTAATGGTTCCCTTTCCACCCCCTTTCCTCTTGCTTGATCTATTAGACAGGGTTGCCCTTTAGCCCCTGCATTTTTTGTGATTGCCTTAGAAGCTCTTTTTTATATTCTCAAGGATAACTCTTTGTCTCCTAAGGTCTATGGTCTATATCTCCCTAACAATGATGAGCTTATTAACTATCAATTTATTGATGATACTGCCATGTTCTTTGAGCTTTCTAAAATAAACTTTAAAGCCCTTCAAATCAAGCTTGAATTATCCTACTCTATGTCAGGTGCTCATATTTCTCAATCCAAATCCATCTGCCTGGATGGGAAGAGCAACCCCCTTAATGGTTTTCCCAGTACAATTTCTAATAGGGTGGCCCCAATAAGATTTTTAAGTATCTTGGCATCCCCTTCTCTATTGAACTCGCTCTTAAAGAAATGTGGTCCTGGATTAAGGAGAAGATTGATAAAAAAAAATTAATAAATGCTATAATAGAAACTTATCCCTTGTTGGTAGAATATAGATCTATCAAAAGATATTGTCTTCAGATAGTATCTACTACTCCTCTACCTAGTTGTTCAATAATTATTAGATTTTGTAAATTCAAAAGGCTATTAGGTAGTTTCTTTGGTCTAATGGTATATGTAATTAAAATATGCATGCTGTTAAATGGGCTTGGTGTCATACTAACAAGATCCTTGGGGGGTTGGGGCTTAAGGACCTTAAGGTTCAAGTTATTTCCTTATCTTCTAAATGAATCTTTCACTCTGTGGAGGGTAATAGTCCTTGGAAGGTGTTGGTTAGGCATAATATTGAAAGAGGTTTTCCTAAGAAAGCTAGATCTTGGAAAAACCTCCCATTTGGTGATCTTATTGTTGGTAATTTCTCGATCATTTTCCAAGGTTTTGCGGTTTTCCAATATATTTGGAAAGCTTGGGACCATGTCAGGAATTTCATCACTAACAAGGACTATTTCAATAATATTTAGCTCCACAATGAAAGTTCCATTTGGTGGAACTTGCATCTAAATGGAAAACCCCTGGCCCTTTCCCAAGGCTATTCTACCAGGTTGTGGGCTAAGAAGGGTTTAAATCAATTTGTTGATTTTTTTGAGCAAGATAGTCTCATTCCTTGGGATGAGCTCAAAATAAAGTATAACATCTGTGACTCTCAAAAGAAGAATTACAATATGATCATTTAGGCCTCTGATAATCTTCCTACTATTTCCCATATTGACTCCCATAGACATTTAAAATGTAAATGGCTGGATGGAGTTGTCATGGCTAATCTCAAGGCTAAAAATATTTACAGAATTATTGACCAAAATAAAGATATTATTGAGCATATTAATATTGTTTGGTATTCTTCTCTTGAAGTTGATGTTTGGAAGAAGTATTTTGATATCATGTGGAAAATTCTTATTGAACCTAAAATTAGATGTTTTAAATGACTTGTTATGCTTGATAAGCTTCCTATTAAGAGAGATTATGCAAATTCTAACATTTGCAACTTATGTAGGCTCCCTAAAACTGGTAGACACATTCTTTTTTATTGTATATTTGCTAAAGAAATTTGGAATATGTTTGGTATCATGTATCCTATTAATGTGAATATTTTAGATATTGTTATTGGTCATATAATTGGTCTTCCTAAAGAAACCAATTTATTTTGGAATATGTTGTCCTCTAACATCCTTTGGAAGATCTGGAAATGTAGGAATGAGGAGAGATACCAAGGTAAGCCAAGGGTTCTTACTGAGTTTTTTCAAAAATTCACACATCTTAAAATTTTCTTGCAGGTCCATGCCACTATGATGATTGAAAAAGATATTAAAGACGACAATGCTACCTTCTTCTTCTACAAACTAAAGCATGGATTTGAATGGAGAAGAACTTTGGATGACTTATAGGCCTTTGAGAAAGCTTGTAAAAGACTGAATAAAGAGACTAGAAAAAATTTCAACACCACAAAAGAAGATCTATTCATGTTAACTCAAATTCAGGAGCACAAGAATGTTGTCTAGATCTAGGGTTTGCTTGGCTAGATTGCAAGGTTTGATACCCATTATGATATGCTTCACTAGTTGTTATCTCTTCATGTTTTGATTTATTGTATAGTTGATACTTTGGTTTTGTGGTGAGGCTTGGCCTCCTTGTTGTTACTCTTTGAGACATTTCAATTTTTTATTTTTTTTATTCGCTTATATCTAATAGAAAAAATTTGACCTGTAATGGTTGTCAAATTTAAGCTGAAACATATCAACATTAATTAGAAAGAAGTGTTAGAAGAAAACATTATGTTGTGTGTGTCATAGTTTGTCCAATAACAATCAAGTTAAGGTGTTTAAAAAGAGATGTTGTAAAAATCAAGTTATGACATTTTAAAAGATGTGAGACAAATTTTTATAAGATTGGAACATATTAAAAATTTATGGTTTTTGGTTTCGTGCAACAACATCTCATAAACATTGTATACATGATTAGTTATTAATTATTCGGTTGCTTTAGATATCAGTTATCTATTCAATTACATTTTTTATGTTTATATTTACAATATTTTATTCACATTTTCATCAATGGATAATTTAATATCATTATTTTAATTATTTTTATTTTAAACTCTTTAATTTGGCATTAGAGTCTAGGTTATCATAGAGAAGCCAAACTAGACAATCGAAGACGGACTTCACCAAAAGGGTTGATAGTCTAATGGTAGAGCACTCTAGAAGAAAATTAAAGTTCCTAGGTTTGACTCCTACATGAAAGGTTTAACAAGGTACCAAAAACTATAGAACAATGACCATTAAAGGTTTAACAAGGTACCAAAAGTTATAGAATAATGACCATTATTTCTTAATATTTATTATGGGAGAGAATTTAGGATGAAAAATATTGTTTACATGTGAGGAGTTATTCTTTATTTGATAATTGTAGGTTTATTTTTCTATTTACTTAAACATTTTTTTGTCTATGTATGTACAACATTTTATTCACAAAGATCGATGTCATGCTTTTTATCATCATTATTCTCTTCTATTTAAAATTCATTAAGTATGGCTTCTAGTTTTGACATATAGACTTATATTTGATTTTTTTAAACAATATTTGATATTATATTAAAAGGAAACTACATCATAAAATTTGTCAGGTTAATGATTATGGTATAATCATAGAGATGTCATTCTAAGCATTATGAAAGAGACATTATAATGTACATAATACTTTGAATATTAAGGCATCATTATGGAGAAATCATGTAATTTGCATCAAAATTATTTAATAAAAAACATATGTTAATATGTATTGGAAGAGATTTTGTTAAACACCTACATTTAATATTTTTCGATTTTTTTTTGTATCTAGTGGATTAGTTCTATCTATTCTTCTTTTGGTACTGTTGTTGGCAATTGTTGTATGTTCAAGGACCATCGATATACTATTTGTTTATATGAACATAATATAATAGAAGAAGAATTTATATGAGGCCAAATATAGCACAAGTCATAGTAAAACTCATCATTGTAGCTTTTGAACTAATTAAATGACTATCAAGAATCTTAATGACAAGTTCTACTATTTTTCCAATCGTACCCTCTTCATGAAAATGTTGTAGTAGAGTGGTCATGTAAGTTCCTACATACTTGGGCTCAAATATCATAGAAAACTTTGCAATTTATAAAACATGCTTATAAAGTCAACCACTCTTGTTGTACAAAGGATACAACCTCTTTCCTCATATGTCTTCTTTAGGTTTTTTTAATCTACCTATTTTACATCATATGTCTTCTTTAGGTTTTTTTAATCTACCTATTTTACATTAAAGATCATGTTCAAGCAATTTTTAAATTGAGCTATAAGAACCTTCACACTCGAAAGTAAATTTACCCCTATACGTGACTTTTGTGGATGATCATAAGTGGGGTTAAATTCACTAAGGTAAATCCTTCCTCAAAGAATTGGGAAATTTATCTATAATAAAGGCCTTTATCTTTTGTTATTATTTGTGTATATATTTAGGAAAGTCCTATGGATTTCCTCATCCACTTGACATTTATTTCATCCAGTGTTACTTTATCTCTTTCAAGAGATATTTGATTACACTTTTAGGCCATCTATATGTCCTCATCTATTCAACTTTTTAAGATATTTTATGAAGTGCAAAATCTAACAAGAAATTAATTTTTGAGTCTAACTCTAGTTGTGATAATTTTTAACTTAGGAAATTCATTGAAATATTTCTAGCTCACATAATGCACATTCATATTTAAAACCATTAGAATATATAAACTTCAAAAAAATTGGCATAGTTTTCTAGTCCCATAACTCTGCCTCCTTGGGTCTATATTTTTATATAAATTTATAGTACTCTCCATCATCCCAAAATTGTTTTCCTTTTGCAAGTATCCCAATTGAGATATTTGTTGAAGTAAATGCCAATATATTTTTATTATGTTACTTCCTATAGATGATTCTCTTAAAAACAAAAGTCAAGGCTCCATTTAATTTTACTTTTATTAGAGAAGATTATGCTCTTCATTAAGTTGCTTATGAAAACTCACATACCTACCTCCTTGTATAAATAATCTAAGACATATAAATATTCTCATCTCTCTTAGATCTAGTCATCATGATGATACAATTGGCATATGAGTAAGTACACAAAGATGGAGGGCCAAAATGATGACACTTATTTTTTGATCCCCCAAAAGTACTAGGGTGCACACCCTATGAGAAGAGTAAATATAAAAACATTTTTTTAATATAAACCCCAAATTTTCATTTGATCCATGAGTGAGAAAGAGAGATCCTAATGGATCATAGGGTGTGCTCAGACACATTAATGTGCCTTAGAAGCCCTTATGACCCTTGGGATACCTTATCATACACTAATGTATGGTAAGGTGTCCTAAGACAAACTGATGTCCTCTAGGATCCCTTATGACACCTTAAAACTCTTAGGAATGCATACCATACATATTAGGGGTCACAAGAATTGTAAAAGTGTCATAGGATACACTAAGGTCTTATAAGTCCCTTAGGGCCCCTTACCATACACTAATGTATCCTAAGGGGTCTTACAAGGTCCTGGGACATATTAATGACCCCATGTGACTCTTTGAGTGTTACATGAAAGGTAAGGATAATCCCTAAAGGATATGTCCAAATCAAGAAGCAAGAGTAAACATAAAGAAGCACAAAGAAGGAGAAATAAACAAATTAAATTGATTCAACATAGATCCAATGCAATTTTACTACTAAATGTTGAGCATAAGGCCTACGTAATTGCAACCTTCAATCATAATAGGAAACTCAATGTGAGAGCTTGATTTATCAAGATCCAAACCTCTAGATCTTCTCTTCTAACCTTGCTTACTTTAGATAAATTATTCATTATATAATATATGCATCAACAGACATAGGTCGATTGAAAGATCACTATTTCTAAATTCAAGAAACATATTACAATAAAAGGTCCCATCCTTAAAGGAAAAACGAGTGACCATAGAATTAAGCACAAGAAGAAATGTGAGCTAAAAAGGTCCAAATGAGATCCAAGAATCTATATGAAAATCCACATAAGAACACATACATAGAAGACCTTTGCATAAGTAATTTCCCACATACTATATGAGGTGCCAAAAAAGAACACATCATGAGCAAGAATGAATGAGAACACACCAGTGATGAAACATAAATAGCCAAAATTAATGAGATAAGATCCATAATAGGTTCACTCCAAGAACCAATCCTCATAAAAAAATAAAAAATAAAGAACAAAAATATTTCTCACATGATCAACAAATTAGAATAAAAAATAATGCAAATTGTTTTAGTTTATGCAAGATTTCTAATGAAACCAAGATACTCCTACATCAGACACTTGGGTAAATATAAAACATTCATAGAAAAATCACATCAATCCAACTCCAACTAAGAAATCCATGAGCTATCTTCAACTAGTTTATTTTACCACTAAACTATGTACTCCACATAATCCTTACCTCTAGTGGTCTTACTAACTTTGTTGTCAAAGATCCTCTCAATGCCATATGTCTTCTTAGGATAATCGAGTTCGTTAATTTTTTCATCATCAAACTCATAATATTCATATATATCAAAAATGTTGAATATGAGTAAAAAATCCATGTCATCAGACAATCTAGCTTTAAAATTATCACTAGTGTCAAACTTCTTCAAGATCTTATTGTAGACACCTAAAAACCTTTAGAAAATAAAGTATTTTTATTTTCTGAAAAATTCCTGATGACATCATCATTTATTAATTAATTAATTATTTAATTAATTAATTTATTTTTATGTCATTAAATCCCTTTATCTTAATTAAAAATATTTAATTAAGGAATCCCTCCCAAAAATGTTTAAATCTTATTTAAACATTATTTCCTTATTTATTAATTATTTAATTAATAAATTGACCAAAAAACCCAAAATAAATAAAAAAATTATTTTTTGCCCAAAACTTGGCCAATTTTCTTAAGACCACTAACCTCTTCCAAAATCTTCTAATCCTTCTTTAATTTTGATTAAAGGCTAATCCCATCATTTCCTACCCCTAATCCCAACTCAAAATATTTAATTAAGATTAAATATTAATCCTCATGTTTATTAAAAATGTTTTAATAAATATCTCCTCAACCCAAACCCTTGAAATAAATAAAACTTTATTTATTTCCTAAAATCTAATTTATCCTCATCCTAAGAAGTTCTAGACTCTTCTAGAAAGTCTTCATCCTCATCCTAGGAAGTTCTAGACTATTCTAGAAAGTCTTTATCCTCATCCAAAGTCTAGACTCTTCTAGAAGATGTCTTTAAACCTAATCCTAATCCCCTCCTAACCTTGTCACATTCCCTAAAAATGGGTTAAGACTTACTAACCCAAGCCAAAGTTAACAAATATTTCCTCCTTCACCCACCCTCATTAAATGCCATCCACTTGCCTATCCCTAAGCTAATCCTAAACCATCCTAATCCATCCTCTAATCATTTGCACAATCCTAAGCAAGCTTAAAACCTTCCTAATCAAGCCCAAGTCGAAATTCCTCTCATCTCCCTCAAAATATCCCAACCATAAAACTTTATGAAGTCCACTAGGCCATAAATGACTCTTCCAAGCCCTTTTATTGCTCTTACAAGCCATTATGAGGGTCTTTATGAAGATTTTATCCCTTGAGCCTCTTTTGTTGACTCATCCTTCCCCTTTCCTCCATCCTCTCACCCTGTGACATGTGTCACTCCCTGATTGGCTGTAAGGAAGCACAATCCATGTGCTCTCCTCTCATGCAATCTGAGCCCTCCATGAGCTTTTTTCCATCCTTGCATCTTAGCCCTCAATCCCTCAAGCCTCTTGCCTATAAATTGGATCCTTCCCCTTTGCAAAACAACACAATCCATGAAGTAAAGTCATAATGCCATTTTAAGAAGCCATTTTACATCAAAACCATACACTCACACCCAAATTCTAACTCCATTTGAAGCCCTTTTTGAAGCATAAAGCTTGAGCATACATCCTATCTATTTAGAAAAAGCTACTCAACAAGAGAGCTTCTTATTGAGAGAGCCCATTAATGGCCCATATTCTCAATTGAGAGCTCATCTTAGTCTATCTTGAAGTTTATGAATTTTGATTAGTTTGTAGAAGCTTTATTTAAATTTGGTTTCTATTAGCATAATAACATTGCTCATATACATTTTGGCATGCCCGGTGGGACCCCGCATGGGTCATCTTCATTAGCTTTTTTAGTCAATTTTTATATGTCATTTGCTAATTTTGGCTAATTTTGCTTGTTTTTGTGATTGGTAGGATTGTATAAATTAGTTTCGTAGGTCCACATGAACATGAAGAAGACAAAGGAACTCGTATTCTATCTCATAGTGTTTGCAGATTTTTCAAGCTTATAGGTGGACAAAGCACTTGGAATTCTTCTTCCTCTTCTTGTCTATATTCTTCTTATTCCATCTACTTCTTATTCTTCTTCTTGTGGGAGATCTTGGCCATTTTTTTTTTAAGGAAGCAAAATCATACACACTTCTTTTTAGTGCTTAAAATGAACCCCTAAATCATACTTAAATCCATTAAAAACTTAAAAATTGCAAAAAAAAAAAGCCTTTTATCAAGTGAAAGTAAACCAATCCAATCATTTGCATCCTTGCAACATCAAGGTTTTAGATGCATTCATGCAAAGTTAGGAACACTTCATTTTTGGGAATTTAAAAAGAACTTCAAGTTTCCATTTCAAAAGGTTCAAAATCAACACTAAGTGCACACTAAAATCTAAATCAAACTCAAAGCATCAATCAAGGATAAAATGAACCTCATTTGCAAATATTTTAAAGTTCTTTTAAAAATCTCATGAAAACTAAGAGTCCTAAATGGTTGCCAAAATTGTCCTAAAAGCTTTGTTATTTGTTCCAAACAAATGTATTGTTGCAAAATCTTGAATTTTTCTTAGGTTTTTCATGCATCAAAACAATGTCGGAATATCATTTTTGGGCTTAAAACATGCAAACTAGAACACAAAATCTTGAATGAAAACCAAAGTCCAAAGAGTCATTTTTTCTTTTGAGTCCAAAACAATCTTGAATGATCTAAGGTTAAAACAAAGCACTTCAAAGTTCTTAAAACAACACACAAAATCTCAATCTTGAATGCTCAAAGGAAAAAACTTGAATGTTTAATCACTTGTCTTTGAATGCATGTTGCTAAAATCACTCTTGAGTGCCATGGATTAAAATCAAGTTTTTTTTTTTATGAATGCATGATTAAAACAACAAATCTAATCTTGAATGAAAAAGGTCAATTAACTATTGCAATATCAAACACTTCATTTGGAGCTTTTAAAATTGAACAAAACAAATCTCTTTTCCACATACAATTTAGGAAAAGTTTGATTTTTGGACATTTAAGAAACCTCGTTAAGTTAAATACAAATTTTCAAAAATCAAATTGAGCAGTTCCTTGGACTCACCTTTTTTCCAATCACCCATCAATTCAACCATTGTTTGCAATCTCAACGCCATTTATGGGGATGGGTCTACTTGAAAAAGGTGTTAAATGTTCCACAATCTAACTCACTCACTTGGTCTTTGAACGTTTGCTTTAACTTTATCAAAATTCTTAAATGACCAAAACTCTAGATTAAATCGATCACACTTCAAGTTTGGGCACTAAAATTGAACAACTATTGACGTGGAGGGCCTCCGGGTGCACGCTTGACAATCGAGTTTCACACATCTTTGTTTTGGGCTTAAAACAAAATCACACCAACTCTTGAATGCTTTAAAGGAAATTAATCGATACTTGACGTGGAGGGCCTCCGGGCACGTGGGTTTACTTTCTTGTTGACCCTAACTCTTCTTCTTGTTTGCATTCTTCGATCGATTTTACTTTTGTTAACGCTTCAAGTTGGAATTGAACATTTGCATCTTAAACATGAGTGCTTGCAAAGTCTAGATCAGCACACATAAGAGTCAGTTGGAAAAGGAACAAGCGTGTTTTTTAGCCCAAGGTCATCCAAGTCTTCTCTCCCCTTGTCGTCTTTTGAGGCCATCTTGGGTGCATAAGATTAAGATTCAAAACCTTGTTTCTCTTTTTAGGAGGCCTAATTGGGGATTTAATCACCCCTTGGGATGACCTCAACTCCAGCGTTCCGGCGGAGTATAAAAATCGAGAGGTGAATCCAAAGACACCTCTCTTGGAATCAAGATTTTGTCACTCAGGCTAAGCCTCAAGGAACTTTATACCCTTGAGAAGTGAAAGAGGAGAAGTGGGTTACCGCTCCTCTCGGCTGTGTGACATCTTTTTGGTTTTATCTACGGATTTGGGCCTCACATACCTTGCGTATATCGAGGACTCCCTAGCTATAACAAATTTCATCCTTGTAGAAAGCTTCCTAGGATGTTGGTGTGTTTGACATGCTTGCTCCAAAAAAATTTTTGCCTGTTTGTTCATAGCTTTTGAATTAATGTTTTCCAACTTTGGTCAAAATCCCAAAAAAGTAGAAATCTCCCAGCTCAAGGCATACTTAGCTTAGTCACTGCCTCATCAGAAAATCATCCAAGCTCCCTCGCTGCAACCGAATCTATCTAGTTTCTTGCTTTAGAAAAATCCAAAATCCAAAGTCTCTCCAAATCATCCCCCCCAGCTAGCTAGCAAACCAATCCAAAATCACACCCAAGCCTTTAGAGAGTTGTGGTCATTCTGCTAGAATTTGCTATCCAATCAATCTAACCAATCCACTAGCCTCACCAAGGTTATCCCTTTGACAGAGCTTTGTCTAGGGTAATCTAGCTTTGTCACTTGTTATCCCTCATCACCTTGAGCTAAAGGTTGGGATCCACAAGTGGTCAATCTCATGTCATGCCCATAGGATCATTAGTTTATCCTTAAGTTGACACAATCTCCACCAATCTTGCACATAGGAAAGCAAAACTCTCACTTTTTGACAGCATACCCTTGAAAGTCTTCCATCCACAGGAAAGCCAAAAATCTCCATCCAATCCTCCTTAGGTCTGTCATACAGCTTTGACTCTCCCTAGGAAATCTTTCATCAGCCTATCCAAAATCTGAGCTTAATCCAAATCTGACCATGAGCTTCCGTGTTCATCCATATGCAAGACCCCATCCCCATCAAACTCATCGTCAAAGTATGAAGTACCAATCCTATCATGATGTGTTCGGTTGTATTGTCCTTGCTCTTGCCACATCTTATTCCAATGATGATGAAAATCTTGTTGACTATGAAGGGTATCTTGAGAGCCTTAGAAAAATTCCACCAACCATCCCCCAAAATCCAAGAGTTATTCCAAACTATCTAGTCATGCCATCTGATATCCCAGCTTCTCCTCCATCACGCAATCAACCAAGCTTCCAATCTTCCAGCCCTATCACACTAGCTATTCCTATCAATCCACCTCCACCTCTGACACATGAGTCTCCAAGGAATCTCCTAGAGGAAATACAAGAAAAGTTGCCTCTAGCAGTTGATGAGCTATGTCATCTAATCCAACCATGTGAAGTAGTCAGTGACGAAGCTTCCCCATCTATAATATCACCTCCATCTCCCATTGCTATCATTGCCATATCATCCATCAAATTTCTTAAAATCCTTCCACTTCCCACAAGCATCAAAATCCCAACACCTGTCAAATCCCTCCAAATCCTATCCACATCACCTCCAAGCATTTCCCAAATCTCCCATAATGACCCTTATGCATCCATCTTCTACTCACCCATCTCCACTACTGAATCTCCCATCTATCCATCCACTGCCTTTGAAGAGTCCATCCCTTCACCTCCTATCACACCATCCACTCCAAACCAATCCTATCAAGATCCTGCCCAAAAGCATGTTGACATCCCCCAAAGCATAAACGAAGATATCATCATACCATGTATTCCATCCATAGTGCAGTCACTATCCCCTCCATCTCCAAAACCTCAAGCCATACCTCCTCTACTGCAGGATATCTTTTCATCCCATCAGCTAGATCAAGATCCTATCCTACCATCTCCTCCGCTCCATGCTTCCATCTTACCACCTATCCAAGCTATTCCACCATCTATAATCTACCCTCTTGGTTCACTCACATTCATTCATGGTGGCCCCCTCTCTGCAAAAGAATTAAGAACAGTATCTCCCCATTGTAGTACATCTAATAAAGAACTACCATTTTCTACAAGAAAAAAGTTTCCTCAGCTCGTTCAAATGCTCAATCAATGGCATTATCAAGGTCAAGGTTTAGGACCACAAGAGGAAGGAATTATAAAGCCTATTATTGCACAAAAGAATCTAGGATTTCATGGTCTTGCATATGTATCCAAAGGCTCACCATCTAAAATTGTTGGTACACTCCATCCCCAAACCAAGCCTATCTCCAGGCCCACCATGCCATCCTCCCATCATTCCTTCAAGAAATATTATGTCATCTCCCCTCCACCATCTTTGCAACTGAAAATAACCTACCATATCCCCCCTTCATCCGCTAAATCCATTTTGGGTCCCTATGTACCAAAATCTACCATTAGCCATCCTCCTATCATCTAGCATAAAAATCCCACTCCTTTCATTCCTATTCAGGATCAACAAAGGCACATCTCTCTACCTATCATCCATCATCCTCCCACTATAAGCTCCTACATATCCTCTCCATCTCGCAAAGTTTCTCATAACCATCTTCCCAAAGCTTACCACAACAATGTGAATGCCAACTTCAAAATGCATAAAGCTAAAAAATCCACATCCTAGGCAATCATATGTCTATTCTAAAAAACATACTCCAAAAAGGCAAAATCCAATCAAAGAATGCAAAACAATGCAAAAGCCTATGAAAAGAAAATCCAAAACCATGTGGATCCCAAAGAAAAAAGTTGAAACCCAATGCATAATGGCATCCACCATTGCTAATCCCCCATCTAGTGACTTGTGTCCCCCATCTCCTAACTCCATCTTGGGTGCCTATATCCCCAAGCGCGCTTCCACAAATCCTCCATCAAGCCTCCATCTACCATCTATTCCCCATCTACTCTTTTCACACCCATCCCAACATGTGCTAATGTTGATCCTACAAGCATCTCCATCTCATGCTCCTTTCCAACCTTTTCATCCCTCCATCTCCTACCATCAATCCCATCTAATTTGATCTATTGCATAAATCACACATTTGGTGTACCAATAGCTAGCAACAAAATTGAACATTTCAACAGCCAGTGAAAAATCCCAAAAAAGCCAAAAACAGCTGAAGAAAGCCAAAATCATTCCAGCTAAGTCCAAAGTCAAAAATTCAAAAAGTCAAAAAAATAAATAAAGAAAAATAAAGCATCCACTGGTGAAAACTTGGCAATTCAAGCGCCTTGGACAAGTACCATGATGAAAACTTGGCAAACAAGCATCATGCGTAATCCAACCATCCCCAGCTTAGCCTATCATCCTTATGCTTTTTCTCGCATCTTGACATCCAAATCCATCTTCCAATCTATACACCTATCCTCCATCCTCCAGCTTCCATCTCACACCATCCACTGATCTTCTACAGCTTCAACCAATCATCCCAGCTATCATCCATCTCCCTAGCGCCTTCCGATTTTCCATCCTAGCTTGAATCCTATCACATCCATCATAAGACCTCCTTCCACATGTCATCTTCTGACTGGGGGCACTATATTCCTTGGAGATATTGTCTTGTCCATCCTCCCTTGTCATTAGTATCCTGCTCTAGGCTATCCTCATGCAAATCCAATGTCATCCTCTCATTAGCAATTCACTCTAGCGCCATCTATTCGTTTAGCTACCACCAACCTTAGCATTGTCCCCATCATCATCATTGGATGCATCTTGTCAAATCCATATCTTTTGTTATCACCTCATCCTTAGCTTCTTCCTCTTGTACCAACTTGAGCCATCCCGCTATCCTCTCATCCTGAGCTTTTTATCCATCTGTATCATACCTATCATTGGTCCATTAGCTTGTATCATATCTTGATTAGCCCACTTGTAAATATCTTGGTCTGTCAGCTTGTACATCCTCTTTAGCTTAGTACCATTGTATCTATCCAGCTTTTGTGTCAGTTCCTCCTTGATCAACATCTTGCACACATCGCACATCTTGGTTAGCTATTCCAATGCATCCTTTAGCTAGATCTCCTGTCACCAAAGTGTTATCCTTCTTAGTTCAGCTTGCTAGATGCATCACTCACCTAGATCCATCGGCTTAGGTTCTCTTCAATAGATCCTTGTAGGATATAGCTTTCCTCATGTATGATCTTGGTCTGTTAGTACCTCGTCCAACCCCATCTCATTGGCAAATGGTTCCCTTTTGGATTTTCACTTTCTTTTGATTTGGAATCTCCCCTTTTTGGGTCTTGAAGTATCTTTTCCAAGGAATCTTTTTGTTCCCTCCTAAAGGTTGCCATGATCTTCCATATCATGGTATGCTATGAATGGGGCACTCTAAGCGTAAGGTCTTGATCATGTCTTTTGCTTATTTTCTTTTCTACTTGTGGGTTACCCAGTGTCGTTTCCATACTGCTTCCTCTAGGATTCATGTGTGATACTGGGGAAATCCTTGCGTGTTTGTTTTGAGTCATTTTGTCAGTCCTCTAGATAGTTGGTGAAAAGGCCTTGATGTTCTTGGTAACCTTGGCAATTAACCAACATTCCTATAGAAAATCTAGTGCTCAACTACATGGTGGTACTTCTCTTTGAAGTATGCCCCCACTCAAAAAGCTTCTATGGTTTTCCTTCATCTCCATTATCCCCCATCCATATCCAACATCCATCTCTCCTACCCTAGCTTATGCATCAGTATCTCTTTGAATCACTCCTCACATTTATCTTTAGGGATCCACAATCCTAGTCTTAGGGATCCACCAATCTAAATCAATCCACCAAGCCTCATCTTTTGAGATCCACAATCCTAGTCCTAGGGATCTTCGAAACCCATCTTCTGCTAATCTGACTCTTTGAAATCCTATTGCATCAGCTTTATAATCCCCTCATCCATCTCCCTATCTTGGATTCCTTTTTATAGTGCTCCGCTCCTTCATCCTCCACCTTCCCTAAAGTCTTAAGCTTGCTTCCTCTTGTGCATTTGATTCTCCTTTATCATTCTCTCATATTGAGAGTTTGAGCTAATTCAGCCCCTTCTCTTTGCCAATCTGAGTTTCCTTGCTCATCTGAGATTCTTGTACTTTTCAAGAAGCCATCGAGCCTCGCTTTCTCTCCCCGCCGCCTTCTTGAGGGGGCATCTCACAGTCCATTCTCTCCTCTTCTGCTCTAGCCTTGGGCATCTTATTTTCTTATCTTTGATGCCATGCCACTTGCGACATCACATCAAAGAGGGGCAAAATGTAGACATCTAAAAACCTTCAGAAAATAAAGTATTTTTATTTTTTTAAAAACTCCTGATGACATCATCATTTATTAATTAATTAATTCTTTAATTAATTAATTTATTTTTATGCCATTAAATCCCTTTATCTTAATTAAAAATATTTAATTAAGGAATCCCTCCCAAAAATGTTTAAATCTTATTTAAACATTATTTCCTTATTTATTAATTATTTAATTAATAAATTGACCAAAAAACCCAAAAAAAATTTTAAAAATTATTTTTTGCCCAAAACTTGGCCAATTTCATTAAGAACACTAACCTCTACCAAAATCTTCTAATCCTTCTTTAATTTTGATTAAAGGCTAATCCCATCATTTCCTACCCCTAATCCCAACTCAAAATATTTAATTAAGATTAAATATTAATCCTCATGTTTATTAAAAAAGTTTTAATAAATATCTCCTCAACCCAAACCCTTGAAATAAATAAAACTTTATTTATTTCCTAAAATCTAATTTATCCTCATCCTAAGAAGTTCTAGACTCTTCTAGAAAGTCTTCATCCTCATCCTAGGAAGTTCTAGACTATTCTAGAAAGTCTTTATCCTCATCCAAAGTCTAGACTCTTCTAGAAGATGTCTTTAAACCTAATCCTAATCCCCTCCTAACCTTGTCACATTCCCTAAAAATGGGTTAAGACTTACTAACCCAAGCCAAAGTTAACAAATATCTCCTCCTTCACCCACCCTCATTAAATGCCATCCACTTGCCTATCCCTAAGCTAATCCTAAACCATCCTAATCCATCCTCTAATCATTTGCACAATCCTAAGCAAGCTTAAAACCTTCCTAATCAAGCCCAAGTCGAAATTCCTCTCATCTCCCTTAAAATATCCCAACCATAAAACTTTATGAAGTCCACTAGGCCATAAATGACTCTTCCAAGCCCTTTTATTTCTCTTACAAGCCATTATGAGGGTCTTTATGAAGATTTTATCCCTTGAGCCTCCTTTGTTGACTCATCCTTCCCCTTTCTTCCATCCTCTCACCCTATGACATGTGTCACTCCCTGATTGGCTGTAAGGAAGCACAATCCATGTGCTCTCCTCTCATGCAATCTGAGCCCTCCATGAGCTTTTTTTCATCCTTGCATCTTAGCCCTCAATCCCTCAAGCCTCTTGCCTATAAATTGGATCCTTCCCCTTTGAAAAACAACACAATCCATGAAGTAAAGTCATAATGCCATTTTAAGAAGCCATTTTACATCAAAACCATACACTCACACCCAAATTCCAACTCCATTTGAAGCCCTTTTTGAAGCATAAAGCTTGAGCATACATCCTATCTATTTAGACAAAGCTACTCAACAAGAGAGCTTCTTATTGAGAGATCCCATTAATGACTCATATTCTCAATTGAGAGCTCATCTTAGTCTATCTTGAAGTTTATGAATTTTGTTTAGTTTGTAGAAGCTTTATTTAAATTTGGTTTCTATTAGCATACTAACACTGCTCATATACACTTATAAGGCCCAAATTCTTCATTTTTAGCTTTTTATTTGCTCCAATAGGAAATATGTTTTTTTTTTCAAAAGAATTATCACTTTATCACAAACTAAAAAATCTTTATGTCTCTTTACTATATTTTCTTTAAACTTATACTTTTGACTACTATATTCCATGTTATATTTTACTTCAGCATGCAAACTCCACATTAAATAAGTATATGTTGAAAAGAGATTGTTTGAAGAGTAGAGCCTATCATGGAATAATCATTATTTTTTGAATGATGTCAAACTTGCTACTTGTTGGTGAGACAATTTGTTTTTGGTTTGAATGCTATCAGTTGGTTAATTGATGAAGAGGATTGGAAAAGAAAAGATAGCGAGAGAACCTAGAGAAAGGTTGAGTTATTTAAGTGTATAAAAGGAGCACTAAGACCAAGTAAGACATTGATACTATAGTATATTTTTATCTACTTAAAGTATATAATGAAAGATTACTCAAGCAAAGATTGGAAGAAAATCAAGTAAACAAAAGTGTCTATCATGCCTTGTCGAGAAAATAGTGCAAGTCGAGTAGAAAATAGTAGAAGTCGAGGGAAAATCAATAGGTGTCAAGAAAAGAAGAAAAACAGTGGAAGTTGAGTGAAAGTTCATATATGCTGAGTAAATTTTAGTTGATACCAAGCATCAATAAACTTTTTTTTTTTTTGAGTGAACTAGTGTTGGCCGAGTGATAGAATATTGTAAGTTCCAAGTGACAACAAACAATGTTAAATCAAAGACTTGATAAATCTGAGCTGACTAATTTGATATCTTGAGTTATGTGAAGTGTTTGGAAGATAACTATGATTAGTTGGTGGCACAAAATTCAAGGTAAACTATTTTGAGGTGAATTCAATGAAGATTATAGAAGAAGTTTCTAGAGGGACTCAAATGGAAAAGTGGGTAGATTCATTGAATCTTATCTAACCTTAGAATAGATGATTGTGGTTAAGTGATAAAAGATCTAAATTCTCTATTTATGGAGATAGTTGGCCTGAAGCAAAGGTTTTCATGTGCAAGATCCTAAGGAAGACAAGAAGTCAAGGGTGTTGCTTCATCTAGTGGTTGAATAGAAGAGACTACAGTTGGCCTACAAAGTAAGAAGGTGTAATAGGATGAATGATTGAAGGGTGAACAAGCTATCAAAGCTAAAGAGTATGAATGCCAAGTAGAATGGAGCATTGAACCAGAGATCTATAATCTGCAAGTGAGTTGTAAGTTTTTATCAAATCAAGTTTGGATGTTACTTTCTAAGAACCATACCAATGTGGATAAATCCTTTGGATTAAATTTTTCTTAACAGTCATTTGTAAATCCTTTAGCTAGGTGACATTCTTATGGAATATTCTAAAGTCCTCTAACAAGGCTCACTCCTAATAGGGTGATTGAAATTAGGTAGCATGTTACTAATGGTTTTTCTCAAATTGGGTTTCCACGTGAAATCCTTGTGTCAAATTATGTGAATGTGTTTATGGTATTTCATGTTTGCATTATTGCAAAACTATTTTGAACAAGAAAAATAACATACTAAGTTAAGATATTGTATAATCTAATGGATGCATGCATGATATGGTTTTATGGATATGGATCTATTAAGAAATGAAAAGTTTTATTTGTACATTTGGACCTTGGATAATTGATTCACCCCCTCTTAGTTATTCTAAAGAATTCCAACAATTGGTATCAAAACATTGATGCTTGTTAGGAAATAGTTTGAAGGCACTAAAAGCTAAAGATCAAGATGTATAGAAAGGAGGTATGCAAATTGAACAAGGAAAACTTTCCTGCATGGAAAAGTTTGATGAAGCTACATCTAGGAGGTCTTGGAGACTATGTACAATCTACCATTATTACTGAGCATACTAATCCTGTTGGAGCCCTTACAACTGATGATTTGAAGAAGAAAAAAAAAAACACAATCGAGAAATGTTAGAGCTTGCCTATACCCTAAGCTACTCATATTTTGATGACATCAAAAGAATGTGATACTGCAAAGAAGAAGTGGGATGCTATCCAAACAATTTATGGAGGGGATAAGAATGTTTTGAGAGCCAAAGCTAAAAGTCTAAGAGGAAAGTTTGATGACATGGGAATGCAAGAAGGTGAGACCATTATCTAGTATTGCATGAGAATCAAAGATGTTGTGAATGCTATCAGAGGAGCTAATGGTGTTATTGAAGATGAGATTGTAATCAACAAAGTACTGAGAACTCTACTACTTATCTATGCTAGTAGAGTCTCTACAATACAAGAACTAAGGTGTGTTCTTAGTAGTAATCTGACCCTTGAAGGACTGATGGGTAGACTCACTACTTTTGAATGCTCTTATTTTGATAATTTCATAAATCAAAATGTTGAATCTGCTTTCAAAGATAAATTATTACTGAAAGAACCTAAAGAGAAAAACAAAAGGGTCAAGCATTTTTCTAGTGATAGTGATATGGATGAAGATGATGTAGAAGAGCTTGAAGCATTGCCAGCAAGGAGATTTCATAGAGGAAAAGAGAAATAAAAAGGTAACCTACTATAATGGACACCCTAGAAATGCCCAAAAATTGAACCAACTGCTGATAGGAATTTAGTCAAATAATTTGCATCCAACTCTTAATTTCTCCATTAAATGTTTAAACCCCTTTATGGCTTTGGAAATAAAATGTTTTTTTGTTTTTATGTCTTTGAATAGATTTGAAATCACATAACATGAACAAGAAGAAATTTATAATAATATGCAAACTGAAGATTGAACTACTGCTGAAATAAAATTAATTTTCAAACTAATAAAACCAAATACATAGTAGACATTTCAACTCACTAATTACTCCAGCATTATAACATAATATTCCAGTAATGACTTCCCATCTTGTTACTATAGTAATATGAATAATGTTGTTCTATAGTGCTACTATAGTAAAATTTTCCTTCAATCAGTCCAAGACCCTCATTAAATCATCCCTTCACAATGAAATAAGCATCAGACAAGAAGCGAGAATGATATGAGCAAACACCCAATCTACCTGTAGTTGGAAATGTGCCCAATATGCTTGTTAACAAAGCTAATAGCAATGAATTCCAAAGGCCAAACCCCAAGGGAATGATGTCTAGAATGTCAGAAGATAGAATAGACATCCTCTAATGCCAAGAACATATTTGCAACTCACACATCAATTTTCTACTCATATTCATCCTATCAAATGAAGCCACTAATGCTCCCTTTTATTCTTTCTCCAAGGGTCCATTCTACTCACATGAGAAATGTCGGATAAGAGATGTGTGATATAAAATACCCCTTTTGATTTGCACATATTCCCATAAAATTTAATATTAAAGTAACACTTTAATATTTTACAACTAAATTAATTGTTACTTTAATAATACTTTAGGCATAAAAATATATATTAGTTATTAGACTTCAAATAACATGAGTGATAACCCATCAGAAAGATCTTGCCATAGGGTATCAAATTCAATCACTAAAACTAACCTCCCTTGTATCCTATTGATTTACTAAAAATAGTAAGTATGCCTAAAACTGAGTAAATCAACTCTGTTTTGGCCCAAATTGGAGATGACTAGGCCAAAACACTCGAAGATCCCTTTAAACCCTTTTATATTCCTTAGGACCATGTAGAACTAGGCTAATGCACACACACTTCATCGACTACTAAGGTGGTCACATTATAGTCTGCCCCCTTGAAATTGCTTGTTCTCAAGAAATCTCTATCTAGCCTATTGAATAACTTGCTCACTCTCCCATGTAGCATCCTCCTTTAGCAAGTCTTTCCATCTGACCAAATACTCCTTCACTATCTTAGTTCTATGTTTCATCTCTTAAGTGTCTAGAATAGCCTTAGGTACTAACATGAGCTTCCCCTCCTCATCCAAAGGGGGTTAATCTATAGAAGGAACTATACTCTAACCAATGGCTTTCTTAAGCCTTGACACATGAAATAAATTGTGCACCTGACTGCCCTCTGGAAGCTCAAGCTCATAGGTGACTTCTTGTACTTTGTGAATCATCCTATAGGGACCAAAAAATCTAGGGTTCAACTTCTCTACTCTGCTCCTCTTGAGCGATGACTGCCTATATGGTTGTAGCCTCAAATACATAATATCCCCTACCTCAAAAATATGCTCTACCCTATGTTGATTAGCATACAACTTCTGTTAATTTTGATCTTGTTGTATGTTCTCCTTGAGTGCTCTTTGGATATCTTGACTATCTTGCAATAGGTCTTTGGATTTGGGCACTTGGTTGTTCCCCAAAATTAAATCTATGAAGTTAGGTGCTTCATACCCATACAATACCATAAATGAAGTCATCCTGATGGTCATGTGATATATGGTATTGTAACAATACTCCCTCATGTATAACCACTTGACCCACACTCTCTATTGCACAGTCACATAGCTCCACAAATAGCCTTCCACACATTTATTTACTATTTCCATCTGCCCATCTGTCTGAGAGTGGTAACTCATACTAGGTATAAGATCTATACTGTCCATTTTCTATCCCTATCACTAACAATAAATCTTGGTATCCCATGCAACCTAAAGACCTCTTTGAAGAATAAATATGCAACCTATGTTGATGTATAAGTAGAAGGAACAACAAATAAGTGAGTGAACTTTGTTAATTTTTCTACCACCACATAAATACAATCTCTTCCCTACACTCGTGGTAAATTAGTGATGAATTCCATAGAAATACTTTCCCATTTCTTGTCCAAAATGGGAAAGGGTTGTAGTAAACTTGTAAGAAATGTGTGCTCTTGCTTATTCTACTGACAAACTGCACACTCCCTAAGATACTTTTGAACATCATCCTTGAGCCCTCTCTATGAGAATTTCTCTTAGATCTACTAATAGGTCTTGAAGACCCCTGGATGCCCAATTGTAGGTGCATCATGGAATGCCTTTAGAATCCCCTCTCTAAACTATGATGTAGGGATCAAATAAACCCTATCCCGAAATATGATCAACCCATCCAACACCACATACCTATCATCCTAAATGGTGCTTGTAACTATCCCAGAAGCCCAATAATCTCCTACATACTCCATTGTAATTCAATCTCTCCAATCTCTTGAAACCTTTGTCAAAGCACATAAGTGAGGTCTCTGAGATAAAGCATCAGCCACCACATTTTTCTTACCTTTAACAAACTCTAGATCAAAGTCATAAGCCTAAAATTTAGTGACCCATTTCTATTATTGATCATTAAGATCTCACTAGCTCATGAAGTATTTAATACTATTGTGATTAGTTTTGATCACAAAATTCCCACCTACCAAATATGATCAAAATTTGGCTAATGCAGCATTATGGCCAACATTTCCCTATCGTAGATAGAATAACTCCTCTCAATTCCTCAGAGATTCCTACTCTTGAATGCAATGGGGTCTCTCTCCTATATTAATACTACTCCTATCCCATCTCCTAAAGCATCACATTGAAGCTCAAATGGCTTTGTGAAATTAGGTAGAGCTAGAACTGGACAAGATGACATCACATGTTTCAAGTAGTCAAAACATCTCTGAGCTGCCTCTATCCATGTGAAGGCTCCTTTCTTGGTAAGATTTGTCAAAGGTGTGGCAATCTGTGAAAATCCCCTAATGAACTTCCTATAAAAACTATAAAAACTAAAGAACCCCTTAAGTTGTGTGAGGTTTTTTGGAGTAGGCCAATCCATAATAGCTTTAATGTTTTCATGATCAACTTGAACACCGTCAGTACTAATAATATGCCCAAGGTAAAGGAGCTCAGTCATGTCAAACTCACATTTTGATTCCTTAGCATACAATGACTCTCTCTCCAAAATAGATAACACCTCCTCCAAATGCTACAAGTTCTCCTCCTAGATCTTATTGAAGACCAAGATCTCATCAAAGAAGACCAAGATGAACCTCCTCAATTGTCCCCTAAACACTTGGTTCATACAAATTTGAAATGTGGCACGTACATTGGTTAGCCCAAATGGAATAACCATAAAATCAAAGTGACCATAGTGACATTAGAAGGTTTTCTTCTCAATGTCCTCTGCTCTCATCCTAATTTTGTAGTATCTAGATTGTAAATCAATTTTGATGAAGAAGTGTGCACCATGCAACTCATCAATTAGCTTATCAATCTTAAGAATGGGACACCTATTTTTAATTATTTTCTATTTAGTTCTCTGTAATCAATACACATGCACATCATCCCATCCTTTTTCTTCACTGGACCTACTATTAAAGCAAAAGGGATTTCTCTAGACCTAATGTTCCCCATCTCCAATACCTCCTTATTTTCCTTCATTGAAAATATACAAGACTAGCTAGGTCACTAAGAGGGGAGGGGTGAATCAGTAACCTCAAAACTTTTTGACAAATTTAGAACTTAATAGCATAATCCAATTACCATTAATAGATCTAATCTACTACATGCATGAGAAACTAAAAACACTTTGAACACAATATTTGGTGACCCAGAAACCTTCCAAATAGAAAGTAAAATTAGGGTGGGGATGATACCCACAAAACTTCAATACTACAAAATAAAGTTGGCTTGTTAAGGCTTACAATGATCACTTCTGATGATCTCCCCTGTTAGGAGCAATTAGGACTACTAGGTCCACCTTGTTAGAGGTTTTACAAACATACAATGAAGTATGCACTTGGTAAAGAGATTTAAAGAAAAGACTATTAAGTCTACCCTATTAAAGGATTTGAAGTTGATTCACCTATTAGGATGAAACAATAGATCTAATTTACAACTGAGTTGTTGATCAAGATCCTTGAAGTAAATCACCTCTATGTGATAGATGTAACTTTTCTTCTCTTGATATGGCCTTGCAATATAATTTTTTCTGCTATTGATTCACATTTGCATGCTTGCATTTCATTCGCATTATCTCATATCAAAAACTACACACTTGGATATGATACAATACATAACATATATATCAATCCAATTCACATAATTACAAGGTCAACCAATACACAAGTTCACACAAATATTACAAAGTCAGCCCAAAAGTAGATACTCAGGTTCTAAAAACTAACTTGGTGAATTTCTAATACACAACATCTACTATCATTACTTGGCATCATCATGCACTTTGGTAGAAGTGGAGGCTTAGTCCATACTAATCACTTCAATGTAGTTTCAAATGTGGCATACACTGGTGACTCGGTAGCTATAGTGTCACTCGGTAGAAACTGAATTCCATGTTTACCATGCCTGCACTCGATAAACACTAATCATCTCATCACTTAGTTAACACTATCTTCACTTCACAAAAACTAATGACTCGGTAGACACTATGAAGCTTGGTAACCACTAATCTACTTGGTAAGAACTGCTAGACTTCACACTGCTTGAATTCACCTGGTAACCACTGGAATGCTCGATAGGAATTGTGAAGCTTGGTAACCACTAAATTACATGGCAAACACTAGAGAATATTCAAAGATCTTGGTAACCATACAAAATCTAAATAATTGTTGTCATTAATAACAAACTTGACTTAATGCCAAAAATCTCCCCCTTTGGCATTAGTGACAAAAACACTTATCAGCCAAAACTTATGTACAGTGAGATACTAGCTCGATACTGGAATACTAATTTTTTGAGATTTTTCAAAATTTGTCTTTGTAACTCTATTATATATACTTTTTACATATATCTCCCCCATACAATATACATATTGTGTCATACTAAGTGCATCTCCTGGTATGGTATCTTTTCTCATGATATATACAAATATCTCTCCTACTTAATTATATACAAGTCTCTCCCCATTTTTTATAGTAATGCCAAAGATTTATACACAATCTACTTATATGGAGACACCAAAATGTGAGAGAAATTTAGAATGTACCTTAAGAATAATAGTTAAGGTCTTCTCCCAGTTATCTTGCAAAACTTTGCAGGTTTCAAGAGCAACTTGTACTTTTGGAGAGAGCTCAATCATGTGATCTACAATTGAGAAATTATTGTCATGTATCAATGTTTTGGAATAGGCAATGTGCTTCTAAATTGTATCCATGATGGGAAGGATCATATTCTATATATCTACAATTGTAGACTAGATCCTTGCTTCCTCTCTTAATAATTTTGCCTACATATATGATAAGAATCTGACCTTCATATGATGTGTAGAGCTTGAACTAGGGTCAAGCTACAACTTCTTTCCACTAGCCATCGGATCTTCATCAACTTAATTCAATTTTCTCTTTATTTCCTTAGTATACTTGGTAGTATCACATAATTTTTCAAAAAGAGATATTACATTTGTGTGTAAGAAGTTTCAAGATTTGTCAAAATTGAAGAAACCTCTACATGCTAAATAGCTATTTTTTGAGCAATGTGCTCAAGCACTTTGTTATCAAACTTCTTTTCTGCTTTCTCAATTAAATTATCTTGGCCACTAGAATCTTCATTTAGTTTGCTAACTGCCTCTTCTAATTGCAACAAAATTTGTTGAGAAGTATCAACTTCAACACCTATAGCATTTGTCAAAATATTATTTGCATCCTCAATAATCCTAAATTATTTGTCTCTCTCTTCTCTGAGTTTCTTTTGTATTGCTTTCTTATGAAGGAGTCGACTGGCTAATTGCATTTGATTTGTAGTGGCATTATCAAAGTCCCATTTGGGAATTTCAATTTCCTTATCCAGATCTATATCTATTTCCTTTCAATTAATCAAAAGTCTTGGTTGAATCTTTGGCTCAACTATCTTTGAAGATAATGCTTTAAGATTTAGAATAGAAACAATAGTGGAAACAGTAGGACTAGCAGTGAAAATTTGTAGAGTTCCTACTGGTGAAATGCTTACTAGAATACTTATAGAATCCAAAACTGATGTATTTGCCAAACTTCCCACAATTGAGGTATTCATAAGTGAAGTACTGACAGACATACAACTGAAGTAGTCAAAACTGAAGAATCCAAAACCACACTTACTGCTAAAGAACTTAAAATTTTGGAACACTCTGTATCCATTGTTGAGGCTAGCTTGCTAACTGAAGGATTCTGCAGCTTAGTGGATGAAGTGATAGACACTTCTATCTATGATCTGTTGAGCTAAGAGGTAGTAGGGAGTGATTGGACATTTGATGTATCAATGATTGTCACAATCAAAGATGTTGAAGCTATCTTTGAGCTTGATGATGTTGCAAGTTTTGCTAGAGAGTGAGAAAGTGAAGCTATGATAGCCACAGCTATCTTGACTGGGTCAATCTCTTCTTCTTCTTTCCTGGTTTCCTCTTTAGCTTCTTCCTCTTTTTCTTCTTCATCATCCTTCATTAATTCTTGATATTCTTTAGCATCAATTGTAACACATGGAGTGGAGTCTTCATTTTTTTCATCCTTGTCACTGTCATCATCCTTGACTTCTATTGGAGAATCACTTGGTTTATGCAGGTGATAAACATTATTCCACATATCTACAGCATTCTTGAATACATGCTCTATATCTTTTAACAAAATTAAACAAGTATGAAATCTAAGAGTCATCTTGTCTTCATTCCTCTTCATAGATTCTTTTACCTCATTGGTAATGCTCAATAACAACTGCCTCAAAGTTTGCTCATAGATGTCTTTTGCTATCTGCTTAGCTAAGTCCCATCTTGGCTTTAATATCTCTATTAGATCATTAGAAATTTGAGATACTATATGATAAGGGGAATACTTCCATTCAACACCTCACACCAACATTTTAGATCCTTTCTTCACCTTGCTACTACTACTGGATTCCATGATAACTCAGTAAGTTGAGAAAAATCTTCAAAAAAAATTTCTACAAATTCTATTCAAGGTCACTGGGATGTTCTACAAATCACTCTATTCACAATATACTGAATTCACAGTGAAAATGAAGTCAATTTCCTACCTTTTTGATAAAAACTTCTCATTAATGCTTAGTACAATGAGAGCCATAATGATATTGTGCGTGACAACCTATCATACACTATCTACAAGGATTGTTTGGTGAAAGCTTGTAACTCGACAACCAAACATAACCATGTTACCCAACTTTGCTCGGTAGAGTCCATGACCCAACCTTGCTCTGTAGAGAAGTCAATTTAGTGATAACTATTACCAATCTTGCTAATGATTCTTCTGTATATTGAATAGCAATATGAATCTTTACTTCCTTTCAATTGGAACTATTTAAGATGTGACCTTGAAAACACAGTTCTAGTTCTTCCTTAAGAACTTAATTGGAAATGGAGTCATCCACTTCTTGAATGACATGACTGTCATCGCTTGTACTAGCTTGCTCGGTAGATTTGGCAATCCATTGTTGTCTCATCTGCTTCCTAATGTTATCTACTTTTGCTTTCTTTTCATCTCAACTCTACTTGTATTTATGCAATTCTTAGCTATATGACCAAGTTCAATACATGTGTAACATCTTATTGTGGTATCCTTTCTTCTCGTGTGATGTCTAACATAATTCATACTAACGTATCCATATTCTCCATAGTAATAACATCTACACCAAGTGTTGTAGTCCCAACCAAATATTGCCTTCAATTGGATTGAATAACTTAGATCTACATTTAGATGCCTTCTAACCTTCTTTCTTGCATTTGTGACACTTGCCCTCAAAATTTGGTTTTTCTTTGCATTCATTAGCCTCATGACCATGCTAACTACAATTGTAGCATTTTCCATTGAATTTTTCCTTTCCATTACTCCAACATTTATTTGATGTATGACCTATCTTACTATAGTAATTGCAAGTAGGTCTTTGATTTCTTTGAGCACATTGTTTGGAGGATTCACCTTCTTCTTTGCATCCAAGTCCTACCTTACCTTTTTGCCTATAAAAATTTGGCTCACTTTGCTAATTTAATTGATCCATTTCTACTTGGGATTTCATTATTCTTTCATTGAGTTTCTTCTCAGAATCTAGATCAATTTTCATCCTTTCACTGGTTTGTCTTTTAGAGTTTAAGTCATTCCTTAACCTTTCATTTTTAGATCTCATACTCATTATTTCTTCATTTGCATTGGCGAGTTGATTAATAAGATTTTCTTGCTGAAGGGATGGATTTTGAATTTCATTTTTCCTTAGCTCCAATTCTTCTTTTGCCTTATTTCTCTATTCTAAAATTTCACACAATCTTATTGACTGAATTTCTTGTTCTCTTTTTTATTTTATTACTTCTTCTTGCAGGGAGCCATTCTTTTCTAGGAGTTCTTTGATTTCATCATTGGCTACATTTGAACTACTTTAGGGGGAAAAATATTTAATCCTTTCTTCAACATACTGGTGGTCATTCATTTGATTTGCAAGTTCCTTCCTTCTTTTTATGGATTGGAAGAGATGCTCTTTTTCTTTCTTGAGTTGAGCTATGGCCATCTCCAGATCTAACTTTTCATTTTCAATAGCTTTGTCAAATTTGAATATCTCCATTGTCCTTGATCTTTGCTCAAATTATCAAACTTTATCTTGAGAACCACAAAGCTCTGATACCAATTGTTGGAAATATTCAAGACTAACTAGGTTACTGAGAGGGGAGCAGTGAATCAGTAACCTCAAATTTTTTTGACAAATTCAGAACTTAATAGCATAATCCAATTACAATTAATAGATCTAATCTACTACATGCATGAGAAACTAAAAACACTTTGAACACAATATTTGGTGACCCAAAAACCTTCCAAATAGAAAGTAAAACTATGGTGGGGATGATACCCACAAAACTTCAATACTGCAGCATAAAGTTGGTTTGTTAAGGCATACAATGATCACTTCTAATGATCTGCCCTATTAGGAGCAATTAGGACTACTAGGTCCACCTTGTTAGAAGTTTTACAAACATACAATAAAGTATGCACTCAGTAAAGAGATTTAAAGAAAAGATTTTTAAGTCTACCTTGTTAAAAGATTTGAATTTGATTCACCTATTAGGATGAAATAGTAGATCTGATTTACAAATGAATTGCTAATTAAGATCCTTGAAGTACTGATCACCTCTATGTGATAGATGTAACTTTGTTGCTCCTACTATGGCCTTGCAATACACTTTTTTCTGCTATTGATTCACATTCACATGCTTGCATTTCATTCACATTATCTCACATCAAAAACTACACACTTGGATATGATATAATACATAACATATATATCAATCCAATTCACACAATTACAATGTCAGACAATACACAAGTTAACACCAATATTCCAAAGTCAGCTCGAATGTAGATACTCAGCTTCTAAAAATTGAATTGGTGAATTTTTGATACACAGTGTCCATTATCATTACTTGGCATTGTCATGCACTTCAGTAGAAAGTGGAGGCTCGGTCCATACTAATCACTTCAATGTAGTTTCAAACTCGGCATACACTAGTGACTTGGTAGAAACTAAATTCCATGTTTACCATGCTTGCACTCAGTAAACACTAATCATCTCATCACTTGGTTAACACTATCTTCACTTCACAAGAATTGATGACTCGATAGAGACTACAAAGTTTGGTAACCACTGATCTACTCGGTAAGAACTATTTGAATTCACTTGGTAACTATTGGAATGCTCAATAGGAACTATGAAGCTTTGTAACCATTGAATTACATGGCAAACACTGGAGACTATTCAAAGAGCTCGGTAACCAGACAGAATCTGAAATATGGTTGTCACTAATAAAAAATTTGACTTAATGACAATAGCCTTCTCTACCTTATCCTTTTGTTTCTTAGGATGACAATAGGGGGTAATCATGACCAGTTTAGCTCCCTCCTCGAGCTCAATAACATGATTTATTCCCTTGTCAGGAGGAACCTTGTGTGGAATATCGCCAAATACTTTGGCATGCCTATCAAGTATCTCCTAGATATCTGGTGGATGACTCTTTACCTATGGTTCCTTTGGGGTTGGCATGATGAAACACTCTGATGCCAATTCTATGTCATTATGCTAAAAAAGTCTCTGCATTCTCGTTAGGGAGACTACTCTACAACTCCCATCTAAAAGTCCTCTAAGTACAACAATTCTTCCCTCATGCTAGAATCTAATCTCTAATTTTTCTAGGTTGAGTGTAAACTCAACTAGCAAGGCCATCCATGTCATGCTGAGGATGACATCATAGTCTCCCATGTCTACTACATAGAACACATCCTCTAACTCATAGCCATCTCCAAACCTGAAGTAAAGATTAGATATCTTCCAAGTGCATAATAATTTGTCACCATCACCTAGCATGACTCTAAACCCAGCATGCTCTTAAGATTGTAAACCTCTCATGGAACCTAACTGTACATCTATGAAGTTATGTGTAGCCCCAGTGTCAATGAGAGATATTACTTTTTTCCCCTAGATAGTACCCCTAACCCTAAATGTGATCATCTTTTGAGTCCCTATTAATCATGTCAATGACCTATCATCTTTAGGAATGATGTTCTCCCCTGGAGTGCTACTCTCATCTGAATTAGAGTGTTGATCCTCCCTCTAACTATAACTCCTCCACTGACAAATACTCTATTTGATTTGCCTTAGCCTTGAGAGGGCACTTGTGAGATAACTCCCAAGGCTCTCTACAATGAAAACACAAATTCTTGCTCCTCAACTTATTCAATGTGTCATTATCCAACTTCCTATTATCCCCTTTTGGTTGTGCATCCTGGTAAAAAGATTTTTTGTTTGTATCCTTATCCTTCTTTATATGTGAATCCCTAGGCTGAAATGTACTCTTAAAAGAAGAAGGTGCTAAGTCACGAGCCTTCTTAATGGCCTCTTGTAATGTAGTCAAGTCATGCCCCTTGACCCAACCCCTCAAGGGATCTAAGAGTCCATCAATAAATAACACTACTAATCTCCTCTCTAAAATTTAGTGATGTATGTTTCAACTGATCCCCACTGCTTGAGTTGTGCCAACTCTTTAAACTATAACTCAAGATCTTTGGTATCAAATTTATCTATGAGTTTCTTAGTGAATAGCCACATACTTGATAGCCTCCTCCTTAGGCATAAAATTCAACTAGGAGTATGTATCTATCTTTTGCACCCAAGCTCATGCATTCATCTTCCCTAAGGCATCATAATAAGGTGAGGAAGTTTCCCAACATTCTTTCTCAGCTCAAATTTTTTATTTCTCCCTCCTTATTTAGGCATGTATCTCATCCTCAATTCCATATAATCTCTAAGGCAAATATCCACTTGAAACTTTGGTCTACTAGCCTCTCAATCCCTTGTAAACTAATCTTGTAACTTAGCAATCTATGGTTCATTTACTGGTTGAACTAGATCTCTAGGTGGGAAGGTGGGTAGAAGAGGTTTTGAGCATGTTCTCTGAGTTGGGTGTACAACATGTCTAAAGTTATCAGCCTCATTCACATTGTTTCCATTTCCATTATTATTACCATTAATGTTATTCTCAGGACTATTATTGTTGCCTCAACCTCCATTATTATCATTGCCCCCATTTCCATTGTTTGCATCACCTGGATTAATATTGACACCCATTTGTCTAGCCATAAGTGTTAACATCATATCAATTCACCTATTCTACTCTCATTGCATGTGTTGCCCCTCCTCTAATGTACCCAATAACTATTTGAACATTACCTCCTCCTGATTTGGACTAGCATTCCTGCCTCTGCCTAGTCTTGTATTCCTATCATCTCAGTCATCCATACTATTGTCTTGTTTAAATAATATCTCCTCTATTTCTATATGATTGGATTCTTTGTCCACCTACACAGATGAACTAGACTACTTGCTCTATGAGTCTGAATCTTTTTTGTCTTGCTCTGGTATGGCAAAAGTTAATGGCCTATGTCACATGCTCAAACATACATTCTAAACCTATTTTATTTTTTACTTTAGTGTTTTGACATTTTGTCAAACACATTTCCCTTTATCTGATTGTTTTGAATTCCCTATAAGGCTTCCACAAGATGGCATGACTTAAAGATCTAATACCCCTATAATGAACACCCTAGAAATGCTCATAAATTGAACCAACTACTGATAGGAATTTAATCAAATAATTTGCATCCAACTAAAAAATTCTTCGTTAAATGTTTAAAGCCCTTTATGGCTCTGGAAATAAAATGTTTGTTTATTTAAATGTCTTTGTATAGATTTGAAACCACATAACATGAACAAGAAGGAATTTATAATAATATGCAAACTGAAGATTGAACTATTGTTGAAATAATATTAATTTTCAAACTAATAAAACCAAATACATAGCAGACATTTCAACTCACTAATTTTTCTAGCATTATAACATAATATTCCAGTAATGACTTCCCATGTTATTTCTATAGAAATATGAATAGTGTCATGCTACAGTACCACTACAATAAAATATACCTTCAATCAATCCAAGACCCTCATAAAATCATCCCTTCACAATGGCATAAGCAACGGACAAGAAGTGTGAAAAATATGAGCAAACACCCAATCTTTTTGTGGCTGGAAATGCACCCTATCTGCCTATTAATGAAGTTGATAGCAATAAATTCCAAAGGCCAAGCCTCAAGCGAATAATGTCTAGAATGTCACAAGAGAGGATAGACATCCTCTAACACCAAGAATGGATCTAGAACTCACACATCAATTTTCTTCTCATATTCAACCAGCCAAATGAATCTACTAACACTCCCTTTTGTTATTTTGCCAAGGGTCCATTCTACTCACATGGGCAATGTGAGATAAAAGATGTGTGATATTAAACACATTAAAATAATCACTTATGTCTCCCTTAGGTGTCCCTTTTTATTTGCACACATTCCCATAAAATTTAATATTAAAGTAACACTTTAATATTATTTTTAAAACAAATTAATTGCTACTTTAATAATACTTTAGGAATAAAAATATATCATCTATCAGACTTTGAATAGCATTAGTGATAGCTTGTTGAAAATCTCTTGATGTGGAGTATCAAAATTCAATCACCAAAACTAGTCTCCCCTGTGTCCTGTTGATTTACTAAAAATATTAAGTATGCTTGAAATTGAGTAAATCAACTTCTTTTTGGCTGAAACTGAAGATGACTAGGCCAAAACACTCTAAGATCCCTTTAAACCCTTTGTTAGCCCTCGGGACCATGTAGAACTAGGCTAATTCACACACACTTGGTTGATAGCTAAAGTGGGGACATTACAACTACCTATCATGTGCTTTAATTATAGTGAGGTTGGTCATATTGCTACTAGATGTTTGGAGAAGAAAAAAATAGAAGTGGAGACAAATATAGAGGTAAAAGAGATGAGAACAACAAAGATTATAAAGACAAATCAAAGAAGTATTGCTACATTACTAAAGAGAAAACAAAAGATGAATTTGATGACCATGATGATGAAGTTGTGTATGTTGCTATGAAGGATAATTTTGATGAGGATGAGGCAACTACATTAGTGTCTTATGTGAACAAGAGTGACAAATGGATAATTGATAGTGGATGTTCACATTACATAATTAGAGATAAAAGTAAGTTCATTACGCTTGATTACTACAATGAAAATAGTGTTAGATTTGGTAATAATGCACCTTGTCTTATAAAAGGTAAAGGATCAATCAAACTGGCAGAAAAGATCATGTGTGACAATGCTTACTATGTATAAGGACTTAACTATAACTTTTTGAGTAGATCACACTAAATCATTTAGGTTGCAAAGTTGAATTTGAGAACAAGAAAGAAAAGATATATGAAACTAATGGAAAAAAAAAAGGAAATGGAGATCAGACTAGAGGTAATCTATTTTTTCTTGACATGAATGATGCTACTTGTCTTGTTGTAGAATTTGATGATGTGTGGCTATGGTACAAGCGGTTATGTCATGAAAATTTTGATAATTTAGTTAGTATCAATAACATGAAAAGAGTCAAAGGTTTGCCTAAACTAAAGAAACAAGAAAATGTGATTTGCAAACAATTTTAGTTAGGCAAGATGACAAAATCTTGTTTTAAAAGTAAGACTCACTCCTTTAAAGAAATTCTAGAATTAGTTCATATTGATTTTTGTGGCCCAATTGATATGAAAAGATACAAAGGTGACAAGTACATTATCCTATTTGTTGATGATTATTCTAGGATGATAACAATTATTTTTTGAAACAAAAATTTGATGCTTTTCAAATGTTTAAATGGTACTTGGATAGAGTTGAAAAGGAGTCTAGTGAAAGCTTGAAATGTCTGAGATCTGACAAAGGTGGAGAATTTACATCAAATGAGTTTGAGATATTCTGTAATAATAGAGGAATCAAGAGACATACTTCTACACCTAGGACCCCTACAAAAAATGTGATTGTTGAGAGGAGGAATAGATATATAATGGAGTGTTTGCTAGAACACTGATGATGGAGAAGAATGTTACTTTGAAATACTGAAGAGAAGCTGTAAGTACATATGTCTATACCTTGAACTAAGTATAAGTCAAGAAAGGTACACATTAAACACCTTTTGAACCATAGTATGGATACTCAACCAATGTAAAATAATTTAAGGTATTTGGAAGCAAGTGTTACATTCTTAAGGACAACAAGAATGGTAAATTTGATGCTAAAAGTGAAGAAGGTATATTCTTTGGTTATTCCACCAGACGAAAATCTTATAAGTGTTTAAATACTGACACTAACAAAGTTGTGGAAAGTGAAAATTGAAGTTTGATGAATATACAGAGGTACATGAAGCTGAACCTATTAAGGAACCTAAAGAGTACAAATCTTTTGTATACTTTTATGAAGATATGCCTACTGATGAAGGTGTTATGAACCAAGTTTTAAATCAACAACAACAAGTATCAGTGACTTCCGAGTCACATATAATGAATGCTGAGCTGCATTCAAGAACCGAGTTATAGACAGCAGATGAGGTACATTTTGATTCTGTGATCAATGTACATGAAAGGAATGTTGTTTATTGAATTGAGAAGTACACAATGATTCTGAAGTTGATAGACCTATTGAAGAAAGAAGGACAAAACCAAGATTGTCAAATTATGTTAGAAGACATCGCCCTACTAAACAAATTACTGGAGATAAAGAAGCTAAAACAATGATAGGGAAAAAATTAAGAATTCATACATATTTGTTGAGCACGTATGAGCCCAAGTCAGTGAAAAATGCACTAGAGAATCAATAATGGAGTAAAGCCATAAAAGAAGAGATTGATAAGATTGAGAAGAATAAAACATGGACTCTAGTATCCAAATCAGAGAACAAGATAGATGACAATGGTGAAGTCATAAGAAATAAGGAGAGATTAGTTTGCAATGGTTATGCACAAGAAGAGGGAATTGACTATGCAGAGACATTTTCCCTAGTTGTAAGATTGGAAGGAGTAAGAGCTCTACTTTCTTACCCTGCATACAAAGGTTTCAAAGTTTATCAAAAGGATGTGAAGTAAACATTTCTGAATGGTATACTAGAAGAGGATGTTTACATAGAACAACCTAAAGGATTTGTTAATCCAAACAACAAGAACATGGTATATAGACTACACAAATCTTTATATGGTTTAAAAAAAGCCCTAAGGGCATGGTATGTGAGGCTTCACAATTATCTTGTGAAGATTGGTTTTGAGAAGACTAATGAATCTATTGAAGTGAATCAAACATTGCACACATCTATGATTGGCAAGTTACAACATGTAGTACATAGTAGACTTAACATTGCATTAGTTGTTGGGATTGTTGCAAGATTTTACGTAGGTCCTAAGGAGAATCATTTGATGTTTATTAAGATAATTATGAGATATCTAAAAGGAATTGAAGATTATGGTCTATACTAAAAGAAAAATGATAAGTTTGAGTTGAGATCCTATACAGATGCAGATTGGGTTGGAAACATTGATGACAGAAAGAGTACAAGTGATGGAGCTAAATATGTGGTTGCTACAATAAATTATACAAATGTGGTATGGATCAAACAGCTACTCAAAGTCATGAAGGAATAAATTACTAAAATTGTGGTACTTTATTGTGATAATACAAGTGCTATAAACATAACAAAGAACCTTGTGATGCACATAAAGACAAAACACATTGCAATCAAGTATCATTACTTGAGAGAATTAGTTCAAGAAAAAGAAGTGAGAATGAAATATGTGAATACAATAGAAAAAATAGCTGATATATTCACAAAATCTTTACCTAAGGATGCACATGAATATCCTAAAGGTAAACAAGGGGTGATAGTCCTATCCAAAACCAATTAAGAAGCAAGAGTAGTGTCTTGCATCAATTGAGATGAATGTTGTATCTTACAACTTGATGTAGTGGATCTTACTTTAGGAGCTGCCTAAAGTAATGAAGGATCTGAATAAGAGGATTTATAGTCACATGCAAGGTGATAGAGGGAGAACTTGAATTGATTATATCTACATGAAATGATGACAAGTCTTTGGTATTGTTGTCAAACAGGGAGATATAAGAAAGAATGAGGGAGACATAGGAAGAGAGATATAGGAAAGTGGGAGAAATTCCTAAGAAATAGATGATATAAGTTAGAGGGAGAAGATACATTGAAAGAGATTAACAAAGATTAAATTACCCTATATAGAGGAAGGACATATACTTATACAGGGAGAAATTTCAAAGATATTAATTTTCTTTTTGGTATTATTGTTGGTATTAGTTTTCCATCAATGCAAAAGAGGGAGATTGTTAAAAAGAGATTTTTTGAAGAGTAGATCCTATCATGGAACAATCATTATTTTTTCAATGATGTCAAACTTTCTACTTGCTGGTGAGACAATTGTTTTTTGGTCTAAATGCTATCATTTGGTTGATTGATGAAGAGGATTTGAAAAGAGAAGACAACAAGAGAACCTAGAGAAAGGTTGAGTTATTTAAGTGTATAAAAGGAGCACTAAGACCAAGTAAAACATTGATACTATAGTGTATTGGATATATACTTAAAGTCTACAATGAAAGATTACTCAAGCAAAGACTAAAAGAAGATCAAGTAAAGAAAACTATCTACCAAGCCTTTATAAGCAAATAGTGCAAGCCGAGCCGAAAATAGTAGAAGTCAAGTGAAAATCAATAGGTGTCGAGAAGAGAAGACAAATTGTGGAAGTAGAGTGAAAGTTAGTATATGCTAAGTAAAGTTTAGTTGATGTCGAGCATCAGTAAACTTTACTATTTTTTGAGTGAACTAGTATTGGTCGAGTGACATAATATTGTAAGTGTTGAGTGACAACAAACAGTGCTAAATCAAAGATTTGACAAATTTGAGCCAACTAATTTAATTTCTTGAATTATGTGAAGTGTGTGGAAGATAACTGTGATGAGTTGGTGGTATAGAATTCAAGGTAAACTATTTTGAGTTGAATTCAAGGAAGATTGTATAATAAGTTTCTAGAGGGACTCAAATGGAAAAGTGGGTAGATTCATTGAATCATACCTAACCCTAGAATGAACAATTGTGGTTAAGAGACAAAAAATCTAAATTCTTTATTTATAGAGATAGTTGGCTAGAAGAAAATGTTTTTATGTGTGAGAACCTAAGGAAGAAAAGAAGTCTAGGGTGTTGCTTCATCTAGTGGTCAAACAAAAGAGATTCAATTGGGATACAAAGAAAGAAAGCTTAAGAGGATGAATGCTTGAAGGATGAACAAGCTATTAGAGTTGAAGATTATGAATGCCAAGTAGAATGGAGAACTAAACTAGAGATTTGTAATCTACAAATGAGTTGTAAGTTTTTATCAAATCAAGTCTTGATATTATTTTCTAACAATTGTACCAGTGTGGATGAATCCTTTGGATTACTGGTTGACCTAACAGTCATTTGTAAATCCTATAATTGGGTGACATTCTAATAAAATTTTCTAAAGTCCTCTAACAAGGCTCACTCCTAATAGGGTGATTAGAATCCTTTAACTAGGTCACATTTAATAGTGTGTATTGTAACCTTTAACAGGATTGGCCTTTCAGAGGGCATCACTTTAGAAGATTGAAATTGGGTAGCATGATACTGGTGGTTTTTCCCAAATTGGCTTTCCATGTAAAATCCTTGTGTCAAATTGTGTGAATTTATTTATGGTATTTCATGTTTAGATTACTGAAAAGTTATTTTGACCAAGCATAGTAACCTACTAAGTTAAGATATTGTATGATCTAATGGATGCATGTGTGTTATGGTTTTATGGATATGGATATGTTAAGAATTCAAATGTTTTATTTGTACATTTGGACCTTGGATAATTGATTCACTCCCCTCTCAGTTACTATAAAGAATTCCAATAGTATATCCCTCTACTTCAATACTCCTTCTATCCTCAAGACCAAGATTTTTTAATTTAATAACTCCTCTAGGATGCATGCATATAAAAATCTTAAAAGGTGTCTTCTTGGAACACCTATTTATAGAATTATTATGTGCAAACTTCACTTGTGATAAAAATAGATCTCAATTTCCTAGCTTGTCTCCAACTAAACATCTTAACAAGTTACCCAATCTTTTGGTCACAACTTTAGTTTGTCCATTAGTTTATGGATGAAATTTAGAACCAAATTTCAATTCAGTTTTTAAGATCTTACAAAATGTTTTCCAAAAGTAACCAGTGAATTTAGCACCCACTTGTCAAATAAAAACATAAACAACATGTCTATCAAGAATCCCATGAATCATCAAGATGCAAACATCTCCACATATCATGAAGGACCATATCCACACATCATGAAGAATCATCTCCACACACCATGAAGAGTCAAGTGTGTCATGCAAATGTTGAAGATGCATCTGCAACAACATGATCTAAGACATCCAACAACATCTACAAAAACTTAAAAAATATATTGATGCCAACAACTCCCCCTCATTTGTGATACCAAGACACTCATGGAATCATAACATCCATCTCCTACATGAAGATTCTCTAGGTATACACATACATACAACCAAATTTTTAGTACCAAGTGAAGCCAAGATCTCCAACCCAAGAAGATACAAACAAAACCAAGAACTAATCATGCACTACCACCTCATCATTATTACGAGCTCCCAATAAATCATTTATCCAAACTATTCATGACATAATGACAAGAACCATCCTCTAACCATGAGAATAAGCCAAGGCATTAAACCATCAAAGAACTCAAAGTGCACATCATGAGATCCTAAAAAAAATTCAAATAATCATGATCCTCAACCAAGAAGATATACAACCATAACCAAATCTAGAATCCAAGCCAATGAACATAAAGTAAGTACCTATATATCTAATCATGTCATGCCAAAATTCATTGAACCATGATGACATCCATGAACTAAGCATCTAACTCCCAAAATTTCCAACCTATCAACATAAAATAGTCTTCACAATCCTCCACCATGACTGTACCTAGTAACAATATCTCATCCCTTCTATATTAAGAGAAATCAACAAATTATGTGACTAAAGGCATATACAACCCAAATCCAAGTCACCAATTTGAATACACACCAATAATAAAAGATCCTAGCAAAGAAAACCCATATCAAAGTCATAAATACAACCTATAAGTATAGACCATTTGCAACAATACATAACTTGTAGGCCCAACAAGCCATCATACATATCCAAATCAAATATCAATAACTATATCATTATTAGACTGATTCAAAATATAAGATGAGTATACAATAACATAAATCTCTAAATTTCCAAAACAAAAAATGTTACCATAGCTAATATATATCGTAAACCATTCAGATCAATACATCACTAAATAAACCATACCAAACTTGCACTAAATTTCAAATCTGACTTCATATGCCTAAGTTATGCCCAAAACTATGCTCAAAATAAAAAATATTTACCGTTTGGACTCTTAAACCTAAAATAATGTCAAAATAATAGAATCAAACTTACAACAAGATTTTATTGCTTTGAATTAGCTTTCCAATGACTATAAGAAGTCCAAAATCCAATATTCCAAGTGAAAGGTATGGTCATTTTACAAAGACAACCTTTTAAACACTTTCAATGCAATTTTTTTGGTGACAAAAAATATGAGGAGATTAAATTTGATGGCTACGATAGCCTAAACCTAGAAACCTTTTGCATTTTCTATCAGCATGACCGAACTAGGTTACATTACATATCAAAATTTATGGAAAAGCCAACCTGAATCCAATGGTGAGGTCTATTTTTTCCTTGGAGGTCATTTTTGCAATGTTCCCCGTAAAACCCTTATTTAAAGGGAGCATCAAAAAAACTCTTTTGACCAAAAATTTGACATGCCCAAAATCTTCCAACAACCCATCATAACAACAAATCCAAAGCCCCTAGATCTACAAAAAATAACCTAAAAAACTCATATATCTTGCCCTTTAGGTAATTGCACCAAGTTGTGGTGCCAAAAGGGGGGTATAAGTGGCCACTTCTTTTTGAAATAAATAATTTATGCACTTTGACAAGAATTTGAAGATAGTTATGCTCAAAATTTTAAGATATGACAAAAACAAAAGTAGCCGTCCTTTCAATCTATTTTCTAAACTATTAATCTTTTTCCAAAACGGTTTAGTTTTAGGTCCTCACAAAAGGGGCCATAGAAAGTCTAACTATTTTTTTCAAAAAAAACCATAACATAGTGCAAAGTGTGGCCCCCTTAAAATTTTCTTTTAAATTCTTTAATCACTCTGGTAAAAAGTTACCTAACACCGTGTAATTTATCCTAGATTTTTTGAAGAATTTTATAATGTTTATTTTTTTAAAATAAATTTTGTAACTAGAAACATCCCAAAAACATGAAATATCTATGTGCTCCCCCTAGAAATTATTGAAAACTAATCTAAAATCAAAACTTCTTTTTTAAAAAGTGCATATAATGGAGTCTAGTTTATAAATAACTAAGTTGTTGCAAAATTTGATGAACAAGCTAAAATCTACACCCCAATTAGTGCATGTTAGTTTTTGAGAGAAAATGGACATACATTCAAAATAAATTATAGTTGAAAGGCTTGAAATAGCTCAAATTCAAAATAAATTATATGATTATATAGCTAACTCAGAGATCTATAATATCATTTAACCTAATTTTATCGACGCTCAACCATGAGGAAACTTGAAGGAGAGCACACAAGAAAAATCAATCATTTTTGTATACTTGCTGCAAAACATGTCTTAAACTAGTTTAGAGATTCCAAACTTTTGGGTTGGATCCCAAAGAAAAATCCATGCCTTAGGCTTGGTAGAATCCAAAGATTTAAATAGAAAACACGTGCTATTTAAAGTAATTTTAAATTTAGACTTGCATAGTGCATACACACTATAGTGCGCACGCACTTTGTAAGCCTAAATTTCAATAGAGAGGAAAGGAGAGAAGGAAGGAGAGAGAGAGAGAGAGAGAGAGAGAGAGAGAGAGAGAGAGAGAGAGAGAGAAGGGGATGAGAGAGGGAGAGAGAGGGGGACTAGGAGATGGGAGAGGGTGTGATAGGGGGGAGAGATGTGTGAGAGAAATATATAGTAAAAGAGAGGAGTGGGAGATAGATTTACCTAGCAAAATGTGGAGATGAAGATCAATATAGATACATAAATATATGTCGAGAGAGAGGGGGGGGGGGAGGGAGAGATAAATATAGAGAGAGTAGGGGATGGGAGAGGGTGGGATAGAGAGAGATAGAGGGAGAAATGGAGAGAGGGACTAGGGCATGGGAGGGAGGGAGAGAGAGAGAGAGAGAGAGAGAGAGAGAGAGAGAGTAGGGGATGGGAGAGGGTGGTATAGAGAGAGACTAGGGGATGGAAGAAGGTGGGATAGGGGGAGAGAGAGAGAGAGAGAGAGAGAGAGAGAGAGAGAGAGAGAGTAGGAGGTGGGAGAGGGGGAGACAGATAGAGTAGGGGATAAGAGAGGGAGGGAGGGAAGGAGGGAGGGAGAGAGAGGGGGAAAGAGAGAGTAGAGGGTAGGATAGAGAGAGAGAGAGACTAGGGGATGGGAGAGGGAGAGAGAGGGGAGGTGGGAGAGGGAGAGAGAGATAGAGTAGGGGATGGGTGACGGAGAGAGAGATAGAGAGAGTAGGGGATAGGAGAAGGTGAGATGGGGGGGGGGAGAGAGCGAGCGAGAGAGAGAGAGAGAGAGAGAGAGAGAGAGAGAGAGAGAGAGAGAGAGAGAGAGAGAGAGGATGAGAGAGAGAGTATGGGATGGGAGAGGGTGGGATAAAGAGAGACAGAGGGAGTGAGAGACCATTCATCATGGGATCAAACCATCTATTTTGTTAGCTCTGATTGGTCAAGTAAACCTTAGTCCCAATCTTGTCCCATTCCATTGACCACTCGAACATTCTTGAGCACACCAAACATAATTGACCCTGATAGTCACTAAATTTCATAGGACAGAGATCTTTGATGGGGCATATCTCGAAGCTTGTACAAGGTGTGGATGTGATTTTGGTGCTACAAGATCATGTTGTTGACACCTAAAATAAGCTCTCTCACTTTTTGGAGATTAGATTCCATTCTAATTTTGTGGCCCATCTCAGTTAATGCTAAAACTTGTAGTGTTGGCCAGTTCAAAGTCACTAACTGGTGAATCTCTCTAACCGTTCATCATGGTATCAAACTATCTACTCTATTAGCTCTGAGTGGCTGGGTAAAACCTAGTCCCAAACTTGTCCTATCCCATTAACTATTCAAACATTGTCAGGCATGCCGAATAGAATTGACCCTAAGAGTCACTAAATATCATGTGTCAATACTTGGAAGAATGAAAAAGAGACAAGAAATTGAACACTTATAGGAAATTTTAATGAAGTAAAAATTATTATACGAACAAGAACTAACTTAATCCAAGATAAAACTTCAATGTTTAATGTAGTTTCCTCTTTGGCCCCTCTCACAGAGATTATGTTTGACATTCTTCTAAGTTGTCCAATTGATACTGCTTTTTCTCAAGCATTTCATAGATAGTGTTGCATTTCCATTTCCTTTTTATATTATTGTAGATAAGAAGCCCAATGTCATGATTATTTCTCCATGCAGAAAGCCATGGATTCACCATACGTTTTGTGTGCAGCATTAGTTTATTGAGGACTTGACATGAAAATAGGTGGACCATCACTAAGAGGTCACTTGGAAACATTTGTCCCTACCATGACTTTCAAAATCGGATTTCTCATTCTATCATTTCCCTCACAAAGATATATTTTGAGAAATATTGGAGGCACAACAATTGTAGAAATCCATGACTGCCAATTTGAATCCATGGGTGCAAGAATTTATTCCTCCTGTAGTAGAATACATGACTCTCCCTCCACACTCATCCACTTACCCAATTTCCCCTCCAATAGGGAATACAATCTTGCTGATATTATACAATATTGTTCCAGCTCCATTCCAACTATAGATAAATTATGTTCCACACACCATGAATTATATTCCAGAAATCACTCCACCAATTTTCCCTCTCATGGGTTGCCAAATTCCTTTTCCTCCTATAAATACTCCCTTTTGTAGTAGAAGACTAGTGGAACCATTAAATTGTTTGCCCAAAGTTTTGGTTTTCCCTCCTCAATAGTAGCAAGGTCTGAAGGGTCCTCCTCCACAACATCATTGTACAAACTTTGACCCACTTTGACCACCTAGTGTCCATCCTAGGGTTTATTAGCTTGCACATACCTAAACAAGGCTTAGTCAAACTAGCCTGATCTAAGCACACTAGTACACCACCTTGATTTGGCTAGAGTCACAACAATCTCAAAGAAACAACAACACAAACAAAGCCAAAACATAGGTTGTTAGGTGCATTGCACCAAGATAATGACCAAAAAAAGATATCCAAGAAAAAATACAACTATAGCTATAGGAATCATAAGAAGAGCATATATATTGTGTTTCCATGAATGAAGCTCTCAAAGAGATGGATAAGAAAGCAATATTGATATTGAATTCCATGAATAAATTTAAAACTTTATTTCAAGTCTTCTTGTGTTATAAAGATAAAGCATATATAAACTCATCAAATGTTTATGATGACAATAAGGTTCAAGCTTAGACATTTACATAATGTATAAAATTAACATTGAAGTTTGAGTCTTGATTTGGCTACATTATGTAAATGTTTAAGCTTGAATCTTATTGTCATCATAAACATTTGAAGAGTTTATATATGCTTTATCTTTAGAATAGAAGAAGACTTGAAATAAAGTTTTTAATTTATTCGTGGAATTTCATATCAATATTGCTTGCTTATCCATCTCTTTGGGAGCTTCATTCATGGAAACACATTATATATGCTCTTCTTATGATTCCTATAGCTACAGTTGTTGCATTTTTTCTTGGATATCTTTTGTCTATCATTATCTTGGTGCAGGGAACCTAACAACACTTGTGTTGGCTTTGTTTGTGTTATTTTTTTATTTGAGGCTTGTTGCAACTCTAGCCAACTTAGTTTGGTGTGCTAGTGTGCTTAGATCAAGTTGGTTTGACTAAGCCTTGTTTAGGTATGTGCAAGCTAATAAACCCTAGAAGAGACACTAGGTGGTCAAAGTGGGTCAAATTCCATACAATGATGTTCTAGAGGACCCTTCAAACTTTGTTGCTCATGAGGAGGGCAAGGTTTGAAGGGTCCTCCTTAGTTTTCCCTCCTCATGAGTAGAAAGGTTTCAAGGGTCCTCCTATGCAACATCATTGAACAGATTTTGACCCACTTTGATGACCTAGTGTCCCTCCTAGGGTTTATTAGCTTGCACATACCTAAACAAGGCATAGTAAAACTAACTTGATATAAGCACACTAGCACACCACACTAACTTGGCTAGAGTTGCAACAAGCCTCAAAGCAACAACAACACAACCAAAGCCAAAAAAAGGGTTGTTAGGTGCCCTGCACCAAGATAATGATAGACAATAGATATCCAAGAAAAAATGCAACAACTATAGCTATAGGAATCATAAGAAGAGTGTATATAGTGTGTTTCCATGAATGAAGCTCTCAAAGAGATCAATAAGAAAGCAATATTGATATGAAATTCCATGGATAAATTAAAAACTTTATTTCAAGTCTTCTTGTGTTTTGAAGATAAAGCATTTATAAACTCTTCAAATGTTTATGATGACAATAAGATTCAAGCTTAGACATTTACATAATGCAGCCAACTCAAGACTCAAACTTCAATGTTAATTATATAAAATTAATAAAAATTCAAGTTTCACTGTTCTCATCCCAACAAAAACTCCAAATAAGTTACTCATAATCAAAAGTGCTCATAACTTGTACAATTTAAATATAAATTAATACCATAGCCTTATTCACATGTCAAATGATACTATTAAAACTTATTATAATGATTCATACCCTTATTTTGGATGTAAATTACATTAAAATAAAATACATGAAATACTTAAAATGTAAACAAGAAAAATAAGATATATATTATGAGAGCCAATAAAGTCATACATGAACAAACTGATGCATCAAAGTTGTAAGTCTAATAATGTCATGCATCAAATATATGTCATATTTCAAATATAAAATGTCATATATACATCAAATGTATGTCGAATATGTCCACTAACATAAAATCCAAGATATATGTCCACTAATACCTATACATGTGTGTCCATCCCTATATCTTCTTCTTTCTATGAGGGGAGGGAAACAAATCCCTAGAGGTCTTTAGTCATTGTATGGAGGAAGATGATGGGGATGATGGGGTCTTCTGCATATGCTTGCTTGTCCTCTTGCTTAGGCTCCTCTCTAACTAGAGCCAATACAAACAAAGTATATATGAATCAATAATTGTTATACATTTAAAAACAAATATATGTACACAAAAAATTAATAATTTTCTTACCAACATCAAATAGTCACTCAGTACATCCACCTCAAAGGATCACGGATGATCAAGAGAAACAAGGCCCTACAAAAATTCAATCAATATAATCATTCAGTCATACTTATAAATACCATTTGAAATTTCAATACTAACTATTATAAATAATAACTAAAACTATGAAAAATCGTTCGTACCTTAGTCAATGGCTCTGAACTAGCCATCGTGGCAGCAACTCCATGATCAATGGACAGGCGAAGATGAGAAGGAGTCTCAAATGTCAACAACTGCAAATCATATAATACAATTTACATGTTTTTTATAGAATATAATCAAATTAATTAAATTAACATAAACCAAATGCACCTCTATGAAGCTTGTATCATGCCTAGGCTCAGAGTCCCTTGTGAATGTTGATGGTCCAGTAGAGAACTAATGCACATGGATTTAAAAAATTGTCAATCCTTCATATGATTACTTACTAATATATGTATTAATTTAAATGATTAAATCGATACATACCTCTTGACTCATTGATGGGACATAAAATGGGGCCGGGGAATCTATACTAGAGCCATCAACACTCTTACCTTGAATTTTGAACAATGTCAAGACATGCTAATTAATTAATCATTCAATGTACATATGAAATGTGATCAAATTAGTTTATTATAATTGTAATTTACATGTTTGTCAATGCCAAATGTGTCACTCAGGAACTGATCAATGACTAGCCCATTATCCATAGTGTCTCCAACATGGCTGCCAAATGTGCATAAGAATCCACATGATGTGCACATGTAACCATGATGCAAAGAAGGCTCCTCCTCAACTAATGGGCTAGCATAATGAATGAGGATTTGTGTCAAAGCATTGATAGTCCCTAGAGTATTGGTTTCTACATTTTCCTTCTTGAAGGAATAATGACATGCTCACCATGTGGCTTAACAACAAGCACCCTAACTACATTAGGGTAAAGACATGCCCTCGACCTCTCAAATGATGACCCTCCACCTCTACCCTAAGAATCTAACATGTTAAAATAATTGGGGATCTCCCCAAGGACAAATTCATGACATAATTTCTTTAAGAAATACATTGGAACCTCATGATTATTGCATGGAGTGGCATCAAATACCATCCACCATCTATCCTAAAATTTATTTCTAATATCATCATGTACGCACTAGTGGATGTGGAACCTTTTAGTTGTATGTTTAACATTGTCTTGTTGTCCTGAATTTTTAAACAATGCACATATGCTACCTTTCACTATTTCCTTATTCTTACATCTTTATAGGATAATTTATTTTCATAATATCTTCTTTGTTCTTCTCTCTTAGCATGCCAAATATCCAACTGACCACTAACAAAAGCTACATGGCTCATAATGGACTCAAGGGAGGATGTCAATTGTGCTCTCATAGGATTAGTTTTCATGCAAGCTTTCAACCTACCAATGATTTCTTCTAATTCATTTTTCCCTCTTTCTATTTCATTCATTATATTGTCTTGGGTGCCAAGAGGAGGTCTTTAAATTGGTGGAGGTTGTAGAAGTTCTTGATCTACTTGTGGAGGATTTTTATTTGATTTTGTTAATCAGGTTGGGGATTTGGTGGTTGATTATTCACATTTTCTAATAAGAAACCAATTGAAATAAATAAGCAAATTTGAAGAAAAACTTTTAAAAAAATACAAAACAATACTAAAACATACAAAACAATGCAAAAAGAGAGTAGAAAACATACTTGATGATCCCGATCTTGATCTTTGGCAATGAGAAGGCATTTTGAGGAGGAGAGTGAGAAAATTATTCAAATTCTACAACACATCAATGATATCTCATGGGAATCTCTCCATGTTGCATGTCCATCTAGGTGCTCCCAAGTGCAAAATTATATAATAAAATAAAATAATACAATATAAAAATATTATGCAATATGTGCAACACCCATTATATCTACAATTAGAAAATTATAGCCTTTGGTAATCCATGCAACCTTAAAATCTCTCTAAAGAATTTATTATATGTATTGCATCTTATGTCTTTCTACATGGTATGCAATGAGTCATTTTAGAAAATTTGTCAACAACAAAAAAGATAGAATAATTACCTCTACAATTTTTTGTTAATCCAAGAAAAAAATCAATACTGATGTATTCCCAATGTTTAATGGGAATAGGTAATGGTTTGAAAATCCTACATTCTTGTTCCTTTTGCAACTTGAAAAATCCTACAAAATGTCACAAATGTTTGAACATCTTTATACATATGTGGATGGAAGTATCTCTCAGAGATCAAATTCACCATTTTATAAATTCCAAAGTGTCCTACAATTCCTCCACTACTTTTCACCTTTATTATGTTATCCCTCATTGAACCTCTTGGTATACATAATTCAATTCCTTTGAACAACATATCTTCCTAAATGAAATAATCATCCCACTTATTTGATTATCTATTATGGTATTTTACAAGCTTTCCAAATTTTTATAAATTCAAGATTAGTTTCATACAAAGTCTTCAAATCATCAAAACCCTGTACTTCAATCTCCATCTTAGCTACCAATTTTTTTCTTCTACTCAATACATCTACATCTCTATTTGACTGACTACTCCTATGTCTCAACACAAATTTTAAATTTTTCAAGTAATCAAGCCAATTCATATGTCTTCGATTCAACTTATTTTAACTTCTCAAGTATTTCAATGCTTTGATCATTATAAAACACAAATTCTGCAGGCATCAAATAATGTCTTCATTTTGCCAAAGCTTGAATAATAACATAGAACACCTAGTTATAAACTAGAGTTTTCTTCTTGGCATCATTCAATTTCTCACTATAGAAAGAAATAGGTTTACCTTCTTAACTTAAAACAAATCCAATTGCATTCCCACTTGCATCACAATCAACTTGAAATTCCTAAATAACATTAGGCAAAGCTAACACTTGAAATTTTGGAACCTTATCTTTTAGAGTCTTAAAGCTTTTTTCTTCTCTATGCGTCCATTCAAATTCATTTTTATCAGCTCTCCTTATTCATGTCATCATATTACAAACTAAACTATTTTTTTGATGAACTTCCTATAGAAACGAGAGATTACATAAAAAGACATAACTTCACCAACACTCCTAGATGTAGGTCAATCCAAAATGACCTTTACCTTCTTAAGATTCATCTTCAAACCATTAGTTGAAATAAAAAAAATCCAAATATACTATCTCCTCTTTTATAAAATAATATTTCTTCAAGTCAATCAATAAATTTTTTTCCTTTATTCTCTATAAAACTTGTCTTATGTGCATCAAATGATCCTCTTTAGTCATATTAAATATTAATATATCATCAATGTAAACAATCACAATCTTACCCAATAATTTCTTCATAATTTCATTCATTAGTCTCATGAAAGTGCTAGGTGTATTAGTTACACCATTTTAAGGCATAACTAGCCATTCATATAAACATTCTTTTGTCTTGAAAATAGTCATCCAGACATCTCCTCTAATTTTGATCTAATGATAACCACTTTTCAAATCAATCTAGGCAAAAATATCTTTCTCCACTCAAACAACCCATAATACCACCCATTCTAGGCAATATAAATCTAAATTTTACTGTGATCCTAATTATAGCTCTAGAATTAATACAAATTCTCCATTCTTATTAGGTACCAATACTTCATGTATTGCATAAGGACTCAATTTTTCTCTAATTATACATCTCTGCAATAATTATTGGACTTGTCTATGCAAATCCTCATTTTCTACAGGTGTCAATCTATGTGGTGCTTTGTTACGAAAACTAGCTTCGGGTATAAGATCCATACAATGAGCAACACTTCTAACTGATGGTAATGAATAAGGTATATTTTTTGGAATAATATCTTAGAATTTTGATAAAAATATTTCAATTTCAAGTGATTTCTCATTATCATTTTTATTTTCTGACTTTCTAGGAATCAAGGAAAAATACATAATTTGTTTCTTCAAAACCTTAAGAAACTAATTCCCTTCAACCAAATATACTCTAACAAAAGTAAAATAATCATCTTTAATTTCATCTATAAAAGGAAACAAAACTTGTCTTTTCCCATCAGCCTAAATCATGCAAATCCTATCTATCATATTGTCATGGTCTACCCAACAATGTGTGACAATAATCCATAAGAATTATTTGTATGAGAATGGTTTGAAGAGAAGAACATATAATCAAATAATCATTATTTTGTCAATGATGTCAAACCTGCTACCTACTAGTGAGACAATTACTTTTGGGTCTAAAAGCTATCATTTAGTTGATTGATGAAGAGGATTTCAAAAGAGGGCATAACAATATAACCTAGAGAAAGGTTGAGTTATTTGGTATATAAAAGAAGCACTAAGACCAATAAGACATTGATACTAAATTGTACTTTTTATCTACTTAAAGTGTAAAATGAAAGATTACTCAAGTTAAGACTAGAAGAAGATCAAGCAAGAAAAGCATCTGCTGAGCCTTGCCAAGAAATCAAAGCAAGCTGAGGAGAAATCAATGGAAGCCAAGTGAAAAATAAGAGGTGCCAAGAAAAGATGAAAAATAGTGCAAGCTAAGTAATTGTTAGTTTATGCCAAGTAATAGTGCAACAAAGCAATATATTTTTTGAGTGAATACAAATAGTGTTAAATAGAAGATTTTATGAATCTAAGCTTGCTAGTTTGTTTTCTTGAATTATGTGAAGCATGTGGAAGATAACTATGATGCATTGGTGGCACAAAATTCAAGGTAAACCATTTTGAGGTGAATTCAAGGAAGATTGTAGAAGAATTTTCTAGAGGAACCAAATGGAAAAGTGGGTAGATTAATTGTATCCTACCTAACCCCAAAATGGATGACTATGGTTAAGTGGGAAAAGATCTAAATTCTCTATTTACAGAGATAGTTGGTCAGAAGAAAAGGTTGTCATGTGTGACAACCTAAGGAAAATAAGGAGTCTAGGGTATTGCTTCATTTAGTGGTAAAATAGAAGTGACCACAATTGGTATGCAAAGCAATAAGGTTAAAGAATATGAATTCTTGAAGGGTGAAGAAGCTATCAGAGCTAAAGTGTGTGAATGCCAAGCAGAACGGAGGACTGAAATAGAGATCCATAATCTGCAAGTGAGTTGTAATTTGTTATCAGATCAATGCTTATTGATACTTTCTAATCATTGTATCAGTCTAGGGTAAATCTTTTGGATTAATGTTGACCTAACAATCATTTTTAAATCCTTTAATGAGGTGACATTTTAATGGAATGGTCTAAAGTCCTCTAACAAGGCTCACTCCTAATAGGGTGATTAAAATTCTTTAACCAGGTCACATTTAATAGTGTGTATTGTAACCTTTAATGGGGTTGGCCTTTCACAAGGCATCACTTTAGAAGAGTGAGAATGATTAGTATTTACTAGTGGTTTTTCCCAAATTGGGTTTCCATGTAAAATCCTTGTGTCAAATTGTGTGAATATTCTTATATTGCTTCATGTTTAGGTTTTTGCAAAGTTGTTTTGACCTAGGATAGTAACCTACAAATTTTATGTATTGTATGATCAAATGGATGCATGCATGATAAAGTTTAATGGATATGGGTCTACTAAGCATTGAAAAGTTTAATTTGTACATCTGGACCTTGGATAACTGATTCACCCCCCCACCCCTCAATTATTCTAAAGAATTCCAATAATTCGTATCAAAACCATAGTGCATAAGAGAACTAGTTTGAAGGTAGTAGAAGCAAAAGATCAAGATGTCCAAAAGAGAGGTACTCACGTTTAACAAGAAAAACTTCCATGCATGGAAAAGTTTGATGAAGCTACACCTAAGAGGTCTTGGAGACCATGTACAATCTACCATCACCACTGAGCATGTTGACCCTACTGGAGCCCTAACTGTTGAGGATCTAAAAAGGAAGAAATAACACAATCAAGCAATGTTGGAGATAACATTTTCCCTAATTTACACTGAGTTTGATGACATCGAGGAATGTGATAATTCTAAGAAGCTATGGGATGTTATAGAAAATCTCTATGGAGGAGACAAAAATGTACTAAGAGCCAAATCTAAAAGTCTAAGAGGTAAGTTTGATGATATGAGAATGCAAGAAAGTAAGAATATGGTTCAATATTGTGCTAGAGTAAAAGAAGTAGTTAATGCAATTAGAGGAGCAATTGGTAAGATTGAAGATGAGATTGTGATCAGCAAAGTACTAAGAACCCTACTACCCATCTATGTTATTAGAGTCTCTATCATACAAGAACTGAGGTACACACTTGGTAATAATCTGACCCTTGAAGGATTGATAGGTAGACTCATTGGCTTTGAACTCTCTAATTTTGATAATTTCAAATTTGAGAATGTTGAATCTACTTTCAAAGCTAAAATATCATTAAAAGAACCTAAAGAGAAGAAGAAGAAAAAAGGTCAAATATGTTTTTAGTGATAGGGATATAGATGAGGAAGATGTAGAACAGCTTGAATCACTCCTAGTAAGGAGATTTAATAGAGGAAAAGGAAAATTCAAAGGTAAGATACCTATCATGTATTTTAATTGCAATTAGATTGGTCATATTGTTGCTAGATATCCACAGAAAAAGAACAATAGAGGTGGACACAAATACATAAGTAAAAGAGTTGAGGATAAAAAAGATTACAAAGATAAAGGCAAGAAGTCTTACTCCATTTCTAAAGAGGAAACCAAAGATGGATCTAACAAACATGATGATGAAGTGGTGTATGTTGCAATGAAGGATAATTATGATGAGGATGAGGCAACTACACTAGTATCTTATGTGAACAAGAGTGACAAATGGATCATTGATAGTGGGTGTTCACACACATGACTAGACATAAAAGTAAGTTCATTACCCTTTATTATTATGATGGAAATAGTGTAAGGTTTGGTAATGATGTACCCTATCTGATAAAAGGAAAAGGATCTATCAAACTCATAGAAAAGATCATGTGTGATAATGCATATTATGTAGGACTTATAATTTGTTGAGTGTGTCACAACTAAATAGTTCAAGTTGCAAAGTTGAGTTTGAGAACAAGATAGAAAATATCTATGATGTTGATGGGAAACTAATTGGAAAAGGTGGTTATATTAGAGGTTATCTATTTTAACTTGATATGAATGATGCTACATGTCTTGTTCTAGAATTTGACAATGTGTGGTTATGGCACAAGAGGTTATGTCATGTTAAATTTGATAACTGAGTAAGTATCAATAACATGAAAAGAGTCAAAGGTTTTCCTAAACTAAAGAAACCTAATAATATGATATGTAAACAATGTCAGTTAGGAAAAATGAAAAAATCTAATTTTAAGAGTAAGACGCACACCTCTAAAGAAATTATGAAATTAGTTCATATTGATTTGTGTGGACCAATTGATGTGCAAAGCTACAAAGGTGACAAGTATATTATCATTTTTGTTGATGATTATTCTAGAATGATGACAGTCATGTTTTTGAAATAGAAACTTGATGCTTTCCAAATGTTTAAGTGGTATTTAGCTAGAGTTGAAAAGGAGATAGGAAAAAGCTTGAAATGTCTGAGATCTAACAAAGGTGGAGAATTTTCAATAAATGAGTTTGAGATGTTTTGTAATGACAAAGGAATCAAAAGACAAACTTCTGCACCTAGGACCCCTCCAAAAAATCAAATTGGTGAAAGGAGGAATAGATCTATAATGAAATGTGCTAGGACACTCATGATGGAGAAAAATTTTGATTTGAAATATTCAAGAGAGGATATAAGTATATATATCTATACCTTGAATCATGTGCAAGGAAAAAAGGGTACTCATTCAATACCTTTTGAATTATGGTATGGATACTCACCCAATGTAAAATATTTTAAGGTATTTGGAAGCAAGTGCGCTACATTCTTAAGGATTTTAGGAATGGTAAATTAGATTCTAAAAGTGAAGAAGGTATATTCCTTTGCTATTCCACAAGAATTAAAGCTTATAAGTTTTTAAATACTAACACTAACAAAGTTGTGGAAAGTGCAAACGTGAAGTTTGATGAATATATAGAGGTACATGAAGTTGAACTTATGAAGGAACCTAAAGAGTACAAATAATTTGTATACTTTTATGAAGGCATTCCTATTGATGAAGATGTTGTAAACCAAATTGTTAATCAACAAAAACATTTATTGATGTCGAGTCGCATACAATGAATGTTGAGTTACATTTAGGAACCAAGCTATAGATAAGAGCCAAGTTGTAGATAGAAGTTCAGGCTCATTATGATTTTGAGATAAATGTACATGAAAGAGATGTTGAATTACTAGATAGAGAAGTACCTAGTGATTCTAAAGTTGACAAACATAATGAGGAAAGAAGAGAAAAACTAAGATTGTCAAAGTTTGTCAAGAGACATCACCTTGTTGAATAAATTATTGGAAATAAAGATGCTAAACTAATAAAAAGAAATAGGTTGAGAAGTGATACATGTATTTTGAGCATTCATGAGCCTAAGATAATGAAACATGACTTAGAAAATGAGGACTAGAGTAAAGCCATGAAAGAAGAGATTGAGAAAATTGTGAAAAATAAGACATGAACTCTAGTTCCCAAACTAGAGGACAAGAATGTGATTAGAACCAAGTGGGTGTACAGGAACAAGTTAGATGAAACTAATGAAGTCATAAGGAATATGACAAGATTATTTTGCAAAGGGTATCCACAAGAAGAAGGAATAGACTATGGAGATACATTTTCCCTTATTGCAAGATCTGAAGGAGTAAGAACTCTGCTTGCTTACTCTACATACAAAGTTTTCAAAGTTTATCAAATGAATGTGAAGTCAACATTTTTGAATGGTATATTAGAAGAAGAGGTCTATATAGAATAGCCAGAAGGTTTTTTTGACGCTAACAACAAGAACATGGTATGTAGGCTACACAAAGCATTATATGGTTTAAAGCAAGCCCCAAGAGCATGGTCTAGACACCTAAAAATTGGCAACGACCTAAACTATGCATTCTTGATTAATCAACACAAATTAAGAAAGAAATCAAAGGAACACAATACACTTTCAAATCAAGGATCACATTAGGTCATTAATTGATCAAATCATCTATCAAACCAATAAGACCTAAATCAACTTCAAAAAAAATGAGGAGGAAAATAATTCAAAATCATAAAATAAAATTCAAAAAGGGAGAAAGAATATTTATCCTTAATAAAGTCATTTATCCTCACAAAAGTGAAAACCCCCCTTTTACATTTAAAAGAATTGGAAAAATCCTCATTTATCCTCAAAACTAAGTCTGTTGGACTCTTCCTCCTGGTCCCTTATGAGATATTTTTAAATTCACCTCCATCCTCTAGTCAAAGGTAAAATCATGATTCTTACCCCAACCCCTTCCAAAACCCTATAAATAGGAGGGAAATTCAACAACCAAGGGGACCCAAGTTTTAGGCATCTGCACTATAGGCACATTTAGAGTTATCATGCTACCATTGTTATCTTAGCAATTTCATGTCATTTTGATGGCATTTTAGCATTCTTTTCATGTTATTTAGTATCATTTTAGCACATTTTTATCTCATTGCATATTCATTTAATAGCATTTTAGAGTTGTTATACCATATAATCTGCATTTAATCATAGATCTTGCATACATTCTTGTAGATCTGCATTTTAAGCATACTGCCATTCTAGAACTATCACTGAGATGCTGGTCTAAGAGCATTCTTAGTAGTTGTAGTTAGGGAAACCTGGGATGTTCATGGAGTTTACATTTTGACAATGATTTCTTGGGTTTAGTTTAGTTCATTTTCATTTTATCTACACTCTGCATTAAAGTCTCATGAATACACAAATAAAACCATGTACAAATTGGTGCCCACCATGGGGCTTAAACTCAAAGCCTCTCTACTCTTCAATCTTTTTGTCTAATCTTTTATTTTTATTGTAGATCTACATTTTTTGCTGGTTTCTTGTGTAGATCTGATTGGCTGAAAGTTCTACAACATTTTGGAAGCTTCATAATAGTGCTAGCAAACTCTCAAAGGCTTCCTCAAATGTACAAAGGCCAGATCTGTAATCTTCTGATGCTACAGTGGTTCTGAACTTTTTTTCAACTCTTTTGAGCAATCTTTTAACACATTTAACACTTTTTGTAGCACTTTTAAGTATTTCTATAGCACATTTAATGTTTCCCATATCACATTTTCCACTTTCTATAGCGTATTTACTAGTTTAAATAGCACATATGATACATTATGTAATGCAAATGCTTATTCCTATACTGCATCTGATAAAAATTATAAATTGATGAATCTAACTTTTAGATCTGATTACCGATTGCTTACAGGTCTCTTCCAAGCTAATGGGAACTCCTAGATTACTAAAAATGCATGATAGAAATGAAGACCCTCTAAAATATGCCTAGCCTTTGCTAGCACCAAATCAAGTAAGTGGACCTCGACACTTTTCAATTCAAAGTGCAACATTTCTAAGTTCAAAACCTAGTTTAATAGAAACATTTGATCTTGTTGGCCCTCAACTCTTTTGAGTTGATCATAATGCCTGACCTTCTATAAAGATCAATTACAATTGAACAAGGAAAGAACTCACACATAACTTAACTAGGAGCCCCTTGTCTTTTGTAGTATAAGGGCTTGTAACTGAACAACTGTGTCTATTATGTTTGGGAGGTCAGGACAGTAGGGATATGCTCTCACTCTCCTAGAGTGATCAAATTTCCAAACCTATTTGTGATTTCTATTTTTTTTTACTTTCTACTAGGTAGGATTACTTAGCCATAGAAAGGCTACCTCTTGAGTTGCCTTAGTAGGGCTAGTGAGAGGGAACACTTACCAATATTGCATTCCCAATCAAATGCAAGCCACCCATGATCAGAATATAGCCTTCCTCTATTAGTCACATAATGGATTGTGCAAACCTTCTTAGCATTAGTGGGAAGCTCTCTATCACAAGAGCGGTAAATTCCAACACTATTGGTTAAAAACTAAAACCCACTAGTCACCAGCTCTAGACAACCTTGTTAGGAAACCCTTTTCTTCCATTTTATAGGTGCATGCAATTTTGTAGTTTATTTTAACTTCTTCTACTACTATGTTTGGATGTGTTTTAAAACTTAATAGAAAACTCCAATTTAGATCACAGTCCTTCCAAAAGATGTAACTATAAACTAATATGAGAAACTAAGTTCAAAATGATAACATGGCTAAAAGACCCTAAAATAGCGCATTTATTATTTAAAAAAATGCATTTGGCTAATTATGTGACACATTTAAACTCTATTATGGTGCATCTAACTACAAAATAGTGCATCTAAATATTTAAATAGTGGATTTTCCCTACATAACAATGCATTGAAACCCTAAAACAACGCATATGACAGATAAAGTAGCACATGTGAACATTTAAACAATGCATATAATTAATTAAATAGTGCATTTGAGCAATCCTATAGTGCATTTGAGAAAAAACATAAAATAGAGGCTATCTGCGTACATGACACTTGCAAAAAAATAACAAATTCGGATACCCTTTTTCCTCATTGATATTTCCAAAGACTGAGAGATCCTAAAATTGACTGAAACCATTTATAAAACAAGAAAAGTTATAAGTTCCATTTAGAGGTTCTTAATCCAATAATCATTATTGCTTCACCTTGCATATCAAGCCAAAAATGTCCTGAGACACACATTCATTCCCTATCTAACTTCATGAAAGTGAACTCACATTGTTAACATTGCCAAACACCTTGTCTAACTTAGCTTGTTACTCCAAATGAACCATGGTCAACGAAAGCCCTCATATTGTGAAAATGCATAAGAGTTAGAGGAATCTTATTCAAATTTCATGCCACTATGTAAAACTAGTGTAGCCACAAAACCAAAATAATCACCTATACAAGTGAGTGCTAGAACAGCTAGTAGAACCATCAAATGCATGAAATCTTCAAATCTTATTGAACTTGTCACACCAATGGATTGTTCACCAAATAAAATTTCCCATGAGTCACCCCTATTCAACCAAAGTTTAGAACCTTTTGCTAAAATGGGTTCATCTAACACATGGGATGAAAAGAGCATCGAAACTAAAATTAAAGACTTTTAGCAAAATCCTAAACTTGTCAATATCATGGACAAGATACCTAAAAAACATGAAGAATGCTACATACTAGCATTAGCACAATAAGGTGCAAAATTTCCATCCAACTTTGATGTAACCAACCTTAAACGAGATAAAGAAGAGTCACCTTTAGATATTGTCACACAAAAATTATAAAACCTACAATTGGAAATGGAAAGGATGAAGTGAGGAAAGATACAACCTGCAGAATTTAGTCTTGAAAAGGTGTGTCCTCTTCCATTTGATATAAGAATGACCTTCACACCTTTCCCTCAGAATGTGCAGATACCAAAATACAATAAATATTTTAGTACATTAGATCCCCAAGATCATCTTAGACAATTCTATACTCTAAGTATGGAGTTTGTTCATGACATGACCTACCTAATGCATATGTTTCCTAGGAGCCTCAGAGGGGAAGACATGGAGTTTTTCTCCAAGCTACCCTCTAATATTAAGACCTTTGATTAATTGGCTTCCATTTTCATTGCCTAGTATTCCTATAATGTCAAAAGGGAAGTTATAATGATCAATTTGTGTAACACAAAATAACTTCTCGGAGAATCATTCAAGGTCTTCCTACAAAGATGGAGACACACATTTGCAAAAATATCATAAAGACATACTAGATAAAGAGAAGACAAACATCTTCATCAATAATCTCTCAAAACCCATGAATTACTAGCTCCAACTACAAGGGTCTACAGACTTTAAGACTACCTTAGAGAATGCCACTAATGTAGAAGAGACCTTGATAAATAATGACATTATTAAATTATCAAAATATGGTAAGGTTTTTTCAAAAAATTCCCCATAGACTCACAATTCCTCTAATCAATCCACTAGTAAAAAAAAGTCATGGTGGAGAAACAACAACAAAAACACCATCAATGATGGATGGTTGAAGCTAACCATGTTAAACCTCAAACTCAACCTCATCCAAATCAGCAGTGCCCTATCATCAATAACACCAATCCAAACACACCTTGACAAGATAATGCCCCTCCATTTTATAGATGTAATACAACAAATCCCTTAATGTCTAACCAACAAGTCACTTATAATCAAGCTCCTCCTCCAAGAATATATCAATCTTCTAACATACCCAAGGAGTATACACCTATTGGGATGTCTTATGAGAGTGCTTTATAGACCCTCTTGGCCAATGAACTCATTGTACTACTTGAGGCCAAACCCTATGAACCTCAAGTTAAACCAAAGTGGTACAAGCACATTTGTGCCTACCATCGAAACAGGGGACACTTAACAAATAATTGTTTCACCCTTGAGGGGACCATACAAAAATTAATCAACAATGGAACTATCAAAGTGAATAACCTTAACAACAATGAAGACCATATGGCCTTCAAGAACCCTTTTATGAGTCATGAAAAGGGTGAATCCTCTAGAGCTAACTAGAATGCACCTCCTCATGATAAGGTTAATTACACACATCACAACAATAACACCATCAACATGATCTCCAAATTTGATGATGCCATAAATGTCATCATAATTAAGGATAAAAACAAGAAACAATCACCAAATGTTGTTACCCAAGGCCAGGCCTCTAAATTCATGTTATTAGGACTTGTGAAAAATTCTAATCATGTAACTATGAGTTCCTCCTTGCCCATATACAACTTGTTCAACCAGTTTCTTAAGACCCCCAACCATATCTCTATTTTTGAATTATTGCAAATTTCCCCTAAGCATAAAGAAATCCTCACCAAAGCCTTAGTTCCACACGACCTTGATGTTAGTAGATTTTAAAACATGGTCAACAATCTTATTGCCTCTCACTATTTATCCTTTTATGCTCAAGATGACATGTCGGCTATTCATCCTCAAAACTCCCCATTACACATTGAAGTTTTCATTCATAGAAACAAAGTTAAAACAACTTTAGTTGATGGTAGAGCAAGACTAATCATTTTTACACTAAACTTGGTAAAAGCCTTAGGGTATATAGAGGATACTGTCGACCCCAAAAATAAAATCACCATTAAGGCTTAAGATGACAAGGAGAAATCCTCCAAGGGCATGGTTATTCTATCGATCAAGGTAGGCCTAGTTGTAAAAGAAACTATTTTTCAAGTATTGGACTTACAATTAACTTAGAATATCCTGTTGGGGAGATCGTGGATTCATAACATACAAGTTGTTCCCTCCACTTACCATCAATGTCTCAAATTTCCATACATGGGTCAAGAGGTGACCATACCTGGTGATCAGATCCTTGCCCAATATTGTAACACCTTTGTTTCTCATAATAGGGAAGAACCAACACCCTAATAGATGACATTAGTCAATCCATGTCTATAGACACTTCATGTTTGACCAACCAAAAAAATGACCACTCATCTACATTGACTAAAGGTAAAGAGAAATTTGGTTGTTCAAGTTCTTCCCTTCCTTCATCATCATCATCAAAGGACCCCAAATGGTCACGTTATGAAGAAATGGATAGGTTAATGAAAGATTTTGATAGGGAGTGCAAACTACAATGCAAAGGAGTAGGTGACTACTTGGTCTTATTATTTGATCCCCCACTTTCTCCAAGATCTCATGGAAAACTATCATCCACCACTAGACCTTACCATGCAGATTTTGTCAAAGCAAGTGGAGTACCTCCAAGTTCTATAGAAGAAATAAGTGAACAAAATATTGAAATATCCCCTTGCCTATATGGAATAGGTTTTGATTTAATGAAAAACATGGGATATATAGGAGACAGTCCCTTAGGGAAAGGGAAAATCATCACTGAACCCCTAGTAGCACAATTCAAGTCCAACAAATCCAAAATAGGGGTGGGCTACAACAAACAAGATGAAGCATGAATTACTCTAAGTCTTGTCCCAAACACAATGATCCCTCCTATTCCACTTTGGTGTGGGTGCCTAAAGAAAGGGATGGTAGTAACTAGAAAGTAGCTAACATTATAAATGTAAATCTATCCCTCCCAAGTTCACATCACACAAGAGAACCACTCATGGACACCTCTAATAATGAAGATGATGATGATTCAACTAATTGGGAATTTGAATCATTATCCAAAGAGTCCATTCATGACAAAGAATGTGATGTTGTTCACATTCTCGCATCCAATGGTTTCACTACACAAGGATCAACCTCTTGTCCAAGTTTTACTTCACCAAGAGCCAACACACAACAGAACAACTTAGAGGCTGATATAGAATAGACACATCACATCATATCATATGAAGATGATGAAACTATTAAAGGTTTTCAATTTCAAACCCTGTTTCCTAACTTCTTTCCAACAAAAGTAGAAGATGACTACTATGAGCCACTCATGAGCTATACTTTTTGCAATACTGTAGAGGGAGCACATGTCATAGACTTAACCAATACAACATATGAACTGTCATACGAGGTCATTTCTTTAAACCCTGTGAAATCTTATCCATATCATGAACTACTCTCCTTAGTCAATCTCAAACTCATTAGTTAGGATACAACTGACCCTCACCATATTCCCAGTTTTGACACTGACCATGATTGATCATCTACCTTAACACGGTTGAACCATATTGTCTATGAAGAATAGGAGAAATGCACATAGATGGGTCTAATATCAAAATCATCTTAGTCATACTAGAATATGCCAATCATTTTATAGCCTTAAGGGCCACTACCAGGTTGTAGCTAATCTTCAGAAAAAAATAGAAATGATGCATCCAAAGGTAAAAACCCAACTGTGGCACCCATAGATGAGATGATTGATACCTTACCCAAGGACTCTGAGGAAAGATCATCTATCTTAATTGAACCAATAGAAAAAGTCAACATTGGTACAGAGTAGGTGTATATGCTACTTTAGTATGTTAGAAATACTAAATTAAAACAATCAAAAAGCATTTTCATACTAATTTAACATAACTTCATGAGAGAAAAAGTGAAGTCCTCAAATGAGAATATGAGCCATGGATAGGCTCTCTCAATGAAGATGATCACTTGATGTAGAGGTGTGTCTAATAGTTAAGATGGCTTGATTATGTATGTATGCTCAAATGCTCGAATGGGCTTCAATGGAGGATTTTTGATAGATTTTGGTGAATGGATTTGATGTAAAAATGGCTTCTCAAAATGGCATTATGGCTTTACTTTCTAGATTGTGTTGTTTTTGCAAAGAGGAAGGATCCAATTTATAGGCAAGAGGCTTGAGGGATGGAGGGCTAAGATGGAAGGAAAGGAGAAAGCTTATGGAGGGCTCATATTGAATGAGAGGAGAGCACATGGATTGTGCTTCCTTACAGCCAATTAGGGAGTGACACATGTCACAGGGTGAGAGGATGGAGGAAAGGGCAAGGATGAGTCAACAAAGGAGGCTCAAGGGACAATATCTTCATAAAGACCCTTCATAAGTGCTTTGTAAGAGCATTGAAGGAGAGTGTAAGAGATATTTGAGGGTCATTTATGTTGGAGGGTGAGGAATTTTGACTTGGGTCGGATTAGGAAGGTTTTAAGCTTGCTTAGGATTGTGCAAATGATTAGAGGATGGATTAGGATGGTTTAGGATTAGCTTAGGGATAGGCAAGTGGATGCAATAAATGAGGGTGGGTGAAGGAGGAGATATTTGTTAACTTTGGCTTGGGTTAGCAAGTCTTAACCCATGTTTAGGGAATGTGACAAGGTTAGGAGGGGATTAGGATTAGGATTAAAGATAAGGATTGACATCTTCTAGAAGAGTCTAGGCTTTGGATGAGGATGAAGACTTTCTAGAAGAGTCTAGAACTTCCTAGGATGAGGATAAAAAAGGTTTTTTAGAAAATAAATAAAGTTTTATTTATTTCAAGGGTTTGGGTTGAGGAGATATTTATTAAAACATTTTTAATAAACATGAGGATTAATATTTAATCTTAATTAAATATTTTGAGTTGGGATTAGGGATAGGAAATGATGGGATTAGCCCTTAATCAAAATTAAAGAAGGATTAGAAGATTTTGGAAGAGGTTAGTGGTCTTAAGGAAATTGGCCAAGTTTTGGGCAAAAAATAAATTATTTATTTATTTTGGGATTTTTGGTCAATTTATTAATTAAATAATTAATAAATAAGGAAATAAGATTTAAACATTTTTGGTAAGGATTCCTTAATTAAATATTTTTAATTAAGATAAAGGGATTTAATGGCATAAAAATAATTAATTAATTAATAAAAGATGATGTCATCAAGGAATTTTTTCAAAAAATAAAAATATTTTATTTTCTAAAGGATTTTTAGGTGTCTACAGTAGGAACCAAGGATCATGTGTCTGTCACAATCTTTAAGAAGAGAAGAAAGAAGCACATTCATTCGCTTCTTCAAAGAGAGGAAAATAAAATTTGCATGGTCTTACATAGACATGCCAGGATTAGACCCAAATTTAATCCTCCACCACCTCAACATTTCTCTAGAGGTCAAGCCAGTTAAGCAAAAGCTGAGGAAAATGCATCCCCACATAGCTCTGCTAGTCAAAGCAGAATTAGAGAAATTGATCAACACCAACTTCATCCAGCCCTTAGCATATGTTTCATGGATATTAAACATTATTCCTATATCAAATAAAGATGGTAGCATACACATTTGCATTGATTTTCAGGATGTAAACAAAGCATGTCCTAAAGATGATTCCCCCTTCCCAACATTGACACCATTGTAGATCTAGCAGTGGGCCATTCCATGTTTTCACTCATGGATGGATTTTTAGGGTATAATTAGATTATGATAGCATAAAAGACCAAGAGAAAATAACTTTTACTTGTGCATGAGGCATGTTTTGTTAGAATGTGATGCCTTTTGGGCTAAAGAATGCAGGAGCCACCTATCAATAGGCCATGACCACTATCTTTCATGACATGATGCACATTTTTATGGAAGACTATTTTGATAATATCCTTTCCAAATCTCATACCCAAGAAGATCATATCCCCATATTAGATAAAATATTTACCCACCTAGAAGCATTCAAAGTTAGGTTAAACCTAAAAAATGTGCTTTTGGTGTCAAATCTAGCAAGCTTCTACGATACATTATCTCAGCCAAAAGAATAGAAGTTAATCCTGAAAAAGTATAGGTCATAGTCAACATGCAACCTCTAAATAACCTAAGTCAACTATTTTCTCTTCAAGGAAGACTTCAATCAGTCTATCATTTCATTTCCCAGTTAGCAAAAAAGTGTGTGTCTTTCACCCACTTAATTCATAAGAACATAATTTTAAAATGGGATGATCAAAAACTACTTGATGAATCCTCCTATGTTGGTACCTCCAATATCACACAAACCATTTTTGCTATATATTTCCCTAATAGATAAATCAATTGGAGCTGTCTTGGCACAAGAAAATGACCAAGGAAAAGAAAGGGCTATTTATTACATCAATCGCACCCTAGTCAACTATGAGCTCAATTACACCCTTATTGAGAAGGCTTGTTTAGCTATGGATTTTTCTTTCCAAAAGCTACACCATTATATTTTGACACATAAGGTTAAGCTCATCTCCAAGATTGATCCCCTCAAATATCTTCTCAACAAAATAGTGTTAATGGGCAGATTGGCCAAGTGGATGATGATCCTAAATGAGTTTGATATTGAGTATGTCAATAGGAATTTAATAAAAGGGCAGGCCATTTCCAATCAATTGGTAGATGTGACCATAAAGAGCTTCAATCCTATCTTAGCTGATTTTCTAGATATGCACATTCTTTAAATAGAACCGGTAACTTGGAAGTTCTATATTGATGGTTCTTGTATAGACCATGGTTTAGGTGCTGGTATTTTGTTCATTACACCTCTAGGAGTTATGATACCAAAATCCTACAAACTACTTTTCCCCTACACCAACAACATGGTAGAATATGAATCCTTGGTCTTAGGCCTCAAACTAGCTTTAGAATGGAAACTAACAATGCTAGAAGTTTATGGAGATTCCCAGCTGATCATTAATCAAGTCACTGAAACATATTAGACCAAGGATGAAAAGTTATTGCCTTACAAACATATGGTTTACACACTTAAGACATGTTTATTACAAATTCCTAGAGATAAGAACTGAGCAGTAGACACCATAGCCACCTTGGCCTCCTTACTTTAGTTACTAGAGCAACACGAATAGTATGAGTTCTTAGTAGAAGAGGTGGTTCAACCCATGTTTACTCAACCTAATTCCCTTGTTATTTTCCATTTAGATGTTCCTGATTCCCTCTAGTATAACCCCATCATCACTTACCTCTATGATAACATCATCCCCTCCAATCTCTCATGCAACCAAAGATGTAATTCCATTCAACAGACCTCATGCTACACTTTGGTGGCTAATATACTATATAGAAAGGGTCTTGATGGTTATTTTTTTAGATGTCTTGAAAAGGATGAGTTGAGAGTCATGTTGCAAGAAGTCTATGCAAGGATTTGTGGGTCACACTCCAGTGGGTCTACATTAGCAAATAAGATTATTAGGATAGGTTATTTTTGGCCAACCATGGAAAATGATTCTATCAACTATTTTAAGACTTCAAAAAAGTGTCAAAGTCATGGTAACCTTATTTACGTGCCAACCCAAGAGCTTAACCCTTTGGCCACACCATGGCCTTTTTATCAATGGGGCTTTGATTTGATTGGAGCCATCCACCCAACTTCCTCTAGTAGACTTAAATGGATTATTACTGTAATAGAATACTTCACCAAGTGGGTTGAAGTGGCACCACTTGCTAACTCTATGGGAAAACAAATCTCTTCCTTCATTCTAAACCATATCATCTACAGGTTTGGCATACCTCATGCCATTCTCATAGACAACACCTTGTACTTTAAGAATCAAATAATTGACAAATTATATGAGAAAATTTACATTATACACCATTCCTCATTAATTTATTATCCCCAAGGAAATGGTTAAGCAAAGGCCACCAACAAGACCATTATCAACATTCTTAGAAGAACCATCAATGATATTGGTAGAGACTGGCATGTATAGTTGAACCCCACCCTCTGGGCCTATAGGATGAGTGTTTAGACACCTATAGGAGCAACACCCTTCTCCTTGGTTTATGGTTGTGAAGCCATTCTTCCTTTAGAGGTTGATATCCCATCCTTGAGAGTTACTCTTCATTATGTCCTATTAGATGAGGACTACATAATGGCCCATCAAGAGCAGCTAGAATTATTAGAAGAACATTAGTGTTTGGCACATGAACACCTCAAAGTGTATCAAAATAGGTTATCAAATGAATATTACAACACAAAGGTCAAACCCCATGTTTTTCAAATTGGTGACCTAGTGCTTTGAGAAAACCTTGAGAACCAAGCTACTAGGGAAAAGAAAGGAAAATGGGAGGCCAATAGGATTGGTCCCTATATTATCACACAATCTTTTGGGATTGGTACTTACAAACTTTCAGATTGTGATGGCAAAGACCTAGAAGAACCCATTAAAAACATCCATCTCAAAAGGTTTTATGTCTAGAGCTTTGAGAAACATCTCATCACCAAAAATACTAAAAAAATCAAAAACACTAGAAAACACACCCAAAAAAAAATGGTACAAAAGAAATAAGAAATGCCACCTTTGGTTTCAAAAGGAGTGAGAGATAGCACCTTTGGACTTCCCTAAACAACACAAGTCCTTCAATGTGGAAAGACAATCAAGATAGAACTCAAGTAGCTTCCTTAGAGACAAATTTTTCTTGTTTGTGGCTTACCTAGCGTAGTTGAGTTAATTTCACACATACCCAATAGATAAATACATGTGGGTTATATTTTAGTGGTTTCTTGGCATCAAACACAATTTACAACAGTAGAGACAGTCAGTATAATAGTAAAAAAGGGAAGAACAAAAAATTAGGAGAATCATGGAGTAAAATTATGTATTGAGATGCCATAGACATGAATCACAAGAAAATTAGTGCACATCTCAGCTATCTGCCATGGCCAATAATTCCTAATATCTATTTTAGCTTTTATTCAATCCTTTGGATGTCCCAAAGATCCTTTTTGCCTTCATCATCTCCAATAGAGCTCCCTGAGACCACTCTCAGCCCTTTTGGCCCACTTTGGCTCCTTGACTCTTTAGGTGCCTCCACATGGTCCTAGTTATCTCCACAGTCCAACAAATCTCACTCGCATCCTCGTTTCACTCCCACCAATTGAAAAATTGTCAAAACTTGCCAAAAACATTAAAAAATTGTCAAAATTTATCAAAAACATTTAAAAATTGTCAAAATTTATCAAAAACATCCAAAATTTATCAAAAATTGCCAAAAACATTCAAAAATTGTTCAAAATTACCAAAAACATTCAAAAGGGGGTAATAATTGCCAAAAATAGCTGAAAATACCAAAAAATTAATAGCCCCAAATTCCAATCAAACACAATTCACTTCAACTTGAATGGGCTATTTAATTATGTATAAATTGTTGATGTGTTTTTCAAATCGATGATCCATTGATTTCATGTCAAACCGGTGTCCATCTATAATTGTTGTTCCTTTGGGACAAGTTTGCATACCTCAATCAATTTTATATGAAATCAATGGCGAGGCCCACTATATTGAAAAATACTTGAATATTTTATGGCATGTTTTATGGCTCCATTACCTTTGGCACAACAATAAAGAGTTCCTCAATAGCATTAAGAAGCAACAAAGTTATAACCTGAAACATCTCGTTGGGCTTTGTAAAATCTAGCACAATGTGAATAGCTCAAGAGGCTCTAGTAGAGTCCCCTCTTCCTTCCTTTTGTCATGAACAACAATTACTAATAGATTATTAGTCTTATTTATGTTGCAGTGGCCACATTTAATTTAATCCCTTCACTAAATATATCAATGTTATCCTGAAAGGCCCATATACCCATCAGATTCTTTCATCATCACCTAACAGGGGGCATAGAATAAGTAAGTGTAAGTTTGAGAGATTATTGTGATATCCTCTCCTTTTAGGCCCCCAAAGTGCCTTTTTCAAGGCCCTCAAATGTATTTTTAGGAAAAACAACTTTTCAAAGGCCTCGTAATACCTTTTTAGGCCCCCAAATGCCTTTTTAGGCAAAAATGCCTTTTTCAAGGTCCTATTTCACTCTTTTAGGCCCCTCAAGTGCCTTTTTCAAGCCACTGAAGCACCTTTTTAAGCCCAAACACATTTTTCAAGGCCCTATTTTGTCTTTTTAGGCTCCCACAGTGACTTCTTAGGCCCTTAAAATGCCTTTTTAGACCCCAAGTGCCTTTTTCAAGGCCCAAATGTTCTTCCCAAACCCCCAAGTGTTATTTTTTAAGGTCCCACTTGGCCCCTTTTTGCCATCAATGCCTCTCATAGGCCCTAACACCTTCTTATAGGCCTTGTGAGAATCCATTTCAACACACACCTAGAGAATAATCTCAACTTTGATCTTAAGCTTGTTTGTAAAGGCTATCAATATATATAGAATTGTGCCTCACATTTCATGGTTTAGCACTTCCTACATTTTCCACCTTAAACACCATAGCTCTCCAAATGTTACACAATTTTATACTCATCTTTCATTGATATCCCACACTGACATTTAGTTCCCCACATACGAGTAAAGGTCTTTCTTCCTCTATAGATTGTATTGTTCCCACTTTTATAGAGATTGACACCTTTCAAAATATTTTCCAAAATCCCAAAAACATTCAAATAACTATCAAAATTCCCAAATGCATCCACATATTCCTCAAAATGCTAAAAACATCCAAATACATTCCAAAATTAATAAAAAATGACAATGTTCATCAGGCACATTAACATCAACACAAGTTGTCCTTTTGCTTTTCATAAAAGGAACACAACTTTTATTCTATTACGACGGTAACAACAACATTACATTCAAATAGCATCTAGCGAATCATTTATTCTAGCCTCCCTAGGGAGGTGGTAGGAGAGGGTGTCCAATCAATGGCATTTCTTCAAACCCAACTCCAAAAGAAAAACCCCTTGGCATCAATCCTCTATGTGCCCACACTGCATCCATGGGAATCAAGAATATATTGATATCTAATTGAAAAGATCTTTGATTAGAAACATTGTTGAAGAAGACTATGTGCTTCAATAATTATTTTGTCATTGATATCAAAACTACTATTTGTTGGTAAGATAATTTCTTATATGTTTCAAGTACTATGACTTAGTTGATTGATGAGGAGGATTTGATCAACAAGATGTAACAAAAGTACCTAGAGGAAAGGTTGAGTTATGATTATATAATGAAGTACAAGAATTAGTTAAGATAGTGATAACATAATGTATTGATGATCTACTTGAGGTTACAAAATGGTTGGCTACACTTAGAAAGTTTAGAAGGATAAGATAAACAAAGTTCATTTGCCAAGCTTGACCAAGTGGATAGTAGGTGCCGAGCAAAGTTAGTTCAAGCCAAGCAAAAAGATAGTTGGAGCCGAGTCAAAAAATTCTATGGATGCCAAGCAAGTTAGTAGATGTGGAGTAATTTTTTAGTTGATGTTGAGCACCAGTAAAATCTAGTTGATGCCAAGTGATTTTATAGTTGATGTTGAGTGACGCAGTATGTGTCGAGCATTAGAAGATTAATAATGTTGAGTTGTTGCATTATGAAAAAGATCGAAGATTTTCCAAATAAAAGCCAAAAACTTTGTTTTCTTGGAACTTGTGAATTAGGAGGAAGATAAGATTGATGAGCTGGTGGCATAGAACCTTATGTAAACCATTTTGGAGGTGAATTCAAAAAAATTCTAGGAGAAGTTTCTAGAGAAGACAAGATATGAGGTACATACAATGTATCCTATCTAATCCATCAAAAACCATAATTTTGATGATGGATAATGAGTGGGAAAATGTTCTAATTTCCTGTATATAGGAATGTTTGGTCATGAAGAAAAAGAGTTAGAGAGTTTGAGATGAGAATCTAATAAGGAGAAGGAGAAAGGGGTTTTGCTTCATCAAGTGACCCAAGAGAAGAGTCTACAATGGTGTATTGAGCAAGAAGGCTTAAGAAGATGAATACTTAAAGGGTGAATAAGCTGTCAAACCTGCAAAGCATGGAAGCCAAGTAGAGTTGAGGACTAAATAGAGATCTGTAATTTGCAAGTGAGGTTTTAAGTTGTATCAGATCAAAGCTCTACAGTTACTTTCTAATAATTGTATTAGTCTAGGGTAAATCCTTTGGAGTAAGGTTAACTTAATAGTCATTGGAAAATTTTTTAACAGGGTGACATTCCAAGTGAATGGCCTAAAGTCCTCTTACAAGGCTCACTTTTAATAGGGTGACTAAAATCCCTTAACTGGGTCACATTTAATAGTGTGTATTGTAACCTTTAACAAGGTTGGCCTTTAACAAGGCATCACTTTAGAAGAGTGGAAATGGAGTAGCATGTTACTAGTAATTTTTCCCAAATTGGGTTTCCACATTAAATCATTGTGTCAAATTTTTTAATGGATGTGTTGTGTTTCATGCTTTACATTTCTACAAATTGATTTGACAGTAACATATATAAGTTTTAGTTGATACATAATGAATGTATGCATGGTTATGAATGTTTTATGGGATCACTGAATTGTAAAACGTTTTATTTGTACATCTAGACCTTGAATAACTGATTCACCCCCCTCTTAGTTATTGTAAAAGAATTCCAAAATTTGGTATCAAAGCCATCTACTTAAGAGGATTAGTTTTAAGGTACTAGAAGCACAAAGATCAAGATGTCAAAAAGAGAAGTACCCAAGCTCAAGAGAGATAACTTTCTTGCATGGCAAAGTTTGATGAAGCTACACCTTGGAGGACTTGGAGATAAGGCACAATCTTGCATTTCATTGGAGTATGTTGATCTAATAGGAGCCCTAACTACTGAAGATATGAAGAAAAAGAACACAATCAAGCAATGTTGGAGATTGTGTCTGCCCTAAGCTATGCCAAACTTGATGATATCAAAGGTCTTGATAGTGCAAAGAAGATGTGGGATTCCCTGGCCACCATCTATGGAGGAGACAAAAAAATTTAAAGAGCCAAGTTAGAGAGTCTTAGAGGTAATTTTGATGACATGAGAATGGAAGAAGGTGAGAATATTGCTCCATATGTTGCTAGGATAAAAGAAGTTGTTAGTGCAATAAAAGGTGTTACTAGTAAAATAGATGGCGATACTATGCTAAACAAAGTCTTGAGGATATTATTGCCTATTTATGTCATTAGAGTTTCTACAATCCAAGAGTTAAGATGTATACTAGGAAATGATCTAACCCTTAAAGGTCTAGTAGGTAGACTCACTACTTTTGAGCTATCGAATTTTGACAATTACAAACCAGAGAGTATTGAATCAGCTTTCAAAGAAAAATTATTATTGAAGGATTCTGAGGAGGTAAAGCAGAAGAAGAAGAAGAAGAAGAAGAAGAAGAAGAAGAAAAGAAAGATAAAATATACATCCAGTAATAGTAACACAGATGAGGAAGACATTGAAAAATTGGAAGCATTGTTGGCAAGAAGTTTTCATAGAGAAAAAGGAAAGTTCAAAGGTAAGTTACCCATCATTTGTTTCAATTGCAATGAAGTTGGTCATATAGCTGCAAGATGTACACAAAAGAAGAACTATAGAGAAGGAAACAAGCACAAAAATAGAAGAGAAGATGATGGAAGAGACTACAGAGACAAAGGAAAGAAGTCATGCTACATTGTTGATGAACATGACTTAGATGAACATGATGATGAAGTGGTATATGTTGCAATGAAGGATGAATCTAATGAAGATGAGGCAACTGCACTCATGACTTGTGTGAACAAGAATGATAAATGGATCACTGATAGTGGATGCTCACATCACATGACTGGAGACAAAATTAAGTTCATTAACTTAACTTGTTATAATGGAAATAGTGTAAGGTTTGGTAATAATGACCCATGTTTGACAAAAGAAAAAGGGTCTATCAAACTCACAGACAAGATTTCATGTGACAATGCTTACTATGTTGAAGGATTGAATTATAACTTGTTAAGTGTGTCACAATTGAATAATTTGGGATGCAAAGTTGAGTTTGAAATAGAACTTCCAAGATATATGACATGAATGGAAACTTGATTGTAAAGGTTGATCAAACTAGAAGTAATATGTTCTATCTAGATATAGAAGATGCTACTTGTCTTATTGCAAAATTTGATAATGTATGGCTTTGGCACAAGAGATTATGTCATGTTAACTTTGATAATCTGGTTAGTATCAATAACATGAAAAGAGTTAGAGGTTTGCCTAAGTTGAAGAAACTAGATAATATAGTATGCAAACAATGTTAGTTAGGCAAGATGACAAAGTCAAGCTTTAAAAGTAAAGCTTATACCTCTAAAGAAATACTAGAAATTTTTCATACTGACTTGTGTGGACCTATTGAAGTGAAAAGCTACAAAGGAGATAAGTACATAATGATATTTGTTGATGATTAGTCTAAGATGATGATAGTCATGTTTCTAAAACAAAAATATGATGCTTTTCAAATGTTTAAGTGGTACTTGGCAAGAATTGAAAAATAAATAGGTAAAATTTTGAAATGCTCTAAGATCAGACAAAGGAGGAAAATTCACTTCAAATGAGTTTGAGACATTCTATAATGATAGAGGAATCAAAAGACAGACATTTGCACCTAGGAACCCTCCACAAAATGGAATTGTTGAAAGAAGAAATAGGTCTATAATGGACTGTGCCAGAACACTTATGATGGAGAAGAATGTTGCTTTGAAATACTAGAGAGAAGCTGTAAGTACTATTTTATATACCTTGAAACATGTGCAAGTCAAGAAAGGTACTCATTCAACACATTTTGAACTATGGTATGGATATCCACCTAATGTGAAATACTTTAAGGCATTTGGAAGAAAATATTATATTGTTAAAGATGTTAGGAGTGGAAATTTTGATGCAAAAAGTGAAGAAGGTATATTCTTTGGTTACTCCACAAGAAGTAAAGCTTACAAGTGTTTAAATACTAACACTAACAAAATTGTGCAAAGTGCAAATGTGAATTTTGATGAGTTTATAGAAGTACATGAGGCTGAACCTATAAAGGAACCAAAAGAATACAAATCATTTGTATATTTCTATGAAGGAATGCCTACTAAAGAAAATGCTACAAATCAAGTTGCAAACCAACAACAAGTCTTAATAACTACCGAGTCACAACCTGTTAATGTTGAGTTGCATTCAAGAACTAAGCTACATTTAGATGCCAAGTTGTAGAATGAGGAAAATGCACATTCTAATTCTAAGATCAAAATACATGAAAGAGATGCTGAAACACTTGACAAAGATGTATGCAATGACACTAAAACTGAGAGACAAAATGTAGTTACAAGAACTAAGCCAAGATTGTCCAAATATGTCAAAAGACATCATCCTATAGATCAAATCATTGGAGAAAAAGATGCAAGGCCAATGATAAGGAATAGATTGAAAAGTGAATCATGTTTGTTAAGCATGATGGAACCTAAGACTGTAAAAGATATATTGGAAGATGATGATTGGTACAAGGCTATGGAAGAAGAAATTCAGCAGATAGAGAAGAACAAGACATGGAGTCTAGTTCCTAGACTAGAAGACAAGAATGTGATTGGCATCAAATGGGTATTTAGAAACAAGCTAGATGAGAATGGTGAAGTGACAAGGAAAAAAGAAAGACTAGTTTACAAAGGGTATGCACAAGAAAAGGAAATTGACTATGGTGAGACATTTGCCTCTATTGTAAGAATGGAAGGAGTGAAAATTCTTCTTGCTTATGTTGCATACAAAGGTTTCAAAATTTATTAGATGGATGTTAAGTTTGCATTTCTAAATGGCATGCTAGAAGAAGAAGTCTACATAGAATAGCTAGAAGGATTTTTTGACAAAAATAACAAGAACATGGTATATAAATTGCACAAAGCCTTATATGGATTGAAACAAGCACCAAAAGCATGGTATGAAAGACTTCATAATTATCTTATGAAGATTCAATTTTAAAGGACTGATGATAAGAACAATTTGTACATGAAGATAGATAAGGACAAAGGTATACTATTATCTAAAATATTTGTTGATGATATCATATTTGGAGGACAAGATGCTTTGTGTAAGGACTTTGCAAATTAGATGAAGCAAGAATTTCAAATGTCAATGTTTGGTGAGATCAAATTCTTTGTGGGACTAGAAGTATATCAAATGAAATATGGTATATATATTACTTAGTCAAAATATGTCAAAGAGATATTGAAGACATTTAGACTAGAGGATTCCAAGCTAGTAAGTACACCTATGGTGACAACACTCAAGCTATCAAGGAATGATGATTCAGCTAAGGTAAATCAAACATTATACAAATCCATGATTGGAAAATTGCAATATGTAGTACACAGTAAACCTAATATTGCATTATTTGTGGGGATAGTTGCAAGATTCTCTACTAATCCTTGAGAGAATCACTTGATGACCATGAAAAGGATAATGAGATACTTGAAAGGAACATAAGAGTTTGGTTTATACTATAAGAAGAATGAAAATTTTGAACTGAGGGCCTACACTAATGCTGATTAGGCTGGAAACATTGATGATAGAAAAAGCACCACTGGAGGAGCATTCTTCTTAGGTAAAAGACTTGTTGCATGGACTAGCAAGAAGAAAAGTTGTACTTCCCAATCTACAGTTGAGGTAGAGTATGTTGCTACTACTATTAACTTCACAAAAATTGTATAGATCAAATAGCTCCTTAAAGGAATGAAGGAAGAAATCACAAAACCAGTGACACTTTATTATGACAATACCAATGCTATCAATATATTAAAGAATCTTGTAATGCATACAAAGACAAAACAATCAAGTATCATTATGTAAGGGAATTGGTTCAAGATAAAGAGGTGAAGATGGAATATATTAACATTAAGGAGAAAATTGTTGATATCTTCACAAAAGCATTGCCTAAGGATGCTTATGAGTATCTAAGAGGTAAACTAGGGGTGATACCCTTATCAAAGGCTATATAAAAGATAGAGGGAGTGACCTACATCAAACAAGTAGACATTAATTTAATACACATTGATGCAATGGATCTTACTTTAGGAATTGCCTAAAGTAATCATAGAACTAGAACTACAAATCAGTCACAAGCAAGGTGCAAGAGGAAGAAAACTGAAGAACCTGCAAAAGCCTATATCTACATATATTAAAGATCCCAACTGTTGTGTATATGTCTTTGGCATTGTTGTCAAAGAGGGAGAAAGTACAATAAACTGATCAAGTGCAAGAGGAACAATGGAGAAAGTACATTAAATTGATCAAGTGCAAGATGAACAATGAAAAAGTAATCATCAAGAAGATCAAGAAAGAAAGAGGCGGAAAGCAATCAAAGAAAAGATCAAAACAAAGAAGGAGACATTGAAAGAGAGAATTAACAAGGAAATTAGAGGGAGTTATATTTTGTAACCTAATCAGAAGTTGGAAGTTGCTAATAGAGGGAGAAATTTCAATACAATTTTTTTCTTTTGGTATTGATTGACTTGGTTGATCAATTTGGTTTGCCATCAATGCCAAAGAGGGAGATTGTTGATATCTGATTGAAAAGATCTTTGATTAAAAATATTTTTGAAGAAGACTATGTGTTTCAATCATTGTTTTATCATTGATATCAAACCTACTATTAGTTGGTAAGACAATTACTTATATGTTTCAAGTACTATCACTTAGTCGATTGATGAGGAGGATTTGATCAACAAGATGTAACAAAAGTACCTAGAGGAAAGGTTGAGTTATGATTATGTAATGAAGTACAAGAATCAGTTAAGATAGTGATAACATAATGTATTGATGATCTAATTGAAGTTACAAAATGGCTGGCTACACTTAGAGATTTTAGAAGGATAAGTTAAACAAAATTCATTTGCCAAGCTTGACCAAGTGGATAGTAGGTGTCGAGATAAGTAAGTTCAAGCCAAGAAAAAAGATAGTTGGAGCTGAGTGAAAGAAAAGTCTAGTGGATGCCAAGCAAGTTAGTAGATGCCAAGTAATTTTTTAGTTGATATCGAGCACTAGTAAAATCCAGTTGATGTTGAGTGATTTTATAGTTGATGTCGAGTGATGTAGTATGTGTCGAGCATCAAAAGATTGATAATGTCAAGTTGTTGCATTATGAAAAAGATCAAAGATTTGTCAAATAAAAGCTAACAAGTTTGTTTTCTTGGAACTTGTGAATTGGGAGGAAGATAAGATTGATGAGCTGGTGGAACAAAATCTTATGTAAGCCATTTTGGAGGCAAATTCAAATGAATTCTAAGAGAAGTTTCTAGAGAAGACAAGATACGAGGTAGATACATTGTATCCTACCTAATCCATCGAAAACCCTAATTTTGATGATGGATAATGAGTGGGAAAATGTTCTAATTTCTTGTAATAGGAATGTCTAGTCATGAAGCAAAAGAGTTAGAGACTTTGAGGCAAGAATTTGATAAGGAGAAGGAGAAAGGGGTTTTGCTTCATCAAATGACCCAAGAGAAGAGTCTACAATGGCATACTAAGCAAGAAGGCTTAAGAAAATAAATGCTTGAAGGGTGAACAAGTTGTCAAAGCTATAAAGAATGGAAGTGAAGTAGAGTTGAGGACTAAATAGAGATCTATAATCTACAACTGAGGTTGTAAGTTGTATCAAATCAAAGATCTACTATTACTTTCTAACAATTGTATCAATCTAGGGTAAATCCTTTGGAGTAAGGTTGACTTAACAGTCATTCAAAAATCCTTTAGCAAGGTGGAATTCAAAGTGAATGTCCTAAAGTCCTCTAACAAGGCTCACTTTTAATAGGGTGACTATAATCCCTTAACCAAGTCACATTTAACATTGGGTATTGTAACCTTTAACAGGGTTGGCCTTTAATAGGACATCACTTCAGAAGAGTGAAAATGGAGTAGCATGTTACTAGTGGTTTTTTGCAAATTGGGTTTCCATGTTAAATCATTGTGTCAAATGTGTTGATGGATGTGTTGTGTTTCATTCTTTACATTTTTGCAAATTGATTTGACAGTAACATATAAGTTTTAGTTGATACACAATGAATGTATGCATGGGTATGTATGTTTTATGGGATCACTAAATTGTGAAAAAAATTATTTGTATATTTGAACCTTAAATATCTCATTCACCCCCCTCTCTCAATTATTCTAAAATAATTCCAACAAAATCTACCACCACGTAATTGTGCATTCAATAGTCATTTAAATTCCCTATCCATAAACTGTGTCTCCGACTGATTCTCATTAGGGAATGCCTGATGATAAATTTCCATATAATAAGTGGCTTCTCATTGTACCTTCATCATCTATTGCATATCCATGAATACATTCTTCACTAGCTTGTTTATTCCTGGTACAGTGATCACTCATTGGGCCACTTCCCACTCCTCCTGTATTTGATCGGTTGTCATTCGCCAACACTCCATGTTTTCTTTTATCTCACCCAACCATTATTACAACTATCTCACCTTTGACACACTCAATGCTAACTGCTCCTACAGATTCAATGACAAGGTGTTTGATTTTGAAATTGACTCCCTAAATGACTCAAACTATTACTGCAGTAACACCATCTCATTTTGTTCGCTCTCTAATCCCACTTGCACCATCTTTAGGGATTCCTACAACCTCTAAGCTCACAACTACTCTACCTGCATCCCCACATCATTTCCCTCCACTTGCGTTTGCTCCACTCCCAATTCCACTTCTAATGATTGCACCTGTGCCCTCTCCATATTCACCACCACTTGGAGTTGTCTTACCTCCATTTTTGCTCCATCTTCCCATGCCTTCTTCATCAACCCTAGCAAAAATTTAACTTCCTATCTCACATTTTCTACTTGGACTCTCTCTACGGCCAACATTCTCCATAATTCCTCCATGTCACTTGATGATTGTTCTCCACTCCCTACCTCTAGTTGTGACTCCTCTACATTCACATTGCTTACTTCTCCTTCCATTTCTCCTTATCCTAGAATCCCAAGACTAATCAACCAGCATGCTCCACTCATCACCTCACCCATACTAACATCTTCCACCTCCCTTGGAGCTTTTCCCATAGACTTTTTAGGAGATTTTATCACCCCTACCTCCTTTTCCACTCCTAACATGCTCTTCATCATCCTAGGTGGCATATTCTTTGCCTACATCATCAACTCGTCATTCAATACCACATGTAATGCATGTTGCACTGTAGTCCTTGACAACATCATTAATGCTAATAAGGGTGTTTTTTTCTCCATGACCCCTGCATCTTTAGGTTGTGTTGACCCCCGTCCCACATGACTTGATTCACCCTACTCATGAACTAACACTTGAAGTTCAAAGTGATACACTAGTTCCCTACAGGTCCATCGACTACGCTTCACCCTTCACCCTTGCCTAATCCACCTTCCCTAGCTAGAATCACCCTCCTACTGTGACTGATCTAGTGCTCAACATGATTTCACTTACACAATTACTTAGACTTCTCAATAAACCTAATGGCCATGTTATACTCATCACCTTGCTTCATTCCATCTCCATGTTTTTTTCCTATTTATGGTTGTCGCTCGCTCGAACTCATTCTTTACTAGCCTTACCATATGTCCGCTCTCTGCATCCTACCACATCAGTACTACATACACTTGGCACTCATCTCTAACACTCAGACACCCTAATTCATGCTGACACATATCACCAAATAGAATCTGCTACTCAATTGCTACTAACAAATCTCATACTTTGTTATCAAACTTGTAAAATAGTTGCTTCCAAGAAGAATTGAACAAACTTGATATTATTGCACACAATTTTCAACTCTCCTATTATGAAAATAATAGGTTTCTCTACTGTTGTGAGCTTCTAATACCTTAATTATATACTTGACTAGAGGTACCGGGATGAAGTCATGATATTTTATTTGCCTTTGCTTTTTCACTATGCAATTCCAATGATCCTCTAATTTCATGCATTATTGATGTCCACTTATAAGCACCTCCTCTTGTTTGGAAGGCCATGTGTACCTCTACCAATTTTGTATGATATCTTAGGTGAGGTCCTTTGTCTGACATGTGATTGTTTGTGTGCTTATTTTTATTTACTATGGCTATAACTTTTTTTTTTAGTAGTTGTCATGTTTTTCATGTAAATTGTCCATGTCTGGTAGTACTTCTTGGCATGACATAGTATTCATATCATCATAACTAAGCTAGTGGTGATTGTACTTGGTCACTTTTTATTAAACACTCTATGATGATAGTTAATTTCTATCTCTTACAAAAAAAGTGACAGATAGTTGCATTTCATTTAGTTTGCATTTTCATCTTGGGTCTCTTCAAAACACACAGTTGGCACATAAATCAGGATAACGCACACACAAGTCTCATAAATAGTGATCAACAAAAAGGCTAAATAATTCTAGTAAGGCTATCCAATAATAGGTCACAAACCAACATACTTGTGCACGGTCAACACTCTACTATTCTGGACTCGATCTCATCACAACACTACCACCTTGCATCACACTTCATTCTTTCCTATCATTTATTTCACCTATTGTATTATGTGACCTTTGAATCTCAAAAAATTATGATCACTAATTTCCCCTATTCTTTACACCATGTGACCTATTGCATTATGTGGCCTTCAAACCTCAAACAATTGTGGTCACTAATTCATTACACCATTCGTAACATTTTAATGCATTGACTTCTTCATCTATTCTTATTGGGGTCTCAAATTTCATTTTGTGGCTTTTGAATCTCAAATGTTGAGTCCTATCCCATGTCTTTTCATCTCTAGCACATTCATTTCCTTCCATTTTTCACTTTCATTTCCCTCATTTTCCTTCTTCTATTTTTATCTCATTATGTTCACCTCATTTTTACATCTCCTTTACAAGTTTCATTACATTCCATTTTATCATATCTCATTCCATGAGATTTTATCACAAATTTCATTGCATTCCCATTTCATTTATTACATTCCCATTTCATTCATTACATTCCATTTTATCCTATCTCATTCCATTACATTTTATCACATTTCCATTACATTCCCATTTCATTTATTCCATTCCATTTTATCATATCTCATTCCATTACATTTTGTCACATTTCCATTACATTTCATTTCATTCCTTTTTATCCAATTTCATTTCATTGCATTTTATCACATTTCCATTACATTTCATTTCATTCCTCTTTATCCAATTTCATTCCATTATATTTTATCACATTTCCATTTCATTCCATTTTAACCAAGTTCATTCCATTACATTTTGTTGCATTTTTGTTCATTTACAAATTTCATTTTGTTTACACGTTCATTTCATTACATTCTATTTTCTCACATTTCATTCTATTTTTTGGTGTAAATAAGTATTTACCATTTACACTTTACTTAAGTTTACTTAGGTTAATGCATTAGCATATTAGTTATGTAGACACCTAGAAGAGTTTTCATATTCACATGAGTTATTATTTAGACAATATAGTTGTTTGCACTCCAATTGAGCACATGTTGTCTACTACATCTCTTTATGAGATACACCTTTGCATTCTTATCCTCTCATTGTTGCATGTACATTCATGCACAATGGAGGATAATCCACTCTTGGTGGATGTGTGTTTAGTTGTTAACTTATCTCTTTGCTGACTCCTAGTCATATCAATTACCTTTATATGCAAGGCACTTATTTGATGTATTCATCCAATTATCTGATATCCATTATCATTTTGATCATTATTGAGATTTTCATTTGATCACTATTTGTCTCTCTTGTTCTATCTACTAAGCTTCTTGATCTTGGCATTGAATTATTGCCTTAGGAAAATTCTTACATGGTATCATAGCTATACCAAATTCTTACATAATGCAAATTGAATATTGGTATCACGTTCAGAAGGTCAAAAAATGCCAAATTGACTTTTGTTTCATCAAAATCAGACATCTAAGGTAAATCTAGAGTCATTTGATTTTTGGAGGTGCAATGGCCATAATTCAGAAAAAAAAAATTACAAAGGTGATTTTCAAACAGCAATATCTCCCTCATACGAACTCCTTTTTTCGAGCAATTTTTTGTTGCTTTGGGGTAGAATTTTGTGATCTACAGTGCAAGTTGTTTGCGATCTCTATTCCTAAAAATTTCTAAAAATTTCCAATCGCTATTTTTACAACTTTAGAGGCATCGTTTGGGATCATATGGACACATCTTTAGGTGCTATTTTTTTTAAAAGTGCATAATTTTTGTCTACTTTCCAGATCTGGTATCAATTTGGAGTAGATTTGAGTGGACATAGTACTTTTAGCATTTGAAAAAATTTGGTCTATTTCGGCACTTGTAATTAATTAGATCCTTGAGAGGTCTTGTGTCTTATCTTGTTGAGTCATATATAGCTTCATATTTTTAGTTGTAAATATCAAAAATTAGAGTTCTACTTTGGCCCAAAATTGGCAAGTGGCTATTGTCCACACACTTACTATAAAGTGCCAAAGCATCTATTTTGGGGGGGTTAAATTGATTAGTACATCATGTATGAGGAAGATTTAATTACCTTGACAACACAAAACTATAAGCAATGGAGTGAATTAGTTCTCACTTATCTTAGTGTGGATAATGCATTGACATATGTGAAAGGACTTTCACATAATGGTGATACTATTACAATCATTTGTCATGCACTCTTTCTACATATGGATATGGAGGTTATGGATTCACTTAATGAAATGAAGTCAACTAATTTCTATGATATTTGGATCTATCTTTGGGAGATGTATGGAGATCCACATGTTCCTCCATTCCCAAAAGATCTTTTACCTCCAATTGTAGCTACTAATTCTCCTATTGATATTGCATCTACTTTTGTTCTTGATGATGCTTGTATTCACATAGTCATGGATTCACATGATTCAGTGCAACAAGATATTCATTGTCTTCCAGACTTAGTTCCTTTGAATGACTTCTTGACAAATATTGTAGGTTTGTTTGTGGAGTCCTACATTGAGGATATGGGAGACACTATTGATGATATACATATTCTCTTTATTGAGGATGATCCTTCTTTAGTTGTTGTGAGGGAACACTCTAAACCTCATGATTCTCCACTTGATCTTTCTTTCGAGTTTGACATGATTGTGGATACTTTCTTACAACATTTGCAAGAGGTCCCTTTCACTTCAGAGAAGACATTTGAGTCTTTGGACATTGCTTTACATGAATCTCAAACTTCACTTGAGATGTTAGATTGCATGGTTGATCATACTCATGTGTTGTAGATTCCTTTGTAATTTTTTGAGATAAATTACATTCTAAGAGTTATTTCTATTGATTGGGGAGGGTTATTTTGTACACCCACACCATCATTTCTTCCTCAAGGGAGAAATATCATTCAACTTTGATGGTATAGCTTCTACATTGATCTACGAGCATATTTTGTGGGTGTAGATTCTACATTCAGGGGTGGCTTCTTTGTTACGCTTCCTACTTCTTCTTTTGAGGAGGTATATTGGTCTTTGGAGTTTGATCTGCATTCCTATATATAGCAATTGTTATTGGTTCCTTGTCTATCACCTTCTTCTATTGTAATTGATCTTGATTGGTTCATGACATCTTTAGTATTCAATGACATGGTGACACATCTTCCAACTTTAGAGACAAAATACTTCATATGGATTCCCCTTCCATCTTCCTATCCATAATGGGAAGCCTTATTGCATTTGTATTTGGTGTTTCTTCTTCCTAAAGGGATAAATGTTGTTTGTAGGCATTGGATTATTTTTTGTCTTCAAGAACTCATCATTAGGAGATCATACACTAAGGTGGGGATTGCATTTCTCCATATCTCCTTCTTATTGAGGGATTCTCTATTGTATATGCATGATGTATGTATTAATAGGGTGGTCTTAATTACTCCATCCATCCATGCATCTTATTTTTTCATCTCTCTTTTTGGGGGAGGGTTTTTCCCATGATATTTTCTCTCTTTCTCCACTTTATGAGAGATTGCATTGCATATCATTTACACTTATATATTGTACATGGGTACCTAACATAGCCTAGTAGTTGGGACCCATCTTGCATTATTATCTAGATCTTGTGAGCTTAAGTAAATTTCCCTAAGTTTTACTTAAGGGAAGGTATTGTTGTAAATAAGTATTTACTATTTACACTTTACTTAAATTTACTTAGGTTAATGGATTAGCATATTAGTTTTCATGTAGACACCTACGAGAGTTTGCATATTCACATGAGTTATCATGTACACAACACAGTTTTTTGCACTCCAATTGAGCACACCATTACATTTCATCACATTTCTATTCATTTACACATTTTATTTCATTTCCCCTCATTAAATAACATTTTATTCATCACATTTATTCCATTGCATTTCATTTATCACAATTCATTATGTCCAATCTCATTTGATTACATCCCACCTTTCATTTCATTACATCAAATTTTATTTCATTACATCACATTGCATTACATCAACTTTCATTTCACCACATTTCATTTCATTTCATTTACACCTATTACATTACATTTTATTTCACTCATACATGCCATTTCATTACCTCATTCACTACTCACATATCATTCTACCCATATACTACATTAATCATTCACACATATATCAATATCTACTACTATCATATCCATCAAATTATACCATCACATGCATACATGAGTCCATGATATAACAAGTGCACACATCTAAACATCAAAATGCTTGAATATCTCATAAATCACAAGCTTGAACAATATATCAAAAGGATCACATCAATATGAATATAAGATGGACTACATCAACATAAACATCCAAATCACATCACATGAACATAACAAGATCACAAAGTATATCCACATGAACATTAAAAGGTCACCAAGTACATCAACATGACTACCCAATGGTCCTTATCAATACCAAAACATATGATACGTACTGCAATCAAAAATGATATACAATCATCCATGTGTCTCATTGCCTACATCCTCTGTATGTGGCTGATTTGAAGGTCCCTGCTCACTGGGGGCACTCCTATCCTCTTGTAGAGCCTTCTCAGTCGCATCTTTCATCACTATGATATGTATGGTTGTGGCCTTCTGACTAGTCATAGACCCATTTGTCCTTAGTGGTGATGGTGGTGATGGTGGCCTCGGTATCATTGAAGCTATAAAAGCTTGTAGCGTACTCATCAACTCATCCATTCAAGCCTCCATATCACTCATCTAAGCCTCTATATATTTGGATCCCCTAGCCTCTCTAGTAGTGGTTACACATTCGGTGGTACCTACTATTGCAAGCCCTATGGAACTCTGATAAGAACCTGTACCCACAGCCTCTGTCATTGAATAAACTATACATCAGTAGGTAACTTGGACCTAACATGCTCTCTCCTGCCCTATCCAACACCATTGTCTTGCTAACTAGATCCTGCACCACTGCCCATACCTCCTATCACCCTCACACCTTTGTGGCCATGGATCCCTCCAAACCTCCTTGCACCCACATCTACTAACCTCTACACTGGACCTCATGCAATAACCCTTTTTAGTAGTACCACTACTACTCAGCCTCAACCTCTATGTCTCCCCCATACTCTAACCACACCTCTAGCTCTCCCTTTGGCTTGATGCCTCCCTCTACCTCTTCCTCAATCACCATCCTCATCCCCATCCCCTCCTCTACTCGATTTCTTATCAATGTTAGGAATAGGCTCTATTGGATCCATGTATCTCAAGAAGGGATGCTCATGAAACCATCGTGCATAATCTCCCTCCATCCCCACATCCACCTCTCCATCTCTCAATGCCCATGGATATGGAGTATCTATCATCTAGAAAAATTCCTCAAAGCAAGCCTCATACTCCAAGGTCAGACACCATACTACCCTCTCTACCTAAACCTAGGCATAATACATTGATCCCTATGGCATGCCTTGCTGCCACCCAAACTGTCTCACAACTTGCCTAAAACAAAATCTCTCTATCACCACAGGAATCCAACCAAGAAAATATCTTGGGCCAAAGAAATATACCATCTCATCATCATCCTTGGCCCATAGCTCTATAAACTTGTATGGTCTCCATATGATCTCATCAATGTCATCTAATATCTGTCACCAATACTTTGTCTTACCCAGATGGGGCTACATAATCACTCCTGAATATACATATATGTAAGGCATCTCTTAAGGATGCTATCACACACATATTGGGTGAGTAATGGGTGGATGCTCCCATGTCCATAATTGTAACAATATCACCCTTGTTGATAGTGATGAGGCCCTAGAATATACAACCTAATGCAAATCATGATATAAGTGGCCCAATATGCAGTTGCCCCATACAAATCTCCATGGTTGATCAGTCATGTCCTATATCAAACAACCCCACCCTCATCTATCTAGAAACAAAAATCCTCCTAATAATCCAACCAACACTATCAGCACTGACTCATATTGCAACATTTGGAACCATGATACACTGTTATCACCAATGTTGTCATCTCCAAAAAAATCTTTGAATGCAGTGTCATCTGCAGTATGATCATAGTACACCAAATCTCCTACTGTTGGGATCTGTAACAATCGATACACATCCTTAGGAGTCACAATTATGTCACCCATGAGCAGATGGAAAGTGTTGTGGTCCAAGTGTGTAGTGCCCACCTATAGTTTGTTTTTCCATTATATTTACCAAACTATGTTTATGCCTATTTCATGCATGTGTTAATTTCAAGGGTATTGGATTTATAATTATGAAATTATTTCATGACTTGGATTACATCTATATCAATAAAGAATTAATTAGTTGATTATATTTCACATATTTATTGATGATAATGATTACTAGCGCATTAATGATGCTTTAATGATGATTACTTCATATTTGTAACGATGCATTATGTTATCTAAGCATTTGGTGTTTGACTTATAATTATTATAGTACTTACCCCATACTTGCATGTGTATGGTGTGTGTGTCTATTTTATCTTTCTATTTGTTGTGTTTGATGTGGTTAAGGGAGGGAGTTGTAATCACTTGCTAGTCAGAATCTACACAATGTACAACTCCTTCCTATTGCTTGTTTAGTTTAGATATATTTATATACATGTACATACTCATCTTTTATGCAAGATGTAGGTACCATGAAATGTCCCTTTACTGATTTTTTTATGATATTTCCAGCCTCAAATCTGAACTTTAAAATCAAACAACCAATATAACAAAGATCTGCCAATTTTCCAATAAAACCCAAATCGGGTATGTCCAAATTAGTGCCAAAAACTTCACAACTTCACAAATTATTAATAAATCTGAAAATTGACATTTTTACAGAGATTTCAGCAGCATAACAGCCTACAAAATGACATTTCCAGATTTTTATAGCCCTTACACAACAGATCACAAATGTAGGGCAAAACTATGCTCAATCGGGCTCCCGAAATTAACACAAAAAAATGCCCGGAAACACCACAAAACACTCATAAATTATCTCAGAAGTTTAATCATGACCCAATACATATATTCAGCTCTATTTTAACATCATAAAGTCTGAAATACAACAGCAAACCAAACTGATATGAAACACTCAACTGAAAACCCAAATTCAAACCAAAAACAACCCCGAAAACACCCAAATCGGCACTATTCAGCACAAGGGCAAACTCCGTATGAGCATGCACATGGAATGGCTTCAAACTCCCGTCCTTAGCCTTCCTGGAAACCTGCAAACTCCCGTTCTTGGGTCTCCTTCTCCACAGGTTTGGCAGCCTCTGAAGAACAACAAGAAAATTATCAAGAATCAAGATGTAGAATGAGCCCAAAATGCCTCCAAACCCCTTTTAAAGAGGGCATAACCCTAACTCACGTCCAAGAGGGGTTAATAAAATATAATTTAATAATAATTTTTATTTATTAGTCCATTGGTTTCCAAAGATTAACCCTTTTTTCCGAAATTTCACCTTTTTGGAGCCTGCCTGCCTTAACAAAGTTTATTTTTTTTAATTATTTGAATAGGGGACATGACAAGTCCTCCCCTCCCAAATATTGCTTGTCCTCAAGCAATGAAGGTTGGAATTTTCAAGGATATGTTCTCCTTCCCAAGTTGCATCCTCTAGTGGTAATCCTTTCCATTTGACCAAATGCTCTGTGATGCTCCTATTTCTCAACCTTTTCTCTCTTGTATCCAAAATCTCTTCTGGTATCAAAACTAATTTCCCTTCATCATCAAGAGGTGGTAATTCTGTAGATACTATGGTTTGCTGGCCTAGAACCTTCTTTAAGCAAGATACATGAAAAATATTATGTATTTTGCTGTTTGGTGGGAGCTCTAATTCATAAGCTACCTCTCCTACCTTCTTGATGATTTTATAAGGCCCATAGAACCTTGGCTTGAGTTTCTCTGCCCCACTTCTCTTCAAGGTGCTTTGCTTATATGGCTGCAACCTCACAAATACCAAATCTCCCACCTCAAAAGATCTTTCAATCCTTTTCCTGTCAGCATATATCTTTTGTTGGTTTTGTGCATGTTGTAGATTATCCTTGAGGGACCTTATTATGTCTTGGCTTTGCTTGATGAAATCACTTGCTGCGGGTACTCTGCTATCGGAAAGTATTAGATCAACAAAGGAAAGGGCATCATAACCATAAAGAGCACGAAAAGGAGGCATACCAATAGACATGTGATGAGATGTATTGTAACAATACTCCCCTAGGTGTAACCATTTCACCCAAGCATGTTGTTGATTTGAAACATAGTTCCTCAAATATCCTTCTATCCATTTATTAACTATCTCTGTTTGTCCATCTGTTTGAGGGTGATAGCTAGTACTGGGAGTGAGTTCAGTTCCTGCCAAATGAAAGAGCTCCTTCCAAAAAGAGCTGAGGAATCTACTGTCCCGGTCACTAACAATGTTTCTAGGCAAACCATGTAATCTAAAAATTTCCTTGAAGAACAATTCGGCCACTTGTGATGCCTTGAAATCAGATGTGATAGGAAAGAAATGTGCATACTTAGTTAGTCTATCTACCACCACATATATGCAATCCTTACCTTGAACTTTGGGCAACCCAGTGATGAAATCCATGGAAATACTTTCCCATTTTTGTTCAGGAATAGGAAGTGGCTGCAACAACCCTGCAGGAAAATTTTGCTCACTCTTGCTTTGTTGGCATACCATACATTCCTTAATGTGTTTAAGGACATCCTCCTTCATACCCTTCCATGAAAACCGCTCTCGAATTTGCCTGTATGTCTTGAAGTATCCCTGGTGACCAGCCAAAGGTGTGTCATGAAAGGCCCTCAATATCCTCTCCTTAGTTTTTGACCCTGGCACTAAGAAGATCCTGTTCTTGTAATAAATCAATTCATCAACAACCTTGTACCTGTTATCATCCACTAACTTATCCAAAATCTTGGTGGCAAATGAATCTTTAGCATACTCTAAAATTATGGAGACTTTCCAATCAGCAGAGATAGATGATAAGGAACACAAAGTGGGCTTTTTTGAGAGAGCATCAGCAACCACATTATTCTTTCCTTTCATGTATTCAATATCAAAATCATAAGCTTGCAATTTGCTTACCCATTTTTGTTGACGATCATTCAAATCCCTTTGGTTCAAGAAGAACCTGAGGCTATTATGGTCTGTCTTTACAATGAATCTCCCACATACCAAATATTGTCTAAACTTATGAAGTGCATGCATGATTGCCAACATTTCCTTATCATAGATGGAGTACCCTTTCTCTGATTGATTTAATTTTCGACTCTCAAATGCTATTGGATGTCCCCTTTGAGTTAGGACAGCCCCTATACCTTCTCCCGAAGCATCACATTCAACAACAAAAGGTAAAGAGAAATCTGGAATTGCAAGCACAGGGCATGAACTCATTACCTCCTTAAGCTTATCAAATGTTTTTTGTGCCTCTTCTGTCCAAACAAAAGCTCCTTTCTTTGTCAAATCAGTCAAGGGGGCAGCAAGCTGAGAAAATCCCTTGGAAAATCTCCTATAGTAGCTACACAACCCGAAAAAACCTCTCAACTGTGTAAGATTAGTGGGTGGAGGCCAATCCAAAATTGCCTGGATTTTTTGTTGATCAACCTGTACTCCTTTAGAGCTTATAATATGTCCCAAATATAGGATCTCTGTCAAACCAAACTCACATTTAGATAGCTTAGCATAGAAGGATTGCTGCTCCAAGATTCCCAAAACAGTGTCTATGTGCTTTAGATGCTCTTCCCATGTTTTACTGTATATCAAGATATCATCAAAAAATACCAAAACAAATTTTCGAAGATGCTGACTGAATACCTTATTCATACAAGATTGGAATGTTGCTGGTGCATTAGTGAGTCCAAATGGCATAACAAGAAATTCAAAGTGCCCATAGTGACATCTGAAAGCAGTCTTTTCCACATCTTCACTCCTCATTCGGATTTGATGGTAGCCTGATCTTAAGTCAATTTTTGAGAAGTATACAGCACCATGTAACTCATCAATGAGTTCATCTATGCGTGGTATGGGATACCTATTTTTTATGGTCTTCTTGTTTAGAGCCCTGTAGTCTATACACATTCTCATTGTACCATCCTTTTTCTTGACAAGTACCACAGATGATGCAAATGGACTAGAGCTAGGCCTTATGAATCCCATGTCTAGGAGTTCTTTAATAGTTTTTTCAATTTCTTCCTTATAACCTCTTGGATGGCGGTATGGGGTTGTTATAACTGGTTTGGCACCCTGTTCTAACTCTATAACATGCTCAAAACCTCTATCTGGTGGTAATCCTGGAGGCAAGTCATGGAAAACTATACTATGCTTATCAAGAATATTTTGAATTTCAAAATGGAAATTACCTTGATTCTTGGGAGAGCTTGTTGGTTGGATTATGACTCCTGCTGCCCATGTTACTTGTCCTCTTCGAAAAGTCCTCTCCATCCTCTTTGCAGAGACCGCCTTAGGTGCTCCATTCGATAACCCTCTCAATATGACTTCTTTCCCATTGGAATGAAATTTAAACTCCATAGTTTGATGGTTCATGTAATAGCCTCCGATAGAGTGCAACCATTGAACACCCAATACAAGATCTGTCTCCCCAATACCAACCACATAGAAGTCATCACATAACTCATAATCTCCTAAGGTCATCTTGAGTTGTTTCACCACCCGTGTGCAAGGCATAGTGAATCCATCAGCTACAGTAACATTGAATCCCTCAAAATCTTCTGCTTTAAGCCCTCTTTTCATGACAAATCCCTCATCAATAAAATTGTGAGTTGCCCCACTATCAAGAAGAATAGTCAACCTTTGCCCTGCTAGTACCCCTCGAATTCGGAAGGGATGGTATCTTGGGACTCCTGATAATGCTGCTAAAGCGCCATCCTTGCTGATTTCTTTTACTTTCTCTTCTTCTACCTCCTCCTTAGTATCATGAAATTCCTCATGCTCATCTGAATCAGATTCTGAAGCAACTTCAATATAGTGCACTTGACCTTTCCCCAAACATCTGTGTCCTGGAACCCATGGTTCTCTACAAGTAAAACAAAGCTTTTTCCTTCGTAATTCACTCCTAGTCTCTTCATCTACCTTCTTTTTTGCCACATTTGTCACATCTTTTGGTGGTAGTGTTGGGAAAATCTTTTTCTGAAAATTTCCCTTATGTTGCCAAAGATTTGGGGGTTTTTGATTAGTGACTGATTTCATAGGCACGCAAGTTTCAAGTTGCAAGCTTCTTTTGATAGCTTCCTGTAAGGTTGAGGGTGAGAAAGCCTTAACCAAACCCTTAACAGAATCTTCTAAACCATCAAGGAAAAGATAAATGATCCTCTTTTCACTCATATCAGGTACCATAACAGCCACTTTTTGAAATTCTTCTATATACTCATTAACTGATTTGGTTTGCTTCAACTTTGACAATTCTTTAAAGTACTCTTCATCATCCTTGAGGTCAAATCTATCTATCACCCTTTGACTGAAATCTTCAAATGTAGTTACCTGATCGTGACCTTGAGTAGTCATTCCATGATACCACCAATCATAGGCTGCATCTTCCAAGTGTAGACTTGCAAATTGAATAGCATCACTCTCTTTCATGGGGTTAAGTGTGAAGAAAGTTTGTAATTTTTGTAGCCATGCTCTAGCTGAAATTTTATTTGTTCCATCAAAAGTAAGCGCTGTAAACTTGCTTATTTTATTTTTGAGCTCTCTTCCACTTGTGTCATGCTCCCTCCTATTCTCTTTCTTGGGCATCAAAGCGTTCATCATATCCACATATTCTCTAAAAGGAACTGAACTACGAAAGTCATCATCTAAGCCATTGTAAGTAGCTCTTAATGTAACCAAATTACCTGTAACCTCTTCCACTGGATTAATGGCTGGATTTGGTACTGGTGGCTCATCTGCAGGCAAGAAAATGGATTTGGTTGATTTAGATGGTGTGGATCTCCCATTTCTCGGCTCTTCTGAAGTGCTCCCTTTCTCATTAATAGATGCAATTCCTTGTAATTTTTCTGTCAGTATTCGCAAAGCCTCTCTAGTTTTCGCCAAACCATCCACTGTTTGCTTCTGAGTATTTTGGATGTCTTGGAAGAATTTCTTTGCCATCTCATCTGGATCAGCCATACCTTTTTCTTCCTTGGATTTTGTACTTTTGCTTTCAACTGGGGCTTTGATCAAAATTTCTTTATTCTTTTCTCGCTGTAAATATCTTTTTTCTCTTTCACTTAGTTGCATGCAATCATAAAATATGACATGCAAGATCTGGGTAGTTATCAAAACTTGACATGCAAGATCTGGGTAGTTGTTAAAACTGACATGCAACTTCTACAAACCCTCAGGCTGGCAAGATCACGGCTCTGATACCACTGAAATGTCCCTTTACTGATTTTTTTATGATATTTCCAGCCTCAAATCTGAACTTTAAAATCAAACAACCAAGATAACAAAGATCTGCCAATTTTCCAATAAAACTCAAATCGGGTATGTCCAAATTAGTGCCAAAAACTTCACAACTTCACAAATTATTAATAAATCTGAAAATTGACATTTTTACAGAGATTTCAGCAGCATAACAGCCTACAAAATGACATTTCCAGATTTGTATAGCCCTTACACAACAGATCACAAATGTAGGGCAAAACTATGCTCAATCGGGCTCCCGAAATTAACACAAAAAATGCCCGGAAACACCACAAAACACTCATAAATTATCTCAGAAGTTTAATCATGACCCAATACATATATTCAGCTCTATTTTAACATCATAAAGTCTGAAATACAACAGCAAACCAAACTGATATGAAACACTCAACTGAAAACCCAAATTCAAACCAAAAACAACCCCGAAAACACCCAAATCGGCACTATTCAGCACAAGGGCAAACTCCGTATGAGCATGCACATGGAATGGCTTCAAACTCCCGTCCTTAGCCTTCCTGGAAACCTGCAAACTCCCGTTCTTGGGTCTCCTTCTCCACAGGTTTGGCAGCCTCTGAAGAACAACAAGAAAATTATCAAGAATCAAGATGTAGAATGAGCCCAAAATGCCTCCAAACCCCTTTTAAAGAGGGCATAACCCTAACTCACGTCCAAGAGGGGTTAATAAAATATAATTTAATAATAATTTTTATTTATTAGTCCATTGGTTTCCAAAGATTAACCCTTTTTTCCGAAATTTCACCTTTTTGGAGCCTGCCTGCCTTAACAAAGTTTATTTTTTTTAATTATTTGAATAGGGGACATGACATACCAGGCATCGACTTCCTTGAATTGCCAAGATGAACTTACCCTATCACAATAACTCAATGGTAAGAATGGGGAGATAATGTTCAGGTCCAATCCCAGCCATAGCCTAAATACTTGTCTTGCAAGGAGGACTCATAACTGACTTTCCACCCATTTTAAAACCTATGAATTTATCCTTGTTTTTGTTGTTTGATTTTGAGTTTTGGTATTTTTTGGTAATGTTGCTTTTATGTAGATTTTTCTATGTGATTTATTTGGTAAATGATTTAATTATAATATTTTAGTTAATCATATAATATTGAGAAGTATTAAATATTATTTGATTAAAAAGAAAATATTAAAGCATGAAAATATTTAATTAATTAAAAATTATTTAAATATGTGATTTAATTTGGAAGTCTTAATTTAGAAAATTAGTCCAAAAAAAATTAGAATATGATGATATTTAATTAATTATTAATTAATTAAATATGTACTTCACTTTAAAAGATTTAATTTAAAAGTTTATTTTAAGAAGTTGGACAAAAAAAATTAAAATTAAAATATTAAAGATTTGATAATGCTTTATTATAATTATTCATTTAATAATAATTAAATTAGACTTGCATTTAAACAATGAGCTTTGATTATTATTAGTAATTTAAATAATAAACTATGCTTTAATTAGTGCTTGCACTAATTAATAAGTGGAGGAAAAGAAAATATAAAAGAATATTTTAACTAAAAAGTTCTTCAAATCTGCATGATAGAATTAAATTTAAAAAATTTGATTAAAGTTATAATTTAGGCATATTTATATTTATTTAATTTAATAATAATTTATTTTAAAAGAGTTTTATTTTTAATAAACTCTAAATAATATTATTAGTTAAATTAATAAATATTATATTAAAAACATCACATGATTTAATAAGGGAGAGAAAGCTTTAATTTAATAAAGTTTATTTTATTTAAATTGTATAAAGTGTGTGCATGAAAATTAAAATATAGTAATTAAAGACAAAGGGTTTTCACATGATTCCATGATCAAAGCCTTGATTTGGGAGAAAAACTCTTTATTAAGGAAATTAGAGCTCGTTTGTAGACACAGGTTTTGGGTAGCAAAATTTATAATAGGTTCAAAAAGAATTGTTGAAAATTTCATAGGGTTTGGTTTTGCATGCATTCACAGATTGTCTTAGATTTTAGCTGTGGTTTTGAGCTAGGGTTTGAAAATTTATTATAAAATTTTATTGAAAGATATATCTACTTTGTGTGTTCCTGGGTGTTTGCATATTGTTTATTAATGTACTATATTGATTGTTAAATAAAGAATTATGTTGTAGAATTTGAAAAAAGAAAACTTATTAATCAAGAAAAATTTGACAGAGGAAAATTATAGAAAAAACTATACAAAATTATTGTGACTGTATTCTTATAAACCCCATTCTAATATATTGAAAATTCGATTATTGAAAATTGGAAGAAAAACAATAAATTGAAAAGTTAGAGTTTCAACTTTAAATTTATCTTTAGAACCATGAGATTATCATGAATTTTCTAAATATAGATAAATATTTCTCTTATATCTAAAATAATTTAATTACAAAATTTAATGAAAAAGGAAAAAGATTAATTGAGAGGAAAACATGTAACTAAACTTATGCATGCATGTGAAAATAAATATGCTAAAAATAGAAAGCTAAGTATAGTAAGGTTACATGCATGTGAAAATAATTATGCTAAAAATAGAAGCTAAGTATAGTTAGGTTACATGCATGTGAAAACAAATATGTAAATACAAAACTAAGTATAGTATGGTTGCATGATTTGAGAGAACAAATACATGTGAAAATACTAATTACATGTATATATTTTTTAATATAATATAATTTTTAAATTTATTTATTTTTTAAAAAAATAATTAATTATCAATAAATTAGTTAATTAAAAATAAAATTTTAAAATTATTTATTAATTTCTAAAAATTTAAATAAATATTATTCATTTAGTTAAAGTGAATGTTAGTAATATTAATGATTCTTTAAGTCTAATTAAACTTTTAATTGCATATAAATAATTTAATATTTATTAATGCTAGAAGGAAGTTAATAACTAAATATTTATAATTTTATTATATTTTAAGAGAAGTTGTGGTAGAGTTACTTTGTAATCATTTAGTTAATAACTATTTGATTTAATGAGAGAAATTATAAATAATTAAATTAAATTTAAATTTTTTTCTCTAATTGCATTATGAATTAAAGGAAAAGTAAATATTAATATTAGACTTAAATAAAATTCATAATAATATTTTAAAAATTGAAATTAATATCAATATTTAAATATAATAATATATAGTTATGTTATTAATTAAATCAATTATGATTTAAGATTATTTAAATTAATAACATAATAATATTTTATGATATTTTATATGCACAATAAGATTGGATATTTAAATACTTATTGTTTTAAATAAGTGTATTAGCATAACAAATTATATTAACATATATATTCTTACCTTATTTTTAAACACATCCTTATAACTCAAACTAAATAAGAGAAATTGGTGGATTTAAATCATGTGGCAGAAAACTATTTGTTTTCTAATATTCTATTTATAGTCTTGTGATGTTTATTTTTATGATGGTTTTTCTTTGTGGGTTGTTTAGTTGGCCAAGTTAGGATGTGAACTAGAGCCTATTTTTGAGATTTCTTTTATGATTATTTGACTTTAGTGGTGTACTTGTTGGATATTACTTTTTATGGTGTATTTATTGTGATTTGTTACTCATTTATTGAATGTCATTTATTGTTGATAGTTGAATTTTATTAATGAATGATTAGTTATTCATTGGTGGTGTTTTTATTGTTGGAGTTAGTGATTTGTAGTTTAGTTTTATTGATGACAGTTGTTATCTATTGGTCATTGTTCTTGTGACACTTGACATTGATTTTGAGGTGGTTGTATATTTTTTGGTCTTGGTATTTGTATGTTAACTTAGTATGTGGTGTTGGTATTGGATGAGTATCCTTTTGATTTTGATTATCTTTCTTTCTTGAGTAGTTTGTGTTACCCTTGAGGTAGTTTTGGCTATCAGGATTCCTTACCTAAAATTATTATGATTTGATTATTTGTGTGTGAATTGTGCATTATCTCTCCTACACGGTGGGAGTGGGAGCCTGATTAGGTGACCACGCAATCAAGATGTAGTGTATTCTTACCGTTTGGGTCCCCCTTAGATTGACAGATGTTGGATGCTCTTTGATACAATTGTACCATTATCATTCTTCCTATTATCTTGAAGACTTCTATGCATTTGATGTATCTATGTATCATGTATTTTGAGATCCTATGGGATATTGTATTGTATATTGATGTACTTGTATCTATTTTCACATACCCTGTGACATGTGTAGTGGATGTTATTCATTAAATGTGCTTTAATATTATTAGTTGTACTTATGCATTTGTTTATATGACTATGTATGTGTTTATTTATTTTATGATTATGGACATTGTAATTGAGACTTAAACTTATTAATAAAACTTTCTTAAATGTGACTCAACGTGAAGGAACCCTTGAGGAATTGAAACTATATTTGTAATTGATTATGTGTTCTTGATGTGTATGTATACATTTCATCTGCATTATTGTTACTTTGACGTTGTTTAAATTTTTTTTTTTAAAGTTCAGTAAACTTTGTAACATATTAGGTTTATTTCTTTTAGGTTCCCAAGTGGGGTGTTAAAGAGTGCCCTCACTTGGCCACAACTGTCAATAGCCCTTTGTTCACTCAAAATTGGGGCATCTATAGAAAATAGGTAAAACTACATCTATTAATCATCTGCATCTCCTTGACCAACAATCTATCAATAGACTCTAAAGGCCATGGATACAATCCTCGCACCATGAGCTTTCACCCACACACCTATTCATCAAATAAACAACTAACAACATTAGTTTTCATCCCAAGTGATCATCATACATCAATCTCCTGTCAAATATCTAGCTAAGCTAGCTAATGATCTTGCCTTGACCTGTTATTTGTCCTCCTCTGTATCTTGAGCCAAACATGTTTGTTCCCTACTCTGTATATCTAAGTTGGGGCATCACTCTTTATCTATTTATTGTCAAATTGATCCTAAGACATCACTTTATGATTTCCTGATTACTATTGTTTGCTTGTTTCAATAGACCACTACTCAACAGGCTTGAAATCTTTCCTTTTGCATTATCTTATGTTAAATCAAGGTTTCAAAATCTATTTCTGCTCTTCAAGACCCCATTAGCATCATTTTAACAAGAAGATGTGATTTAGAATTCAATTGTGCTATTTTTGGAGTTGTATGTGCTATTTGATCAAATGAATATGCTAAATATGCATATGTGTTATTATAATACTTGCAAGGACTATTACATACTTTAGATGCACTATGAAATGGGAAAGTGCTACTAGAACATCCATATGCACTACCTCAAAGAGCATAAGCACTATAAAATTTAAAAGCGCTACCCTAGTACTCATATGTGCTACAAGATCCCTCGTAAGCATTGAAATGCTCATATGTGCTATTAGAGAACCTATATGTGTTATTATTTTACTATATGCACTAATTTGATTCTAATCTATGTTTTCATATGTGCTAATTCATCTTGTGTATGCGCTAAACTATTGTTCGAATGCGCTATAAGATTTTAATTGTGCTTAAAGAATAGGTAAATGTGCTAAAACATCTAAACTACCACATTTGCAACAGAAATTTGTGCAAAATTCAAAAAACTCAAGTACAGATTCAAAAAATCTTCAAAAAGGAGGATCTCGATGACTTATCGAGGCACCGTAGTTAGTTGGACACTCGAACCTATGACCCCTCTCAAATATATGCTCTCGTAAAGGGACCACCATCCTCACTAGCCCAGAGCTCCAAATCACCAAATGTAAAAGGGGAGTGTGAAAATGACAAGGGTAAAAGGTCTTTTGACCAATTTAACCCTTCTTAGGGGCATTTATATCACCTTTTCACTCTATTTACCCAACATTAAAACTTTTTGCTCACTTTCGAGAATTGGGTATTGTTTTAAACCAACTTGATTCTCTTCATCCGTCAATTATCAACATTTCATAAATAAAATTGGAACCTCCATATATTTTACACATTCTTTTTTTTCCAATTTCAGTTCTGAGGGGGCAATATATCCATATCAAATTGGGGCATCCAAACTGGGCATCAAAAAATTTTGAAAAATAAAAAATGTTCTACCCCAGCCAAAATTTCAAACATCAAATCAAACAAAGCCAGGGTATCTAAATAAAAACATTGCAACATCACTCAGCAAAATCAATGATAATCAAACATCAAGTCATCAACAATCAGACATCAAACCATCAACAATCAGACACCATGACAACCATGAAATGTCAAAATATCATCGAACATACATTCAATCATCCGAATTTGACCTAAAATCATAGAATCAAGACAATCTTTGAACTAATATGCTTCACATATTAGCTCAAAGAAGGGCATTTGTAGACACCCAAAAATTGGCAAAGACCTAAACTATGCAATCTCGATCAATCAATGCAAATTAAGGAAGAAATTAGAGGAACACAACAGACTTTCAAATCAAGGATCACATCAAGTCATTAATTGACCAAATCATCTATCAAACTAATAAGACCTAAATGAACTTCAAAAAAAAAGAGGAGAAAAATAATTCAAAATCATAAAATTAAATAAGGGAGAAAGAAAAAGACAAACTTTTGGAAAAATTTAGAACATTTATTAAATCAATAAAGTCGTTTATCCTCACAAAAGTGAAAAACCCCCCTTTACATTTAAAAGAATTGGAAAAATCCTCATTTATCCTCAAATGTAAGTCTTTTGGACTCTTCCTCATGGTCTCTTGTGAGATATTTTCAAATTCACCTCCATCCTCTAGTCAAAGGTAAAATCTTGATTCTTACTTCAACCCCTTTCAAAACTCTATAAATAGGAGGGAAATTCAACAGCTAAGGGATCCAAGTTTTAGGCATCTTCACTATAGGCACATTTAGAGTTATCATGCTAGCATTGTTATCTTAGCAATTCCATATCATTTTGATAGCATTTTAGCATTCTTTTCATGTTATTTAGTATCATTTTAGCACATGTTTAGCTCATTGCATATTCATTTAATAGCATTCTAGAGTTGCTATACCATATAATCCACATTTAGTCATAGATCTTGCATACATTCTTGTAGATCTTCATTTTAAGCATACTCTCATTCTAAAACTGTCACTGAGATGCCAGTCTAAGAGCATTCTTAGCAATTGTAGTTAGGGAAACATGGGGCTTTTGTAGATTTTACATTTTGACAATGGTTTCTTGGGTTCAATTTAGTTCTTTGTCATTTTATCTACACTCTGCATTAAAGTCTCATGATACACAAATATATCATATACACATGGTATGAAAGGCTTCACAATTATCTTTTGAAGATTGGTTTTGAGAAGACTAATGATAACAACAATCTGTACTTGAAGACAAAAGGAGGTAGAGGTATTTTACTAGCTGAAATTTTTGTGGATAATATCATATTTGGAGGTCAAGATACATTATGTAAAGCACTTGCAAATGAAATGAAGAAAGAATATAAGATGACTATGATGAAGAAAGAATCTAAGATGACATGAAATATGATATATACATCACTCAATCTAAATATGAGAAAGAGATATTGGAAACTTTTGGATTGGAAAATTCCAAACCAGTTAGCACGCCTATGGTGATAGGACACAAGTTTTCAAAGAATGATGATTCAATTGATGTGAATCAAACATTGTACATGTCTATGATTGGAATATTGCAATATGTAGTACATAGAAGACTTGAAATTACATTATATATTGGGATTGTTGCAAGATTCTATGCAAATCCTACAGAGAATCATTTGTTGGATGTTAAGAGAACTATGAGATATCCAAAAGGAACAAAAGATTATGGTCTATACTATAAGAAAAATGAGAAATTTGAGTTGAGAGCCTAAATTGATGTTGATTGGGATGGAAACATTGATGACAAAAAGAGCACAAGCAATGGATAATTTTTCTTAGGAAAGAGGTTGGTCACCTGGACCAAGAAGAAACAAAATTACATATCTCAATCTATTGTTGAAGCTGAACATGTGTCTATTGTAGTAAATTATACAAATGTGGTATGGATCAAATAGCTACTCAAAGATATGAAAGAGGAAATCATTGAACCTATGGTACTTTTTTGTGATAATACAAGTGTTATAAATATATCAAAAAGCCATGTGATGCACACAAAAACTAAGCACATTGCAATCAAGTATCACTACTTGAGAGAGTTAGTTGAAGACAAAGAAGTCATAATAGAATATGTGAATACAAAAGAACAAATAGTTGATATCTTCACAAAATATTTACCTAAGGATTCTCATGAGTATCTAAGAGGTAAGCTAGGGGTGATACCCCTATCAAAAGCTACTTAAGAAGCATAAGTAGTGGACTACATTAACTGAGTTGAATGTTGTATCTTACAACTTGATGCAATGGATATTACTTTAGGAGTTGCCTAAAGTAATGGAGCTGAATTAGAAGATTTAAAATCACATGAAAGGTGACAGAGGAATAATTTGGAATCAATTATATCCACATATAGAGATGACAAGTCTTTGGCATTATTGTCAAAGAGGGAGATATAAGTCAAAGGAAGAAATACATATACATATACCTAGTAAGAGGGAGAAAGTAGTGAGGGAGATATAAGAAAGAGGGAGTAGTAAAGGAACTTGAAAAAGCTCACATTACCCTACATAGAGGAAGGACACATACTACATTGATAGAGGGAGAAACTTCAAATATTTATTTTCTTTTTGGTATTGATTTGCCATCAATACCAAAGAGGGAGATTGTTGATATGAGATTCTTTTTTAAAGAGAAGAACATGTAATGGAACAATCATGATTTTGTAATTGATGTCAAACCTGCTACTTATTGGTGATATAATTTCTTTTTAGTTTGAAAGCTATCATTTAGTTGATTAATGAAGAGGATTTGAAAAGAGGAGATAACAATAGCACCTAGAGAAAGGTTGAATTATTTGGTATGTAAAAGAAGCACTAAGACCAAGACATTGATACTATAGTGTATTGCTTATCTACTTAAAGTCTGAAATGAAAGATTACTCAAGTTAAGACTAGAAGAACATCAAATAAGAAAAGTGTCTCCCAAACCTTCCCAAGCAACTAGTGCAAGCCAAGCAGAAATCAGTGGAAGCTGAGTGAAAAACAAGAGGTGTTGATCAAAGATTTAAAAAAAATAGTGCAAGCTAAGTAATTGTTAGCATATGCCAGGTAAAGTTTAGTTGGTGTTGAGCATCAATAAACTTTAGTGTTTTCCAAATGATCCAATGTTGGCCAAGTAACAAAACAATATAGTTTTTGAATGATGGAAAATAGTGTTAAATTGAATATTTGATGAATCTAATCTGACTATTTTGTTTTCTTGAATTATGTGAAGCATGTGGAAGATAACTATGATGAGATGGTGGCAAAGAATTCAAGATAAACCATTTTGAGATGAATTCAAGGAAGATTGTAGAAGAAGTTTCTAGAGGAATCAAATCAAAAAGTGGGTAGACTCATTGTATCCTACCTAACCCTAAAATAGATGGTTGTGGTTAAGTGGTAAAAGATATGAATTCTCTATTTATAGAGATAGCTAGTCAGAAGCAAAGGTTGTCATGTGTGAGAACCTAAGGAAGACAATGAGTCTAGGGTATTGCTTCATTTAGTGGCCAAACATAAGTGACTACAATTTGCATGCTAAGAAACACGAATTAAGAGTGTGAATTTTTGAAGGGTGAACAAGCTATCAGAGTTGAAGTGTGTGAATGCAAAGTAGAATGAAGGACTAAAATAAAGATTTGTAATCTACAAGTGAGTTGTAATTTGTTATCAAATCAAGCCTTATTGTTACTTTCTCATCATTGTATCAATCTAAGGTAAATCTTTTGGATTAAGGTTGACTTAATCGCCATTTATAAATCCTTCAACCGAGTAACATTATAATGAAATGGTCTAAAGTCCTCTAACAAGGCTCACTCCTAATAGGGTGATTCAAATTCTTTAACCAAGTCACATTTTTAGCAGTGTGTATTGTAACCTTTACTAGGGTTGGCCTTTCATAGGACATCACATCAAAAGAGTGAGAATTAGTAGCATGTTACTAGTGGTTTTTCCCAAACTGGGTTTCCACATAAAATCTTTGTGTCAAATTGTGTGAATGTTCTTATGTTGTTTCATGTTTACATTTGTGTAAGTTGTTTTGACCTAGGAAAATAACCTAAAAATTTTATGTATTGTATGATCTAATGGATGCATGCATGATAAAATTTTATGGATATGGGTCCACTAAGCATTGCAAAGCTTTATTTGTGCATCTAGACCTTCGATAATTGATTCACCTCCCTGTCAGTTAATCTAAAGAATTCCAACAAAGCACAATATCACAAAAGACTTCTATTGGCAAGTTGGCTAATGTGAGTGGGTATATGTTGTCATTTATGGAAATTCTATTATTAGTTAAGATCACTTATGTTACGGATAAAATCTTGGTATAATATGATGAAGAAATTATCTAAGTACAATAGGAAAATATTGTCAACAATCGTACAATGTTACTTAGTGAGCTTTACTAGAAGAAAATGTATGGCCACAATTTTGATATATGGTAAAAAAGTGAGTATAAAAAAATATGTTTTTTTCACTAATGTTGATGTATCTATTTGAATAAGTTTTAGGTGAATAAAATGGAACCAGCCTATTATTGCAAAACCAAAATTTTATGGTAAAAATTGGATAATTAGACTAAGTAATGAAATTGTCTTGACAATTCAAGAAATTATTAATGTAGGGATACCATCCTATATTTTTACCCTCACTCATCAGATTGTGATAAAAATATTTGGAAATGTGTTACACATTTTGTTATTAAGGCCAACTAGACAAAGTTAAGGAAAAGGGTATATAAGAAGAAAAAAAATTATGCAAAGACACATGATTATTTCATGGTATGATTATGTTGTCCAATATTTATTTAAGTTTGTATGTGTATAATTGGGTGGTCAAAATAGATCCAAGGTTATATGGGCATGATTAGATGTGAGAAACACAAAAGGACTAATTAGATATTGAAGATATCAATGTAGCCAATTTTTCTATAGTATATGTGTCACTTGTATTGATTATAAATAATTGTATGAGTAGTGAGATAAATTTTTAATACAAATCCTAACAAGGTTGGGGCATCTAACAAGGTCGTGTCCTCTTTTAAAAAAATGTAGAAATTGTATGTAATAGACTCCTAACATGTTCAAAACTCTTTGCATGGTATTTTTTATTAGTGCATCATTTTGTGGTTACCATCCCGACTCAAGTTTTACTTTGGCCATGGTTTCCCTAGTTAACAAATAATTATGTTATGATCATCTTTGTGGTATGATATTTATTATTTTGTATATTTTTTATTCATATTTATGGTTAATTTCTAAAATCCAAAGTTGGGAAAAAAAAATTGTTGGAATACTATATCACTTCCCCCTCTCAATATTCCCTATTTCTAACAATTGGTATCAGAGCTTAGTTACTCATAAGAATAATAATATTTTGAGGGAGAAAACAATGGATTCAATAGATTTACAAAGGAACAATGAAGTTGACTTGAGGAATTAGATTAGGCTAATGACAAGAAAGAAAGATTGAAAATCAAGCTTAAGGATGCACAATAATATATGAAGAAGCTGAAATATCAGATTTATACATAAAAGGGCTAAAATGAAAGAGGTAGTAGGATTTACATTTGGTTACCAAATTGAATAAGGACAATCAACTTCTCAACCATGAACTTGAAGTCACATCATTGAAATTGAGCAAGATATCAGATTAGAACAAACAGAAAGTAGATCTAAAAGATAAGATCACTAAATTAAACTCCCATCTTACCAAGGTGAAATTAGAACTTGATGATTCAAAGTTTAAATACAAAGAACTTAAGAAATAAAAAATTATGAAAGGAAAACTTATTCAAACCAAGCTTCATCTTGATAAGTTATATTCAAGTACAAATAAACTTTATGAGAAGTTAGTGTAACAGAAGCCTAAGGAGACATGACGAGCATTGGATATATTGAAGGTGAATATTCTAGAGAGCCTAAGATATTGATTGAGCATGAACCTAAATAGGAAGCTAATTAGACATCATATCAGAATGAGAAACCTAGAGAGTAAAGAAAATCATCCAAAGGTAGATTTTAAGCATGCAACAAGTATAAAAACATGAAGAATGATTATAGAGGTAACATGGATACAAAACCCTTTGCTACATATTGTTTCTGTTGCTTTATTTATGGACATAAATAAGATGAATGCAAGAAGCCTAATTAGAGATATAGTGTGAGAACAACTGAAATATCTATCATGATAATAAGAAGAGCTTTAGAAATGAACAATGTTATCAGCAATGGTGTCAAATGCTACAAATGTAAAAAATTTGGCAATGAGAAAACCTAATGTTAGAAGGAAAAATTATGATGGAAGAAGAAATAATTTTTTTAACATGACACAATATGAGAAATTTGATAAGAGATGTGTAAGAGAAGGAAGTATTGTGAACGCAAAGGTATGAAAAGAAAAGGAACAATCATATAAAAATAACAAAGTGGATGCAATTCCTAGCACTAAACCCTCTACTTCAACCTAAGTAGATGTTGTAGCTATAGGGAGAGCACTTTGCCAAAAAATTATTAGACCCCTCAATTGATGAGTTAAGGTGATGCGAGAGCATCTTGGGTCAATGAGAAATCTTGCATCACCCAAAAATATTTCTTGTTTTCTGTACCATTATGTTATTCATGTAGTATCCATTGCCACTTGGAGTTTCATGTTGTGCATAATGAGTATTTTGTTGAGGACCTATTTTTAGCCCTTACTCGTAGAGTGGAAAAGTCAATTTTCATATTCTTTGACTTTTGTGTCATTCTTTTTGGTCTCTATTTCCTATAGTTTTCTTCTAGCTAGCCATGTTATTTCTTTTTGTATAATTTCTTATGATGATGTGGCATCTTGCACAATTCCAAGCCAACTCCTTGACCATTTTTGGACCTATCTTCAAGAGCACATGAAAAATTGATGCCCATTAATTGGGTTATGATTCACTCCTCCAAGGCAGGACCTATATTGTAATTAAATAATTGACTAGCTAACTTGTGGTCTATCTAGCTATTTAAGACTTGGATTGTTACCGGATATTAAGCTAATTTGTTACAAGAAGGCTTCTAGGAGAAGAAGGAAATGGAAGAAGAAGTTGAGCTTTTAGACCTATACTTGTAAATATTTTGTATTGGACACAACCTAGAAGGCCTCACAACCAGGCATATTGGATGTTGTTACAAATATATTTTATCATGTTAGTTTTGAAAACAATCAATAGCTTGTGAATTCTATTATCTCTCTTGGCTGCAATTTTGTGATTGCTTCTATGTGTACTTTAGGAAGTTGTTAGGTCATTGGTTTTGATCTTTGATTGGTTCCACTACTTACCTATCGTGTGTTAGGTGGTATCAGAGCAAGGTTATCTTTACTTGTAACGTTGGGATCATGGAAAACCTTAATTGGACTAGTTGTAGGGTGGTAGATATGAAATCTAACCTATAACTTGTAGAAGTTTATGATCTTGTAGGAAGTATTGTCAAGATGGTTTGAGGTAGAGGAAGTCTAGATAATGCTTTAATGGGTATGTTGAGGTAGATTGCAACAAGATTTGAAGTCATTGAGATAACCTAGACAAGAGTTCTACATCTTGAGGATGTTACTGATGATAATAAAGAAACACCTAATCCTAACTTGGAACCTGAAATAAAATAAGATGAGGAAAGGATTCTAAGAGTTCTATCTAGAGAAAACTTTAGGCTTGTTGAATTTGTTTTCTATGATGGAAGAATTGAGACTAATGTTATATTGTGTTGGATCTTTGAGATGGAAAAGTACTTTGAGTATGAAAATAACCCCGATAACAAGAATGTTAAGATAGAATTCACTAAGTTGAAAGGTCATGCTTCACTTTGGTGGGATCATTTGTAGATTGAAAGAGAAAAAAAGAGGAAAAGAAAAGATCAAGACTTAGGAAAATATAATTGACAAGATGAAGAAGTCCTTTCTTGTAGATTACTAGGTTAAACTATTGAGAAGAATACAAAATTTAAGAAAAAAGGACATGAGTATGAAAGAATACAAAATTGGATATTAGATCTAGACATGTGGATGATAAATTTGAGAAGGTGGATAGATACCTAAATGACTTGAGGACATCAATTCAAGATGAAATTAGTTATGTTAAGATGGATAGTGTGGAAGAAGCATATTAGTATGCCTTGAAAACTGAAGAAAGGTTGGCAAAGAAACATGATCAATGAAAAAGAGGAAGAGGTGGAATATTTCAAAGAGGTTAAGGAAAAAACTTTGGAGAAGGTAGCATATCTAAAAATAAAATTCAAGATAAGGGAAAGACAAAATGGAAAGAAGAATGTACTAGAAAGAGAGGTAATTACACTAGAGGTGGCTATACTAGTTACTCTAGGAATAATAATGGGGGTAAAAGAGAAGAAAGGTCTTGGTTTAAGGGAAGTTGTTTCAAGTGTGGAGAACAAGGATAAAGGGATTTTGAATGTAGTAATTTTGAAAGGAATATTGGAGGTAGAAGTATAAATACTTTAGCTAGTGAAAAAGTTATTGAAACACCTAATGAACTTGAGCATGGTGAGACCATAAAATTGAGAAGAATCTTGTGGAATGATGAAAATGATGACGATCCTATTCTAAGAAGGATTTTATTCACGACTAACTATAAGGTCACTAGAAAATGTTGCGAAGTAATCATTGACAACATAATTTTAGATAATTTGGCATCTGAAGAGTTGGTTAACAAATTGTAGTTGTAGAAGTTCAGGCATCCTAAGCCTTATCATTTTTCTTGTATCCAGTTACTTGTAAATGAATAATGCCTTGTTAAGTTTAAAATTGGGAATTATTATGATGAATTCTTGCATGACATTATGCCTATGGATTATTTTCATATTCTACATAGGCCTAGTTGACAATATGATACAAGCTTTGCATGATGGTAGATGGAATCAATATACTATTTGGGTTGGTGGGAAGTAACAAGTTTTTCTTCCTTTAATAAAGAAACCTAGTGAGAATCATTGTACCAAAATAAGAGTATATTTGGTTGAAGGCAATAAATCTGTTAAGGATGTGAAGGAAAAGAATGTCTATTTTTATTTGATTCCTAGAAAGACTGAGAAACAAGATGAACTTAAGCATGATCCTAAGATTGAGTCTTTGTTGGATGAATTTCAAAATATCATTTTTTGTAATGTACCTGATGGTTTACCTCATATGAGAAGTATTAATCATTGTATGGATTTGATACTTGGAGCTAGTTTGCCTAATAAAGCCCATATAGATTAACACTTGCTAAGAATATTGAATTGAATAGATAAGTGCAATAACTTCTTGAAAGGGATCTAATTAGGGAAAGTTTGAGTCCTTTCATTGTACCTATTATATTGCCACCTAAAAAGAATAGAGAATGGAGAATGTGCATTGATTCTAGAGCTATAAATAAGATAACACTAAAGTATAGATCTCCATTTCCTAGGATGGATGACATAATGGATTGTTTGAGTGGAGCGAAGTATTTTGCAAATATTGATTTGAAAAATGGCTATCATTGTATCAAAATTAGAGAAGGGGATCAATGGAAAACTACTTTTAAGACAAATGAAGGTTTGTATAAATGGTTGTTTATGCCTTTTGGTGTAACTAATGCACCTAGTACTTTCATGAGGCTAATGAATGAGGTTTTGAAGACATTTTTGGGCAATTTTGTGATTGTATATCTTCATGCCATTCTAATATCTAATAAGACTAAAGATGAACATCTTGAGCATATAAGACAAGTATTATAGAGATTGAAGGAAGAAAAATCAATGATCAACTTGAAGAAATGTTTCTTTATGAAGGAAGAAAATGTGTACCTTGGTTTTGTGATTTTAGATGATGGTTTGAAGATGAATCTTGAAAATGTAAAAGCTCTTCTTTCTTGGCCTACACCTAAGAATGTTGGAGAAGTTAGATAATTTCATGGATTTGAAAGTATCTATGGGAAGCTCACTAAAATTTTTAGTTTAGTATGTCATGCCATGACATAAACCATGAGAGGAGATAAGAAGGATTTAAAGTGGGCAAGAACTTTGAAACATTGAAATAAACATTTTACAATTGCCTACACTTGCTTTACCTAATTCTAGTAAAGTTTTTCAAGTTGATTGTAATGCTAGTGGAAGTGTCATTGGAATTGTTTTGAGTCAAGAAGGAAAACCTAGAGCTTTCTATAGTGCAAATTTGAACTATTGTAAGAACAGATATTTAGTTTATGATCAAGAATTCTATGCTATTATTTAAGCTTTGAAGAAATAGAGACATTATTTGATGGCTAAATATTTTGGGTTGTACGCTAACCATAAATCCTTGGAGTATTTGGGAAGTTAGAATAAATTGAAGTAGAGACACATGAAGTGGGTAGAGTATTTGCATAACTTTTTCTTTATGTTGAAACATAAGGGTGGATTGCCAAATAAAGTTGTTAATGCTTTGAGAAAAAAAAGGAATTTTTTGACATAAATGAGAATTGAGGTACTTGGCTTTGATGATTTGAAACATTTGTATGAACTTGACCCTGATTTTGTAGAACCTTGGAAATCTTATAAGAATAAAATAATGAGTTAGAAAAATAAGTGGATTGGTTATTTCATTCTGGAAGACATGTTGTTCAAAGGAACTTAATTGTGCATACCTAAAGGATCTATGAGGGATAATATCATGAAAGAGAAACATAGTGGGGGACTTTTTGGACATTTTGGAATTGATAAAATAATGAAGTGTATCTCTAACAGGTATTTTTTGCCTCAAATTTATAAGGATGCACCTAAGATGGTTAGAAGTTGTAGAATTTGTCAAACAACAAAAGAAACTAGTTAGAATTTGGGATTAATCATTACACTCACCATTTCCTATACCAAATAAGCCTTGAGAAGATATCAATATGGATTTTTTCTTGGTTTTCCAAGAACTTAGAGAGGTAATGTTTCTATTTTGGTAGCAGTTGACATATTTTCAGAAAATGGATCATTACATACCTTGTAAGAAGACATATATACAGTACATGTTGTTGAATTATAGTTTAAAGGAAATAGTAAGATTACATGGGTTACCTAGGACAATTTTTTTAGATAGGTATACTAAGTTTATTGGACATTTCTAGTTGATACTTTGGAAGAAATTTCATATAGAGCTGAAGCTTAGTTCTACATTTCATTTGGAAACAAATGGAAAATTTTGAAGTTGTGAATAGAAGTTTGGATAACTTGTTGAGATATTTGGTTGGGGATAAGTCAACTAATTGGGATTTTATTTTAACATAAGAAGAGGTGGCATATAAAAATTATATGAATAGATGTACCAAGAAGATGCATTTTGAGATTATTAATAGATTGAATCCTAAAGGAGCTACTAAATTGAGAGATTTGAAAGTTCAGATAAAGAAAAGTGTTAAAGCAGAGGAATTTGTAGATTTCATGAATACTTTGCATGAGAAAGTAAAGAAGAATTTGGAGGGAGAGTGATGGAGCGAGCGAGAGAGAGAGAGAGAGAGAGAGAGAGAGAGAGAGAGAGAGAGAGAGAGAGAGAGAGAGAGAGAGAGAGAGAGAGAGAGAGAGAGAGAGAGAGAGAGAGATGTAATATTACATTTTTGTATATTGATATTTGGTGCACTTCATTAACAATGTGCTCTATATGTCAATATACAATAATGTGTAGGTTCATGCACCTATATATACACTAATAAAATGTTCATAATTACAAATAATAACAAAGAACCAATTGAAACTAAAATATTACACTAAATACAACATTTTTCAATATTGACATATATATAGGGCATATACCTTTTTAATTTAATTAGGATTCACCAAACCTAAAGATTGTATTTTCTTTACGCATCCAACCCAACAGCTTAGAGAACTCAAATAGGTTTAAGATGTATTTTTTTAAAAATATACCAAAAAAAAAAAAAAAAAAATTGGCATGTCCTCCCCATCACATTTTCATGTTTGTGAACAACAAAAAAATCAAACATAATGTTCAAGATCTCTTTGTTAACTATCTAGTCATTTAATTTAATTTAAATTTTGATTATGTCAAGATTTTCATCTCTAATTTGTTTAGTAAATATGTCCATTTTTTGCCAAAAACCAAAGTGTAGTATTTTGGGCTTAGATTTTGGCTTGTTCTACAAAATTTTATTTTTTATTTTTTATTTTAGAAATTGGGCTCTATTTTAGAAAGGACTACTTGAGTTTCAATTTCCACATAGTTTCTTTCATGAAGAATATGAATCCCCCTTTTAATACTAGGATGCTTTATCCTACACCATAATTATGTCTTGGTAATTTTATCAAAAGCTTTCTTGAAGTCACAAAATAACTTTGAGGGGTTTCCCTTCACCCAATTGTTTTTCAAAAATGTGACTTAAAATGATGCCATCATCTATAGATGAGTGTTTTGTGTTGATCTCAAATTGGTTTTGACAAGTGAGTGTCAACACACTTAAACCATTTACTTAGTTCATGCCAAACTAGTAATACATGCCAAGCACAACATGTAAATATTAGACCATGCCGAGTTGCAATGAGTGTCGAGTCACTCATGTGCTGAGTCACTCAAGTGCCAAGTAGATAGACCATATCTAGTGAAATCAAGTGTCAAGTAAATATTAGATGTCGAGCAGTTCAGGTGTTGAGTTAGTAGAAGAAATGCAATGTATGCTGAGCATTAGAGACTTCATATGTCAAGTGACATAGTTTGACATTTTTTTTTTAATGGCACAAACAACTATGTAAACCATTTTCAAGCCAACTTAAGGATAGATTACAATCTTTTGCAGACAAGAATGAATCTATATATTGATTCCCTATTTAGCCAATTAGAAAATGGGAAGGTTTAAGCAGCAATATGGATGAATCTCAACCATAGATTCATACCTAAACCTAAGCCATCAAAGTCTTCTTAAGGAGGATGAAGCCCTAAACTCTTTATGGTGTAACAAGGGGTGAATGATAGAATTGAAGGAGTGAACAAGATAGTTTGCAGAGCTTTCAAGGTTACTTAGCAGTAAGAGTGAATTGTAGAATCAATTAGAGAAGAATAGAGGATAGAGAAGGATATAGCATTGATACATTAGATTGTAAAGGATCAATCAAAGATTGTATGTAGATGATCTATTATTAGGCAAGCAAGAGCCAATCGTAGGATCTATGCTTAGACATTTTGACAGGTGATTTCAGTTAAATCTCTTAAGAAGAGTAGTCCTAACAGGTTGTATTAAACCCTTTAACAAGGTGCTTACTTAATTGGAAGTTAAAGTCCTCTAACCAGGCACACTTCTAATAGGGTGTTGAAATCCTCTAACAAGGTGGGACTTAACAATCTTTGTAAGCCTTTAACAGGGTAGGCCTTTCACAGGGAAGACCGTGATTCATGGTCAAGCCATTGTAACCTTAATTGGATACACTTTATTGCTAAAATAGTGAAGATTTGTGGGTGTCATCTCCACCCCAATTTTAACTTCTCACTTGGAGAGTTTCTAGGTAATCATATATGGTGTTATGTGTTTGTTTGATTACATGTTTACATGATTGATGCATATGCTTTATATGATATTTTAGTATATTAATGCATGTGATGTATGAATGATGAAAGTTTTATGAGGTCAAGTTTAAACTCTTGATTCACCCCACTCTTAGAATTTTACTCTCTTTCCACTTGTAATTCCAATCATTGGTATCAGAGCCTAGTTCTTTGAAAGAGAAGCTTTGCATCTTAGAGGAAAGATCTTGAAATGGAAGTCTACGAGTTGGGAAAGACTATTGAGAACTAGGAGATTGAAATACATCTCATACTACATCAATTGAATGAGGCAAGAGAGGAACTAAAGAAATCCTTGAAGAGAAGGAAAGAGATTGCTATTGTAGAGAATGACACACCATACAAAGAGATAGACACCACCAAGCTATTTGTAGATGGTAACACTAATGAATTTGATTGATACAGTAGTTGCAGATCAAATGGAAAAAAATAGAATCCAAGCTGAGGAAATCAAAAATCTCAAGCTAGAGCAAGAATCACAAGCTATACTACTATGTGAGGTGACTGAACAAAAGAAGAAAGCCTTGGAATACAAAGCCATGATTGAAGAAGACAAAAGAATTATGACAAATAGATTGGAAGAAAAGTCAACAGAGTTAACTAAGATCTCCAACATGCAATTGGATACTCTAAGTCAAATGATGAATGCCAACTATGAATTAAATGTCAAAAACATTGAGATAACTACATTGAAGTTGCAAAATGAACAATTGCAGAATGACCTGAAAAGAGAAAAGGAATTTGTTGAAAGTATCAACAAGCCAAATGAAGCCATCAAATACTTTGAGCAATTATTAAGACTCCCTAGATCCAACAAAGATACATTAGGATTGGGCTACACAAGCACTAAAGAATGAGAATCATCCAAAGTCACTTAAGAGAGGAACATCAAAGGTAAGAACTCCAAAATCACTTGTCATTTCTATGGTAAGTAAGGACATACTGCTAATGTATGTAGGAGCAAGTTCACAAACTAGAATGTAAAGCCTAAGAACATGACTCATTGTCATAAGTGCAACAAACAAGGTTATCAAGAACATGAATGTAGAACCAGGATCATGCATAAACAAAGATTTTAAGGATATTGCTACAATTGTCAAAAGTATGGACATGGAGCCTTTGAATGCAGATACAAATCTATGTGGTCATCAAACAAGTTAACAAAGGTAAGAAGCTATGGAAACCTTTATAATTGGAATTATAACACAAGACATAGTTGTCATTATTGTCAAGAGTATGGACATATTCCTAAGAATTGCATTAGGACACACTTCAGTAGCAACTACAAAAGATGGTTAAGTCAAACTACATGTTTTATCTATTTGAAGACTAGTCACATTAGCAAACATTGTCCAACTAGCTCAAAGGCACCAAGTTGTGAGTTTGATAAAGGCAAAGGCAAGGCAAATGTAGAACACATTAGAGATGAGATGAACAAGACATGGAAAAAGAAAGATTATTGTAGTACATCAAATGGAGAAGGGATCACTTCACCCAATGGGTTAGGTGATCACACCTCATCAAACTAGACAATCAAGAGGTATGTGGGACTGATACTCAAGTGAAATATCATACATCCATTCCAAAGGGAGATAGTACTAAAAAGACTACATTAGCATGAATAAAGATGGAAGATGTTGTCATAAATTCAAGTTTAATCTTTAAATTTTCCATGATGTTGTTGAGCATGAAAAGTTTCATATGTATGCCAAGTGGAATGGTAATTGATGCCAAATAGCCAGACTAGCCAGTTGATGCCAAGCCTGTAGTAGATGCCAAGCGATGGTAATATTAACAGATGTTGAGTCATTCTATAGTTGATTTGATGTTGATTTTACAGCTAAACGAGTGCTAAGCATTAAATGCAAGGTTTTTGAAGGGTATTTGATCAATTTCTTCTCATTATTCATCATTTCAAATTTGAGCAAAAATTAATTCAATAACTTGTTCATAGCATTTGTAGAGAATTTGATAGTGATCTCACATCAGTTCTTTGGATTTTCACAACGTATTATCACAAGATGAGCTACACAGTTTACTTTTGCATAAACCCTAGTTTGACAAATAGTGTCTAGTTCAAAGAATGTAGAAGGAAAAGAGGTTTTAAATTTTTAGCTTGTCATTAACAAAGTTAAACAACCTATTTTTAAGGTCATTCTTGACATAGCTTACAAACAAGATCCTTCTAGCACTTTATCTATGATCCCGCCAAATGTTATTATGGTACAAGATGTTAGGAAATGTTATAATTACAAAATAGGAGGAATAGGAGATATAGAAATCAATGAAGCATATGATAGGTTATGTGAAAATGGTGTTCTGAAGGAAGACTATAAAATAGTTGAGAAGAAGGGTTTGACACGTGCCCTAGATTTTCCAAGTGTATTTAAAATTGAATGGATTAGAATTGTATTGAGTCAAATACATGATGGATCTTTATGGTTGGAGGGTGGACCAATTAAGATTACCAAGAGGATAATTCATAGGGTTACTAGTTACCTAGCCCTAGATCGGCCCAAGACTCTAAGGAGTGATTCCAAGGAAGTGATAGAGAAAAACACCAAAGAAAAATGGAATAAAAGAGGCATGACAATAGATACTATTATTGATCCATTGTTGAACTTTACTGTTAGGGTAATCTCTCACAAATTCTTTACTATTAGAGTAATCTCTCACAAATTCTATCAATCTACTAGATTCAATAGTGTACCCTATATTGTTGTGGATGTTGGCTACAAGATTGTAAAGAAAGATCATACGTATGATCTGGCTGAGCTTTAACTACAACAAATGATGGAAGATCTTGGAGCAATCAAAAAAATCAGGAGTGCTCAATGTAAATTTGGTTCAATTCTTATCTGTATATTCTTTTATGTGCATAATACATTTCCCTCCTTTGGTATAGTAAGCTAGAAAATAAGCAGGTCAATAGCAGTATAGATCAATGAGTACATTGAACAAATGGGAGAAAACTTCGAAACCATCATGACAAGTTATTTTGAAGACTTTAAGAAGTCAATGAAGCAGAGACTTAGGATACATGTTTCCTTAGTTGAAAAATATTATAATGACATGTGTTTTCTTGTTGACATTGCCTATACATATGTGCAAGCTACCACACCAAGGGTTAGATGATTAAGGCCACTTGGTAATGAGATTAATGTGGATAAAGTATCAATAGCCATCACAACACACCTAGTAGAGGAAATTGACAAAACTACTAAAATTTTTGGTAATTATGATGTGATGAAATTAAAAGTTGAAATGGAGTTGAAAATTGCCTCTACACTCAAGAAAAAGGATAGGCTAGTGAAGAAGCTTAAAGCTAAATTTGGTGAAGGTGCAGATGAAGAAGAAGAGGAAGAAGATGAAGAGGATGAAAAGGAAGAACAATAACAAACTTAGGAACATCTTTCATTAACTCAAGGCATGGGAGAGGACAAGGAAGAGGAAGAAATAGAAGGTGTTGAGGAAGAACAAGAAGAGGAAGCACCCACACATGCCGAGCCAAAGAAGAGAAAGGCTAAGACGCGGTCAGTGGCTAAGGCAAAGAAGACTATTAAACCAAGCCCAGCCAAGCCAACATCACCTACCACTAGAGCTAGCACACAAGCTACAACACAGAAGGCCAAGGATAAATCCAAGCAAATAGAGTAAGGTGGCCAAGTGCAAAAGAAACAAAGAAGAAAATAAGCCAAATTTAGATGAAGAAAGGACTAAATCGGATGATATAAGCCAATTCAAAGTGGTAAGTCACAAACCAATTTCTAATCTTGAAAATTTGTGTAAAAATGTCAAGAATAATGTAGATTTATCTGGTTTAAAGCATATAGATTTTAATGAAACTTGGGAAAGAAGAGAAGAATCTAGTGGAAGAGGCATTGTATGCTATGATGTCTAAATTCAAGAACACTCCACTAGAATTTGCCAACACTATACCAAAAGGTTTATATGATGTTGTTAAGAAAAAGTGGCATTACTGTTTTAATTTGGAAAAATAGATTAGAGAATCAACATTGTCCCAAGTAATGCTAGAGCTAACAAAGGGGTAGACTGCTAAGGCAAACAAGAAATATGGAGGAAGGTTCACACCAAAATATAGAGCCTTCAACATTATTCAAACAAATATTGAAGATGTGGTTAAAAATTCAACAAAAATGTGGAAACTTATTTATGGGTTCAGCATTGTAAAATAATGATAAGTTGACCCCTGTAAAGGTCAAGATGAGGATAAGGAAGATGATACATTTGGGTAGGATATTGAAAAACCAACTGCTGACAAGGCAACAACTAAACAGTAGCAAGATGAATAGAGTGTGCAAGACACACAAGTGTCAAGTGTTAGTCCCCCACATGACACAATCAAGTCTACTAAAACCATTATTGTTAAGAATGTCTCTAATCTTTTAGTGTATAACATCAATCCCTTGACTGAAAAAGACTTGAAGAAGATACTGGACCAATCTACACTGCAATCCAAGCTATGTGAAAATCTAGTTTTGGTCAGTATAGATGAGCTTCAAAAGGCATAATTGATGTCACAAGGGACAAGGTGAATCCATAAGAACCACATTCTATCATCCCTTCAGTTACTCAAGTACAACCTCCAACTCAAACAACAATAGATACATCTACTAAAGTTGATACATTTGTTAAAGTGGACACAATTGAGCAAAGGCATACTACAAAAGAAGAAAAATAAATTACTACTAGACAGCAAGAAGCAAGATGGATAGATTCTTCTATACCTTAAGTACAAGGACCAGGTGCTAGTCAATTCATTGTAATAGACAAGAGCAAATTTGAAGAAAGTGAGCAAACACCTAAGGTAAAGGAGCAGGAAGCCATCCAAGCATTGGTAACTCTACCAACATCTGGCACTTCTACAAAAGTTCTTCAGAAGCCAAGCATAGAAGCTATACCATTGCAAATCTCGGTGTCAGGCTCTAGCTCTTCAAAAGTTGAAAAGGTAATTCACTATGGAGATATCACTCTAGATGAAGAAATAATGATTCCTAAATTTGATTATAATATAATGACATTAGATCAAATAGGAATTTTGCAACAAGCCTTAGAGAAGAAGAAGCATCAACAAATGCTTAGGAGAGAATATAAGCAGAAGCAAGCTCTTCAAGAAATTAAAGACATCTTTCTAGATGCATTTAGTCTGCCTACTCCTAAAGAGACCAAGCCACTACTAGAACAACTGTCAAATATAGTGGAAAAGGTCAATAATGAAGACATTGATACTAATGCTAAACTTTTAGAGTGGTATGAAAAGAAATTCCAAAGAAAGGTAAATGAATAGATATCTAGTGATATAGAACTCACTCAAGTTGCATTGGCAACCAAGGTTGAGGATGTGAAGAAGGTACTTGAGAATATGTTCTCATTGTACGCCAAATTGTGTGACCTTGCACTTTTCACCCAAGAAACTAGACATCGTATTCTGATCCTGGAGAGAAACCTAAACATATCAAGTACTTAGCTACCTCAAAACCTAGCTTAGAGTGAAAAGCATTTTCATGCTTTGCTTCAAACACAAAGTCAATTTGTTGTGTTAACAGTAGAAGAAGCCAATATAATAGCCAAATTGACAAGTATACAGGCATCCATAAACCCACACATCAAATTACTACACAAGGAACTAGGTTATGCAAAGACTCTATTGAAGAAAGACCCCAATCTTTCTACTCTAGATGGCCTAGTACACCTTGTTGCTGAGCTTGCTATCCAAATCAAGTCATTGGATGTTGCATGTAACAACTGGGATGCAACTCTTAAAATCATAATGGAAGTCCATAAATAATTTTTGGACAAACACGCTATATGTGTATAGCCCATTTGACATAATTGTCAAAAAGGTGGAGAGATAAACCATTGGGGAGAGACAAAGCAAAGATAAACCATGAGGGACAGATAAAGTAACAAGGAGAGAATAAAGAAATGGGGAGCCAAAAATGGAGAAATATAGAAAGGAAATATGAGCAAAGAGGGAGCAGTGAAAGGAAGACAATAAAATTATATCATTAAGGTGATATACATTTTTTGAGATATTTTGAAATTCATTTTTGAGGAAAACAATAAAAAAATACAGATATCAGATATGACAGAGCATATCAGATGAAAGAGTATCAGAGATACAGCACATTGAAGTCAAAAAGGAGCATAGTTTTTGGATACCAAATAGACATAATAACTCAGAGGGAGTTATCAATTTTGAGGTATATAGGTTATAGAATTTTTTTGAAATTTTGAAGTTCTATATATAAGCCGAGTCATGGATATGTTATGCTCAAGAAGTTAAGTAGAATATTGTATATTTAAGTGTTTTTGACACTCATGTCAAAGGGGGATATTATTGATCTCAAATTGGTTTTGACAAGTGAGTGTCAACGCACTTAAACCATTTACTTATTTCATGTCGAACTAGTAATACATGCTGAGCACAATGTGTAAATATTAGAACATGACGAGCTGCAATGTGTGTTGAGTCACTCATGTGCTGAGTCACTCAAGTGCTGAATAGATAGACCATGCTGAGTGAATTCAAGTGCCAAGTAAACAGTAGATGCTGAGTAGTTCGAGTGTTGAGTCAGTAGTAGAAATACAATGCATGTCGAGCATCAAAGACTTCATATGTCGAGTGACATAGTTTGGACATATTTGTTTATAATGGCACAAACAACTATGTAAACCATTTTCAAGCTAACTTAAGGATAGATTACGATCTTTTGGAGATAAGGATGAATCTATATGTTGATTCCCTATGCAACCAATTAGAAAATGGGAAGACTTAAGTGGCAATATGGATGAATCTTAGTCGTTGATTGATACCTAACCCTAAGTCACCAGAGTCTTCTTAAGGAGGATGAAGCCCTAAACTTTTTATGGTATAACAAGGGGTGAATGATAGAATTGAAGGAGTGAACAAGATAGTTTGTAGAGCTTTCAAGGTGACTTAGTAGTAAGAGTGAATTGCAGAATCAGTTAAAGAAGAATAAAAATAGAGAAGGATATAGCATTGATACATCAGATCGTGAAGGATCAATCATAGGTTATAAAGAGGTGATTTGTTATCAGGCAAGCAAGTGCCCATCACAGGATCTATGCTGAGACATTTTGACAGGTGATTTTAGTCAAATCTCTTAAGAAAAGTAGTCCTAACGGGCTATATTAAATCTTTTGATAGGATGCTTACTTAATTGTAAGTTAAAGTTAAAGTCCTCTAGCTAGGCACACTTCTATCACGGTGTTGAAATCCTCTAACAAGGTGGGACTTAACAGTCTTTGTAAGCCTTTAACAAGGTAGGCCTTTCATAGGGCAAACCATGATTCATGGTCAAACCATTGTAACCTTAATTGGATACATTTTATTGTTGCAGTAGTGAAGATTTGTGGGTGTCATTGCCACCCCAATTTTACCTTCTCACTTCGAGGGTTTTTGGGTAATCATATCTAGTGTTATGTGTGTGTTTGATTACATGTTTACATGATTCATGCATATGCTTTATATTTTATTTTTGTATATTAATGCATGTGATGTATGACTAATGAAAGTTTTATGAGATCAAGTTTAAACTCTTGATTCATCTCCCCTCCCCCCTCTTAGAAGTTTACTCTCTTTCCACTTGTAATTCCAACACTTTGGTCTTAATCTGAATTACTTTTTGTTGTGTTACCTTTTTTTTATTGACTTTCTAATCTCATGCTTGACCATGCTTACAAATATTTTGGAAAAAAAATGATTGGCCATAAAGGATTTGGAAAGATTGATTATATTAATAGTCTTAAAGAAGAAGTATCATAAAGTTGGTTGTTCAATCTAATAGAAACATAAGATTGATAATGTTGAGAATATTTTTAATATGGGGAGGGATAATGTTCTTTCCCATTTTTTTAATTTCTTTTATAGTTCAACAATTTTGAAGTCTTCCCTTTGCCAATCATCTAACTCTTCTTAACCTCATGAAAATGAATAGTTGAGTTGTCATATTGATCATGCAAGATGTCTCTATCTATAATTTGTGCACATACAAGTGCCTTTAAAAAAAATAACAAAAAGACAAAATAAAAGAAAATGCAAATCATTGATTGGTGGTGATGTTGTTCTCTATATTATTCTCCTTTACGCATGTATAATTTAGTTTTTGTCGTTTATTCTCTTAAATAAATTAGTTCATCCTTATAATTATGGACTCTCTTTTTTTAACAATTTACAATTCAACTATTTGTTTACCCTGTATTTCCTTCTTTCCCTCAAAAAAAATTTATTTATTTCTAGCACTTATTATGAAACCAAATACATATAGAAACATTAATTTTTTTTTAATTCCTTTATACATATATTTCAAGAACCTATCATATTATGCTTGTTAATTCCTTGGTAGTGAGGCTAAGGGATGTATCATGTTATAATTTCTAACATACATTTAGTTTACAATCTGTAATATAGTACATAAAAGAATGATATCATGGTCATGCTAAATGTAATCATCCATGCAACAAAATAAAATTTATAATAGTACAAGAGGACAAACCCCATCCCCTCTTTACAAACGACTTCACATAGTAAACATGCATTTTAAATGTAAGAAAGAGGAATTGGCCAGGCATGAATATAGGATGGTTAAGGAAGTAAATCTTGCATATTCATGTATATTCTAATATAACTATAACTATAAGGATCAGCAAATACATATGTAGAATTTATAATCATCGATAGTATGTAGATAGAGAAAATGTTCTAAAGAACATCAAATAAAGTACCCCTTAGTTGATATTCCACTTGAGAATTTATTAATTTAGATATGAAAATTCAATCTCATTTCTAATCCATTCATAGGAGGAGATTGAAACATTAAAGTTGGAGTAAAAAGATATGATGAGCCTTTCTTATTATTGGAAGACCGATAAAATATATCTTATATCAAGTTAAATGGAGAGAAAATAGTTAGAAGTTGTGTAGCCTTTTTAGTAATGTAGGTACTTCATTATTTAGTTTTACTTTTATTTGATTTGTTTATGTTTCAATTAGTAATCTTTCCTTAGTTGTATTTATTTAGTTAATTGGGATAAACCAAGGTACATCCATTATGTAATTTTTTTCTTTAGTACAAGTGTAAGGATATATCACTTGTTTGTCCTCTTGTCCATGTGTGAGGAGGACATGTCAGTTTTGTAATTCCTTTATTAAGAAAAATAGTTTATTCCTCTTTAAGATGATTATGATACTTGGTACCCACATGCTTATGAATGTGGTATTCATTCACTTGTAATTTATTAAATAACTTATCTCCTTATCTCTAGATATAAGAGATGTTCCTCTCTCCTCCACACACAACACACACTGCATGTAGTGCTTGTAATGAGCTTATCTCTCTCTCTCCCTCTCTAGAAATTTTTCTCATTAATTTAATTCACATATAATTTACATGAGGTTTCTTCTTGTATTTTCCCCTTAAAAAATCTCGTCTCCTTGTGTTGATCTTTACAATCACTTTCAAACTTAGGGATTTATGACAACAATTTTTTTACAAAACTCTCTTAGATTTTTCTTTTGTTTTAATTTAAGTATTTCTTGTAGGTTCAAGCACTTTTATGAAAATATGCATCCTTTCCTTCATTATCTTTTATCTTTGTTAAAAATAGGATGCCCGACATATAACACAAGGTTATATCCCTCTTTGCATAATTTTTTTGCTTAACTAAAGGGGTACTTTCTTATATAATGGTGGTCTATTTAGTTGTTTGTTCCTTGTGTACCAAAGTAATTTGTGATTTGGAAAATAACTATTCTAGACTTTTTGTGTGTTTTTCTATGATGATTAGGCTGAAAAGATTCCTTAATAATGATTAATTTTTGTAAAGGACTTTTAAAAATAAATAATGAGACTTTGGGAAATTCATGTAAATATATTTATTTAATGTTATAAGTGTATGTAAATGATACAATATTTTCTAGTTTATTTATCATAGTGCTTTTATAAGGGATGTGACTATCCCCATACAAACTACACCATTGAACAAATTTAAAAAAAATGGAAAAAACAATGAATTTTTGCAAAATTTCTAACATTTGTTCATTATGGTTTGCAAACTTTTTGGTAGAAAACATTAAAAAAAAAAGGAAAAACTTTCACAAATTTGAAAAATAAATTGAATTTTTCTTTTCTTTCTATCTTTGGGGCATTTTGTCTTGAGATTAGCCAATGCATTTTATAAGTGGACAATATAAAATGTATGGACACAAATATGAAGCCTTTATTTAAGGAACACGTGATACAACTATAAAAGAATTATTTTGAATTACAATTTTTCACATGTAAATTATTTACCATAGTTATTGTTTAATCAACATCGCATAACATTAAAATTGAATTCACATGAATTAAGATATAGATAACAAAACTTTATTGTTTTCATTTGAATCTTCATTGTCAATATGCACAAATAAAAGGTACAACATGTTGAGAGGATATAAGAACACAATAAAAAAAACTATTGAAGTTACTATTTTTTTTAACTCACTTTAATCTAGATCAAAATGTACAGTAAATAGCATTCTAGTTGATTCCCCATGTGCCTCCTATAAGTTCATGTGTCATCTTTAGGAACAACGTCCCAACATACAAATGAAGTCTTTTACTATATAGAGGTATGACAATCTTGAAGTTATAAGGCATACAATCACTAATGTCTTTTCTCATCAAAGGAAACCATATACATATTGACTAAAGCAATAAATTTTTATGGGATGAATGACTCCCTCTAGTAAAATATTGCATAAAAACCCTATAAATGGAGACAATTATTAAGTATCCTCAAGTCTACCATGACCTTACCATGTTTTTTTGATATTTTGATAGCATTAAAATGAGCTAATATGGACCTATCTATAATGGTTTCTACTTTCTAGAATGTTGAAACCCATGGACACCCATAATCAATCTATCAAATGATTGAATTTTTTCTTCTACCTTAATATTATTTGTCTTTTGGCAAGCCTCCATAAAGCCTTGTTTTAGTTATTCATCTTAAAAGGGATCACACTCTCAACTATTAGTACATATTTTTAGGTTTTAAAGTATAAGTTGTTATATGTGAAATGAGTTTTTCCTCATATCTGACCAATTTTGTAATCAAATGTCATAAATTTCTCCTTAAGACTATAAAACTCTATATCATTTCATGTAACTCCCCATATGGAACCCACGGGAAATTAACCTAAACATGTTACTAATCTTACTGCATAAATTTTGTCCTATACATTTTATACAACATTACTAAATATCACTGTGAAAGCAAGTTTGTGAAACACATCACATACAGCTAGAATAATAGAACTACAATTTGCATTTCTCAAGGGTTTCTTAGCGTTGAATCATATCTATATAAATTTATTAATTAGATTTGATTGTAACTACAATCTCAAATCTCACAATTGAATAATAAAATACAACTGATGCAACAAAGCACACCCAACTCACATATCCCCTACACATGTCATAAGGTATGCAATAATTATACAAGTACAATACAAGATATTACATCATTACAAGAGATCTCAAGATATAAAGTACAAGATACATGAATATAACCACTGAGGATAAGAGCAAGTCTCCAAAAGATTTTAAAAAAATATTGGTACAACTATAGCAATAGAACATGCAACAATAGTACAAGTTTGTCATACCTCAATGGTAAAGTAATCACTACCACCTAACCTCTTGGTAACCTAATCAAACTCACTCCCACCATGTTGTGGAGATAATGTCAATTCCAACATAGATAATCAAAGCATAAAATTAATAATACAATCCTAGGAAAGGGACCTTGAAATGTCTCTATCTCAAGCAGTGCTACACAAACAATAAAGATGATCCCAAAGGCAACCAACATAATTACATAAACATAGGAAACCTAAGATTTGTATGAGGAAGTGTTATCACATGAGTCAACTCTAAGGTTACCTAGTGGCCTCTCTAGACCCCATCCCCTAGTGACTTTATGTGGCACCAAAAATACTTTTGCTCAAACAAGGATACCTATTATGCAAGATCTCAATTAAGTATCATCTCAAGCTCCACCTATTCTATACTATGTCATATCCCCATTTTAATATAAGATTTTAGTAATAATTAAATTAAAAGTATATATTAATAGTAAAATAAAATTATTATTAATAATGAATTATCATTCAAATATAAATAAATATATTAATTCTATTATTATCATAATTTAATATGATATATTATTATAATATAATCTATTATTAATGATATTTATTAATGTAATAATATATAAATATATATATATATATATATATATATATATATATATATATATATATATATATATATATATATATATATATATATTGCTTATCTAAATATAATAATATAAAGATCTTTTATATTATAATTTTAAAATATAAATATACATTAATCAAATATTTTTTATTATATAATCTAGGCAACTAAATGGACGGTCGTGACTTTTAAGCCAGACGCATATAGTAGAGGGAAACTTGGGTCCATTTGGTTGCTGGAATAGGACTAGAATAGGAAGAGAAAATTAGAATATGTTTTATGTTTGTTGTTCGGTATGCTCAATTAGAATTGGGAATAGGAAGACATATTCCAATTTTGCCCCTAAAATGAGCATATGTCTATGTCAAAAAATCGCTGGAACTGGAATATCCATTCCTATTCCCAATCTATTTTTTTATAAATTTAAAAAGAAATTAATTAATTCCATTCCCATTCCATTTTTCTATTCTAATTTTCAATTCCTATGCCAGAAACCAAACGGCCCTTAACAAGTTGGGAGAGAGGAAGCAGGACAATCTTTTTAATTTATACAGATACAAGATACAAGAATGCTTAATGCAGAAGGGTGGTCATTGTTTGGTGAAAAATCCTTAAGCTAAATACATCAAAATTAGTGAATTGCTAAAATAGGAACCACTACCATTACTAATAGTAAGGATAAGTATATCCGCAGGAGTGCAAATAATGGGAAGTTATCTATGAAGCATTTATTATCTTACAGTCAACGAGCGTAAACATTGATAACGCCCTTGTTAATAATAAGAAGAAAATAAAAGAACAAAAGATGAGTTAGTAGTGTACCCTAGGGATTATCTTTCTGTCTTTGGTACATTTTGTCTTGAGATTAGCCAATGCATTTTATAAGTGGACAATATAAAATTTATGGACACAAATATTAAGCCTTTATTTAAGGAACATGTGATACAACTATAAAAGAATTATTCAGAATTACAATTTTTCACATGTAAATTATTTACCATAGTTATTGTTTAATCAACATCACATAACATTAAAATTGAATTCACATGAACTAAGATATAAATAACAAAACTTTATTGTTTTCATTTGAATCTTCATTGTCAATATGCACAAATAAAAGGTACAACATGTTGAGAGGATATAAGAACACAATAAAAAAAACTATTGAATTTACTATTTTTTTTTAACTCACTTTAATCTAGATCAAAATGTACACTAAATAGCATCCCAGTTGATTCCCCATGTGCCTCCTATAAGTTCGTGTGTCATCTTTAGGAACAACATCCCAACATACAAATGAAGTCTTTTACTATATAGAGGTATGACAATCTTGAAGTTATAAGGCATACAATCACTAATGTCTTTTCTCATCAAAGGAAACCATATACATATTGACTAAAGCAATAAATTTTTATGGGAGGAATAACTCCCTCTAGTAAAATATTGCATAAAAACCCTATAAATGGAGACGATTATTAGGTATCCTCAAGTCTACCATGACCTTACCATGTTTTTTTGATATTTTGATAGCATTAAAATGAGCTAATATGGACCTATCTATAATGGTTTCTACTTTCTAGAATGTTGAAACCCATGGACACCCATAATCAATCTATCAAATGATTGAATTTTTTCTTCTACCTTAATATTATTTGTATTTTGGCAAGCCTCCATAAAGCCTCGTTTTAGTTATTCATCTTAAAAGGGATCACACTCTCAACTATTAGTACATATTTTTAGGTTTTAAAGTATAAGTTGTTATATGTGAAATGAGTTTTTTCTCATATCTGACCAATTTTGTAATCAAATGTCATAAATTTCTCCTTAAGACTATAAAACTCTATATCATTTCATGTAACTCCCCTTATGGAACCATGGGAAGTTAAACTAAACATGTTACTAATCTTACTGCATAAATTTTGTCTTATACATTTTATACAACATTACTAACTATCACTATGAAAGCAATTTTTTGAAACACATCACATACAGATAGAATAATAGAACTACAATTTGCATTTCTCAAGGGTTTCTTAGCGTTGAATCATATCTATATAAATTTATTAATTAGATTTGATTGTAACTACAATGTCAAATCTCACAATTGAATAATAAAATACAACTGATGCAACAAAGCACACCCAACTCACATATCCCCTACACATGTCATAAGGTATGCAATAATAGTACAAGTACAATACAAGATATTACATCATTACAAGAGATCTCAAGATATAAAGTACAAGATACATGAATATAACCACTGAGGATAAGAGCAAGTCTCCAAAAGATTTTTAAAAAATATTGGTACAACTGTAGCCATAGAACATGCAACAATAGTACAAGTTTGTCATACCTCAATGGTAAAGTAATCACTACCACCTAACCTCTTGGTAACCTAATCAGACTCACTCCCACCATGTTGTGGAGATAATGTCAATTCCAACATAGATAATCAAAGCATAAAATTAATAATGCAATCCTAGGAAAGGGACCTTGAAATGTCTCTATCTCAAGCAGTGCTACACAAACAATAAAGATGATCCCAAAGGCAACCAACATAATTACATAAACATAGGAAACCTAAGATTTGTATGAGGAAGTGTTATCACATGAGTCAACTCTAAGGTTACCTAGTGGCCTCTCTAGACCCCATCCCCTAGTGACTTTATGTGGCACCAAAAATACTTTTGCTCAAACAAGGATACCTATTATGCAAGATCTCAATTAAGTATCATCTCAAGCTCCACCTATTCTATACTATGTCATATCCCCATTTTAAGATAAGATTTTAGTAATAATTAAATTAAAAGTATATAATAATAGTAAAATAAAATTATTATTATTAATGAATTATCATTCAAATATAAATAAATATATTAATTCTATTATTATCATAATTTAATATGATATATTATTATAATATAATCTATTATTAATGATATATATTAATGTAATAATATATATATTGAATCATATATTGCTTATCTAAATATAATAATATAAAGATCTTTTATATTATAACTTTAAAATATAAATATATATTAATCAAATCTTTTTATTATATAATCTAGGCAACTAAATGGACGGTCGTGACTTTTAAGCCAGACGCATATAGTAGAGGGAAACTTGGGCCCATTTGGTTGCTAGAATAGGACTGGAATAGGAAGAGAAAATTAGAATATGTTTTATGTTTGTTGTTCGGTATGCTCAATTAGAATTGGGAATAGGAAGACATATTCCAATTTTGCCCCTAAAATGAGCATATGTCTATGCCAAAAAATAGTTGGAACTGGAATATCCATTCCTATTCCCAATCTATTTTTTTATAAATTTAAAAAGAAATTAATTAATTCCATTCCCATTCCATTTTTCTATTCTAGTTTTCAATTCCTATGCCAGCAACCAAATGGCCCTTAACAATTTGGGAGAGAGGAAGAGGGACAATTTTTTTAATTTATACAGATACAAGATACAAGAGGATGGAATGCTTAATGCGGAAGGGTGGTCATTGTTTGGTGAAAAATCCTTAAGCTAAATACATCAAAATTAGTGAATTGCTAAAATAGGAACCACTACCGTTACTAATAGTAAGGATAAGTATATCCGCAGGAGTGCAAATAATGGGAAGTTATCTATAAAGCATTTATTATCTTTACAGTCAACGAGCACAAACATTGATAACGCCTTTGTTAATAATAAGAAGAAAATAAAAGAACAAAAGATGAGTTAGTGAATTATAAAATAAGATCCGCTGTCATCAGTGTATTAGTTTTGGTTGGAAACATCAATGATAAAGATGGAGATTAATTTACAGAGGAACTAGATAGAAAGAGTACTTTAATATTCTAACATAGCCTCAAAGGAACAGATAGTGATTACCAGCAAAGAATATTTAAGGAAAAACATCATCCACTTCAGCATATATAGAAATATTAAAAAAAACTTATTGAAATGATACTTATTTGGCACTTGTTCTAATCTGAGAGTGAAGTAGTGTACCCTAGGGAAAACTTGAAACAGTATCAACCCGGTAGAAAATTATGATCTTGCAAACCCAAACGACTTCATAGAAAGTAGCGTCAACATCTCTTTAAAATGAATTAAATCCCATGATATAAAATGGTCAACATTAGCAATGGGGAATTAGATAACTCACAATTCCCACTCAACTATTATATTATTATTTATGGACAAAATTGATATGTTCTAGATCAGCAATAAATATCCAAACAGTCTTCTTAAGGCGCAGTCAACATTCACACCAGTCTTTAAATAGATATAGAACTACAACCAACAACCCAAGTTGATGGGGAAAACTCCATCATTAATCAGTCAATCTATTAATTCTATCCAAAGATACAAATATGGAGTAATGAGATTATGGTAGATAGGGCACCGTACTCTATTAATGGGGGAAGAATGATTAACACCAAGAAAAATAATATTATTTATATCTTTGCTGAGCAATTGTGGTTGGTAGTGTTAGATTTTTCCCCGGATAATAGAGATAAAACAATAAGGAAGAACTAAAATAAATACAGTAAGTACCATAAATTACTCTAGGAAAACCCTTTCAAAGTGAAGGAAAAAATCCAACCATACAACAAAAGACCATTTTATTGATAAAAATATATTTAAGTGTACAATGTATTTTGCTTGATATATATATATATATATACTCTTCAATTTCCCAAAAGAGACTTTTCATTTTCAAATACAACTCTTTGTATTTCCATGCCTCAATGCATATGGTATGACACATGTCTTTATATTTAATTATTTCAATGTCATTTTTAGCTAAAGGTGATCATAATGGTATTAATGCCTAGGGATAAAGATCTCTATCATAACTATAACCTTCAATTGGTAGAATTGAGTACATATATCTAAAGAAAGAAACTAGAGAGTACCATTTTTTACAAGTTATACAAACAAGTTGACTAGTACATTGAAGTGTTTTCATTATTGGGTACTAGCAAATTGACAATTATAAATATATAGTCAATTCTAATTATCTAAAGTTCAAATAGAGGACATTACATACTAGCACTCAAGGTATGAGAGAGGAACCAATAATGTTATTAATGTTTGAACCCATTTTCAAATTTTATTAAGTCAACTTATAATGAGTTATCATGACAACCACTTAAGGCCTTAGCCTATATTATAAGCCACTTTCTCCCTATATACCTAGATAAACTACCTTAATGCTCCATTCAAAGAAAACTAAAATAGAAGGATAAAATAATTTCACAAAATATTCTCATAAAACTATAATCATAGAATTCACCAAATCATAATAGTGAAACACAGGAAATAATATCATATCCATGCAAGGATTTGTTGTCCATCTCAATATAAAATCTCAAAAGATCATCTGTCCCATAATGGATATCTCACAATCATAATAAAATCCACATGGTCTCATAACGTGAGAACAATTATAAATTGACATCAATATCATCCATCTCCAACATGGAATACATAACCACAAATATAACCATCTAGATCATAGAATGAGCATAAAGCATCATAATGAATAATACAACTATCCATAGTATAGGACACCATAAATGATAACATAAGGTGACTAGGTAAATCAAATGTGACAAATTAATAATTGTCACTCCTTTTGGTTAAAAGATATAATGATTAGAAGTCCACTTAGTCATTTTTACAACTGACAAGTGACAATTGTTCAAGATTACTACATACATCCATGCCTCTTGTTTAGTTTTCATCTCTCTTTTTGGAGGATGATTTTTGCATGAGGTTATTCCTCTTCCTTCACTTTATGAGAGATTGCATTGCACATCTTTTTGTTTTGTGTATTGTAAAAGGGTACCTAACATGGGCTAGTAGCTAAGACCCATCTTACAGTGGTTAATAGGTTATATCTTGCATCCTTGCTAGTTATCATGTATTGCCTATATATTCAGGAATATCCACATTGTAAATCAATTAGATTTTTATGTATTATGGATTATTATATCATTTTCCTATATCTATTGAGCTTCTAGATCTTTTCGTTTTTATTTTTTGTCTTAAGAAAATTCTCACATGACATCATAGCAATATCAAAATTCTTGCATTATCCTAACTCTAAATCTAGGATTATTAGCAATGTATTCTTAATTGTTGGTCCTACCCGTATAGGTAAAATAAGGACTCATGTTGAAGATATTTCTTCTACATCATAGAATCTTGTGTTTATCCTTTTTGTGATGTTTAAACTTGAATTTGAGTACCCCAAGTCTTTTATGAGCTTTAAATTGTAAATGTTAAATCCGTCTCTTCCATCTATGAGGACTTGTCATATGCTATGTTTATGCTCTTGCACTAGAAATTTTAAGGGATCATTAAATAGAGACTTAGATGGGGGTATATCATAGTCTATAAGTGTAGCATTTTCATGGGAATTGATGTAGATGATAATCATTTTTTAAAAATAGGGATTATGTCTCTTGAAATAGTTCCATTTTGAAAGGCCTAATCCAAGGTTTGCTTATGCTATAGAGGCATGTGAATGAGCTCAAAAATTGATATCAAAATAGGTATGAAATTGTGTTAATCCAACAACTTGTATTAGGGTTTAGGATATGTAGAAAAAGTTTAAGGTGCAACAAAAGTTGAATTTCACCCCTTAGGACAATGTTGGAGTGACATTTGATTACAACTTAGTCAACATAATGGCATTTACCACTAATAGTTTCCAGAGGTCAACATAATGGCATTTACAACTTTGCATCCAGAGGTCAAGTTTCACCTTAAACAAAGCAAGATATGTGATTTCAGATTTGTTAAACAAGAGGCTATTTATATTCAAGATTATTTAATAGTATTAGGATGGTTTCAACAAAATAAATTTTTAGAAGTTTTATGTAATGTTCTAGAGGTAAAAGATAAAGGATTTACATTTAATAGTCTCTTAATGAATGGTTGCTACAACTTAGAAAGGGAAATAGTTTCCAGAAACTAATCTTTCATGCATGATGCATGGTTGTAAAAAGAACCCTATGATTCAGATGACTCTAGTGATGAAGATGATGAACAAGATGAAGAGTTCTTTGCACTAGTCAAAGATAAATCTTTTGGTAATACCATTCAAGAAACAACATCAAGCATAAATCTTGATTAGCCAAGAGATGTCAAGGAGGAATAGTCTGAAAGAAGCTCAAGCCATTTCAATCCATTATTCTTACCAACTGAATATGGTAAAGACCCAAAGCAAATAAGTAACCCTCTTTTTGAGCTGAATGACTCTCAATTAAATGGTGAAAATGTGCTCTCTTTCCATGAAGGTGTAGATGGGCTAGAAAATTTTTACTTTGAGATTGATTTTGAAAATAATGACAATGCTAAAAATGTATGATGTGAAGGGGAAAAACATAATCATATAGAAAATAAATATGGCTGCCATAAACCAATGGAATATGATTATGCTCTTCCTCCTACTAGTGATTATTTTCTTGAGAATATAAATGATATTCCTTGAATGCAAATCATAATTGGCTATTTTCTAGATGGTGAAAAGAAGATGCCAAAGTAACATTTAGAGTAAATTTGCAAATTAAGGCAATTAATGAAGGATCTAACTATTTACTTCGTTTCTCGATAATGATTTATTTTTGAAAAAGTAGCACATCCTTCAACATTTTTTATTTCAGTCAAGATGAGGTTGATTTGGATCAAATTATACTGACAAATTGTTTACAAATGACTAGTTATGGTTTATCTGAAACCAAACATAGAGTGATAGAAAATATAACTAGGGAATATATAAGAGAAAGATGATTTTGAATAGAAACTTGATTTGTCGAGGCTTCTTACATGTGATGAGTCTTTGGTGGACCCTCTTATTAAGCCTGAGTGTACAAGTTCTTCATGAAGGTACATATATTTTTCATAGTGGTGCATGCTTCTCCTAGCCAGTTAATGTTTTTATGTGAGTTGCCTACTTCTATATGTCATAAGGTAGGTTTTTCCTACCTGTACATGTTTGTAAATATGTTTTTGGGGATTGCTAAGTTTTGGCTTTCTTATTTTTGTCTGTTAGCTTTTTGGTGTTGTTTAGTTTAGTTGTTTGGCTTGTTTCCCTACTCTTACTCACAACCCCCACACCCCCGCCCCGATCCTGCGACCCCCTTGCATGCATCACTCTTTGCAAGAAGTTCCTCTATTCTGTATGCTATAATGACTATGTTTTCCCAATGGCTAAGCATTGGTATTATACCAAAGACCTTCTAAATTATTCATGTCCCGTGTGAACCATGTCCCTAGTCAGAGCCAATTATTACACTTGTATTTTTCTTTTCTTTCATGGTTAATTGTTTAGGCACAATTTCCAACTCTAATGAACTTGAACTTGAACCTCAAAATCATGTTAGTTCAAGTTCAAGTTCTATCACTAGCAGGAAATATTTAAAGTGAGTCAGTTAAGCTCCAAGCCATCGGTCTATCTATTTGCATATGTGAAAGTTGAACTTGAACCTAAACCACACAGTTCAAAGTTTAAAAGGTCACTCTATCAGGTGTAAAGTAAAAAGTAGATTCAAAGTTATAAGTTTCTCAGGAGTCCAAGATCCAAGGCCAGAAGATGGTGGTGAATAATGAGTCATGTTCTTTAATACAACTATGTTAAAACAAGAAGTAAAAATAATTTTATGATAAGAAGGGTTAAGCTAATGTCCTACATACTAAAGTTGGAAAAATGCTTTCATATAGTAGCCATTCTACTAAACTCATATTTGTACCAGCTTTAGAATACTCATTTGTGGTCATCAAATGAAAGAATAGGCACAATAGTAAAGTACTCAGAAAATTAAATTGTTCATTCTATTGTGGAAGGTAGGAAGTGTTACAACCATAAGAAATATTGTCAAAGATCTATTTGAGTCTTTTTCTTGACTCTTAATGTTCCAGTTGTATGGTAGAAGAAAGTGGACATAGGGGAAACTTGGGAATCATGTTTAATAGAAAAAGTTAATTCTTCATAAGTTTTTAATGGAAAATTAGAATGAGCCCCTTTACTGGCATTGATCATCAAATTGTGGATATTATTTTTATTTTTGCATACTTTGACTATGTACAGAGCACAAAGTAGACTTTGTTGAACATAATTAAAACCTTGTGTAAGTGGCCAACATTATAGTCCCAAACATGCATGAACTTTATGATAATTTAGAATAATAATTCTATGGGAATAATTTCCATTAGGTTCCATGTGATCACAATAGTGAATGCAATATTTAATAGGGGTTATGGTTGAAAATTAAAAAGCATGACCAGTCAAGGCTATCCAAAGCCTAAAGAGGCAATACATTTCTCTAATATCTATCTTTTTATGTTTTAAGGGAAGGTCCAACTATTGATTCATGTGTAAGTATTGGTGTATATATTGTTATAGTTTTAATACAATCTATAACCATTAATTTCTATCAGCAAAAAAATAGTCTCGATGTGGGGGCCATTACTTTATACCCCACCATTGATTTTTTCTCAGTTTTGGATATTTTATTATGAGGCTAGTTGCTCAAATTCTCACTAGAGAGATTAGAAAGATATGTTGGCTTTCAAAAGTTATAATCAATTGTATAAGGGTCTATCAAGTAGACCAACAACCACAAATTTTCTACAGACAGGAAAATAGTCATGTTGTGGGGGCCATAACTTTTAATCCTAGTGTTGGATTGATATGAGTTTAGGATAGATTTGGGAAAATGTAATTATCTAAATTCTCTCAACGCCATATTTTAAAATTCATCATGGATCAAAATTTATGAATGTCAGAGTGAAACAGTGTCTAAACTACTAATGATAGTCACAAGATCATGATAACACTTTGTTACCAGCATATGCCACCTATCCAAGAATGAGATTCATTTTAATTTGGAAAACATATTTTTTAATCATATATGAAACTTTAAAATGGCTGAAATATTAAATATTTCTAAAGTGATAGGAGGGAGATGATGTATAGGAATGATCAAAAGGATTTCCAAGAAATAGTTAGAAAAACTAAAGTGCAACAGAAAAACATTATTTATTGTAAAACTATCAAAACACTCAAGGGTTCTTCATTTTCTACAATAGTCTTATGGATACAATGGGGGGAGAGAATATGTTTTCTAAGCTTATTGTAACAAGGAGGAGGGGGATTTATTTCTATTTTTTGCACTTCAATTGTAATTCGCAGGGACAAGATAATCTTGTGATTATTTTGTTATGTGTCTAAAATAAGAGGAAATTCTCATATATCATATTTTGGAGTCTAAATATAATTTCTTTGATTGATACTGATTATGTAGTCACTTCTTTCATGTTTTAAATGCAGTCTTGTATTATCATCCATGGTTTGCAAAGTAAAGCAATGCTTCCCTTCATTTTCTCAGTAATGTGAAAGATTGAATAGGTAGTCTTGAGGCTATTTGTTAATCTTTCCTTCTTTATTTAGTTTATAAATTTAACAATTGCATTCATTCCATGTTTATGAATGAATGTTAGCAAGCCTTAGTGCCTTCTGGTTAAAGACATATCCAATTATTTAAATTCATTGAATATCTTTCTAAGAGGGAGTTGTACCTCTCAATTCAGAAGGAAACTATCAATATCACGATAGTCTTTCCAATTACTAGTCGAATTTGATCTTCTATTGGGCATTTTGATTCATTCTCTATATTTATTTTTGAAGAAAAAAATTGTTTACTAATATAGTACTTGTTAAAAACATGAAAAATTACAATTTTGAGATTGATGATATTGGGGTCAGTATCAAAAATGAGGTGACCTGCAGTGAGGGTTGCCTGAACATATGAACACCAAATATTGATTTAGTTGTCTTTGTATTTTCTATATGTAAGAATTTTCCTTAGAGCAAGATTCACCCAAGATTGTAGAACTCGAACACAAGCACAACTATAGAACAAAAAGAGTATGATCAATTAATCAGAGTATGTCCTTATACATTGCTCTGTATTATATGTATAAACACACTAGGAGTACCTCTATATAAAGGCCTCTCAGGAAGCACCTAGAATGTCTCTAGAAAGAACCAGGAAATAAGATAAGCATGAAAACTAAGCACATGTCTTATTCATCATTCTAAATGAGTGGATAAGAATGACAAGGTGTATCTCAAGTGGAGATGTTGTAGAAACCATGTGCTTAATTAGTGTTCTAACTCTTGTGTTGTAGACACCATGTGCATAAAAGAGGTGCGAACTCCTGTGTTGTGAACATGACAAATCACAAGAGTACACATACTCCTAGGTGACTAATAAATAATAAAAATATGCATTAACCTAAGTAAACTTAAGTGTAAATAGTAAATACTTATTTACACCAACACCCCCCCTTAAGTGCAACTTAGGGGAATGCACTTAAGCTTATGAAAACTATGATGAAATGCATGATGGGTCTTTGCTACTAGGCCATGTTAGGTACCCATGTACATAATGATATAAAATATCTCATAAAGAAAAGAAAGAGGGAAAACCTCATGGGAAAAACCCTCCCCCAAAAAGAGAGATGACAAAGGGATGCATGGATGGATGGAGTAATCAAGACCCCCCCATTACAACATACATCAAGTATATACAAGAGTGAAATGAGAGAAGGAAAAAATCCCCTAAGAGGAAAAATTCCCCCCCATAAAGGAGAAGAAGAAGGAGACAAGGTAGTCCCCCCCCCCCCCCCCCCCCCAAAAAGTAAGGTGCCGACTAGTGAGAAAGCTCCAATGTAGAAGTTGATCCATAACTGTTGAATGATGTTCCCCCCCTTTGGAAGAAACAATGGCAAGGGTACCTGTGAGATGCTTCCCTTGTATGTAGAAAGAATCTCTATGATGAATGGTGTCTTTGAAACTTGTTCAAGTGTCCCTATGTCAATACTGATGATGACTCCTTCCAAAACTGGTAAGAAGAAGTGTAGATCTAGCAAGGATTGTTGTAGAACTTGTTTCAAAGAATAATTTATCTCCTCAAATGATAAAAAGACCTCCTCCAACTGTTGTTCATAAGTATCCACAATCATGCCAATCTATAAAGATTGATCATGTAGAGAATGGACATGAGGGTCAGAGTAAACCCTTGCAACAACTATAGAGGGATCATCTTCATCAAAGAAAAGATGCAAATCATCAAGACTGTCTCCCAAGTTTGCGGTGTGTGACTCGATGAACAAACCTGCAATGTCTACTAAGAAGTCATCATCTGAAGCTGGAGCTAGAAGACAACATGTACCCTACTATGCTGGACCTTTCGCTATGGCAATGTATGCATGTGGACTAAACTAATGTTGTGACCTCTCACTACAACTATTGATAGAACCCCATATGTCTAAATTTGTTGAAGCACTATCGTTGGTGTCACTATCAATTTCCATACTATATGAGGGACAGAGAGGAGTAGAGGATAAGCTAAGTGAACTTTCCTCAAAGTGTACATCCTTCTCCACAAATATCTCATGTGTCTCTAGATCCATAAGTCTATATGCATTCATTCTATCTTCATATCCTATGAAAGTACAAGGCCTAGGTGTCAGTGCCTTGCAACCCCTGGAAGATAGGTTTGCCCATGCTGGACAATCAAAAACTCTAAAATGAATCACAGCTAGTTTTCTACCACACCATGCCTCAAAAGGAGTCTTCCCATCTAAGGCATTATGAGGAGACCTGTTAAGTATGTGAGTGGCACTACTGATAGCTTTGACTTCTAATGTAGGATCAAGAGACTTGGCCTTTATCATGCAACTTGCCATGGATTTGAGAGTCCTAAACCTTAGTGCTACAACATCTATCTTATGTGGACTGAATGCTGGTGGATTCTAAAAATCAATTACCTCGAGCTTGTAAAAGTCCTTAATTCTTATGTCCACATATTTGTTCTCATTGTCCATTTGTATAACCTTGGTGGCTTTCCTTGATTTATGTTCAACATGAGTCTTGAAGGCTTGAAGCTTATGAACCACTTCACTCTTGTGATGAAGGAAGTAGACCCATGTGAATTGTGAAAAGTCATCAACAAAAATAAGGATGCAGTAGCCTTGGTTGATTGATGTCACTATAAAGGGTCCTCCTAAAACCATGTGAACCAACTAGAGAACAATCGATGCTCATGAAGAATTTCCTTTATCATACTTCTCCTTGAGATGCATATCCACTGAACATGATGAACATTCACCCTTGGAAAGTTGATGTTAGGTACACCTTTGACCATGTGTTTGAGGCAAAGTTGTTGAAGGTGGCAGAAGGCAAGATGACCAAACTACTCATGCCATAATGTAGTTTGTAAAGTAGTGCGAGTCAACAAGGCTTGAGAAGGAGTCTTAGGCACAAAGTGGGAGAAGGAATAAAGCCTCTTGTCATCATTGACTTTCCCCACTACCACCAATGAATCATCTCTAAGACTACACACCATCACTGAATCTGGAAGGAACTCAACTTTGTGACCATCTCCAAGGTGAGTGATGTGGTAAATTGAGAGGAGATTGGAGCTAAGGTTTGGAATGTAGAGAACATCCTTGAATTCCCCATTATCCATTTCCACATGTCCTTTTCCTTCAACTTCCATTTTAGTATCATCTCCCATGAAGATGTGCGGTACCTATGACTGCTTCAATGATGAAAAGTCTCCCTTTGAAGAATCCATATGGTAGGAGGCACCGAAGTCAAGTATCCATTCTGTAGATGAAATTGAGTTTGCCATAAGTGCTTTCCCTTTTCCCTTTGAAGTGGGTGGAGTTGAATCCTTAGAAGTACCTGGCACTTGAATATTTGTCTTCCTGTGTAGATTTTCTGACTCATCAATTCTTTTGATCTTGCAATGATGCTCATCATGATTTGGCTTTTTGCAATACGCACACAAATTTTATCCTTCTTTTCATTGTTTCCCTTCTTGTTGGAAGAAGAACTGCCTTGTTGTGAGGAGGATTTTTGTGTCTCAGACTATGATTTCTGCTTCCACTGCTTCTTCTTGTTGTTGCTAAAAGTTTTCCCCCTTGAATTGATTGGTGCTCATCACTAGCCACCAAGGCTTTGGTCTTTGATGCCATGAGAAGTCCAAAATCCATCAAGTGAGTTTGTTTAACAATCAACATCTTTGAAAAAGCATCAAAAGTAGGCTTCTGGTAAGCACTTCCTATGGTCGACCTGTGAGTATTAAAACTCAAAACAAATGAAGCATACTCTGAAGGTAGCCTATTTAGGATGTGATGAATCAACTTTTCATCCTTCATTGGGTTTCCATAGTCTTTAAGTAGTGCCCTATACTCATTTTCTTTGGTGACGTAATCCTGAATTGTGTCAAATTTCTTTGGATCCAGAAGAAGTAGATCGTCCTCAATTTGAAATCCCTTTTCCTCATCCACCTTACCATACAATGCTGCAAGTTTGTCCCAAGCTCGTTTGGATTTCGTGAAACTAGCAATGTGGAAGAAGAGATGTTTATGAACACAACTCCTAATAATTCCTAAAGCCTATTGGTCTTGATTTTTCCAATCAATGAGTTCTTTAGCATCAGTGGGTTTTGTAATTGTACCATCAACATAAAGATTGTAACCTTTTTCTATTAATCTACTCCAGGTAATATCTTTCTATGTAGAATAATTGTGTGAAGTTAGAGGTGGACATTTAGGTGAACCCGTGATGTAGAAAATGAAAGAGCACATGAAAGAGATAGAAAGGCACAATACACCCCCCCTATTCACTCAATCAAAAGAACCCCTGAAAAAAGATGCTTTGGAACTTTATATGTAGTCCGTGTACAATAGGCCACTTGTCAAAAAATACAAAGTGGAATTCTAATTTTGCCTATTACAACTACAGTTTGAGGCCTAAATCTAGAACTAGGCACTATAGCTGAGATATACAACAATTCTGAAAAGAAATGAAAGCAATATAATGCAGAAAAGGCCCTAGTTTTGAATGTGATTTTTTTTCCACACAACCCTAGAATTTGACTCTAGATCTGGAAAGTAGACAAAAAATTAGGCACTTTCAAAAAAAATAGAACCTATTTTCGAGTCCAGATGAGCCCATATGGAGCATTTCAAGTTGCAAAATGTAAGATTAGACAGGTACAATCGCCAAAAGACACAATTTCTAAAAAATCCTTGCACCAAAACTAGAAAAGAACACCACCATTGGAAATTTTAGGAAATTTTACCCAAAATCAAAAAAAACACCTGAATTGGAGTTCGGATGTCCGAGTTATAGCCTCTCAAAGTCAAGTTTCCAAATCAAAAATGCATCTAAAGAGGGGTCTGTTAGGAAAACTGTGTGCTTAAATTGATGGTCAAAGGTTCATCACAATAGTTATAAAATCCCTAGTTTTGATGGTCAGACGGTCATCAAATTTAACCTAGTAAAATGTTGACATCAATGAAAAAATTAGCAGCCTAGTGACATGGCAGATGACTAGACTGTACAGTCAATGATGTGGCAAAAAGTGCTGATGTGGGTTGCCCAAGTGGTTCCTACCTTTTGTGTGACATGTCTATATACATGGCTGAGGATGTGGATAAGAGGGCAGTTGTACCCTTGCTGATGTGGATGTACGTGTTGATGTTGTGTATCTGTGCAAGGATCTATGTGGCACTATGGTTGGGAGGATGTAGCAGCTCAAGTTTTCAAACTACATTGACATGGAGGGGTCACGACTATCAGAGTTGCAAAGCCAGGAAAATGCTTTAATGCCACTAGATTCTCTGAAAAATGGGCCTAGAATCCTTTGCGCAGACTAGGATATACTGTCGCTAGCCAGAAACTGGTTGTTGCAGGTGCCAATTAATAAAAGCTAGTGAGACTTCAAAGATTAGTCCCACATTTACAAGGAGCCCACATGCAATGGTGTTAAAAAAGAAATGGCCACCAAATGTAAAATAAAAACCTACTGAAAGGTAGTGTTGGCCACCAGTTATTGGTAGACAAGCCAGATTTGAACGTAACTACAAAAAAATGTTATGGTCGGTGATCGATGTGTGTGACCCATCGAATTAAGGTACAATTTGATTCTAATTAAATAAATGGAATAGGGAATATTCCCTTCGAATTGCAGGGCTAGGGTGTGACTACCCAATTCTGTAAAAAAAATTCTCTGCTAGTCCAATTGGGCATAAAAAAATTCGAAAAAAGCTATCTGAAAAAATGTAGAGAATAACAAATCCAAATTGAATAAAATTGCAGATCTAAAATATCATACTCGTGTTCCAAATCGGGGCCTTTGAGTGTCAATTTGCAAAAGAAATTTTTCTCATGATTGACTTTGGCCTAGTGTAGCCTAGTTTATAGCCAATTTTCACTGAATCAGCGTTCTAAACGCAATGGCAAGGTCAAATCTAGCTCTAGATGCTCCCAATAACAATGATACTCCATATTTGGGCTAAGGTTTTAAAGAAAAAAGATGGTCTCGAACGGCTTTGTGAAGAGAGATTCTCCAAGATCTTGGATACCATGTAAGAATTCAGTATAGCTCTAATACCATGTAAGAATTTTCCTTAGGGAAAGATTCACCCAAGATCATAGAACTCAAACATAAGCACAACTATAGACCAAAAAGAGAATGATCAATTAATCAAAGTATGTCCTCATAAATTGCTTTGTATTGTATGTACAAACACACTAGGAGTGTCTGTATATAAAGGCCTCTCAAGAAGCACCTAGAATGTCTCTAGAAAGAACCAGGAGATAAGATAAGCATGACAACTAAGCACACATCTTATTCATCATTCTAGATGAGTGGATAAGAATGACAAGGTGTATCTCAAGTGGAGATGTTGTAGACACCATGTGCTTAATTAGTGTGCAAATCTTGTGTTTTAGACACCATGTGAATAAAAGAGGTGTGAACTCCTATGTTGTCAACATGACAACTCACAAGAGTATGCATACTCCTAGGTGACTAATAAATAATAAAAATATGCATTAACCTAAGTAAACTTAAGTGTAAATAGTAAATACTTATTTACACCAACACTATAGTATGGATATATTTAAAACTAATTGTGTTGCCTAGAAACCAAGAAATGGGTCATAGTGAGTATGTTGCATAGATGTTTAGGATTGATACTTGATATGACAATGCTAAATGAATCTATTTGGGATGACCCAAGTATTTTGGATGGCCTACTATGTAAACTTGTAATATTTTGATCAGTAGGAATTCATTGGAAATTTATTGGATCTTGGGACATGTTCTCCATGTAGAGGAGGAAATGATTGTGAAGATTCAAGATTAAAAGTGTCATGTGATTCTATACTCAATGTTTGAGATTGTCCTATTGAATCTTAGTCTACTAATGGGTTTTAAGGCTATGTCATGGACATCAAAAATAGGGGCAAGTTTAACCCTTTTGTCTAAGAGCATGGATAGATAGTTTTGAGTATTTTGATATATCAAAACATCTTTTACGAAGGAAGAATATTCATCATGTTCTATATATCTAATTTTCTCTTTAGTTGTGCTATGAAATAAAGAGGAATCAACATGAAGTTATGTCATCATAGGAAACTTTATAAATATACGAAAGGTTTTGTACTATTATTGAGGATTGGATATTGATCCTCTTCCTATGGAGGTAATGGGTTGATATACAAGTCATCTAATTTTTTTCTTAGTCTAAGTTCATGTCATGGTTCTCCAACCAAAAGTGTATAGTGGGAACACCATCTTGTTGTAGTTTGATAATAGGATGTAGTTTATTTTTAGGGAGAAAAGGAAATACACATTCTAATATGTTTGTGTTCCTATTTAGAAATATCAATATTAGGGAGAGAGCTTGAATTATCTTGATCTTAGACTTGAAAGGGTTTGATACCAATTTTATTAGACTCTTTCTTTAAATGAAGCATCGAGTTAGAGTAGATTTATTTAATACAATTTATGGAGAGATCACAAAAATAATAACTTGACTTTTTAAATTGACAATCTAGAGTGATTACAAGACCCAAAGAGAGGTTTCCTAATGTTGATAATTTTGGTATAATAATATTTGAAATTCAAAGATGACCTTGGTACAAAGAGAATTAGAAAACATGTGCAATAGGTTGCTTACTTTTAGTTTTAGTTTCAAATGACCAGTTGACTAATTGCAAGTTTGAAGCTTTGACTAGTTATGTTGTTGACTAGTTACTTAGAAAAACTACAATGTTTTGATAAAAAAATATTATGTTTGTAAGATCTATTATCTTGAAAATACATAGAAAATACAATAGACAAAAAGTTTGATTATTTATACGACATACAAAAGAAAAGAATCATGTGGTAGGCTAATACAATATTCATTGAATTCCCACTATGGTTAAACCAAAAATTACACTTAATTGGAGTGGAAAGCTTAGAATCTTAGAGACAAAAGCTCCTCCTTATAGTCCACTCACTTATCAAGTGCACTAATTAAAATTGAATTAGCTAGGGCATCACATTCCTAGGATATTTTCAGCTTGTAGCATTCGAGAAGAAAACTTGATTGTCAAATATCCTTTTTGTGGTTTATTCAAAACCTATTAACCATTTTTTGCAAGTTGGGGAAAGAACTTGAAAGTAATAATTTGTGATGCTTACAGAAGTATTTTAGTTTTTTAACTTGTATCTTTTCAAAACATTTGTATTTTGGTTTTTAAAAGAACAAGCATGCCTTTCACATTTCACTTGGTGCTTAAAAAAACATGTCTTATGTGGTTGGTACACCTATAATCATAGAGTAAACCTATTAATAATACAAATTATCCTCTCCTTTGGCTTTCATGGTACTTAGTGCAAGTGATAAGTGTTTATAATACTCAAGTTTATTTCTTAGAGGGCCTATCTCCTTAGTGTTTAAGAAATTTCAATGAGAGTTCTAGGACCCAAGTAATAAATGGCTAAATCCAAGTAACACACACACACACACAAAGAGAGATGCCAAATATCTCACTACAGGTGTTGATTTCCTACCCATGATGACTTTCCTAGTTCTCATTCTACAAAATGGAATCCTTGTAGTAATAGGGAGAGAGCATGAATACACGCCTAAATGCAAGTCCCTTTCTAAAAAGCCACATGTTTCCAGTTTACTAGAATCCTTCTATTTTAAAGGGGGAAATTATTTTAGTGATTCAAATTATAATTAGAGAAGAGTACAAAAATATTATTGTACAAATTGAGGGAGAATAATTGATGTGTTTAGGCTTTGTGCAAATTGGTCCATAGATTTGGCTTTGTAATGATGACATGATGCCTCAAAGACTAGTTATTAGTATTGGACAGTGATGATTGCATAGATTTTTTTGCTTTGGGAAGCATTATGTGAGTAATTTTTAGGACTAAAATGGTGCAATATATTTGTATCTAACTAACATCCTTAAAACATAAATGATCACACAAGTTATGTGAATTCAAAGATGTTGGATAAAGTGATGAACTCCATTATCGACTCTTCTTGTCTACATGTTTATTTCTTTTGTTGTGATGTTCTTTAAGTTTTTTAGCAAAGAAATTTTAAGGAATTGTTTTCTCATATTCACGTGCAAGTGTTAGAATTTTTAGAATAACTGGTAGGGGGGTGAATCAATTATACAAGGTCCAGATATACCAATTGAACAAACACTTAAACCACTTCAGCTCTTAATATTCAATAGCTTGATCTCTATAGTATGATTTCATTAACATCAAGTAGTTGTCCACTATCCTAAATATTTAATACTTATAGAATGTAAACATTAACAATAAATCATCACATATAACATCCACACAAGTTTGACGCTAGGATTTAACATGGAAACCCAATTTGGAAAAAACCACTAGTAAAATGTCACCAATCTTTTCAGTCTTATGAAGTGAGCTATGTTAGGAACCAACCTTGTTAAAGGTTACAAAACATAGTGTTAATGTGAGCTTGTTAAAGGATTTAATCAACCTATTAGGAGTGGCCTTGTTAGAGGACTTTAGAATATTCCATTAGAATGGCACCTTCATTAAAGGATTTATATATTACTATTAGGTCAACCTTGATCAAAGGATTTCAAATTGATACAATGGTTAGAAAGTAACAACAGGTTTTGATATGACAAATACAACTCACTTTAAAAATATAGAGCTTAGTTCAACTCACCAATTGATCCATTAATAGGAATTCATTGTCATCTCAGTCTCTGATTCACTTAACAACCCTTCAAGCAATCACACTTCTCCTCTTCTCAACTCTTCTCATCCTCTTGCTTAAGTTTTCCAGTCAATAGCATCAACAACTACTCCAACCTTCAACAATTATCTAAGGTTAGCTCTTGTACCTCCTTAAATGGGTAAGTTTGATATTTTCTCACTTAAACACCACCATAGATCTTAGGCTTATGATTAGATTCAACACATTCAATGAATTTTTCCACCTTCTTGTTCATCCTTTTCTTTTGTAGAAAATTCTTCATGAATCCTTACATATAAATGTGCAAACATAGTTTCTCTTGATTTAAATGTTCTAGGTCATCCATCTTTGTCTTCAACATGCTTTCCATATTCCAAGAAATCCACTCTGTCAGCTAGAAATTACAATTTCTCATAAAATATCAAAATTTTGTCCCTCAACCAACACTATGTTCTGAAACTTGATCATCACTAGGTTACTCTGTCATACTAGATTTCTTGTTTGAAACATATACTATCACTTAGTCAATATTGATGCTAGGCCAACACTATTTTTGCTCAATACTTATTGTGCGTTGGTCAACACTAGCATCACTCAACATATACTTCAAGTTCCTTAATATTCTTCTCTATTGCTTGCTCAAGCCTATGCATTTGGTCTATCTTTGATCTCTTCTTCAAGGTTTTAGTACAAATGTCTTCTTCACTTATAACATGATTTAAATAATCACTTTATCTTGTCAAAATCCAACTAATCAAATGTCCATTTTTAGTTTCCTCTTCATAACTCAACCTTTCCTCTAGGTGCTTTTGTTATAACTAACTTATCAAATCCTCTTCATCAATCATATAGATATGACACTCAAATCAAATAGAAAACTATCTAACCAATAAGGTTTGACATCAATGACAACATAACAATTGCTCCAATTATAGTTTCTAACAGAAAGTTCATCAATGATCAACATAGATTAAAATATGAATCCATAAGTGAATATAAAAAAGCGTTAAAGTGATTCATAAGTGGGTAAATATCATTATGGGTTCTTATTTTGGATTTTATGAAGGGGATTATACATGAAAAGTTTTCATTCAAAGGTGTATGTTGAAGGACACGCTACATGTTTTGGTTTGCAATGCTTCTTTCCTTGGTCATGGTCATCTTTTTATATAATTTTAATTCATCACCTTAGGTTTTAGGTTATATGGAACTATTTAATCACTAGTTAGTTTTCATGTGTTATACTTTAGGATATAGCTTGGAAGTTTGTCGTCTTTTCTATGTGTTTCTTGTGCAGAATATTAGAGAGAATTAAAGGTTGAGTTATCAATTTATATGTAAAGCATATTGTTTTGGATGTTCACTGATCCTACATGATTATGGACACACTTTCTATATGATTTTGTTTTTGGATATTTAGGATATATTGGTTATTTTTGAAATTGACATTGTTTATGCACTAAGATCTTCTAGCTATATGAACTTGGAGGTTGTGGTTGCATGTTTTTAGTTGCATATGTTGATATTATGAGATTCACTTTTTATGTTTTTCAAACTATAGAAATAAAGATTTTATGTTTTTGATATTATGGACACACTTTCTATATGATTTTGTTTTTGGATATTTAGGATATATTGGTTATTTTTGAAATTGACATTGTTTATGCACTAGGATCTTCTAGCTATATGAACTTGGAGGTTGTGGTTGCATGTTTTTAGTTGCATATGTTGATATTATGAGATTCACTTTTTATTTTTTTCAAACTATAGAAATAAAGAGATTTATACATGTCAACACTTACTATGGGTAATATTTTAGCAATGGATATTGGTCTTTTCTAGACACAAATAGATAATGATACCTATTACCCATTTTTATCACCATACAGAAAATGGATAGGTTGACCAAGTCATATTTCCTAGGGTGGTCAAGATCAATATTTTTAATGCATGTGCAATAAAAGGGATACATAAAATATTGACCATGTTGATCATTTATATCCCTAAGCTTTTAACCCTTAATCTACATGCCTTATGTTGTGATTAAAACCTTATTATAGACTGTATTGTGGGTCATGCTTTGACTTTCAAGGAAAGAAATAATGCATTTTTTTACACCATTAGATCTTTCAATATCTATGATAGGTGCATGCCTACATTCTAAAGTTACTTGATGTTTAAGCAATGCAAGTAAGCACCTTGCTACCATGTGGCATGTGGGTCATCTTTTCTTGTGGGCCACAGACAAGTTAGAAAGTTGTTAGGATGAGTCAACATTTGGAAAGCTTTTGGTTGGTCAGAATACTGACATATTTTAGTGGGTGGTCCATGTTTCATCCATTATCAGATCAAAGATGATCAATGACAGGTGCTTCCCTGCTTTATGGAGATACAAGATGTGTAGGTAAAGCAGGAAAGTGTCTTGCCACCATGTGGGCTTCATGATGTTACTCCTATTAGAGCCACAAAAGCTGACTGGTTAGAACCATAGTGTGGAAATCTTAGGACACGGTTGAAATATCGTGTTGTTTCATTGGCTAAGGTGCTAACATGGGCAGTCAATGGGCTAGTTTTGTTTTGATTGTCAGATCTTCTAAGATCAATGGCAGGCACTTGCCTACATTCTAAATTTTCTCAATGTTTAAGCAATGTGAGGAACTAACTATGTGCCATGTGTAATTGTGGGTTCATTCTTCAATATGGGCCACTAAGGTTGAAAAGGAGTGTCAAACAAGATGCCAGGTAGTGCTAAGGTGGAACATGTGCCAGTTACTTCATGTTGATTCATTGAGGGTCTATGTGTTCAATGAGGTGGATGGTGAGTGTTTTGCAGGCCCAAAAATATCTAAGGTAAATATAGTAATTTTATAGATTTTAATGATCATCTAATCTTAAAGGATCGACGATCATCACTTTCCCACTTTATGAAGTTGCAAGGTTTTTAAGGAATGTGGGGAAGCACCTATAGGACGCATGTCCTAGTGGACCCATCTAGCAAGCTAGCATAAATACAATGAATGAAAGGCTACCATGTGGTACTTTTTCCAAAGGAAATAAAGGGGTCAACAGAGGGTGTCTCCCAATCATGATATCATGGGTTGACTAGTAAGCACGATAATATATCACTATAAAGGAAAGGGTGATGATCCCTGCCTATCATGTTGTAACATGTGGAAATGTCTTGGAAATCAGCTAAATTTTGATCCCAAAGTGGAAAAATATCAATATAGAAATGAAGCAATGCAAGTTAGCATCGATCAAAGGGATGATTTGGTGATTCAAACAACCCAGTTTTAATGAATATTTAATTTGTAGTTTAGCATGGGTATGGTGGAGATTAGATCAAATCATTTTCATGGGATGATCACCAAGAAGATATGATTCATTCCAGAGGTAGTACAATAGTTAATGACTATGTCGATGGAGGTGGTTGAAGATTTTATCTTTGGACACTATAGGAAGCAAAGAAGCAATTAAGGTTCTCCTACAGCAACAAACACTTGGCCTTACCAATGATGGGAAGAGTATAGAGCATGAATGTGAATGTAAGTTCTTAGGAATATTAGTACTCTTCCAGTGATCTTCTGACATGTGCCTCTCCTATCTGAAGCTTGTTGTAATCCTATTCTATATAAGTATTCCCAAGATGTAGAGAAAGGGCTGGCATTTTTAAAGTCTTATGCAAGATAGAATTGTCGAGATCTCTTAGGAGTCCTTCATGTTTTTCTTGGCAAATCACTTTATTTTTATAGTCAATCTGGATGAATGATGTTCAATGACCTTTGAAATCTAAATGAAGGAAGACTCTTAGAACCCTTATTGCATCTCCTTGTTGCTTAAGCTTCTATTTTTATAGAATTTCTTGAGATATACTCTTTAAATCCTTGGGTTCCATCTTGGTTTTAACCACAAGTAAGATTTGACTGTTCATGTAGTTTGCAAGTTGAGATACTCTACTCTTTTTCAAGTTGTGACATTGAGAATGTTAGAATTCCCTTAAACTCCTTGTCTGAAGTACATCCTTCTTGTGAAATATTTATATGTGAATGATTCTTTGCAATATTGAGTTCTTCTTAGCTATCTAGAAGTGTTTCATCAAGTGGCCAACAATATCTTCATCCTAACATCCTGTGTCTCATCCATTTTACTTTTTTGGTATTTATTTTCAAGAAATCCTTCTAACCCTTTCCCCTTCAAGTTTATTTTCCTATTTGAAGAAATAAATTAGAGAAACATCAAGAGGATTTACCCTATAATCCTGAGAGTCCCATGTTACTCAAAGTTGGCTGAGTTAGAATCCAGTCATAAGCACAACTTTTAGAGATAATAATACCTTTGGATTAAATTTGTTTGTATGGGATATCAGATATGACACATTTATGACTCATTGAAATAAGTTGTATGTTTTTATATTTGGGTGGCCTCTTATGAATGTCTTGTGGCATTAACATAGTGGAGGGTTATAAAATTCATGCATGAGATTATGGTCACTTTGTTTCTCGTTGCAGGTGTCTTGATAAAGAACATATAGTGTATTATGATTCATGTTGGTATATATGGCTACATTTATTGTTCCCTTATTCATATTTGTGGTTAATTATTGACCCTTATGCAATACATACAACAAGTGGGAGAATATTCAAAAAAAAATGTTGTAAAGCTTGCATGTTACTATTTATAATTGTAATATTTTAAATTATTATGTATGCTGCACCTTAGAGCACCTAGATGGATGTAAAGCATGTAGAGATACTTTTAATATATTCTCAGGGCCACTTGATGATAATTATAATATTATAATATTATATTATATTTATTTTGTATTAGGAAAAATCAAATTAATAAAGTACCCAATATTAAATGCGAGGTCAAGGGTGAGTTTGCACATGGTTTATGTAATGCCACTTGGTAGTTTGTGAGAATTTGTTTCTATAAAATAAATCACATGGGTAGTTTATTGAGTTTTTCTAGGTTCGCATTTGTGAAGGTTGAAAGTAGGGCATAGGATGTATAGTTGCATGCTTGTTCACATAGAGCATTTGTTGATGGTTAGGGTTTCAAAGGATTTCATTATTTTATTGTTATATGGCAGTGTTGAATAATATATGGATAGTAAATTCTTTTGGGGGTTACATTTTTCATCCTTAGGATTTTCCAAGGTGTGTCTTGTGTCAAATTTTTATGGGTATATTGTCTAGTTTTTGCATGTGGATTCAAAGTGTTTATTTGATTGAGTTATCTGGAAATTTTCATTTTATGCCTGCAAATTTTCTTATAGTATACCCTAAGTAAAATAAAATAATAAATTTGAATAAGACTTGGTGTTGGAAATATAAGAGGAGCAACTGAGAGAGGAGGGGTGAATTAGTTGCCACAAAAATAAATCCCAAATCCCTTAGATGTCAATATAAATCAAAATCAAACTCTGTTGAAACTCAAAACACTGTTGTAACTCGGTTAGCACTGAATCAATTGGCAAATACTAAGAATCTTTGTTACTCGATAATTACTAAAATAAATGCTTATTAAGATGCTTAATGTTATTAACCATAATTAACTTAGTTCCAGCAATAAAAAGAAAATAACACGAACACATATGGCACTAGGATTTAACATGGAAACCCAATTTGGGAAAAAACACCAACTGCAACTAGTTACTATTTTTCACTCTTCTAAAGTGAGCCCTATTAGGAGCCAACCCTATTAAAGATTCAAAACACACTATTAGGTGTGACCCTATTAAAGGATTTAATCACCCTGTTAGGAGTGGCCTTGTTAGAGGTCTTTAGACACTTCAATCTAGAAATGTCACCTTATTAGAGGATTTGGAAAATAGTTGTTAAGCTAACTTTGTTAAGAGATTTGATACACTGCTACAATTATTAAAGAGTAACAATGATATAATCTAATTGTTGATGCAACTATATTGCTGATTTTAGATCTCTATTTTGGCTTGAATACTTGATCCTCCTTGATCAGATAAAACTTTGCAGTTTAGTCAACTCAAGATACTCTGATATCCTTACAATTCACTTCCTTGGTTTATCTTTTCAATCCCACAACTTGACCTTATATCTTTTTCCTAGTCAAGTTGGCTTGAATATACTTACAAATATTCAATATTCATTCCTTAAGTTGGCTAGAATTAACAAATAAATTCATCAAACTAAATATATTGATTCAATAAAATCCTTCATTAGATGATCTATCTCATTCAACACTAACTTAGAAAAGACTTTCTTCAAACTTCCTTTGGTAACCAAGTAAACTCGGTTAACACTGCATCTTGAACCAAATTCCTTTAGTAATCAAGTGAGCTCAATTAACACTAGTTCTATGCCAACTTCACTTTGACACCCGAGTGAACTCGACAAACATTGTTTCCCTACAAAAATCATTTGGTGCCTGAGTGAACTCGATAGACATTGTTTCTCTACAAACCTCCTGTGGTGCTCAAGTGAACTCAATAGATACGAACTGATAAAGACTTGACATTTTGTGTAACATTGAAGACAATATACAATTGAAAAATTATTTTTAATAATCTCCCTTTTTGGAATTGATAGAAACACAAAATATCATAATACAATGAAATTTTAGAGAGAGAAAAAAAAGTAAGGATAATATCCTTAGTTTCATTTTGATTCTCATCCATGAGAACTCTCTCGACCAGTGTGAACTCCCTCTGACATCAATCATTGATTATTGTGAATGCAATATCAAACTCAAGTTTGTTCTCCCTCTTTGACATTTCTGACATATATAAAGAGTATTTTGATATGTGACAACAAACTCTCTCTATTAGACATAAAATTTCTCTAATGTATGATGGAAATCTCCCTCTTTGACATCTCATGCCAAAGATAGCATTCAGTGAACTTCCATGTACCTGATGTACTAATTCATATGCAATCTACCCTTTACAATACTACATCAACTTAACTGATATTCAACATGCTTGGTTGATGCATCACTAAAATCTAGTTAATGAGCTTCAGATAGGGGAGTGATCCCTAGCTTACCTCTTAGATACAAAAATGCCTCCTTAGGTAATGGCTTCGTGAATATGTTTGCAATATTTTCTTCTGTATTCACATATTCCTATCTTACTTCCTTATCTTGGACCAATTCTCTTAAGAAATGATACTTAATTGCAATATTCTTGTTTTTGGCATCAATCACAAGATTATTGGAAATGTTAATTACATTGGTGTTATCACAGAAAATAACTAGATCCTTGATCTCTTCCTTCATACATGTCAATAGTTGTTTGAACCAAACAATATTTGAACTATTGATTGTTGTAGCTTATATTATACTTTTGTTGTTGACCGAGAGATATAGTTTTGCTTCTTTCTTGTCCAAGATACTAGCCTCTTTCCAAGAAAGAATTCTCTACCAATAGTTCTCTTTCTATCATCAATGCTTCCTGCCCAATCAACATCAGTGAATGCTTTCAATTCAAAAATGCCTCCTTTCTTATACCAAAAACCATAATCTTCAATAACCTTTAGATACCTTGTGATTTTTTTGATTGTCATCATATGATTTACTTTTGGATTATCAAAGAATCTTGCCACCATTCCAACTACTAATGCTATATCAGGTCTTGTATGCACCACATACTGGATTTTTCCAATCATTGATCTATGTGTAGTCTTGTCTACCTCTTTTAAATCCTCATCTTTGGAAAGCTTATATCCAGTAGACATAAGTATTCCAACTGATCTAGAATCTTCCATTCCAAACTTCTTCAGTATCTTGTTGATGCATTCTGATTGAGTAATATAGATACCATCCCTCTTCTATTGAATTTGCAAGCCAAAAAAGAATTTGATTTCTCCAAACATTGACATCTCAAATTACTTACTCATTTCCTCTCAAAAATATTTACACAAATCATCATTTCTAGTAAACAATGTATCATCCACAAAGATTTCTTCCAACACAATCTTCTTATTTGGTCCTTCTTTGATGTGCAGGTTGTTGTTATCATTAGTTCTTTGAAAACCAATCTTTATGAGATACTTGTGCAATATCTCATACCAAGCTCTAGGAACTTGTTTGAGACCATACAAAGATTTGTGTAATCTGCAAACCATGTCCCTTTTTCTAGGATCAACAAAACCTTCAGGTTTCTCAATCTAGACATCCGCTTCTAAGATTCCATTCAGGAATATTGACTTCACATCCATATAATACTCTTTGAATCCTTTGTGTGTTGCATATGCAAGGAGTGTTCTAACACCTTCAAATCTAGAAACAAGAGAAAAGGTTTCTCCATAGTCAATACCTTCCTCTTGGGCATAGCCTTTACAAACTAGCCTTGCCTTATTTTTTGAAACTTCTCCATTCTCATTCAACTTATTTTTGAATACCCATTTTTTGTCAATTAAATTATTAACCTTGGGTCTAGGAACAAGACTTTAGGTCTTATTCCTTTCAATATGATCAATTTCTTCATTCATAGCTTCAATCCAACTTTTATTCTCTAATGCATCTTTTATAGATCTAGGTTTGAATTTAGTAAGAAAACATGTACATGTTAATTTGTTCCTTGTCATTGTACCAACTGACTAACCTCCAACTATTTTCTTAGGTGCATGATGCCTTCTAACATATCTAGCAAGTCTAGGCTCCTTCTTTCTAAAATCACTAGGTTCACCATGATCTTCTGAATCATGCTCGGGTCTCACTATCTATGACTTGGGTCCATCAAATTGTAACTCAATTTCCTCTTGTTGAAACTTGGGTCCTTCTAATTGTGACTTGGGTCCTTCTAATGAATCAGGTTGCACTTTCTGTAACTCAAGATGAACTGGAGATTTTGGGGACTCAAGTGGTGAAGGTTGTAGAATGACGCTTGAACATTTTGTATAGTATCAGGATCATGGAAAACAAAGTTTATGTAGTCTTCAAGTTCCTTAATACTTTGTTCTTCACTCTTTTCTACAAACTCATCAATCTTATTGGAATATCCCCAAAATATGTCTTCATCACTTTTCACATCAAATTTTCCTTTTCTAGACTCCTTCAAAATTTAACATTTACTGCCAAATACTTTGAAGTAACACACATTAGGTTTATAGCCATACCATAACTCAAAAGATGTTTGATTTGAATCCTTCATCAACTGAACTTGTTTCAAGGTATGAACTGTAATGTTGATTGGTTCCTTCTAGTATTTGATAGCAACATTAAAATTCTATTATAAGGGTCTTTGCACAATCCATGATTGATCTATTCCTTCTTTCAACAATGTCATTTTGTTGAAGTGTGTCAAGTGCTAACACTTGTCTTTTGATTCATCTTTCATTGTAGAATTCATTGAATTCATTAGAAATGAATTCTCCTCCTCTATTTGATCTTAAACATTTTAGTTCCTTTCATGTTTCTTTCTCCACTCTAGCCAGATACCATTTGAACTTTTGAAAATATTCTAATTTATCCTTCAAGTATATAATAGTCTTCATTCTAGAATAATCATCAACAACTAAAACAAAGTAGCTATCTCATGTGTATATTTCTGTGCCAACAAGTCTCTATATGGACTTGCTCCAACACTTCTTTAGAATGATAGTTCTTGCTTTTAAAACTTGTCTTGCCCATCTTACCAATTTGGAAATTCTTGCACATGCCCATGTTAGGTTTCTTCAAGTTTGGAATGCATCTAACCCTTTTGTTCTTTCTTATATTTATCAAGTTATTAAAATTCACATGACATAACCCCTTATGCCATAACCAGCTTTCTTCTACTTGAGCAAAAAAACATGAACTTCCATTAAGATCTAGGTAGAATAGATCACCTTTTGTTTTCTTAATATTCCCAACCAGATTTCCTTTTCCATCTAGCAAATTGGCCTTTCCATTCATGAATTCTATGTTGAATCCAACGTTATTCAATTGAGCCACACTAATTAGATTATGCTTCAATCCTTCAACCCAATAAGCATTATCACATTTGAGATCATTGGTTAGTGCAATACAACCTTTACCTTTCACATAACATGGTTCATCATTGCCAAATCTAACACTTCCACCATCATAGTGTACTAAGTTCTTAAACTTAGATTTGTCACCAGTCCTATGGTGAGAACAACCACTATCAGTAATCCATATATCATTCTTACTAATATGTTAGATAAGTGTCATCTTATCATTCTCATCATCTGGATCATCCTTAACAACAATGTAGACCATTTCATCTTCTTCTGCACTACTTTCAAAATATTTAGCAATGTAACAAGATTTCTTACCTTTGTCTTTGTAGTCCTTGTAGCTTTTAAATTCCTTCTTGCCCTTGTACTTTTCGTTCTTCTTTTCTTATTTGCCTTCTTTGTTTGGACACCTTGTAACAATGTGACCAACTTCTTCACAAGAAAAGAAAATCAAAGGAATTTTGCCTTTATACTTCCCTTTGCCCTTAGGAAATCTTCTTGCAAGCAATGCTTCAATGACTTCAAGATCTTCATCAGAACACCATCACTATCAGATTGCATTTTAGATTTCATAGCTTTCTTCTTAAGTGATAGCTTGGCTTGAAATGCAAACTTAAGGTTGTTAGTGTTAGGAGCATAGTTATCATAGTTATCTAACTCAAATGTTGTCAACCTTCCCAAAATTGCATCCAATGTTATATCATTCTTGGGATTGCATCTCATCTCTTGAATTGTTGAAACTCTAATTGCATATATAGGAAGAAGTGTTCTGAGAACCTTGCTTACCACTATCTCATCTTCTATCTTTCCTCCTGAGGCTCTGATTATACACACGCTGTCTTTGATTCTTTCACTATATTTTGCAATATTTTCATCTTCTCTCATCCTCATTTAATCAAATTGACCTCTAAGACTTTCTACCTTGGCTCTCCTCACATTATCATTTCCTCCATAGATAGATTTCATCTTGATCCACATCTCATGAGTAATATCACAGTCTTTGACTTCATCAAATTCAGCATAGCTAAGAGTTGAAGCAATATCAATCATCATAATGTTGTGATTCTTCTTTTCTGTAACTTCTCAGTCATAGTTCCAAAAGGTTCCACATACTTAGAGTCTAGGTACTGTAGGCCTAAGTCTCCAATGGTTGCCAAATGCAATCTCATGATTTCTTGTCATGCCTTGAAGTTATTAATGTTTAGCTTTAGGATCTCCCTTTTGTAAGACATCTTGATCTTTATCTTAGGTCCTTGAAACCTTTTCTGCAAGCACCAAAATCTCTGATACCAATTGTTGGAAATATAAGAGGAGTGACTAAGAGGGGAGGGATGAATTAGTTACCACAAAAATAAATCCTAGATCCCTTAGATGTCAATGCAACTCAAAACCAAACTCTGTTGAAACTGAAAATACAGTTGTAACTCAATTAGCACTGAATCACTCAGAAAATACTATGAATCTTTGTTACTCAAAAATTATTGAAATAAATGCTTATTAAGATGTTTAATGTTATTATTCACAATTAACTTAGTTGCAATAATAGAAAGAAAATAACATGAACACATATGACATTAGGATTCAACATGGAAACCCAATTTGGGAAAAAACACCAATTACAACTAGCTACCATTTTTCTCTCTTCTGAAGTGAGCCCTGTTAGGAGCCAAGCTTGTTAAAGCTTACAAACACATTGTTAGGTGTGACCCTATTAAAGGATTTAATCACCCTGTTAGGAGTGGCCTTGTTAGAGGTCTTTAGATACTTCAATCTAGAAATGCCACCTTGTTAGAGTATTTGGCATATAGTTGTTAAGCTAACCCTGTTAAGAGATTTGATACACTACTACAATTATTAGAGAGTAACAATGATATGACCTAATTGTTGATGCAACTTTATTGCTGATTTTAGATCTCTTTTCTAGCTCGAATACTTGATCCTTCTTGATTAGATAAAACTTTGCAGCTCGATCAACTTAAAATGCTCTGATATCCTTCCAATTCACTTCCTTGGTTTATCTTTTCAATCCCATGCTTTTCTCTTTCAATCCCACAACTTGACCTTACATATTTTTCCTAGTCAAGTCGGCTTGAATGCCCTTACAAATATTCAATATTCATATCTTAAGTCAACTAGACTTAACAAATAAATTCATGAAACTAAATATGTTGATTCAATAAAATCCTTTGTTAGCTAACCCAACTTGGTCAACACTAACTCAGAAAAGACTTTCTTCAGACTTCCTTTGGTAACCAAGTGAACTCAATTAACACTGCATCCTAAACTAAATTCATTTGGTAACCAAGTGAGCTTAGTTAACACTAGTTTTATTCCAACTTTTCTTTGACACATGAGTGAACTCTGCAAACATTGTATCCTTACAAACTTCCTTTGGTACCCAAGTGAACTCGGAAGACATTGTTTCCCTGTAAACTTCCTTTGGTGTCTGAGTGAACTTAGCAAATATTGATTGATAAAGACTTGACATATTTTGTAACAGCAAAGACAATATACAATTGAATAATTATTTTCAATACTTGGTTGATGAACTACGTAGTTAAAATATCTTGTATACACCAACAAGCCTAAATATTTATCTCTTTAAGATCTCTTTAAGAACCACTCGCACCCCCCGTTCCCTTCACCCTCCCCACCCCATTATGTTTATCATCCCCTCAATACCTAGCTACTCTCATAGGATGAGAATTAAAACATTTTATTGAAACATATTTTATGGCTCATTTCTCTTGTAGTATGCTTTATCACTAAAAACATCATTTTTTGTGTTTCCTTCCTACACACCACAAACTAGGTTCCTTACAATAAAATTATATTTTAACAATAAATTGTAAACTTTTATCTAGATTCATTAAGTCATTGAATTAACTTCATGATATTTTAATATATAGAGAATGAAACACAATCTAGTCGATAACATGCACATAAATTAAGATCGTAGACTTTATATTTTAATTGATACCAAAAGATATAACTCCAAATATATTATTTGTACATGCCTTTTCTATACATAGAATTACCATTATGTGGAATCAATATGTACATAATGTATAAAAGAAATGTCATTCATCCTTGGGATATCTCGTGAATATGTTGTAATGTGACTATCATGATGTTATGTACTATCACAATGATCTTCTAAGAATTGTTGATTCATCATATTTGTAGTTTCCATCCTACCAACAATAATAATATAAATTAAATACATGACTTTTGAAATTGTCCTTTCACAATCTTCTATAACATCATCGAACACATATTATAGATTAATATTATTTAACCATTCGGATTAAATCTAATTATTTAACCATACTATTTAAATAAATTATAAAATATGATAGATTATTTGATCTCATAAATATCCTTAAAATATCTATTCATTTTTTATATAGCAAGAACATGAACCTACTTGTCAAAAAATCTGCTTCGATCTTGTAAAGGGGACTTGAAAAGAATGGTCATTATAAAACTTATTAGATATTGTTTTCTATGACTAGCTACTTGTCTCTAATGAAATAGGCCATTATGACTTTATTAATATGATAAATTTCTAAATAAATAGTCGTTAAGCGATCTCCAAATTTACTGGGCAAATTTAGCTTTGATTTGTTTCACATTGTGAATGAAGCAAAAAGTTTTCGAAGCCATCAATACAATTGATTATATTTATATTACAAGCTCAAAAAATTTAGGCGAGCGCGTCTAGTGTAGTGGTATCATAGTACCCTCCCATGATACTGACCAAGGTTTGATTCCCTGGATGTGCATTTGTGATATTTAATCTCTTCAATATCAGAAGAATTAGAGTTTTTTAGCTGATAGGATACTTCTTTGGGTATCCTTCGCAAGGAATTGTCTTGTTCAGGCTGGCAAATGGTTCATCCCATCAAAAAATTTCTCGGCTACTTCTTTTGGGTATCCTTCGTCAAGAATTGTCCTATTTAGGCTAGCAAATGGTTCACCCCATGAAAATTTTGCTTGATAAAATAAATGGAAGTTTTAATTTTTTTACCCTATACTAGCAAAGGGTTTTCTACAGCACAACACAGTTGGTTAGCTGATACAGAGCTGCTTGGAGAGTATCTTTCGCTAGGAATTGTCCTATTTAGGGTGGCAAATGATTCACCCCATGAAAAATTTGCTCGGCTACTTCTTTTGGGTATACTTCGCTAAGAATTTTCTTGTTCAGGCTGACAAATGGTTCACCCATGAAATTGTTACTTGATAAAATAAATGAAAGTTTTAATTTTTTAACCCTATGCTGGCAAAGGGGTTTCTTTAGCATGACACAGTTGGTTAGCTGACACAGAGCTGCTTAGAGGGAGCACAGCCAGCTACCCCACCATGGTGTTTCTTACAGAGACCGCCCGACATGCAAAGGAGGGAGGCCATAGAGTTTTGTTTTATACCACTATCATGAGTAGGGTTAAGGACATAATGTCCACCATGACATGTAGGACAATAAATAGATTGAGATTCACACATCACCGATAACAAGGGCCACATTATTTTAAAAGGTAGAGAATTTTGGAATAAAATCCCATGGGGAAGTCTCTCGCATCGAATCTCTCCCAGGGAGTGGGGACCTCCTTATCTTGCTGAGATTTCAACTCCTCTTGGAACACCAAAATCTTGTGGAAGAGCAATGACATCCCAAGTTATTGTCATCTTCGATGGGGAAGTTGAGGGCGGCATCGACGAGAACTTCACAAAGCTGAAGCATGAGCACGTAGGATGGGTAGGAGGGGTCGTTGATATAGAAGAATACTAGATGATGCTCCACCACTTGCACTGGCTCCTTCTTGCAGAATCACATGAGGAGCAGAGGATGTCTCCTGCACTAGTGAGTGTCTTAATTCTTGCAGTCTCCAACATGACATGTTTCACGATGGCCTGGAAGAGTGCGAGAAGATAAGTGGCATACATGAGCTTCAGAATATGAAATACCTCGGTCATCTTGCAAGAAGAGATGAGGCAAAGGGAGTTGACATCCTGGTTATGTTTCTCGATGCTCTGGACATGCATGGTGATGAGGGAGGCAAGAAAGAGGAGCTCTGACATGTACGAGGCCAAGGCGATCTCGACACCCTTGAATTTGTAGTCTAGGCTCAAGTTTGGCCCAAGGCCTCTATCATAGTAGCTGTACACCAGCTCCAAGAACTGCGCAAACATGAGCTTCTGATTGTCACGAGGGAAATTTTGGTGTTGTCCATGGAGATTTTGATGGGCATGCCCTCGAAGTTGCCAATAGTATTCACACTTCTGCAATTCATGTGATGGGGTTTGTTTAAATTTTGAATTGAAATATTGATTTTGTTTTGAGTTTAATTAGAATTACTACATTTTTGCTCTTTCTTATGAACTATTTACTTAGGGTTGAGGTTCAAGTAGAGCATTTTATGTATCGAGAGATCCAATCTTCTTCTTGGGTGAGGATTTTATGTTCCAAAAGATTCAATCTTCTCTTCTGGGTGAGGATTTTATGTTCACAAAAGTTCAATCTTCTTCCTTGGTTGAAGATTTTATGTTTGCTCAACTCCATAATTATTTGTCTCTATAAATTTGATCCTGTGAGCTATATGTTGTGATTTAATTTTTGAAATGTGCACCTTAAACTTATGGAATTCAGTTTATTGAAATTCAGTTTATATATTATATCTCAAAAGATGGATAGTTGTTTCATATAAGCTATCAATTCTAAATTCCGTGAAAAACTAAAAAATTGGTAGAAATACATTTCATTATATGTAGACACTTTTTAGGCATTTGAGCATAAATCTATATACTCCTAATCATATTCATGCCAAAAAAAAAAGGAGAGAATAATATAACTAATTTATGAAAACTTTGGATAGATATAGAGTTTTTTCTATAACATTATTTTAATACCTATCAATTTCTAAAAATTTCTCAAATTAGTGTAAAACCCAAATAAATATTCCAAGTCTAGATTTGAGTTGTATAAGAGATTTATTTACAAATAAAATTTCTTAATATTTGCTTTCATATTTTTGGAAATGTTGTTGTTTTTCCCTTATCGCTATTTCAAGATATTATGTGATGTATGATGAGCTCATTTTGACAATCTATATTGTTTCCAATATTATGCATGATAAACTCATTTGTAATTGTCACACCATATGGTTCCTCATAAATAAATAGGAAAATTTTATTTGTGTTTAGGAATCCAAAAGCTTAAAATTTTGGATGGACGTTGAAGTCCATCCTATTTAGCCATGTCTTACATGCAGTCAATGTAAGATAGGCTTGGACATATAAAAAACTTTAGACGTGGTCATATCAGTCCAATAATAGGAAAAACCCTTGGTAAATAAAATTGAGTTGTGACCAAAGTTTATTGGGAAAAAATTGCAATTATATTGAAATATCTTATTTGAAGTTCACTATAAAGAGATTATTTTAACCATAACAATCAGCTAATCTATATTTTCTAACATTTCTAGTAGTCAAATCAAAATATAAATCTCCTAAAATCAAGCATGCTTCAACTTTGACATTTTTTCTTTAAATTGGGGATTTAACCTGCATTTCTATTACCCTTACACTATTATCCACTACACGAATGAGGTTGCTAGCCCTAAATTATGATTTCTTTTATCTTGATGATAGCTATCAAGTTTGATCAATTCTTTATTTTTGGATCGCTTTGATTTGTTGAGGTTAGAGTAGAGCTCTAAAATTATTAAGTATTTTATAAAATTTATTGGATGGATTTGGTTAATTATTTTTTGTGATGCATACTTATTTTCTTGTCAATATCTCCAACAAAAGTCTTGAGGTTTTTCTCCTCTTTAAGTTAATAGTTGATTTTTTCAGAGCTTGGATCATTTCAGTCAATTGTTATTCTCCTTACAGTATCAAAAACATGCTTTTATGATTTTATCATATTGACAAATATGATTGCCTTCAAATATTAGAGAGATGAGTAAAACATAGAATCATGTCAATATTATTTTCTAATCTTGTCTAAATTATTTCATACTTAATTGGTTGTACTCACATTCAAGTTTAGACAACACATAAATTCTCATTGTTTCCATACCTCGTGATCTTATTTAGCTCGTGTTCTCTTTTACTAGTTGTATATAATTATAGCATAGAAAAAAGGTAGGAAAAGGGAGTTTACATAGGTTAACTTTAGGATTTTCTAATATATAAAATTCAATATTTCTAGTTGTTGAGTGGGTTTCTATAGTATGAGCGATTACTAATTATTTTAGAAACAATGTGTTTTTTTGTAAGAAAGGGGGTGACAACTTTGGAGGATAATATAATAAAAAAAGCTACTGGGATTTCGAGGGTAGATAGAAAATTAAATTTTGTTGCACTTACAATCCACTATATTCTAGAAATATCTCATAACCAACCTTATAGGTATTATCTCATAGATTTTTTCTTAGTATTTGTTATTATCTAGACTTACAAGTTGATTTCTCTTGATTTGTAGACACTTTTTATGAAAACACTTCTTCTTGGCTTAGCTAAAGTAACCATTTACTTTAGCCTTAAGTAGATCAACAATACATCATATCATCATGTCTTATTTGGTCTTAGTGCTCCTTTTATACACTAAATAACTCAACCTTTCTATAGGTTCTCTTCTTATCTTCTCTTTTCAAATCCTCTTCATCAATCAAACAAATGATAGCATTCAAACCAAAAAGCAATTGTCTCACTAGCAAGTAGCACGTTTGACATCATTAACAAAATAATTATTGTTCCATGATAGGTTCTACACTTCAACCAATCTCTTTTCAATAATCTCCCTCTTTGGCATTGATGGCAAACCAATACCAACAACAACACCAAAAAGAAAATTAATATCTTTGAAATTTCTCCCTCTATCAGTATATGTCCCTCTTTTTGGTATCTCCTTCTTTGATTGATGTCTCTCTACTAATTATCTCCCTCTTTCTTATATCTCCCTCTTTGACAATAATGCCAAAGACTTATCATCTTTTCATGTAGATATAATCAATTCAGGTTCTTCCTCTATCACCTTGCACGTGACTGCAACTCTTCTAATTCAGCTCCTTTATTACTTTAGGAAGCTCCTAAAGTAAGATCCTATGCACCAAATTTTAAAATATGACATTCAACTTAGTTGATGCAGGGCACTACTCTTGCTTCTTAAGTAGCTTTGGATAGGGTTATCACCCCTAGTTTACCTCTAAGATATTCATGGGCATCCTTAGGTAAAGCTTTTGTGAATATATTAGCTATCTATTCTTTTGTATTCACATATTCCATTCTCACTTCTTTGTCTTGAACCAACTCTCTCAAGTAATGGTACTTTATTTTAATGTTCTTTGTCTTTGCATGCATCATAAGTTTCTTTGATATGTTTATAGCACTTGTATTATCACAATAAAGTACCACAATTTAGTAATTTCTTCATTCATGCCTTTGAGTAGTTGTTTGATCCATACCACATTTGTACAATTTATTATAGTAGCCACATATTCAGCTTCAATAGTAGATTGAGATATACAATTTGGTTCTTACTGGTCCAAGTGACCAATCTCTTTCCTAAGAAAAATGTGCCACCACTTGTACTCTTTTTGTCATCAATGTTTCTAGCCCAATCAGCAATTGTATAAGCTCTTAATTCAAACTTATCATTCTTCTTGTAGTATAGACCATAGTCTTCTATTCCTTTCAAGTATCTCATGATCCTTTTAACAACCATCAAACGATTCTCCTTAGGATTTTTAGATAACTTTGCAACAATCCCAATAGTTGATGCAATGTTAAGTCTACTATGTATTACATATTGAAATTTTCTAATCATAGACCTATACAAAGTTTGATTTACTTCAACAGAATCATCAGTTTTGGATAGTTTATATCCTCTCACCATAGGAGTACTAACAATTTTTGAATCCTCTATACAAAAAAATTTCAATATTTCTGTTACATACTTAGATTGAGTGATGTAAACACCATATTTCATTTGATATACTTGCAAACCAACAAAGAAATTTATCTCTCCAAACATAGACATCTTAAATTCTTTCTTTATTTCATTTGCAAATGTCTTACACAATTCATTTTGTCCTCCAAATATGATATCATCAACAAATATTTTAGCTAGTAAAATCCCTTTACCTCATTCTATCTTCAAATACATATTGTTGTTATCATCAGTCTTATCAAAACCAACCTTCATTAGATAATTGTGAAGCCTTTCATACCATGCTCTTGGGGCTTTCTTTAAACCATATAAAGCTTTGTGTAATCTACATACCATGTTCTTGTTATTTTGATCAACAAATCCTTCTGGTTTTTCAATGTAAACCTCCTCTTCTAGTATAAATTTCAGACTTCACATCCATTTGATAAACTTTGAAACCTTTGTATGCAGAGTAAGCAAGCAAAGTTCTTACTCCTTCCAATCTTGCAACTAGGGAAAATGTCTCTTCATAGTCAATTCCCTCTTCTTTTGCATATCCCATGCAAACTAATCTTGCTTTATTCCTTGTGACCTCAATATTCTCATCCAGTTTGTTTTTGTACACCCATTTGGTTCCAATCACATTCTTGTTCTCTAGTCTAGGTATCGGAGTCCATGTTTTGTTCTTCTCAATCTGATCAATCTCTTCTTTCATGGCTTTACTCCAGTTTGCATTCTCTAATGCATCCTTCATTGACTTAGACCCATGCATGCTTAACAAACATGTATCCCTTATCAACCTGTTCCTTGTCATTGGTCTAGCTTATTTATCTCCAATAATTTGTTTAATAGGGTGATGTCTCCTAACATACTTTGATAATCTTGGTTTTGCTCTTCTTTCTTCAATGGGTCTATCAACTTCAAAATCACTATATACTTCTCTATCAGGTAAATCAACATTCCTTTCATGTATACTAATCTCAGTATCAAAATGAACCTCATATTTTGTCTGCAACTCAGCTCCTAAATGTAACTCAGTTCCTGCATGCAACTCGACATCCATTGTATGTGAATTAGAAATCATTTATACTTGTTGTTGTTGATTTACACCTTGGTTCACAACTTCATCATTATTCATGTCTTCACAGTAGTATATGAAGGTTTTGTACTCTTCAGGTTCCTTCTTGGGTTCAGCTTCTTGTACCTTTGTATATTCATCAAACTTCACATTTGCACTTTCCAACTCTTTGTTAGTGTTAGTATTTAAACACTTATAAGCTTTACTTCTTATGGAATAGCCTAGGAATATACCTTCTTCATTTTTAGCATCAAGTTTACCATTTATGATATCCTTAAGATTGTAACACTTGCTTCCAAATAACTTAAAATATTTTACATTGGGTGAGTATCCGTACCATAGTTCAAAAAGCATAGAATTTGTACCTTTCTTGACTTGTACTTTGTTCAAGGTATAGAGAGTTTTACTTATAGCTTCTCTCTAGTATTTCAAACTAACATTCTTCTCCATCATCAATGTTCTAGCACAATCAATTACAGATTATTCCTCCTTTCAGTAATCCTATTTGTAAAGGGGTCCTAGGTGTAGAAGTCTGTCACTTGATTCCTCTGTCATTACAAAATATCTCAAACTCATTTGATATAATTTCTCCACCTCTGTCAAATCTCAGACATTTCAAGATTTTGCCAGTATCCTTTTCAAATCTTTTTAGATGCCACTTAAACATTTGAAAAGCATTAGATTTTTGTTTCAAAAACATAACTGTCATCATCCTAGAATAATCATCAAAAAATAGGATAATGTACTTGTGACCTTTGTCGCTTTCCATAGCAATTGGTTGACACAAATCAATATGAACTAATTCTAGAATTTCTTTTGAGGAATGAGTCTTACTTTTAAAACTAGATTTTTTCATCTTGCCTAACTGACATTGTTTGCAAATTGCATTATCAGGTTTCTTTAGTTTTGGAAAACCTTTGACTCTTTTCATGTTACTAATACTAACTAAGTTATCAAAGTTAACATGAAATAACCTCTTGTTCTATAGCCACACATCACCAACTTATACAACAAGACAAGTAGCATTATTCATGTCAAGATAAAATAGATTATCTCTAGTCTGATCTCCATTTCCAATTAGTTTTCCCTCAGTGTCATAGATCTTTTCTTTCTTGTTATCAAATTTAACTTTACAACCTGAACTATTCAATTGTGACACACTTAACAAGTTATAGTTAAGTCCTTCTACATAGTAAGCATTGTCACACAAGATCATTTTTGTTAGTTTGATTGATCCTTTACCTTTTATCGGATAGGGTGCATCATTACCAAATCTAACACTATTTCCATTGTATTACTCAAGGGTAATGAACTTACTTTTATCTCTAGTCATGTGATGTGAACATCAACTATCAATGATCCATCTATCACTTTTGTTCACATAAGATATCAATGTAGTTGCCTCATCTTCATCCGAATCATCTTTCATAGAAACATACACAACTTCATCATCATGGTCATTAGATCCATCTTTTGTTTCCTCTTCAGCAATGTAGCAAGACTTCTTTCCTTTTTCTATATAATCTTTGTTGTTCTCATCTCTTTTACCTTTGTATTTATCTCCACTTCTACTATTCTTCTTCTTTGGATACCTAGCAGCAATATGACCAACCTCATTATAATTGAAACACATGATAGGTAACTTACCTTTGTATTTCCCTTTGCCTTTATGAAATCTCCTCACCAACAATGCTTCAATTTCTTCTACATCATCTTCATCTATATCATTGTGTTGCCCAATTTTTAGTTCATCTCATTTTTTCTTTAGGTTGAAGTCAAATCAATTATAAATGTTGAGTCTTTGTCTAGAATGCCTTTAGGATGACTTCTTTTCTCATCATCCCCTTTCAAGATAACCTATGTGAGAAATTATGTAAGCATTGCACTAGTCAAAAGCTAGGTGATTTAGGATTTGGTGGGTTAGTTATAAGTGTCTCCTTGATGAGAAGAAGGTCTACAAACTCCAAATATTCATTGTGTAAGGATTCAGAAGAATTCCAAGGACAAAGATTTTCAGTGGTTACATTTCAATGGAAAATATCATAGGTGATCAAGCTTGGAGTACAGAGAAACCAATTTGTATCAGTAACTATGTGGACGAGTGGAAAATTCAATCAACAAAAGGAATGCATGTCATTGGCCAGTTGAAAATTTAATTTCTCTTAGAGATGGATCCTTGACCATCAGATGAAGATCATATCAAAGGTCATCTCAATATTTCTCAGTTGAACAAGAAATTAAATCTTAAGTCATGAAGTTATGAAGTTGCACACAAAGGGATAGTCAATTTCACATGGTAGGTGGACAAATAGTTAAAGATTTCCAAGTTTTGAGGATGCAAAGAATGAACATGATAGTTAAGATTTAAGGCTATTGCATGGTCACAAATAGTTTAAGTTAATCATGAGTTAAGGTTGTGAAGCAAAAAAAGTTGAAGATCGCATCATTGCTGGCAGTTAAGGGTAACCTGAGGTTAGTGTTGCAATAGAGAGAAAACATGCATTTTTGGTGTCTCAAGATGTTAAGGTTAATTCTCAAAGAAGGTTGTGAACCTATGAGAGACAATAGGAGTTGAGTCAAATATTTATTGCATCATCACATGCGGTTAAGGTTAACTCAAGGTCAAGGTTGTGAAGTAGCAAAAACTCTTTTCACAGCTTTGCAGGGTTAAAGGATGAGTCATAGTTTTGAGTTGTAAGCTTGTGAATGACATAATATTTAATTTCAAAATGGTCATCGCAACATTGCAAGAGATAATGGTGTTAAGTGATTAATAATTATGAAGAGGTGATGCAGTCAGATTTGAAGGTTTCCCTACTTCGCAAGTTTGAAATAATATTTAGTTTTAATGTTGTGAAGGCGTGATCATGGTTAGTGTGCAATCATCGCTACTTCATTGTAGTTATTTAAGGAGGCAGTAAGCAACTGTGAAGTGGAAAATAAGAGGAATTGCAAGGTCTTTGGCTAAAAAGAATTCAAAACATTCCAAGCTACGAAACTATGAAATGAAATTATAGTTGGTGAATTTCATCATCACATCTAGTAAAGATATTGTATGAATGATAGTTGCAAAGAAACAACGAGAGAAAAATAAAAAGGATTATTATGGTTTATTCATGATCATTGATTCAAGATTGATGGTCATAATTCAAAAATTTTGTGATCATTGAGATATGAATTACATGGATTCGGTGCCAACAATAGAATGCAAAGGGAATAAAGATTTTCACAGGGTTCTTGAAGCTGCATTAAGATAAATGGTCACTAGGTGTTCTCAGAGGTGTCATGGGATCATGATCATTGATGAGAAAGATGCCACGTATTCATACGGTGCTACATATTAGATATTTTCATGTTTTCTTTCTACTATGTGACTATTCAACTACTAAAACAAAGGAATGATAGAAGACTATAAATCTAATTTCTGATGATAATGAAAAGGTTGACAAACTTGATGGTGAATTGGCTCTGTAATTCCACTTACCCTATTTTCTATTAAGGTTTTGTTGTTCCAACTTATTTTAAAGTAGTTTATGCATAAAGAGTTGAAAGAAAATTATGTGTGGCTCTGTTATCTCCTTTTGAATTCCATTTCATCATGGTGTTACTAGTATAAGTAATTTCATTTACTATCAATATATGATTTTGTTTCTTCTCTCCTTCTTATAATTTTTCTTTGTTAAGGTTAACAATCAGGATTTCATAAATAGAGATAGATTGTATTTAGAAGCTAGATAGAAGTGCTACAAGATAATTCATGACAAACATTCCATTGGGGGTTGTGAGTTATCCAAGTCCATTTTTCCTAAATTGTTTGTGTCTACAAGCAATTTGGTTAACCTTTACTGCTCTCGAGTTAAAAGCTTATTCTGTCATAAACTTTTGATCTAGAAAAGACATATTCATTGTTTGAAATACAATAAGGAAAGTAAATTCTAAGAGGGGAGGGTTGAATTAGTCCTTCAAAACTTCAACCATTAAAACATTCACCATGCATCCATCTCACAATTTGTACGTAAATTGAAATACCAAACTAAGCATATTCATCCATAGCATGAAAACAAATAAGCATTCCACACATATATGACACAAGATATTTGGTTACCTAGAAACCCTCCAATGAGAAGGTAAAACTAGGGTGGGATGACACCCACAAATCTTTACTACTATAGTTGTAGAGTGTGTCCAATGAAGGTTACAATGTTTGATCATAAACTATGATCTACCCTATGAAAGGTCTACACTATTAAAGGCTTACAAATATTGTTAGATCTTACCCTGATAAAGGATTTCATTACCCTGTTAGAAGCGTGTCTAGTTAAAGGACTTCAACTTATAATGAAGTAAGCACCCTAATAAAGGATTTACAAAAGCTTGCTAGGACTACTTGGTTAAGATATTTTATTAATTCACCTATTACAATGTCTCAACCTTGATCTTTGGTTAGCACCTCTCTGTTAGATATCAAATCACCTCTTTCCTGATATATACTTGATCCTCTCTAATCAGATGTAGCACTTCTATCCTCTCTCTACATTCCTCTGTTCTATCTAACTAATTCTACAATTCATATCTCAATCATAACTCCTTAGTCACCATGAATGCTCTGTCTAGATATGTCCTTAAGAAGACCTAGGTGACTTAGGGTTAGGTAGGAATCAATGATTGTGATTCACCCATTTTTCCACTTAAAACATCCCTCAATCTGATTGGTTGCATGTATTGCATAGGGATTCTCAATATAGATTTATTCTTATCATCTAAAATTGCAAAACAATCCTTAAGCCAGCCCAAACATGGTTTACATAGGAGTTTGTGCCATTACAAACAACTATGTCCAAAATCGTTTACTTGGCACTTGAATCACTCAACATATACTAGCTTTCTTATCACTAGAGTGACTCGACACTAACTGTCTGCTCGAGACATACTACATATTTTGCTCAGCTTGCATTATCTAACAACTTATGCTCGACATACACTACTTACTTGGCATGCATTTTATGAATACGACTAAGTGTGTAGTCACTCATGTATCAAAACCAATCTAAGATTAACATTCATTGCATATCATTGCAAGTCCTAAGGGAGTTGTACCTTTTAATTCAAAGGGTAGTGATAGAACACACACACAAACCCATTTTTTGGTGACATCCTTTTGTTTCTCCAAAACATTAGGTATAAAAAGAGTCAAGTTGTAAACCACAATCAAAGAACAAAATGTTAACCAATAGTTTTTGGTGACTCTACTAGGGAGAATTCAAAATGAAAGAGCTCTAAAGAATTTCCCTTCATAATTATTTTTCACTCTAATTTATTATATATTTTGAGTTTCAAGATAGGTCTTGTGGAGGCGAGTTTTTTGCCATAAGAAACTAATACCAGTTTTACAACCCCAACCTGCTAGAAAAGGAGAAGCTAACTCAAATTTTGAAGACTGGTAAAGTTTCCTTGATCACCAAAGTTAAGGTAAACTCAAAACACCATTTTCTAAATAGTTAATTCATCCTAGATCCCAAGTATACCAGGAGTGCCAATGAAAGAGGAAGGATTGGCCCAATATACAAAGAACTCAAGAAGACCAACTTTCCTATTCTAGAAGATATTTTTAGAAAGGGAAGATCCCTTACAAGGGAGTCTATGGTTGAGAAACTCCAAAAAACTCACTTTCCTATAGTCATTCCTACTAGAACAAGGATAAGTCAATCTTCTTCTCCTCTTATTTCTAGAACTTCTATTCCTCCTACCTTTGATGCTTTGTTGTTTATTGGTGCAACATTCCTTATTTCAGTCATTTTCCAAACTAATCATATCATTGTACCAATAGCTATGGAAGTCCCTTGGGGAAATGCAATTGGTCCTCTTGCCCTTTTAGCTAATAATGATTTTCCAAGTGCATCAAGGAAAAATTTCCAAAGATTTAATGGTGATGGCCTCCTTGGGCGCAGTCTACTCTGTCAGAGCACACTTGGCTCATAGAAAGCACATGTTTCAATCAGAATTTGCATCTAGGGTTTCTATTTGTTTCTAGGACCTAGGGTACATGTTTTTGTGTTACTGATGGTCTATTTGTAGCATGTGGTGATAGTTGGATGAAGACATAATTATAAAAAACTACTAATGCTTGTTTGCAGGACGTTGTCAAAGACCCTATGTGTTTATCAAAACCATGTGTGTGGATTTCTTAGATTAAATAACACTTTTTTTGGTGCCTAAAATGAACTTTTTCTTTTTTGCTTGGCGTGTCTATAGTGTTTAAATCCCTAGGAGTTTCATGGATGTATCCTCTCCCCTCACCATTCATGGATCTTGGGTGTAAGATAAATCTATGTAACTTCTATAGTGAAGCCTGCCTTGGACCAAGATATTCAATATTGGGGATGCCAAGGGACTGCTTCAAAGTGATGACAGGCCAAATCTAGGTCAACGTTCCAACTACTATATAAAACTTGATTACGATGAAAGCCATGTCGATGGTATTGTTGCATGAGAGCTCTCCTCTAGTACCCTTGTGGTGCATCAAACCCCAGTTCTTGAGGCTAGGAGACCTTCTGCAAAATTTTATCATTAACTTGCCAAACGGAATGACCTTACTAAAAACTGTGTTTTAGTGGCCAAAAACATTTATATCCACTGGATCAAGGGGTTTCCCATGCTCGTGAAGAAATCCTACATTCTCATCGTCCTTAGTAGAGATAGCAGTTCCTTGGGAAGTCAGGCCCCTTGGGAAGTGGATCTTGGTAGCCTCAAGAAGTGAGTGCATTGTAAGGGGGAGCCTATGGTGTCAAGATCCTAGGTTTTCCACTCTGGATAAGTGTGGCTAAACTTCGGTTCAATTAGGAACTCAGTGGATACAATCCTGAAGCATAGGTTGTGGTGTGTTTGTTCACTTTTAACAACTATTCTTATCTTAATGTGTCTTGCGTGTGTGTAAAAAATTAATCAAGATAAAAGAAAACATTCAAATTTACACCTTGGATATTGTTAAAACCTTGTTAAAACATCAAACACTATCAAAATGTTGCAACTCTTGTAAAAACTTTGTAAACTTTGGTCCAATACATTCAAGGCTTAGAAAACATGGCAACTTGTGATCCTAAATGTGCTTGGCATAACATAGGTTTCATCATTGTATAGAACCCACTTGAACTCACCTTAGTTTGAGCCTCATACTTACATCATATAGGTTTCATCTTGCATCTTTTAGTCCTTAGTATCCCTTACCTTTCATATTCCATCCATTAGGGTTTAGTTTGCCTCCATTAGTTTTTGCATTTCAACATCAAAATCTGAACTTTGCATCTCCCATCTTGCATCTTTGCATACCCAACCTTCATCTTGCACACTTTAACCATCATTATAGGTGTCCTAAACATCATTTTGAACCTCCATTTTGGTCTTAGCATTCTTCTTTACTATTTAGCTCACTATGACATCAATTTGGAAACCCTAGCACTTAAAAATGCCTTAGTTTCAGCCCAGTTTACCAACTGCACCCTAAAACTACCAACTACACCCAAATTGGCCCCAAATTCACCATAGGTGGATTTGGTATTGTCTAAGCACACTTGGTGGTCTGAGGACCCAGTTTGGGATTCCAGACAACATTTTGAGGCTTCAACAATGTTCTTAGGTATCTGGATAGGCCCCCCTATTTCAGCATGCCCTGATTTTCATTTTGCATCTCCTAACATTCATTGTCTTCACATAGGACATCATTCATTGTGTTATAACCTCCATTTTACATCTCCTATCTAGTCATAACATCATCCCTAGCATCTTGACTTTTTGGCATATCAACTTGGCAACCACATAACTCAAAATCAGCAACCCTTCAACCTTGTCTCCCAACTGCGCCATGAAACTACCAACTACACCCAAACTGGCTCCAACTTCACCAAAGGAATAGTTGGTACTATTGGAGCACACTTGGTGCTATCAAAGTGTATTTGGGCACCTTAATGACCATTTTGGGCCCCCAAACTGCATTTTGGGAACCTAAAACTGCATTTAGAAGCCTCTGTAGGATGTCATCTTGCATGTGACCTAAAATGACATCTTGCACCCAAAACCTCACTTTTCATCTTAGGACATGTCCATATTGCATATCCAATCAGCATAACCACCATTTCAAGTCCCCTAAATGTTATTTTGAACCCAACACCTTTGAACTTAGTCTGAAATTTGAACAAAAGTATGAACCCTAGAGTATTACATTGTGTCAATGGATAATGGATCTTGACCATGGTCATTCTATCATTTTATTTTATCACTTTATTTGGTCAAATGCTATCTATTTCAAGGTAGATTTTACTTTATCATTTTGATCTTATCATTTTTTGTCTTTTTTTGGTCAAGATCCTAAGCCTATTTTCATAACGTTAAACTCTTAGGTTAATACCTTGTAAAGATTTCACCTAAGTTCAAAAAACTTTAGGACTACCATTTCCATTGTATTATCATATTTCTAGTGTCCCTAAATTTCATTTTTACTTACCCTAGTGGTATATCCCCCTTATCTTTCATTGTTCAAAACCTTAGCATCATTTCCACTATCAAACCCTATCAACTTGTCTATCAAACAAATTGTCTTCTTGATCACCTATCCTCATTTTGCATATCCTGAACATCATTATCAACCCTAGAACACCATCCATTGCATATTACACCTTGTATACATCAACCTCTAGTGTCATTACCAAGTCTAAAATCCAACCCTAACCTTCATTTTTCATAATATAGGGTCATTTTCATCTCCTCTAGTCAACCTTTGAAACGTCACATTGCATTTGCATTTGCATAAGTTTCCCTAGGACATTTGCACCTTGCATATCAAAACCCTACTTCATTTTTCATTTTCCTAGGTTGCACAACATCCCTCAACCCTTAAAAATCCAAAAAACACTCATATCTTGCATACCCACATCCTAAGTATCAAGTTTTGACCTGTTTTACCAACTACACCCCTATTTTACCAACTACACACTTCAAGTGCATATTTGGTAGTTTCAGAGTGCACTTGGTAATTAGGGGTTTCATTCTAGGTTTTAGAACCCTAATCTACACATCCACACCTTGCATTGCATCCCTAAACCTTTCCAAACACTCAAAATCACTCATATCATTCGCATTTTACATTTTAGGCACCCTAACACCTTTGTTTACCACCTACATACCTCCTACTTACCAACTACTTATCTTAAGGTCCCCAAGCACACCAAGGGTTCACTTAGTACTATCTGAGTATAGTTGGTAGTTTAGGTGTGCACTTGGAGGTAGGGAGTCCATTTAGGTTTTCCTCCACTTCATCTACATCCTTAGGTATCATGCCAACACTCACCTAAACACAATCAACTCAAAGACCTGAAGAACTTTACCAACCCTTGTTTTCTGAGGCACCAACACAACTAAAACCTCATCCAAGACAAAAGAAGAGCAAGAAAACCCAAAAAACCTTTGGCGAAGACCAAATCAAGGCATCACAACCATTACTTGCAAACCCCTTACACATGTATCCACAATATCACCGTAACCAAGAGATGATGCAACAAACCCTAAACAATTCACCTACCATGAGGTTTCCTTCAAACAATTCCCCTACACATGGGATGGTTCAATGGATTCCTAACTTTGAACCTATATTTGTGCTGATACCAACTAGAGGTGGAAGTGTACCAACCACACCCAAGGATGAACAAATGCATTCCTTTGAATTTAGCAAACCCAACATGAGTACCTTCAACCCTAACACATCAAACACACAACAAGGTATTGTACACCTAAGTGATGACTCTAACACTGATTATGGAATCACTAACAAAGAAATGGCTAGGGCATGTCAAGACAAAAATTTCCTCAAGAACTTCAAACTTTTGGCAGCCCAAGAAATTGTCAAATTCAACCCAAACGTGGAGAGACCTAAGTCCAAACATCAAACTAATACAACAACTAAAAACATATAACCCATGATCAACTTGGACTTCGATAAGGGAAACCAACCTTTGGAATTTTCAAATACAACAATGGTGCCTATAAGGTCCCATCAAGAATCAACCATTGAAATCCTCCAAAGTACATTTGAATACATCAACATTAATCCATAGTTCAATGAACCACAACCAATGAAGGGAAACAAGACTCTCCCTAAATATCCCAAGACAACATTAATACTTTATCTTAATCACATGATAGAACAACAAGACACACCTAAATGGACTTGTACTCTAGGGATGCCAAACATACCTCCTTTGGAGGAAAATCAACAAAGTGCACCGTTACTCCTAACTCTACCAAATGTTATGAAATCAAATGTTATGGAACCTCTCATAAGTACAACATATGAAACACCAAGTGCAACCATCCCTATTGAAATACAAAGGAAAAGTCTTATTAACATTACGCCTATTCCCAAAAGGAACACATCTCATTTTCAAGTCAATATGGTGCCCCAAGGAGAAACATCTAATGTGCAAAGATACCAAAACAACAATACAAACACAATGTTCAATTCTCAAGAGCTTAGTCAACTTCCATGACAACATCAACCTATAGTGGTACTAGGACTTAACACTTCCAACCCACAACCAAGTCTACATCCACTTAACACACATTCCACATATCAAAAACAACATCAACCACAACAACAATAACCTCAAGTGGTGCAAACATCCAACAACCCTAATACACAGTCCAATGTGAACCCACTTGACTTACACACAATATATCAACAACAATTTCAACTGCAATTCCAACAACAAGCCATGTTTGCTAAAGAACAAGAGCAACTCAAAAAATAGTTGGAATACCAAAGATGTCTTGAGCAACAAATCACGTATCAACAACATTTATTACAACAATAGTATGTGCCACAACAACCCCAACAGATACCTCTACAACAACAATCACATACATGGTCTCACATACAACCAACAAAGGTATCCCAACAACAACCACAGAAAATGGCACAACAACAAAACATGGTACATCAATTGTCGATACCGCAACAAGTGCCATATCAAATACCACAACAAGTACCCCAACATGCATCTCAACAGTGACCCTTCTATCCTCGAGGTACCAACATACCCCAACCACCTAGTGACACATCACCAAACTCATCAGATAGAGAAATGTCAGAGCCGAGTAGACATAGTTCTTGTCATAGAAAATGATTTACTCATAGAAAAAAAAGACTTGAAGGAAATACTATCATGTAAAATCCTAATGAAGAGTTACTACAACAATTCAAACAACTTTCCAAGCAAGTCAAGGCGTTGGGAGTCTAGAAGAAATAGGCTCTATATATAGAAAGGGACTTACATCCTAATCCATTCAATAAAAGTTTGTATATGACTCCATTCTCAAAATACTTTGAGGCTCCAAGATTTAAAAAAATATCAAGGAAAAGGCAACCCTGTGGATCACATCCAAGAATTTTGTGCCTTTCGTATCGAACTTAGTGATGAACCCACTTACCTCATCAGATTGTTCCCTCATTCTCTATGTGGACCTACACTTGAATGGTACTCCAAACTTCCTGGTACTATCAAATCTTGGTCAAAGTTGGAAGACAAATTGATCTCCCACTTTGCCTTTAACATTACAAATGAGGTAACACTTTCTGACTTGTGTTCAACTAAACAAAAGATGAGAGAACCATTTACCACATTCTTACTATGCTGGAGAAGCTTAGTCAGTTAATGCTCACTAGACATTCCTAAAGAACAACAAGTAAACTTGTGCATTGAAAACCTAGTCCCCAAATTAATGTATGAACTCAAAATCAAAAGTCCAAGCATCATTTCCAAATTGATTAAAAAAGGGGCTAGCATTGAAGATGCTCTTATCCATAAGGGAATCCTCAAGATGAATAAGGAAAACACAAACACCAGTTCCTCTAATGACAAGCAAAAATTTTCTCCAAAAATAAGAATTTAACCAATGATGGTATTGTAGATGCATATACGATTAGCACAGGACAACCTCAACTAACTTTGAAAGGTGAAAACCCTACAAATTCACAAACTCCCAATCAAACATCAGCCCCACAATAGAAGACTGAGACTTCCATGTAGGAAAAAACCTCGAAGACATCCTAGAACCAAGGATAGGAAATTCACACCATTAGGGATACCTCTTGAAACTGCACTACAACAGTTACTCAATAATAACTTCCTACATTTACTTCCAATCAAAGATGAACTGTTAACTAAAGTAGATTGGTGGGATGACAAAAAATTCTGTGATTACCACTGCATCAAAGGGCATAAGACCTCATAATGTTTTCAACTAAAGAATGCAATACAAGACCTCATTGATGATGGTGTAATCATAGTTGATCGATTACTACTAGCATCCAACTTTAATCACACTATCTTCAAAGATCCTTTTGGAAATCATGACAAAGAGAAACCCTCTAGTTCTAACTCAAACTCACAAGGTAATGTGGAATACATGCACATTGGATATGACTACACTATCAACTATTTCAATGAGTTAGATTCCTGCATATCCACATTCACCTTAAAGGTTGAAGACCCTCATTGCTGTGTCACTACATGTCATACCAAGATCACTCTTCATAGAGCCCCATCTAGACCTACTACCTCTACTAGACCTGCACCCCCTAGTAGACATGTTGCTCCTACTTCATATGATTATAGCCTCGTTGAACATCTCGGCAAGACCCCAACACAAATATCCATCTTGGACTTACTATGTGTGTCTCCCCAACATCAGAAGATCTTGGATCAAGCCCTTAAAGAGTTAGTAGTCCTAGATAACATTGATGTTTCCCAGTTCTAAGCCATAGTTGGGAACCTATCTACATCACATCTTGAAGTCTTCATCCATAATGCCAAAGTTAGACATATCTTAATAGATGGAGGAGTAGGATTGAACTTCTATACTCTTAAGGTTTTCAAAGGTTTGGGTTATTCTAAGGAGGTTGTGGATCCCTATCATAGAATCACAATAAAAGCCTATGATGATGGTGAATGCTTCTCCAAGGGCATCATCATATTACCCATAAGAGTTGGTCTAGCTACTGAAGATACATTATTCCATGTCCTAGATATAGAAATGAATTATAACATGATACTAGGATGCCCTTGGCTTCATGCTATGAAAGTGGTGCCCTCTACATATCATCAATGTTTGAAATTTTCCTATAACAATGTGGAGGTTACCATCCCTAGTGATCCAGACCCTTTCTACTTTTGTGCTAATCTAAAAGATGCTACTGCATACCAAGTCCCAACAAACAATGAAGCACAACCCACATATTCTTCTAAATATATGGATGTAGATATACTCCTTAGTAAGGCCAAAGAAAAGATGAAGATTGAAGACAATGGGTGTAGGGAGTACTTTATGTCTCAACTATTCCACATTAGTGAGTCACCACTTTCTCCCCAATATTATGGTAAATCACAACTATTGCAAGCACAACATTTTGAGATTAGTACACAAAATACCATTTCTACCAATGAGAATACATCCATTTGTATGGAGAAAGCACAAGAAGAACAAAAACCCGCTTTGATATCTCCTAGCAAGTATGGATGTAGTGGTCTTGGATCTCAGAAACAAGGTATAATTGAACCTATCACTGCAAAAGGATGACCTCCTAGTTTGGGGCTTGGATTTAAACTATTACGAATAGGTTCTCCTAGTACTACAATACCTACGTGTAAAACTATGAATGTTTTGAACGAGGAAAAGGCATCTAAGGATATCCCACCTGAAATCAACAATCCTCTAGCTTCTAAGTATAACCCCAATGATACAATAGAATCTACTACCCATATATATCTTTAACCAAAGCCCATTCAATACTGATGATGACATCCCCTCAAGTTATATTGAACTATTGGATTGGGACCAATGTCGACCACCAATTTTTGATCAATTCGATAATGATGACACTCTTATAATAGACTTTGAAATAGATGGAGGAATTATGAAAAACAATCATATAGAATCAATTTCTCCTAAAGTGAACACATTGGCATATTTTAGGAAGTCAACTCCATCTTCCAATTACGAAACTGAAAGCAAAGAAAAAAATAACGAGCATAAGTCTCTTGGTGAAAATTGAAAGGTGTCATTAGATCATGAAAAATCAAAAGCTAACCAACTCCCAAGGATACAAAATGAAAAATATGATGCCAGGAATATCATTGTTCCAGTGTTCAACATGCCACAAAGTCTTTTGCAACTCTCCCAATCAGCATTCATGTGAGAAGTTGTTGGTCTCAATCCTCTCAATCCTTCCTTATATCTAGTTGTGTATCCCTAAATCCAACTACCTAACCTATCCAACACCCAAAATAAAACCTCTATCCATCAAGCCTTTGAGCCCATCATCACCAATGACATCCCATACAAAGAATCTTTTGACCCAATTATCCTCAGATGCCTTGATTCACGAGAGACAGACATTATCTTACATATGGTACATGATGGTATATCTCGAGGCCTTTCCAATGGTTTGATTTTAGCTATAGATTTAAAACAAATCCTATGTAGTCATGGTCAATCATGGATCTAGAGATTATTGAATAGTAGCACCAAAAAAATATTTATTCTTAGCATTCGTCAGCAACATTCTTGATTATGTCTAAAAGTCCTTTAAAAATATCCAAAAAAAATAGCAAAATTTCATGAAAAAGAAATGAAAAAAGTGAAAAAAGTCATGAAAAAATGGATGCCTTGATGAAAACCTAGAAAATAGGTCTCTTGGCACAAAAATTTGAGTCAAGAGAAAAAATTCGTCCAAAAGTGAAAACCTAGCAAACAGGCGCTTTGGGAAAGTACCATGGCAAAAACCTGGCAAACAGGCACCATGTGTAATCAATTGTTGCTCCTCTATCTATCAAGATTCCATCTGGCTTTCTCCCCTTTTTCTATTGCTTGATCATATCCTTCATCTTGCATGACATCCTACTTCTTGATCATGGCCCATGAACTGGTTCATTTCCATTGTTATCTTACCTAAAGTATCACCAGTCTATACATACTCTGTCATTGGCCTTATACATAATTCGCATCTTGTCTGGGGGCATATTACCTACATGGTGCATGAGTTTAAACTTGAATTGGGGGCATATCCCTAAGAAATTTTTATCCATTGGACCTATCGCATACTGGATTGGAGCTAACACTTGTATATGCTTATACGATCTTGAAAAAATCTTTAAAAATCAAATATGATCCTAAAAAAAATCATTAAAATCATAAAATGTCTTCAAAAAATTCATTAAAAACCATAAAATGTCCTGAACAAATTCACTAAAAAATCATAAAATATCCTAAAATAATCACATAAAAATCATAAAATGTCCTAAAAAAAATCTCTAAACATCATAAAACGTCATGAAGTAAAACCTAAAAATTGTAAAATGTCTTGAAGAAAGTAGTCACACAAAAACATCAAATATCCCCAAAAACCCTAAAAACCAAAAACCCATCAAAAAAATTTAATAAAACTTGTACATAATCATCCCTTTTACATAAATACTCAGACTTTTGTAGATTGAAATTCAAAGCACTACACTTCCATGAAAACCACACTATATGAGCAATGTGAACTGATAGTCAATCCAACATGTCACTATGAACCTATCAACTGAATCAACAAACCAAACTATCAAATGAAAAACTTGTCAAACATTATCTACAAACCTAAAACACTAAAAAGAAAGTAATAATGGACAAGAATAGATGTTGGTTCACAATGTTTAGTGAGTGATTTCTTTTTTCTTTCTTTTTTCTTCAATCATGCTCCTATGCCACTCGATGATATAATTGTTCATGGTCATCTTTTATTTTATGTCTGTTACAATGTACCTTTAACAGTCTAGGGCATGTACATATGCCTCAAGAAGGACAATGTCATTTTCTATCTGCATCATGCTTGTTTATGCAAAAGGTTTACATTAGTGCTCTAGCCCTTTATGCCATGATGCATTGCATTCTATTTGCCATATCAAAATAAAGCTCCATTTGACATATAGTGCATTTTCTGAAAGCAAAAGTCTTCACCTCAATCTAATTGGTTCTCATCTTATCTCCTCAGTCTCCTATCATTCATCTCTTCATTCACAACCATGATCTTGTGTTCTAATACACCAAATCATCTTCATCTTGCATTCCTACATTGCTACATCATCCTACACTATTTGTCAACCTTCTAGGGCTTTCCACCTAGTCCAACCTCAATCTGACCTCTTTTTGACTAATTTTGACCAAATTTGACCATGTTTGACTAATTTCACTCATGTTCTAACCTCTTTATATCATTTTGGGCATGCACATAAAGTTTCAGGTCATTATGAGTCCAGTTAGGCTGATTCTGGCCCCCAGAGCCTTCTAGGGTGCAGTCTACACTTTCTGAGCACACTTGGCCTTCCCAAGTGCACCATGAGTTCACTTGGTACTATCATAGTGAACTTGGGCTTACCAAGTGCACTTTGGGTGCACTAGGGTGTGTTTTGGGTGCACTTGGGGTAGTAAGATGCCCAGAACTGCTCCCAAAGCCCCTATGTTGCACTTTGGAGCCCATAACTTTTGTGTTTTAACTCTGATTTGCAATCTATCAGTTGCATTAGATTTGTATATTTTTTGTGAACAAAATGAACTATCATTTTCATCATTTTGTTACTTTCTTGAGTGGTAACCCATGCAATTATGCTCGAGCTCCTGATTGACCCTATTATGCACTCTGGACCTCATAACTTTCACATTTTAGCTTTGATTTGTGATCCATCAATTGCTATGGTTTTGTCTACTTATTGTCGACACATTGACTTATCATATGCTTATCTTAGTCAAATTCTTAAGGGGGCATCCATATATATCATCCTCATTAGGGCATGTTGTGGCTTTCTCCTCAACTATTCTTTGACACAATGCTCTAAATCACATTGTATCAAAGAGGGGCAAAATGGAGATGCTCAAAAATGGTTCACATTTATGGTTTCATCACACTTTCATACTAATTCATCCCTTTTTCTTATTCCACTAATTCTAATCTTTTTACCAAATTGATCATATTTCATCATTAGTATCCTCTTTCACATCAATTGTTTGTCATTTCGAAACCATTTCAAATCAACTCAAAATCACCCCAAGTCAACTCATGATCACCTAAAATCAACCATAATCATCATGAAACATATCAAACATCCAAAATCAATCATCATCTTTTCAATCCTAGGCATTGTTGTGGCTTTCAGCGCCTTGGAAACCTATCAATCTATCAAATCTTATCAATCTGACCTTAGTACTATCATGACTCTCAGTGCTAGGTCAAAATGTCATTCATGTCATCTGATATTTGACATTGTTAATTGTTTCAATGTCAAATCATGGAATTATCAACCATTTTAATAATATTGACAGCGTCTATTGATGTTATTATGATCAACCATATCAATCAATCTCGATCTTGTAGCATTTACGATATCGATTAAGTGTTACATATCCTTAATTCATGTCATGTGTCCTTGGAATGTTAATCAATCAATCAATTTGACCATCGATTTGGTCTACCTATCATCAACCTATTCAATCTATATCGATCATCACATTTTCATCGAAGGATATTGTCACACTTATTTAATCAATTTGGCCAATCATTTACTAATTTTCTCTATAGGATTAAATAACTCATAATTTAATCTTATCATTCTTATTAATTATTCTTCCTAATTTTCATCCTCAATTAATTAATTTTATTAATTAATTAGCTCATCATTTGCAAACCAGAGAAATTCACAATTTCCTAAGTCATATTTTTCACCATTAATCCCATTTTTAACTAATTTCTATTTTTTGTGGAATGAGGGATTTTTAATAAAATATTTCACAAAATATTGACATCATCATGACACTTGGGTATGACACCTCATGGTTTCCCCTTTGACACTTGGCTAAGATATGTCATAATCCAAGATTCTTATTCTCTTATGCACATCCATATTTGGCTTCCATTGTCATATATTCTTGCCTTTAAGTGGGTTTGAGGTGTCATATGACACATCATAGATTCTCTTCCCTCTTTAGTCAAGTTTGACTTCCAAGCGTCATACAATCCTACACATGGTATCTTGTGTCATATGTGTCATGGATTCTCAAAGGAATCTCTTGCCATGTCACATATCCAAGGTGAAAACTCTAATACTCTCATCCTTCATATTGATTATAAAATGAGTATTCTTTCTCTCATTTTCAGTCTCCAGCTTCTTGTTTTCCACTCTTCTCATATCACCATCATTATCCTAGGCTTTTGCTTCCAAATTGTGTGCACTATAGGAAATTGGAGCTACATCACATGGAGAAGAAAGAAGGAAATGGGAGCTACAAATGAAAGAGGGAGTTTTAACTTTGTTTTCTTCTTTTGATTCATTTGTCTTTCATGGTAGACTAGAGGGTGTTAATATATGATTATTGAGTTTTTGATTTTCTCATAGTATGTTAGACATTAGCCCATTTTTTGGTCCTACACCCCTGACTTAAACTTTTGGTCGATGTTACTCAGTGGATGAAAAACAAGAACCTTTTCTTGGATAGATAAAAGATGCTCAAGTTTCCCTAGCTACCTATCCTTCAAAGAGACTTAAACTCACCATCCTAGTGGTAGACATCCCTATACGTTATGGAATGCTCCTAAGTAGAATTTTTTGAAAGGAATGCTCCTATGCTACCATCCCGATTGGAAACAAAAGGGAGAAATTAGAACCAAAAGAAAAGGCAAAGTTCACTCTCCTAAAATCAAATGATCCTAGTGCAGTACCTAGAAAATGGGCTAAATGCATAACATACTATGAGCAAATCACAAACTCAATCAACATACAATAGCACCCACTAGTCTACCATGAAAGCCAAACTAATCAAAAGAAGAAAACACAAGGTTAGAAACCCCCTCTTTTTTTTGTAGCTCCCATGTCCTTCTTTCTTCTCCAAATGATGTAGCTCCAACTTTCCTATAGTGCACACAATATTGAACAAAGTCTATGATAGGGATAATGCCATGAGAATACTTGAAGTGTGATTTTAGTATGAGAGCAAGAATAAGAAATACAAAGAAACTAGAGACTCAAAGACTGAAGAATTAGGACTTCAAGGACCTAAGGATCAAAGGACTGGAAATGAGAGAAAGAGTGTCCATTTTATAATCAACACTCAAGGTGAGAGCATTGGATTTGTCACCCTTAGATATGCAATTTGGCAAGAGATTCCTTTGAGAATCCATGACGCATATGATAAAATATTCCAATTGTAAGATTATATGATGCATGGAAGTCAAACTTGGCTAAATGCGAAAGAGAACCTATGACGCATCATAAGACACCTCAATCCCACTTAAAGCCAAGAATCTATGACAAATAAGCCAAATATGGACATGCGGAAGAGAATAAGAATATTTGATTATGACATATCTTATCCAAGTGTCAAAGGAGAATCCATGAGGTGTCATATCCAAGTGTCACTATGATGTCAATATTCTATGGAATATTTGAATTAAAAATCCTTTATTCTACAAAATAAGAATTAGTAGAAAATGGAATTAATGATGGAAAATGGAACTTAGGAAATTAAGAATTCCCATGGTTTGCGGATAATTAATCAATTAACTAATAAAATTAATTAATTGAGGACGATAATTAGGAAGAATAATAGGATTAAATTATGGGTTATTTAATCTTATAGAGAAAATTAGTAGATGATTGGCCAAAATTGATTAAATAAATGTGACAGTACCCTTTGATGAAAATGTGGTGATGATAGTGGAAATTGACTAGGATGGTGATAGGTAGACCAAATCCATGGTCAAATTGATTGATTAATTGAAATTGATAACATACCAAGGACACATGAAATGAATTGATTGATACGTAACATTTAACTAACATTGTAAATGCTACAAGATCAAGGTTGATTGATAAGGTTGATCATAATAACATCAACAGACATTGTCAACATTATTAAAATGGTTGGTAATGCCATGATTTGATATTGAAAGCCTCAACAACATCAAAGATCAGATGACATGAATAATAGTTTGACCTGGCACAATACTAAGGTCATATTGACAAGATTGATAGGTTGATAGGTTTCCAAGGCACTGAAAGCCACAACAATACCTAGGATTGGATAAATGATGATTGATTTGGGATGTTTGATATGTTTCAAGTTGATTAGGACTGATTCTAAGTTGATTTGGAGTTATTTTGAGTTGATATGAAATGGTTTTAAGTTGATATGAAATGATTTTGAAATGACATGAAATTGATGCAAAAGAGGATACAAAAGATAAAGTATGATCAATTTTGGCCAAAAGATCAAAGTTAGTAGAATGAGAGAATGGGAAAAATTATTATGAAGAAGTGATGAAACTATAGATGCAAATCATTTTCGAGCATCTACATTTTTCCCCTCTTTGATACAATGTGATTTGGAGCGTTGTGTTAAAGAATGTTAATGATAAAGCTGCAACATGCCCCAGTAGGGATGATATATATGGGTGCCCCCTTGAGAAATTGACTAAGATAAGCATATGATAAATCAATTATTTTACAATGAGAAGACAAAACTATAGCAATTGACAGATCGCAAATCAGAGCTAAAATGTGAAAGTTATGAGGTCTAGAGTGTAGAACGAGGTCAATCGGGAGCCCAAGAGTAATTGCATGGATTACCACTCAAGAAAGACACAAAATTATGAAAATGATAGTTCATTTTGTCCAAAAAAAATATAAAAATCCAACACAACTAATGGATTGAAAATCTGAGTTAAAACACAAAAGTTATGGGCTCCAGAGTGCAACATAGGGACTCCGGGAGCAATTCTAGCCATCCTATTGCCCCAAGTGTGCCCAAAACTCAACTAAGTGCATTCTAGACACACTTGGTAAGCCCAATTTCATCATGAAAGTACCAAGTGCACACCCATGACACGCTTGGGAATCCCAAGTGTGGTTAGAAAGTGAAAGATGTGCCCGAGAAGGCTCCGGGGGCCAAAATCAACATGATGGGGGGCAACTAGGAGCCCAAGAGTAATGTCTTGGCTTATAGCTCAATATAATGACCAAATAATAAAAATGATAGTTTATTTTTTTCACAAGAAAGATATGAGTCCAACACAACTGATGGTTCATAAATTGGAGTTGCAATGAAAAAGTTATGGCCTCTGGAGTGTAATATAGGGGCTTTAGGAGTAATTCTGGGTATCCTAAGTCCTCAACTATGCCCAAAACTCTTCCAAGTGCATCCTAGACACACTTGGTAAGACCAATTAAATCATGACAGTACTAAGTTCATCCATGATTCACTTGGGAAGCCTAAGGGAACTCAAAAAGTGTGAGATGTGCCCTAAAAGGCTCCGAGGGCTAGAATCAGCCCGATTGGACTCAAAATGACCTGAAACTATGTGTGAATGCCCAAAATGATGAAAATATGTCCTAACATGAGTGAAATAATCAAACATGGTTAGATTTAGTCAAATATGGTGAGACAAATTTTAGACTGAGGCTGAACCTTGTGGAAAATCACATAAAGTTGATTGATAGTGTAGGATGATGCAGGAATGCATGAATGCAAGATGAAGATGATTTGATGGGTGAGAAGACATGATCATGGTGATGGAGAATGAGATGAATGATAGAAGAATGAGGAGATGAGATGACAACCAATTAGATTGATGTGAAGACTTTTGCTTCTAGAAAGTGCACTATATGTCAAATGGAGATTTATTTTGATATGGAAAATGGAATGCAACGCATCATGGAATAAATGGCCATAGTGCAAATGCAAGCCTTTTGCGTAAACAAGCACGATGCAGAAAAAGAATGACCTTATCCTTCCTGAGGCATATGTACATGCCCCAAACTCTCAAAGGTACATTGTAATAGACAAAAATAGAAAAAGATGACCATGAACCATCTCGGCCAGTCTCATAGATTAGTTTTATATCATCGAGTGGCATAGGAACATGATCGAAAAGAAAGCAAAGCAAAAATAAATCACTCACTAAATAGCATGAGCCAATAGCTATTCTTGCCCATTATTACTTCCGTTTTAGTGTTTTAGGTGTTTAGATGGTGCTTGACATGTTGATGATGTGATAGTTCTGGTTGTTGATTCAGTTCATAGGTTCATAGTGATATGTTGGATTCATTGTTGGTTCACGTTGCTCAGATATTGTGATTGTCATTGAAGTGTAGTGCTTTGAGTTTCAGTCTGCAAAGTGCAAGTGTGTATGCAAAAGGGATGGTTATGCACAATGAATATGTAAAAGGTTTATTACAAATTTTTGATAGGTTTTGTGATTTTTAGGGTTTTTGGAGATATTTGATTTTTTGTGTAACTTATTTCTTTAGGACATATTACGATTTTTAGGTTTTACTTCCAGACATTTTATGATGTTTAGAGAATTTTTCAGGATCGTTTTATGATTTTTAGTGATTTTTTTCAAGGCATGTTATGATTTTTATGGATTTTTTTAGGACATTATGTGATTTTTAGTGCTTTTTAAAGACATTTTATGTTTTTTTATAGATTTTTTTTTTGCACATTTTATGATTTTTAGGATTTTTTCAGGATTGTATTTGAATTTTTAGGATTTTTTCAGGATCATATTAGTATATACAAGTGTTAGCTCTAATCTGTTATACGATAGGTCTAATGGATGAAAATTGCTTGGGGATATGCCCACAATTCAAGTTCAAACTCATGCACTATGTAGGTAATATGCCCCCAGACAAGATGCAAGCTATGTACAAAGGCCAATGATAGAGTGTGTGTGTCGACTAGTGATACTTAGGAAAGATAACAAAGGACATTAACCAGTTCGTGAGCCATGATAAGGGACCAAGAATGTCTTCCAATATGAAGGATATGATCAAGGAATCATAGAGGGGGAAAAACCAGATGGAATCCCGATAGATGGAGGACCAACAACTAGCTACACATGGTGCCTGTTTGCCAGGTTTTCACCATGGTATTTGCCCAAAGTGCCTGTTTGCCAGGTTTTCACTCTTGGACTGAATTTTTCTCTTGACTCAAATTTTCATGCCAAGATTCCTGTTTGCTAGGTTTTCATCAAGGCATCCATTTTTTCATGAGTTTTTTCACTTTTTTCTTTTCTTTTCTTTTTTTAGGACATTTTGCTGTTTTTTGATATTTTTTCAAGACTTTTAGATGAAATCAAGAATGTTGCTAACAACTAGTGAGAAGAAATTTTTAGTTACTGTTGCTAGCTAATAATCTCTAGATCCATGACTAACCATAACTACACAGGATTTGTGCCAAGTCTATAGCTAAAATCAAACCACTAGAAAGGGCTCGAGAGATACCATCGTGTACCATATGTAAGACAGTGTCTACCTCTTATGAATCAAGGCATCTGAGGATAAATGGGTCAATAGATATGTCATGTGGGATGTCTCTAATGATGACATATGCAAAGGCTTGGTGGATAAAGATTTGAGCTTGGGTTTTGGGCAAATTAGGTAGTTGGATTTGGGGATAAACAACTAGATATAAGGGAGGGTTGGGAGGGTTGAGACCATTGACCTTCCACATGAATTTTGATCAAGAGAACTTCAAAAGACTTTGTGGCATGTTAAACATTGGAACACTGATATTCATGGCATCATATTTTTCTAATTTTTTATGGTCTAATGGCACCTTTCAATTTTCACCAAGAGACTTATGCTTGTTATTTTTTTCTCTTTTTTCTTTCCAAATAGAAGGTGGAGTCAGCTCCCCAAAATATGCCAATGTGTTATCTTTAGAAGAAATTGCTTCTTAATGATTTTCAATCATAATGCCTTCATAGACTTCAAAGTCTGTTGTGAGAGTGTCATCATTGTCAAATTGATCAAAAATTGGTGGTCCACATTGGTCCCAATCCAATAGTTTAGGATAACTTGAGGGGATGTCATCATCAGTGCTAAATGGGCTTTGGTTAAAGCTATGGATATGGGTACTAGATTCCATGGTATCATTGGGGTTATGCTAAGAAGTGAGAGGATTGTTGGTTTTAGGTGGGATATCTTCAGATTCCTTTTCATTTTTCAAAACATCCATAGTCTTACACGTAGGTAACATAGTACTAGGAGGACATATTCGTAATGGTTTAAATCCGAGCCCAACCTAGGAGGTCATCCTTTTGTAGTGATAGGTTCAATTATTCCTTGTTTCTAAGATCCAAGACCACTATAGCCATCATAGCTTTGTTTCTGCATGATAGTAAACCCAAGTCCATACTTGCTAGGAGATATCAAAGCGGGTTTTTGTTTTCCTTGTGCTTTCTCCATACAAACAAAAGTATTCTCATTAATAGGAGTGGCATCTTATTTATTAATCTCAAAGTGTTGGTCTTGCAATAGTTGTGATTTACTATAAGATAGGGGAGAAAGTGGTGACTCCCTAATGTGAGAGACTTGAGACATAAAGTACTCTCCACACCCATTGTCTTCAATCTTCATATTTTCCTTGGCCTTACTGAGGAGTATATCAGCATCCACATACTTAGAGGAATACTTAGAGGAATCTAAGATTGGCAAAGAACTGGAAGGGATCTAGATCACCTAGGATGGTTACCTCTACATTATTATAGGAGAACTTCACACATTGATGATATGTAGAAGGGACTACTTTCATAACATGAAGCCAAGGGTGTCCTAGTATCACGTTCAGTTCATTTCAATATCTAGGACATGGAACAATGTGTCTTCAGTCATTGGGCCAACTCTGACAAGTAATGTGATGACACCCTTGGAGAAGTGTTCACCATCATCATAAGCTTTTATTGTGATTCTTCAAGAGGGATCCACATCATCTTCAAAATAACACAAACCTTTGACAACCTTCAAAGTATAGATGTTTAGTCCTGCTCCTCCATCTATTAAGACACGTCTGACTCTGGCATTATGGATAAAGACTTCAAGATGAAGGGGATCATTGTGGTTAGGTTTTTCCTTAGGAATATCCTCAGGGGAAAAGGTGATATGTTGTGAGGCAGATAGTTTCCCAACCATGGTTTGGAAATGGGTAACATCCATGTTATCTAGGACTATTGACTCTTTAAGGGCTTGCTCCAAGATCTTTTGGTGTTGGAAAGATGCACATAGTAGGTCCAAGATGGATATTTGTGCAAGGGTCTTGCCGAGCTGTTCAACAAGGCTTTAATCAGATGAATTAGGAATAGTAGGTCTACTAGGGGGTGTAGGTCTAGTAGAAGCAATAGGTCTAGATGGGGTTCCAGGTAGGGTGATCTTGCTACGATGTGTAGTGATAGTGCAACAAGGGTCTTCAGCCTTTAAAGTGAATGTGGATATGTAGGAATCCGATTCATTGAAACAGTTGACAATGTAGTCATATCCCATGTGTGTGTAATTCACATTAGCTTGTGAGTTTGAGTTTGAACTTGAGGGTTTCTCTTTGTCATGATTGCCCAGAGGATCTTTGAATATAGTGTCATCAGAGTTGGATGCTAATAGTGATGGGTCAACCGTGATTACACCATCACCAATAAGGTCTTGTATTGCATGTTTCAATTGGAAGCACGATGAAGTCTTATGTCCTTTGGTGTGATGGTAATCACAGTACTTTTTGTCATACCACCAATCGACTTTAGTCAATGGTTCATCTTTGATTAGGGGTAACTGTAGGAAGTTATTACTTAGTAACTATTGTAGCATAGTCTCAAGAGATATCCCCAAAGGTGTGAATTTCTTTTCCTTGGTTCTAAGAAGTCTTCAAGGTTTTTCTTGTGTGGGAGTCTCAATCTTCTATTGTGGGGCTGATCTTTGATTAAGAGTTTGTGAATGTGTAGGATTTGCACCTTTCAAAGTCAATTGAGGTTGTGTTGTGCTAATTGTTCGTGCATCCATAATACCATCATTAGTCACATTCTTGTTTTTGAAGAAAAATTCTTCCTTGTCATTAGATGAGTTGGTGTTTTTTTTTTTTTTGTTTATCTTGAGGATTTCGTTATGGATAAGAGCATCTTCAATACTAGCCCCTTTTTTCATCAATTTGGAAATAGTGCTTGGGCTCTTGATTTTGAGTTCATACATTAAGTCTAGGACTAAGTTCTCAATGCACAAGTTTACTTGTTGTTCTTGAGGAATGTCTAGAGAGAATTGACTCACTAAGCTTCTCTAGCATAGTAAGAATGTGATAAATGGTTCTCCTATCTTCTGTTTAGTCGAGCACAAATTAGAAAGTGTCACCTCATTTGTAATGCTGAAGGCAAAGTGGGAGATCAGATTGTCTACTAGCTCTTACCAAGATTTGATATTACCAGGAAGTTTGGAGTACCATTCAAGTGTAGGCTAACCTTGAGAACGAGGGAACAATCTCATGAGGTAAGTGGGCTCATCACTGAGTTCGGTACATGAAGTGAAAAATTCTCTGATATGATCAACAGGGTTTCCTTTTCCTTGGTATTTTTCAAACCTTGGAGCCTCAAAGTATTTTGGGAATGGAGGCATATACAGACTTTTATCAAATGGATTAGGGTGTAAGTCCCTTTCTGTATATAGAGCCTGTTTCTTTTGGACTCCCAATGCCTCGACTTGTTTGGAAAGTTGTTTGAATTATTGTAATAGCTCTTCATTGAGATTTTGTGTGATAATCTTTCCTTCAAGTCTTTTGTGTCTATGACCAGACCGTTTGCTGTGGCGAGAACTATGTCTACTCAGTTTTGACATTTCTATGTTTGATGAGTCTGGTGATGTGTCACTTGGTGGTGGAGGTATATTGGTACCTTGAAGATAGAAAGGTCAATATTGTTGGGGTACTTGTTGTGGTCTTTTTTGTGGCACTTGTTGTAGGATTGACTACAATTGATGTACCATGTGTTGTTGTTGTGCCATTTGTTGTGGTTGTTGTTGGGATACCTCTGTTGGTTGTATGTGAGGCCATGTATGTGATTTTTGTTGTAGAGGTATCTGTTGAGGTTGTTGTGGCACATGTTGTTGTTGCAATAAATTTTGCTAGTATGCAATTTGTTGCTCAAGTCATCTTTGATATTCCAACTATTGCTTGAGTTGCTCTTCTTGTTTAGCAAACATCGCTTGTTGTTGTTGGAATTGTTGTTGATACATTTCATGGAGTTCAAGTGGGTTTATGTAGGACTGTGTATTAGGGATGTTGGATGTTTGCACCACTTGAGGTTTTTTTTGTCATGGTGGATGTTGTTGTTGATACGTTGGATGTGTGTTGGAAATATTAGGTCCTTGGAATATTGTAGGTTGATGTTGTTGGGGTAGTTGGTTATGTCCTTGAGAACTAATCGTCATGTTGGTATTGTTTCTTTGGCTTCTTTACATGTTAGAGGTTCCTCCTTGTGACATCATATTGACTTGACTATGACATGTGTTCCTGTTGGGAATGGGTGTAATGTCAATAAGGCTTTTCCTTTGTGCATCAATAGGGATTGTTGTAGTTGATGTTGCACATAGTGTACTTGTGGGAGGCTCCATAACATTTGATGTCATACCACTTGGTAGGGTTAGGAGAAAAGGTGCACTTTGTTGATTTTCCTCCAAAGAAGGTATGTTTGGCATCCCTAGAGCACAAGTCCCTTTAGGTGCATCTTGTTGTTGCATCATGTGACTAAAATCAAGTCTTAATGTCCTTTTGGGTTGTTTAGGAATTGGTGGTATTTTGTTCAACAAGGGGTTAACATTGATGTGTTCAAATGTACTTTGGAGGATTTCGATGGTTGATTCTTGATGGGACCTTATAGGTGCCATTATCATGTTTGAAAACTCCAAAGGTTGTTTTCCCTTATCTAAGTCCAAATTGATCATGGGTTGTGTGTTTTTAATGGTTTTGTTGGTTTGATGTTTCGACTTAGGTCCCTCCACATTTGGGTTGAATTTAACAATTTCTTGGGCTGCCAAAAGTTTGAAGTTCTTGCAAAAAAAATTGTCTTAACATGCCCTAGCCATTTCTTCATTAGTGATGCCATAGTTAGTGTTAGAGTCATCACTTAGGTGTAGAGTACCTTGTTGTATTTTTTATGTGTTATATTGTAAGTTACTTGTGTTAGGTTGGCTAAATTAAAAGGAGTGTGATTGTTCATCTTCAGGTGTGGTTGGCACACTTCCTCCTCCGAGTGGTATCGGCACAAATATAGGTTCAAAGTTAGGACTCCAGTGAACCATCCCATGTGTGGGGGAATTGTTTGGAGGAATTATCATGGTAGGTGCATTGTTTATGATTTTTTGTGTCATAGCTTGATTATGATGATCTTGCGGATACATGGTCAAGGGGTCTACTAGTAATGGTTGTGACACCTTGATTTGGTCTTCGTCAAATGTTTGTTGGGTTTTCTTGCTCTTCTTCTATCTTGGACAAGGTTTTGGTTGCATTGATGTCTCAGAAAATAATGGTTGGTAAATTTCTTTAGATCTTTGAGCTGATTGTGTCCTAGTAAGTGTTGGCATGATACCTAAGAATGCAAATGCGATGGAGGGAAACCTGAATGGACTTTTTGCCTCCCAAGTGCACACCTAAACTACCAACTATGCTCAGACAGTACCAAGTGCACTCATAATGTAGTTGGGGGTCTAAAGGTAAGTATTTGGTAAGTAGGAGGTATGCAATGGGTTAACAGAGGTGATGGGGTGCCTAAAATGCAAATTTTGAGTGTTTTGAGTGCTTCCTAAGGTCTAAGGATGCAATGCAAGGTGTGGAAGTGAAATTTATGGTTCTAGAACCTAGAATGAAATACCTAATTACCAAGTGCATCCTAAAACTACCAAGTCCATCCTAAAAATACCAATTGTGCACTTGAAGTGTGCAATTGGTAAAACAGGGTTGCAGTTGGTAAAACAGGGTTGCGGTTGGTAAAAGAGGTCAAAACTTTATAATTAAGATGTGGGTATGCAAGATGTGAGTGTTTTTGGGATTTTTAAGTGTTTAGGGATGTTATTCAATGTGAGGAAATGCTAAATGAGCTAGGGTTTTGACATGAAAAGTGTAAATGTGTTAGGGATATTGTGCAAATGCAAATGCAAGGAGTCGTTTTGAAGTTTGACTAGAGGGGATGAAAATGACTCTAAGGTATGAAAAATGACAATTAGGGTTATGTTTTGGACTTGGTAAGGATGCCAAAGGTTTATTTATGCAAGTTATATTATTAAAAGGATGGTGTTCTAGGGTTCATAATGACTTTTGGGATATGCAAAATGAGGGTAAATGCCCAAGAAGACAATTTGGTTGATGGACAATTTGATAGGGTTTGGTAATGAAAATAATGCTAGGATTTTGATCAATGCAAGATGAAGGGGATATACCACTAGGGTAAGTCAGAATTATGTTTAGGAATATGATTATGCTAATGATAGAGGTATATGCAAGATTTTGAACTTAGGTAAGACCTTTAGAAAGTATTTTGTCTAGGAGTTTAACCTTGTGGTAAAAGATTTTGGATCTTGACCAAAAGGAGATAAAAGACAAAAAGATCAAATGGATAAAAGATGACAAGGTCAAATATATCAAGACATAGATAGATTTTGACCAAAGAAAATGATAAGAAAAGATAAAAAGACTAGTCAAGATCCATTATCGGTCAACACTAGGAGATACTCTAAGATTCATACTTTGTCTAGATTTTTGACTAAATTCAAAGGTTTCGGGGGTTCAAAATGATGTTTTGAGGACTCAAAATGGTGGTTATTCTGAGAAGATATGTAATATGGATAATTCCTATGATGAAAAATGGGATTTTGGGTGCAAGATGCAATTTTGGGTCAAGTGTAGAATGGGGAGGTATGAAGGCTCCTAGATGCAGTTTTAGGGTTCTAAAGTGTAGTTTGGAAGTCCAAAATGGTCATGCAGGTGCCCAAGTGCACCCTAAAAATTCCAAGTGTGATCCAATAGTACCAACTATGTCATTGACATAGTTGGGGCCAGTTTGGGTGCAGTTGGTAGTTTATTGGCACAGTTGGTAAGTCAAGATGAAAGTTTGTTAATTCTGAGTGGTATGGTTGCCAAACTAATATGCTAGGAAGCTAAGATGTTGGGTTTAATGTTATGATGGGTTGGGAGATGTAGAACAGGGGTTATGACCTAAGGAATGATTTCTTAAGTGAAGGTAATGAAGACTAGGTGATGCAGAATGTAGATCTGGGCAGGCTAATGCAAGGGGAGCTAACCAAGTACCTAAGGACACTGTTGAAGCCACAAAATGTTATCTAGGTAAAAGCACAGATCTGTGTCACCGTTTGTGATACAAAAACCTGTTTTGGTCAAATCTCATTTCTGTATCAAAACTCAATTTTTTTCAAAACCGAAAAATACCCTTTTATAGATCTCATATTCAATATCATCATTATATAAATTTTTGAGTGTTTTGATTAGTTATAATATGTTATAATCTCAAAATATTATAAGTCGATATTTTAACATTTCAAAATATGCTCTCTCAAAAAATGAAAAAAAATAGTAAATCATATCAAAAAAATAAAAAATTTATATTTATCACTAGAGGAGAGAATCCTCTTCACAAATATGTAATTTTTTTTCAAGAAGGTATAGATTTGATAGGGAAGTTTTGACGAGAGGAAAAAACTATTGGATTCTGACAAGGTCGAACTTGAGTACTTATAACAAAGAAAATATACATCAAAAATAATTATTTCTTTTTTTGTTCACTAGCTATACATGTCATCTATAAAATATTTTCAAATCATAACAAAAAAAGATGATTTGCATATACTTGTTTGACAGGAACTACATCTTATATTTTTTATAGTTAAAAAAGGGACTTCAAAATAAAATAAAATGAATATATTCTTTGTCAAAAAAATTATAAAAATTATAGGCATAAAATTCATACAATTCTACACATTTCATCAGTTTACATCATCTTCATATTTTAAACACAAATACCATTTTTTTTTGTCATTAATGTTGAACTATCACATTTTGATATCACGTTTCTTTATAAAAGATGACACAGGTTTGTGCTTTTACCCATCTAGAATCCAAAACTAGGTCTAAGGACCACCAAGTGCACCCAAATAGTATAGACTATGTCAATGATGCAGTTGGTAATTTTTGGATGCAGTTGGTAAACTAGGCTAAAACTAAGGCAATTTTGGGAGCTATGATTTCCAGATTGATGTCACAGAGAAGTAAATAGTAGGGGAGAGTGTTAAGACTAGTATGGATGCTCAAAATTATTATTAGGACACCCAAAATGATGGTTAAAGTGGTCAAGATGAGGATTGGGTATGCAAAAATGCAAGGTGGCGGATGCAAAGTGCAAATTTTGAGATGGAAATGCAAAAAACTAAGGGAGGTAAACTAAACCCAAATGGATGCCATATGAAAGGTAATGGATACTAAATGAGAACTAAAAGGTGCAATATGAATTAAATATGATGCAAGTATGAGGCCTATACTAGGGTGAATGCAAGTGGAGTCTATGCAAGGATGAGATCTATGTTTTTCCAAGCACGTTTAGGAGCACAAGGTTCCATGTTTTCCAAGGTTTGAATGTGTTGAACCAAAGTTTACAAAGTTTGGACAAAGGTTGAAATGTTTTGACAATGTGTAATGTTAGGAGAAGGTTCAAGGTGTAAATTTTAATGTTGGTTATTATCTTGATTATGTTTTACACACACGCAAGACACATTAAGACAAGAATAGTTGTTGTTAAAAGTGAACAAACACACCACAACCTAGGCTTTTAGGACTATATCCACTAAATTCCTACTTGAACCAAAGTTCAACCATGCTTATCCAGAGTAGAAAACCTAGGATCTTGGCACCACAGGCTCCCCCTTATAGCACACTCACTTCTCGGGGCTACCAAGATTCGCTTCCCAAGGGGCATGACTTCCCAAGGGACTATTGCCTCTATTAAGGACCACGAGAATGTAGGATTTCTTCATGGGCATGGGTGACCCCTTGATAATTTTGGCCACTAAAACATGGTTTTTAGTAAGGGCATTACGTTCAGCAAGTGAATGATAAGCTTTCACAGAAGGTCTCCTAGCCCTGAGAACCAGGGTTTGACGCACCACAAGGGTATTGGAGGAGAGCTATCATGTAGCAATACTGCTGACATGGCTTTCACTGTAATCAAATTTTATATAGCAACTAGAATGTTGACCTAGCTTTTGGCCTATTACAACTCTGAGGTCATCCCCTAGGATACCCAATATCAAGTATCTTGGTCCAACGCATGCTTCCTATAGAAGTTACATAGATTTCTCTTACACCCAAGATCCATGAATGGTGAAGTGAGAGGATACATCCAATGTAACTCTTAGGGATTTAAACACTATAGACATGCCAGGCAAAAAAGAAAAAGTTTGTTTTAGGCACCAAACGAAGTGTTATCTAATCTAGGAAATCCACGCGCATGGTTTTAGCAAACACACAATGTCTTCGACAACGTCCTGCAAACAAAGAATTAGTAGTCTGTTATGATCATGTCTTCATCCCATGATTGCCACATGCTGCAAGTAGACATTAGTAACACAAAATCATCTAATCTATGTTCCAGAAGTAAATAAAAACCTTACATGTAGATTCTAATTGATGTGTGTGTTTTCTATGAATCAGGAGTGTTCTGACATAGTAGATTACACCCTAGAAGGCCAAAATGGCTCAAAACACCCCCAAGTGTTCCCAAATGGTGTATACTACATCAATGATGTAGTTGGGGCCTAGTTGGGTGTAGTTGGTAGTTTTAGGTGTAGTTGGGAGGTAAGGTGCAAACTGTGGGGAAATGGTGCCTAATCAAGACCCAGAAACTGAAATTTTTTGACACCTATACAACCAAGTGTACCCAAATAGTGTAGACAATGTCAATAACATAGTTGGTAAATTTTGAATGCAATTGGTAAGTCATAAATAGGAGAAAGAGGTTTTGGTGGCTTCTAGACTTCTAAAACTACTCCTAGGGGTCCCAAGTGCACCCTGACAGAGCAGAGTGCACCCTAGGACAGCAAGCTGACAAAATGCATAGAATGAAAGGATACAACCATATTACTAGACCCCCTAATTAATCTAGGTATGAAAAGGAAGAGTAGATAGTCATTATACCCTTCCAAGTGAGCTCCTTCCTTGCACCTACAAGCACAAAAGAAGAAAACCCGAGTTAGATATGCATTTTCATGTCGAGTTCACCAAAAATTTAGTACCTAGAAAATGGGCTAAATGCATAACATACTATGAGAAAATCACAAACTCAATCAACATACGTTAGCACCCACTAGTCTACCATGAAAACCAAACTAATCAAAAGAAGCAAACACAAGGTTAGAAACCCCCTCTTTCGTTTGTAGCTCCCATGTCCTTCTTTCTTCTTCAAATGATGTAGCTCCAACTTGCTTATAGTGCACACAATATTGAAGCAAAATCTATGATAGGGATAATGCCATGAGAATACTTGAAGTGTGATTCTAGTATGAGAGCAAGAATGAAAAATGCAAAGAAACTAGAGACTCAAAGACTGAAGAATTAGGACTTCAAGGACCTAAGGATCTAAGGACCGGAAATGAGAAAAAGAGTGTTCATTTTATAATCAACACTCAAGGTGAGAGCATTGGATTTGTCACCCTTAGATATGCAATGTGGCAAGAGATTCCTTTGAGAATCCATGATGCATATGAAAAAATATGCCAATTGTAAGATTTTATGATGCATGGAAGTCAAACTTGGATAAATGTGGAAGAGAATCTATGGCGCATCATAAGACACCTCAATCCCACTTAAAGCCAAGAATCTATGACAAATAAGCCAAATATGGACATGCGTAAGAGAATAATAATATTTGATTATGACATATCTTATCCAAGTGTCAAAGGAGAATCCATGAGGTGTCATATCCAAGTGTCACTATGATGTCAATATTCTATGGAATATTTAAATTAAAAATTCTTTATTCCACAAAATAAGAATTAGTAGAAAATGGAATTAATGATGGAAAATGGAACTTAGGAAATTAAGAATTCCCATGGTTTGTGGATAATGAATCAATTAACTAATAAAATTAATTAATTGAGGATGATAATTAGGAAGAATAATTAGAAAGAATAATAGGATTAAATTATGGGTTATTTAATCCTATAGAGAAAATTAGTAGATGATTGGCCAAAATTGATTAAATAAATGTGACAATACCCTTTGATGAAAATGTGGTGATGATAGTGGAAATTGACTAGGATGGTGATAGGTAGACCAAAGCCATGGTCAAATTGATTGATTGATTGAAATTGATAACATGCCAAGGACACATGACATGAATTGATTGATATGTAACATTTAACTAACATTGTAAATGCTACAGGATCGAGGTTGATTGATAAGATTGATCATAATAACATCAACAGACATTCTCAATATTATTAAAATGGTTGGTAATGCCATGATTCAACATTGAAAGCCTCAACAACATCAAAGATTAGATGACATGGATAATAGTTTGACCTAGCACAGTACTAAGGTCAGATTGATAAGATTTATAGGTTGATAGGTTTCCAAGGCACTGAAAGCCACAACAATACCTAGGATTAGATAAATGATGATTGATTTGGGATGTTTGATATGTTTTGGGTTTATTAGGACTTATTTCGAGTGATTTCAAGTTGATTTGGGGTGATTTTGAGTTGATATGAAATGGTTTTAAGTTGATATGAAATGATTTTGAAATGACATGAAATTGATGTGAAAGAGGATACAAATGATAAAGTATGATCAATTTTGGCCAAAAGATCAAAGTTAGTAGAATGAGAGAATGGGACAAATTAGTATGAAGAAGTGATGAAATCGTAGATGCAAACCATTTTTGAGCGTCTACACCTAGATCTCAAATCCTATATCAAGAAATGCATTTTGGTAATTATATTTTATTTTCTAATACCCCTGATATCCAAGAAGAATTAGGGAAGACTAATGCTGAATATTTTTGGATTTTAGAATTTAATGGTAATTGTACCAATGTTGATTTAGGTGCAGGAGTGGTTTTGACATCACCTAGTGGAGAAACAACTTGTTTGACATATAAGTTAGATTTCAAGAATACCAACAATATTGTAGAGTATGAAGCCCTTCTCCTTGGCATAATTGTAGCAAAACAAAAAGAAGTCAAGATACTCAAAGCTAAAGGAGAAGAAGAATTGGTGGTAAGGCAAGTAAAGAACCAATATGCAGGAAATAACCAAAGATTGAAAAACCACCATAATAAGGTGTGGGATAAGATTGAAAGTTTGGATGCTTTCTCAATTATAGCAGTACCAAGGGAATTAAATTCAAGAATTGATTCTTTAGTAGTTTATGCATCTTTTCTCTTACCACATCCTAACTTCAAAGATCAAATCAATAAAGTGTAAGTTCTATTCAAGTCCAATGTTCTTGATAGTGAAGATTCTCGGTAGGTGTTCGAGGATAACAAACACATACAATAATTCACTGAACGGGAAAAACTATTTGCAAGCCTATATTTTGGAGGAAGCACTAATTCAAGTGGTGATCCATTGATAGATGGCAAAAGGAAACCAGAGCCAAATATGATTTAATTAAAAGGTAACAAGATCCCACCTCATCTCATTTCTTTGGAAAAGCTATTTGATAGGCATGATGCATACATTAAGAGAGAAAGAGATAAGAAAGGAAAATCTTGTGGTGAGTATGATGGAATAAATATAGGGACAAAAATTAGTCCAAAAATGATAAACATAGGGAAATGTTGCACACAAAAGGAGAGTGTAGAAATCAAGAAATTACTCATTGAATAGCAAGATGTATTTTCTTGGAGCTATAAAAATATAAAGAATTCCATGGATGGGTAATTCAAACATGAAATCCCTCTAAAGCTAGGAGCAACACCATTTAGACAAAAACAAAGGAACTACAGCCCTATAGTTGAAGGAGAAATCTTTAAAGAAATTTATAAAATGTTGCAGGCTAGGATCATATATCCTGTTCATCAATCTACTTGGGTAGCTAACATTGTGCCAGTGAGGAAAAAATGGAGAGATAAGGATTTGTGTGGATTTTAGAATTCTAAATCAAGTTTCTCTCAAAGATAACTTTCCACTCCCCAACATGGATCATCTCTTACAAACTATTGCAGGGTCAAAGATCATGTCTATGTTAGATGGCTTTTCAAGGTAGAACCAGATTCAAATAGATGAGGAAGATCAATTCAAGACAACATTTACCACACCTTGGGGTATTTTTGCATATCATAGGATGCCTTTTGGCCTGATTAATGTAGATGCAACATTTCAACATACAACGAATTTGGCTTTTGCTGATTTGAAGGATAAAATTATTGTTGTGTACCTAGATGATCTGTTAGTCTTCTCCAAGAAAATAAAATATCATATCAAAGACTTAGAAAGAGTGCCACAAAGGTGTAGAAATCATGGTGTCTAACTAAATCCTAAGAAATCGGTATTTTGGGTGACATAAGGTAAACTTCTTGGTCACATTGTCTCTCAACAAGGCATGAAGATTGATATAGATAGAGTTAAAGCCATTTAGCAATTAAGTCTACTATTGAGTAAAACTAGAGTAAAGTCTTTCTTTGGCCTGGTAAACTTCTTAAGAAGGTCATTGCATGATTTCTCTAAGATAGTTAGGTGCATAGTGGATATGATGAATGGTAATAAAGATTTCAAATGGAGTGATATTGAAAAAAGAGCTTTTGAAGACATCAAAAGTGATATTGCCAAAGCCCCTGTCCTTGTTCATCCAGATTATACTAAGGAGTTCATCATATATTGTTATGCATTAGAACATACCATGTCATCCATTTTGATGCAAGAAAACAAAGGAGTACAAGCCACAATTTCTTTCATGAGTATGCCATTAAAGAACCAAGAATTGAAATACTCACAAATGGAGAAACATGCATATATAGTGGTGAGAGCTCTCAAGAATTTTAACTTTTATATTTTGCAATCTCATTCAGTGATACATGTGCTAGATTCTACAATGAAAATCATTTTGAAACAACAAGATGTTGGTTACAATAATAAAGGAGTTTGGATTGAAAAGGTTCAAGAGTATGATATTGAGATCAAACTAACCAATCTTGTGAGAGGAAATTCACTTTGTAAAGCCTTAGCATAAGATTAGAAAATTGAAGAGGGAGATACTCCAAAAGTTCTCATGGTAAGTCTTCAAGATCCTTGGTTTTCAAACATTTCATACTTTCTAACCTATGGTGAGTGTCCTAATGGATTGAGTGCTAAGAAAAGGAGAGATCTAAAAATAAAGGCCTTGGGGTATGTAATTCATGATGATGTCTTGTATAAGAGAGCTATTGATGGTACATTTCTAAGATGTATTGATAAGGAGTAACAAGAGAAGTTGTTAAAATCCTTTCATGATGAGGCATGTGGAGGACACTTCTCTTCTATTGTCACTAAATTTAAAATCTTAAGGCAATGTTACTATTGGCTAGGTATGTTTAAAGATGCATATAAGTGGGTTGCCAATTGTGAGAAATGTAGGATGTTTACTGGTAAACCTCAATTAGTTGCCTTGCCTCTTAGGTCAATGGTGATTGAAGCTCTTTTTCATCAATAGGGTTTGGATTTTATAGGCCCAATTAATCCTCCTTCTAGTCAAGGACATTCTTATATCCTAACTACCACAGATTATTTTAGTAAATAGGTGGAAGCCAACACTATTAAGAAGACTTCATCAAAGGTGGTATGTGAGTTTCTCAAAGAACATATATTGGTTAGATTTGGAGTTCCTTTGAAATTGATAATGGATAATGCATCTTATTTTTATTCCTTAGAAATTATTGAGTTTTGTTATGATAATGGTATCCAAGTTGGTATCTAGCAATAAGAATTTGATTAATATCTTGAAGAAATTGGTCTTACATAATCAAAAAAGTTGGCACAAGAAGATGCATGATTCTTTATGGGAAAATAGGACCACACCTAAAAGGGCCGTTGGGATCTCACCTTTTGAGTTAGTTTATGGATTAGAAGCTATCTTGTTACAACCTCACCAAGTTTCAAGAGGAAAGACAAGAAATGTTAGATAAAATCACTCAGCATCAAGGAAGAGTCAAGAAGTTAATTGATAAAAGAGAAAGACCAAGGAAATTCATGGAAGGTGATTTGGTCCTACTATAGGATAAGAGGCGTGAACCAAGAGGAATGCACTCCAAGTTTCAATCTTTGTGGAAAGGGCCATTTAAAATCATGCAAGTGAATAAGAACAATTCTTTCAAGTTGGCATATCCACTGGAGAACTCTTGCCATGATCTTATAATGGGAAGGAGTTGAAGTTTTATCAAATGCAAAACTAAAGTGGGTAACCCTTACATAGTAGCTAGTTAGGTAGGTTTTTCTTTCATGCATTTTTCTTTAGCTTAGTTGCTCATTTCTTAGTTAATTTTTGTTGCTTTCCTAGATTAGTATGTTCTTTTTGTTGACAAGTTGTCATCTTTTTTTATGAAATCAAAGATTGCTAGGCTCCTGTCTAGTCACTAACATGCATAGTTCCCCAATCAGAGCCAATTGTTGCCATAATTTTAGTTCTCCTATATTTTTAGACTTCTAGGATTAGGGTTGAGTCAATGTGATGTCATGTATGTGTCTAGATTACCCTTAAGCTACTTCTCCTCTCATCTATCCCTTTGTGTGTACCTAGGTGGACATTCAAAAGCAATCTAATACATTCATTCATATTAGGTGATTAGGAAAGGGAATTCTATGCATTTCCTAGATGAGAGGTAAGTTTTTTTGAAACCCTAACACTTTGATCAAGTGTTCATGGTGAAGAAAAGATGCATTCAAAAAGAAGATCATACTTATATTCAGAGCAAAAGGTAGCAGAGAACATCAATATCAAGGTCTAAGGAAGAGCATTCAAATCTGATGTAGAGGAAGAGCTCAAATATTTAGCAGTGGTGGAAAAGCCTAGTCACAAGTGGCAAGAGAGAAGATGGAGATCAAATCAATGGCACAAAATGCATCTGAATCTCCACGTCATGGGTTGAAAGGTCAATTTCCCTTAGAGATGGATTCCTAACCATCAGATGATGATCAAATCGAAGGTCATGACTTAACTCTAACTTAAACAAATTTCAATTGTGATGGTGTGAAGGGTTAACATGATAGTTATGATCTAAGACTATTGCATCTTTGCAAACAGTTAAAGTTAACCTTGAGTTAAAGTAGTGAAGCAATAAAATTTCTTTGTCACATCATCGCTGGTAGTTAAGAGTAACCTAACACCTATTCCTATGGGCCCCTCTTTGGTTTCCAAGTGATGTCAAACAATGCATCTTCCCAACGGTTAGATCAAAAGCAGATCAATGCTCATCACTTTCTCAATTTATAAAGTTGCACAAGAAATAACCAAAGCAAGAATGCAAGCATCAACATGTGAAGATGGTGGGACTAGACTCAACTGTGGGCTGCAAAAAGGAATGTGTTAGAATAAGTTATCCAGATGGCATGCTCAGGTTGGTTGGAGTTTATGACTATTATTAAAGATCTTCACTTTATGGAAGTTGATCAAAAGTAGATCAACACATGTCTCTTTGTCACTTTTCAAAGATGCATGAAGAATAACCAAAGTGAGAATGCAAGCATTGGACACATGTCTTAGTGGGCCCTCATTCATAAGGTGGACCTAGAAGGCATTGATGTGAAGGATAAATATCAGCCATTGATCAAGCACAAGATCAACAATGCCTTTTTCATTTCTGGACGTTTTCTTGCAAGTACAAGCTCATCTCATGAAATATCCCGCAAAGGCACCATGTATTGTCACATGTCAAAAGTGAAGATGGGCCTAAGATATTGTGAGATGATGACACGTGTGCATAGGTGGACCCACCGAAGAAGAAAGGTAGTGCTTAAGCTTTGAAGATCAATTGCCCACATTTAAATTGCAACTCTGACACAAAGGGAAAGTGAAAATGTGATGATCGTTGATTTCATCAAAGGGAAAAGTAAAAGGGAGTAGCTACATTTTAATTGTGACTATTTATTTGAGATCAATGGTGGAGATTTAAACCTGATGTGACTATTGAGATATGAATTATATGGATTTGGTGCCAATAGGTGAATATGAAGGAAATGAAGATTTTCATAGGGTTTCTGAAGCTGCATGAATATAAATGATCACCAGGTGTACTTAGAGGTGTCATGGGATTAGGATCATCACTAAAAAAGATGCCATGCATCCATACCATGTTGTAGATTAGATATTTTTATGTTTTATTCATATTTTCTTTCTATTGTGTGACTATTGCACTACCAGAACTGAGGAATGATAGAAAACTATAAATGTAATCTCTTCTGATAATGAAAGGATCAAAAAAATTGATGGTGAATTGCTCTTGTAGTTCCATCTACCTGCATTTTTTGTTAAGGTTTTTTTGTTCCACTTAGTTCTAATGTAGTTTCTACATGAAGAGTTGAAAGAAAATTGTGTGTGGCTCTATTATCTCCTTTTGAATTCCATTTCATCAAGGTGTTAGCAATATAAGTAATTCCATTTACTATCCATATATGATTCTATTTCTTCTCTCCCTCTTTTTGTTTTTCTTTGTTAGGGTTAACAATCATGATTGCATAAGTAAAGATAGATTGTACTTAGAAGCTAGATAGAAATGTTGCAAGATAATCCATGACAAACATTCCATTGGGGGTTGTGAATTATCCAAATGCATTTTGCTTGAGTTGTTTATGTCTACAAGCAATTTGGTTAGCCTTTACTACTCTCGGGTTAAGAGCTTATTATGTCATAAACTTTTGATCTAAGAAATACATATTCATTACACATCATTGCAAGTCCTAAGGGAGATGTAACTTGTAATTCAAAGGGCAATGATAGAAAACATACACCAACCCATTTTTTGGTGACATCCTTTTGTTTCTCCAAATCTTGGGTATCAAAAGAGTTGTGTTGTAAACCATAATAGGAGAACAAACTATTAACCAACAATATTGTAGTCATCAACTCTCTACATGCAGTGCTTAAATTGCCTCCTCAAATTGTGTTGTCAATTTTTTTAATATGCATCTTACAAAGTTTCAACTATTATTTCAATAAAATGTTATGCACGTTATTTTTCTTGTAATTAACACCAAAAGCTCCAAAATAGCATTAATCTCCTTTCTAGAAATGTTTATAATAACAAGGGAGGTTGAATTAGTTACTCAAGGTCCATAAGTACCTTTTGAACAATTAAACATAAAACACATATTGTTCTATTTATCCTATTGTTGCTCAATCTCTACTGTACTAATAAAATTATTGTCTCAAACATAACATAGTTTGCAGAATATAAACTTCATCAAATGTAAAACATATAAATCATTCAACACAAGTTTGACACTAGGGTTTTATGTAGAAACCCAATTTGGGAAAAACCACCAGCAACATGTCACCAATTTTTCACTCTTTTGAAGTGAGCCCTATTAGGAGCCAGCCCTATTAAAGGTTTATAATACACACTATTAAATGTGACCTAGTTAGAGGATTTAATCACCCTATTAGGAGTGGCCTTGTTAAAGGAATTTGATCATTCCACTTATATTGTCACCTTGTTAAAAGATTTAAATATACTGCTAAGTCCTTCAAATGACTATTAGGTCAACCTCTGTTAAAAGAATTTCAATACAAACTATTTGCAATGATTAGAAAGAAAATAGTAAGATTTTGATCTATATGATAACAACTCACTTTGCAAGTTCAAATCACTATTCGGTTCATGTGTTGATTCACTGATAAGTTCTCCATTGTCATCTTTATTCTTGATTTGTTTGGCAAGACTTCAAGCAATCAATCTTCTCCTTTCAACAAAACTTAAGCCATTTGCTCAGATTTCACTTATCGATATCAGTAGCATATGTGCAAGAAATCTCCTTTAGCTTCACATTCACTCTCACACACTTGTGTGTCTCTGATCAATCTTCTTGTATACATGCCTCTCACACACACTTCCCTAAGTTTTTCTTTGTACCTCTTTAAATAGGTAATTCTTACTTTTTCATTTTCCATGATCACTATACATCTTAGGGCTTATGATCAGGTTCAACACAATTCATTATATCTTTCCACCTTCTCGATCATCCTTTAGAAATTTGTCTAGAATCCATCTATTAGGTCCTTACCTAATCCTCACCTTGAATTCAATGATCTAACTCATCAATCTTATCTTCAACATGGTTTACATCTCCCAAGAAATCAACTGAGTCAACTAGGAATTACAATTTCCTCAAATTCATTCTCAACACTATTGCTTAGCAATCACTAAGTTCTGACACTTAGTGATCACTTAAGCATTTGACCAATGTAAAACTTTTGGCTTAGCATCAACTATCTTGCTTGGTCTATACTGATGCTCAGTCAACACTAGATTTTCTCGGCACTTACTATGGCTCAGTTGACACTAGCATCACTCAAAATTCCTTAATCTTTTACTCTATTGCTTGGCCTAGCTTAACTTTCTTGATATATAGAATCACTTTTCTTTATCAAAGTCTATCTAATGAAATGTCTATTGTAGCTTCTTTTTCATAACTCAACCTTTCCTCTAGGTTCTATTGTTATGAGCAATTCTCAAATCCTCTTCATCAATCAAATAGATATGACAATTAGATTAGGTAGAAATATGTCTTATTAGTAGATTTGGCATCAATGACAAAACAACAATTATTCCCAATTTTAAGTTTCCAACAATCTCCCTCTTTGACATTGATGGCAACATCTCAATATTATCAATATCTCAATATCTCAATGTATCTAACTTTGTTACCAAGCAATCCAAAAGATTTCACTATCATGAGGGATCAATATCCTTAGTTTCATTCTGATTCTCTTTACTAATTTTCTCCCTCTGAAATAATAGATCTCCCTTTTGGATACATCTCTCTATTCATATTCTTTGTATATTCACCCTCTTTGTATATCTCTCCCTCTTTGACAACAATGCCAAAGACACTTAGTTTTCTTATCTTCAATTTCTTCATACATCTGAATTATGTAGATTTTGCATGTCTAGCTTATTTCTATCATTTGTCTATGATTGATCTGTTATGTTGTACTTGACTATCTACCTTAGGCATTTTCCAAAGTAGAATTGTGTTGCATCAATGTGTAAGATATTTTGATTAGCGCATTTGATGCAATTCACCTTGTCTCCTTAAGTAAATTTTTTTAGGGGAATCACCCCTAGTTTAGCTCTAAGATATTCATGAGCATCTTTAGGTAAGGCTCTAGTGAATATGTCACCAATTTGTTCTTTGGTGTGTACATATTCTAACTTCACTACTTTGGCTTGAACTAGTTCCGTCAAGTAGTGATACTTGATAGCAATGTGTTTTGTTTTAGTGTGCATTATTGGATTCTTTGATATGTTAATAACACTTATGTTATCACCATAGATAACTATTGGATCTATAATTTCTTCTTTCATACCTTTCAGTAACTACTTTATCCACATAATATTTAACTAGTTCACTATAGCTACCACACTCTCAGATTCAACTATTGATTGAAAAATACAATTTTGTCTCTTGCTTGTCCATGAAATGAATCTCTTTCCTAGAAAGAATGCACCTCCACTAGTGATTTTTTTGTCATCAATATTTCATGCCCATCTAAGTCAATGAATACCTTTAGTTCAAATCTATCACCTCTCTTGTAATACAATCCATAGTCTTCTATACCTTTCAAATATTTCATTTTCATTTTCATTGCCATCATGTGAATCTCCTAAGGATGTGTTGAATATCTAGAAAGTATCGCAACTACTAATGCAATATTAGGTCTAATGTGAGCAACATAATGTAATTTTCTAATCATGGATCTATATAATGTCTTGTTCACATCAACAGATTCATCATTCTCAGATAGCTTATGTCCTGTAGATATAGGTGTGCTCTCTAGTTTTGAATCTTCCATTCCAAAAGTCTTTGGTATCTCCTTGATGTATTTGGATTGTGCAATGAAAATACCAAACTTCATTTTACATACTTGTAATCCAAAAAATAATTTTATTTCACCAAACATAGACATTTCAAATTCCTTCTTCATTTCATCAGCAAATGATTTGCACAATGCTTCTCTTTCTCCAAATATAATGTCATCAAAAAATATGTTAGATAGCAGTACTTCATTGTTCTTACCATTCTTCAAATATAGATTATTGTTATTATTTGTCCTTTCAAAACCAATATTGACCAAATAATTATGTAGTCTTTCATACCATGTTGTTGGGTCTTGTTTCAATCCATAAAGGGCTTTGTTCAATTTACATACCATATTCTTCTTGTTTGGATCTATAAATCCTTCAAGTTGTTCAATTTACACTTCTTCCTCAAGTATACCATTCAAAAATTTAGATTTGACATCTATTTGATATACCTTGAAATTCTTATAGGCTGAATATGCAAGCAAAGTTCTGCCTCCTTCAAGTCTTGCCAGAGGAGAAAAAGTTTCTCCATAATCAACTTCTACTTGAGTATATCCTTTGCATACTAGTCTTTCTTTATTTCTTGTTACTTCACCATTTTCATTGAGTTTGTTTCTAAAAACCCACTTTGTTCCAATGATATTTTTGTCTTTAGGTCTTGGCACTAGAGTCCAAGTATTGCTCTTCTCAATCTATTCAATTTCCTTGTTCATTTCCTAAATCCAATCTTCATTGTCTAAAGAATCTTTTACTATTTTGCACTCAAATTCACAAAGTAAGCATGTGTCATCTTTGAGTCTTTTTCTTGTCATAACACTTGATTCAGCATCACCAATGATTTGTGTAGATTCTGATGTCTTCTTACGAACTTTTCTAGTACAAGTGGTTTCCTTCTCTATTCTTCTATAGGTTCATCTTGGAAAATAATCTCAAGCTCATTTTCTCTTTCTTGTTTAGGTTCTAGTTCATGTTCTACATGCTCAGCATTTTCTATCTGATGATCGACATAGCCTATCTATGACTCATCATCTACAGTTTGTTGCTTAGCACCCACTAACTATTGCTCAACAATTTGTTGCACTACACCATTTCTTGTAGCTTTATTTTCTTGTTCATTTGGAGTATTAGGAGCACCATCATCCATATAGATGAATGTACTATAATCTTTAGGTTCTTCTTTGCATGCAATGTCACTTCTTTTTGCAAACTCATCAATTTTCACATTTGCACTTTCCACAACTTTGTTAGTGTTAGAGTTAAAACACTTGTAAACTTTTCTCTTAGTGGAATATCCTAGGAATATACCTTCATCACTCTTTGCATCAAGTTTTCAATTCCTATTATTTTTAAGTATATAGTATATGTTGACATTATGGTCAAGTTTGTTTATTAGTGACTCACACTTAGTCAAATGGTTAGCAACTACTGAGCTTGTCTTGCAATTTATAGTGTTAATCGAGTAATCTAAGTTCTACCAAGTTCTATAGTTGCTACCAAGTTCCAGAATCAGTATTTAGTTCACACCAAGTAGTATCTACCAAGTTGATAAGTAACAATGCAAATCAAGCTTCATAGTATTGACCGAGTTGCACAGTGTCAACCATGGTCTCTAGTGTCTATTGAGTTTGCATTGTAAGTGATGTGAATCTAGTGTTGACCAACCCAAAAAGTGTCAAAAAAGTGATTTAGTTTATACCAAGCTTACAGTGTTAGTGTTGATCAATCCATGCAGTGTCAACCAAGTGATTCAATTTATATGTTGAGTTTCATAGTGTTCACTGAGTCACCAGTACTGACTGAGTTCAGACTACTTGAAAGTGATTAGTATGAGATGAGCTTATATGTCTACCAAGTGCATGATTATGTCAAGTCTTGATAATGGTTTCTAAGTATTAGAACCTCACTGAGTTTGTCTTCAGAACCTGAGTACCAGTAGTGGAGCTAACTTTGTGTATTTTGGTGAAACTTGTATTGTAGTCAACTTTGTTAAGTTGTATTTTGGATTGGTATATATGTAGTACATTGTATCACATCTATATGAGAAATATAAGAAGAAGAAAGTATGAAGAGTGGAAGTGTGAATTAAGAAGGCTACAACTAGTATAAGGAGCAGCAAATATTTATCTATCATGACAAGATGATCATTACACTTCAAAGGAATCTCAACTAGCAAATCAGAGTTGCAGATTAGAGATCAGCCACTGGTTCATCCTAATAGGTGTATCAGTTAAATCCTTTCACAAGGTAGACTTAATAGTCTTTTGCAAATCTCTTTACTGAGTGTATACTTCATTGCATGTTTTGTAAATCATTTAACAAGGTGGACCTAGTAGTCCATATTGCTCCTAATAAGGCAGATCATTAGAAGTGATCAATTATAAGCCTTAAAGGTTAACTTTATACTATAGTATTAAAGCTTGTGGGTATCATCCCCACCCTAGTTTTACTTTCTATTTGGAAGCTTTCTAGGCCACCATATCTTGTGTCAAGATGTTATGAATGTTTTAATGCTTTTAGTCTTTCATGCATGCAATTATATAAGAATATATATCAAAGATTAATTCGTGAAATAAGATTGAGTTTTATTGGTTCCTGATTCACCCCTCCCCTCTTAGTAACCTAGCCTATCCTATATTTCTAGCAATTGGTATCAGATCTTTGTGCTTCTAAGAGAAGAAGTTTAACAACTTAAGCAAAGATCAGAGGCAATGAAGGTATACAAGATAGATAAGGCTATTAATAATGAAAAGATGGATTTGGAATTGACTAATGGGTAACTAAAGAAAGAAAAGAAGCAACTCTCTCAATCCTTGAAAAGAAGAAAAGATCATGTAGTACAAATGAATGACAATCTCTACACTAAAGAAAGAATTGAAGATATCTATCCAGAAAAAAACTCAAATGAAGCTGATGAGGCAATCAAAGATCTATTAGAAAAGAATTGCAATCTTCAAGAAGAAGCTAGAAATCTAAAAAGAGAAAAATAAATTCAATCAGTAAGATTATGTGAAGTCATGGAAGAAAAAGACAAAGACAAAGAAGAGATAGAAGAAAAGAACGATGAAATTCAACATCTATCCCTTTAGCAAATAGACTTCATTGATCAGCTTACTAATGCAAATGAAGAAATCATGAATGTAAGATTAGAGAATGAAAGATTGCAAAATGATCTAAATGTTAAAAAGAAAACCAATGAGAGAATGTTCAAATCTCAAGAAGAAATGAATCAGTTGAATGAGTAAAGTCAATACAGATATATAAAGGCAAAGCAAGAATAGGATACACAGAAGAAGGTGAATCATCCAAGCAAGGAGCTCAAAAGAATCAAATGCCTACTTGCAATCATTGTGGTAAGTTAGGTCACACATCAAACAAATATTGGAGTAATGACAAAGCAAAATTCAATGCAAAGTGTTACAATTGCAATAAACATGGTCATAGAGCAAGTGAATGCAAAGATAAATCTAAATTTGAAGGTAAATGTCACAAGTGCAAGAAGCATGGACACAAATCTTTTCAATGAAAAACCAAGATATTGAACCCAGCTGAATAGATTGTGAAATCTATATATAGTTGGGACTACAACACATGGTTGAGATGCCACTACTGTGGAGAATTTGGGCACATTGGAGAAAATTGTGTGAAACATCACATGAGGACAAGAGACACCACTAGAAGCTGTTTTATTTGTAAAGAACTTGGACACCTTGCCAAGAACTATATGAACATTGGAAGGATTGAAGATGAAAAGAAAGCTAAAGTAGATGAGGAAGCAATGGATTCCAAAATCTTCTATGAATGCAAGTCTGAGTCATGAAGCACATGTCGCTCAAGAATTGGGTGACTCAAGCATTTCAACTTGATCTCCCATAGGAATGACTAGAACTGAGACTCTGAAGGAGACATCTTACATTAGTTTCAGCCAGCTAGAAGGAAAGATCCATATTACCATTCAAGATGCAAAGGGATCACTGAGTGACTAAGGAAAATCAAGACCTTACCGAGCTAGGTCAAGTTGTAAGATCCTGCCCAGCAAGGTAAAGATACAGTAAAACATTGTGTGGACACTGAGCTATGAATGACTCTCTTGAGAATTAAGGTTGAACCAAGTGGAAGATAGTATGTGAAAAAAAATTAAAAGGAAGGAAATCGAATTCATTTATCACCGTGAATTTTTGAAGAGCTATTTGCAAAGGGCAATTTCTATGCTTCTAAGTGATCTGTGTGTTTGTTGTTGAAGATTTTCATGTTTTCATAAACCCTACCAAGCATGACATCTTCCAATAGCAAAAACAAGAAAGGATTTGAGATGTTGATTCGAGAAGTCAATTGGAAAGCACCAGACTTCAAGTTGAGTCTAGCAATTATAGAAGCACTTGACCCAACTAGAGCTCCGTCGTAGGTTCCACCAAAAGTATTACTTGTTAATGATATTCATTCACATTTTTATTGTTTGATACAAAAAAATGGAACCCTAGAGATGGATGAGACTAAAAAAAGTTGTGTGAATGGTGTGTTGAAACCCAACCATCAACATTTAGAGACGAAGGGTTTAACACACATTCTACATATGCTGCAAGACTTTTAGATAAAATGAATAAGGTTTACTCTTAGTTGTGTAGACAATGGGAAGCTATGGTTCGAGCAGCCTATTCAAATAACAAAGAAAATGATTCATCAAATCACAAGGCTCCCAATGTTGAACAAAGAAAAGACTACCAAAACCCTAAGTTGGGTAGAACTTGTTGTGATGTGGAGCCTAATTAGACTAAAAGGTTTATTTGACATGGTTTTCTCCACATATTATTTCTATGAGGGTTTGGGGGTAGTGCCCCTGCGGGGTCCTGGAGTAGCACCCCAAGTGCACTCCCTATCACAGCATAGGGTAGGATCAAGGGGCAATGCCCCTATAGGGGTTTTTGGGGGAAGCACCCCCAAAGCCAAAAATTTCGTTATATTGTAAAAGGTGTTGACTACTATTTTTCCTATTGGATGACTCATTCTAGCCCTAATTTTGTAAGAAGCAAAACCTTGTATAAAAAAGGATTAAGGTTAGGTATTTCATAAGGTAATGGTGATATTGTAGCTTCTTGCAGTGGTATTGAGTTGTAAGGGATTATAGATTTTAATCACTAGATAATAATATTGGACTTTTTGTTGGTGGATGTAGCCTAGGGATTGGGTGAACCATGTTAAATCTTGGTGTCTTGTGCTCTCTTATGTGTGATCTATTATTTTCTAATATTGATTATATTTGCATATAATTTTTATTTCTATCTAAAGTTAATCCTAACAGAATTGGAAAGCAAAACTCTTGTCCAGTGGGATGCAAGAGGTATGAAGATTAGCAATGTGACTGACATGGAGCTAAAATTTGGAATTCATGTGATAGCTCATAAGTTCTATAACTCCAGTCATCTCAATAGTGTGTTGTGTGAGGCAGTTGATCTTGCTCTCAAGATAGTGAAGAACAACATGTCCTTCGACCTTACTGAGCTAATGCTGAATCAATTCAACGAGAACATAGAGAGCATTAGGACTTCAAAGAACAATCCATGTAAGTTTGGTTCACTCTTGACTTGTTTATTCTTCTTTGTGTGAAAGTTTTTCCCTTCAAAAGGTTCAGTTATATGGAGAAAAGATGTACAAATACTATATCAGATTAATGAATATATAACAGAGATGGGTGAGAACTTTCTTAGTATCATGGACAATTACTTTGATTCATTCAAGGAAAATATGAATAGCAGATATAGAATTCCAAAGAAACTTTTAGAAGATTACAATGATGATGTTTGTTTTATGGTAGACTGTAACAAAGTGTACATTCAAGTAGCCAAACCTACAGTGGTGTGGCTTAAGCCTCTAAGCTATGAGGTTAACATTTATGATACCAAGGATATCATTGAGGAATTGTTGAATGAACCTATGGATACCAAGGCCACATATTTTGGTACTTCTGATGAAGCCAAAGCTAGAATAGAACTTGAAATCAAGCTTCCTCAAGTAGTCAATAAAGGAAAGAAGAGGATAGCAAAATTGGGGCAAGAAAGTTCTACTCTTCTAGTGACAGAAGGAAAAAGAGATGATGTGGAAGAAGATGATGTGGAAGAAGATGATGCAGAAGATGAAATAGAAGAAACAAAGTTTGAAGAGGAGCGACCTATGAGGAAGAAGGGTAAGGTCATCATTACCCAACCCACCAAGTCATCTACTGCAATATTCATAAGAAGAGCATCCAAATCCAGAAAGAAATTGAAATTAGGTGATGAAGATGTTGAGGAAATTATTTTCAAGAAACCTCCACCTAAATTTCAAGAAAAATTAAAGGAAATTGAAGGAGGAGTTGGAATGGAAAACTTCAAATATCTCAAATATGAGACCAGGAATGTAGATGAGAAGAAGCAAGTTGAAGACATGATGATGTCAAAACTAGGTAAATGGAAATACTCACCTAATCAACTTGTACAAAAAATTCCCTGTGAGCTTATGCAAGCAATCAAGCCAAGATGGGAAAATGCTAAGAAAACTACAAAAGATATATTTAAATAGACTCTGAAGCAGCTCATGCTGAGTCTTAGTGACAAAGAGGTGAAAGAATCCATGATGAAAAATGAGGAAAAGCTCACTTTTAAATTCAACACATGCATGATATTGGTAAATGACATTGAACATGTGGTGAAGACAAGTACAACTACATGCAAGAATATTTACAAACTTCATCAATTGGGTGATTTTTTTGTTCATCTTAGTGACATAGATGATGAAGATGATAAGGAAGAAAATGAAAACAATGATGAAGAAGATATAGAAATAGATTATGTAAATATGGATGATGAGGAGAAAGAATAGGAAGCTACAGAGGAGAATTTCCTTGAGATTCAAAGTATTGAGAAAACTAACCTAGAGAAGATTGCAATAGTAGTGATAGCCTCATTTCCTCACTCTCCAAGCAAAGCTTCAATGCCATCAAGTTCAAAGAAATCTTCTGTCGAGTTGGTTGTGGCAACCACTACAACACCATGCACCCAACCAATCTTTGCACTTGTTCAGCTGAGTACCATATTGACTAAAGTGATTAGCACTTCATCTACCGATTAGCTAGTGCCTCCTCCATCATTAGATTTAGCTACATAGCAACAAGGTATTTCTACTATTAGTGCAATATCTAATTTTATTGCTAGCCCTTCTATTTGTACTATTATTACAATTCCAAGTGTTCAAATAGTAAGTACAAGGATAGTTGAGAGCAAGCCTCAACCCAGTACTAAAGCTTCAAGCAAGGATAAGGGTAAAGAAGAAGACATTGATCTTGATGAGGATATAGTTATCCCAAATTGGGATATCTCTACTTTGAATCCTGATAAAATGAACATAATGGGTGAACTATTACAAAAGAGAGCTAAGCAATAGAAACTTAGAGAAGAGAAAAGTAGAGAAAATCAAGTTCTTGAAGATGTGAAGAACATACTTTTAGATGCACTAAGTATTGAGGTTGATAGTACACAACCTATTTTAGTTCAGTTAGAAAAATTTGTCCAAAAATTCAATGAAGATCTAAATGGACAAGAAAAAATGATATAGAGGGCAAAGAGGAAATTTGAGAACAAAGTATTGGAGCAAGTTGCACAGAAAATTACAATAAATCAAGTAGAATTATCTACTATTCTCAGCTCATTGGAAACCTCTACAAATAATGTAACTTAATTATTCAAAAATTTATGTGATACATATATCTTTACTCAGGAAATCAAAGATAAACTATCTAAGATAGATGAAGACTTGAAGGCAAGTGCACACCAATTGTCACTTGACCCGAGCTACAATTCTGCTCATTATTCAAAGATAAGGTTTTTGACTAATTTGCAAGCAAAATTATTAAGGGAAGAAGCTAGGATCAGGGCCAGACTTGTAGACATCCAAGGCATGATTCTCCCAAACATGGATGCATTGTAGAAAAACATTGTACATGCCAAAAATCTCATCCATGACAATAACTTCTCCATAGTTGATCACATGATGGAATTATCCGTAGAAGTATAGATTGCACTTCATGCAAGTAAGGTGTTACAAGAAAATTGGGACAAACTATGGCATTGATTTTGAAGGTACATTCTAACTTCTTGTCACATTTTGGGATTACCATGTAGCATACACTTTTGGCATTTATGTCAAAAAGGGGGAGAAGATGTGATATATAAAGGGGAGAAAATAAGATAGGAGATATATGTATATATTGAGAAAAGTATAATATGTGTATATATGTATGGGGGAGCAGCATAATATCATACATATACATGTATAGATAATCAAAAAACATCTTTTACAAGATCAATTTTGAAAAATCTCAAAAACAGAGTATGTTACTGAGTTGAAGACACGAGATGGAGACAAAAGAATGTTTTGGACTTGAAATTTTGAGAATTTAGTTTTGGATTGATAAGTGTATTTGTCACTAATGCCAAAGGGGGATATTGTTGACATTATGGTCAAGTTTGTTTAACAATGACTTATAATTAGTCAAATGGTTAGCAGCTATCGAGCTTATCTTGCAATTTACAGTGTTAACCGATTAATCCAAGTTCTACCAAGTTCTACAATAGCTATCAAGTTCAAGAATTAATATTTAGTTCACATCGAGCAGTATCTATCGAGTTGATAAGTAATAGTGCAAACCGAGCTTCATAGTATTAGCCAAGTTGCACAATGTCAACCATGGTCTCCAGTGTCTACCAAGTTCATAGTGTTAGTAAAATGAATCTAGTGTTGACTGATCCATGCAGTGTCAACCAAGTGATTTAGTTTATACCAAGCTCATAGTGTTAGGGTTGACCAAGCCATGTAGTGTCAACCAAGTGATTTAGTTTATATGTTGAGTTTCATAGTGTTCACTGAGTCACCAGTGTTGATGAAGTTCAGACTACTTGGAAGTTATTAGTATGAGTTAAGCTTCTATGTCTACTGAGTGCATGATGATGTTGAGTGTTGACAATGGTTGTTGAGTATCAAAACCTCACCAAGTTTGTCTTCAGAACCTAAGTGCCAGCAGTTGAGCCGACTTTATGTATTTTGGTGAAATTGTATTGTAGCTAACTTTATTAAGTTATATTTTGGATTGGTATATATGTAATACATTGTATCACATCCAAATGAGAAATATAATAAGAAGAAACTATGAAGTGCAGAATTGTGAATTAAGAAGGCTACAAGCAGTATAAGGAATAGAAAATATTCATCTATCACATCAAGGTGATTGTTACACTTCAAAGGAATCTCAATGAGAAAATTAAAGTTGTAGATTAGAGATTAGCCACTGGTTCATCCTAATAGTTGTATCAATTAAATCCTTTCATAAGGTACACTTAACAGTCTTTTGTAAATCTTTTTACCGAGTGCATACTTCATTGTATGTTTTGTAAATCATTTAACAAAGTGGACCTAGTAGTCCTTATTGCTCCTAATAGGGCACATCATCAGAAGTGATCAATTGCAAGCCTTAACAGGTTAACTTTATACTGCAATACTAAAGCTTGTAGGTATCATCTCCACCCCAGTTTTACTTTCTATTTGGAAGGTTTCTGGGTCACCATATCTTGTGTCAAGATGTTATGAATGTTTTAATGCTTTGAAACTTTCATGTGTGCAATTAGATTAGAATATATATATCAAGGATTAAATGGTGAAATAAGATTAAGTTTTATTGGTTCCTGATTCACCCCTCCCCTCTTAGTAACCTAGCCTATCATATATTCCAATAGTATCTACTTCCAAAGATTTTGAAATATTTCACATTAGGATCATATACATACCATAGTTAAAAAGGTGTAGCATTTGTACCTTTCTTGACTTGTACTCTATTCATGGTATAGACAGTAGTACTAATAGCTTCTCTCCAATACTTCTCTGATACACTTTTCTCCATCATCAATGCTCTTGCACAATCCATTATTGATTTGTTTCTCCTTTCAGCTATCCCATTTTGAGGAGGAGTCCTTGGTGCTGACATCTATCTTTTTTTTCCTTTGTCATTACAAAATGTATTGAACTCATTTGAAATGAATTCACCACCTCTGTCAGATCTCAAGCACTTCAGACTTTTCCCTGTTTCTTTTTTGACTCTAGCTAAATACCACTTGAATAACTAAAAAGCATTAGATTTATCTTTAAGGAACATCACAGTCATCATCCTAGAGTAATCATCAAAAAATAGAATTCTGCTTATAGCAGTAAATCTGTAGAGGGTGTAGGTTAGAAATGGATTCCAACATCAGTCTTTTCCATGCTTATGAAAACCGCACTATGGCTTTTTGTGGGCCGATTAGGCAAGAAAGATGGAATAGGATTCTGAGACCCATAGATGATATGAGTAGAGTAGTTGTCAGTAGAGCCTTAGGAGAAGGAATCTTTAACTATGACTACTCTTGGAGGACAAACAATGACATAGTTGGGCTATGGGTTGGTTGTTTGGTGAGGGCGGGGGTTGAGAAATGGGACACTGTGAGGATCACCCATAACATTTTTGACCCATGTTGGTTAGTGGGTTTGGAGCTTGCGGTCGCTAACATAGATGCTCAGCTCTGCATCCCTCTCCCACAGGCATATATGAAACACGAAATTAATAGCCAGGAATTGGCTAGGAGCCCAAAATGTCCCTGCATGATCATTAGGGATAATATCTAGTTTTATAAGGAATGGCCGCGGATGGAGATGAGTATTAAATTTTTGCTACGATGGAGAGGCATCATTGAAGACCCCGAAAAGGACTGGTTGACTGATTATCTGAAGGCATATGATGCCTACATCCATCTAGAAGTGGATTTCAATGACATGGCTAATGTGGAATTTTGTCTCCCAAATTATGACAAAACTAGCCGGAGTAGGACAACTTTTGAATTTCCCCCAGGATTTAAGGCTAGTACTTTGCATGAAGCTTCAAAAATTATAATGGTTTACAAAAAATTTGACTAAATTGTCTACTGGGTCAATTTTGTTTTTTTTGTATAAGCCATAATATGGTTAATAGCACTCTGTTTTAAGGTTGAGTGCCCATGTAGATATAACGAACCCACCTCTATCTCGAGAAAATTTGTTGAATACCCCTTAATCTAGCTTATATCAATATCAAAATAGAAATGATGTTAATAGCACATATTAATATATATATATATATATATTGGAATCATATTTAGTAATATTGATTCTGGTTCATGGTTTTCTTTATCGAATTGCTTGATATCTGAAGTAAGTATCAATTAATTTCACCATTTAATTTGCCACAAATTCTTATCAAAGAACCTCTCTTCAGATTCAGCAGAATAGTTTGTTAATTATTAAAGGATTTCGGTTTTCTCTCCTCAAAGATATTGTTAACACTGATAACTTTTTCTTCAATTAAGATGAAACTCTCATATAAAGAAATTAACTACAAATTAAAACAATTAATCTAAGACAAATTAAATTACAATGAAAAATATAATCAAATATTAAGTATATTAATCTAAATTATCTTGGATTATAACTAACTGCTATGATTCCCTTGACTGATCTATGGAGTATTCTAAATCTAGAAATTTCTATAACTTTTAACACTTGCTGTTGGTGATTTAGACAGATGATTGATCTCCCCATATATTTTGAAGAGCTCTGGAAATAATTTCTATTTGCTACATCTCGTTTATATTAAAACTGGGGTATGCCCCTTTCATTAATGTATATTAAAGGACTAAGGTCCCAGACAAACCTCCCATCCAATGTTTATTGGGATGCGTTTGTCATATTTAGATCACCCTATCAAATTAAACTGGGGTATGCCCCTTTCATTAATGTATAATATAGGACTAAGGTCCCAGGTAAGACAGGAGGTTTTCTTTCCCCGTTCTTTCCTACCTGTGCCTGTCAGAATGGGAGAACTCTTTTGTACTTCATTTAAATTAATAAAATCAATCAAGGCTTAGGCCATTTACTGAGCAAAAAAAAAAAAAAAATCATCAACAAATAGAATGAAAAACTTATCTCCACAATATCTTTAAACATCAATAGGTCCACATAGGTTAGTATTAATCAATTCCAAAATATCAGCAGAAGTGTATGTTTTGCTCTTAAAATTAGATTTGGTCATTTTTCCCAATTAACATTGTTTACACATACTATTTTCAGGCTTCTTCAATTTAGGAAACCCTCTTACTTTCTTCATTTTACTAATATTCACCAAATTGTCAAAGTTCACATGACATAACCTCTTGTGCCATAACCAAACATCTTCTTATTATGCAAACAAACATGTCTCATTAGATAAATCTAGATAGAACAAGTCACCTCTTGTCTGATCACCACCTCCAATCAGTTTACCATCAGAATCATGTATCTTGGCCTTTCCATTATGGAATTCAACTCTGTAACCTAATTTTTTCAACTGTGAAACACTCAACAGATTATAGTTAAGTCCTTCAACCCAATAAACATTGTCACATTTTATCTTGTTAGTTAGTTGAATAGTACCTTTACCTTTTACAAAAAATGGAATATCATTACCAAATTTAACACATCCACCTTTGTATGGACTAATATCCTTAAATTTATCTTTATCACCAATTATATGATCGGAGTGTCCACTATCAATTATTCATCTGTCACTTTTGTTTACATAAGAGATCAATATAGTTTTCTCATCTTCATCAAGATCTTCTTTCATAGCAACATAGAAAACTTCATCATCATTACTTTTGGATTCATCGTTAGTTTCTTCTTTAGCCATATAACAAGATTTCTTACCTTTGTCATCCTTGTTTCTCATGTAGTCTCGATCATCTCTTCTTCCTTTGTAGTTGATTTTCTTCCTTTCATCCTTATCCTCTCAATCAGGACACCTAGCAACAATATGACCAACCTTGTTGTATGAAAAACAAATAATTGGTAGTTAACCTTAGTATTTGTCTTTTCCTCTTCCAAATCATTTTGCAATAAGGGCTTCAAGTTCATCAATCTCATCATCAAAATTGTCACTATCACTCTTCACATGTTTTCCTTTCCTTTTGCTAAGAACCAATTGTGACTTAAACATAGATTCAATAGTAGCAGGTGTGTAGTTATCAAAGTTAGACATCTCAAAAGTAGTAAGTCTACCAATTACACCTTCCAAGGTCAAAGTGTTACCTAGTGTGCATCTCAATTCTTGAATTGCAGACTCTCTAATGACATATATAAGGAGTAGAGTCCTCAATGCCTTTCTTATCACAATTTCATCTTTGATTTCTTAATTTGCACCATGAATAGCTTTAACAACTTCTTTGACTCTTGTGCAATATTGCACTATATTCTCACCTTCCATCATTCTCATGTCATCAAATTTACCTCTTAGGCTCTCTGATTTGGCTCCAAATACATTGTCATGACCTCCATATATAGTTTACAATTTGTCCCACATTTTCTTTGCACTATCACAATCTTTTAAGTCATCAAACTTGGCATAGCTTATGGTTGAGGCAATCTCCAACATTACTTGATTGTGTTCTTGCTTCTACTTGAGTTGATTAGCTATTAGAGGAGTAGTTGTTACCTTCACATACTCATTATCCACAAAGTTGATAGCAACATCACTGATACTAGATATAAGCAACCTCATCAAATTTTTCCATGTATGAAAGTTCTCCTTGTTCAGCTTTGGTACATCTCTTTTGTGAGTCATGATCTTTAGCTTCAAGTACCTTCAAACTTTTCTATGTAAGCACTAAGCTCTGAAACCAATTGTTAAGAAATATTTAGAATAATTGAGAGGGGGGGTGAATCAGTTACTCAAGGTCCATAAGTACCATTTGAACAATTAAACATAAAACACTCATTGTTATTTTTATCCTATTGTTGCTTAGTTTCTACTATACTAATAAAATTACTGTCTCAAACATAAAATAATTTGTTGAATATAAAATTCATCAAATGTAAAACATATAAAGCATTCAACACAAGTTTGAGACTAGGATTTTATATGGAACCCAATTTGGGAAAAACCACTAGCAACATGTCACCACTTTTTGACTCTTTCAAAGTGAGCTATGTTAGGAGCCAACCCTTTTAAAGGTTTACAATACACATTGTTAAATGTGACCTAGTTAGAGGATTTAATCACCCTATTGGGAGTGGCTTTGTCAGAGGACTTTGATCATTCCACTTAGAATGTCACCTTGTTAAAGGATTTACATAGATTGTTAAGTCCTTCAAATGATTGTTAGGTCAACCTCTATTAAAAGGATCTCAATACAAACTATTTACAATGATTAGAAAGAAAATAGTAGGGTTTTTTATCTATATGATTACAACTCACTTTGTAAGTTTAGATCATTGCTCGATTGATGTGTTGATTCACTAATAAGCTCTCCATTGTTATCTATTTTATTGATTCACTTGGCAAGCCATCAAGCAATCAATCTTCTCCTTTCAAAAAAAGTCAAGCCATCTTCTTAGATTTCACTTATTAATATCAATAACATATGTGCAAGCAATCTCCTTTAGCTTCACATTCACTCTCACACACTTGTGCATCTCTGATCAATCTTCTTTTGTATGCACCTCTCACACACACTTCCCTAAGTTCTTCTTTGTACCTCTTTAAATAGGTAATTCTTGCTTTGTCATTTTCCATGATCGTTGTATATCTTAGGGTTTACGATCAGGTTCAACATGATTTATTATATCTGTCCACCTTCTTGATCATCCTCTAGAAACTTCTCTAGAATTTTTCTATTAGGTCATTACCTAATCCTCACCTTGAATTTAATGATCCAACTCATCAATCTTATCTTCAACATGGTTTACATCTCCCAAGAAATTAGCTAAGTCGGCTAGGGATTACGATTTTCTCAAATGCATTATCAACACTGTTACTCAACAATCACTAAGTTTTGATACTCGGTCATCACTTAAGCACTAGATCACTGTAAAACTTCTGGCTCAACATCAACTATCTTTCTCGGTCGATATTGATGCTTGGTCAACACTAGATTTGCTTGGCACTTACTATGACTCGATTGACACTAGCATCACTTGGTATTCCTTAATCTTTTACTCTATTGCTCGGCTTAGCTTAACTTTTTGATATAAACAATCACTTTTCTTTATCAAAGTCTATCTAATTAAATGCCCATTGTAGCTTCCTTTTCATAACTCAACTTTTCCTCTAGGTGCTATTGCTATGAGAGATTTCTCAAATCCTCTTCATCAATCAAATAGATATGACATTTAGATTAGGTAGCAATATGTCTTATCTGTAGATTTGACATCAATGACAAAACAACAATTGTTCCAATTGTAAGTTTCCAACAATTTTGTCTCAACTTTCAACTAGGTATTGTACTCATCAACTCTCTACATGCAGTACTTAATTCACCACTTCGAGTTGTGTTGTCAATTTTGTTATATGAAACTTACAATGTTTCAACTATTATTTTAATAAAACATTATGCATGTTATTTTTCTTGTAATTAACACACAACAACTCCAAAATAGTATTCATCTCTTTTATCATAAATAACTTGACAAATAATTGTGCCTTTCTAAATTTTATTTTATTTTTGAAATATTCATCCCAATTGTTTTTGCAATGCACTTTAATAGTACTTTCAGATACTTTATGTTCATATAAAGTTAGACTAAAAAGTAGATCCTCGTCCATATCCATAAAATTTCCTACACCAAATAATATGTTTCTACTTTGAGAACTACCAATTTGTTTCTCTACTTAAATCTCAGCCTCTTGAATATTAGTAGGCTCTTCATGAAATTCAATAGGTTGGTTTTGATTACATCTTGTATGACCTTCCATTTTGTCATCTCATATTTGATCATATTTCCTTAATCTACCCCCTTTTTCCCATCGAATAATCTAATCTACAAAAAAAGCTTTAGTTTAGGTTCAACTAAATATAGTAATACTTTAATCTTACAAAAATAAAGTATAAAAATAACTTGGCAAAAAAAACCATACCTTATTGGTGGTCCTTCGTAATTACCTTTCCAATTCCACTAGAAATATGATTAAAAGTGCTTCCAAAAATCTTCTTTGTTTTTTTCCTAATTATTTGATTCAAAATTATGAAAAATGAATTTATTTTATATGAGGTCAAGGGTTTAATCACCATGTGACCGTAATTAGTCAATCGGAGGTCCGACTGGAACCCTTCCGAGTAAAAGGGGTCTAACCAAAATCCTTTCAACCAGAGCTATCTATGTGGTAGTCACACAAGCAAAAATGGAGTTTTTGTACAACTTTTAACTTCCAAGACTAATTTCTCCATAAAAAATGAAGTTTCTTCAATAACTAAAAATATTTTTATGTAGATATCAGAGTCAAAATTATGGTCATATAAATTTTATAGTGTTTTGACTAGTTATAATATGTTATAGTTTAAAAATATTACAAGTAGGTATTTTTAATATTAAAGAAGACGTCACTTCAAAAATGAAAAAAAAAAAAAAAAATCATGTCATAAAAATTAAAACATTATAAATAGCACTAGATGAGAGCATCGTGTTCAATAATATGCAATTTGTTTTTAAAAATGTGTAGCTTTGATACGAAAAGTTTGGTGGGAAAAATAACTGTCAATTTCTGATAAGTTCGACTTTGAGCACTTATAATGAAAAAAATATACATCATAAACAAATCTTTCTTTTGTTAGCACTAGTTATACATGTCAACTATAACATATTCCATAATAGAGCAAGAAAAGTTCATTTGTGTATATTTGTTTGGTGGGAATGAAACTCTATATTTTTAACATTTTTTTTTAAAAAGAAGACTTCAATTTTTTTTAATGCCAAAAATTTACTCATTTAAAAAAAAATATAAGCACAAACTACATCCAATTGTACATAGAGTTTACATCGTCTTCAAATTCTTAACAAAAATATCACTTTTATATTGTTAAACTTGAATAGTTTTCTTTTAGTTGTACCTTTTCTTTATAAAAAATAACAAAAATTTGTGCTTTCATACACACATAATTGACAAAATAATTATAATAATAAACTCTTCTTCTTACATTGATCTTCTATTTAGGTAAACAAATGCTCAAAAACTAATTATAATACTAAATAATTAACTACTCACCTTCACATAGTTTGAAATCAATAAATTTTTAAAAGCTTAATGTTTCATTAACACACTAGAGTTGAAATTTTTAACTTTTGATGTTAGAGTAGTTTATAAACTACATACAATAACTTCAGTTGAAAGTAATCAACAAAGCGTATCTAACTTAATCAATTACTTCAGTATCTTGACCTAACAATACTATACATTTGAGTACATATCATAAGAGTATCCCATATAACCAAAATGGGAGTATATAAAGTATGAAGAACTCAGAGCAACTACATAGATTTTAAAATATATAACAAGATAACATACTCAAAAATATTGAGATGCTTGCTATTCTTTTCCATTCAGGACCCATCCATCATTAGAAGCCAGTGATTGTAAAAAGATTGTATCAAAAATTTTATCATTCCAACCTATAAGCACATATTCATTAGGAGCATTGTCACTAAGTTTTTTGGTCTCTTCACTACCACTAATAACATTAGCAGAATGTTGAACATTATTATAATTGTGATCTTCTATAATCTTCCCACGTTGATCTATTTCAACTAGATCCAACATATCTTTGAACTGGTCCAAATATTGGAAGGCCTTGACCTCTTCTTTGTGAATAAGTAGTGTACCATCTCGATCCAACATCATAAATTGAGCCATAGAAATTTCCAAGGAAAGAAAAACTTGTGATATAATAATAAAAAAATGGGTGAGTTTACATGTAAACCAAGTAAGCCTTCTATCTTTTGCTTGAAAGACCTCTTCACTTCTCACCTTCCAAAGGAACCATAAGATCTCACAATTAAGGCCTGACCAAAACATATTAAGTTTAGAATTAAGGCTTGAACATATCTTGCTAAGATTTCACTCCAAGAGAGACCTATTTTTGAATTCCATACAATGGGACTACCTAAAAAGATGGACCAAACCATGATGGAAAAATCACATTGAAAAAATTGACTAAGACCAAGGGATTCCATATTGGAGCCTAAAGCAAGTTGCTTAAGTAACAATAACCATCTCAAACATAACTTCTTTGGTTTAAATTTTGACTACCAAAAGTACTAATAAAAGAAACACTAATAAAAAATGGAGAGCAAAAACCCCAACCCTCGATTACTCTTCAATAGATATCTATATTTGAAACAAGCATGTTGTATATTTTCTTTGGATATACTTCATTATGCACTATCCCATCATGCCACATCATTTGTTAAAAGAAACTATCTGAATCAATTACCATTGAAGAGTTATAGATACCAATTGCCTTAATAATGAGTGTATAAGTTTTTTGTGAGTATGAGGGGTGCCAAACATGGCTCTAATTTTCTCCCAAGCTTCCAACCAATTATTGATCATTAAATCACTGATTAATGAAATACCAAGATCATTCCAATGTTTTTCTAAACAAATTTCAGTAAGTGCCAATGGTTTTTCATTTAAATATAGCCCCCATCAAATTGATCTATCTCAGACAACATAAGATGGAGAAGACCCAACAACAACTCTGACTGGAAGGATTATCTTTGCATGGGTCCAAGCCTTCCATAGGGTAGCAAACACATTAGATCCAAAAATATTCATTAAAGTCCCACAACAACATGTCACGGAATGGGATATTCCTCCAATTTTTAGCTTTGGAGATAGTGGAGCATTGAATATTATGTCTAATCGAAACTTTCAAAGGCTCATTGCCATGTATAGCCTTTAATACCTTTTTAGAAGCAAGAGAAATGACATGCTTCTTGAGATCCTTCAATCCTAATCCTCCATATTTTTTTGGTTTACAACACCAATTCCAATTCACATAGTGTCTTTTTTTGTTACCCATTCCATTAGACCACAAAACAATTTCTCAAAAAAAAATTCTATCTTATCCATTTGGTAATTTTCCATCAACCAAGTAGAGACAAAGTACAAATGATGAGAGGACAACACCTTATGGACAACTCAAATCCTTCCAACTAGGGAGAGGTGATGGGTTTGTCATTTAATATGTTTCTTTTGGATTTTATCAAATACCCATTGCCACATATCTTTAGTTGAAGGATTAATAGCAAAGTGGATACCAAGGTATCTAACAATTTCATTTGGGCCTTTCCATTGCCAACCCATTGATTGAATCCAATTAGGGGGAGAGTTAGACCAGCCTAAGACAAAAGATTTATGTGGAGCAACTTCAACACCTAAAGCTAAACAAAATAATTCTACTCTATCCAAGGCATTAGAGAAATTTTTTTTTTCAAGTTCTAGGAACAAAGCAATGCAATCATCAAATTAAGTATTTAGTAAGGTATCTTCATTAGGAAGGAGAAGACCTTTGATAGAAGAACCAAAAGAGGGGTCTGTAAGGATATAGAATAAGGCATCAACTGCTATCACAAAGAGGGAAGGGGCAATGGGGAAACTCTATCTAATTGATCTCTTGAGAGGGAGGAGATTAGTAAGATTGTCATTCACATCAATGACTGTACAAGAATATTTAAACAACACCTCAATCTAACTATAGAAATATTTAGGAAAACCAAATGCTCTAAGCATTCTAGTAGAAAATGAGCACTCTATTGTGTCATAGAATTTTTTTAAATCAAGTGGGATCATTGTCATATTTTGATTACTCTTATTAGCCCAATGCATTTCTTCCCAACTTTTTGTTCTCTAAAATGTATCTCCCTTTAATGAATCTTGTTTGTGTGACTAAGATGAACCTATCAAGCATATCCTCAATTCTTCTAGCCAACAACTTTGTATTGATCTTATAAGAAATGCTTAGCAATGTAATTGGTCTCCAGTTCTTAATTTGAGATTTATCAACAACTTTTGGGATCAACTTAATCATTCCTTTATTAATATTCCCACTCAAAGACCCTCTACTGAAAGAGTATTCATATAATACCTAGAGATTACTGGATATCCAATCTATATTAGACTAGTAAAACTCAACAGGAAGTCCATCAATTTTGGGAGATTTATTTTTGGCTAAAGATTTAAAAAACCATTTAATTTCTTCTATAGTTATAGGTTTATCGAGCCTAATAAAATATTCATCTAAAACTTTTTTGGGAATTGAATGAAGAGACTTATCAAGAGCCTCATGATTAACATAAGTCATTCCAGAAGAAAGAAGTTGAGAGTAATTAAAAAATGATGATTTCATTGTTTTGGATCAGAAGTATAGTCATCATTGATATGAATACTCTCAACAAGCTCCTTCTTATTTTTAGCTTTAATGATATTTTAAAAATACTTAGATCATCTATCTCCTTCAAGAATCTAATTCAGTTTGGATCTAGTCCTCTACCCTTGGATCTTATAGTTTTGAATCTTCCTCAAGGAGTTTTTGGTTTCAATTAGAGCAGTCTCTAACTCTAAGTCCTTAATTCTAACCTAGAGCTTCTTTTCCAACATGTTAAGGTTAGCTTGAGCCCTAGTTTCTTCAATATTCATGTCCATGCTCCTTTTTTTCCAATTATTTGAAACTTTTTTTGCCATGATTCAACCAAACCTTCTCGAATTTCTCTTGGTTGAGTATTTAAACAAGTCATTTTAAACAAAGAGGTCACCTATTGAAGTGCACCAATTGTATCTTGATCCTTAAGAAGAGGTAGATTTAACTTAAGGGATCTATAAATAGTCTTCCTAGGAGTTGGTTCCTCACCATGAAAAAATATCTTAGCAAAAGTAGGGGAATGATTTGAGAGAGGAGCATGATTAACAGAAATGGGAGAGTGACCAAGTTCAAATTGAATGAAAAATAAGGTAGATTCTGCATAAATTTTGTCAAGTCAATAGTAAACCCTTTAGAACCCTTTTTGGTTATGACATGAAGTGTACCAAATGTCTTGGAAGTCAGATTTCCTTCTTTCTATAGGGTCTAGAACATTAAATCTTCCCTTGAGTTTATTTCAAAAGAATAAACCATTACCTTTCTAGCTAAAAGAGTTAGCTCCCACTATGTCTTCTCTATATTCAACCATGTTGAAGTCACGAATAAAATCCATTGAGTGTTAGATAGATGAGTTGTGGCCCATTACCATAATGAAGCTCTATCTCTATAATCATTAGGTGCATAGAAATTTCAAATCCCAAAAGTCAGTCCATTCTTACCAATCACAATCCATAGAGCTATGTGACAAGGAGAGACCCCTTGATTTACAATAGAATCATCCCAACTAGGTCCAGCTGTTAGCATGAATGTTGTTGGTATTTCTATGGGGGAGTATCCTAGCATTATTAGAGGCATGATTCAAAAGTTATGTTTTGCATTCATGACAGAGTTTGTGTTAGAGAAAAAGGTTAATTTAATTTAATTAATTAAATTACCTTTTCTCCCTTCTTAATATTTCACTTTATGTACCTGTTGCATTCTCATTTAGTAATTATTAAATAGCATTTACCTTTTAGGTTACCCTTTTACCTTTTAGGTTACCCTTTTCAGGTTTTGATCTCCTTCTATAAGGATAGATCATTTGTAATTATTTTATATCTTTTCATTTCTAAGAATACAATTTGCCTATTTTTAGAGCAAACCCTCATCTGTTCTTGTCTTTTTCTTCTCTGTGGTAGGTTTTTTACATGTAGGTATTCGAGGGCTTTGTGGATTTGTATTGTGTATTGCTCAAATCCTTCATGGTATCAAATCCAAATCTATTGTAGCTTGTTTGGTATTTGAAGAAAAAGGAGAACGAGGGTTTGAAAGATCAAACTTAGAGTTTTCCAAGTATTTCTTGTGAAAATAGGGGGTTACTAATTTTTAGAGTAGTTTGAGGCCAAACAGACTTCACGAATGGATTTAGAAGGTGTCAAAACCCCTATTTTTATATAAAGTTTGTCGATTTTGGACAATGTTGATCTAGAAGGCAAAAAAAATTGCCCAGCAGGGTCATTCGGCCTCTTGCACACAATCTGAGGTAGATTTTTAAATAAAAAATAACAAAAAAATTTAAATTTTGTGGTTTTTACACCACTATGGTTACATAATAGCATGGCACTGCTGCAGTCACTACTTAGTGGCTCCACTGGCGACTTTATTGCAGCTCCAACCCTCCACCCAACCACTGCTGCTTTAAGTGGTGTGTTTGTGAATTTTATTTATTTTTAAAAAAAATTAAAATTAAAAATTCTTGGATTTATGGGTACCCTATTGATTTTTTCACGATATCTCGAGCATACAAGGGTATTTTTTCATTCTGAAAGAAGTGTCAAAAAGTTGGTTTCAAGATACAGATGATGATGAAGGAATTTTTGGGTTTTGATGCAGATTGGTTGCCTATTTGGGTATTCAAAGCCAAGTGTTCTATTTTTCACTCTAGAGGGCATATCTTAAGCATCCCAACTCCATTTTTTGAAAATGTTATATTTCTAGAAAGCTTGTTCATTTCTCTTTCCAGAAATGTTGGTTTGTCTTCTAGATTTTGCTCCAAGCTCTATCTATTATGGTGTTTTCTTTATTGTACTATGGTGGATATCTTTGGTGTTTTAGGTATGGGGATCATTTTCATGGCATGGGATTTTTTTTTGGGCTATACTATCTATTGTAATAACTCTTTTCCCTTTCTAATCATTGTTGATATCATTTGTAAGTACGTTTATGCAAACACATAAAGATAAAGTGCCACTTCTTGCATTTTTTAGAATCTTGCTCATCATTGTGACTTATTGTACTTGCATTACATTATCAAGTGCTATGGGCGGATAGTTGTTTTCCTTTTAGTGCCATCTTCCTTTGTCAAGCGAGTGTCCCTTCCATGACATTAGTCCCATGATGTGTCGATGACATGTGCCTTTATAGGTGTTTGTAGCTCTTCCTCACTCTTGATGTTCTTGGTTCTTTCTTTTTTGTAGGAGTTATTGGTCCACTTTCTTAGTTGCCTATCACCCCAACCTTGTTAGCATTAAAGGGGGTTCTTCTAGTGTTTCTCATGCTTCCTTATTTCAATTGATCAACTCTTTAGGCTTTGGTGTTTCATGCCATCTATATCTTTGAGTTCAGTTGTTTGCCTTTGTGTGCCTCCTGGTTTGATGCAGATTATAGCCTTCTATACTTGGTTAGGTTCTATTTTAGTGGAGGTTCTCCAGATCAATAGTTACTTTCAATAGATCTTTGTGACTTCTTCATGCTTCAATGATGTTTCTTCATGATTGCTCTTTGTTCCTATTTTCTAGAATGATCCTCTAGTTGGAGGCTTCTACAGTCCTTCACTAGGTTTTCAGCTATCTCTTTTTGGAGTAGAGTTTTTCCTACTAGTTTTCTCTATTTTTCCATTTCATAGAGATTTGATTGTGATTGGGTACCTTATTGGGCCTTGTTGCTAGGACCCAAGTTTTCTTTCCGCATTGCATTGTAGTTTTCTTTCTCTTTTTGCATTGTTGCTCATCTTAAGGGGGGGTATTAGAGAATAAGGTTAATTTAATTTCATTAATTAAATTACCTTTTCTCCCTTCTTAAGATTTCACTTTATGCACCTTTTTCATTCTCATTTAATAATTATTTAGTAATTATTAAATAACATTTACCTTATAGGATACCATTTTACCTTTTAGGTTACCCTTTTCGGGTTTCGATCTCCTTCTATAAGGATAGATCATTTGTAATTATCTTATATCTTTTCATTTTTGAGAATACAATTATCATATTTTCAGAGCAAACCCTCACCTCTTCTTGTCTTTATCTTCTCTGTGATAGGTTCTTTACATGCAGGTATTTAAGGGCTTTGTGGATTTGTATTATGTATTGCTCAAATCCTTCAGTTTGTCATTGATTTCAACATATTGTTTATTCTATAAAGATTGGTAGAGCAACAAATACAGTTTAGTTTCATGAGGATTGATGAATGAATTTAAGATTATGTGGACTTTGGATAATGTTTTAAAGAGTGTCCTAATTCTATGGTTAATATCATGTGTGGAAATATGAAGGTAATGAAGATTTATTTGAGATTTATTGAAGGACATGTTGAAGATGTTGTAGTCAAACCCACACATCTACATGATCATCAAGTGAAGAATTATGAAGACTATGAGTCAATAATTGTGTGTAATAATAAAAATATGTAAAAATATAACGTAACGTGTAAATGTAATATCTTAAGATGGTCCTATATTGTAATTGTAAATTGGGAAACCGTCAAGGTTGACTCAATAAATATTTTTAGGACTTGGTATAAAGGAAACTGTTACCTATTTTGCCCCCCACCAAAATTTAAATTTAAATACTTAGCCCACCCAACGACTACTTCTCATCTTTTATATTATTTTAATGCCTAGGTAATATCAAAAAATAAACAAGCCAAAAACCTTATGATATTTCCTATTTCCCTAGGTTTATTTCTATTGGTCAGTCGTAATATCGCAAAAGGAAAGATTCGAGTCTACGATCTTACGATAGCGGCGTAAGATCATAAGGTGATTTTTGAGACCCCGTGATGCTATGACACCCCCCTTTTCTATGAGATCATAAATCAAGTTCCTAAGCTCTTCGATGTTACGATGAGGCCCCTCCTTGTCGTGAGATCGGGAGGAGAATTTTAAAGGGTTATGATGACACAATGTTGTGTTATCATAGGATCGTAAAGGGCATAAAGGTGAATAGAGGGATGAGTTGTCAAACACATAGCAGTCTCTTGATTGGACTATGTGTGTGCGGAGGCCAGGTTAGATGATTTCAAAATTCGTGGGCCCAGAAGTATTAAAAGACATAGCGGCATCCTACTTAGCATTTGTAGGCCGAAATTTTTAACACTATCGGAGCTCGCTATGTTGCTATAAGGAAGTTTTTAATTATTGTCGATCGCGAGATAGCGACATGCTTAAAAATTAAAAAAACACAGCAAGGTCAAATGATGTCATTAATGTGTGCCAACATGTTAAGCTAGCTCACCGATAGTAGTACCTGGACCCACACCCCTTTCATAAAATACATGAGGAGTTATGACTATTGGATCAAGCTAGAATCTACTATCATCCCTATCTCGCTATGGTGAGTTGCACAAAGGTTACGAATAGCAACATAGCGAGTATGGGACCCACCACTCTACAAGGTACCTTGTGTAGTTTATGTACCCTTGATTTGATCTCAGATCGACGGCCTTCGCTATCTCGCCATGAAGAGTTACTCGAAGGATATGCATAGTGAGGTAGCAACCTGTTGACATGTGTCCTTAATCACCAGTGGGTCCAAACAAAAATATCATCAAGGAAGGAGTTGTGTATGTGGGTAGTTTTCATTGGATTGATTGGCCAGCTTGTCAAGAGGAACGCTAGGTTATTTTTCTCCGTGTCCCATGATTGTAGGGTTTTTATCAATCAACAATACTTGCTAACTCACTATGGCAAGATGCTCACTTTTTATGTATAGCGAGATAGCGATTCAACGACACATGTCCTTGCGAGCCCAGGGAGATAACGCTATAGTTAGTGTTGGCTGTGAAGACTGGCAATTATGTGACATCACGATCAAGGAGTTGTAAGGTGGCTTAGTTAGTTGGTCAACCGTGTGGAGACCTAGCGAGGTGGCAGAAAAATAAAAGGGCTATTGGCCCACATGGCCCATTCTAGTTGCAGTGTTTGGTTGACTTGCTGAATTTGCTGATTCACAAGCCAAGAATGGAGGAGAATTAGGTTTTCTTGTGCGATCTGATCCTTGTGATCAATGCCTACCACTCTCGAAAGAATGTTGAACTCAGTGAACGAAGGAGAACACTCCACCACCCTAGTTTATCCATCTACTTGGTCAAAATGGTTAATGGCATCGTTCTTGTCAAGGCCCTGTTTCAACAAATATCAGGTTTCATCATATCTAAATCTATACCCAGATCAAATTTTCTATAGGTCTTTATTAGGACTTAATGACGGTGGTTGTGGAGTAACTTCAGTTAGAAAATATCTCTGTTATGCTTGAGCTATAAAGGCAATTTTTGTAAATTTTGTACTGTCGACTCTTCTTTGACTTCTCTGATATTGCTCTACAATTTCATGTGTAAATTCCCTTTGCCTCTAAACTACATGGCATTCTGCCTTATCTCCTCCAGCCATTGATGTAAAGTTCAAGAACTATTTGCCTCTCATTTGTGTATTATAGAGATCTACAATCTTGCATGACTGCATCTCTTTTGGCCTATGAATGGTATATAAGTGAATCCTCTCTTTCCTTGTGTCATTCATTTGGGTTTTTTGATCTGCATGCGATTGTTAAACTAAAGCAAGTCAGGATGTGTATATTTCTTGGTGTCGTGATGGTTCAATAGTGCATGCATGGGAAAAGATTGGTTTGAACACTCTACTTTGGTGCATCACCTCCCTAGGTTAGCATAGGTAGATTTTCTTTCATGCATTCCTTCTCTCTTTTCCTCTCCAAGAGTATTTAGGTGCATCTTGATAGTAAAGAAAGTCGTCCTTCTCTAGAGACTCAACCTCACAGTTCAAGTCCCATAGCTTGGAGGTTGTTTCCATGTTTCACAAGGTTGTCCTTAGGTAAAAACTTTAAACAAGGGTGAAAACCTTTGTGACAACAATTTTTGGTACAGTTGGTGGAACTAATATCAAAGATTCAAATCAGTTTTAGAACATCCACCGGTCATACCAACAGTTTTTGGCAATGCCCGATGGGACAATATTCAAAAAATTTCAAGTCTACTGGTGTCAAAAGGAAAATTTCAAGATTAATATTGAGGAGATAGTATTGGATTCGGTGTTCAATGTTAGGATAAACCACAGACAGAAATAAAAACTACATGCAAATATAACCAATAACAAAAAATAATAGATCACACATAAATGAACACAAGGCGCCAAGATTTAACGTGGTTCACCCAATCCCGGGGCTACGTCCACCAAACAAAAAGTCTAATCTTATTACAATCCAGTGATTACAACTTGATTACAATCTGTAATCCCTTATAGCTCAATACCGCTGCAAGAACCAATTTCGCATCACAACATAATGAAAAATACCCAACCCTAAACCCTTTTATACAAGTATTAAACCACTTTAGGGTTATAACATGTCGACCATATGTCGGCCATAATATGTCGGCTACCATGTCAGCCACGGCCCAAAAAAAATTTTACCCCACTATTTATAAAGTATGTACAGTACTTTCCTGATCAGTCACCATAATCTAACAATCTCCCACTTGGGGACTGATTAGGCTCCACACTAAACAACAATCTCCCACTTGGAGACTGATCCTGTACCAATACCACAACCACATGGGACTCCCACTGGATCAAACCACCCTAGACTCTGTTATTCTTTTATTCATGTTCAGTCTAAAAGACTAACCAAAACTGAAGAGGAGTTCAGCTTCTCCCATGTTACAACCTTTGTCAACATATCTGTTGGATTGTCATTGGTATGTATCTTCTCCAACTTTAACTATCCATCCTCCAAAAGTGATCGAATGAAATGGTACCGCAACTGTATGTGTTTGGTCTTAGAATGCAGAGCTGAATTCTTAGCAAGATGAATGGCACTCTGACTATCTGTGAACAAATAATTATCCTTCTGAGGATGTCCCAATTCTTCCAAGAAGAACTGAAGCCATATCATCTCCTTGGCTGCCTCTGTAGTAGCAACATACTCTGCCTCTGTAGTGGATTGAGCATTAATCTTCTGTAACCTAGAAACCCAGCTCACAGCTGCCCCACCAACAGTAAAGACATAACCTATAGTACTCCACCTGGTATCAATATCCTCAGCCAAATCTGAGTCCACATAGCCCTGTAAATTAGTAGTAGAGCCCCCAAAGTCTAAACACTTATTGGATGTTGCTCTTAAATATCTAAGAATCCACTTGACAGCATTTCAATGCTCAAATCCTAGATGACTCATATACCTGCTAATGACTCCCACTGCATGTGCAATATCTGACCTAGTGCATACCATAGCATACATCAAGCTTCCTACAGCTGAAGCATAGGGTACCTTAGACATCTTATCCTCCTCTTTATGTGTCTTGGGACACATCTCCTTAGTCAATTTCAAATGACCAGGTAAAGGTGTGCTGCCAGCTTTAGCATTCTCCATAGAGAAACGTTGCAACACCTTCTCAACATAATCAGCTTGAGATAGTGTCAATGTTCTGTTCTTCCTATCTCTGCAAATATTCATACCAAGGATTTGCTTTGTTGCCCCCAAATCCTTCATAGCAAATGCATGTGCTAACTAGTGTTTTAGCCCCTTAATATGATCCATGTTAGACCCAGCTACAAGCATATCATCAACATATAAAAATAAAATAATGTAGCTATCATCATCCAACCTCTTAAAATAAACACAGTAATCTGAATGACACCTATTATATCCATGCTCATGCATAAAACTATCAAATTTCATATACCATTGCCGAGGTGCTTGCTTGAAGCCATATAAACTTTTCTTCAGTTTGCACACTAAGTTCTCCTTACATTTGACCTCAAAACCCTATGGCTGAGCCATATATATTTCTTCATCCAAATCACCATGAAGAAAGGTTGTTTTAACATTCAACTGCTCTAAATGCAAATCTTCAAAAGCCACAAGACATAAAACAGTACGAATAGAAGTCATTTTAACAACAGGAGAAAATATCTCATCAAAATCAATTCCCTTTTTCTGTGCAAATCCTTTTACAACTATCCTGGCCTTAAATCTTTGCTTACCTCCTTCCTCTTCTTTCAACTTGTAAACCCACGTATTTTGTAAAGCCTTTTTACCTGCAGGCAACTTGCACAAATTCCATGTCTTATTTTTCAACAAAGAGTCCATTTCATCTTTCAATGCAGACTCCCACTGAATCTTAGTATCCACCTGCACAGCTTCATTATAACTTTTAGGTTCACCAGCATCAGTAAGTAAAATAGAATACAAAGAGGGAGAAAACCTTTGTGGAGGTCTAAATTGCCTCCTTGACCATCTAACATTTATTGGTGTGTGTAGTATTTGTTGTTGCAGTTGTTGCACATCATGAGGAATGGCTGGAACATCAACTTTTGGAGTATCATCCAAAACTACATAATCATCTTCTTTCTTCTCATGTTGCTGCAACAGATCTTTGTACAACACTTTCTCATTGAATATGACATCCCGACTTCTAACAATTTTAAGATTTTCAAAATCCCAAAGCCTATAACCAAATTCATTAATGCCATATCCAACAAAGACACATTTCTTTGATTTAGCTTCTAGATTGGTTCTATTTTCAGAATCTATATGAGCAAAAGCTTCACAACTAAAGGTCTTGAGAAAAGAATAACTCACCTTCTTACTAGTCCATGCTTCCTCTAGAATACCATAGCCCAAAGGAGTAGAGGGACCTCTATTAATCAAATATACTACAGTATGGATAGCCTCCACCCACATGTGTAAGAGCAACCCAACATGCAACCTCATGCTCCTTGCGCGCTCCATTATAGTCCTATTCATGTGTTCAGCCACTCCATTTTCTTGTGGAGTCCTTGGAATAGTTTTCTGTCTATGAATACCATTAGTGGAGCAATAATCTTCAAATTCATGACTACAATACTCACCACCATTATCAGATCTGAGACATTTTAATTTCTTACCAGTCTCATTTTCAACCAAGCATTTCCATTTCTTAAAAGTTTGAAATACATCATATTTCTATCTAAGGAAATAAACCCATACTTTTCTAGTTGCGTCACCAATAAATGTAACATAATAATGAGAACCACCAAGGGAAGATACCTGAGCTGGTCCCCATACATCTGTATGCACAAGCTCTAATTTCTCTTTTTTGTTTTCCTTCCTAGTCTTTACAAAACTCACTCTTTTTTGTTTTCCATACACACAACTTTCACAGAAATCCATATTCACACATTTTAGACCTAGTAAAACTTTCTTTGAATGAAGTACTTTCATACCTTTCTCACTCATGTGCCCAAATCTATTGTGCCATAGTGTTGTATCAAAATCTACAGTAGCTATTTGTTCTCCTTGCTCAACTGCAGCAATTGTTCCTGAACATTCATTTTTCTATGAAACAATCAAAGTAGTAGGAACAATATGACCTGTACAAAGATATAAGGTGCCTACTTTCACACCTTTTGCTACTTCAAGGGAACCTTTTGAAACCTTCCAATTTTTATCATTAAAAGTAACTACACAACCCTCATCATCGAGTTGCCCTGTTGAAATTAAATTCCTACTTAGTTTTGGAGCATGTCTTACCTCATGTAGTAGCCAATGATTCCCATTCTGCAACTTAATCTTAATTTTTCCCTTTCCAACAATCTGACAGGGTTCATTATCCCCCAAATAAACAAGCCCAAAATCCCCTTGGACATAATCAATGGAATAACCTCTATGGGGTGTAGCATGAAATGAGGCACCAGAATCTAAAACCCATGAATCATCAACACTCTCTAAAGACAAAAGCAAAGCATCCTCTTCAGATTTGTTACTTACCACATTTGCCTCCTTGTCTCCATCTAATTTATCTCCTTCATTTTTCTTTCAATTCCAACAATCTTTCTTTTTGTGCCCTGGTTTCCCACAGTACCAGCAATCATTTGGTCCTCTCGATTGAGATCTCTTCCCCTTTGACTTTCCTCTTGATTTCCCACGATTTCCAGAGTTACTTCCTCTTTTAGTCATTCTACCCCTGCTTTGTGCATTCAAAGCACTTCCTAATGTAGATCCACTTGAGGATTTCCTATGAGTTTCCTCACTCAAAACAACACTGATCACATCATCATATTTTAGGGTACTAGATACAGGAACAAAATCAATCACCGCCATTACCAAGCCATTCCAGCTTTCAGGCAAAGAACACAAAATCAAGAGAGCCCTAATTTCTTCATCAAAATTGATACCCATACAAGATAACTGACTAGTAATAGTATTAAACTCATTTAAATGATCTACAACAGATCCACCTTCTATCATTTTCAAATTAAATAAATGCTTCATGAGAAATACCTTGTTTGAAGCGGAGGGCTTTTCATACAGTGTCGCTAGGGTTTTCATCAAATCTTTTGTCATCTTTGCTTTTTTAATATTAAATGCCACCGATGGGGCCAAGCATAACCAAATGCTTTCAAGTGCCTTTCTATCCAAAAGATCCCATTCAGCCTCTGACATAGTTTCCTGATTCTTGTCTTTTCCTTCCAATGGCTTCCATAAATCCTTCTGATATAGATAGTCTTCCATTTGCATCTTCCATAACTGGAAGTTCTACCCATTAAACATGTCAACTCTCAGCTTACCCTCATCTGCCATGACTCCCACTCAACTATGAGACTCCCACTTAACCGTGAGACTTTCCTGCAGAGGATAACTGAAGACAACTAGGCTCTGATACCACTTGTTAGGATAAACCACGGACAGAAATAAAAACTACATGCAAATATAACCAATAACAAAAAATAATAGATCACATAGAAATGAACACAAGGCACCAAGATTTAACATGGTTCACCCAATCCCTAGGCTACATCCACAAAAAAGAAAGTCCGATCTTATTACAATCCAGTGATTACAAGCTAATTACAATCCGTAATCCCTTATAGCTCAATACTGCCGCAAGAACCAATTTCACATCACAACATAAAGAAAAATACCCAACCCTAAACCCTTTTTTACAAGTATTAAACCACTTTAAGGTTATAACATGTCGGCCATATGTCAGCCATAATAGGTCAGCTACCATGTCGGCCACGGCTGAAAAAAAATGTTTACCCCACTATTTATGAAGTATGTACAATACTTTCTTTATCAGTCACCATAATCTAGCATTCAAGCCTCCCAGAGGCTCATTCTTCAAGTACTTGGCGACTCTAAGCTTCAAATACACCTGGTTCCAGACCAAGGTTGCAGTAATTCATGCCCAAAGTTGAAACAAGGGCATCTTCTAGAGGTAAATTTTAGTACCAAGAGCTTTCATTTTCAAATCCAAGAAGAAGGAAGGCTAGAGTATCTTTATCACCAGTTAGGAGTGCAATAGTAATAAATACACCTGCAAGATCCATCTCTACTCCTCCTGCTATTAGATCTTAGTCTAGATTGCCATCAACACATATCAATAGATCACTTGTCTATATGGCACAACCTAGAGCCCATACTTTTGCTACCTTTAATGGTGGAAGTCCTCTTTTATTGGCCCAAAGACATGACATACCAATAGCTGCACTCAAAAGTATACCAGAATTTACTAGTGAAACTTCTATCTCTCCCTCAGAACACATACAAAAGGTTGCAAATGTCTATAATATCCATGGTATTATAGAGGATGGTGTTGCAGTTAGGCTTCTAGCCACATCCTTAAAAGGAAAAGTACTACAATGCTATAGAGGTTTGGCTCATGGTTCTATAATAGATTGGGATGGATTAGGAGCAGGATTGTCCAAACACTTTGAGGACAAAAGTGACCATTTGTTACTTTTAAAATAGTTGACTACTATAAAAAGAGCCCCCCATGAATGTACGACTGATTTCAACTATAGATTTTAAAAGACATGGAATAGAATACCTACTTCAATAAAACCTACCCCTGGTAATGCCTTCTTGCATTACATCAGAGCTTTTAATAGTGACATTGCCACTACAATCCAAACTATGGGAGGAGATACCTTGCCTAATGCTTATGACATAGCAATAAAGTCAGAAAACATCCTAATACAAGGAGGTAAGCTAACTCCACGGCCTCCTATGCCTTTCTTCCCTAATGTTCCAAATCACCAACTAGCAATGGCTCCTCTCCCCACAACTTCCACATCACAATCCCTTGCTCTAGTCCCTCGAGCTTCCACATCTTCAAATGGAATAGATGAAATCAAGGAGATGATGCAATCTATGATGCTGAACATAGATAAAAGATTGCAGGGCCAAGAGACGAAGTTGGAGGATAGCTTCTCTATGATGCAGAAAGTGAGCAACAAGGTGGTGACTTTAGAGAGACAACAAGCTCAAGGTAGTAAGGCTCATCAATTGCAACATCAAACTCTGAACAGTGGTAGGCCTCCAAATCATAATCATGGGAATATTTTTTTGATCAGAATAGGCAGAACAACCATGCTTCAACCTCAAATGTAAACCAAAGTAGGGCCATAGTTCCTCAAAACAACATGGTCCAAGATTAGGATTTTTGTCCCTCTTGTAACTACTCCTATGCCCGTTGAATGTGTCAGAAGGCTAAATCTTATTTGGCTCTGACCATCCAAGAGCTCACAGTAGGACAATCACACAAGGAGGACCAATTTAAAGATGCCTCGTGTATGCAAGGACAAGGTGATTGCTCCTTTATGAATCATCAAGTGGAGGAACATTGTAATGTAAACTAGGATTCCATTGCTCACAACACTAGGAGCAAAAAAAGAGCTATTGATGATGCTACCCCTCCTCCTCCCAATCAGGCCTCAACTTCAAATGCAATACCTCATGAACAAGCCGTAAATGATCAATCAAATACCCTTCAATAACAAAGGAAAAATAATGGCAGAAAAGATGTAAGTGATCCTTGGGTTGTTCCATCTCAACCTTCTACAAATGCAGCTCCCAAGGCTTCTACCAAAGTACCTACTATGATATTCAGTGTGGTAGAACAAATGAAGAAGAAAAATGTGAATATTTCCATGTGGGATGTTGTTGCTACTATACCCATGCAAAAGAGGTTGCAGCAACAAGAATTGGAAAGTATTGAACCAAAGGATCAACCACCCAGCATGGAAAGTGCCACAAGCCTAGTATATCCATCAAGGGAGGAAGAAACAAATAAAAATGTTAGACCCCCTCCATTTTATGTTTCTCTAATTATAAGGGATAAACTAGTCCACAATTGCATGATTGATTCAGAGGCTAGTAGTTCAGTGATGCCTAGGTGTGTTGTTGATGCTTTGGGAATGAAATATGAGCCCATTGTTAGGGATGGATTACAATTGGATGATAGTACTTTCAAGACTATAGGGATCCTTAGGAATGTGGAAATGGACCTACATGCATGCCCTAGTTGTATTGTAACTCAAGATATATCCGTTGCTGAAGTCAAGCCACATTGTGCCATCTGTTTGTCAAGAGACTTCACTACCCAAATAGGTGGTTATATATCTTCTGATTGGTCATATATGTCTTTTAGGACAAGATATGGGACCAAAGCTTCAATTAGAGAAAAGCCTCTAGCCCTCCATCATACTGAACCCTACACCCCTAATCTCATCAACATGACTTGCACTATCCTAGAAATGGATGAGAATGACATAATGAATGAGCCTACTACTTCCCTAGCAGAGATACCTAATTTTCTCTTAGATTAATGGGCTAATGCATATCAATTTGATCCTATGTCAGAAACCCTTGAGACAGGCGTCAGTACATATTGTATATTAGAGAAGGATGCTCTAGTTCCCAATCTTGTGGAGACTAAAGAAGATGTGAGTGGGATATGGAGCATGTACTTTGATGGCTCAAGGAATAAGAATGGATTAGGGGCTAGTGTGATGTTGATTTCTCTTGCATAAGTAAGGTACTACTTCTCCTTCAGTTTCCAGTTTAGTTGCACTAATAATGTGGCCAAGTATGAATCCTTGATTCAGGGTCTCCTACTTGCTCAGAAAAGAGGAATCCAAGCCTTAAGCGTATATGGAGATAGTGAGTTGGTGGTTAATCAAGTGAGAAATTAGAATATCACCAAGAACAGTTTGCTCAAGTCTTATAAACATAGGGTATGGGATTTTCTTGAGGGTTTCAATGCATTTAATATTCAAAGCATTCCTAGAAAAGAAAATAGATATGCTGATAGACTTGAAGCAATAGGTGCATCTCATGATGTGCCAGAGAATCTGGAGGAGAAGAAGAAGCAATAAATCAAAATGGTAGTAAGGCCTACCATCCCTAACAACAACATCCATTGGAAAGTGTTTGAATCTGATGAGAAAATTGTAAGCTTCTTGTAGAATGAAGCAAAGTTTTTAGATAGAAACTAGTCAAGACTACATGATCAGTATGGTGATCAAATCATTAATCTCAATTCCAACAAATTGCCTAAGGGTCTCATTACCTTAGAGAGTGTTTTTGATCCTGATGACCAAGCAAGAGGCAGAGCCATGAACTTAGCTACTGACAAAGATGATCACACCCTGGTCATTGTTGCTGATGGAAAATCCTTAAACATGGGGAAGGTATGTTCTAAGATTGAGCAAGAAAGTTGTATTCATCTATGTCAAGAATTTAATGATATATTTGCTTGAACATATGATGATTTAAAAGGTTTTGACCCAAGGTTGTTTTAGCATACCATAGATTTAATTGATGATGTCAGACCAGTAAGACAAAAATAGAGGCTAGTGAATCCCAAAATTGAACCCTTAATGAGAAAAGAGCTATCCAAATTGATTGAGGCCAATATAATTTTCCCCATCAAGCACTTGTCATGGGTAGCAAACCTTGTCCTTGTTAGGAAGAAGAATGGAGAAATTATATTGTGTGTGGACTTCAGGGACCTTAATCAAGCTTTCCTTAAAGATCACCATCCTCTCCCTTCCATGGAGCAGATTTTGTCCAAGGTTAGTGGTTCAAAGAGGTTTTCATTTCTTGACAGATTTTTTGGCTACAATCAAGTACTGGTCAAAGAGTCTAATAGGTACAAGACCGCATTCACTACCAAATGGGGTACCTATTCTTATTGTAAGATGCCATTTGGGCTAACCAATGTAGGTGCTATGTTTTAGAAGGAAATGGAGATGACCTTCAAAAACATGATTGAAAATTTTGTATTAGTTTACCTTGATGATATCACAGTGTATTCAAAGAGTGTAGAAGATCATTTTGATCATTTGAGATAGGTGTTCTTAAGGTTTAGAGAGTTTGGGGTATCTCTTAACCCAAGCAAGTGTGTCTTTGCTACTAATCAAGGAAAATTATTAGCACACATTGTATCTGAGGATGGTTTAACCATTGATCTAGAAAGAACAAAAGCAATACTTCCTCTTCCTCTTCCTAAAAATAAGAAAGGGTTGCAAAGTTTCCTTGGTAGGATAAATTTTGTGAGAATATTTATCCCTAATCTTGCTACCATGGTAAAACCCCTTACAGCTATGCTCAAGAAAAGTATGGTCTTTGCATGGACCAAGGAAGGGAAAGAAAGTTTTGAAGAGATCAAGGTAGCCATAGCCTCAGCCCCCACTCTCATTAATCCAAATTTTGAAAAGGATTTCATCCTTTATACCCTAGGTGGTGAGTCAAGCATTTTCGCTATCTTGAATCAAGAAAATGATAAAGATGAAGAGCAACCCATAGCCTTCTTTAGTGAAGGGCTTAAAGAGTGTGAAGACAAATACAACTATGTAGAAAAGCAAGCCCTTGCAGTCATCAGAGCTTTAAAAAAATTTAGACACCTCCTGTCTCATAATAAAATTCATTTGTTAGTACCCCATCCCAGTGTGAAGGATTTCCTTTTGAGAAAAGATATTAGTGAGAAGAGAGCTGGTTGGATTACTAAAATAATGGAATATGATGTTGACATCCAGATCACCAAGCTAGTAAGAGGGGAGGGGTTGTGTAAATAGATGATATCATCTTAGGAACCTAATGAGGAATTTTTTATGATACTAACAAAGCAACAAGAGACAAGAAATGATGACCCAAGGAATTGGATGGATGATATGAATAATTTCTTATTAGGCAATGGATATCCTCAAGGATTAGATAGAACTAAAAGGAGACAGTATAGATTACAGTCAATTCCTTATGTCATAGTTGATGGTATCCTTTTCAGGAAAGATTTTAATGGAGCCCTATTAAGATGCATTGACATAGACCAAGCTGAAAGAATGATCAAAGAGCTTCATGATGGTCCTGATGGTGGTCACTTCTCAGCAAGGACAACTATAATGAAGGTCATGAGGGCTGATTACTACTGGTCATACCTATTCCATGATTGTCATAGGTATGTGAGGAAGTGTGAAAAATGTGCCTTCTTTTCTAGTAAGCAAAAGCTTGCAGCCCTTCCTCTTCATCCCATTCAAGTGGACCAATCTTTTTCTCAATGGGGATTGGATTTCATAGGCCCTATCAATCCTTCTTCTAGTTCTGGTCACAAATGGATTTGAGCTGCTATAGATTACTTCACTAGATGGACAGAGGTAGTTTTAAATCTTCAATTATTGAGTTCCTTAATAGAATTGTGACCAAGTTTGGTGCCCCTTCAACCATTATTTCAAATAATGCAAACTCTTTTATAGGAGCTCAGATTTGTGCATGGGAAGTTGACCATAATATCTACTTAAGCACATCCTCAAACTACTATTCTTAGGGTAATGGTTTGGTTGAGTCATCCAACAAAAACCTGATTAGGATTATGAAAAGAACTATAGAGGATAATCAGAGGTGTTGGCATCAAAATTTGAGGACTGCACTATGGGCTGATAGAATAACACCTAAGAGGTCAATAAAGAATTCACCATTTATGTTGGTATATGGTAGAGAAGCAAGGCTTTCAATTTCACTAGAATGCCCAGCCCTAGAACAAGCTCATTAGCTGGAGCTAATTGAAGATGATACCATGATAGTAAGAATGGAAAAGCTGATGGAGCTAGAAGAGAAAAGAATTCAGGCCATGCAAACCCTAGAAACACATCAGCAACAGGTGAAAAGGACCTTTGACAAGAAGGCTAGGATCAAAACCTTTAGAGAGGGTGATTTCATTTTGAAATGGGATGCAGATAGGGAAAAACTAGGGAGACACTCAAAATTTGATGCACTGTGGAGTGGTCCCTACCTGATTGTCAATTGCAAGTAGGCCAATGCTTTTCAATTAAGTAGGCCTGATGGTGAAGTTTTGCCTATCCCAATCAATGGGATCTATCTCAAACCATGTCTTTGACAAGGCTTGAGGTTTCATGTACATATGTAGCCTAGTTTTCTTTTTGTTGGTTTCTTGCTTTCCTAGAAGCGCATGAGCACAAGTTTCTCTCTCTGAGATAGCCAAAAAATTTTGAAGTTTTGAAGGTTACAAAAGGATTTTTGGTCTCTGGTTCCAGTTGCAAAGATAGAGGGCAAGTTTTCAGGGTTTGGTTCCCACAGAGGTAGGGTTAGGGTTTCACAATGCACTAATCCAAATCTTTTGTGACTCTATAGCCCAACAGATGCATAAGGTCACTGGTCACACACATAGCTGGCTTGCGTCCCCTTCGAGTTACCAAAAATGTTACCTATTTTGTCCCCTGCCAAAATTTGAATTTAAATACTTAGCCCACCCAATGGCTACTTCCCATATTTTATATTATTTTAATGCTTGGGAAATATCAAAAAATAAACAAGCAAAAAACTTTATGATATTTCCTATTTCCCTAGGTTTATTTCTGCTGGCCAGTCATAATATCGCAAAAGTAAAGATTCGAGTCTACAATCTTATGATAGCGGCGTAAGATTGTAAGGTGATTTTTGAGACCTTGCAATGCTATGACACCCCCCTTTTCCATGAGATCATAAATCAAGTTCCTGAGCTCTTTGATGTTATGATGAGGCCCCTCCTTATCATGAGATCAGGAGGAGAATTTTAAAGGGTTACAATGACACGATTTTGTGTTATCGTAGCATCGCAAAGAGCATAAAGGTGAACAAAGGGATGAGTTGTCAAACACATAGCAGTCTCCTGATTGGACACTGTGTTTGTAGAGGCTAGGTCAGATGATGTTAGAATTTGTGGGCCCAGAAGAATTAAAAGACACGGTGGCATCCTACTTAGCATTTCTAGGCCAGAAGTTTTTACTTTCTCAGAGCTCGCTATGTTGCTATCAAGAAGTTTGTAATTTTTGTTGATAGCGAGATAGCAACATGCTTGAAAATTAAAAAAATAGGGCAGGGTCAAATGATGTCATTAATGTGTGCCAACATGTTAAGCTAGCTCAGCAACAACAGTACCTAGACCCATGTCCCTTTCATAAAATACATGAGGAATTCTGACTGTCGGATCAAGCTAGAATCTACGATCGTTGCTATCTCACTATTGTGAGTTGCATGAAGGTTACGAATAGCAACATAGTGAGTATGGGACCCTTGATTTGATCTCAGATCAATGGCCATCGCTATCTCACCATGAAGAGTTACTAAGAGGATATGCATAGTGAGGTAGCGACCTATTGACACGTATCCTTAATCGCCAGTGGGCCCAAATGGAAATACCATCAAGGAAGGAGTTGTGTAGGTGGGCAGTTTTCATTGGATTGACTGGCCAGCTTGTCAAGAGGAATGCTAGGTTGTTTTCCTCTGTGTCCCATGATCATAGGATTTTTATCAATCAATGATACTCACTAACTCGCTATGGAAAGGTGCTCACTTTTTATGTATAGAGAGATAGTGATTCAATGACACGTGTCCTTGTGGGCTCGAGGAGATAACACTATAGTTAGCGTTGGCAATGAAGACTGGCAGTTATGTGACATCATGGTCAGGGAGTTGTAAGGTGGCTCAGTTAGTTGGTCAATCATGTGGAGACCTGGCGAGGTGGCAAAAAATAAAAGGGTTATTAGCCCACGTGGCCCATTCTGGTTGCAGTGTTCAGTTGACTTGCTGACTTTGCTGATTCACAAGCCAAGAATAAAGGAGAATCAAGTTTTATTGCATGATCTGATCCCTATGATCAATGCCAACCACTCTCGAATGAATGTTGAACTCAGTGAATGAAGGAGAACACTCCACCACCCCAGTTTATCCATCTACTTGGTCAGAATGGTTAATGGCGTCGTTCTTGTTAGGGCCTCGTTCTTGTTAGGGCCCTGTTTCAACAAATATCAAGTTTCATCATATCTTAATCTGTACCTAGATTAGATTTTCTCCAAGTATTTATTAGGACTTAATGATGGTGGTTGTGGAGTAACTTTAGTTAGAAAATATCTCAATTATGCCTGAGCTATAAAGACAATTTTTGTAGATTTTGTACCTGTCGACTCTTCTCTGACTTCTCTGATATTGCTCTATAATTTCATGTGTAAATTCCCTTTGCCTCTGAACTGCATGACATTCTACCTTATCTCCTCCAGCCATTGATGTAAAGTGCAAGAACTATTTGCCTCTCATTGGTGTATTGTAGAGAACTGCAATCTTGCATGATTGTATCTCTTTTTGCCTATGAATGGTAAATAAGTGAATCCTCTCTTTCCTTGTGCCATTCATTTGGGTTTTCTAATCTGCATGCTATTGTTAGACTAAAGCAAGTCTGGATGTGTATATCTCTTAGTGTCGTGATGGTTCAATAGTGCATGTATGGGTAGAGATTGGTTTGAACACTCTATTTTGGTGCATCACCTCCCTAGTTTAGAGTAGGTAGATTTTCTTTCATGCATTCCTTCTCCCTTTTCCTCTCCAGGAGTAGTTAGGTACATCCTAATAGTAAAGGAAGCCAACCTTCTCCAGAGACTCAACCTCACAGTTCAAGTCCCACAGCTTGGAGGTTGTTTCCATGTTTCACAAGGTTGTCCTTAAGTAAAATCTTTGGACAAGGGTGCAAACCGTTGTGACAACAAAAACATAATTTCCATGTGGTAGAGCATGGTAATTGTGGTTTTTATGAAATGTGAGTATGCGAACTTGTATGTGATATTCACTGAACTTGATATTGAATATATTTTAATTAGAGAAGTGTTTAGTGCAATCAAGACAAGATTGAAAAACATGAGAGTGTATTTGGAAAAGAAGTTATTGTGGAAAATTGTATACTTGTATTAATCTAAGATGGATAATACTAAGGCTAGTTGGATAGTGTTTTTGGTGGTCATTCCCTAAAGCTATTTGGACAGTGGGTCCTTCTGTCTTCCACAACTCCTGATAGGGTTGGAATCTCCTAATAGGGATTCAAAGTCTCATAACAAGGAAAAATATGTACTAAATGTATTTTATTGACTCCTAATAGGGTCCATCCTCTTACAAGGAACTTATATATTAGTACATCATTTTGTGGGTACCATCCCCACTGGGGTTTTCCCTTTGATCAAGGGTTTTCTTAGTTAAAAAAATCTAGTGTTATTGTGTCTGTAAATCCTTCTATGGTTGTTCCATAAATTGTTTACATGTTTTGAATTTAATAAGGATTCTAAGAGTTTTTTTAATTTGATAATTGATTCACCCCTCCCCATAGTTATCTTGGTGGACTTTACTTTCTAACAATTGGTATTAGAGAATCAGGTCCTTGAAGGAAAAGCTTAACAACTTACAGATATCTATGGAAAAGAATCAATTTAGGAAAGAAAGACTGAAGTTTGATGGAATTAACTATGACAGTTGAAAGGAGAAAATGAAGATACATTTGCTATGCATGGGTTTGGGATATTGGTTGATCACTAAGAGAAATAAGGATGTGGTTGATTAAGATAAGCTTGAGTTTTATATTGAACCTTAGAGAGACATATTATGTGCAAATGCTTGTTGTAGAATTACTCTTAACAACTCTCCCTGAAAATGAGCATAGTCAGGTAAAATCATTGAAATTAGCTCATGAAATTTGGAGACCTTTGGAATCTACATTTGAAGGTGCTCAGCATGCTAGACAGGTTAGACTATAGAATTGGATATGTTTACTTCAAGATGATAAGATGGCAGATGAATCTATAAGAAGTTATTTTGGAAGAATATCATATATTGTTGCAAGAATTAAGGCTTATTATGGAACAAAGGATGATGATGAAGTTATATGGAAAATATTGAAGACTTTGACACCTAAATACAAATAGACAACACAAATGATTGAGAAAATGATTTCGTACACGCCTAATTTCTCAAGAGAGACTCTTCTTGGGAGATTTGAATCAAATAAGATGTGGATGAGACAAAGTGGTGAAATTCCTAGAGCTGAGACTACTTTCACTATGTTAAGTGTTCAACCTACATTGATAAGAAGTGCTAGTACAAGTGGAGATTATGCTAGTAGTGGTTGAGGAAAAATAGAAGAAGACAAGAAGATTGAAGAAGGTATTTCCTTGCTTATCTAGAGAGAACCTAAAGGAAAAAAATATTTAATTATTAGACATGTAATGAGTATGGTCATTTTTCTTCTAAGTGCCCTAAAAGAGAAAGAAAGTTTAAGAAGAAGCCTTATAAGCCAAGGACATATCTTTTTGCTAATGATGAGGAATTAGATGCTTGTGTGGAAATTTTTATGAGTGAAAGTGGTGATGAAAATGATGAGATAGAAAGTGTTTCTATTAAGGAAGAAAGTCCTGAAAAAGAAGAAGTTAGTGAAGAAACAACATTAGTATCACAAGTTGAAAAGAAGAAATCTGATTGGATTATTGATAGTGATTATTCTCATCACATGACTAGAGATATGACTTTTTTATTGAATTCAACATATATGATGGTTGAATTGTAAGGAAATAATACAACCTTTCATATTAAGGGAAAAGGAACTATTACACTTGATGGAAAGATGAACACTGATAACATTTACATTGTTTATGGTTTGAAACACAATATTATGAGTGTTGGACAACTAGTGGACAAAGAATATTAGTTGCAATTCACAAACAAGACATGCATTATCAAGGGTAAATATGGTAAGTTGATTGGTACTAGTACAAGGACAAGAGGTAACATTTTTTATTTAAATCATATTGAGATGACATGCTTAGTTGGTAAGGTGGATGACAGTTGGTTGTGGCATAAAAGGTTTTTTCATATAAAGTTTGATAACATTGTGAAGGTTAGTATTACATTTGTTTTTAGACATTTTCCTAAAATTGTGAAGCCTACTAACATGGTATGTAAAGAATGTGTTATGGAAAAGCAAAAGAAAAGTTTTATTGGGTGGATATTTTGCAATCGATAGTTTTGGGTAAAAATCCAATCGCAAAATAGGATGACCAACCATAGCATGTGAGACAGAGTCTCTCCTACCTTAAAGGGAAGGCTTCACCTTATCACTATTCCTTGGATCAACTCAAGGTAAGCAAGAAGTTAACAAATTTTATAAAATGGGTGTTCTTAGGATTAACCTCAGACAGAAATAACAATTACATGCAAATATAACCAATACTAGAAAATAATAGATCGCATAAAAGAGAACACAAGACACCAAGATTTAATGTGGTTCACCCAATTCCTGGGCTATGTCCACCAATGGCAAGTCCAATATTATTATGATCCAGTGATTACAACCTAATTACAATATGTAATCCCTTACAACTCAATACTGTCGTAAGAAGCTACAATATCACCATTACATTATGAAATCCCTAACCTTAAGCCTTTTTAAACAAGCTTTTTTCCACTTACAAAATTAGGGCTAGAATAACAGAAAAATACTAGCCGACACCTTTTATAATATAAGAAATTTTTTGCTTCATGAGAACCCCCATAGGGGTGTTGCCCCTCGACCCCACCTTGTACTACGACAGGGAGTGCACCTGGGGTGCTGCCCCTTGACCCTATCTTGGGGGCACTACCCCCAAACCCCCATAGAAATAATATGGGGAGAAAATCACGTTGAATAAACATCCAAGTCAGATTGTGATCCATATCACAACAATATCCCACTTAGAGACTGATCAGACTCCACAATAATAACCTCCCACTTAGAGACTAATCATAGCACTACTAAACCTGTAGCTCCCACTGGAATATCAAACCACCCTGGACTCTGTTATTCTTTTATTCTGTTCAGTCTAGAAGACCAACTGAAGCTAAAGAGGAATTAAACTTCTCCCTTGTTACTACCTTTGTAAATATATCCACTAGATTTTCATCTATATGTATCTTATCTAGCTTTAACTTTCCATCATGCAAAATTGATCGAATGAAATGGCACCACAACTGAATGTATTTTGTGTTTGAATGTAGATCTGAATTTCTTGCAAGATGAATGGTAGTCTAACTATTTGTAAACAAATAATTATCCCTTTGAGGGTGTCCCAATTCTTTCAAGAAGAACTAAAGCCATATCATCTCCTAAGTTGCCTCTATAGTAGCAACATACTCTACCTCTGTAGTGGATAAATCACTAACCTTCTGTAACCTAGAAATCCAACTCATAGCTGCCCCACCAAAAGTAAATACACAACCTATAGTACTCCACCTAGTATCAATATCCCCTTCCAAATCTGAGTCAACATAGCCTTGTAAGTCTGTAGTAGAGCCCCCAAAGTGTAACCACTTACTGGATGTTCCTCTCAAATATTTGAGAATCCATTTGACTGCATTCCAATGCTCGATTCCTAGATGTCTCATATGCCTGCTAACAACTCCCACTACATGTGCAAGATTTGGCCTAGTACATACCATAACATACATCAAGCTTCCTATAGCTAAAGCATAAGGTACGTTAGACATCTTGTCCTCCTCTTCTTGTGTCTTGGGACACATCTCCTTAGTCAACTTCAAATGACCAAGTAAAGGTGTACTGCCAACTTTAGCATTCTCCATAGAGAAATGTTGCAACACCTTCTCCACATAATCAACCTGAGATAATGTCAGTTTCTTATTCTTCCTATCTCTACAAATCGTCATACCAAGGATTTGTTTTGCTGCCCCCAAATCCTTCATAGAAAATGCATGTTCTAACTGGCATTTTAGCCCCTTAATATGAGCCATGTTAGACCCAGCTACAAGCATATCATCAATATATAAACACAAAATAATGTAGTTATCATCATCCAACCTCTTAAAATAAACACAATGATCTGAATGACACCTACTATATCCATTCTCATGCATAAACCTATCAAATTTCAAATACCATTACCGAGGTGTTTGCTTCAAGCCATATAAACTTTTCTTCAATCTACACACTAAGTTCTCCTTACCTTTGACCTCAAATCCCTATGGCTAAGCCATATATATATCTTCATCCAAATCACCATGAAGAAAGGTTGTTTTAACATCAAGCTACTCCAAATTCAAATCTTCAGTAGCCACAATACTTAAAACAGTACTGGTAGAAGTCATTTTAACAACAAGAGAAAATATCTCATCAAAATCAATGCCCTTTTTCTGTGCAAATTCTTTTACAACTAACCTGGCTTTAAATCGTTTCTTACCTCCATCCTCTTCTTTCAACCTGTAAACCCATTTATTCTATAAAGCTTTTTTACCTGCAAGCAACTTGCATAAATCTCATGTCTTATTTTTCAGCAAAGATTCCATTTCTTCTTTCATTGTAGACTCCCACTAAATCTTTGTATCCACCTGCACAACTTCATCATAACATTTAGGTTCACTGGCATTAGTAAGTAAAATAGAATACAAAGAGGGAGAAAATCTTTCTAGAGGTCTAATTTTCCTTGTTGACCATCTAACATTCACTAGTGTGTGTGGTATTTGTTGTTGTGGTTGTTGCACATCATGAGGAATGGCTAGAACATCATCTTTTGGAGTATCATCCAACACTACATAATCATTTTCTTTCTTCTCATGTTGTTGTAACAGATCTTTGTACAATACTTTCTCACTGAATATGACATCCCTACTTCTTACAATTTTAAGATTTTTAAAATCCTAAAGCCTATAACAAATTCATTAATTCCATATCCAAAAAATACACATTTCTTTGAATTAGCTTCCAGTTTGGTTCTATTTTCAGAATCTATATGAGCAAATGCTTCACAACCAATGGTTCTGATAAAAGAATAACTCATCTTCTTACCAGTCCATGCTTCCTCTAGAATACCACAACCCAAAGGAGTAGAGGGACCTCTATTAATCAAATATACAACAATATTAATAGCCTCCACCCACATGTGTAAGTGCAACTCTGCATGCAACCTCATGCTCCTTGCATGCTCCATTATAGTCCTATTCATGCATTCAGCCACTCCATTTTCCTATGGAGTCCTTGGAATAGTTTTTTATCTATGAATACCATTAGTGGAGCAATAATCTTCAAATTCATGACTACAATACTCAACACCATTATTAGATCTAAGACATTTTAATTTCTTACCAATCTCATTTTCAACCAAGCATTTCCATTTCTTAAAAGTTTGAAATACATTAGATTCTTGTTTAAGGAAATAAACCCATACTTTTTTAGTTGCATCATCAATAAATGTAACATAATAATGAGAGCCACCGAAGGAAGATACCTGAGCTAGTCCCCATACATCTGTATGCATAAGCTCTAATTTTTGCCTTTTATTTTCCTTCCCAGTCTTCACAAAACTCACTATCTTTTGTTTTTCATACACACAACTTTCACAGAATAAATATTGACACATTTTAGACTTGGTAAAACTTTCTTTGAATGAATTACTTTCATACCTTTCTCACTCATGTGCCCAAGTCTGTTGTACCACAACGCTGTATCAAAATCTATAGCAACTATTTGTTCTCCCTGCTCAACTACATCAATTGTTCTTGAACATTTATTTTTCTCTGAAACAATTAAAGTAGAAGGAACAATATAATCTGTACAAAGATATAAGGTGCCTACTTTCACACCTTTTGCTACTACAAGGAAACCTTTTGAAACTTTCTATATTTTATCATTAAAAGTAACTACACAACTCTCATCACTAAGCTATCTTGCTAAAATTAAATTCTTACTTAGCCTTGGAACATGTCTTACCTCATGTAGTAGCCAATGATTCTCATTCTACAACTTAATCTTAACTTTTCCTTTTCCAACAATCTAACAGGGTTCATTATCCCCCAAATAAACAAGCCCAAAATCCCCTTGGACATAATCAATGAAATAACCTCTATGAGGTGTGGCATGAAATGAAGCACCAGATCTAAAACCCATGAATCATCAACACTTTCTAAAGATAGAAGAAAAGCATCCTCTTTGGATTTTTTACTTACCACATTTTCCTCCTTGTCTCCATCTTTCTTTTCTCCTTCATTTTTATTTTGAGTCTCGTAATCTTTCTTTTTATGCCCTGGTTTACTACAATACCAGTAATCATTTGGTCCTCTCAATTGAGACCTCCTCCCCTTTGACTTTCCTCTTGATTTCCCATGATTTTTGAAATTATTTCCTCTTTCAGTCATTCTGCCTCTGCTTTGTGCGTTCAAAGCACTTCCTAATGTAGATCCACCTAAGGATTTCCTATGAGTTTCCTTGCTCAAAACAACACTGATCACATCATCAAATTTTAGGGTACTAGATCTAGGAACAAAATTACTCATTGCCATTACCAAGCCATTCCAAATTTCAAGCAAAGAACACAAAATCAAGAGAGCCCTAATTTCTTCATCAAAATTAATACCCACAGAAGATAACTGACTAGTAATAGTATTAAACTCATTTAAAAGATCCACAATAGATCCACCTTCTATCATTTTCATATTAAATAAATGTTTCATGAGAAATACCTTGTTTGAAGTGGAGGGCTTTTCATACAATTTCTTTAGGGTTTGCATCAACTCTTTCGTCGTCTTTTCTTTTGTAATATTAAATTCCACCGATGGTGCTAGGCATAATCGAATATTTTCAAGTGCCTTTCTTTCTAAAAGATCCCAGTCGTCATTTGACATAGATCCCTAATTCTTGGTTTTGCCTTCCAATGGCTTCCATCAATCCTTCTGATAAAGATAGTCTTCCATTTGCATATTCCATAAATGAAAGCTCTGCCCATTAAACTTGTCCACATTTAGCTTACCCTCATTTTCTATTGCTCCCACTCAATCGTGAGACCTTCCTACAAAGGATCGCTAAAAAAAAAAAATGCCAACTGTCTGGCTCTGATACCACTTGTTAGGATTAGCCTCAAGCAAAAATAATAGTTACATACAAATATAACCATTGCTAAAAAAATAATAGATCGCATAAAAGAGAACACAAGACAGCAAGATTTAACGTGGTTCACCCAATCCCTGGGCTACATCCACCAATAGCAAGTCCAATATTATTATGATCCAGTGATTACAACCTAATTACAAACTGTAATCCCTTACAGCTCAATACCATCGCAAGAAGCTACAATATCACCATTACATTATGAAATCCCTAACCCTAAGCCATCATTTTATACAAGTTTTTTGCCACTTACAAAATTATGACTAGAATTATAGAAAAATAGTAGCCGATGTCTTTTACAATATAAGGGCATTTTTGGCTTCAGGGGTGCTGCCCCCAAACCCCTGTAAAAATAATATAGGTAGAAAATCACGTCGAATAAACCTCTAAGTCTGATTAGGCTCCATATTACAATAGGTATTACCAATATCCTTTCTTCTTATCTTTCAAGAAAGAATCCACTTACTCATAGAGTGAGTAATGGGTAGGGTGATTCTCTAACTACACTTCTATCAAGAGCTGGAAATAGTGATACCGATAAACCTTCACTAACTTAAAGGCTAGCTGAAAATATACCAGTTTGGCTCTAATGCAAATCATACTTTAATATGGAAAATCTTTACAATTAGGGCACAAAGACTCTTAAAAACAAAAATAACTTAACTATTTTGTGAATTAAGAAAGAAGTATAAGCTATAGATAAAGCTTCTAGCTATATATTCCACAACCACTCCTAGTCAAAGCTTCAGCTCTAATTGCTTCTTAAATCACTATGCTCTTTTACTGAACAAACATTAATAATATGAATCAAGAAAATAAACACAAATTGTAGTCAAAGCTTCTAATTTTCTCTATCACAATTGCTTCTAGTCAAAGCTTCGAATCCAATTACTTTTTTTATTCACTTTTCTTCCAAATTTGTACTATACAATCAAAGTTATGCTTGCACAAATGTGGCAAAGCTTTCTTTCATGAATTCTCCTTTGTAGATTGACACATTATGATTCTTTGACACTTTGAAAACTTTCTTGACGATTTTCAAATGTAAACTCGAAAAAACTTTCCATTAGCACTTTTAACTCTCTTTTTTGAAGCAAAATGCTTGGCGCATGGGAATGCATGCAAATGAGAAATTTTGATTTTTTAAAAGTGACTTAGGCTTTTAAGATGTCATTGCATGAAAAATGGATTACATGTAAATGTAGCATGTAATGAGGAATGAAAATTGATGATGCTTTCACAAGAAGTGAAACAAGAACAAGTTCTTGGGAAAGAACTTGCAACTTCTCCAAAGTGGAGAAAACTGGAAAGCAAACACAAAACACAAAAACTCAAAAGAAAAATGTACCTTTGGAAAGTGACTCAAACATGTCAAGATGCAAAGCACTTCAACACACAAATTCAAATTTAGATTTTGGGAAAATTCCAAAAGTGTGAAAATGAGAGTTTTCATCATTTTTAAAGGTAAAATGTACTTTTCATGGCATATAAATGGACAAGTGTGCAATTTCAAGCTAAAATATGCATGGAAATAGTAATATAAACATGAATTGATGAAAAAGTTTGAAAATGTCCACTTACTTGGAGGTCAAAGAGCCAAAATAGAAAGTTTTATAGACTTGAAGACCAATTCTCCCTCAAATTCAAATTTTCAAACAACTTTTTGACTTTTCTTGTACTTGCATGTGATGGACATTCAATGGCCGAATTTGACACGAGAAGGACAGAAACATGGCCTCCAAAGACAAGAGAACATATTAAAACTCAAAAATGACCCCTCTTGATCCAAATGTATGGGTTGAAATGCCATTTTTTGAGTTTTTTGAACAAATACATGACTTTTTAATGCAAAAATCTAGGCCATTTTTGCAAAAATGTGGCCAAAAAATGCATGTTTTTGAGTCATTTTTGACTTGTGAATGCGAAAATGACTTCCCCAAATGCATATGCATGGATCCAAATTTTAAAAAATGGCTTCAAAACGCATAAAAGTGGATAAAATCCTCAATTTTCAGGGCATTTTAAGCAAAAATGTGATTCATAAAAGGCATGAAACAAAAATGTTTTGGCTTTTAAACACTAAAACATGAGTCACAATGTAATGTAAAACACTTAAAAATCCAAATTGATTCCTCTTTGGGCCAAAACTTGAGGCAAAAATGATATTTTTTGAAGATTTTTCCAAAAAATGTGCCCTTGGAAGGAGTTTGCAAAAACATTTTTAAGCAAGATAAATTTATTTTCAATGTTAGAAAATCAATTGCCAAGCAAAAACGACCCTAATGGAAAAGATTTTATGCAAACCCACCAAGTAAATCTCTCACAATGAGAAAAATCAAGTTCTTGGAGAGCAAATGCATGTGTTCTTCCAAAATTGGACCTTTTGGAGTGATATGCATGTTTTAAAATATGCTTTTGATTAAAATCGGACCTTTTGGGGTGACATGCATATTTTAAAAACTCTTAACAAAAAAAAAATCACACCTTTTGGAGTGAATAACACATTTTAAAACATGCATATGGTCAAAATCAAACCTTTTGGAGTGCAATGCATATTTTAAGTTGTATCTCACTTTTTTGATGCAATGACACAAAAACCCACCTTTTGATGTAATGACACCAAAAAGGTCCACTTTTGATAGTGTTATGCATGTTAAGTTAAACTTTATATGCAATGACATGTAAACTATTCACTTTTGATGGATTTTACATGTAGTTGCATATAAAATGTCCATTTTATGACTTAAAGTCATTTAATTTCATTAAAATGTTACTTTAATAGGACATAAACAATATTTATATATCATATTAAAAATATAACACATAAATATCGTTTAAAAAGTAACATTTAAATGAACATTTGATTTAAAAATTAAAAATTAAACTGTAACTATATAGTTTATATAGTGACTTTAAGTGAAAAATCAAAAAGTAACTCAACTTAAAATTATAACATAAAGTGCACTATAGTTACTTAAAGTGAAAAATTTAATCATAAAGTAACTTAAAAACATAACATAAAGTAAATTTAAGTTATATTTTTTAAAAAGTGAATATCAAATTGAAAATATAATATGATATTTTTAATTTGTTTTGTTGCACAAAAAAGATCCACTTTTGAGGCACTAAAATGACCATATCTCTTGACGGGCAACTCCGATTGAGCTCTAAGTTAGATCAAATTGAAGGGGAAAGTGAAAGGCATGAAATGAGCAAAACCAAAGGATTAAAAACCAACAAACACACACTCAAAATAAAGAAAAGGACAATGAAGGCCTAAAAAATCAGGCAAAGGTTTGACAATTAGAGAAATGAAAAAGACTTGACAAAAGCCTTAAGTAAAATAATTTGATATATGAATTGGAGTTGATTGATTGATCAATATTAAACAATTGAATATCAAATTCAAACTTAGAGATACACAAAACTAGCTTGAAAAAGTTTCATGTTGTTACCAACAGTTTGTGGTGACAAAATGCAGGACAACAAGTTCATTCCCAAGTAAGAAGTTTACTACATCTATGAAGTTGGAGCTACTACACACATATTTGAGTGGTAATAAAAAGACAAGATCTTTCTATGGTGAAAGGTATTTCAAGATTCTTGTCGATGATTTCACTATAATGACATGGGCAGCATTTCTTAGAGAAAAAATTGAAGCATTTGAGAAGTTTAAGATATTTGAGAATATAGTTGAAAATGAATGTGGATTAAAGATTAAATGTTTGAGATCTAATGGAGGAAAAGAGTTTACTTCAAATGAGTTTAACAAATTTTGTGAAGTAAATGACATTAAGAGACAACTTTCAACCCTTAAGACACCTAGATATAATAGTATAGCAGAAAGGAGAAACAAATATGTGATTGAAGAAGCAAGAGTTATGATGTTTGAGAATAATGTGGCAAAGATATTTTGGAGAGTAGTAAATATAGTAGTATACACTATGAATAGAGTACAAATCAGGCAAGGCATTGGTATAAACTTTGGTTTGGACCAGCACCATTAGTTAAATATTTCAGAATCTTTGGAAATAAGTTTTGGACATTGGAAAGTTTGATTCAAGGAGTGATGAAGGTATGTTTATTGGTTATTCATTGAAAATAAAGGCTTATATATGTCTTAATCAAAGAACTAAGACTATTGTTGAGAGTGCAAATGTTACAGTGGATGAAAACTTTAGAATCCAAGAAAGAATACTTGATTATAATTTTGATGAAGAGATTAATCCAAGAACTAACAAAGAAAATGTTGAAGTGTTTTATGAGATTGATACTAACTTATAAAATGAAGTACAAGTAGTGGAATAGAGAGAGGAACCTAGGAGTGAACCTAGAGAAAAAATCATAGTTAAACTAGTGACACCTAACAAGAATTTGATAAAGAATCACCTTGTTGATCAAATTATTGGAGGAAGAGACAAAGGAGTTATGACAAGGAATAAGGTAAATGAAGAATTACATTTAATTTCTAGAGTTGAACCTAAAAGTGTTGATGAAGCTAGTAAAGATGACTTTTGGATTAAAGCTATGAGAGAAGAACTAGATCATATTGAAAAGAATAAAACATGAGAATTGGTTCCTAAACCTAAGGATAGAAATGTTATAGGAACTAAGTGGCTATTTAGAAATAAGATGAATGAACAAGGTGAGGTTGTGATAAACAAAGCAAGACTGGTCTATAAAGGTTATTCACAATAAGAAGGTATTGATTATCAGGAAATATTTTCACATGTTGCTAAAATAGTAGTTAGAATGTTTTTGGCATATGCAACCAACAATAAATTCAATGTATAACAGATGGATGTCAAATTAGCATTTCTGAATGGTGAACTAGAATAAGAGGTATACATTGAGCAGTCTGAAGGTTTTCCTTTGACTGAAGAAGGAGACATGGTTTGTAAGTTGAAGAAATCATGGTATGGATTGAAATAAGCACCAATAGCATGGTATGCAAGATATGATAAGTATTTTTCAAAATTGGGATTTGCTAAAGGCAATGTTGATAGTAATTTGTATTTGAAGGGGATTGACAATGGCTTACTACTTGTTGAAGTGTTTGTGGATGGCATAATCTTTGGAGGTGACGATGAAGCAAGTGAAACATTTGCAACAGAGATGAAGAAAGAAACTGAGATGAGTACGATTGGTGAGATGAAGTATTTCTTGAGATTGCAGATTGTTCAGAACAAAGATGGTATTTTCATATCAGAAACTAAGTATTTGAAAGATTTGTTGAAAATATTTATTTTAGAAGTTGCAAATTTTTTGGAACACCTATGTAACTGGTCACAAGTTATCTAGCAATGATGAAGCCCTACTATTGAACATAAAAAGTATAGGTCTATGATTGGAGGACTAAAATCCTTGACACACACTAGATCTAATATACTAATGCAGTTGGTATTGTGGTGAGAATTCAAGTTGATCCTATAGAGTTACATTATGCAACAATGAAAAGGATTTTCAAATATTTGAAGGGTATGCTTGATTTTGGATTATGGTATGATAGATCAAATGACTTTACCTTATGTGAATACATTGATGTAGACTGGGAAGGTAGTGTGGATGATAGAAAAAGTGCAAGTGGTGGAGCATTCTTCTTGTGAAGAAGATTGGTTTCTTGGCTAAGTAAGAAAAATGACTTTATTTTACAAAGCACAATAAAAGCAGAGTATGTAGCAACAAAAAATAATTGTAATCAGATCATTTGGATGAAATAAATGTTGGAAGACATTGGAATTGAGGTTATAGAGCCTATTATCATACATTTGTGGTAACACAAGTACAATGAGTATGTCAAAGAATCTTGTTTTACATTCAAAGAAAAAACATATATCTATTAAGTATCATATTTTGAGAGAGAAAGTTGCAGAGAAGGAGATTAGATTAGAGTATGTAAGTACAAAGGAGTAGATAGAAGACATATTTACAAAACCTTTGCCAAAGGATATATTTGAGTACTTGAGAAGTATGCTTGGGGTTATGCCCCAACCTACTTTTGAGTAGTTAATACAGATATCACATCAATCTAGTAGTATTATAGTAGTATTATTTATTTGGACTAGATGCTTAATGCTTCCTTTATGGGGGAGTATTTGTGTTTGAGCTGAGTCATGAAGGATTCTTAGTAACTTGTACTTAACAATGTCTTTGGACACTTGAGCTTATTAAAGATCTTATGCAACAAGTTGACATAATGATGCCTTTGTCATTGATGTCAATGAGGGAGAGTAACACATGAAAAACATCTTTTGGCATGAAATGTTTGTAGATATCTTATGGAGAGATACACATAAAAAATATTTTGATATGTATATTGATGTCAATGGGGAGAAATGTGCATGAAGGAGAGATTTGATTGATGAAGAGTATTTGAAAAGTATTGATGACAAAGATTTGAAAAGATGCAGATGTATGGGGGAGATTAACACCTTTCTTATGAATATTGGTTATAGTACAATGGACATTCATGGTCAACATGAATGGAGGAGCACATGCAATAGGGACATTTGGTATTCATGGAACTTAGATGTTTTTCATCTATGTTGTCATCAATGCTAAAGGAGGAGATTGTTAGCATGAATATTGTTGGTATTCATATGGGGGAGTATCATAGCATTGATGGAGACATGATTTAGAAGGTGTGTGTTGTATTCATGGTAGAGTATGTCATTGATGTCAACATACTGGTTATTTTGTGAAGACTAGTAGAGTAGCATATATAGTTTGGTTTTGCAAGGATCAAGGAATGAAGTTGAGCCTATGTGGACTTGGGATAATGTTCTATAGAGTTTCTTGATTCTATGGTTAATATTGCTTGCAAAAATATGAATATAGTGAAGAGTAATTTGAGATTTATTGAAGACAATGTTCAGAGAAAGTTTTTGTGTAGTGGTTATTATTGTTTGGATTGTATCTCTTAATAGAAATAGAATCTAGTCATTTAGACGTGGATAGAGGTAGAAGACATGCTAAGGATGTTGTGGTCAAACATGTACATCCAATGAGAATCAAGTGAAGAGTTATGAAGACTGTGAACTAACAGTTGTGTCTAATTGTAAAAAGATGTAAAAATGTATTGTAACATGTAAATGTAATATCTTAAGATGGTCCTATATTGTAATTGTAAATTGAGAAAGCCTCAAGGCTGACTCAATAATTTGTTTTAGGACTTGGTATAAAGGAAAAATTATTTCCTTGTGGTAGAGCGTGGTAATTGTGGTTTTTATGAAATGTGAGTATGTGAACTTGTATGTAAGATCCAGTAAACATGATACTGAATATCTTTTGATCAAAAAATTGTTTGTGTAGTTCAAACACAATGAGTGAACAAGAGACTATATTTGGATAAGAAGTTGTTATGGACAGTTGTATACTTATATTATTCTTAGAAGGATAATACTAAGGCTAGTTGGACAATGAGTTCAATGGTCTTTCCCTGAAGCTGTTTGGACAGTGGGTCCTTCTGTCTTCCACAGCTCCTAACAAGGTTGGAATCTCCTAAGAGGGATTAAAAGTCTACTAACAAGGATTGATATGTACTAAATATATTTCATTGATTCCTAATAGGGTCCACCCTCTTATATATATATATATATATATATATATATATATATATATATATATATATATATAGTTAAAATATTCAAATAGGAATAATACTTCTGAGAGGGGGGGTGAATCAGAAGTACTGTGCTTTGAGCATTAAATTTTTTTCTTCACTGAAAGTAAATTGCATGCATATAAACATATCAAACAGTTATGAAAAACACATAAACATCACCACATAACACTTGAGATTTTGGTAACCCAGAAACCCTCCAGGAATAAGAAAGTAAAACTGGGGTGGGGATGATACCCACAAAAATTACTACAGCAATAAGGTTTAACCACTTCTGATGGTCTACCTTGTTAAAGGCCTGCCCTGTTAAAAGCTTTACACTGTATCAGTAGTGACCTGGTTAAAGGATTTCAAACACTTTACAAGAAGTGCTACCCTGCTAAAGAATTTCGTCACCTATTTATAGGATTTACAAAATAGCTGCTAAGCTAACCTGTTACCATAGGATTTTCTTTCTAATACAATTGCTGGAGAGTATTAGGTATAATAAACCTGATAACTTACAATCCTTCGATTGCTGAATACAGGCACTTGATCTGCTTTTTCTGATCTTGATCCTCTGTGATCTGATACTCTTCACTCTGAGAATTAGTTTTCCTTGCACACCCTCATCCATCCACCATAGGGTTCAATGTGATTTTGTCTTCCTTATAAAGACATTCGAAGACTTAGGGTTAGGTATGGATCTACAATCCATATTGAATCTCTACTTCCCGCTTATTCCTTGCACATTTACAATTGGTTGCATGCCTTCTCCATTTTTCTTATTGGCTGCATGTTGATTGCATGGAAAATACAAAAGATTTGATCTTATCTTTTAATCCTTCGAGATTCATCACATGTTGGCCATAAAAATGATTTACATATGAATTTGTAATGTTACAAACTCATATGTGCATTCTATGTTGCTCGGCACTTACTGATCTCTGATGCTCGGCACTTATTGATCTTTGATGCTCGGCACTTATATTAAACTAGCTTACTCGACACTTGTTGTATTTCTATATTGCTCGGCATCGTCTATGACTCATCACTCAAATGTCACTTGGCACTTGTATCATGCTCGGCACCTGATCTTCACTCGACACTTGAAGACTACTCGGCACCTGAAGATCACTCGGCATCTGAAAGCTTCCCTGACTCGGCTCATGTTGTGGCTCGGCATACATGGTGTACTCGGCTCCAATGTAGAAAGTGATTAAGTGTGTTGGCACTCAAGTGTCAAAAACCATTTTGAGACTATATATATATATATATATTTATTTATTTATTTTTAAATTTATTTATTTATTTATTTTTTATTTTTTGTGGGTACCATCCCCTCTAGATTTTTCCCTCTAATCAAGGGTTTCCCTAGTTAACAAATATGGTGTTATTATATATGGTAATCTTTCTATGGTTGTTGCATCTACTATTTACATGTTTTGGATTTAGTATGGATATTGAGAGTTGTTTTAATTTGATAACTTATCCCCCCTCCCTAGTTATCTTGGTGGAATTTTCTTTCTAACATATATTTTGAGAGATAAAGTTGCAGAGAAGGAGATTAGATTGGAGTATGTAAGTACAAAGGAGCAGATAGTAGACATATTTACAAAACCTTTGTCGAAGAATACATTTGAGTACTTGAGAAGTATGCTTGGGGTTATGCCCCAACCTACTTTTGAGTAGTTAATACAAATATTGCATCAGTCTAGTAGTAATATAGTAGTATTATTTATTTGTACTAGATGCTTAATGCTTCCTTTCTGGGGGAGTATTTGTGTTTGAGCTGAGTCATGAAGGATTCTTAGTAACTTGTACTTAACAATGTCTTTGGACACTTGAGCTTATTAAAGATCTTATGCAACAAATTGACATAATGATGCCTTTGTCATTGATGTCAATGAGGGAGAGTAACACATGAAAAACATCTTTTGACATGAATGTTTGTAGATATCTTATGGAGAGATACACATAAAAAATACTTTGATATGAATATTGATGTCAATGGGGAGAAATGTGCATGAAGGAGAGATTTGATTGATGAAGAGTATTTCAAAAGTATTGATGACAAAGATTTGAAAAGATACTAATGTATGCGAGAGATTAACACCTTCCTTATACATATTAGTTATAATACAATGGACATTCATGGTCAACATGAATGGAGGAGCACATGCAGTAGGGACATTTGGTATTCATGGAACTTAAATGTTTTTCATCTATGTTGTCATCAATGCCAAAGGGGGAGATTTTTAGCATGAATATTGTTGGTATTCATATGGGGGAGTATCATAGAATTGATGGAGACATGATTTAGAAGTTGTGTGTTGCATTCATGATAGAGTATGTCATTGATGTCAACATATTGAGTATTCTGTGAAGACTGGTAGAGTAGCATATACAATTTGGTTTTGAGAGGATCAAGGAATGAAGTTGAGCTTATGTGGACTTGGGAGAATGTTCTACAGAGTTTCTTGATTCTATGGTTAAGATTGCATGCAAAAATATGAAGACAGTGAAGAGTAATTTGAGATTTATTGAAGGCAGTGTTCAAACAAAGTTTTTGTGCAGTGGTTACTATTGTTTGGATTGTATCTCTCAATAGAGATAGAATCTGGTCATTTAGATGTGGATAGAGGTAGAAGACATGCTAAGGATTTTGTGGTCAAACATGTACATCCAATGAGCATCAAGTGAAGAGTTATGAAGACTATGAGTTGATAGTTGTGTATAATTGTAAAAAGATGTAAAAATGTATTGTAACATGTAAATGTAATATCTTAAGATAGTCCTATATTTTAATTGTAAATTTAGAAATCCTCAAGGCCAACTTAATAATTTTTCTTAGGACTTGGTATAAAGGAAAAATTATTTCCTTGTGGTTGAGTGTGGTAATTGTGGTTTTTATGAAATGTGAGTATGCAAACTTGTATGTGAGATCCAGTGAACATGATATTGAATATCTGTTGATCAAAAAAGTGTTTGGTGCAGTTTAGACACAAAGAGTGAACAAGAGACTATATTTGGAAAATAAGTTGTTATGGACAGTTGTATACTTATATTATTCTTAGAAGGATAATACTAAGGCTAGTTGGACAATGAGTTCAATGGTCTTTCCCTGAAGCTATTTGGACAATGGGTCCTTCTGTCTTCCACAACTCCTAACAAGGTTGGAATCACCTAATAAGGATTCAAAGTCTCCTAACAAGGATTGATATGTACGAAATGTATTTCATTGACTCCTAATAGGGTCCACCCTCTTATAAGGAGCTTATAAATATATATTAGTGCATCATTTTGTGGGTACCATCCCCTCTAGGGTTTCCCCTCTAATCAAGGGTTTCCCTAGTTAACAAATATGGTGTTATTATGTATGGTAATCCTTCTATGGTTGTTGCATCTACTATTTACATGTTTTGGATTTAATACACATATTGAGGAGTTGTTTTAATCTGATAACTGATCCACCCTCCCCACCCCCCCAGTTATCTTGGTGGACTTTACTTTCTAACATAAACTAGTACAACCCCCCCTTTGCCCCCCCACCCCCCAACCTCTTTCATGATTAAAACATAAGGCAGTAGCTTGATCCCATAGCATTTTCAAAATAGTATGAGCCTGGAATCCAACAACTTTAATCTCTTGAAGCCATAAGAGATCCTTTTGTTTAACTTTATTACACCATCTCCTTACAATGGATTTCCTTTTAGCCATCTCCAGTCCTCTAACATTCCATCTATGGATGTTGATCACGTTCATAGTTTTTAGAGATGTTTTTACCATTATTAAACAATCTATTAAAACAATTAGAGATATCTCCCTATTTATTCGTAAAACAATTAGAGCTAATTAAGCTATGATTATCATTTCCTTTCCTTTTCTTACTTCATTTATTAGTGACTTTAACAAAAGGAGACTCTTTCTTCTTCTTAGGAGATATCTTCATCCCTACAGGCTTTGACCATCCAAATGCATATTCTTCCCAGTCAGTGACTGGTTGGTAATCTTGACCATCTCTACCCTCTCATCCAAAATATTAAGGGCTAGTTGTTGGGCATTAAGTTTGGTAGGGGTTTCAACCAAAGACACTAGTTCAACATTTTCTTTTTAAGAAATGATAGATTGTAATTGGTTAGGAATAGTTGGGATGACCTTAGATCCATGAATGACACTATTGAGAGGAGGAATTAATTCTGAATCATACGTAGGGTTGACAACTTTAACATATTCTTCTTCAAGGGGAGGAGGTACACCCTTATTAGTTCATACACATATGGCTTAGGCACTGTATTAGATTTAGTTAATAGAAAGTGCATCTATAATTTTTTTCTTTTACAAAATAGGTACTTTACTAACATTACCCTTTGAAACATCAAAGTTAGTCGTTAGTATTCTAATTAGATCCATACAATCTTTCCTGACATGCCCATTTCTTTTGCAACGAAAACAAGCACCTAAATTACCAAGTTGAGATATATTCCATGAGAATACTTCAGAATCAATGGTAAGAGATATAACATGTGGAAATAAAATTCCTGGTTCCAGTGCTAACGAAACCCTAGCATTCAAAAAAGGAAGGGTAGTTTTAGACTATTCAATCTACAAAATAAAGTCAACAGGCTTCAACAATTGATGAATAAAAGGCCAAATTCTACATTCAAAATTTTAATTTCAACCTAGTTAGGTGAAGCCCTAGCAAAGTCTTCCTCAACATTCCAATAGGAGACCACGGCAAGGCTCAAAAGAGGGATTTACCCACATTCTAATTTTATTATTATTAAGGATTATTTCCTGCATATTGTAGGTTTTAACAAAATGAACAAAGAAACCTTTTTGAATCATTCTGCAGAATGAACCATAAATTCCAAGTTTCTGTCCCCAAACATTAGCTATCCATTCATTAAAAAATTTATAGGAAGGTAAAAAGTCCTTATCCACATAATTTCTCTGCCAAAATGGCTCTTACCATATCCTCATTCGACGAGAGAGAAAGGGTCTTCAATTCATGGGACGAAGACTTACCTTCCTCCTCTCCTCCATCTTCACCAGTCGCAACATGTCCTCCACCTCTAAGTCCACTTCCATTAGTTGGGAGTCCATCGTTTTAGCTTCCATTTGCGATAAAATTTGCACACTTTCCTAGAAAACCAAGTAGAAGGTAGAAAAGAAGTCGTTAACTCCTCAGTAACAATGACCTTATAGGATCGCTTAACACTTTCAGTCGATGCCTTAATCTATGAAATGTCTTAACCACTGACAGTCTTTAAATTCCCATCCTCATTCATCATTTCAATAGAACTCTCTCCTCTTCTGCTATCATTCATGATTTCAACCATTGAATCTCCCACAAGTGATCTAGGGTGGGAGAATAATGGCAAGGTAAGGGTTTACAAAGATGCAGAAAGGAGACCAAAAATCCAAGAAAGCACACCAATGCACAAAGATAAACAATAAAAATAAGCCCATAATAAATTAAAAAGTTAAACCAAGACCAAAAAAAAGCACTAAAAAAATGATATGGATGTGTTGGTGCTCAAAATTGTAGCCTTGATTTTGAGTACCATTGAAGAAATTAAGCCCATTAAGTGCTTTTAAATGCATGTGTACCTGGCTGTCTGTTTGAGGCCTAAGAGGTGTTTAATGTTTCTAAAACCTTGCATTCAGTACATCTATGTGTTTTATGAAGATAAATTTTCATTTTGAATCATTTTGTGAAGTCCTATTTTGAGCAATTGTCAAATCTGCATTTTCACCTAAGTGTTAAATAGCGACAGGAGACTGTGTTTACAATTGAATATCTCGCACCCAGTAATGTTTCATGACTCACTACTTTGGGAGTGTCTATTTTCCATACCAGAGAGCCTATGTTTCATATTTCAAGTTATTTTGAATATGTTTGACTAGATTTTGAATCCCTCAAAGTTGGTAATTTGTTGATATCATGCGAATGCAATTTGTTCTGAATTCTAGGAAGCCCTGCTTGACTTGTTATAGCATTGACCCAGTTGACCAAAATGAGAAAATTCCTTTTACATTGCATTTTAGAGGTCAGATACATGCTATGTTTCAAGTATGAACTTATGATGAATCTATTTGATTAGTTTTCAAACACACTTCTGAATGCAATTTCTAGCTTTTTATTGGTGTCAGTAAAGTGTAGATTTGTCGGAACCCCTGTTCATGATGTTATAACTTGAAATCTATAATAGGTGAGATCAAATGGATTGTACCACTATGTTGTACTCCAAAAATATTTTTAGTGTGCCAATTTCCAAATTTTGATGAATTTGTCTGCACACTTTCCCAGGTCAATTCCATTTGCAAAAAATGTTTTTCTATCAGTGCTTTCAATCTGCAAATTCTGTGTAGCCCACTTTGATTGCTTGCCAAAAGCATCCTATTATTCGTCATAAGCCCACATCCCAAATTTATACTCTCCTCATGATAGTGAAAAAAACCCTAGTTTTCATTTCCCCAAGTGTCCATTTGCCCAGTTTTCAAAGCCAAGTCTGATTGCGATTTAGTGTTTTTTGACATGTTTATGTGCAGGTGATTTTAAGTAAGCAACTTTGATAGTCAATATCTTTTGACTAAGAATTCATCATGAGATGAGATTTGATGGGGTAAAAGTGTGTGGAACAGAGAATTAGTGTGCCAATTTTTAGAGCTCGATCAAGTGTTTTGGTCAGTTTTTAAGGCCAGTCAAGGGACCTCTTGACACAAAAATCATAGTCACAGAAAGAGGTGAAACAAGTTTTAAAAGGTTAAAAAAGTGATGCAAATTAATTGATTCTTCATCAAATTAGTATCAAATGATTAGTAGTTTACTTTGAGGTGTCAGTTGCCCGAAAATAATTTTTTTTTTAGTCGAACCCACTTTGGGGTCCGACTGACTTCACCAAGCTGATAGGGTATGTCAAGAATTTTGTTGTTTGCTTGCATGTTCTCAAGGCATCCAAATCTCCATCAAAAATAGTTGCCAAAAAGTACTTCAAACGTAAAAAGGGTGATGAAGAATGTCAGGGCAACCATTGACGATTAAAAGACAATTGACTCGAAGTTATGCCAACTTGAAGATGGAGATATTATTTGTTACCAAAAGGTCATTTCAAAGGAAGATAAAGAATGCTATTGGTTTCCAGATGTTCCATCTTTTCTTGAATATGTGCACAACAGACAGATGGTTCATTTTCAAAGCTTGGATAAGCCAAAGGAAGATGACTTTTATCTTGAGCTATCAAAACTCTACACTTATGATGATGTTGTAGATAGGGTTGCACATAAACCTGGTCTAGATGATCCTTCCAAAATCAGACTCACATCGCACAATTGTTACTCTCAACAACAAAAGCCCCAACCTATTAAGTATCATGGCGTGGATCACTTATCTGATATGCTGGTTCATTACAATTAGACTTCTGATATCTTGTACTATGAAGTTCTAGATATACCACTCCCAGAGTTGCAAGGGCAAAAGATCACAATCCACAAACTCAAGAGGAGAAGACACCATAAGAAAATGGAGGAGCTCTATGTGAAAGGGGGATCTTGGAAGAAAACACATGCAAGGAGCCGGCTAGGACAAACCATTGGAGAATTCACGCCAGTCAAAAGAAGTCCCAAGCAACAAAAAATAGAGCCTCCCACCAATGAACAGGATGCAAACCATGTAAAGGAAAAGCCAAAGAGTTTGGGGGAACTGTTTCATGTTTAGGGCAGTTAGTGGTAGTTGGAGAGTAGGGGACAAATGATGAGGAATTCACAGACAATAAAGAGAACACCCAGTGGATTGTTTATGTGACAAATGTGGGCCAATCATTGTATTTTGAGATGGTCTTTAGCACCAAGAAGCGGGCTAGATGGCTTCCTATCACCAATGATGTTCCATATCCAAAGGCAAGACATGTTGGATTTGGCTTGGTTCTTGGTGCAGATGGGAAACATTTCTAGACACGTAGCACTGGAGTTGTTCGTCTTGTTGATTTTCTTGATGAGGCCAAGCACCAAAATGCAAAGGAACTCATCAAGCATAGAAAGGAAGGCATGGCATATGAAATGGAGCACTCATGCCGAACCAAGAATGAAAGCAAGAAGAGGTGACGTAGAAAGATGAAAGCACAGGTGAAAGTCAATTTGTAGGATATATCCCACATTCACTGTGGGTTGAAGTTTTTAATCCTTAAATACTACTCCACTATAATAGCATGGTGTCTTAAGGCAATGCCTTTTGGAAAGGCAGGGCTCGTGTGTGGGGCCCGACCTAGACAACTAATTGGTGTGCAAATTGAGGAACTTTTAGCAAAGAAGATAGACAGTGATTACATGGCACCAAAAACCTAGATGCACCCAGAAGCTGACACGTATCCAAATCAAATGCTAGGCACATTCCCGCTTTGAGAAGTTGCAAGGTAGTTAAATAATGCAGGCAAGTGCCATGTGGCAGTAGGCCTAGCTAGTGATGGTGTGGTGATCAACAATAGATTCATACTAGAGGCTTAAGATCACACCACATGGCAAAACGGATGGTGAGCGCTTCCCAGCAATAAGAAGTTGCTCGACGGATAAGCAAAGTGGGGAAATGGGGAAGCACCACATGGCAGCGGGCCCTCCTAGTGATGATGTGGTGGTGACATGTAGGTGCTGACTAAGGATGAGGTGGCAATTGATTGGATAGATAGACGGGCCAATCAGAGGTTGCCACATGGCAAACAATTCAAGCCACGGTTGACCCAAAGTTGTAGGGTGAGGCCAAAAAATGAAATATTTTAAAATGTCAGTTTCAAATTTTTTTTAAGAAAGGGTATGTGCATATTTTTAAATGCAAAAATGGTCATTTTCTAAAGTTTGAACTTTAGAATTTTTTAAATTTTTGAAAATTCAGTTGTAGACTAGATAGTTATAACAGGGGGGCATATTTTTCAAATTGAGATTCTAGAGGTTCCCGGTAGGCAAATTTAGTCATATTATATATTAGCAAAATCGGGAGAAGACAAACTTTCCGATTATGAGGTTAGTTTTTGCACAGATGCTCACTGGTTCAAGTTATAGGAAGAAATGCAAAATTTGGGGCCTTCTCAGTGGAATTGGTAAAAATTGAAAATCCAATTAGAAGCTTGGTAAAACATGGTAAGAATGTAGTTGGGGTCAAATTTGGTCACTTTCAAACTAATTAAACCTCAATTCCTTCAACATCTCATGAGGATTTTCAGATATTTTGGTTGCAGAATGGTTTTCATCATTGAGCAGAGATATTTACAAGTTAGTTATAGAATAATGATAAAAACCATATTAGATCAAATGGGTAGAAAGAGGAAAGAGGTTTTACAACTACAAAGGATGGAATTCCAAATGGACACATGTCATTCTGAGATCAGATCCAAGAATTCACTCCTTGTCTATATCTTTCTTTCTTTCATCCATTGTAAGGGTTCCAATTTTTGAGAAATTTCTCACTGCTATGGTACCAGGTTGGCAGTTTTCTCTGTAATACCAGCAGGGTTCCAGTTTTCACTGTGAAATCAAGGTTGTTGTTGGTTTTGCTTCATGTCTATTGAGTTGAGCTCTAGCAGTGAAGGCCACACATCCACTCTTGTGCATAATTTCATTTTATTTCATGTATTGTTTTTTAGATAATGGTAATTGATGCTAGATCATGTGAGGTATCTTGAGTTGCATTCAGTATTACCAGTTTAATGTATTTGGTCTTTCCAAAGATAAACACAAAAGGGGATTTACAATGAATCATATGGGTTTTCCTATTCCGTCTCCTGATTTCTTCATATGCTATTGACTTTGTAATTAAATGAATAAGGTTTATTTGATTTAAGGCAGCTTGGATGAGTTGTATGTCAGATCTGTTGTTGCTTTTGATTCAAGTAGTCAAGTAAATGCTTCAATGTTCTGATAGGGTTTTTGGGTGTATGGAGGGGATATTTCATAAGAATGGAATTTAGGGATTTCAGTTGACAAACTTAATTGTAAGGTAATTAAGTTAGGTCATCCTACTGGTAATGACTCTATATTGCAATGGATAAGGCACTGATCACTAAATCAGATGCAAGCTGATATGAAGGTTATTTGCACAAATCATTTTAATCAAATAAATGCAGTATTCCATGTTTTGTAGTGGGCTAAAAAGAATTAACCCTCTCTTAGCTTATGGTTTCATAGGTTATGATCTATCGCTATTTCATTCCTATGTCATTACATAAGTATTAGAAGATAATAAGGTTTTCATCTGTTGTAACTAGGTTTAGATTTATGTTTAATTACACTACTACCATATATTAGAACCTCGAGGTTAACCCGCCTAGGTCTTGTAGAGCCTGAAGTGAAGGAGGAGTTATGCCTTATAGTTGGCCCAAGATTGTAGTTGAGTGTATCCATCATAGGAATTTTCTAGCCTTAGATGCATTGGTCTAGTTTCTTGGTTAATTTCAAAACTGTTAAATCAGGAGCCAACAAAATCATGACTTTGCTAGGGAATTTATGAAGGAATTAATTGATAAGGAGCTAGAAACCTTTGATATATATTTTGCATATTCACTTTTTTATGCAAGGTTTTGTGTCCCCCAATATCCTTATTCATTGACAACAATAGTTTGATTGAATTGAATAATTTGTAATATCAAAGTCATTTGGAATTTTGATAAGTTGTCAGAATTCAGAGTTAATGTCATGTTCTTTCACTTTTTCAAGAGTGTGAAATTCCTATATTGTTGAATAAAGTTTTCGAATAGCTGTTGTAATTTTTGGACCAGCTTGTTATGTTTTGCAAGTTTGGTAAATATTTTCTCACTAAGTGAGTGGCGACTCAAGGTTATATCTCTACACTAGTGCTTCTTGAATGTGAAGGTATTTTGAAGGATGCAACAATCGAAAAGTAGATTTGAAGAATTCATCTCAAGTTCTTGATAATGGGTGAAAGAATTAGGTGAGATGCAGTGCAAATGTTACTAAATCTACATAAGATTTGAATCTACTGTTATTTGCAGTATTGAAGTATTTGCAGGCATCCATATTGAAAGGTATTTTCCACTTTCATGTAATTTCATTTCCATGAAAGTAAGCTTTACAAACAATTCTCCATCAAGTGGTCTTTCTAGCACTAAGTAGGAGATTGGTTTGATTTATCTTGGCATCCTTTATGAAGAATAGATTCAACAAGTGTTTTGTATTTTGAAGTATGTTCGAAGTTGAAATTGGTAGAAAGAATTTCAAATCTACTGCAAGTAATGAATTTTGAAAGTAATTATGGTGAATGAGTTTTAAACTTGTTAGAAATGTCAAATTCCCCTTCACCTAATATGCAGTCCATGGATAAAGATTGTAGATCTATTTCTACCAAGAGATACATGCCATTGAATTTTGATGGAATTCTTGGTTTCCCAAACCCTATGCCATATAATCTCATAAAGTATTTGCCTTAGTTTAGTGGGAACCATGAAAATTCAGCTAATCATCATGTTCAGATATTTAGTGACTTGGTTGGTGATTTTGAAATTGCTCATGAAGATGTTCTTATGAAGTTGTTTATTCAAACTTTAGAAGGTGATGCTAGGGATTGGTTTTCCTTTCTACCAGCATGTTCTATTCCATCTTGGAATGAATTACTTTTAGCCTTTATGAAGCAGTTTGGGGAAAGAGTAAGCATCTTCGATTATTTTGATAAGTTCTTGAAGATCCAAATAAGGAATGGTGAATTAGTTCCTAAATTCAATATCAAATTTGCAAAAGTTGTAAATGAGATTCCTGAAAGTTATAAGCCAGACGATCAAATGTGTTTAGTGGTTTATCTTGATGCATTTGATAAGAAGATGAGTTATCTAATTAGAGCTAAAGAGACTAAGACTTTGCATCAGGCATTCATGATAGTGATAGAGATTGAAAATAACATAAAGTATTGATTGACTAGGAGTCATTTCTCTAGAAATGTTTGCCGACAAGATGAGGTTCAAAGGAAAAATCAATGTCATGGAGAGTGTGTAAGTTCAGATCAGCAAGTAGGTACCCCTACTATGGTTGATGATGTTGTTGAAAATTCAAAATTAAAGATATGTGCAGTGAAGTTTCTTGGTTTCAAGGAAGAGATGACTATTATTGATGAGCAAAGTGCACATGTTTGTGATATCACAACAACAGATGATAAGGTGGATTCATTTGATCAGTTAGATATGCAAGAAATGATTTCTCTTATTGATAGATTGTATTATGTTGAGAATGTTATAAAATTTGAAGTTGCAAAATGTTCATCTCAGTATGAGGATGAAGAAGCTGGAAGTGATGTGTCAAGTGATGAAGGTGAAGTTGCTGATCTGACATATTGTGAAGAAGCATCATGCGAAGATAATGAGAAGAGTTGTTGCTCGAGTCAAGAAGAGGACAATGCTAGTATATGTTTGTCTTCATGTGAATTAGATGCAAATTGGCAAGAAGAAAGCAATGACATAAGTGAGTAATCCTATGCTAGTAAAGGTATGAGTTCTTTTAAATCTGAAAGTGAAGTTCCATTTCAAAATTGCATAAATCAATTTGAGGTTGAAAGTTGTGAAGAAGATTTGTTTACACCATATGAGGAAAAAGGGATTATCTATAAGGATGAATTACCTAATTGTGTAGATGAATGTCTTGAAGATGCAAGTAGTGGTAATTAACAATATCAACTGATTTTGAGGTTAATGCATCAACACTTAAAGATAATTGGTTTGCAAGACATTTGAATCACCTTCATGAAGACAATGCAACTAATATTGATCTATTTTCTACATGCTTTGTTGATGGAGCAGATGGTGTGTCTTCTTGTGATGATTTTGATTTTTCTTCTTCATATGCTGAAGTTGTCCATGAAAATGATGTTAGAAATGGTTTTAAAGTTTTCACCAATCCATTATATGGTGAGGAGTTTGATGTTGATCAACACATTACTTGTCATAATGTTTACAAAGGCGCTTTGCATGAAATTATCAACCCTCTTTTTGAAGAGCACATGGAAGGTTCAGATTTAGTTGAGGATGATCTTAATGATGATACTTTATCCTACTGCTATGAGAGATCAGATTGTTCTTCTTCCGAGTTTGACAGTGACTATGAGGATGATGTTCCATCTTATGAGATTGATAATGAGGTGTTTGACAAAGTTGTTGAAAATCAACATGCACCTTGTAATGAGTTTTATGATGGATATTCTAATATGATGGCTGATCCATTTGCTGATTATGAAGAATCATTAAAGGACTTCAGATTAGTTTTAGATTCTGACATTGATGATTTATGTGAGTACAAATCTGATTGCTCATTTGAGTACCATCCAATTATGCACAAGGATATACAATTTCAAGGTATGTGTGATCTTTTTCCCCTTGTTGAATATGAAGCTTTCATATTCAAGACTGATAGCATGCATGTTTCATTAAATGAAGAAGATTTTCAGTTTGAGTTTGATATTTTTCAGCATGCTGATCATAACTTTCATAATGAGCAAATGGTTGAAAGTGAAGCTAGTTTTTGTATGCTTTATGAAAATGAGCATGTAGATTCAGTTTGGCCAAGAGAGTTGTTTCAAGATGCTAATATGATTGGTGAGACTGATATGAATAATACTTCTAGCTTGCCTCATGAGAGTGTAGATGAAAATCAGATTTATGATAGAGGTAAGAAGTTTTGTTGAAGTTCAATGGGCCGAGGTCATCACTTGTACATAGTAGCAGTAGTTTCCTTGTTTTCAATAAAGCTATTCAAGAGAAATGTTTTTTCTGTCAGAGGTGTGTGGTCTACTTCTTCCAAAGATCTAAATCCTTGCCATGCCCACAAGGGACATGCATCCCCAGACAAAGCCATTATTGGCACTCAAAATTGTAGCCTTGATTTTGAGTACCATTGAAGAAATTAAGCCCTATAAGCGCTTTTAAATGTATATGTACCTAGCTGTCCATTTGAGGCCTAAGAGGAGTTTAATTTGTCATTCTGAATCATTTTGTGAAGTCCTGTTTTGAGCAATTGTCAAATCTGCATTTTCACCCAAGTATCAAATAGTGATAGGAGGTTGTGTTTGCAATTGAATATCTCACACCCAGTAATGTTTCATGACTCACCACTTTGGGAGTGTCTAGTGTCCATACCAGAGAGCCTATGTTTCAGATTTTGAGTTGTTTTGAATTTGTTTGAATAGGTTTTGAATCCCTCAAAGTTGGTCATTTGTTGATGTCATGTTGATGCAATTTGTTCTAAATGCTGGGAAGCCCTGTTTGACTTGTTATAACTTTGACCCAGTTGACCAAAATGAGAAAATTCCTTTTGCATTACATTTTTTAGGTCAAAGACATGCTATGTTTCAAGTCTAAACTTATGAAAAATCCATTTGATTAGTTTTGAAATGCAATTTCAAGCATTTTACTAGTGTCAGTAAAGTATAGATTTGTCAAAACCCCTATTCGTGATATTATAACTTGAAATCCATGATAGGTGAGATTAAATGGATCTTACCACTATGTTGTACTCCAAAAATACTTTAAGTGTGCCAATTTTCAAGTCTTGACGAATTCATCTGCACACTTTCCTAGGTCAATTCTGTTTGAAGAAAATGTTTTTTTGTCAGTGCTTTCAATCTGCAAATTCTAAGTAGCCCACTTTGATTGCTTGCCAAATGCGTCCTATTATTCGTCATAAGCTCAAATCCCAAATTTATACTCTCCTCATGACACTGAACACATGCCCCAATTTTTGTTTCCCCAAGTGTCCATTTGCCCAGTTTTCAAAGCCAAGTCCGATTGTGATATAGTGTTTTCTGACATGCTTATGTGTAGGTGATTTTAAGTAACTTTGACAATCAATATCTTTTGACTAAGAATTCATCATGAGATGAGATTTGACGGGGTAAAAGTGTGTAGAAAAAAGAATCAGTGTGCTAGTTTTCAGAGCCTAATCAGGTGTTCTGGTCAGTTTTTAAGGCCAGCCAAGGGATCTCCTGATGCAAAAATCACAGTTGCAAAAAGAGGTGAAATAAGTTTTAAAAGGTTAAAAAAGTGATGCAAAGTGATTGATTCTTCATCAAATCAACATCAAATGATTAGTAGATCATTTTGAGGTGTCAATTGCCCAAAAATGAATTTTTTTAAAGCCGAACCCACTTTGGGGTCCGACTGACTTCAACAAGCTGAGAGGGTATGTCAAGAATTTTGTTGTTTGCTTGCATGTTCTCAAGGCAACTAGATCTCCATCAAAAATAGTTGCCAAAAAGTACTTCAAATGTAAAAAGTGTGATGAAGAATGTCAGGGCAACCATTGATGATTAAAAGACAATTGACTCAAAGTTATGCCAACTTGAAGATGGAGATATTATTTGTTACCAAAAGGTCATTTCAAAGGAAGATGAAGAATGCTACCGGTTTTTGGATGTTCCATCTTTTCTTGAATATGTGCACAACTGACAAATTTTTCATTTTCAAAGCTTGGATAAGCCAAAGGAAGATGACTTTTGTCTTGAGCTATCAAAACTCTACACTTATGATGATGTTTTAGATAGGGTTGCACATAAACTTGGTCTAGACGATCCTTCCAAAATCAGACTCACATTGCACAATTGTTACTCTCAACAACCAAAGCCCCAACCTATTAAGTATCACAACGTGGATCACTTATTTGATATGTTGGTTCATTACAATTAGACTTCTGATATCTTGTACTATGAAGTTCTGGATATACCAGTTGCAAGGGCAAAATACCACAATCCATAGACTCAAGAGGAGAAGACACCAATAAGAAAATGGAGGAGCTCCATGTGAAAGGGGGATCTTGGAAGAAAATGCATGCAGGAAGCCAGCTAAGGAAAACCATTGGAGAATTCATGCCAATCAAAAGAAGTCCCATGCAACAAAAAATAGAGCCTCCCACGCATGAACATGATGCAAACCATGCAAAGGAAAAGCCAAAGAGTTTGGAGGAATCGTTTCATGTTTAGGGCAGTTAGCGATAGTTGGAGAGTAGGGGGTGAATGATGAGGAATCCATAGACAATGAAGAGAATGCCCAGTGGATTGTTTATGTGACAAATGTGGTCCAAATATTACATTTTGAGATGGTCTTTAGCACTGAGAAGCAGGATGGATGGCTTCCTATTACCAATGATGTTCCATATCCAAAGGCAAGACATGTTGGATTTGGCTTGGTTCTTGGTGTAGATGGGAAATGTTTCTGGACACGTAGTACTAAAGTTGTTCATCTTGTTGATTTGCTTGATGAGGCCAAGCACTAAAACACAAAGGAACTCATCAAGCATAGAAAGGAAGGCATGACACATGAAATGGAGCACTCACACCAAACCAAGAATGAAAGCAAGAAGAGGCGACGTATAAAGATAAAAGCACAGGTGAAAGTCAATTTGTAGGATATATCCCACATTCATTGTGGGTTGAAGTTTTTAATCCTTAAATACCTCTCCACTCTAATAGCATGGTCTCTTAAGGAAACGCCTTTTGGAAAGGTAGGGCTCATGTGTTGGACCCAACTTGGATGGCCTACTGGCGTGCAAATCATGGAACTTTTAGCAAAGAACATAGATAGTGATGACATGGCACCAAAAACCTAGATGCACCCAAAAGTTGACACATGTCCAAATCGAACGATAGGTGCATTCTCGCTTCAAGAAGTTGCAAGGTAGTTAAATAATGTGGGCAAGCAGGGAACCACCACATGGTAGTGGGCCCAACTAGTGATGATGTGGTGATCAAAGAAAGATTCAAAATGGAGGCTTAAGATCGTGCCATGTGGTGAAATGGATGGTGAGCGCTTCCCCGCAATAAGAAGTTGCTTGACAGATAAGCGAAGTGGGGAAATGGGGAAGCACCACGTGGTAGTAGGCCCTCCTAGTGATGACGTGGTGGTGATATGCAGGTGCTGACTGAGGATGAGGTGGCAGTTGACTGGATAGACAGATGAGCCAATCAGAGGCTGACACATGGCAAAAAATTCAAGCCACAATTGACCCAAAGTTGTAGGGTGAGGCCAAAAAATGAAATATTTTAAAATTCCAGTTTCAAATGTTTTTTCAAGAAAGGGTATGTGCATATTTTTAAATGCAAAAATGGTCATTTTAAATTTTTGAAAATTCAGTTGCAGATCAAATAGTTATAACAGGGGGACATATTTTTCAAATTGAGATTCTAGATGTTTCTCGGTAGGCAAATATAGTCATATTATATATCGCTGAAATCAGGAGAAGAAAAACTTTCTGATTATGAGGTTAGTTTTTGCACAAGTCTCACTAGTTCAAGTTATCGGCAGAAATGCAAAATTTGGGGCCTTCTCAGTGGAATTGGTAAAAATTGAAAAACCAGTTAGAAGCTTGGTAAAACATGGTAAGAATGCTGTTGGGGTCAAATTTGGTCACTTTCAAACTTGTTAAACCTCAATTCCTTCAACATCTCTTGAGGATTTTCAGATATTTTGGTTGCAGAATGATTTTCATCATTGAGCTGAGATGTTTACAAGTCAATTACAGAATAATGATGAAAAGCATATCAGATCAAATGGGTAGAAAGAGGAAAGAATTTTTGCAACTACAAAGGATGGAATTCCAAATGGACACATGTCATTCTGAGATCAGATCCAAGAATTCACTCCTTGTCTATATCTTTCTTTCTTTCATCCATTGTAAGGGTTACAATTTTTGAGAAGTTTCTCACTATTGTGGTACCAGGTTGACAGTTTTCTTTGTGATACTAGCAGGGTTCCAATTTTCATTGTGAAACCAAGGTTGTTGTTGGTTTTGCTTCCTGTCTATTGAGCTGAGCTCTAGCAATGAAGGCCACACATCCACTCTTGTGCAAATTTCATTTTATTTCATGTATTGTTTTTGAGATAATGGTAATTGATGCTAGATCATGTGAGGTATCTTGAGTTGCATTCAGTATTACCAGTTTAATGTATTTGGTCTTTCCAAGGATAAATACAAAAGGGAATTTACAATGAATTATCTGGGTTTTCTTATTCTGTCTCCTAATTTCTTCATATGCTATTGACTTTGTAATTAAATGAATAAAGTTCATTTGATTTAAGGCAACTTGGATAAGTTGTATGTCAGATCTGTTGTTTCTTTTGATTCAAGGAGTCAAGTAAATGCTTCAATGTTCTGATAGGGTTTCTGGGTGTATGGAGGGGATATTTCGTAAGAATGGAATTTGGGGATTTCAGTTGACAAACTTAATTGTAAGGTAATTAAGTTAGGTCATCTGGTTGGTAATGACTCTATGTTGCAATGGATAAGGCACTGATCACTAAATCAGATGCAAGCTAATATGAAGGTTATTTGGACAAATCATTTTAATCAAATAAATGCAGTATTCCATGTTTTGTAGTGGGTTGAAAAGAATTAACCCTCTCTTAGCTTATGGGTTCATAGGTTATGATCTGTAGCTATTTCATTCCTATGTCATTACATAAGTATTAGAAGATAAAAGGGTTTTCATCTATTGTAATTAGGTTCATAATTATGTTTAATTGCACTAGTACCATATATCAGAACCTCAAGGTTAACCTGCCTAGGTCTTACAGAGCCTGAAGTGAAGGAGTTATGCCTTATAGTTGGCCCAAGATTGCAATCGAGTGTATCCATCATAGGAATTTGCTAGCCTTAGATGCATTGGTTTGGTTTCTTGGTTAATTTCAAAACTGTTAAATCAGGAGCCAATAGGAGGGACACCAAGTTGCACAGTACGAGAGCCGAGTCACTTAGGTGTCTGACTTTCGTACTTAGTTGTAGAGCGATTTGTTCTCCAAACCTAAATTTTCAACTTTTAAATTCAATTTAGTCATTATAATTCTAGAGATATGAATTTTGTTCACGAATCTACTATCTAAGCTACTAAGTTGATGTGTCATAACTTACCTATCAATTAAAGGAAAAATAAGTATGTTGAATTCATTAGTCATGTAAGCTCACAACTATATATTCAATGATTATTATTGTTATTTTTGCATGGGATGTATCCTAGGTCCATGATAGATTTGAACCTAAGACCACAAGAAACTTTCCACAAAGATAAAAAAAAATATTATTAAAGATATAAATAGACCAAACAATTACTTATTAAACAAGAGACGCAATGCATCATAGTTCCTGCCTAATGCATAATGGTTGTAGAGGTGTAGATGAGTGAGAATCTAAATTAACATTATGAATGCATTAATTTTTGCCTAGAAATACACTTGTGATCTAATGGGATTGCTCATATTTTGTTGTTAAATTCTTGTCTTAGAAATGCGCTTGTGATATGATAGGATGGCTCATATTTTGTTGTTAAGTTCTCATGCTATATTATTATATCTTTGGACATTTAAGCCCAAGAATAAGAGGCCAAAGTCCCCAATATGGCACTAAGTACTTAATATCATACCATGATCAATACATATGCTTTAGACAAATTTGCACCTTCTACATTGACAACTTAAATTATGTGCAATGAGGAAAGATATCCATACCAATATTTGAATTATAGAACTTGAAGAAGTGATGAAGCATTTGGAGTATCACATTATATGTTTAAGCATACCATGCATGCTACTAGACAACCATAAGTAGTTGGAATAACTCCCCCAACTATGTATTATTCTCATCTTGATTATCAAATGGAACTCACACTATTTTTATTTAATCATTAGCATTAGACAAAAACTAGGATATAGATATAGATATAGATAAATAGCAGTATACAACAATAACAACATAAATATATATGCAGAGGAAAAAATGATAGATAATATAGAGGAAGAGGAAGAGAGATAAAATAGTAAGATAGAGTGATACCAACACAAGTTGTGTGTGAGAGAGAAAGAATTAAATATAATTATTTTTCTTAATAAAATAAATAGTCAAAATAAAATCATGGTTATAATAAAAAATTAAAATATATTATATTTTAATTAATAAAATTAAGAATTTAATTTTTATATTAAAACTCACATTTCTATAAGAAAAAATGAAATGTATTGGATTATAAAAATATTTTATAAGTAAAACTAATTGTTTAATTTTAAACAATTAGAGAAGGTTTACTATTTAATGTTTTGTATTTCCAAATTTTTCATAAAATTAAGTAATTTTTAATTATGAAATAATATCTATATAATTTAATATGTACATTTGTAAATAATAAATAGATGTAATACATATAAATTTGATGTTGATGAATAAATATGATATAATAAATAAGAAATAAAATATAACTATTTTATTTTAATACATAGTTTATAAAAAACCCAATAATAATTTATATATATTTTAGAATTGAATTATTTCTATTCTATGGTTATTTCTTTAGTATATTTTTTGATATAAAATATAATTAGTAATTTAATATTAAAATATGTATTTAAATTTTAAATATATTTAGACTAAATGATAAATTGTTTAAATAAAAAATATTAATAATAATAAATAATATAATTAAAAAATTGTAACACTGAACACTATTATAAAATATAATTAAAAAATAATATAGTTTAATTTATTTTTATAAAAGTAAAATAATAGTAATAATTTAACTACTTTTAATAAAAAAGAAAAGTTTTAAAAAAATAAAACATTCAAATACAAAGATATAACATATTGAAAATATATTAAAAATATATATATATATATATATATATATATATATATATATATATATATATATATATATATATATATATATGTAATTTGAACTTATGCATTACATGAAATTTTAGGAACAAGTTATATCAAATAGTCAAAAATAAATATCAATGTAAAACTAATAATAAATATATTAAAAAAAAAAAAAAATTAATAAATTGTGATAATTAATATTGATTAGACATGTTGTGTGAGGTGAAAGATAAAATAATTGAAAAAATAAAATCTTATCAATCTAAAACTAATAATAAATATATTTAAAATAAAAAATAAAAAATATATAATAAATTGTAATAATTAATATTGATTAGACATATTGTGTGAGGTGAAAGATAAAATAATTGAAAAAATAAAATCTTATCAACTTGTGACAAATGTGGAAAAGATAAAGTTATAATTAATACATTCATTCATTAATTTCATTAATTCAATATGAAGTTGTTAAAAAATATTTGTATTTTTTGTTAAAGAAAATTAATAGGAACTAAAATGACCATAAATATATTCCGGTGCTAATGGTTTGATATTTTGGGAGACGTACGGGAAAAAACCAACGGATCCACAAGAATCTGAAAATTAAAACAGTGGGCTACAATGCTCAAAGGAGCACCCTCGACAGACATTCATCCCCTCCTACAACTCTTAAAGGTGACATTTCTAAACGTTCCGCATAGCGTGCACACCAAGCATTTCATTTCCAGTTCATTGAAAGTAGACACACCATCCTACGTGAGATTTTGCCGGTCCTGTGCTCACCTGACGTGCATTGATAGAATAATGGTGACATTGGTGGTAGCAACAACATGTGATCCAGCTTCCATAGGACCTGCTTCAGCTCTTCTCCAAATGTCTTCCGAATGGCGCCCTGGCCCTCTCTTGCAGGTTATTATATCTGAAAAAAGACTAAAATGTTCTTTCTACTTTCGGAATTCTACACTTTTTATTTAACTGTTACTTTAAATTCTAAATTTAATCCATATTTAATTTGGGACTATCCACTAACACTGATACGTGAGTATCTCAATCAAGTTAGGATGTCGTAGTTTACCCAATTTTAACGCTTATCGTAGAATCCATTGGCAATTAGAACTCTTTATCATGTCTCCAAACATCGGAATTGAGGCTTCAAAATGGAAGATTATACCCTTTTAATGCCATGGTAAATTCTTCCCGTGAGGTAGGTGATCTTGGGATTAGTTGCCACATGCAGATGGGTTCTTTCATACCGTGGGGTATACACTGGTTTTGATATTTCACCCAGTAGCATAATTTGTAATGTTTCCTGTTAGATTCTCATAACCCAGCTACAGAATAATCACACTATAAGTTTGCAGAAATAAACTCTATCTGATTTATAACAATTAATATTCTGGGTTAATTAACTGAAACTAAATAGCAGAAGCAAAAAAACAGAAGCCAATCACAGATAAACAATAGCGTAGATATACCCAGGAAATCTCTTCCTTTCAGTATATCAAGAAAATATCTTCCTCAATGTCTCCATGCAACTCATCCTTGCTCCTTGGATATGCACCATGCAAACCCTACACCAGAGGATGATCACCATAGCTACCCTGCAACCTATCCTTACTCGAATACTGGTTGTCATAGCCACAAATGAAACCAGAGACAAATTTTTTCTTCTTCTTCTGTAATCTATGTCATAGATCTTGGCTCTGTATGCAGAGTTCAGTCAACCTCGCTCTGATACAATGTTAATTTCTTATAGCTCTGATACCATTATGATTTCTTATAGTTATAAACCAACTACAAATTAATTGCACAATAAATGAACAGAAGGAAACTCATCTGATTTATTACAATCAATACTCTGGGTTAATTGACTGAAACTAAATAGCGTAAACAAAATAACAGAAGCCAACCACACATAGACAATAACACAGATATACCCAGGAAACTCCAGTTTGGGGAAAACCTGCAATTGTTGGATCTTCTATTCAGCCTAACAACAGACTTCCTTTCAAAGTCTAATAGAATCCAATTACAAGTTTGCTCTTGCAATCTTACATATATAGAGCCCAACTGCTTTACTTAGCTTGCAAGAAAAGAACGTTTTCTTGCTTTCTTTGGCTTTAAATCATATATAAAATCACTTCTTGTTTTTCTTAAACTTAGAAAATTCTCTTAAAGAACAAAAATAAACCTGTTGCTAACTATTCAACTCAAGTTGCTTTAAAGCAACTTAACTCCACCTTTCGAGGTAAACAACAAAAAACTAACATTTCCCAGGGATTTAAATTCAGGATTCCTCTTTGGAATTCCCATGCTTTTACCATTTGAGCTCATTTCATTTGAATGCAATTCAAATTACTTCTACTAGTTCGACTATCAACACGTTTCATTTGAAAATTCATGTTATAGTCAAATAGAATTTAAAACATAAAAACTGTGGGCTATGCAAAATATAAGGATTTTACGAAGCCCATCTTTTTATTAACTTGTTCATCTATAATTGACTCAATTGGAGAAACCATTACAAACTATTTGCAGCTATAAATCTATACATTAAACTAGAAATCAAGGCAATCACTTAATTGCAGAGGATTTATCATGCAGTATAAAGACTTTAGAACCGATTTCCTTTCTAGATTTGAATAGGCGTGAAGGGGTTTAAAAGTGGTGGGGCAGAAACCATCAACCTTTGAGAGAAAATAAAAAAAACTCTAAGTTGCTGGTTCGGGTTCGGTTCCAAGTTTGAAGTTCGAGAACTAGTTCGCAAGTTCGACAAAATTTTGGAAAGGGTTTGGGTTCGTTGTACAAAAACATATAAAAATTATTAAAATACACACACACACACATACATTTTACATGAAGCATGAGTTAAAATAAGAATGTAGCATGAATTAAAATTAGAATGTAGCTTTATTTTGCCATCCAGTTCCCTTTGCCTCTCCTCCTTCATCTTCACTGATCCCTATCCTGCTGCATCCGGTCCCATATATCATATAGTTATTGGAAATGATATATGTAAAATTATACCTTTACAGCAATAGCATTTACACAACCGAGTGACAAGAAAATTCAAACAATCCTGTGAATTGGACTAATAGCAGCATCAAAAGAATGATATATCATGTAAATTAAAAACAAAAACAGAAAAAACAATTCTTAAGATTCAAAGTAGTGTTAGTTAATTATAAAATTTTCTACTAGTGATCTTTGTTCCATAAGCTATTATAAAAATCAAATCTACACTTGCTGCATTACATATAATATTGAAGCAAGCTGTGTACTATGAAGTATAAAACAAATAGCAGAATGTGAAGAAACCCAAGGTGTTAAGCAATAATTGAGAGTCTTGATATACAAATCTCATAAGTAAACCTTCATCACAATAATAATAGAATCTCATAAAAATGATTTAAAATATCTGTTAATATATATTCTGTGCACAGTTTAGAACAGGGTGAAACTTGAGAAAATTTGTTTAAAGCCATCCAAGTTTTAAAAGCCATTTAAGCTTTGTCAACATCGTTGTTTGATTGGATTTTAGGCAAGTTATCTTACCTTCAACTATGTAATATACCTTCCAATTCAAGCTGACCTTATTGGCCAAGGACTTCATATAGCTTATAAAGGTAGAGCCTCCAATTTCTTGATGAATTCATTACATAATTCCACAAGGCCCATGCAACATATCTCTTGAACTACTCAACTAGTGTGCTTGCAAAAAAAAGAAGCCATGTGTCACACAGGAATGCAAGCTTATATTTTGTGGGTTGACTTTGCTTATATGTCAGTTGACAGTCCTGTTTATAACTAGAAGAGATAGCAAATTCAAAGGACAAGATCAGTTTTTGGGAATGCTATAGAATGAGACTTCAAACCTTGGGGTGTCCTTGGATATGGATTACCATGAAATGTGTTTATAATGGAGTATTTAATATTGAAAAAAATGATAAATAGTTGCTTAGCTATAGGTTCAAACTGGGTTCGAAAATTTCAAGGTGGTTCCCTCGAGTTCAAACCCAATTTGAACCAGATCGAATTAGGAGTGCAAAAATCGCACCCTGGTTGAAACAAGTTCAAACCGGACTCGAACTTCAAACTTTCTTGGGTCTAGAGGCGCGGGGGGGAGGTACCCGTGCAACTTAGAAAAAACTTCTGAAATTGAATTCTAGGTATTGTTAAGTGAAAGGATTTTTGCAAATGTACTAAGCACTACCGTTTATTTTTGTGTTCCAAATGCAGATTTGAAGGATATATAAATATCCATTGAAGAGACAATAAACTAATCAATTATTAATTAGACAATATTAATATCAATATATTATATATAATAATAATAATAATAATATATAACGTATATAATAAATATATGAATAGACATAAGAGGGTTTGTCTAATTGATGATTGGCCATTAACCATAAAAGAATTGTCTCTACGTTAATTCAATTCGATTGAAGCTACATCATTAACACTCCCTCTTAGCTAAGGAGGATTGTTATAGAACATATCACACTCTCAAGTATATGAAAAGATATCATCTCAGTATGATATTCCTGGAATGACATATTTAAGGATGTCAACATACATCCATTGTCTTTCAATATAATATGAAGTATGATTCAACAAGAAATATCAATCATATGATATTCATCATACTTATATTCTTTTGGTATATGCACTGCCATCAAAAAATCCTTGATGCCTACCAAAAGAATATATTATATCCTAGTAGGATATGAGTTATCTGATTTTTGGCATTCCGGGACAACTTAATGAAGTCGATCAGATAACTAGTAATCAACATGTCATGAACTCTATCATGACAATTATCATGATCTTTGGCACTCCAAGACAACAAGTTAATGTAGTATGATCATGATACGTTTGTTATCATGACTACTGGCACTCCGGGACAACAACTTAATGTAGTCTGTCATGATAACATGTCAAACTATTGATAAGATCATCACCTTTACAATAGCAACCCTCCATATATATATATATATATATTATCAATGAAAGATCGTCACCTTTCATGACATAATCCACATATGCAAAATAGTAACCACCATGAACCAAGTCGGAGGGTGGAAAAATGGCTTTCACTTCAACTTCTCTCTCACAGAGAAGAATGCATTACAAGGAATTTCACTTAGAACTTATCCCTCATAGAGAAGATATCATTCATAAGGGATTGCACCTTAAAATTCTCCCTCTAAACAATGATCGTGGGAAGTTAGGGCATTTAGTTACTCCCTTAGAGGCTCTCTTCACCCAAGGGTGTTTGTTGGACTCCCTCTGAATCTGATATTGATCTTTCGACTTTTTGCTGATAATTCATTACTTCCTCATTATGTACACAGGAGTGGGCCCATCAAATCATGCAGTCATACACATGTATTTTTGGACTCCTTTTGAGTATCAATCTTCTAAGCTCCTACGTTGGCTTGAAGAAGTGTCAAACTCCCTCTTAATGGAAGAATACTCATAATCTCGATCATCAAGGATATTCGCTTCAAGAGCCTCACTTTATCCAGCCTGATCATCAGATGGCTAATGAATTCTAATCACAACTTCTTTATCATAAGATTGAGTTCTGCACAATATTTAGTAGCATGTATAAGGTGCCAACCTTCTTTTCCTTGAAGAACATCTCCAGACACAAAGGAAAAGATCAAGGCAAATAATTCTTTGGTCATATGTATAGAATTTCAAAATACGAGAGAAACTACAATAAGTGGATAAATGTAATACTTAAGGATAAGAATACTTATCTGCACAAGTTACTCAAATGCAGGTCCATATGCATCAAATAAAGGATGATTTGAACTTGAAACTCTGATGATGTTCTGTCCTTGACATCTCGCCTCACAAGATGGTTCAAATGGGAATGGAACATTGATTATTATTTCTCCCCACATTGTAAAATTCCCATTTATTCATTATTGTTTTAATTGGTCAGCTTTACGCATATATTGCTCACATGATCCCAAACATGGAAGATATTTTGCTTCACAAGGTATAATTTCACATATGATTAAAATGATAGGTTTGAATTTTGACTCCCAATGTTACATGGAGCAGTACCTTGACTGATACATTCCTAGTCACACAACAATACGTATGCACCATAGCATGAATCTATTGTTCTTGTACTTCTGTATAAAAATAAGATTTGGTGATTCTCTTTTCATTTGATAAAAAAACTAGAATTTTTTTATTTAGTAAAATGAGGATTCTTCCTTAGATTGAAGAATGTAGTTATGTATTGCTTTGCCATCATTGAATGTGAAGTATTGGTTGGTGAGTAGGATGAAGGAAATGCTGAAGTGAATGTGATTGTTTAATCCACCACTGCTATTCTTATCAATATCTCTCTATACAGAAATTGTCCAATTAGAAGCACAGATGTTGAATTTGACAAATAATATCATTTTCGAGTAGGTACTGGTTAAATACACTGAATATGCTATGAATATTATCGTATCACTTGTAGTGATAAGAAGATGTTGCTATATCTGATATAGTTGATAAGTTTGTTCAACTAATTATTTTGCTTTCACCAATTGGTTTGTAATATCTGATATGACAAGTTGATTTTGCAAATGTATGTATGTATATGGCTTGAAGCGATATGTTGATGCTTTAGATTATTACTGAAATGCTTGCAACTGATAATGCCAATGACACTTTCTCTTAACGAAGCAGATTCAATATGGATTAATGTATAAAAGAGAAATGGCCAATGGTGTCGGTTGAAGTGATATCAAATGCCTCGATATTTCTTGCCAAAAGAATGAGGAGTTGTGCTCCGAGAGTCCTGACTCATATTTCTTCCTTTACTAATCAATGTTTGCTGATAACTGGTTGATCACAAGATTCATAACATTATATATTATCTGTCCCTCAAACCTCTGGTGCGTAGTGATTAATAGTGTGAATGACAAATCCTTGGGTTGGTCAATTCCTTCTTAAAATTCAATAGTCTTTATAGCTTAATCAACCGATGCCTTTGTTTTTACACATCTTAGCATTATGCACCTGTTAATATCATAGTTGCTACCATAATAGCAATACCCTTATAACCATCAATTTTGATAATAATATTGACATTTATTATGTCAAGACAAATTATCTTAAGGGTTGTCGTTAATGCTTTTGTAATATGTATTTGATATTGATTACTATATAATCCCCGTCAATTTTTCTGGTGTGATGATGCACAATACTCAGCTTGTGTTATATGACCTTCATCCACAGGATTATAGTTTCTCAATGCTCGGTTTGAACAACATATTTAATCTCTCTGAAATATAAAGGTTTGTATATGAGAGATGTATTTCAATCTACAACTGTGGTATTGTGGATTGCATATCTGAGAACTATTGCACGTTTTTCCTATTTGTCTTTACTGTTTCTAGGGAGACATTGTTTGTGCCTTAAGTTGGTATTTGGTGTTCATGCCAGTGATTGCATTTTGCATCTGTGATAGTGGAGAGTGTTATTTCAATAATCCAACGCCAAAACTTCTGTTTTTGGGCGTTAATATATACTGCTGCACATTTTGCTATTGGAAATTCCCAATGCCACAAATTGGTTTGATGTGGCTTTTTCGAGGTTAGTAGAACTTGCCATTACCTTGTAAGGCAACCATTAGCAATTAAAGAGGATGGTGTTTTGATTTGGTGGACTTGTGAATGTTTTGGAAGCCTGCGTTCATCAATCATTACCTGCAATTCATCCCCGGGACCTGCGATCATTGTCTGGTGACCTGTGGACACAAATGTGAGGTTTACGTTTTCACTTTGGAGGCCTGCACATCATTTATAGCAACCTGCGATCTCAAATATAATGATTCATATAAACTTGCGGCCTGTATTTCTGTTCTGTTGCCATCAGTAAGGGTAGGCTTCATGAATTTGGGGACTTGTAGTTACAAACTTACAATTAGCTGCCTGCAATCAATAATTGAAGACTTGCAAGTGGGATAGGAGCTCTGCAATTTCAATTCTGAAGGTTGTGATTAAGTTTGGAACCCCTGCGTCAAGAGCAGCACAATAAATAGGTTCTTTGCATTCAATTTGATTTTGAATTATTTTCCCTTCATTGACTTAGATGTTGACTGAGATTCCTTTTCATGTCTGCCCTGCTTATCGTTTTCTCTTTTCCTACTTTCTTATCATTTCATACATTTACAGCTAAGTTGCACGGGTACCTCCCCCCCCCTCTGGACCACGTACCAGTTTGAACTGGTTTGTGGTTCTGGTCCAGTTCGACCTGGGTTCGTTTTTGGAGGCCCGGTTCGATCTGGTTCGAACCCAAGAGAACCACATGTAAAATTTCGGACCAAGGTTCGAACTCAGGAGAACCACATATAAATTTTCCACATTACAGCATGTTTTAATTTAATTTATGTTGATACATCTTGGGTTTGGGTTGGTAGGCATTACAATGCCACAGTTTTTTAGTGTTGAGTAATCCCTAGCTGTAAAACACTTTCTATTTGAATCAAAATGCTACTAAATTTGAGACACCCACAAGAGAAGATGCTCAACATGTGGTGACCACCATGATCAATTTCGAGGAATTTCAAGGCCTATATGAGTAGCAATATGAATTTTTCAAACACTAAACAATAAACAACGTTTTATTGGGAAATGTTGCCTTGCAAAAGAAAGTTATGGTCACATGAATATGGTCAGGTGGGGCAGCTACTTACCACATTGTCTATCACTGTTTGGCTGATTATTTCTCCTCTAGGTATATTAAAAATTGTATTAAAGAATATTGAATTTGGGACATCAGACTGTGTTATCCAAAGGCCTCCATGAATGGTCTTTTTCCAGTTTACTGTTGTTGATCAGTGCTTGGGAGATTGTGCCCAGAGAGATTGAAGAATATTCAGCTGGTCAAAGGGATTTACCTTCTGCAAGCTAGATCTAATTAGTTTTTAACCATGTTCAATCGATTATGTTAATCATAATAAGAGTTTGGTAAATAAATTTATGAAAAGAAGAAATTTTTATTAAAACTTACTGTTGATCTGCATAAACTAATCAGATATAGTTATGAATTTTTTAAATGAAAGGGAAGAGATCTAGTCGCTAGGGGTTCCAATGATCGCTGTTGTTTGCTACTATATTGTTTATGCTGTTTTAAAGTTTTTTGTTGTTCAAATGTGTTTATGCTACTATGCTACATTCTAATTCTAACTCATGCTTCGTAAAGATGTGTATATATATATATAAAATAAATTTTTTTTTACATGTTTTTGTACTAACGAACCCAAACGAACCCAAACCCCTTTTCAAAATTTTGTCGAACCAGCGAACCGGTTCTCGAACCCGAACCCGGAACCGAACCGCGAACCGGCAACTTAGATTTACAGTATGGCTTTGATACCATGTTAAGTGAAAGGATCTCTACAAATGTACTAAGCACTACCGTTTATTGCTATGTATGTTCCAGATGCAAATTTGAAGGATATATAAATATCCATAGAAGAAACATGTCTCTTTGGTAATAAACTAATCAATCATTAATTAGACAACATCAATATTAATAAATTATATATAATAATGTATAACATATATAATAAATATATAAGTAGACATAAGAGGGTTTGTCTAATTGATAATTGACCATTAACCATAAAAGAATTGTCTCTACTTTAATTCAATCCGACTGAAGCTACAACATTAACAGGTATGAAACTACAAATTTTAAAAAATTGTCAAAAAACTGACCTATGGGCTCAGATACCATGAAATGATAATTGATAGTTTGATATTGATTGATTACAGGGGATATACAAGTTCTTTAAATATGCAATTACAATAAGATCTTTCCATAATGGAAACAATCGAGAACTACATACAAATAGAAAGTTACTAACTAATTGTCAGAGATAAAAAGACAAAATGGAAACTTCCTAAAACTATCTAAAGATGAAAGACATAAAAGAAAGTTGCTAAAAACGATCTAAGATGACCATTATATCAAAATTGTAATATTATATTAATAAAGCCCATATTGAACATGATCCATATATTGACATGGATAGTCCTTTTTAATAGAAAATTCTTCAAACAACTACACAAAATCATTAAAGAGATATAAGACAAAATCACCACTCTAATTTTTCTTGCCTTTGCATTATGTCCCAAATTTTATAGTGCACAACTCCTTTCCCTGGCAGCAAGAGTTGCAGCATATGGAGATGTTGAACTCTACAAGGGTACAAGGCAATTCTTTGTAGACTTTCCAGTGATTGTGAAATATAGGATGCAATGAGGTTGTCGTGAATTTTGAATGCTCAAAAGGACTGCGATCTTGATGCTCTTTGGGACAAGTATATGGTTGATGCTCATAGTTGCTGGTACATCCATAGCCAATCATTACAACTACAACTTCTTGCAATCAAAATTTTTGTCACAAGTTTTATTAATTTTTCTTTTATCTTTTAAATTTTATTTAAATTTATATTTTGTAATTAAAATTTTTAGATCCTCTAACTCTCAACTCTCTAATTCTTTCTAAATGTGTTGCTAGTTCACTTGCACCTGACAGGTAACAGATCATGTACTCCATCCACTCAATAAAGACCAATTGACTATACTCAAAAGGTAGAGGACTTGTTGTATGTGCATTCAAACTTGCATCTTCTTTAATAGAAACAAAGTGGCTATAAAGAAGGGAACACAAGGAAATGGGATACAGAGCCAAAGTATATTAACTTGGATGCTTCAACTGCCCACTTGCTGCAGTTGATGTTGACAAATACTATGAGCCAATTAGTGAGCATGAGAGTGCTACTGTCACTGTCAATGCTTGACAATATTTTTGATGACCCATATGATATTTGATCAATGATGGTTGATTGTTGACACTTGACATTATTACCTTTAACTTCAATATATATCATGTTGTTGTAGTTTGACTAATAGTTGCCTATTAATATGATGGTGTATTTTGCTATGTTATTTGACTATTAATGTGGCAGTGTATTTTGGAGTTGATTACAGCTGCAAATATGCATACTTTTTATTTTTATATGGACAAACCCAAGATGAACTTAACCCCAATTTGTTTTTTGACCGAACCTGCAAAACAAACCTGAAGCAGTACTAGGATGGGTAACTTGGTAAACTGAACTATCATTAATAAAGGCCATCCCTTCAAGCAAGCTATGTTTCCTTTTTGTAAGTATCTCTGCTATTGATATGTAGTAACCCACTTTGAGCATAATACTGTACATCCACTTTGAGCATAATATTGTGCAGTGTCCTCAAAGAAGAGGGATGTAGTTATGGAAATAAATAGAATGGTGTTATAATTTGAATAAAGAAAAGAGCACACCATGACTTTTATGTTGGTTTGAGTTAACATTTTCTTGCAATTCTGGTGCAAGAGCACCTTTGGTGACATTTGATCCTACACAAGGGAATCAAATAGATTAAGTGTCATGTTGTCTTCATTTTTACTCAAGTTGTAATAAGGCCTCATTAGGCCATTTGTGTTTGTAACAAGGTCTTTTGGGTCAGTTTTGGTAAAAGGTCCTGAAAAGGCCATTGTTGGTCAACATTGGTTAAACCTTGCAAAATTGTGTGTTTGGGGATCTTACTGGTCCAATTGTAATGATTGTAAGGTGATTTGATCACCATAATGCAACAAATGCAAAAAATGCCCAAAATGTTGTCATCACAAAGTTGCTTAGCAACATTGACAACATTTTGTCAATTGAAACTCCAACGGCCAAATGGTTTGAATTTCGGTTTGAGCTGGTTGGATGGGAGTTAAACAGTTGGTCTGTGGCCTTTATGGTCGATTTCTGATGTAAGATGAAGTTGTTGTTGGCAATTGGAAAGAAATAGTGTTTGGTCCCTTATATTCTCACAGGTTATTTCTTGTTTCAGAGTTTCATATGTTTGAATCTTGATTGGAAGGCAATTTAAATTGATTGTAGATAGAGCATTGAATCACCTTTCTATTGAACTTGGTCTCGTTGATTTAGTGAACATAGGAGGGAGTTCCAATCAGATTTGTGTTTAGAGGTTTGAAACCTTGATCAACTAGGGTTTTGAGGAAGAATGAGTCATAACTCTTCATTCCACTGTTAGAAAATTCCCATTCTCAGTGGAATGAAGAATCGACATGTACCAATAGTATCGCAGGAGGTTTGCGACCGAACACACTTTGCCATTGTGAGGAGTGAAGCAAATTAAGGCTAGGCATCTCTCATGTGACTAGCCTGGTGACTGTAAACAAGTGAGTGCAGATTGGTAGGGTGATGTGGCAATTAAATCAATTGTAGATTTGTTGTTCATTTAGGTATACAAAACTTTCTATAATGGAATTTGGCCTAGAATCATCAAACTATTAGGGGTTGTTTTGTAAATGTGCTAATCAGGTCTACTAGGGCTTGTAGATGAGGGTTTTGTTGTTCAGAGGTCAGGAGGACGAACCCAGATCCAAAAGTTTGGAATCTGGTAGAACTCTGGAAACAGAATCTGGAAATGACATTTGTTTGGGGGCATGTGTAGGAAGATTTTAAATGAATTGCAAAATACCCAATTTGGAGGCCTAATTCCTATTAGGTCTTCTACTAGGCCAAATAGAAAAAAGTGAGTGTTGAGTTGTTGGGAGTGGATCCAAGGGGCCCAAATGATAAAGTTGGATTGGGGAAAGAGTCCATGGCTTCATGACTTGATGTCATTGGAGAGAACAGATCCTGAAATGCAAGGGTGGAACACTTGGATGAACCTAGGCTTGTGAAGAAGTTTGATTGTGAGCAATGACACTCACTTGTAGAGTTGAATTCTCCTGTTGGAGGATCACAAGGAGGTGGATTAGGACAAGTCCTGTCTACTTGGAAACATGTCGGGAAGGTTTGTTTGGCAGGAGCCATTGGAGGGTTCCTAGGAGGAGACAAAACCTAGGTTTTACAAAGGTGATTGGTTAAGTGTTCAGACCCCTCTGCATCAAATACTAGCTTGGTATAGCCTTTTTGAGTTCTTTTCATTACACAAACAAAGGTCCCAGCCATAAATCAATTTGTTCTTTTAAGTCCCATTGAATCCCAGATGTGATTTCCAGCTTCTCTTCAGGAGGAAAAACTTTGCATTTATCTACGATGTAGAGGTTTCAGTTAGCTTGTAAAGTAGGACCTATTTGTTAGGAATACTAATGCAATATGGTGATGGTGCTTTTTCTGTAGCTAATGTGAAGTTTGTATCTGACATCCAACAGTATATGTCTACATCTTTGATATATCTTTTGGAAAAGAACTTTGGATTCACAAGATTAGTTGAGTGATGGCTTGCATCTCACGATTCTTAATGCTTCAGGATATCCCATCCTTCATCAATGGAAGAGTTCGTCTATTGAAGCATGATCAGAGCATTGTAAAGGAGGATGACTTGGATATGCGTTGGGAGGAGTTGACTGGGGAGACTGTAGATGAAATAATATTCCTCAGCAAACATACAGCTGTTTCAAACCGTCCTGCTCTTACAGTTCATCCAATAGGTAAACAAAGTTATTCATTAGAATTTCCTGCCAATTTACCTCTTTCATATGTTCTGCTGTACAGATTTTATTGAACATATGGTATTGTTCTTTTTCAAATGATTCTTAATATTTGAATGAACTTGCCAGAAATTATTATTTTTTGATTGATACTTGTGGCTACATAATGGTTTTTGCACATTCAAAGTTATAGGCATCATAGTACTAAGTTTGTTTAGTAGGCATTTATTTTCAGTGCATGGGTACTACAGGATATTGATAATTTTAGTAGCTGTGGTATTATATGCTACTATTTGTGAGACAAAACAATTTTTGTACAAGAATGAAGTATTCAACATACATTGTGAAAACTTAGAACTCAAAGAGCTATGTGACAGAAGTGATATACACTGTTTACAAAATTTTAAGTTGTGTCTAACCTGCTATTCTGTTTTGATCACATTTTGTATACTGTGTGTAGGCGTACCACATTTACAATCATATGAAGAGTGTGTTGCTGGAGGAAAGCCTGGTTGGGCGGGTTTGCCTTGTCCTCGAATAGGTGCTTGGTATAGGCTCTTGCAAGCTGTTGCTGAAAAGCAAGCCCTCACACCAGAGTTTGAGGTTCTTTCTCTTCTGGGCTGATACTATAATTTTGTAATGTTGATAATATCTACAGTTTTCTGTAGTGAGAATAATCAAATTTTTTGTAATAAATAATGCAAATGATATCTCCTTTTAACAAAGTTATAGCTTTTATTTAGTTTTGTAAATTTTACCTAGTTTCTTATCCCTAGGTTTGTATTGCTTCACAAGGCTGGTTACTACACATATTTGGCTTTGGAAACACGAAGCTTTTTGTTGAAAGAAGTCCAAATTTAGTGAAGGTCTTTATTGCTTAGGGATTGTTTTATATCCATTGTGTCTCACCCAAGCTGCCTTAGCAGAGTTATTTTTTATCTAATGATTGATAAAAACACTGAAAATGTCACAACAAAGAGGTATTATCAAGTTATCACTTGTTTCATCAAGATGGAAAAAAAAAAACTGTGGTGCCATATTGTAGATAGAGAATAAGAGAGATTTGTTTAGTAGTGTCATTCATGGATTGTAAAAGAGTCTTAACATAGTGATTAGCCTTGCCCATTGATAATCACTCCGATCTGGCATCTGAAGATCATTTGACTCATCACATCCTACAAATGGAGACTATAAAAGATACCATATGATTACAAATGGAGACTAGAAATGGAGACTATAAATGTGAGAGTAAAAAGGTGCATGTGTGTGTGTGTGAGAGAGAGAGAGAGAGAGAGAGAGAGAGAGTCATGACTCCATTCTGAAAGATCCCAAAAGGATCCTTTCACTGAACTTCTGTAAATTTTAATTAAAATAATAGATCTTCCTGTGCTTTCTTTGTGGTCTTAGAGAATTAGACAGAGGATGTAGACAAGATTGTTTTTTTTTTTTTTGTATTTTCCAGATATAAGTAAAACAATAATTAACAACAGCAACAAATAATATAATATTTAGTCAACCAGAATAGCTACAAACCGTACCAGGCAAGATATATAATCAATATGCCAGCAAAGGTGTTTACAAACAAGGAATGAAGATGCCAATTGCAAGAATGGACCAGCCACGCACCAAAAGGGTAGAGATGGCTGACGTAAGCCAACCAACAAATCATGTGCCAGCTGAAAGGCAATTGTACAGCTGCTATAGTCACTCCAAGGCAGCAAGAAGATCCCAACGTGCCAAACAAGACCCTCAACGTGCAATGCACAAGCACCCCCAAATGCTGAACTGAACAATCTTTGTCAACTATTGAAACAATATTGTAGAATGCTGCTGAAACCATCTATTGGGGTTTGCGTCCCAATAGCTAGGCTCTAGGGTTTGTGTCCCAGTCCTTTAGAATTGCTCCTCAGAGAAAAATCGCAAATACCAAGAATGAAGATGTAAAAGATATTGAAAGAATGAGCCAACATCTCCTTTTATCACCCTCTCAAAGCCAATCAAATCCTAAAGGGAGAATATGCCTTTCCCTTTATTATAAAATGACATCGTCTCAATTAAAAGGCCTTTATGTATAGGAAAAACACCGCTTTCCTCAAATAACATAACTCTAGGTGCTCGAAGGTCTCCAGAAGATGAAAATAAGGTATAATAATTCAAGACCTTTCCAACGAGCTATAACACATAGGCCTACTTGACTAAATGAAGCCAAAATCCCCTTATTACTCCAATTAGCTATATAAATAGCTTTATTTTAATTTATTTAAACGCAAACTTAGGAAGTATTAAAAGCCAAACTGAAACACAAACTTAGAAAATATTTCCTTTTATTCAACTGGAAAGCCAAACCAACCAAATAATTAGTGAATGTGTCCTGTCACTTGCCTGTGACTGATGTCGGACAATGTGGGCCAATTGACAGTCTCATCCCTTAAAACTAGGGATGCTCCTAGAAACTAGGGAATATACCCTGTCACCTTGAAATTGAGACTGTATACTGGTCCTAGGGAGCCTCAAATCTGATCACTGCCACAACCTTTTAAATTATAGAAAAATCCCTAAAATTAAGGAACTACCTTGACGGGCTCTCAAATTGACTATATAACCAACTTTGGTCACTAAGTATCTAGTATGAGTCTTTATCAACCACTGCTAGCTTACGAGACTCCAATAATAGGCCAACTCTCATGACTCTGCTAGTCAGACTAGAGAGGAGACATGACACACTCTCTTGGGTTCCATTGCTAATTCATTCTGCTCAAGGGTGTTAAGTTTATGGATCTCTGATAGATAAAACAATTACAATAAATATAAGAACATTATGTACTATTACTTGTACTGTTCTTATATTTATTGTAATTGTTTTATCTATTAGAGATCCATAAACTTAACATGGAATTAGAGCCATTCTGATAAGAAAAACATTACACAAAAATAAAATCTAAAATCTTAGATTTTTAGAAGAAAAAGGGGCTAAAACTTTAATCATTAAAATGGTGAATCATGTGAGACTAGAAGATAGGCTTGAGGGTGCATCTAATTTCTCTTCATGGAAAATTAGAGTAATGATAATATTAAGGGAAATGGAATTAAAAGAATATATTGAATCAAACATGGGCCACCGAAAGTAACATGGAAAAGACATAATAACAAAGCAATGAAGATCATTATAGATTCTGTAAAAGATCATATCCTACCATCCATATCTACTCTCAAGATTGCATTTGAAATGTTCTCCACAGTTCAAGATACATTTGAAATCAACAATACTAGTATATTATTAACTCTAAAACAAGATCTACTATACATAAAGATGAAAAATGGAGAATCTATCACCTCATACTTTTTAAGAATTTTTGAATTAAAGATCAACTTGCAACAATGGAAAGTTGAGTTGATGACAAAGAACTCAGCATTATAGCACTGAGAGGTCTTCCACTATCATGGGAAACATTTATTCAAGGATTAAGCTCTTGACCCGAACTTCCAAAATTTAATATATTAAAAAAATGAATGCACTCAAGAAGAATCTAGACTAGTCTCAAGAGGACTAAGCACAAATCAAGAGGGAGAAATTCAAACACTTCATGTAAAATCAAATAAGAAAAGAAAATTCAAATACAACAAAAATGAATGTAACAAATCTTACAAGCAACGTGATTGGTCAAAAGTTAGATGTTTTAAATGTGACAAAATTGGTCACTCCCACAAATTCTGTCCTGAAAAGAAGAGAATTCAAGCAGCCTTAGCAGAAATCAAAGAAGACGATGAAGAGAAAGAAGAGAAAACTATGCTTTTTACTTAGCCCTTTTAAGTGAATTAAACTCTAATAACAATACTTGGATCATCAACAGTAGAGCATCTCGACACATCACTGGTTTTAAAGACAAATTTGAAACCTTCTGTGAACAAGTCTCAGAAGAAGTTACAATTGGAGATAACTCTACTCATCCTATAAAAGGAATTGGTTCCTGTTCAATTCAACTAAACTCAGAAATTACATTACAACTCAAAAATGTTTTATATGTGCCAGGAATAAAGAGAAATCTAGTATCTATTTCTGGTCTTGTTGATCAAGGTTTCATAATCACATTTCAAGATGACAAAGTTCTATCTTGGCCCAAGAACTCTAATATTAAGAAAGCCATTTCCATCAGATTTAGAAATGGAACTCTTTATAAACTTTGTAATAATCAAAACTTAAACCTAGCTTGTAGTCATGAAACTTCAAATTCCACCAAAATTTGGCATAGGAGGCTAGGTCACCTTCACTACCGGGCATTATCATCCATAGGAAAAATTGTAAAAGGTTTACTTGGCCTAAAAATTGATCATTTAAGTATTTGCAAAGGATGTGCTTTAGGTAAAAATTCTAAACAATCATTTCCTAAAAGTGTTCACAAATCAAAATCCATCCTTGAATTGATCCATACTGATCTTTGCGGTCCTATGTCTGTACCTTCTCTTAATGGATGCTTCTTCTATATAATTTTTATTGATGATTACTCTAGAAGAACCTGGATCTAATTTTTGAAACAAAAGGAATCAACTGAAGTCTTAGCAAAATTCAAAGAATTCAAAGCCTTAGTTGAAAATCAGTTAGGACATAAAATAAAAATTCTAAGATCAGACAATGGAGGTGAATATATCTCTGATATTTTTAAGAATTTTTGTATTGCTATTGGGATTAAGAGGGAGTTTTCTGTACCTTATAATCCTCAACAGAATGGAATTGCGGAACGTAAAAACAGATCAATTGTTGAATCAGCTAGAGCAATGATGTACAATCAAAACCTTCATACTTCCTTCTAGGCCGAAGCATCTAACACTGTGGTCTACATTCAAAATAGATGTCCACACTCAGTTTTAGAGAACACCACTTCAGAAGAAGTATTCATTGGCATTAAACCTAATCTAAGTCATTTAAGAATATTTGGATATCTAGTTTATATTCACATACCTAAAGAGAAAAGAACAAAACTAGAACCTTCTGGGAAGAAGGGAATATTTATTGGATATAATGAAACAACAAAAAGATACAAGATCTTCATTCAAGGTCAAAGAACAATTGAGATTAGTAGAGATGTGAAATTTGAAGAAGATACTGCCTTTAAAGTCTTCAGAAAAAGTGATGAATCTATTACTGAGTCTATTCCTGAAGAAGATGAAAATCAACAAACAGAAATTGAGAGGGAGAGTGATTTTGAACCTTCCTCTTCCACTATGTCTAATCATGAAAATTCTGAAAATATCAATAATAAAAAAGGCCACTCTGGGCTCGGAAAATGATAGAAGAAAATCATGTTGAACCTAATGAAGTAATGCGAGAGAGCAAAAGAACAAGAAATCAATCATGTTATGTTGCATTGTTAACTAAATTTATAAAAACGGAACCTTCTAGTGTTAAAGAAGCACTTTCAAATCAGTCTTGGAAAGAAGCAATGATTGAAGAATATAACTCTATTAAAAAATGATGTATGGGATGTTGTACCAAGACCTAAGAACAAATCAGTTGTTTCTTCCAAATACCTGTTTAAAATTAAACATGCATCTGATGCAAGCATTGAAAAATACAAAGCCAGATTTATAGCACGAGGTTTCTCACAAAAAGAAGGCATCGATTATGAAGAAACAATTGCTCTAGTTGCTAGATATACTTAAGTCAAAACCATCTTGGCTATTGTAGCATCCAAGGGATGGAAGACACATCAAATGGATGTCAAAACAACATTCCTTAATGCCAAGATTGAAGAAGAAGTCTATATCGAGCAACCAGAAAGATTCAGTTCTCATGACAGCAAAACTCATGTCTGTAAGTTAAAGAAAGCACTTTATGGTCTCAAACAGGCTCCCAGAGCTTGGTATGAAAGGATAGACAACTACCTACTGAAGTTAGGACATTCCAAAAATGAAGCTGATCCCAACTTATATTTCAAAATAGATGGTGATGATATGATTATCCTTGTGTTATATGTTGATGATTTTTTGATAACAGCTGAGGAACATCTCATAAAGAAATGCAAACAAGAACTCACAGCAGAGTTTGAAATGAAATACTTAGGTCTACTTCACTACTTTCTTGGATTAGAAGTTTGGCAATAGGATAACTGCATTATTCTGAATCAGGAAAAATATACAATCGACATCTTAACAAAATTTGGAATGATGGAATGTAAACCAACGACTACTATGGAAGTAAATCTACAGAAGTTGAAAGATGATATGATCAAATCAGAACCTACAGATTCTACTTACTACAGACAAATTATTGGATTTTTAATGTATTTGGTTAATACTCGTCTTGACATATGCTATGCTACTCACACTTTGAGTCGATTTATGTGTGCACCAAAGAAGATACATCTACATGTAGCTAAATACATTTTGAGATACTTAAAGGGTACTATTGGAATGAGAATCAAATATGATAAAGTCAACATCGAACTTCATGGATATTCAGATTCTTATTGGGCAGGCAGTCCTATTGAACGTAAAAGTACTTCTAGATATTGCTTCAGTCTAGGATTTGGTATGGTTTCTTGGTGCAACAAAAAATAGACTTTAGTTGCATTAGGTTCCACCGAAGCATAATACATCGCATCTTCTTTGGGTGCTAGAGAAGCGGTATGGCTACGGAAGTTGTTAGCAAATTTGTTTAAAAAACCTTTGAAGCCCACTATGATTCATTGTGATAATCAAAGTTGCATCAAGCTTTCAACCAATCTGGTATTCCACAATCGCTCCAAACATATTGATCCTTTCCATCACATTCGAGATATGGTGAATCGAGGAATCATTCAATTAGAGTATATCTGTACTAATGAGCAAACAACTGATATCTTTACCAAGCCTCTTGCTAAAGTGAAGTTGAAATACTTCAGAGAAAAACTTGGTATGATTAATTTGTAATATTGAATATTTAATTAAATTTTAATTCATGTGAGTTTATGCTTCTATTGTTGGTTAGTAGCATCATGTGTAGTAAAAGGTGACGATCTTTTATGGACATTTATTCAGAAGATAATTATTTACAAGGTGACGATCTTGTAAATAATAGGTCTGTTATCATGGACATCTCTAGACATTGCTTCAGGCAATTAGAGATCATAGATAACAAACTCATGTTATTATCATGGACATCTCTAGACATTGCTTCGAGCAATTAGAGATCATGAGTAACAAATTTTCATGGACATCTCTAGACATTGCTTTGGGCAATTAGAGATCATGAAATCTTATGTTATTACTATGGACATCTCTAGACATTGTTTCGAGCAATTAGAGATCATAGGTAACATTTTCATTGTGTTTATTCTAGATATTGTTTTAGACAATTAGAGATTATAATATACATTATGATAGTGTTCATAACTTGGTGATTTTTGTTATTTGACTTATAATTGTTTCATTGTGTGAAGATCAGATAAAACAATCAGGTATTCTATACTGAAATTCTAATGGTGTTTTACTTCTCCCTTGCTAAAGAGGGAGTGTTAATGTTTTAGCATCAATAGAAGTAAATGATGCTTATTTGATATACTAATTAGTGGTTATGTTTTCAGATAAACTGTTATTGTTGCTTATTAAACATATATATGTGTGTGTGTGTGTGTGTGTGTGTTTGGATTAATATATACTTGCAACACAATGCCTATCGGTAGTATGATCAACTGCATATTAAAGCAGTAAGGCAGTCACTATTTGTATTGGCATATTACTAATGAATGTATCGGTAGCACTACTTATTTGTTAGCCATGCCACCGAAGAGGCATGACTCTATGGTGGTCGTGACTCTCCTTCTCCCTACAAAAGGCAAGGCCGATCGTTTTGGAATGACATCGATATATGACATCTTAGACCCAACTATCTGCAAATAATACATTATTATTATTTTCATTTATCTTCCTCTAAAGTCTAACTTGCAGAAGCATACAGCATACAGTGCATATTCAGCATATAGTTTAGATTATCAGTGAATCACAAAAGGGAGATACTGAATCTGATCAGTTAAAGGTCACCATTATTTGAAGACATACTCTGCACTTCTATAGTACAAGTACGAGTACATTCTGTTTTTATATTTATTGTAATTGTTTTATCTATCAGAGATCCATAAACTTAACAAAGGGAATCCCAACTGATTCTTGCTATTTATCTACACCCATTTCATCAATCTATATGACATCTTTAGGATGAACATCCTAAAGTATGTTAGGTTGCTGTAATTGTTGAAGTTTTTAGCTGTGATAGAGATCTTCATCTCTGATTTTTATGAGATAGAATATGTTTCTTATGACCGTTATGGTTGTCTTCAGCTGAAAGAGATATTTGTGATTATATTTAAGTTAATATTATGCAAAAAAATGTGTCATACATCATGCGAAGAGGCATTCATATGGAAATGTGAAGTGTTTCATATGTGGAAATATAAAAGGTCTTATTTTTGGGACTCAAAGAGACCTTCGTGTGAAAGATGAAGAGTCTTATGCAATCTATTTATATGATTGCTTGGAATATTGTAAATCAATCAAGTGAAAGCCTTATACTATATAGCATAAACATTTCTTGATCAATAAAAGAGACATTTGTTGGTGTGGCTGGGTCTTTCCCTTTAATTGGAAGGTTTTTCCTAGGATAAATGTTTTGTATTCTTTGTGTATTGTTTATGCTTTGTTATTGTTGTTTATCTATTTTTGGGTCAAAAACATTAACATGTTATCAGAGCCAGGTTAGATAACAACATAGAGTTTGTGCATTTGTTTTATATTGCTTTGAATATTTTGTCTGCAATTTTGTTGTTTGGAATGTCACAAGGATTCTTTGTTAAGGCAGTTGTGAAAGGTCATCGAGTAGAGGATTTTTGACTACTGGTGTTTGAGTATATACCAAGAGAGAGTGGTCGATCATTACAACAATTCCATGGATCATGGGCTTTTTCGATTAATCAATCCAGACATAGGCTTAGACTTGGTGGGTATGTCTTGAAATTGTAGATTAAAGTGATAAAAGAAAATTCATCGGTGAAGAATCGGTCAATTGGAGTAAGGAAATCTTTTGAGCATCATGAGTTGGTAGTTTTACTACAAAATGGATTGCAGAGTATTGTTGATGCGAGTTTTGTGTCACTACATAACATATTAGTAATTGGATGCTTGATACAGAATATCAAATACACAATTCCTCTCTTGAAAAGTTATCTCTCATGGGACATGAGTATAACTCCAATGTTCCTTACACCGTTGAATACTCGCTTAGTTTTATCAATGTGATTTGCTGGTAATCACGTAGGCGGCCTTACGTTTTCTTGTTTGAGAAAAATTTGGATCTTGGTGAGAAAATGGAGATGGTGGTTCGGTGTGAATGCTAGATGATGTTGATGGCGCGATGATGGCAATATAGGGTGAATGGCGATGGAAGGTGAGAATGCCGATGTTTTGGTTTACTTCTCTAACTAACCTCTTCTAAGCATGAAATTTGGCTGCTCAACTACTCCTACTCCTAAGAATGGAAGGTTAGCAGATGGACGGGGATCGAATCTAATGAAGGCTAACCAGCGGCCCTACCTCCATAGATGCAACGCTTCAAAGGAAAGTAAACTAGATCACCACACAAAGACTCCCAACCAGCCGCTAGGATGCTAGTGGCCTAGTGTTGACCCCTATCAAACATCTACCTAAGCTACCATGCAACTATCCATTTTATTTTACTCTTACTCTAACAACTTGAAATGAAATTGCTCCAACTTGAAAAGAAAATTTAACTATGTGGAAGTAGAAAACATGCAATAACACCCAATGTTCTTAGTCAACATGCAATGAAAAAGAGAGCACTTTGGTATTATTTTCGCAACAATTTCTCCAACCTCTCCTCCTTTACAAATGAGAGCCAATGGCCTTATATAGAGGTCCAAAATACAATGGACGGTAGAGATCAAAACAAGATCGACGATCCAGATTGGATCCAAAAACCCTAATTAGGGTTGCCACCCCATCGGCCAATGAGAAGATGCCACCTCATCAATGGACCAATGAAAAAAGTGCAAAAGTGGCAACCAATGAGAAGGCACCAAAATGGTGGCCAATCAGAAACAAACACTTGTCCTATTCTAGAAGAAAGAGAAAGTTGCCACTTGGGCTTACATAAGATGATCTTCTAATATAATTCTTCCTTTTTCTTTTGTTCTTTTAGCTAAGGCAATGAACTTAGCTAGCCTTTCGTTAACTTCTTCCATAAGAGGACAAGGTGTATGCTTCGCTCGGAGTTCTGCTGACTTTGCCACGCTGTTTGCTGCTTGTAGTATCTTTTCGTGATCCTTCTCATATTCCTTTGCAAACCCAATAAAAGCATTGAGTGAGGAAAGGGTGTTCAGATGTTTCCTTTTGATGGCAGCCTTTCCTAACTCATCCAATCTCGATCCAAATCCTGTCTCACTGACATCCTCCTCTCTAATACCCTCAAAATCAAGCGCCACCCCAGCGTCGCTCATCATGGTCGAAATGGAAGTGTCGACGCTTGGGCCGTGTTGTGCAATCTCATCATGAATTTCTTCAAGTGTTCTGAATCTGGTAGTCAATGCGACATACCAAGATTCAACTATGCTCAATCCTCTCTCATCAACCAACCGGGCTCTTTCCAAATATGCCTCCGGTAGCCTAATGAACGCCTGCAGCCTAGGAATAACCAAATCCTTGATGGGAAGAAAATTCTTCCATTCCTCTTCAAATAATCTGAATTTGTTTCTAACAGTCACCAATGACTGGAATGTTGAGATGAAGGAGGGCAAGAAATTTCGCCCATCTTGGATTGTATCATAGATCTTACTTCATGTAACTGAGCTGATACCTCTTCTGAATTGCTCCCGCTGTCTTGAGGAAGGGCTGCCTGATGCAGCTGTTGGATTGGCTGGCAATCTCTCCAATATTTGTTTTCGGCCTCCAACTTTACTATCTTTTCGTTTGCCTTCCTCAATCTCTCTCTGGTTGATGCTATGCCTTCCTGAACCTCCTCACATTCCATATCATCTGTATTTCTTCCCAAATTATGTTCTACTATTTCGTACTCCTGGGCTGCAATCTCATCCGCTGCCTTATTGACTGTTGGTATAGCAATCTGAACCCTTCGGTGACCATCACTGTCGCTTCTAATTACCCTTCCCACCGTATTTGCCATCTGTTTTTGGTTCTCGCTATCATCCTTTTCTATTAGTCCTTGGATATCATCAACTGCGTGAGCCATTACCACCTCGCCTCTCGGCATAAGCATTTGCCTTAACCATAGTGGTGCAGTGCATCTCCCCAAATCCGGATTCGGTTCGACCAACAAAGCATCACCAACGGCCTTAGACGCCTGACTTATCTCTTCAATATCAATCGGCCCATCTTCTTCTCTACTAGTTTCTGCCATATTTCCTTGCTGGTTCTCCGAGAGAGGGGAGTACTCCGTACTTTCACTGTAGCCACTTGATTCCGAATCAGAGCTCACCTCCACTGCGGCCCCTTTATCACTCGAATTGACCTCTTGGCTTCTAGCCTTAGTTATACTCTCCCTTGACGGCGCTGCCCGTTGTCTCTTGGCTGGAGGTTCCGAACGTTCTTGGCTTTTGTCTACCTCCAAAGCCCTCTTCTTGCTATTTCTCACTGTCTCCGATTGCCGGCCACTTCCTTCACCCTTCTGTCCGATTGATTCTACTAGACCTTCCTTCGGTTTCATCATCTCATAAGTAAGGAGAACCTTTTGTCTTTGTAGCTTTCTCATCTTGGCATTATACCACGACTCGGTATGCAAATCTACTGTCCTTGTGACTGCCTCCAAGGAAGGATCCTGATGATCGTCCCAATCCACTGGATTCAACTCTGTTCCAACTACTGTCTCATAGTCTTCTCTCAACACACTACGATCATCCTCCAATTGATCGGGAATATCAAGGCCTCTCCATCTGATATCTCTCATCATGTTCACCGACAATCTCGAGAAAGCTAGCTTTCTCACGTGAAAATCATCCTTTGCATTGGCCCAAAAGTCCTCTATAGTGGGAACATGCTTAAATTCGCTTCCATGAGATGCCTTGATAAGACCAACAGGGTCGAATCCTTGCCTTGCTCTGTACCATCTTAGATGATACCACTCCAATTCCTTTTCCGCAGCCTCAAAGGTGGCCCGATTTGGGCAACTATCATTGCCAATTATAATTGAGAAGGAAACGCCTGTTTTCCCCTCATTCCTCATTACTCTATCATAGTGCTCAAGCTGCCTAGCCAATTCCATCAAAACTACCTTGTCGGGTGGGTATCTTGGAAGCCTCTTGGGACAAACTGTACTTCCTGCCACTCTAATGTATGTGAATTGCGGGAATTGGATGAACCAACTCCCAAACTTCTTAATCCTTGCTTCTGCTTCCGATGAAAGTCTCTTAGCAGGCGCCCCTTGTAATACCCTTACTGTCTTCATGGTGAATGCATCGCAAAACATCTTGTAATCCTTGTTATTGTGCAAATGAAGCTACGGATAGCATTCATGCACCAAATATTGCCCCGGCCCATTACCAATCTCTCCTAAGGCCCTAAGTCCCGGACTCTCATACAATCTAGCAATTAAGTAAAACAGATAGGATCCCATGTAGAATTGCCTTTGGTTTTGAACTGTTCTAAGTTGCAACTCTAAATTTTCACTTATGATCCTAGCCCAATCAAATTTTCCTTTTCCCCTTTCAATTTCATCAATGAAGAAGTACATCCAGTTTTCGAATTGCATAGCTTGAGCTAGGCCCATGATCCGGCTGAGAAGAACAATGAGATCGCCATATTCCGGCTTGAAATCTGCCACTGTAAGCCTTGTTGATTTGTTAACTCCTTTCCTTCCTTCGTGTATCCAATTCCGCTTAGATGTGAGAAGTAGGCCTCTTGGTTACCTTGAAATGATTTGGCCGCCTGATCCACCATTACAACTGTCATGCCCTTGCTCTGGGGAATATTAAATGTCTCTTCAATTGCTTGTTCGCCAATGTTGGCCAACACTCTCTTCCCTTCGCCAAAAATGATGGATTTACTGTCTAGATCAAATCTGGATGCACACTCCATAATCAATTCCGGACAAGGCAAAGTAGGAGGAAAAGCTGCTGCATGTACAATTCCGTTCTTGTATATCCTCTTTGCCAAGGGGGATTGTCCCTCCTTTAGTCTGTCCCTCATCCGTATCATGTCCACTGTAGCGATATTAGTATCGGTTATTTTCTTCATTTTCGAGAAGAAGGAAGTTTTGGGCGTCATATACTCTTTGTCTTTCTTAGCGTTTGCCCGCTTGGGATTCTTACTTGCACTATCATCCTCCATGCTCGTCGCCCTATTACGGGATGGTAGAGTGGTGGACCAAAAGGCAAGAAGAACCAAGTAGTGCAATTCTTAGAAAAGAGCGAAAGAATGGATGTCAGCTTAAGCACTCCTTGCAACTCTAGATGATGACTTTCACCTTAACTAATAATCTTACAGCAACTTTTCGGAACCCGGGATATGACATCAAAGAATTACAAATCCCTTTGCAAATTAGAAAACAAAGCCTCTAAGCTTATCCAACACTTGCCTTCTATGCAAAAATCAAACTTTCATATGTATCTCTTCTCCCAACAAAATTGCCCAAATCTGATATAAAAATTGCAGCCCCTCTAGAAAATCAGAATTTTGTCTTCCACAAATTTCGGCCCCCACAAAATTCGGCTCCCACAAAATTCGGCTAAGCATGAAAAAAATCTGCCCTTCCACAAAATTCGCCCAAGCAAAGGAGGAGCAAAATCTGTAAAATCTGCCACCTAGGGCACAAATCGCAGCCCACAAAGTGGAGCAAAAATCCCCAAAAACGCAAAAAATCTGGCCCTTAGACAAATCGCCCAATCAATGGCAATGGAGAAATTACCCAAAAATCGCCAAAAAACTGCCTTCCACCAATTTCGGCCAAGTCTGGAAATCTGCCCTTGCTTCAAATTCGCCCAAGCATGAGGAGCAAATGAATTGATGAAAATGAAATGGGAGGGGACTCCCTTTATAGCAGCTTTCACCTTCCTCACAGGCTGGCCGACTTGGTCCTATAGAGGAAAAAAAAACCAAAATTAAAGCTAAGTTAGTGGCCCACTTTAAATACTTTGCCAAAATTTTAATTTTCTAAAATGAAAACTGCACTTTTAATTTACTAATTAACCACAAATTGCAAAACGAAATTAAATGGTGCCTTGGGGATGCTAAAAATTTCTATTTAATGATGGTTTGCTAATTAATACATCCTTGAAGTTGAATTTTGGCTAACCAAAAGCCATTTCTTAATATTAATTTACCAATTTCATTAAATACCAAAAGCTTTCAAGGCAAATTGAATCTATTAAAGCCAATTTTTGCAATTTTCCTCTAAATCGATTTTGCTAAATAATTAAAATTTTATGACAAAAAAAATAAAATTGCCTCTAGAGTAAAAATCGATTTTGCAATTTAACTTCATCTTACAAAATTAAATTCTATTTCACCAAAAAAAAAAAGATTTTCCAAGAACCTAAGTCTAACGAAAAATTTCCTTATTTGAAAATCATTCAAATTTACAATTAAATCCAAATTTTCAAAAGAAATCGTCTAAGTACAAAATTCACAATCTTATCCTGCCAAGTTGAAATCAATTTTGAACTTATTCGGCCTAAGGATAGAACTGATAGCTCTGGAAAATCAAGTTGAAACCGGGTGAAAAATACATCTAACCTTCTCCACTGGCCCTAAAGGCGATTGAAAAGGGGGTCCCCAAGATTTTGGGGCGATGTGTGAAAACCTCACAACATCTGGCAACTCCACGGGTGAAATGTTCCTGAACATTTCGAGAAACAAGTAACTTAGAACAAAATCTCAGGATGGCCTATCCGCAAATCACTTAAGGACGAGCACTCAACAAGGGAAAGGACTCTCAAGTTGAACCTAAGCACTCTGACCATAAGTTACTCACGTGTGTGCAAATGATTTATTCCCCGCTCGACAAGAAGTTGATAGTCTCTCAGATCCATTAAACTTAGCTATTATAAATATCCTTACTTCAAAAGCAACCCGGATAGAGCTCCGCTGCCAGTCAGGCGTCTATAGCCCCGACGGAGTTATCGCTGTGGCACCACAATCACGGTTCTGCCTTTAGTGATTATCTTTATAGCACCGGCAGAGATGACTGCACACCCTTTAACCAAATTTTATCTTTATTTTCACTTTAATATTGCCTTTTCTCTTTTCTCCTGATATTTTCTCTTTTTCTTCTCTCTTTTCAATCTTTTGTTTGGTTTGCAGGCAATGAAGCTTGCGGAGGGTTTGGAATACCACAGTGGCGCTGAAGCAGGTGTATGATTTTTACCAAGTCCAACTTCACTTTAAAACACCAAGAACTCAGAGCAATTAAGTGTGAGTAGAATGTTGTAACCATGTCAAAAGATAACTTAAGAACCTCTATAGAGTCTAACCCAAATTTAGTACAAGTCCTACCATAGACCAACGACTAAACACATCCTTTAATCTCTGAACCTTGTTAAATGCATTCGAGAAATGAACAAGACAGACTCCGTTTTGTCCCAATATAATATAAAATCTACACACCTCGCCCATGAGTGATAACATGGAACCCTCCTTTGCACTTGCAAAGGTCCAAAACCAAAACTACTCTCCGACTGAGGGAAGCAAAAAGATCTCAAGTCAAATGACTTGATGCAAATCAAAATTCAAGCTCCCTCAAAAGACCTAAACTAAGCAACTAAAAGAAAACTACTCTAAACAATTGAAAGGGAAACTACTCTAACCCTTGGGCCAAATGGTCCAAGATAAACTCTATTCTAAAGAACTGAAAGCAAACCTAAACTAACAACTGAAAGCAAACCTAAACTAACTATGTACAAAGGGCTCCGGACAGAGTCCTAGGCTTGGAAATAATGCTTGAGGAATTGCCCATTGACGGGCAATGGGACACCTCCTCCAGTGAGTGTCTTGAGTCTAAATGCATTATCTCCGATGATCTCAGCAATCTGGAAAGGACCTTTCCAAAGTTTGTCGAATTTATTATGTTGTCCTTTCTTTTCATGGGCTTTGTCCCAATATAAGACCAAGTCAGAAATCCTGAAGGCCTTGTTTTGTGCTTTTCTGTCAAACCAACGTTTTACTACCCCTTGATGTTTTGCAAATTTTTTTAGGGCTTCGTCTCTTTTCTCATCTCACTGCATCAGTTGAGTCAACCTAACTTGGACTCTGTCTTCGTTCTCATCATAGTATTTCTGTATGAACCTTAAAGTTGGAATTTTCAATTGAATTGGGAATACAGGGTCTTGTCCATAAACCATATGAAAAGGAGTGATCCCTATGGACTCTTTAACTCTTGTTCTATCTGCCCACAAAGCGTATCTCAGTTGTGTGTGCCAATCTTTTGGGTTCCTGTCTAAAAGTTTTCCAATCACAGTCAAAAGGTTCTTGTTTGTGGATTCTGCTAGGCCATTTCCCTGGGGATAGTAACCTGATGAAAATTTTAAAATAATCCCGTGATCAAATGCCCATGTATGAAATTTCAAAGAAGTGAAAGCAGAACCATTATCACAAACAAAAGCAGAAGGACACCCAAACCTGGTAGTGATTCTTTCCTCTAAAAATTTGATAACAATCTCAGCAGTGCAATTCTTGAAAGCTTGGGCTTCTGACCACCGAGTACAGTAGTCAGTTGCGGTTAGAATATACCTGTGTTGTGCTGAGGAAGGTGGATTGATAGGACCGATGAAGTCAAGTCCCCACATCGCGAAAGGTCTCACCTCGATGATTGGCCGCAGAGGCATTGCCGGATTCCTTTGTCGTTTTGCCGAAGTTTGGCAAACATGACAAATCTTTACGTGCTCGTGAGTATCCTTGAACAAAGTTGGCCAATAATATCCTGCTCTTAGTATCCAATGTGCTGTGGCCAAGTCTGATCCGTGTCCTGTTCCCCATTTATCATGAAAATGTTCCAAAATATTTCTGGCTTCTTCCTTTCCGACACATCTCAAATATATCCCTTCATGATTTTGCTTGTATAATACTGCTCCTTGTAACATATATCTTCTGCTCTTGAATCTCAATGCTCGCTTCTGTACTGGATTCAAATGTGAAGGGCACACCGATGATTTAACAAATAGTTGGTTATGTCCTGGTACCATTCATCGGGATGTACATCCTCCAATTCATAAACTTGTTGCACAAGTCCAGGCCCCTCTGATGCCATGGTCTGTGCCAATTGTTGTCCTCTAACCAATTTCATTGGTAGGATTTCTATGTCATATTCTTGGATAGTGGCGACCCACTTGCCTCTTCTTTCTCCAAGCTCACTCTGCATCAGTAGCGCCTTCACTGCTATATCAGGTACAATTGCACGTACTTTACTTCTCAAGATGTAGTGCCTGAATTTCTTCATTGCCTTCACCAAGGCATAAGCTTGCTTCTCCACATTTGGATAATTCAATTCAGCTTCTCTGAAAGGTGCACTCATGAAGGCTATCGAGTGCTCTTCATCTTCTTCATTCTTCTGTGTTAAAATAGCTGCGCATGCATGATCAGAGGCGAAAGAATATATATTGAATGGCCTCTCATAATCTGGACTCACTAGAACTGGTGCATTGATGATAGCATGTTTTATCTCTTCAAATGCCTTCTTAGCTACTGGAGTCCAATCCACTTTTGCATCCTTTTTCAACATGTCATTCATTGGCTTCACGATCTTAGCAAATGCAAATATGAACTTTCTCACAAAGTTGATCTTTCCAAAGAACGATTTGAGCTCCTTCTTACTTCCTGGCATGCCAAGTTTGGAAATTGCTTCCACCCTCTCTGGATCTATCATGATACCTCTTTCTGAAATTATATGTCCTAGCAATTTACCCTCGGTGACTCCAAACATACATTTCTTCGGGTTCAGAGAAATTCCATACCTACTACATTTCCTGAAAACTTTCCTCAAATCCAGAATGTGATCTTCTCTGTTCTTTGAAAATACGGTTATGTCATCCATGTAGATTATAATGCACTTGTCTTTTAAGTCCTTGAAAGCATAATCCATGGCTCTTTGAAATGTTGCTCCTGCATTGATCAAGCCAAAAGGCATCCTTCTGTATGCAAATGTTCCCCACTTCGTGGTGAAAGCCGTTTTTAACCTATCTTCTTCTTCGACTATCACTTGATTGTATCCCGAGTATCCATCCATTAATGACATCATTTGGGCTCCATTTACAATTTGCAAAACCTCGTCTAGTGATGGCAATGGATAATTGTCTTTTTCTGAGGCTCTGTTCAAATTTCTGAAATCTACACATAGTCTTATCTCTCCGTTCTTCTTCCTTACTGGGACAAGATTGGCGACCCACGTTGAATGTCTCACTGGGAAAATGATCCGCGCATCTAGCAACTTCTTTACTTCTTGATATATCAATGGTTCTAACAAAGGATTGACTGGCCTCTGCCGCTGCCTGAATGGCTTACTCCCTTCCTTCAGTGGAATTGTATGTGTGATGATAGAAGGATCATATGTTTTCAAATCTCCATATCCCCAAGCAATTACATCTGGGAATTCCTTCATCAAACTCAATATATCTGCCTTCTCCTTAGGTGTGCAAACTTTCCCAATGTGAACTATTTTGGGACAATCTTCTGTCCCCAAATTAACCTTTTCACACTCATCGCCCCCTGTGGGTTGATACTGCATTTTGTGGAACTGGTCCATGTCAAATATCCTTTCTAACTCAATAATCCCCTTTGGAATAGTATTTTCTTTTAAGCTCATAATTCCTTCTGCATCAATCTCTGCTTCTTCATCCACTTCACCATCTATGATTTGCGCTGTGAAAACATCTGAATTGGTCAAGAATTTGAGGATATGTCTATCATCTTCAAACACTTGGAAATTCTTGACATTGTCTGGTACTGATGGAACCGATGCCAACTCAACTCTGAATTTCTTCAAACCATCCAACTTAATTGGTGCCAGCGAGCTTGCAGTCTGTGCGAGGGCATTTGCCACCTGATTGTTCGCTCTATAGCTAAACTTGATATTGAAGGCATCGAAGTCCTCTATCAAATCCCAAACCCTGTTTCTATATCTCTTCAATCTCTTGTCATAGCAGGCGAACTTCTGTTTTATCTGCTCAGTTATCAAATATGAGTCCCCAAGAACATGTAGTATTTTGGCACCTTTCTTGATAGCGCATAACAATCCTAAAATCAAAGCTTCATATTCTGCCACATTGTTAGTGCATGAGAATTGCAATCTATGTGCCTCTAAATATGTTGTCCCTGTTGGGCTGACTAACTCAAATCCGGCTCCAGCTCCTTGTTTGGTTCTGGAACCATCGAATCTTAGAGTCCATACTCCATTTCTTTCTAGATGCTTCTCCTTTTGGAGACTCTCCGACTCGTCTATTTCATCATCTTCTTTTATTTCCGCACTGGGTGGTGTAATTTGGTTCTTTGTTTCACCCATCATGTTGCTTTCTGCTTCATCAACTTGTTGAATCTCAACCTTCTGTTTACCATGTTGATCTTCTCGTTTTAGAGCCCCTGGTATTCTCTTTTCCACTTGTTCTAAGGCTACTGTACACAGAGAGCAAGATAACTCCGAGTGGAATGCATTGTGAATTTTGCACCAATTGGGTAATAATAAGTCTCTTACTGGTGTTCGGTTACCCAACTCCATTCCTTGTTGCACGGTCCTAGTCACGAAATTCTTGAAATTTTCAAACATGCCTTCACCCTCATCGGACGAAGCATCTGGATCTGACTCAATCAGGATCTCAATGGAATCCCTTCCTTTGCTTATGATATTCATTGTCAATACTTCTACTTTCTTTGGTCTGTAGGTGCTCATATTTGTCTCCACAAACAATATTTCGTTTGACTCCCCATTTTCGGTCACTGTCAATCTCAACCTTGGGGTGCTATCAATTCTAATTTGATTCGCCAAACCTTTCCATGGGAGCCACATGTGGGAGAAGTCAGTAGCCATATATCCATTCAATTTTCTAGCCCAATCTCTCCCTAGGATCAATCCGTAGGTATCGGCTACATCCACTACTGAAATGTCTACCATGTGTTCCATCCTCGGATCAGATGCCAACTGCATATGTATATTGTGTAATTCTCCTACCACTGGCACTTCCGTTTTATCCAATTGAGTAACTCTTCTGTTGGAGTCCAAAGGCGTGATTCCTAACCTTCTGCAAATGTTCAAAGGCATGACGTTGCTTGATGCTCCTGAATCTATCAAACAATTGTGAAGCAACTTCTCGAACATCCTTACTGACAACAAGAATGGGGCTGGTTCCTCTTTCCCTTGATAATATACCACAGGTGTCTTATGTGCTTGCTTTGGCTTCACTCCGAAATCTATTGTTTGAGTAATCTCTTCCTTCTTCACCTTTTCTTTATTGTTCACCGGATTTTGACTCTTTTGAGTTTGTTGTTCTATAGGCGTCGATCCTTGAGCCACATAAATTGGTTGAGGCCCTAACTGGCCATTGAAACTGCTAATGTCGCCATATGCAACCTCTTGTGTAGGGTTCTCCCCTTCACCATACGAAATTTCTTGAGATGAATTTGTCATATTCGCTCCTAGAGCGTCTTGGATTACATGCACCGAATTAGGAGACCTCCCTTGAGTATGTGTTACTGTACTTTGAGTTTGAGATCCTTGTGGTTTGTTATCCTTCAAATTGTTAAGGAACGTATCCCTAACCTCTGCTATCTTCAGTAATTCGAACAAAGGGAGACTGATCTTGATCTTCCTCATCTCCTCTGTCACACTTTGTCCCAACTTCTTCAATTCTTCGTTATTGACAGTGTTGTTTCCCGTTCTTCCTCTATTTGTTTCTTGTGTCGACTGGACATTCTGTGATCTTTGAACATCTTGATTGTTCTTTTGTATACCCTGTTGAAAATTCTGTTGTCCATTCCCACTACTATGGTTACTATGTCTGTATTCAGGGGCATCCCTTGAAGCATTTGGTACATTGCTCGCATTGGGGTGTGGAGGTGTATTGAAATTATTCGGGGGAATGGAGGATGTGAAGGGTCCGTCATTCCTCCTGTTGTTTCTCTGATAAAATCTTGCGTTGCTAGCCGGTTGTTGAAATGTTTGATTCCCACCTGTTCCTTGAACTAGAACAGTATCCTCCAAAGGTGGGAAAGAAAAATCCGACTCATTGTTATATTCATTTTGATTTATCACCTCGCTAACTGGCCCATTGGCTGATTCGGGTGGAAATCTTCCTTGGTGCTCTTTATATGCTTCAAATTCTGGCGGGAATGAAAACTCCTCAAAAGTCAAACACTGATCATATCCCGGGGATGGAACAATCTCATACCCCGTGACCTTCACATCTTCCTAACTATTTGACTCATCTGTTATGTTTTGAAACAGGTTAGATGCCCTCTTGAACTCAGCACATCCTAACTCCGAATGTAAATCAGTCTCATGAAATCTGCAATATTTGGACATAGCGGACTCAGCTAGAAATATTCTATCTACCGGTCTACTATCCGTTGAGGCCTGATTATCAAGTTGCGACACCACGTTTCCATTGTTTGGGCCTGTGTTCCAAGTCTTCCTTTGGTTAGACTGATTGCTATATCCTTGGTCTTGTGACTGATTGTTACCTTGATAGTTGTTGTTTTGATAGTTCCTTTGATAACCACCACCTTGATTGTTTCTTTGGTAGTCTCTATCCTGATAATTTCTTTGGTATCCCCCTTCTTGATGGTTTCTTTGATACCCTCCTTGATAACTTCCACCTTGATTCTGGTAATTATTCCCTTGGTTCTGATAATTGCTTCCTTGGTTGTTTCTATGGGAACTTTGGAGTTGATTGTTCTGATTTCTCAAATAGGTGACTTCCGTGGATAGCTTCTTGACTTGGTCAATCAACTCTTTCATCTCATCCTTCTCTTCTTGTGTCCTCGTGGAGGAACCTGCACCTTGTAGATAAACTGGTACTGAGGGTGGTGCTTGAGATAATGGAGGTCCCGGGTGTACCACCAATTGATTTGTAGGAGCTTGGTAAGCAAGTTGTGGAACTGGATTGTTCGGATACCTTACACCTTGAGGTTCTATTCCTTGTTGGCCTAATTGCCTCCCAATCTTAATTGCTTTAGTGTAAGCCTCAGTTAGTGTCGCAGGAGCAGGATTCGCCATCCTTGTGAACATAGCCGTCTGGCTGTCTAAGGCACTGTAGTATGCTTCCAATGCACCCGCCTCTGTTATTGTGTAAGGAGCTTGCAATCTCGTGTAAGCCTTATGGAAACGATCATTGAAGGAACTTATTGACTCTTTATCACGTCTCCTGATGTCCACAAACATTCTATGTAACTCCAGTAGTGTGGTGGGCATACCAAACTTTGCAATAAAGGCTTCCCTGAGTTGAACCCATTCCGTTATTGATGATGCTGGCAAATTGACAAACCAGTAATATGGTTCCTCACTCAATGAATAGGGGAAAAGCCTACATGCAACATCTTCTTCTTGAATTCTTCTGTTGCATAATGCCTCTTGAAACACTTTGATATGCTCTTCTGCTGTGCGGTTAGGGTTATTGACAAAAAACTTGGAGCAAAAAACCTCAGGATTCTTAGGTAGATCATGGTACTGTTGGAATGAAATGGGTGAAGCATTGTTTTGAATCCATGGTGGTTGAGCCATTGTTGGTTGATTGGCTTGAACTTGAACTTGAACTTGAGCTGGCGAATTAACCAAAGCTTGGATTGTTTGACCACTTGAGGAGCTAGCTAAGTTTGAGATATCAGCTACTTGACGATTCCTTGACCTTTTGGGAGATTCTAACACAAGTAAGTCTTCTTCTTGGTGTGGTGTATTTCTCAATATCCTCTATCTCTTATCCGATATCAATCTCTCAAATCTTTCAGGGGAAAAAGATCCAATCTTTCTATCCAGCTTGAATATAGTTCAGACCCGACTCAAGTGATTCTCTAATTCGAGTCTTCTTTGATAATAGCTTGAGCTTGTCTTTGCGCCTTTCTTTCCCTCTCAAGCTTCCTTTCCAATTCTCTTTGGCGTTCCAACTTCCTTTGAATTCTCCTTTCAATAGCTCTTGCTTTCCTTTCTTCTTGATTCAATACTTCAATGGTGTCCAAATACTCTCTGGTGTTTTCACTTTCCTCCCAAGCAATTGAGCCCAAACTGGCTACAAGGTGATCCTGAAGTGTTCTCCAAGTTGCTCTAGGTTGATTTGATCTAGGAAGCACCATTCTTCTTCACACTTATCTTGAAAGTTTCTCAAAAGGGAAAATTTCTTGCCCTCCTTCTAGCGCCAGATAATGTTGATGCGAGTTTTGTGTCACTACATAACATATTAGTAATTGGATGCTTGATACAGAATATCAAATACACAATTCCTCTCTTGAAAAGTTATCTCTCATGGGACATGAGTATAACTCCAATGTTCCTTACACCGTTGGATACTCGCTCAATTTTATCAATGTGATTTGTTGGTAATCACGTAGGCGACCTTACGTTTTCTTGTTTGAGAAAAATTTGGATCTTGGTGAGAAAATGGAGATGGTGGTTCGGTGTGAATGCTAGATGATGTTGATGGCGCGATGATGGCAATGTAGGGTGAATGGCGATGGAAGGTGAGAATGCCGATGTTTTGGTTTACTTCTCTAACTAACCTCTTCTAAGCATGAAATTTGGCTGCTCAACTACTCCTACTCCTAAGAATGGAAGGTTAGCAGATGGACGGGGATCGAATCTAATGAAGGCTAACCAGCGGCCCTACCTCCATAGATGCAACGCTTCAAAGGAAAGTAAACTAGATCACCACACAAAGCCTCCCAACCAGCCGCTAGGATGCTAGTGGCCTAGTGTTGACCCCTATCAAACATCTACCAAAGCTACCATGCAACTATCCATTTTATTTTACTCTTACTCTAACAACTTGAAATGAAATTGCTCCAACTTGAAAAGAAAATTTAACTATGTGGAAGTAGAAAACATGCAATAACACCCAATGTTCTTAGTCAACATGCAATGAAAAAGAGAGCACTTTGGTATTATTTTCGCAACAATTTCTCCAACCCCTCCTCCTTTACAAATGAGAGCCAATGGCCTTATATAGAGGTCCAAAATACAATGGACGGTAGAGATCAAAACAAGATCGACGATCCAGATTGGATCCAAAAACCCTAATTAGGGTTGCCACCCCATCGACCAATGAGAAGATGCCACCTCATCAATGGACCAATGAAAAAAGTGCAAAAGTGGCAACCAATGAGAAGGCACCAAAATGGTGGCCAATCAGAAACAAACACTTGTCCTATTCTAGAAGAAAGAGAAAGTTGCCACTTGGGCTTACATAAGATGATCTTCTAATATAATTCTTCCTTTTTCTTTTGTTCTTTTAGCTAAGGCAATGAACTTAGCTAGCCTTTCGTTAACTTCTTCCATAAGAGAACAAGGTGTATGCTTCGCTCGGAGTTCTGCTGACTTTGCCACGCTGTTTGCTGCTTGTAGTATCCTTTCGTGATCCTTCTCATATTCCTTTGCAAACCCAATAAAAGCATTGAGTGAGGAAAGGGTGTTCAGATGTTTCCTTTTGACGGCAGCCTTTCCTAACTCATCCAATCTCGATCCAAATCCTGTCTCACTGACATCCTCCTCTCTAATACCCTCAAAATCAAGCGCCACCCCAGCGTCGCTCATCATGGTCGAAATGGAAGTGTCGACGCTTGGGCTGTGTTGTGCAATCTCATCATGAATTTCTTCAAGTGTTCTGAATCTGGTAGTCAATGCGACATACCAAGATTCAACTATGCTCAATCCTCTCTCATCAACCAACCGGGCTCTTTCCAAATATGCCTCCGGTAGCCTAATGAACGCCTGCAGCCTAGGAATAACCAAATCCTTGATGGGAAGAAAATTCTTCCATTCCTCTTCAAATAATCTGAATTTGTTTCTAACAGTCACCAATGACTGGAATGTTGAGATGAAGGAGGGCAAGAAATTTCGCCCATCTTGGATTGTATCATAGATCTTACTTCATGTAACTGAGCTGATACCTCTTCTGAATTGCTCCCGCTGTCTTGAGGAAGGGCTGCCTGATGCAGCTGTTGGATTGGCTGGCAATCTCTCCAATATTTGTTTTCGGCCTCCAACTTTACTATCTTTTCGTTTGCCTTCCTCAATCTCTCTCTGATTGATGCTATGCCTTCCTGAACCTCCTCACATTCCATATCATCTGTATTTCTTCCCAAATTATGTTCTACTATTTCGTACTCCTGGGCTGCAATCTCATCCGCTGCCTTATTGACTGTTGGTATAGCAATATGAACCCTTCGGTGACCATCACTGTCGCTTCTAATTACCCTTCCCACCGTATTTGCCATCTGTTTTTGGTTCTCGCTATCATCCTTTTCTATTAGTCCTTGGATATCATCAACTGCGTGAGCCATTACCACCTCGCCTCTCGGCATAAGCATTTGCCTTAACCATAGTGGTGCAGTGCATCTCCCCAAATCCGGATTCGGTTCGACCAACAAAGCATCACCAACAGCCTTAGACGCCTGACTTTTCTCTTCAATATCAATCGGCCCATCTTCTTCTCTACTAGTTTCTGCCATATTTCCTTGCTGGTTCTCCGAGAGAGGGGAGTACTCCGTACTTTCACTGTAGCCACTTGATTCCGAATCAGAGCTCACCTCCACTGCGGCCCCTTTATCACTCGAATTGACCTCTTGGCTTCTAGCCTTAGTTATACTCTCCCTTGACGGCGCTGCCCGTTGTCTCTTGGCTGGAGGTTCCGAACGTTCTTGGCTTTTGTCTACCTCCAAAGCCCTCTTCTTGCTATTTCTCACTGTCTCCAATTGCCGGCCACTTCCTTCACCCTTCTGTCCGATTGATTCTACTAGACCTTCCTTCGGTTTCATCATCTCATAAGTAAGGAGAACCTTTTGTCTTTGTAGCTTTCTCATCTTGGCATTATACCACGACTCGGTATGCAAATCTACTGTCCTTGTGACTGCCTCCAAGGAAGGATCCTGATGATCGTCCCAATCCACTGGATTCAACTCTGTTCCAACTACTGTCTCATAGTCTTCTCTCAACACACTACGATCATCCTCCAATTGATCGGGAATATCAAGGCCTCTCCATCTGATATCTCTCATCATGTTCACCGACAATCTCGAGAAAGCTAGCTTTCTCACGTGAAAATCATCCTTTGCATTGGCCCAAAAGTCCTCTATAGTGGGAACATGCTTAAATTCGCTTCCATGAGATGCCTTGATAAGACCAACAGGGTCGAATCCTTGCCTTGCTCTGTACCATCCTAGATGATACCACTCCAATTCCTTTTCCGCAGCCTCAAAGGTGGCCCGATTTGGGCAACTATCATTGCCAATTATAATTGAGAAGGAAACGCCTGTTTTCCCCTCATTCCTCATTACTCTATCATAGTGCTCAAGCTGCCTAGCCAATTCCATCAAAACTACCTTGTCGGGCGGGTATCTTGGAAGCCTCTTGGGACAAACTGTACTTCCTGCCACTCTAATGTATGTGAATTGCGGGAATTGGATGAACCAACTCCCAAACTTCTTAATCCTTGCTTCTGCTTCCGATGAAAGTCTCTTAGCAGGCGCCCCTTGTAATACCCTTACTGTCTTCATGGCGAATGCATCGCAAAACATCTTGTAATCCTTGTTATTGTGCAAATGAAGCTACGGATAGCATTCATGCACCAAATATTGCCCCGGCCCATTACCAATCTCTCCTAAGGCCCTAAGTCCCGGACTCTCATACAATCTAGCAATTAAGTAAAACAGATAGGATCCCATGTAGAATTGCCTTTGGTTTTGAACTGTTCTAAGTTGCAACTCTAAATTTTCACTTATGATCCTAGCCCAATCAAATTTTCCTTTTCCCCTTTCAATTTCATCAATGAAGAAGTACATCCAGTTTTCGAATTGCATAGCTTGAGCTAGGCCCATGATCCGGCTGAGAAGAACAATGAGATCGCCATATTCCGGCTTGAAATCTGCCACTGTAAGCCTTGTTGATTTGTTAACTCCTTTCCTTCCTTCGTGTATCCAATTCCGCTTTAGATGTGAGAAGTAGGCCTCTTGGTTACCTTGAAATGATTTGGCCGCCTGATCCACCATTACAACTGTCATGCCCTTGCTCTGGGGAATATTAAATGTCTCTTCAATTGCTTGTTCGCCAATGTTGGCCAACACTCTCTTCCCTTCGCCAAAAATGATGGATTTACTGTCTAGATCAAATCTGGATGCACACTCCATAATCAATTCCGGACAAGGCAAAGTAGGAGGAAAAGCTGCTGCATGTACAATTCCGTTCTTGTATATCCTCTTTGCCAAGGGGGATTGTCCTTCCTTTAGTCTGTCCCTCATCCGTATCATGTCCACTGTAGCGATATTAGTATCGGTTACTTTCTTCATTTTCGAGAAGAAGGAAGTTTTAGGCGTCATATCCTCTTTGTCTTTCTTAGCGTTTGCCCGCTTGGGATTTTTACTTGCACTATCATCCTCCATGCTCGTCGCCCTATTACGGGATGGTAGCGTGGTGGACCAAAAGGCAAGAAGAACCAAGTAGTGCAATTCTTAGAAAAGAGCGAAAGAATGGATGTCAGCTTAAGCACTCCTTGCAACTCTAGATGATGACTTTCACCTTAACTAATAATCTTACAGCAACTTTTCGGAACTCGGGATATGACATCAAAGAATTACAAATCCCTTTGCAAATTAGAAAACAAAGCCTCTAAGCTTATCCAACACTTGCCTTCTATGCAAAAATCAAACTTTCATATGTATCTCTTCTCCCAACAAAATTGCCCAAATCTGATATAAAAATTGCAGCCACTCTAGAAAATCAGAATTTTGTCTTCCACAAATTTCGGCCCCCACAAAATTTGGCTCCCACAAAATTCGGCTAAGCATGAAAAAAAATCTGCCCTTCGACAAAATTCGCCCAAGCAAAGGAGGAGCAAAATCTGTAAAATCTGCCACCTAGGGCACAAATCGCAGCCCACAAAGTGGAGCAAAAATCCCCAAAAACGCAAAAAATCTGGCCCTTAGACAAATCGCCCAATCAATGGCAATGGAGAAATTACCCAAAAATCGCCAAAAAACTGCCTTCCACCAATTTCGGCCAAGTCTGGAAATCTGCCCTTGCTTCAAATTCGCCCAAGCATGAGGAGCAAATGAATTGATGAAAATGAAATGGGAGGGGACTCCCTTTATAGCAGCTTTCACCTTCCTCACAGGCTGGCCGACTTGGTCCTATAGAGGAAAAAAAAACCAAAATTAAAGCTAAATTAGTGGCCCACTTTAAATACTTTGCCAAAATTTTAATTTTCTAAAATGAAAACTGCACTTTTAATTTACTAATTAACCACAAATTGCAAAACGAAATTAAATGGTGCCTTGGGGATGCTAAAAATTTCTATTTAATGATGGTTTGCTAATTAATACATCCTTGAAGTTGAATTTTGGCTAACCAAAAGCCATTTCTTAATATGAATTTACCAATTTCATTAAATACCAAAAGCTTTCAAGGCAAATTGAATCTATTAAAGCCAATTTTTGCAATTTTCCTCTAAATCGATTTTGCTAAATAATTAAAATTTTATGACAAAAAAAATAAAATTGCCTCTAGAGTAAAAATCGATTTTGCAATTTAACTTCATCTTACAAAATTAAATTCTATTTCACCAAAAAAAAAAAGATTTTCCAAGAACCTAAGTCTAACGAAAAATTTCCTTATTTGAAAATCATTCAAATTTACAATTAAATCCAAATTTTCAAAAGAAATCGTCTAAGTACAAAATTCACAATCTTATCCTGCCAAGTTGAAATCAATTTTGAACTTATTCGGCCTAAGGATAGAACTGATAGCTCTGGAAAATCAAGTTGAAACCGGGTGAAAAATACATCTAACCTTCTCCATTGGCCCTAAAGGCGATTAAAAAGGGGGTCCCCAAGATTTTGGGGCGATGTGTGAAAACCTCACAACAAGTATTGCATTGTGTTTTACTCACGGTGATGCATATTGGCATGGCCAATATATATATATATATATATATATATATATATATATATATATATATATATATATATATATTCAATGATGATGTTCTAACAGATCTTGGAATAGTTGAAACACCAACATTTTGAAATGTCGTTACAACATCTGCATTTAGTCGAATGAAGAAACTTTTAGACGGTTTCAATTTCTTTCATTTGATGCCTTTACGTTTTATCGAGAGTGAAGGACAATGGGCATTGCAGGCCAACAACGAAGATATATCGTTGAAGAACTTGTACCTCGAGGCAAATCTTAGAGGTTGTATAGGAAAAGGAGGAAGTATATGGTGTGAAATAGGGAATCATTTAAGTGAGCAATTAATGATGGAAGGGTGCAAGGAAAAGGTCGTACTTGTTACTGTACCAGCAAAGGCAGATCATCATTCGGATTTTTTATGGGTTCATTGAGAGGTGGTCACTTGCGTAGAATGCTTTGCTCAGAGTTCATACCAAGATTGCAGAAGCTGAAAAAGATTGCAGAGGCTCTATTCAATGCGATATCTCACATGGAGGTATTTTTGTGGATAAGAATCATCTTCAACATGGAGGTAAGAATGTTCATGCTAGGCTCTTGCTATCTTTTATGCGTTTGCATAGAAAGAATTCAAATTGTCGTTGATTCATATCCTCTTCAAGTTTTCTTTAGTAAGTTTTATTTTCTTTCTCTAGCTTGTGGTTTATTATCCACACTAGCAGTATCTTTCTAGTAGCTTATCCTCCCATAGGCCTAACATTTTTTTGAAAAAAACAAGTATCCATGCTTGGAGTTTTTGGCGAGTAAGAGGATATATGTATCGAATACAACTATCATTTTTCTCTTTTTATTTTTGCGTACTGTTGAGATGCTCTTGTCGCTAAATAAATAAAACTCTCTGCGATCATTAATTCATTCTCTTGTTAAGAGCAGAAAACAACACAGGTATTGGTTTTGACGATAAATTTGAGAGCATTTGGTGATCATGAAAAGTATTCTATGTGTCGAAGTATCTCTTGATGAAAATTAGTTAGGTTGGTGTGAGAGTGTCTTTCCACTATCTTTTAGATATATTGAGGGAAGCAATACTATGCACAGTAAAACATTGATGAGATTTCATAACTTCTTGTCATGTCAATGTCTTTGGTGTCTGGAAACTCAATGGATAGATAAGTTTGTTTTTACACTATTTGAATATTGCAGTGTATTAAAGATTGCAAGGATATGTATTTTGTTTTTTTCTTCATATAAAACGTTTCTTCTTATAATCTTGTGGCTTTATGTTTTGCTAAAAGTTGGGCATTTATCCTCATCCTTGAATGGACAGATAAAAAATCGTAGGCACTTAGTAAAGATTAAATGCAGAGGAAATTCGAAGCATGTCATGTACTAAAAGCATAATTGTAGATCATGCATCATGCGAAGAAGGTCTCCATGGAGCATGTGTACAGGAGTTGATTTTGTTGAAGTATGGGGAAAGCCACACAAGTGGTTGTGATGGTTCACGTCCCTCTCTTTGGAACTGGTAGATGAACAGTCAAATTCACAATGAGAATGTAACAAATTAGATAATGTTGTGTGACTAATATTTCTTATGCATCTCGAGGGACATAGTTCATAATATTATTTTTTATTTTTAGGGTGTGTGCATATTTATGTGTATCTCAACTCTAATGCTTGAGGAGTTCATTGTAGACTTTGTATGCATTGTTTATCTTTTATAGATGCTATTGCTCTACAACTAGTAGAAGCATTTTATCTGTGTGAACATTCTTAAGCTTTTAGTGGAGCAATGCACAATTGCAAGAACATCAAATGTGTAGAAAGATAGATTAGATGACAAAGAAATAAGTATTATGAAGTTTTTTTATATATCTGAGAATAGTGTATGCTATATACCTCTTCATACTTGTTAAAGATAAAGGATTGCTGCAAATGAAATAATACTGCCTGTGATTTCTATATATTTCAAATGCAGCAATCTCTTTTGCATTTAAATTGGGAATAAGGTTATGAAGAGACATGTCTCTTCAAGGGACATGTCTATTCATTAATTACACAATATATATATATATATATATATATATATATATATATATATATATAATAACCCTATATATAATGAACAAATTATATCACATATATAATTATTCATAGGTTTATCCGACTAAAGCTACAAAACATTAAGACTCCCTCTTAGCTAGGTAGGATAAACAAAGGATAAATAGAACACCATTGGTAATATTTAGAAATAATACAACAAAGGAAGTCTTTGATCAGAAGACTTCCAATATATGATATCATATATGTATTGGTCTATGAGAATATCGACATAGGATATTCACCAAGTATGATTTGATATCATGTCAAGTAGCATGAGCAGTGACCTATTAGAACATCAATATAATGATATCCACCAATGACTCTGAGTAATGGCCTATCAGAACATCAAATTAATGATATCCACCAAGTACTCAATACAATAATGGCCTATCAAAATATCAAGGCAAGATATTCGCCAAATACTTATCATATATCTATACAAACAACTTATAGACCGTCAATTTAATGACATCTAACACTTAGTTGTTGATTTACAAGATAAAGCATCACGATCTATTTCAACATTTACATAAAATGTATATCATGATTTAAGTTATTCTAAGATTGTCACCTTTCAATGAATTCTACAAGTACAAGTGATAATCATTTGGAAGTCGTCACTTCCTCATGATGTACACAAGAGGTAGGCCTATACACACATGACGTCACCACAGATACTATGATGTGGTGTTGTCATGACATCCACCTTGGATCATATCAAGGAATAAGGTTTTCACCTCAAACTTATCTCTAATAGACAAGAATGTATTACAAGGGATTTCACTTGGAACTTCTTTATGAAGAAACGCTAACCTTTTAACCTCCTTGTCAAGGTTATTTCCAATAAGGTGTCAAGATTCCCTTTGAATCTGAAACATATCCTTCACGATACACAAAGTGCCCAATCTCATTGGTGTCATTTGTCGTGATTGAGTCGGAGCCGTGTGCTTTCTTCCTGCAACGATCTCAATGTCATCTAAGCATAACATCTCATGTTCTACCACCAAGTCTGACCATCTATGCACGAACTCAAAAGAGAGTAGCTCGGCCAACTTCGAGAGTCTACCTCCCCACGGATCCAAAATTGTTTGACCATCCCAATTTCAACGATCAAATGCCTTAGTACAATTCCTCAAAAGTGTTAAGGCTCTATCGCACTTCTCAATCTGCACATCCATGCTATTTTCGAGTATCATCATGTCCCTCAACGAAACCGTACCCCACCGTTCCCAGTGATCTAAAATGGCATTGTCTGAATAGATGTCAGTTGAATCAGATAGATGATGCCCGATTTTGAAATCAATACACAAATGGACTGAACCTGCTTTCGCCGTCTGAAAGTGATGCAAGTAGAATGGATTCCGGACTCGTATTTACCAAATTATTCTCCATCAAAACTACTCACATTTGATCAGATATCAATTCTGTCCAAGTCTTCCCACTGACTTGTTCCTTCAATCTGCTTGATTAACTTGGTAGCTTCATCAAGGTTCATATCACTTGTCTCCTCATACAATCTACCAATTCTCGACATCGCTGAAACCATTTCCTCAATCAACTTTTCCCTCAAGAAATCAAATGCAATTTGCTGCCTGTTGCCCCATTTCCAACCTCTGTCCTCCTTCAATAAATTGGTCAATGGGCTCGCGATCCTGGAGTAGCCTTCTACGAACTTTTGATAGTAGTTGGCTAAGCCGAGGAATTGCCTCACCTCGTGAACATTGTGCAAGGGTTCCCAGTCTCGAATAGATTTTAACTTTTTTAGATCTGGCTTAATCTACCCACGCCCAACAATGCTTCCCAAAAATGGTACCTCCTCTTATGCAAACATGCACTTCTCCTTTTTCGCATACAGATCATGCATCTTAAGCAACCTAAACACCTCCTGTAGATGTTCCTTGTGCTCGACCAAGTCTTTGCTGTAAATCAAAATGTCATCCAGGTAGGCAACCGCACACTTATCCAACAAACGCCTGAAAACATTGTTCATCAATGTACTGAATGTCGTAGGGGTGTTGGTTAGACCAAAAGGCATCACCAAGAACTCATAACTCCCATACCTAGTTGTTATGGCCGTTTTCTCTTCATCGCCCGGTGCAATCCTGATTTGATAATAACCTTGCCTCAAATCCAACTTGCTAAACACCCTTGCGTCCACTAAGTGGTCGAAACTATCTGCTATCAAGGGGAGTGGATACTTATTCTTTATCGTCAGTTTGTTCAACACTCTGTACTCCACACAAAGTTGAAGTGCCCCTTCTTCCGTTGAAACAAGACTGGTGCTTCATGGGGAGATCTGGACAGGTGGAGATAACTGGGCTCGACAAGATCCATCAAATGCTTCTTTAGCTCGACCATCACTGGTTCTGAAAGGCGTTACGGTGTTTTCGTGGGTGGTCTAGCTCTTTCCTCCAGCTCTATCCCATGATCAACATGTCTCCGAGGTGGCAAAACTGATGGCACAACACTTGGTGAAGGTTTTGCAAATGGGGTTGCAAGCAGAATGGATTTAACCATGGAGGAAACTTCATAGTAAGTGCACTCAAGATGGAGTAGTATTGGGATGGGTGACCTCCCGAGAAGTCTCAATGCTTCACCTCTGTGAGCATCGCCTAGATCCAATGAGTGCTAAGTGTTCCATTTGTTCTCATGAGAGATGGATTCATGTCGAATCACTACTTATGAACTATGGGTCAATGAGTTTTACTCAAAAACTATAGAGTTAAATCCTAATAGCAATATCACAATTTGACCTGCTATGGAAATCATCTCTTACTTATATATACTAACCATGTTTACATGCTCGTAAATTTTAGGTGCCGAAGAAGTTGGATTAGTTTTGCAATTAGAAGAATGAGAAGGAAAATGATTTGTATAAAATTGTAGTTGCCGATTTAGCTTAGAAATCGATTTGCTTGTGTTTTGTTTCTAATTATTGAAAAGGATGGTATTCTTGTCTATGTGGTTTTGGATAACATGCCTAAGATACATACAATGTTTGTTGTCATGACCAAACATAATGATATTGACAAAACTTTTGCGTATCATACTAGCTAGGGTATAGCTTGAAATCGTATTTTTGGAAGGGTGATTAAATTATCTTTTAATTGCAGTTTAAAACATAGTAATAAGTACCATATTACTTAATGAAGTTTTTGGTTAGCTAAGATCTTAATGTATCCCTCTTAGGAGCTTGAGGTGTTGTTCTGATATCTATTTGACAAGGGCTTTATTTTTCTTAGACCTTCAAGAAGAAGATGCAAAACAATGACTATAAGGACGATAGGACAAGGAGGGCCCCCTAGATTGCATCATATTCTATTGATGGTCTTGCAACGTAATTCACAAATGTGTGATAGAGTTGTGCTTCATCAAGGGAATCTTTTCCCACAGTGTTCGCTGCAAATTGTCAATAAACACTTGTTGAATATTAGAATTTGGGAGTATGAGATTGGGAAAAACCATGATTGGTAGCTAAAGATAAAATTAGTGAATTTTTCATGTGGTCCTTGCTAACTATGGAGCAAGTCAGTAAAAGTAAAATCTGCAGTCCAATGTTTGCATTGAAATGTTGAAGAAACTAATCCACCAGTTGGTCGAAAGAAACTATAGAGTTGTCAGGAGGTGAGAAAAACAAATCCAATGCAGTGTCCTTGAGAGATTGTGAGAAAATTTTAGTTGACAAACTACCTTGAAAAAGTAAATTGCTAGAAAGAGAAGTGAAGGTTGTGTGTTTTTGAAGATCTCCTTTTCCACTATCCTTTTCAAAATTTGGTATCTCAAAGCCTTAAAGATGTGTTAGGGATGGTCAAAGACAAAAGGCTGCAACAATAATAAGGCTGCATGACTAGTTGAGAGGGAAAATTTTGAGATTTGCTAATTGAGATTGCATTTGATCCATATTTTGCAACAAGATACTGATTACTTGATTGAGCGAAGGAGGATTAGGCATAGAGGCAGAAGTATAGACCATGGTAGCTAGTATATTGGATATGAGTTGATTAGGGATTTGATTACCTAGAAAGGATTGAGAGACAATAAGAGGAGCATTAGAAACAAGAGCAAAAACACCAATAAAAGGAACAAGGGTTGTAATGTCCCCTTTTTAGCATTCATAGCATGATGTTGTCGTTAGCCTATTTCCGCATGGTCCCGTAGGCTAACCAGGACATTAAAGGGACTTAGAGGCCATTTGGCCTAGATAGTTTCAGTTGTAGGTCTTTCTGAGGGGTTTTGAGGCAACTTTGGGCATACTTACTATTTATAGTAAGTCATCTTGGATATGGTCGGACATCTAGTGGCAGCGGAATGTCGATGGTAATTGTTTAAAATCGGCAAGAAGACTTGTTTATCATTGATAAGATTTGTTATGCATTGATAAAGCTATTTTATAAAGTTAAATTTAAATATTTAACTTTATTAATGCATAGACTATAGTTTGTGGGAAATATTTAAATTAAAAGAGTCCTCTTTATTTTATAACACATTGGAGACATAAGTTACATAAAAGGGAGTGATGTTTTATCCCACACTGAGAAAATGAAGGATGGAGCCCTTCTGAGAACACTATAAAAGAAATTTGGGGAATTTTCTGGAGATTATTTCTCAATAGTTTGAAGGACGAAATCCCTTCAAGCTGAAAATCTTGACGCCATTGAAAGATATGGTCTTGAGATTCAACATAGTAGCAATCCGAAAAAGCAGATACGAAAAAGCAGTCTGAAAAAGCGGAACCGAAAAAGCAGGCTGAAAAAGCGGGTACGAAAAAGTAGTCCGAAAAAGCAGAACCGAAAAAAGTAAGCCGAAAAAGCAGTTCGAAAAAAGCAAAACAGAAGGGGCAACATTGAAGGAAATTATTACAGCCATCTACAACCAGGTTCTTTTGTTAGTATTGCTTTTTAGGGTGTTATAAGCTTTTAGCTGTAGGTGTGCATTATACCAGCATTATCATTTTTTGTAATCCATGTAAATGCCAAAAAAGTCTTGGCCATATTTCATGAGCATTGGAAATTTCATTGCAATTAAGGAGATAATAGTTGCTGGTGTCATTTGAGCAATTCACGATTATTATTTATCAGCTAGTTAGTTTGTATACCAACTATTTGTAGAAATGCCAGTTGGCTGTAGGTGTTCATTTCATTCATGATCAACTTATTAGTTTGCATGCCAATTGTTTGACAAAATGTCAATTGGCTGTAGTTTCTCTTATTGGCATAAATAATGTTATAATTTTACATCCCAAGTGTTCGTCAAAAATACTAGTTGCTGTAGCTGCATATTGCAAGTAGTTTCAGTCACATATATGCATTGAATATTGTCAGAATAAGTTGCACATTCATGTTAGGTCATTGTGTAGTCCATTTTGAGTCTTCTAGCACAAGATTCTCAGTGATGCAAATTAAAAAAAGAGTCATTTAAAGCAAGCTGAAAAACTATATCAGTCATATGTCCCTTGCATGTGAATTGTTTGACAAAATTCTTTGAGCCTTCAATCAGCATTTTTGAGAGTAGATTTGAGGAGGGTTATTACAGTGGTATCAGAGCTTGCTTGCAAAGTGTTTGACGAAATGTCAAACAACCAAAGTATAAAGAATTTGGGTGTTCGAAGATGTTATAACCTGTCGGAGTTATTACAAGGGTTGTTATTGGAGAAGCACCAACTATATGAAGAAAAACTTTTGGCATTGACAAATTTAAATGTTGGTAGTAACATATGAATGAGAATTAGTAGGTTGTGTTAGTACAATTGTATATAAAGGCACATGGCTCTTAACTTAATGTGATAATTCTTGTAAGACTTTCAGGACCTTGTGATCCAAGAATCTCTTAGATTTTCAATAACGTGAGCTTCTTGAGTATAGAAAGATTCTCGTGATAAGAATTCTTGGAAGTCCTTAGTGTTCTTGTCTAAGGTTTGGACTTTCTATAGGGGGACCTTAAGAGTAGCCTTATGATCAACAAGAGGAGAAGATCCACGTGGCTTAGGAGAATTGGGTCTAGAATGTGGCGATCTAGGAACTTGAAGAGGTAGGATCACATGTGAACATAGGTCTTGGTCTAGGAGGATTGGCAGAATGCTTAAATTCTAACACATTAAGTTATGCAAACTCTTTCTACCTATATTCTTAGATGCAATGGATTGGGTTGTCGAGCTCATAAGGAGACTCAAAACATAGTTTAACATACTTAAAGGAAGAAGAAAGTGAGAGGTGGTTGTAGTTCTAATAAAGATATTTTTGGGTTTTGAAATTGTGCACAAAGGAGTATTTCACATTAGGCTCTATAGAATGTAGATTAGGACAAATAAACTTATACAAAGGGATAACAATCCTTTGAGATTTCAATCTTCTACCATACAATGAGGTAAAATAGAGGTCTTAATACCTTCTAGTCTATCTTATTTCGGTAAATTGGAATTTAAAAGGAAGTCTTAGAAAACAATATACAATTGTGCTTACAAAACTAATTAAAAATGACTTTAATGAACAGAATGGACTTCTAATAGAGAACTCTCAAGAACTTGGAAATCTCTTTGCTTGTGCAAACTACAACGTAGTATGTTGTCGTCCCATACGGATAAAAAAATTGTACCTCCAAAAAAAACAATTTATATCTTGCATGATTTTCAAGATAATGACAATGTAGAGGAAGATGAAATGAAGGACAATTACAACTATATTTCCAAAATAACAAGTTAAATGCACAATAGAAAAAGAGTAAAAGCGATTGCCCAAATGTTCAAATACTCACAAGAGTCTTCACAAGAAGGGTTATCACGGAACTTGCACACAAGAAACAAAGGGGAAGGTTGGCAATGTCTATTTAGGGGCTTGACTATATGGAAAAAGAGTAAAAGCGATTGCCCAAATGTTCAAATACTCGCAAGAGTCTTCACAAGAAGGGTTATCACGGAACTTGCACACAAGAAACAAAGGGGAAGGTTAGCAGTGTCTGTTTAGGGGCTTGCCTTAGTCAAGCCCCTATTTTGGTGTTTTTAACTCCAAGGGCAACCGAGACAGATAAATATAATAATTACATGAAAGGATAAAAGAGAGATACATGCTATCAAAGATGATGCGATAAACAGTGTAGAGTGCTCTAAAGACAATATTACCAATCCCCCTTAATAGACGAGGACATTCCAACCAAGGACAAGGTTATCTCCATATTGATATCACTAGAAAGAGGGAGATGTGCTTCAAAGCTTTAAAGATTTATCAAAACTACTCATGGAGATTATCTTGAATACTTCAAGGAAAATACTATTTGTTGTGTATGTATGAGAAAATTGGGAGAGTGAATGAATCACTAGAGACAGGGCTTCCAATCGTTCTTTATTGGCCACAACGAGAATTCAGGGCCAAAACAAAAAGTTTGAATTCACATTGGTGGCACCTGATCTGGTTGACATGGGTGTTACATTGGTGAAAACTAGGAAACATAATGCTCCAATGTTCAACTAAGTCTTGCATTTTTGTGTGACATAGCTTGCATTGTAGACATTCAATATAATGCTATTGTCTAGGAAGAATTGGACTTAGGGATTGGGGACAATCCAATCTTTGCTCAAAAGATTTTGAATTTTTTCTTGGACAAAGGGGAGGTTTATGTAATGTAAAATTGCAAGGTATGCAATTTTTATTACACTTTCAATGTTGGCTTTTGGATCTCACTTTAGGTGTCAATTTGCAAGAATAATCCTTCAAGAATGTTTATTATAAGGTGTTAGCTTCAGTGAGAATATTTAAGTTACCAAATTGGCTAACATAAGTAAATCCAATTTCTGGTCACACCTTACTAATTAGAAGGCTTTTAGTTGCCAAAATCCTTGGAACTCACTATATGAGAAACACTTTTCACCTTATCTCCTAGATACCATTTTGGCTTGCATGGCTTAAACTCATCATACCAACTTGATCTTGAAACCACAACTATTTTGTTTGCTTTTTGGGTCTGATTAGTAGCAGCACTAAAAGAAAATTTATTATTATGCGCACTTGGTTTGTCCAAGAACAGAAGAGAAGAAATCTTGCTGCTAGCATAAATCACCCTTTCTGCTCTTTGTGCACTTACCAAAGACATCTTTAAGCCACTTTAAAAGGCATGAATGGTGAAGTTCTTATCATCTTTCTTTCATGTTTCCTTTCCCTCCTAGAATAGAGTGCATCTGTTAGATACCATACACTTCTAGAGGAACCATATGTGCAATAGCTTCATTAAAAATGTTGACTAAATGAAACTTAAGATTGTATTCTATGGCTATAGGGATGTTGATATGTTTCCAATCCAAGTTTCTCTACTAATTCCTTAGAAAGCAAATTAGCTCAAGGACAATTGTCAAAAAGACCACTTGCCTATGTTTTTTTGATTTTAAACTTTATGGGAAAAAGGTTTGGTGTGTTCACCTTTGTCTTGCCATTCGTTTTCACTCAAGCAAGCCTTTTTATTTTGGGATTTGCAAAAAATTCTCTTGTTTATGTTGGAACTACCTTCGTACTTCGTGTTTTTGAAAGAAGTCATTGTATTTTTGCTTGTTTTCCATGTGTACAGCTCCTAGTGTAGTATCAAACATATTTCATCTGTATGATCTTTTGCATCATAATGTATTCAATGTTTACTGATCTTTCTTTCTCCCTTTCCCTTATCTATTTGCCTTTGAGTCTGCTTTTTCTCCTTGTGTCTTAGAGAACGGGATGGGTTCTTTTCCTTGCATATTTAAATATAATAAGTATCAAAATATGCTCCATCTATATCTTCAAGCTTGAAGACCAATATAGGCCTCCCTAGATGGCTAAGAGGGCCATCAATGTATCTCATTAAGCTTTCATCTTTTGTACATCCTTGTCCATTTGTATAGCCTTTCTACAAAATTCACTAGTGTACTTGTAGATGCAATCTACTGCAATAAAGTTTGAAAGCCTAAGTGAGCACATTTCTTTTAAGATTTAGTCTTTATTCTTTAAAGCCTTTCCGGCTTTATTCTTTTAGGCCTTAATGCCTTGGCAAGCCATGATATTCTTTATTCGTTATCTCTAAAACAAAGTAGATGGCCCCATGTGGTACAATGGTGCAATTTCTCAAAGGTCTGTGGGTCCTGAGGGTAATGTTCCTTAGCATAGTGGGCCCAATTTCTTTTCCTTTAAGTAGTCTACATGCTGGCCACGTGATGGCCTGATGCATATCCGTGGATCGTCCTATACAAAAACTTTATGCTGATGTGCCAATATCTTGTGTCAACTCTTCTTTGATGAGAACAAGACAATGGAGTTTTCATTTTTCAAAGTGGAGGAGACTGCAAAGATGACACATGGTTTCATTGCACATGCCAAAACTCTTTAGAAGCCTAATTGCTTTAAAATGTGTGCATGTGGTTCATTTTAAAGGTGGAGGTATTCTTTGTGCATTACATGTGTCCAACTTAGAAAATAAAGGCAACACAATTACAAGCTTGTTCAAAAGCAATTTCTGTGGAGGGAGTGGATTGTATAAGTGACAACAATGCCTTGTGAGGAGGAACAAAATGATGATGAAGAGATGATTAACCTATAAGTGGATTTAATGACCTCCATCATGGTGATGGTGTGAAAGAGTGTGGAATCTTTTCTAATAGGTCTGCTTCTTCAAGGAAAAGTTGAAAGGCATTGTATATTAGGAAAACTTTTATCTATCTTGAGGGGTTCACCATTTTTCAATTTTCAGAATTACTTAGAAGAATTAACAGTAACAACCCCATTTCAGATCTTAGTGTTGAAATTGAGTTCTTAACAAAAACCAAATATAACAAGAGGTTCATCACACTGTGTGATGGTTAAGTGGTTGCATTGTTAATGGTGCAACCTAGGTTCAAATCCTTGCAAGGCTCGCATGGTGTTCATGCCGTGACTAGTCTCTCTTGGTGGATGTGTCATTGGTGGGGAGAGGAGTGATAAGGAGATAAGTGTTGGGAGGAGGGTTTCCCCGTTTAATCAAGGTGGTGTTAATGCTTTAGTGTGTTCCTAGGGATGAGTCCCCTGTTGTAATCCCACTGGTTCAAAGCTCTAGTCAAAAGCTATCATCTCCAGTCAAAATAAATAAATAAGTAAAATATAACAGATTGTGTTGAGCCCACTTTTACTATTTGATCATTTCTATTGTGTATCTAGATCAAATTGCTTGGCTCTTTATCATTTGATGAATGTGTCTATCTATTGCTTGGATTTCCAGCTTTTGTGGTTTCAACATATGTATATAGGTAAAGGAATCATGTCTCATACTCTTTTCGTTGTTTGTGATGTATATGATATGAAAATGCATTATGTTCCGAAGTACTTGTTGTTTGTAATGCTAATCAAATAGAAAAAACACACTAGTAGTCAAAGTAATGAATCCATTGTAATTAGAGAGTTATTTATTGTCAAAGTCAAGTAATGAATCCTGAAGATGGAAAATTGGAGTTTCGCATGGAACTTGAAGATTGAAAGATTAACCTAGATGTGATCGAATCTGTGTGAATGGCGGAAAAAATGATGAAGCGTAACTGGTAATTATAGAGGATTTTCTAGCAGAGTTCTATGTAATGGCCCCCTTTGTACAAAATTTAATAATAAACAATTATAATAAAATTAAAATATCAAAGAATAAGAATAAAATTAAAATCATAAAAGGATAAAAATCAATTATAACATAATTAAAATTTAGTTTAATGAATGGTCAAGAGGCATGAGATATGCAAGGGAGAAGATAACGTTTTTTGAAGGGAGGAAAGAAGAAGGAACAAAAAGGGGAAGTTGTGGATCAAGAAACAATAAATGAAGGCGAAAATACAGAAGTGATTCCTTCAAAAGGAAAAGGTTATGAAGGTTTGTGCTCTTTCTGATGCAAAAGCATCTTGGTGTCAGGGCAATGTTGCATCACCCAAAAATATTTTTGTTTTGTCTTTTTCAATAAGGCCCATCTCAGTGCAGTGTTGCTATTTTTGGAAGCTTACAATATTTAGTAAGTTGGTCATTTGAGCTTAGAATGTTCCAATTTCTTCCTTGGAGGTTCATTTTAGATATATAAGCCTACCAATAAAGTTTCATTGCAAGAACAAGTCTATTTGTGAAGTTATTGAAAATTTTTGGTATTGGCAGTAGGGTACAAAAACTTTGAACTCGGTTTTGAAGGCTTTAGAGGCTCTGAAAAGGGGTCAAATCTCAACTGATTGGAGTTTGCTCAAATCAGTAGCTAAAGAGCACTTTGCGGCATTTTTGAAATGGGTCATAATAGCCAATCGAAGCGACTGCCGATGAGTTATGGTCTCTAGAAATTGTGCTACCTAAAATCAAAGAAAATGAAATTCCCTCAAAATTTCTTTTGAGTTCTAAAAGTTGTCAGGGCCTATTCTAATGTAATAAAATATAAATAATAATATCTTATGGTTGGTTGGCCTCAAAGTTTAGGGTTAAAATTTCTATAATCTTCTTAGGCAATGGAAAATTGCCTATATAATGAATGCCTGTAGGGTTGTCTAGGACAGTTTTGGATATAGAGATATAGTGGCTTTGGCCTAGAAAATATTGTAAGGAAAATGCCCATGTGGCTTTGCATGTTCCATTTCTAAATATTGTAATTCCATTTTATTGGAGATGATAAAAAGCCCATTTTCTATTCTTGGAAATTGATGTTATTTCTCTATTATGGTGTGTGTGCTTGTGTTAATAAGGGGAGTACCCTTCATTCATCACTTTCAAAGGGTGGTAGTTGTGAATGCCTGTAACTCTTTCAAGGGGCAGACTGATGAATGGTTGTGTTTGGGGCAGACATGATAAAGAGGTGTCACTTCACCCTCACATTGGAAGGTATAAATGGGAGGATTGAAGGGAGATCAATTTGGGGTTATATAATATATTTAAAGACAACAAAAAGGTGGTGACTCAATTCTTATAAAATGTCGTGTTTCATCAATAGAGGAGAAATCATTCCAAGCATTCAAGGATCACTTATCTATTATCATTGACCAATACATCAAGTCAGCACTCAGTCAATCATCACTCATCACTCTATGGAATCCACTTTCATGCAATCATTACTCACTATTCATCAAATCCAAGGAAATCATTCAATTGTCCATCAAATATTAATTAGGAATCAAGAAAACAGACCAGCAATCAATTCTTCCACCAATTCAAACAGTCTATATTAATCATTCAAAAATCAATCAATGAATCGAATCAAATCAGCATCTGCACTTATCAAACAAAGGCAGAAGTCAACATTCAACAAGGGCATCACATCAGATTGGGTCTACTTAATTTACAGCATCAGACTAAATAACCTCAAATAATTTTGTATTCTACAATTGTTGAGGTATGTAATGGAATAATAGAATTTTATAACTCATATATTTTGTACCTGTGATATGAAATGCTATTCTTAATTATCAAACTTCTTATAACTCGACAAGCAATCATGTAGAGAAGTGAAGGGATACAAGAAGGCAGAGCAGATACAAGATTGCTGTCTAAGAAGGTGTGATGTCCTCATTTCTGAGGTTAAGTTTAACGAACATTATTATAATAAGAATAATATTAAAATAAATACAATATTAGAATAATAAGATAATAATAATTAAAATAATAAATAACAAGAAAAGAGAAATAAATAAATAATCAAATATAATATGTAAAGAGGAAAACACCTTAAATATTATTCTCCCTTCAACAATATGGTGTTTCCATAAAAAAGAGGGTACGGAATAGTATGTAATCAACTTCATAAAATATCGACATATGCTGATTTATATATGAGCATATAATAGTAATATAAACAATAACCATAAGCTCTATTTATAAATAGTAACAAGCCAAAACCCTGAGGAATTAAATAATTAATGTAGAATTAATGAAAGAACTAAGGCAAGTTGTATGTGGATATTAGCGAGCCAAATGATTATGGGCATTGATAATAGTCTGAAGCCTTGGTATATCAATTAAAGCGATTAACTCAACGATTTTTGGTGATATTAATGTTAATTCTTTCTGCATTGAAATTTACCAGCGTGGGCCACTTTGGCCTCACTTGGGTGCTGCATTCTTCATTAATATATAAAGATTATCTATGTTAGCTTATTGAAAGATCAATTCCCCAATTAGCTAACTTGTCTGCCCTCTTATTCCCTTCACAATATATATGGTTGATTAAAAGTTTGTCAAAATAATTACAAAGGACCAGGGCTTTGGATAATTGGGCATCTAATCTCCTATTAGTGAGGGAGCCTTTCCTGAGGGCATTGATTATTATGGATGAATTTTAATAAGAGTAAGGATAATTTTTTTTTTTTATCTGTGGATAAAAGTTAGAATTGCACACACACACACACACACACACACATAAATCTTTGAAGGACTTAGTCATATATTGGAAGTATATGTCTAAGTTATCTATAGGAGTGATCCACGAGCAGAAATGAATATATAAAAATTTACATTACTGAGGGGATTGGTTGTAGATCATACGAGGAGTTGTTAAGAGTTTCATAAGCAGATATAAGGGTAGAACCATATACAATATAATATTATCTGTATAAGATTCAAATAATAGACAATTGTGTTTATCCATCTTTCCTTTTCTAATTTATTAAATAATGATATTGATAATATACACGATTTGAAAATTATATTCTGTTTATTCATTGTGACAAATTAAAGAGTTGATTACAAATACAGATTTAGCTTATGCTCCACAGAGTTTCCGGGACATGGATGTGTTTCCAGTATGGGTATGGGTCGAAACCAAAATTTAGGGGACGGGACCTTAGGGGACGATGATTAAAAACATAGGGTATTTTTTATAAATAGAGACATGACTCAAATATGCATAGCATAACATTGATAAACCATTCATCATAGACATTTAAAAAGCTCAATACAATTTACAGGTAACATGACAAATTGAAACTAACAAAATTAAAATACTAAGTACTTTCTTTATTCATTGCAATATATATGGCGTACATGTAGCAAAACTTCCTGAAGGCTCCAAGTATCATGCATGAAATCAAATGACATAAATAGTAGTCCAACTAAAATACTAATAAGATATCTCATGTCCATAAGAATCATGATTCAAAATCAATAATGTATCTACAAATGTCAAATAATATATGCCAAATATATATCTATCCTTTTTCAAATCTAAATCTAAGTCTAAATTTAAATTAGCATCATCATCCTTTGAGTCAGTAATAGCTATAGGCAGAGGGTCCTCATCCAATAGAACCCCAACCGATCTTGGAGGTTTCTCATCCTCCTCAACCTGCATAGCGTGCTCAGGATTAACATCCCTATGTAATGCTAGAGTCTGACGATATTGAGGAGTCTACTGATCCTGTAGGCGCAATATATTGTGGATAGCCACTAACTTCTCCGATCGTTTAGATGTAAGGTTGTTCCTCTTAACTGATTGGATGAAGCTATATGTGGGCCAATTCCTCCCTACATTAGAGGAACTCGCAACCCATGAAAGGAGACGAAAGACAAAAAATCTTAGCTTAGGTTCATCTCTACCATGCCATGTCCACCATCCAATAGGATCTCTTTGAGCTAATGTAGCTCTATCTTTCTTGGCCTCAAGCCTACCAAATGGTGGACCATGAAATTAGCAAAGTCAAGCCATTGCTCCCGAATAATACCAGTATTGCTATCGTTATACATTTTTGTAAGGGCCTGAAAGAATCCCTCCTTCACCTATGTTGAACAAATAAAAAACATATTGAATTCCCAAATGTCAACTAAATTAATAATGAATAATGATTAATGAAGCAATAACATTTAAACATGAAAACCTAAAGCTTGCTGCCATATAACAGCAATAGCATTTAAAAATTAAAATTAAATTTGAAAAGTAAATGCTAAAACTTAAGGTTTTAGAATTGAGACTCACCTCCTCATCCCTAGATGGAGGCACTCTCTAAGGCCTTGATGCATACCATTTAGGATTGATAGCATAGACTGCCATATGAAGTGGAGTATTTTTTTATGTTCCACCTTCGCATTATAATGGGCTTAATATGCTCCTCAGAAAACATCAAGTTGGAGTCTTTGGCATGAATAACATGCTTGATCTGCCCAAGCATGCTATAACAAGTCTCATAAACCTCTCCAAGGCGAGGAGAGTCAATATCAACATTTCTAATGACCGCCACAATAGGCTGAATGAAGGAGCAAATGTAACTAAAAATGCAAGCAATTGGTAATTAGACGTGAGAAACATCACAAATAATAGAATCAGTAAATGCCAAAATCAGAAATAATTTTATCAAATCAGAAATAACAATTATTTAAGCTTCTTATATTATTGTGGTCCACCAATTTTCATCCAAGATTTTATGTTTTACACTTCTTCCATTCGGGGTGCTTGATTCATGCCATCTATTCCACTCTGCATTGACCACCATGGATTGTAAGGTCTCTTGGACCTCAAGCATCCTCTCCAACAAAATGAAGTAGCTAGCATATCTAATCTCCACGGGCTTGAGGAAATCTTTCTTTGAAAATGTCCTAAATAATGCAAGAGATGTGTGATGATTGAAAATAAACATAGGCACATCTCTAGCCTCATACCAGAGCCTTTATCCAATCAAATTTCTCAATGTCCTTCAAGGTGTTATTCAATGCATGTACACAACATGGGCTCCAAAACATTTGCGAATAAGTACTCTCTACCATCATTTTGGCTGACTCACCTGGGTTGAATCAGTGACTACTCACACAACATTTGAAGGTCCAACCTCTTCTATAACATCCTTCAAAATCTGAAATTGGAAAGATGTATCCTTCCTTTTCCCTGTACAATCAATAGCTCTAAGAAAATAAGAGCCCACTATGCTAGTGACAAAAATATTGATGAGTGGCCGATATTTGATATTGGTATACCAATCCATGATGATAGAGCATCTATCAATCATCCATGTTTGTCTCATATCCTCCATTAAAATACTTACTTTTGAAACTCTTTATTAAGGATAGTGGTGCGTTGTTTTGTTTCTCCAGCTGGTACAAATGATGGACCAACAACATATATATCTTTGCACATTTGCCTATAAAATGAGGAATGAGACACATGGAATAGTATACAATGAACAATAAGGAACCCACCAATAGATTCTTCAGCCTTCTCTTTTGCAACCACGTTAAACAAATCAGCAACATTAGTTTCTCTTTTGGTCTTTTTTCCCTTTCCTCTACTAATAGTGGTTGTATTTGTGGGGGTTGTGCTACTCATAGGCATAGAGGATTGCACATTCTCTCTTGGACTCCCCATTTTTGACCCCTCCCCTTCCATTTGCAATCTAGTGGCCTCATTTTTCCCTCTTGTGAGATCGATTTGTATCCTTTGACCCCTTCTCCACCTATCCATAAAAGATGGTAACACAATCTAGTGTAGCTCCCTAAATAATGTTTGAGACATATTGCACTCCCATTCCCTACTACCCCCCGATTTTTTTATTCTTATTCTTGTCCACTTTTGAGGCTAATTGTAGGAGTGATTTCTTTGGGTCGAATGGGCCTTTGGCATATTTTTTGAAGATTTGGGAAAGGCACTCAAATGAATTTGAGGTTGCTGCATCTTCTCTATGTGTATCCACATTGATTGAAGCCCCTATGACTGCCCTTGAAATAGGAGTAGGTCTTTTTCTTTGTGATGTATGATTTTCTTCCATAGCAACTTCCATGCTATGACTACCACTACTTCCCTCATAGTCACTCTCACTACTGTTGCTCATGTTTTCAGATTTTGCAATGTGATATAGTGCTGCAAGTTATTGAAAAAAAATGATATTTTAATGTTTTCTTCACAATGCTCTCTCTATGTGATGAAAGATTTGAAAAATGACAACAAATAGCTACAAATTTTGAAAGAAACAAAAGAAAATGAAATACATATCTGGAATGAAGAAGATATGAATGCAAAACCTCCCTTTGCAACTCCAAAATGCAATCTTAACTCACTATTGTGGCTTCTCTATGCTTCCCTCTTCCTCTTAGCAAGTTTAACAAAACTACAAATGAGAAGAAAAACCTGTAATATTAGTGTTTTGATGCTCAAAATAGGGTTTCACATATTTTTGAAAACACTAGAAGCCCCGTGGGGCCCATGTTGCAAACAAAAAAAAACAAAACAAACATCAATGGACATTTTTAATGCCGTCCTGCCCCTTGGGAAATAGGGGATGGTAATCCATGCCAAGGACGGGAGAGATACGACCACGTCCATAAGACGGATTACCATCCCCAAGTTTCTTGCCCTTCCAAAAATGACATTTCAGGTACTGTCCCTGATTTGACTTGGTTGGGGATGGCAAGGGGGATGGGGAAAATTTGTCCCAGCCTCCCTATTCTATTCTCGGAATTGGTACGAGTAAAAAAAGGCTGGGGATGCATCCTCGTGGAGCATTGAGATTTAGTGCAAAACTTTGAGTGATCGACCAAGGGAACATTATAGTAGGCCACCCCATGATGGATGATTGACGTGTCTACTATATGTGGGCCAAGGGGTATTGCATTTCGCCCTCCGGCTTAGATAGGAGGATACCTGGGCAACTTATTGCAATTTTCACTCTAATGTCTATGATGTTTGATTGTTGGAGAAGTCACAATCATAGGTGGGTGAATAAGGTGACACAAGTGGGAAGGGCAGAGACAAGCATCCCCATTTGGTAGGCCATCCCATGATGGATAATTGACATGTCCTGTACACATGGCCCAAAGGGGTATTAAGTCTGCTCTAGGGCTCTGTGTGCGGGTTTCTTTGGGTGCCCTATCATGCTCCCTTCTTCAACCCGCATTTGCTCCCTTCTTCAACCCTATTATTTTTTAATTCCAAAAATAAATATAGATATTGCATGACATATATCTTTATATATGTACTTGTACTTATATGTTTGATCCTCAACCCTTGAGGAGATAATTGATGTGATAAATTGATAAAAAAGATCTTACATTGATTGATAATAAGCATATTTTAAAATTCTGTAATCTATGCCACCCGTTTTCATATATCTACAGCTACAAAACGACAGTCCAGCCCAGCACAAACTGAGTTGAGATAAACAAAATCTCAGCAAGAATTACAGAACGCCAACCCTACCTAGCAAGATTCGAATCCCTTTACAAATATGTCCAATATTGTATAATGTGATTGCAAGACCAAAATCAGTTTTATCTTGCTTTCATTTCATTTTGTAAAGTTATAACTCTTGACTGTTTTACATTTCATATTTATTGGAATTTATGATTTTAGGTTACGATTTAGGGCAAATTCAAAAGAGGCCATTACATTATAGAAGACTGAAGTCGCTTTGCCATTTTCCCTCTAAAGTTAGGGTCTCCTTTTTCAAGTGTCTTGGTGCTGATTTTTGTGTACCTTTTGGCAATTCCACGGTGCCATTGTCCCATGGGTTTGCACTATAGAATTCTTTTATGAAGTTGTAGAGATCCAAACTTTACCTTTGATTAGAAAAATTAGAGTAGCTTGAAGAAAGTCGTGGCTTTTTCATGTTGGCATTGCAAACCACCATTTGGGTTTTGGAGTTCTTTTTCTCATGTAAATGTAGGCTTCTCAACAACTGGGTCCTTAATTCTGTAATTTTCACATGGAACTTCACATGATGTATTTTTGGGAGGGATCCCAAATTTAATTTTTTTGTGAAACAATTATATGGAATTTTTTGCAAAGATCCTAGGGTTTTCTAATAGCCCCCATTAGTTGTCTCTTCCATTTCCTTTAAGTTGCCTCCAAAAGGTTGATATGTACTTTTTGAGCCTAATTCACTTAGCTGATGAGGTGCTTAATACATAAACATGTTCATGGAATTCAATCTCTTTCTTTTCAGCTTTATAATTGGCCAATGGACAGATCTTTCTTTGGCATCTCTGTGTTATTCTTTGCATTCATCCATGAGCCACTTCCATGCTTTCTTTCCTTGCATGCATTGTGTAATGTTCCCAATTTTGCCAGCATTAGAGTTTGAGAGATTATCCTATTATTGTGATCCTCGTAGGTTAATTATTGTGGATAGAGGGTCTTTTGAGGCAGTGGCTTGGCTTGGGAGGGTCTTGTCTTCTCCACAATTCAATAAGCCACAGGTTGGTTTTCGTTTGGCTCAGATTGGACTTCATTTGGGCTTAGTTTTGTGTACTTACTATTGTGGCAAGTCAGGTGTTGATTGAGATGGACCCTTTCTATTTTTGGAAAGTGCATTTGGTCACATGGAAAAATAATAGGTGTGACCTTGTAATAATGTGACGCTAAATTTTAGTGTCTAGTGCTGATGGATAGCTGAGGTACAAATTTCGTCAAACAGTTGTCTTGAACCAAGTTCATATAAGAGAAATCTGCTGTGGTTAAACTACTGCAAGAACTGATGGAAATGTTTGACGGAACACTCAATAACCATTCAACAAACTGAGTTCTTCATTGCAAATATTCAAATGGACATTATAGGAACAATACAGCAGCAGATGAGTGTTATATACACATGAACAAACCAACGTTTCAGTATTCCTAATCATAACACTATAACACCACTGTACTAATTTGTACTCAACACTTAGCCTGAATTACTGAAGATATACTTTGGCCATTAATTCAAACAGTTCGTAGGCAGTCTAAAACAAGGTCTACACCCCATATGTAAGGAGCTCAAATCTTTAAAAGGATATGTTAATGATTTTCCTGAGGTATTTTAACAAACAGATCATAGACAGTCCAGATGCAGACTGGTTCTTAAGCCAAGTACCCTGAATGTTTATGTTGACTGAACCCAGTACACTGATTACAATATTCGAAAGTGCATTTGTCATCCAACAAGATACTTAAGACAGTGGCAACCAGTAGATTTAAAGACATTAATCAGTTCCTTCATTCATAACTTCAGGTTATAATATGCAATCAAATTTAATGAGTTTCTTGCTGAGAATGACTAGAAAGAGCGGTAACATAGCCAGTCGATTTACTCCAGTCTAAGTAATGCTTGTGATGGCTGGAGATGCCCAGACGGCTGATTCAGCATGAAAACTTGTGGTGACAATCCGTCAATACAAACATTTTCCCCGACTAGTGTTATACTGTACTGTGCATAACCTTCTACAACTGACGTAAATGCCAATAACTAATATTATGTGACAGTCGTGACTCCTTGAATGCCACTGAGAAATGTCAACCAGGTCTTCTAATCAATGCCAACCCATCTTAAATATTACTACTCGACTGGAGATTTAACTCACGTCACTGAGGAAACCTGACTGTTGTTTGGACTCACATCATTGAGGAAACCCGACAAGCAATGACGTTCCTGAATGTAACCTACCGTGAAGAGCCCTTGTCCAACTCAAAATATTAATCACCTGTATTACATGGGTTTGATAGATTTGTCTGTCTTCTGTGCAAAATAAATCACCTTCTGAACGTAAAGGAGAACCTCACCCAAAGAGTTCAGTCCTGTAGAAATTCTAGGAAACTTCCCACTGAATTCTACTCCTGCTGTAATAACGTATCTGGGAACTATTGCAACCAACCCAGCTAGAATGCAAATAAAATCCTGCGTATAATGATCTCTCCCAGAAATATTAATGAATTGAACTTACCCATTTTTCCCATGCCATTGCCGACTTCTGCCCAATTCTATTGCAAGTACTGAAGAAAGGAGGTTGGGGTAACATCTGACTCCTTAGGAAATTTCCAGACCTAGAGGGTTTTCGTCCTCCCAGTCTAAAACCTAGTCACAGATAGTAACTAAAATTCAAGAGCTTTCTTTATAAATTCTTCTTGTGTGATAATCCCAATGCAAACACCTGCATATATAGCCTCGGAATGAGGGAAAGTACCAAGTACAAGGAATGTGGGATTATAAGACATTTTTGTCTTGTAGTTACTTAAAGCTGTTTATAAAGTAAATAACTTTAAAACATTAAAGTGACTTAGCTCTGTACCTTTTAATAAAGTTCTGGAATAAATTAAATTAAATACCCTGTTGTGACTGGAGAGCATCCTGCCTGAAATCAATATTAATCTATCTGGATGTGGAGATAGATTAATTTAGTCGCCCGGAACTAAAATTGAGAAGGGGACATGACAAATCCCTATTTCATACGACATATTTAAATGATGAGTATTTTGGGAGTTATTATATTTAACTTTATAATTTCACTTGAGGATTGAGTCATCATTAGAAGGGGCCATTTATTTAATTCATTATATGCGGAAGCCAAGTATTAACTGTTACTAAGAGTTGTGTTGGAAAGTTTCAAGAGCTGAGTTCTTTTGACAAATTTTGGCAAACTCTCGTAGTTTATGAAGTTGAGTGATGTAACTATGTAATGTTCCCGAATGGTTTTGGTAATGTTCCCGAAAGTTTCGAAAATTTCCCGAACGGTTTCAGAGATGCTCCCGTGTTATGCGGCCTTAGTTGCCCGTGTTGCGCGGCGACTACCCGTGTTGCGCGATCACTTTCCCAAATGGTTTCGGAGATGCTCCCGTGTTGTGCAGCCTCAGTTGCCCATGCTGCGCGACCACTGCCCGTGCTACAGTGGCCTCAGTTGCCCATGCTACACGGCTACTAATCGTGCTACGTGGCCACTTTCCGGAATGGTTTCGGAGACGCTCCCGTTCTACGCGGCCTCAACCCATGTTGCACAACCTTAGTTGCCCATGTTGTGCGGTTACTAGTTGTGTTGCGCGACCACTTTCCCAAACTGTTTTAGAGATGCTCCCAACAGTTTCTACTCTGATACCATTGTTATGTTCCCAAGT